>CP094637.1:25339135-27782769 GCA_023657505.1 Camelina hispida
GCCATTTTGATTCTCTGCAGCAACGTGAGGACTTTCCTGTCTCCATCGTAATAGAAAGTACTGCTCAGGTATAAGGAAGCAGTTCTTCACCGTCAGTACACGAAGAGTGTGCCTACACAATATTCGGAGTGCTCAAATTCCTTGCATGAACACTGGATCTCCTCATTTTCCGGGTTCCAGATCACACAACATTCCCCTTCCATTTTCTTAAAGTGATGTACGATGTATGGACCATTAGCCATCTCAGACACAGCATACTGCACAGACAAAACCAGTTCGTTTTGTAATATGCTAAAGGCATAAGGCGTCAAAATCCCCCTTGATCTTCCATAGGCATACAGGTTTTCAAGCTCGGATAAGTGAATCGTGGCGTTTGCTTGGCTAGACTTGCAGCCGCACTGACCTGCAACGTTTTCTCGAATAATGAATCAAGGCAGCACTGAAATAATATTTGAAATTGCATAAACTGTATGTCTCACTTGATTCACAAACCTCTTCAAGTAAGAGTTGCATGCATGTTGGCCCAGCAACAATTCTTTTAAGAAAGAATCTATAGATAAATTAAACTCAGGGGTCATAGTTTGAGCTACAAAATGTTCTCTGATGTAACAAGGTGACCAGGATGCTCGGCACGAATAAAGCAATGCCGCATGTCTATCTTGAACAAGACCAAACCGAGTGACAAGGAGATTCCACTGTTGTTCAAATTCATCTATATTCCCAGCCCGACAAAACATCTCAAACCCAGTTCTAAATTCATCATAGTGCGACCCAAGAGTCTGAGAAAACCAGCTTGCTAGTTTGGAGACTATGTGCCACATAAATACCACATGGTGAGTATTTGGCATTTCCCTCGCAATAGCATCTTTAAGTCCTGTATCCATATCAGTCAGAATTGTCTGAGGATGCCGTCCTCTCATGAAACGAACAAAAGTCTGTCCAAAAATAAGAAAATAATGAGAGCATGACCACAAACATAAATGTACTCCAATCTTGACGACAATGACAGGAAATTTGGCATGCACAAACCTGTAAAGCCCATGTGAAAGAAAGGCAGCTCTCATCTTGCAGCAAAACACATCCCAGAAGAATCGCCTTGCCATTGTTGTCTATCCCAAAAAACACCCCAAGCAAACCGTAAGGGATTGACCGATAAGTAGTGTCGAAAACAACCACATCCCCAAACAAAGAGTAGGCACCAACAGAATCACCAAAAGCCCACGCAAGGTTTTCAACTTTCTGATTCTCATCAGAGGTACAGTCATAAGCAAAACCCATATCCCTCTCAGCCAAAGCTTTACAAGACTCAAGAAGCTCAAGGGTATCACTCTCACGTTTCTCGCAAAGGAAAGCATCATTCTCTTGAACACTCTTCTTACACGCTCTAACAAAGTTCCTAACATCTTTCTCAATAAAAGGCAACTGCCCAGCGTGAACACCCTTCTCCAACTCCAACAACTTAACAATCCGGTTCACGGGAAACCAGCTTTAGACAACAAAAGAATCCTATCCTGATCAGACTGCTGAATCTTCCTATAAGCAGGAAGCAACCTAACTTGATCATCTTCCAAAAGCTCATGGTTATGAACATTACTAAACTGAGAAACATACCAACGACTCACACCATCAACAACTTCTTTAGTCAGATACATCTTAGCATCGCACCCACATCTAACAGACTTACGCTCCCGTGGATGCTCTACATTAGCTTTCTTCCTAGGCTGGTTAAAACCAGAACGATAACAAACGAAATCTCTCCTATACACACCTAAGTTCGGACTCTCCGTAGACCGCGCTTTACGAATCGAGCCACTCTTCCTAGCGAATGCACTGTAATACTCAAAGGCCTCGTCGTCTGTTCTAAAGATTTGGCCAACGTAAGGCATAAACACAGTGTTATCATATAGTGATGATCCTGTACCTGTGGTTGTTGTTGTTGTTGTTGTTGATGAGTCTAGCTCGCTCTTAGTTACTAGGCAGCTTGATTCATCTCCTTCGAATCTGATGTAGCATTTCCAATCGCCACAAGGACATTGCTGACGACGAATCCAGATGTTATTCAACGACATCGTTAAGGGATTTTAGAAGAAGAAGATTAGATATATCCAATTTTCTTCTAGTCTACAAACCCAATTCAGAAACCCTAGAAGAGGAACGAACAATCGAGAATTTTGGGAGGAGAATTGAGCAAAAAGCTCACTAAGGAATTGGATCGTCTTCGATTACGCTTTATACAACACTCTCTGCCTTGTGGTTTCCAATAGCCCTGGGCGTTCGGGTATTCGGTTCGGTTACAGGTATATCCATTCGGTTCGGGTAGTTCGGATATAGGATTTTAGGATCAATTCGGTTAATTCTTATTTCGGTTCGGTTTCGGTTCGGTTTCGGTTATTTTCGGTTCGGTTCCGGATATTCACAATAATATAAATTTTTTAAAAATTATTAAATTTGAATAAAAATGTGATAAATTTTTGACAATATTGAATAATTTTTAACATTTTGGCCTAAATTTATATGATATCGGTTCAGTTTTGGTTTCAATTTTTTTAGTTTAAACATTATCCTTATTAATCAAAAATGCACCTAATTAAAATATCTTGGTGGTGTAGTGGTTTCATAACTTCTCCAACTCGAGGGTGTGCTGTCCGAACCCCAACAATAACAATTTTAATGTTAGTTTGGTTTTAATTCGGTACATTCGGGTAACGAAAGGATTCGGTTCGGTTCGGTTAGGAACCGATATCCATGGATATCTAAAACACTATCCATTCGGTTATTACGCTCTAACAGAACCCGAACCGGAACCGAAATTTCGGTTCGGTTTCGGTTCGGTCCATTCGGTTCGGTTAATCTGCCCAGGACTAGTTTCCAACTTGATTTTTAACAAATGCCATTGTTCAACTCTTTTGTTTATTCTTCTCTCTCTTGGGGAAAAAAATGGGGGTACACAAGTGACGAAACTCAAACTTTTCTAAACTCAAAATTAATATATAATATAATAAAGGGTGACTTACTAGAATATTGCATAAAAGTTTATTTATTACAAAGTAACACACAATTGTTTGTAATGACTAGACTAACACATTGTACATATACTACCACTGAAACTAGTGTTGGAAAAAAACGTAATTACAGCTAATGCTATTAGGAAAAAAAAAACATTGGAAGTTGGGACTAAGTCTACCGATCCTTTGATGGTAGATTTATACACGTGGACTGATTAAAGGTGTACGTCGGATATTTTTGTATACTTAGTTGTAGTCTTGGTACACTATCATCGGTCACTGTAGATGGTACACTTAGTTGTAGTGTTGGTACACTTATTGGTGGACGTATATGAAATCGATTCGGTAGATTAAGTTGGTAGAGGAATTTCCCTTTGATGATAGACTTTTGTTTTTAGCGCGTGTAGCGGCAAAGGTAAAAGGGTGGGAAGATATTTATGGTAGACTAATGGGCATTGCAGATTTATGCGACAGCCTACTCTCTCCACAGATATTTTTGGTATACTTTGTTTGTTTTTGAAATAGTTTTCGTAGTGTTGTGGTAGGCTTCTTGTCCGTGGTAGATTTAGTAAGCAAGATTGACAGCTGTAAAGTCTTACTAGAATAACACGAATTTGTTTGAGCTGGCAAAGACAGTCGAGGCGTTGCGATAGACTTATTGGAAGAAGATCTAAACACCTTTCATGTTCTTCCGATCTATGGTGTTCATGTAATAAAGTTTGTAGCAGATTCATCAATCGTGTTCTGTTTGTCTGCCGGAGCAAATGTCTTTTTCCCATTATATTTCGTTAATCTTTGATCTCGGTTCATCCATGGAAGAGCAAGATATCGTATTGGCGTGTGGGAGGTGGAGGGTAGAGAAAAGCGATGGTTGTTTGATGTTGATACTAGCAAAGGGTGCAGGATGCCGATAAAGAAACAAAATTTGAAGACTTTACTGCTATGGTGTACGATGACTTTGGTTTCTGTGAAAAAACTTCCGCGATAAAGTTGAGCTATATGTTAGATAGATATAAAAATAGTGGATGTTATATGCCACCGGTGATTGTTTGAATGGTCGACAGTTTCAAAACTTTCTCAAACAGCATAGGAGTGAACTCATCCGGCTATGCGTTGAGATCGAAGCTAAATCTGGTGAAACCTTGTTCGAGGAAGTTAAACCGAAAACCCCGAACCAACACCCAAGACCCCTGAAGTCGTTGTAGATGATTTCGTAGGCGTGGCAGAGGAAATGGGAGAGAAAGTTGATGAGTACGAGAGTCGGAAGGAAGACGGTGAAGATAATATAGGAAATGATGTAGATGAAGATGAAGCAGATGACGAGGACAATAGTAGATTTGATTACTGTGACGACAGCGATGGTGCAAGTTCGGGGATGAAGACTATCTCTGTACTCCAACTTCGCCCGGATGAAGCAGAGGAATCATTGGACGACGGACCTGGGGGTGGGAGGAAAATGTGTGTAACACAGAATCAAATAACCGTACCCGCAAGACTAACTCAGCTGATGCAATTGAGAAGGAGGTTCGCAGAATAGAAAACGGAGGTGGTGATATTGCTGTGGGGGATAAGTTTGATAGCAAAAAACGTTGGTGGCAAGGTTGAGGGTGCTGAGTGTATTAGATAAATATGATTACAATGTTCGATATTCAACGCCCGTTTTGTTAATCGTTGAGTGTTGGGTAAAAGGTTGTAAATGGAGAATACGGGCTTCAACCATGGGTGATTCGCCGGTGTTTCATATTCGCAGATATTGTCGTCAACATACTTGCTCTGTTATGGAATGATATGGCCGTAGCCGTAATGCTAAACCACCAATCCTAGCTCAATTATACAAGGATTATGTTGGTGGTGTGGGAGGTTCTGTTGTGCCAAATCTTGTTGGGGATGGGCTCAACCTACGATATGGTGTACAGGTTGGCTACTGGAATACTTTAATATGTTTGTTTTATGGTTGGCTCTGTGAGTGTACTTGTTTATAGGGTGTACAAACAGATCGTAGCTTAAGTTTGTTGGGTTTGTCGAAATTAGTTGATTCTATGGCCTGCACTGCACATATATATTGTTTAGTGCTGATGTCTTTTACTGACCATTTTCATATAATAGCTTGGCTACTGGAAGGCACATTGTACACTTATAAAGGCGCGGGAGTATGTTAGGGGTACACCTGAAAGTGGATACGCTGAATTACCTGCATATTTATACAGGCTGAGGTCTAATCCGGGGACCCTTACTAGACTGGTCGTTGATGCAGAAGACAGATTCAAGTATGTTTTCATAGCGATTGCTGGATGCATTAAGGGTTTCAGGTATATGCGGAAAGTTGTAGTTGTAGATGGAACATTTTTGAAAGGTGAATTCAAAGGGACTCTTCTGATAGCGACAACACAAGATAGGAATTTTAATATTTTCCCTCGGCGTATGCGGTTGTTGATACAGACGACATGTTGTGGGAATGGTTCTTTACTCAATTTAGTATTGTAATTCCTGATGATGAAGAGCTTGCACTGATATCTGACCGGCATAAATCTATTGGTAAAGCTATCGCTAAAGTGTACCCCTGCAAGTCGAGGAATCTGCACTTATCATCTTCACAAGAATATTATCCTGAGATTTAGTGGGAGCGAAACATTGTGGCTGTTAAAAAAGCAGCTGCAGCGTACCGTGTAGTTGATTTCGAAGAAATCTTCCAGCAAATTCAAAGCGAATCCGCAACTGCATGCTTACTTGGTTCGTGCAGATGTAACCAAGTGGAGCAGGGCGCACTTTCCTGGTGATAGGTACAACTTCACCACGAGCAACATTGCAGAATCGCTAAACAAAGTACTGAATCCTGCCAGAGCCTATCCCATTGTAGAGTTACTAGAAGTTGTTCGGAATATGTTGACACGTTGGTTTGCTACAAGGAGAAAACAAGCTGCCGCAATGCCAACTTTACTCACCAAAGGAGTTGAGAACCTGTTACAGGTGTGACATTCATTAACATATCCATCGATATATATGTTAACGAAAGGCCTGAAAAATGTTAGTGGATATGTTGTGTTGTTTTGGTTATATGAACTTACGCTTTGATTTACTCATAGGCACGTATTGAACAGTCAAGGCGTCTAAAGGTTCAAGAAATTGATGAAGATCGATTTGAAGTAAGTGGTGTTAACTCAACGCATGTTGTCAATCTGAGGTATAAGAGGTGTTCATGTAGGCGTTTTGATCTAGAGAGGATGCCATGCGTACATGCTATCGCAGCCGCATATACGGCCAACGTATCAGTTATAAACCAGCACCATCCATACTTCCGCAGAGACAGCCTCTGCAGTGGGTATGCGGAGGCGATAATGCCAGTAGATACATCCTGCATTGTTCCTACTGATATTACACCGTCAGATGTAAACCGCCTTTTGTTAGGAATCCTCCGGGAAGGCCAAAGATGACGAGGAGGAAGTCTTTTGTCGAGGTTGCGTTGGAGACGAGCGGCCCCGCAAACAGCATGCTTGTTCTCAGTGTCAACAGGTTGGCCACAACCGTACAACATGTCCAGCTAATACGTAGTGCATGGGCAACAATACACGTGTTATCTTTTCTTTGCGTGAGGATAATACTCTTTTTCCTAAGTGCCAACATAGCTTTTTGTATCTTGTTTATGATGGCCCTTTTTAATTTCTAAGCCCACATTTTGGTGGAACTATAATTGTTGGAGAAATTGTTCCCTGCCCTAGATGGGCCTATTACTCGTGTTGGCTTTTAGAAATCTCAAGCAAACGGTTTTCTGTTTGAATAAGAAGCTTACAAAAGCGAAATATATCTGTTTGTGGGCTTTATATGGTCCATGAGAGAGGACATAATGCGATGGTTGGATAGTGTTGACATGTTCACTTATCGTAGATAACTATTGTTATGTACATACATATATTACAGTACTATATTTTATATTTTTTGACAAAACATAACCATATATTATCCATAATCAGCGTAACATTGGGTTCACTCAAAAGTACAAACACACCGGGGAAAAAAAGTTAATAAATTGCATAGATCTGTGCCGGTTCTTTAAATGTGCTAAACTCCTGAGTTCTCCCTTTCGCCCATCTAGTTCCTTTCTTCTCAAGGTACTGCATTCTCCCCTACGTGCTCCATTATATGTTCTATATAGTAACGTGCAGCGTTTTCAGATCTGCAGTAAATATAGAAAGTATATTAACGTATTTTACGGTAGCAACAAATACAATTATATATTTTAATAGGAAAACAAACAGCTTACATCTCCTTGTGATGTTCCATTCCCTCGAAATATGGTTTTATATAGATTTGCGAAGAGGCGGTTGTGTTGACGAGGCAAGGAGCATCTGAGAACATTTACAAAATTAGATGTATATGGTTTCACAAGGCTAGTTTCCTTATCTGATCTATCAAATCGAACATACCTTCGTAGCTTCGAACCTTCAGAACCGCAAAATACAAAAGACGGGTTCGGATGTAAAAGTAAGATGACACCCGAGTGCTTCCCAAGCATTTATGAAGCGAGCAGCATAATCATCTAGGGCACGACACTTGAGGGTTTCATTCCTACGATTTTCTCATGTTAATATTGAACGGGAATACGAAAAAACTTTTAATGTAAATGTATTGAAAAGGTAGCACAAATCTCCTTTACCTCCCATTCAGTAGGGTGAGGACAACTTCATTGGCCGCATTTGCCCCCTCGAGCAATCTTCTGTCTTCCACCCCAACTACACACCCAAGACATCGATTCGGGGTAGACACATACTTTAAACGTTACGACCTATGTATTTTGATATGAAATTGTCTACTAACCTATTTATTTAGTATCAGGCCTAAAAACTAGTGATAATCACAAATATATCAATTAGCAATCGTTTTATAACGTTGTTTCAAACGATTTGTTTAATTTAAAATTGAAGATAAGCATACCGAATGATATGGGATGGGTAATTCTCCCTCGAGATATATCACCCAAATCTTGAAACAGAAGTAGTGTTTTTGATTCACCGGTGAGAGCAGGCGCATCGTCGACTCATCAGTAAATTTGATTTGGAAAGGATGATGTGTATTCCTCTCCCTAAGTGTTGGCTGGATGACCTTGAAATCTCTAATTTCATACCAATCACCATCATAGATATACTTCCTCATTTTTATAGGTCCCTGGTAAAAACCTCGATTGTGTCACCCTACAAAGTGCATATCAATTGTGTATAAGACCACTGCGTTGGTTAACAACTTCATGCAAATATTTTACAAAGCAAAGTGGACTAACCCGTGTATCAGTAAGGAGCAGAACCCGCTTCCAAAAGAACCCAGTAACATACCACGAATTCAAGAACTTCGCTTGGATAATCCAATTCGTTTTCTGGTATAAGATCGGCGATGGCATCAACTCTAAACTCCATGGTTTTTCTGATAATATCCTGTTACTCGTTTCTACCCTGGGTTTGGAAAGGAGACAGGGTGATTCTATTTAAATAAAACAAAACGTCGCGACTAGTAGTTGCGTCTTTCTACCGACGGCGCATAGATCCTTCTCTACTAGCGCGACTCTTCGCTTTCTTTGTTTTTCTTTGGGTTTATATTTGAAATTTACTTTAATTCGTAGTGTACGTACGAAAACTAATTTACGTATTGTACGTGGTTTTATTTTATTTTTATTGTTGATGTATGCTTCCCCAGCCCCCCAATGGTTTCTTAATTACGTTATGGCGCCCACCCACTACGACAAAATTGATTCAATGGTTGGTATTGTAGAGTTATCCTGGTTTAAAAAAACCAAAATTTAATTGCCGGTCCAGCAACATTGGAGGCCCAATACGAAAAGAAATTGTATTGTTTACTTTTAAATTGTTTTTCTCAGTAAGTCCGATGTATCATAGGGATGTGAACACTTCCGACTTCACCAACCGAATGCACACTAGTAACAAAACAATACATTTCTCGTACCAAACGTAAGGACCCATGTACCCACACACACTTTGTTGTACATACACAATTGGAGATATATCTATTGTGTATAGTTCTTTTCAAGATAGAACAGTTAAAAAGGAAAGGAACCAACATCAAGTGGTACATGCTTAAAAATAAGTAGAAGAGAAAACCATGGAAACAAAAGGCCGGATTCAGTCCGCGTAAACCCTATGACGTAGATATTAGTACGGCGTTTATAACAGAAGGCATTTAGATGAAACGTTTAGGGCGAAACATCTAAAGAGATAATATAACTAAAGGATCTCGGATATAGATTTCGCCAACCACCAAAGGCGCAATTGTTGCAGACCATGTCATAGTCTCGATACTTGAGAGAGTACAGACCATTCTCCAATAAACACAATTTAACACATTCCGGAGAAGGGATCAAAGGCGTCGGAAATCGGATACACGAATGTATCCTTGTACGTGTTTTCTCGCCGTCGATATCTACCCAGCAACATGAACAACTCCTGCCCAAAATCCTTGTTTGAGTTGTATTTAGTTGGTAGTGGTATGCAAAAACAGGTAAAGATAATGACCCGCCATGTCGACGTTCCCATGTAACATAGAAAAAAACCCACATGCTAGTGTGGCATCATCTTCTGCGGGTGCGTTACGAGTTAGAAGTGCAATGCCTCCCTCAATGTCACTTTCCTCGGCAACAACCGGAGACCTTCGTAATAGATTGCCTTTTTGTTCCCAGCGTCAAGGCATTGTTCGAAGATATGCCGGTGCATCCCTTCCTATTTTATTCTACGATTTCGATGATGTAATTTTTGGAACCAAGAAGGATGGCAAGTAATGCTGGAGATGTTAGCATCCTTGAGAACTTGATGCGTAAGCGCTGTTTTGACTCCCGAGGTCCTGCCTTGACTATTGGAGCTAGGTAGTTCAAACCATCTACTGCGATTAACCCGAAGATGATAATCAACATCTCATCTGGTAGATGAGGCATTTTGAGACGCAGACGCCAGCTTGCTGTGGTTTTCCAGTAGGAACTGCAAGTTGTACGAAGGGTGGTTGAGGAACTCAAAGTTCAGGTTGCACTCAGTGGGCTTTATATTATAATTTATAGAACGCTCACGAGATACTTATTTCGCTAACACCATACCGTTCATTGTTGTAATGTGCCGAGACATACGTAACTTACTACTGTTTAATTAAAACTCGCTGAGATATAAATCACATCACGTTTAATGGCAACACGACTTTGGGGGTAGGAGTTGTCACTTCGTCCAACCTAATACTGTCATGTCTACCCTAAGTAGAGCCTAGCGGAATTTATGAGAAATAATTGTACAAGTAGTGTATAACGCATTTGACATCCGTTATTATGGTGGCGCCACGTATATACGTAATAGAAGAATCTGCATCGGATTTATTTATATTTAATTTGCATAAAGGGGTTTTACCCAAACAAAAATTGCATCAAGGAGATAATGCCCGCACTATTCCTTCCCATTCTACGTACACGCAATTTGGAAACTGTAATACGTACAAGGCCTTAAAGTATAAACCTTTGTACGTACAGTAAACGTACTTACTCTTGTACGTACACTAAACGTTGTTATTACACAAACATCTTTCAGGCTGTGTACGTCTTACTAGTATTATATTTAAGTGGTTTTGCAATGGGAAGGTACGAGTTATATAGTTTTATATTCATAAATCATCTCGATGGTCACATTTAGGCACCCAACCTCTTAGCTTTCGTAAAAACATATTAAGTAGCGATAGAATCCGCGTTCTTATAATAATTATAGGCCGTACAAGGATTATAGAACATAGTAGAACTGCGTTGATAACAGGATATTCGTTACATATTACGTTTACGGTGAAAATATTATGAGAAAAATAACTACAGGATCTCGAACATAGCATTCACCAAACACCGAGAGGCCGCAATTTGTGCAGACAATGTCATAATCTTGATAGTTGAGAGAGTAGAAACCATGCTCCAATAAACACAATCGACCACATTCCGGAGAAGGGATAAAGGGAGCAATAGGATAGACGAATGTGTCCCTGTATGTGTCTACTTGCGCCGTCGATATCTACACAGCAACCGGAACACCCCCTTGGCCAGAAACCTTGCTCGTTCCGATTTAAGTGGGTAGTGATGTGAATCAAACAGTTCAAGAAAATGTCTAGCCATCTCGCAGTTCCCAACTAACATAGAAAAAACCCACAAGCGAGTGTCGATATAGGTTCGCGGAACGTTACGAGTTAGAAGTGCGATACCTTGCTTAATGTCTTCCACCTCTGCAACAACAACCGGAAACCTTCGAAAAAAATTGCCTGTTTGTTGCCAGCATCTAGGCATTTTTCGAAAATACACCTATGGATCCCTTCATTTTGGACTCTACCATTTGGGTGATGTGGTGTTTGGAACATCGTCGGATGCCAGCATAAGCTGAAGAGGTTAGCAACCTTTAAAACTTGGGGAGAGAGTGTCGTTTCTACACCTCGATGACCTGCCTTCAGTATTGGAGCAAGGTACTCCAAACCATCAACTGCGAGAAAGGCGAGGATTTTAATCAATATTTCATCGAGTATATCAGGCATTTTTCCAGTTGCATGCGGCATTTTCACTAGCTTTTCCTAAAACAATGTTTCGTATGTGTTGCAACTTGTGGAGAGTACTCTAAATAAAGGGAGAGTTGTAGTTGGGAGTTGCAGGTTCTATAATAATTTATGCCCATGAACGGCCCCACATGCATAAGTGTGGTTTGTAATTTTATTTTTTTTAAATCCGCGTTATGTTACCAATAAAGAATTATTTAATACTAATACAAGTTAAAAATCAGCACATAATTCGACATAGAGAGAGGTCAAACTATAGCCTAAATACGTAGTAATCATTGTTCCATACAAACCATGTGTGAATATATATAGAATGCTAACCAGAAACATATTTAGTTCACACTGTGACCAGATTTCGTAACTTAGTAATGATTACAAACACATCATATTAAACGTACTCATCAAGACACATCGATGAAATATTATTGTGACATCCCTCTACTTACATGTTAAACAAATCTTCTACGTCTTCGCATATAAGACTTTTGCGGGTATCAGTTGTCACATCGCAGTTGCCAACTGGTGTCATGTCTGCCACTACGTTAAGCTGAGCGGGTAGTGAATAATCGAGATTGAGATAGTAGATTATATTAGACTTCAAATCCGTAATATGGTTATGACACATGTATACAAATAGGGGATGTGGGGATAATATATTGTTATGATGTAAAGAGGCCTAAAATATTAACGGCCCATTACAACGACACTCCATCTATTTTGTTAGTGGATGTTTTAAAATCTTAATAATTAGTGGTTTGTTGTCACCTCGCCATCTTGTCACGCAGTTATAGTACGTATCATTTATATCCATACCAAATACTTCCCAACCATATCAAGAAGTTGGTATTATAAAATCGTTTGCATTCCTATGTGCACATAATACTGTTCGCGAAAAATATGGCCAACCCAAATCTTCCGACGATCTGTTGGCGCGAATAGCTAAACTAATGGCAGCAAAACACTGGTGGTACATGCAGTCACTCCTACGTTCGGGAAATAGAGGTAAAACTATAGTTTACCATCGCGACGTCTTGAAAGAGGCAAACATCTTCAACATGTGCAGTGACCCCGATGATATCATGTATGGTGGTCGACACAGGAAGTTTTTGAAAGGTGCCTTGATGCGGATAATCCAACGGCCATATATTATGAAGGCCTTCGTCTTGCAACAAAAGATGGGGACATAGAAGGGGCCGTAAATTTACTCCGTAACGTACCAACACATGCCGACGCTACTCTTGCGTCTGCCATGTTCTGCATCTGTAAAGGTCCGGAGTCCAGGCGGGTCATTTGCTTCAGCTGTTTTCTATAAAAAACTACCCACTTGACTCCAAAGAGGTTGGAGATATGTGTGAAGAACTCATCACTGAGCTTATTGACTATGGAGCATCACACAAAACAACTTATGGTGTGTTTTTGACTACCCGATGATGGGGAAATAACAACTCCTTCGTGCGCACTAAAATGCGCGCTCTCAATGAGGAAGAAAGACGTACGCAATATGGTGGGCCCTTACAAGCATCGTTGCAGGAAATGCACAATCTGGTGGTGCGCTTGCCGAATTAGTCAAATGCTTTGGTAGTTATAACGAAACATGTTTGCATTTCCTCGTTTCGTGTACACCTTATCTCCTATCAAATGCTTTCCTCGTTTCCGTGGCCCTTACAAGCATCGTTGTCAGCGATGCACCTTTGC
The DNA here is from genome assembly GCA_023657505.1 of Camelina hispida. Classification (NCBI taxonomy): domain Eukaryota; kingdom Viridiplantae; phylum Streptophyta; class Magnoliopsida; order Brassicales; family Brassicaceae; genus Camelina; species Camelina hispida. Next base: position 25,352,395 of record CP094637.1, read on the forward strand.
AGAAAAAGGCAAGCTAATAAAGGTAACCACGAACTTTGTTAGATGCGATAACTGGACAATTGATTTAATTTTGGTACACAAATATATTTAACGAAGTTGATAACACATGCACAGCATAGGGATGAAGCAATATGTTAGATTTTCAATACACTTTAGGTTGCCTTCCTATGCTCCACAAACTGAACATAGTAAAATGTTTAGTTCCATGAAAACTAATAGTTTATCGAATATTTTATTCTCAACGATACATGGCTAAGACCTACATCAACAGTTACATGCCCGGGTAGGTTGAATTGAATTGTACCCTTTTATAGTTAAAATTGAAACCACTATATTTAATATATAATATATGGAGGTTTACAATGTGTTTGTATCTATTAGTAGTCGTATATAATGCAATGACATGTTGCAAATTTTAATGGAATGGCCAACTGATTTTAATCGATATGACTTGCGGGTTGCAGATGTCAATTATCAGTTATGTAATTTTACTTATATACGTACACGAGTACCAAAGAACCAACAGAGCTTGTTGAATACTTTTGGCGTGGCTAATAAACAGAAATAAATCATTACATTTTTTTATAAATATGTTCCTATACAATCAGTACATTTTACTGTTAAATACCATCGAGTTAATTACCTATTAGAGTAAAAATAAAATTACCACTGTTCTCACTATATATAGATGTGTGTACGTAAGAAGATGTTTTATTCCCTACACACAGCAAATACCATCCACAGCCCATATCGTCTCCAAAAAAAAAAAAAAAAAAAAACAATGAACACCTCCGATTGAGATATTCCTGGCCATCAAGCTGCCAAACCCCACAAGCCTCCTTGTCAATTTTATACCTGTATCTGTCACTCCTATCCCCTTGGTCGAGGCGCTGAACACTGTCGACCTCCAAACTGTTCAACTTCGTCCCTTCATCACGTGGCCACAGTTCATCACTATGGAGTCTAAGTTCAGGCCTTACTTTGAGCTTCTCTCTACAGGGGCCACATCGTAGCGAACTATCTTGAGGGCGTCAGGCTAGCTTCAAACTCCCCACCTTTGCTGAAGGTATGGCAAAGCTACGCTATTTTGCACCAACGGATCCGTATGCGAATTTCGCTTATGTGCTGTTCGCAATGTTTAGCGGCCAAGTGATGGAGGCCGAGGCGTTTGGCAATATTTTCTGGTTCATGGTCCTCACATGAACACCGCCGTTGAAGTCGCTGACCTGGTTATGTTCCATGTTGCGAACCTCCATCTCCGTGGTCCCCTTTTTGAAGTGAGCTCGTCGCCTTCTCTCTTCCACCACCGTAGGTGTACGTGCAGTAGCTACCTCACCGGGTGTAAGTCCTGTTTTTTCTACTGGTATGCACAGGAGTTGCGCTCATTCTTTTAAGTTCCTGTTTTCATATTATTTTTTTTTTTGGCGGCTTAACTTAGTGACGACGTTTTCAACTAGGTTAATGTAGAAATATTATGTACTTGATGGTTGTTTTTTCTTTTTGGAACCTCAAACCGTTATCCGGTGTATGCCGGAGTTTATTTTATAATCAACGTATGTTTTCTAATTTAGTGTTATCCCGCCATCGTATACGGGGGCAAACCTATGTATTTGTGTACGTATAACGTGACAGGGTATCGTACATAAATACATAGTTCTGTTGTGTGTGACGTGTACGTACACATGGACTAGTCCCTTTCATATCGTTCTGTTTTATTTAATAACATACCCTACAAATGGTCGAAGTACGTACCACCGCTCATGTACATGCCAGACGTATACAACAGCACATTAAAACAAATAACTAAAAACTTTAAAGAGCAGCCATTGGAGATTATAGAACTAAAGGATTTTCACATATATATATATATATGCTTGACAACAGAGGAGGTAGGTTGTGAAATTTGTATATATACTGTACAATATAATTACTCGCGTGTCCTTTTAGCACAATGCACAATGAAGAATAAGTTACAGTGTATTAGTTGGGAAAAGGTGTACGTAATGCTTACGCAACATCATACTGGTCCACACGATAAAGGTTGTTCTCTCGTTGTCTGGGTACCCAAAAATATATTTCGTTCAGATAATAAGTAAACTGTACACGTTAGGCAAAGTTTATAATTATTACTTGCTTAAAAAGTGTTCAGTAAACACTATGATGAAATAAAAGTCATTTCTAAATTTAAGTAAGAACGACTTTCCACAAAAGAAGATGTCAAATCCTTGCATGTACTTGTCGCATTTAATGCTATAGCTGTTGGCTGTTCCGGACGTGAAATTGGAAAGTTGTGTAGTTCGTATATAATATGACTCAAATCCGATTCGTAGAAAAGACACGTTTCCGTACTAGCATATTTTACAATGATGGTGTTGAATAAATTTTTCAACTGTTGACCTGTTGAATTTTTAAATAATTATATAAATAAATTTAAATAGAAAATAATTAATTTGAAATTATATTAATTAACTTTAAATTGATAATTATTATTAGATATGTAATCATAAATCATAAATTAAAATTAAATTAAAGAAATATAAAATATTAGAGTAAGGTGTTGAATCGGTAACAATTGTGCATAGTTTACACGAGTAAACCATGAAGTTTACACGAACCTTGAATGGGAAAAGCATGAAGTTCTTTCATCACTTTATAAATCAAATATGTGGCTGTTCAAGTGCATATCAATGGTGAAAAGCACCAAGTCCTCTTATCACTTTATAAGTTACCATTGAAGATATATATTATTTTTAACTGCTGTTTATTTGTCTTTTTGTGGTTAATGCATGAGAAGGCGTTGATAAATTGTATACCTTTTTATGCTCGTCACCCTTAATCGGACCTGAACAACTATATATTTGATATACCTTTATTCTGCATGTAAATCTGTAACCGCTAATAACCTGAACAGCAAAATATTTTTTTTTTGCAAATCGATGCTTGTTAATATGAAGGAGTTTAATGGTTAAGGTGTCGGCTTATCGATATCCTCTTTCCTTTTGGTCGGGATCTCGTTATTAATTTATGATTCCGGTTATTTCTTAGTGTTGTAAATATACAAACTATACATATGTACGTATACTACATTGGGAAGGTACGTACATTTGGGGTCTTATTAAACGAAACCATGGAAAGTCGCAAGGCCACGTCGTTTCAAGTTGTCGTTCTCCGTAAGTATTTAAATTGGTCCCAACCTTCGTGTTTCCTAACACGGTTTAAAGTAAGAGAGATCCAAAATCTGAGATCACCATGAGCTTGAGCCGATCGTATTGCTGAACTGGACCGCGACGAAGGAATTGGTGTTGGTGTATCCACGCCAAGGTGTTGAAAGCTTGGTCGATCCGCGAATGCTTTGTCAAACAGTTTTTGATGTATAAAAATTTATCTGTTATGAAGGGTTCAACAATCGAAGTGGCGTTTCTACAGGGTCAAAACCCAAATATCCCGCCAAACCAGAAATCGGTACACAGTACGATATTCGGGAGTTTAAATTAATCAATCAACTCTCAACTAGTGGGAGAGTTACTCATCCCGTATCTTTCGGTATCTTTTATCTATAATTTCTTTAATATGTATATATTAGTGTCCGTTAAATTATGAACTTGCGATGATTGCTGAGAGTCATTTAGTGGTAGTTTGGTCAGTTTAGAACGTCGGTTTTAAGTGTATCGTTTGCAAAATTACCAAATAAACGTGACACCTAGAAATTTTTATTTTCCCGCTAGATGTTTGTGGGTGCATCGTAAATGTGGACGTCATAAGAAGACGCGTCGATGGCAGGTGTATTGAAGTTTTCTTCACTCTCCTCAATGGCAGGTTAAGGACCTATTACGCTATAAACATAGTAATATACAAATATATTTTTGAACTGCATAGAATTTAACTTTGATAGCAACTGTGCGTTAATGCGGGAATGAAAGTGTCAAATGTCGTCTCACAGACTTCTATGCCCATCAATTCATCTCTGATTGGGAATCACGGGGATGTCATGTTCTCCACAAAACCGAACCAGTGTTTTGTGTCTTCCGGTTCTGTAAGGTTGGGAGTTATGAAGGTACGTCGAGTAAATTGATATTATGATAGAAGCAAGTACATGTAATTTGTCTAGCAACTCAATTACGAAAATGGGTGTAGGCGTACCATGTCTTGTACACACCGAAGCGTCTTCTATAATCTTCATTCGAGCAGATTTCGATGGACTTGGACATCACAAGGATATGTAAGTTGATATTATATTAATATTTGGTTTTAAAGCGTATGTGTTCATATCTGTTCACAGTCTCACATGTACGTTTTTTTTTTTTTTTCTTATAGAAGTGAGTTTGCAGGACGTTACCACATTCAAAATGTGAGGGACACGATGGGACAACAATTGAAACAATTGTCCAGGAAGGAGAAAGCTCCGGAACCCAGAAACAAGGCAGACGTTCGTCGAGACTGGGGGAATGAGGAATGAAAATATTACTTGAAATAGAAATCAAATGTTGTTTTCTATTTCAAATATTGGTTTAATTTCCTCAGACTATGTACAATGATTTATTTTTTAAAAACTTACGCAATCCTTTTTATTTTATATTCTAATATTTATTGAAATTGAGATAGAAAATAAAAATTAGAATTTTGAATATTAAATTAGTTTGGTGATAATCTATTTCACGAAATTTTTTAATTTAAAGATATAAAATGACATTCTTGTTCTTCTTTTTATAATGTCCAAATAAAATGTACTAAGTTCCTATTTATAAAGTTAAATAAATGACGGAATGCTTGTACTATCCCCTAATAATAAGTAGAATCTTTAATGTTGTATTGTTTTATCGAAGGATAATTTATTCCCACACCATAGTTGACGTACGTTGGGAGTCATAATATATTGTGGTACTCGTCTACGTACGAAGCTTAAATAATCGTACAATCAAAACAAGTGAATAGCAACCCTTTGGATTGATCTCGTTGAGAGGAACTGGATACACATCAAATAAACTTATTGATGAGAAAACTATCATATCTAAGCAACAATAATTACGACTATCTTGAAGTTGTCACATCGAGAACCTACAAATGTCATAGTCTAGGCTTAGGGTTAGCTGATGGTTGAGTTACAGCCGATATTAAACTAATTCGAATATAATGAATTTGAAATCCGATAACACGAAACTGACACGTGGTTAGCACTACTTATTTGTTTTAGTAATTCTAATCGAGTAGGCGTGCATGAGAGCTCATATACCTAAAATGGGTTCCTTCGTAATTAAGTAGTTAACAATAGGCTGATTTAAAACGACGTCATATAGAAACTAGTATAAATTTCAAGGATTTTCGCCAAACTCCCCAACCACCTCTCACATCGTAGGTTTTATTAGTGGGCAGGTGGCAGTTTCCGTCTATTTGGTTATGCACATATTGCTATTAGTTTACTTAACTCCCAAAAAATGGCGACTTCTAGCCGTAAGAAGATTGATCTGCCAGACGAGATCTTGATAAAAATAGCCAAGCATCTCGTAATGGGTTCGGCGCCTTGGCCCATTATTAAAGGCTGGTCGGCGAGGAGTGGATACAGTGCTTGCCCGAAGTTCGAAGGTTGCCAGCACTACCACATCTGTGAACATCCTTCTTCATTCCAAACGACAAGGAATCCAAATGGTGAACACCGGGAAGAAGGGATTCACGGGTGTATTTTCGAAAAATGCTTGGAAGTAGGGAACAGAATAGCAATCTACAACGAGGGCCTACGGATCGTTGCCGAGGAGCGAGACATTCAGCGCGGTATCGCACTACTAAAAACAACGTTCCCGAAGATGCCGAGTCCACTCTTGCATGTGTAATTTTCTCTATGTTATATGGGGACGAGCAGATGGCGGTTCGTTTTCTTCACCAATTTGATGCACATCACTATCCACTCCAATCGGAGGGAGTACGGCTTATCGGGAAGATCTGTTCCAACGGTTGAGTATGTTTAAGCCGGCGCGTAAAAACACGTACAAAGATTCTTTTGTATATCCATCCAGTTCGTTGATCCCTTTCCGGGACTGTGCCATGAGTAGTTGTTTGAGATGGGGCAGGTTAACGACCGACACACGTTATTATGACATCATCGTGTAAATTGCGTTATTATGACATCATCGTGTAAAGCTATTTGTGAAATCCTCTAGGTGTATCGTCGGTTCCCTTCGTGTTGCGTTTCACCTCGCCACGTATGTTTCATTAGATAATTAAATTACTATGTAATGAAGATGTTAATTAACGTGTATGCCAATATACATTGTTTTGGCCGTTTTTCACCTTTTAATCCGAAAATGTCTAGTAGATGTTGTATTGCTCCTTATATTCCTAAATAAATATCAACAGTTCCGTATACACGACGTGTACTTAGTTTCACCGGGCAAACACACCAACAAATATCAACACTGCCGGCCCAACCTATTTTTACCATTAACAAACATTAGAAAAAAAAAATAACAACTTTACAAGGCCTCGAACTCGTGACACTGAAGGACACTCAAGGCCAATCCTACCACTGTACCACCGCACCGTTTTTGATATTGAATCCCTAAAATCGCTAATATAATCTGTAGCATAAAGCCCTAGATATATCGGCACTGTATCAAGCTTACGACGCCGTTCGTAACTATTGGAAAACGACACAACTTGGAAAACTTCATGTTGTTTTACAATACAAAAAACGACACAATACAGAAAGTTCTATAAAAGGCCAACCGAATATAATAGATATATTATAAGATTCGGGAAATTAGGGTTCATTGAACTGATTTGGAGGAAACAGAGAGAGAGCTGCCATAGATGTTGGATTAGATATTGAGAGTTGGATATTCGGCTAATAGTTTAAAGTTCCTCTTTTCTTTATTTTCACTCCTTCAATTACGTTATCAGTTTCGTTTTTAATGTCGCTTTGACAAACACGAGTCCAGTCGAGTATGACGATGCGAAGTATGGGATCCCGGTGTTTGTTACTGTGGTGAAACGCCAAACCTACAACCTTCTTTTACAAGGACAAACCCAGAGAGTCTCCACTACACTTGTAGAAATAGAGAGGTAAGTGACTTACAGTTTCCCCGAGGTTGATTAAAGATCAGATTTATTTGCATAACTTAAGTTTCGTGTAAAAAATTATTTTTAAATAAATGCAGGATGGGGACTGTCACATTTTTAAATGGTGGGATGAAGCTATGATGGAGGAACTGAAAACAGTGAAGGAAGATCTTCTAAAGTTAACTAGTTTGAATCAGATGCGTGAAGCGCTTCAGGCACAAAAAGAGGACATTGCTAACATCTTAAATATGCACAAGGAAAATCAGATGGAGTTGGAAAGGATGAAGGCGTTGATTGCGTACAAGAGTGATGGATTAATTATGGAATTAAAACTGACCAAGGTGTTTGTTGCAACTTTGTTTATACTAGCAACAATGACCTATATCTTAATGTAGTTTGGTCGTTTTATTAGAGTAGTATTTTGGGTTGTGGGTTAATTGTTTGAAATCAAGTTATAAACGTTATATTTGGTTTAGTCACATATTTTTCGTCTAAAAAGACTGTTTGAAACCTTGTCGTGTTAATATTATCGACCAAATCCTTCCAATTAAACATAAACATTTGTACACGTTTGTACACATACGTCTAACATTAAAGGTTGGCAGTATTAGGAAGATGCTTACGAAATAAAAATATATAATTAACCATGCGTATTATAATATAAAGAGTTCAACAACGTGGTTTAGAAGTTTGTAATGTAAGCAACATTGACAAATGGAAACATAGGCTACAAATCGTCTTCACTTCGCTCGCGCTGGTCGAAGTATTCCAACCGGAGTTTGAAAATCTCTAACCTCGGGGAAGGGTGGTTCAAATATCACTTTAGAAACACCCGGTTGACTAACCACTTCCATCCCTCTGTGGTGTGGAAAAATAAGGAAAAAGGGTAACCAAAATTAGTTTTATGCAGTAATCTTATATTTAAAAGGTGATTGAATTGTTTTAAATACGTTTGCCTAATCCGTACCTCCATCCTTAAACTTGGGCCTCCAGAATCGCAAGACTACAACTGGTTTGCCTCCGCATAGCCAAAAATTGCGGGCGAAATCATCGACTATTTCATCATAAGCCACACATTGCAAGTGATGACCCCTACCCAAAGAGACACCTTACGTTAATAGCACGGTATATCTTTAAAGTGTGTGAAAGCTAATAATCGCCAAAACCACTCACTCGAGATTCGTCAATGAAAACCGTATCAACCGGGTTCTCTCGGCAAAACGTGGAGCAGTTGGATCGTCCACCAATATTCTTCGTTCGACGTGAGTAACTTGCCCCATCGTCTCCATGGTTTCATTTCATTAGAATTATGGTATTGGATATGATATTAAAAAACGGAACAACACAATGCAACGTTACCTAAGCAGCAGTTCTGGGTCCAAGGAGGCCATCGTTCGCAAATTTGGTCGAAGGCGACGTATTCGATGTAGTGATTGGTCGACAAGCAACGAATGTTGTCCACAACCGTGTCAGCAGTGAATTTGATCCGGTAGTTGGAAGCCAAGACCTTCACAGCGGATGTGTCGTCGGTGACGACAAAATTAGAGAAGGTTTTCCACAAACCCTCCTCAATCCCGCGCAGGCTGGGGCAACGGGTCCTCGCTGATTGTTTCCTGCATCTTATCTCCCTAAAGTTGTAAAAAAGTTCAACCATGATCTACATGAATCATTTAATATTAAGTGCATATAATATGATGATGAGACGAGTCACTTACGAACACATCCGAAACAACCATTTCGAAGGTGACGATGTTCGCTTCTCTCTTTCTCCACTTGCGGATGATCTTAACAGAAACCTTCCAATCAGAACGCCACGTCGGAGATCGGATAGCCTGTCGAAATGCGCCATGACTTTGTTGCACTTATGTTTACTTAGTGATGTGATATTTTGGTTTTTGAGAGACGAATACATACTTCACCGGGTGTGTATTTGTCTTCTTATATAATCAGCGAAGAAACACAAATGGATTATCCATATTGTGGTTTTTCAAACGTCGTGACTGCAATCCAGACAGTTACATAGCATTTAGATAATTAACACGTGTAACTGCCGGTTAAGCGAAGACGATACATCGCATGCACCACTTAATTATGACCCATAGTCGATGTTATATATAGCCGGAAAATATATTGGTTCATTTAACAAACCAATTCAATGTAAAACTTTATAAAACATCAAGGAATAGTGAATGATGGTTTAAACTCACAAATAAAGGCTGATATATAGTGTAAATGAACCAATAACGTTGAAGAACTGTATATTATGAATAAAAATATATAAAGACAAGCTCAGCCATTGCACTGTTTATAAATAAAAAATTATTTTAAAATAGTTTAGTAGTAGAGGCAAAATCTTCTTTCTTGCTAATAGACGGAAAACTGAGGCCTCGGCTGCGACGGCGGAATCTTCGTCCGATAGGGTTGTTTTACCTCCCAATTTCTTGAATCAAGGTGTATAGATCTGGGATAAGTACTACAAAACGACACTCCCTAGAAGTCGGCGACGGAACATTTAAGGAAGAAGAGATTAGAGGTCGGGTGAAATCAGAAAAGGCGAGTAGTTTCGATCCCTCTATCATCACGGTGTTGAATCGGAAGGTAAGTGTTTGTCTTGACTTCTTACTTTAAATTGGAAGAGAGATTTTCCCCAAATTCTATATTACGTTGGAAGAGTATATAGCAAATACAATTAAGAATCGATTTGAGTAGCACGGGATGTGAAATCAATGAATAGTTGTGTATTTGCGGCGGGCGAGGCTAAATAACCCTAATCGTCAACGAATTGAACATTGGTAGACATTGGTATTAGGGTTAATTGGTTTAGTGTACGTACATATTAATATGGTATTAGGGTTACTTCGTGGTGATAGGATGGATCCGAGGCTGTAGAGATCGTTCCTCAATTGAGCTTGGATCTACCGAGGAGGTTATTTGCTCTTGACCGTTACCCTCTCAAAACCAAGATAAATGCGTATTCAAAACCGGAATATCTTTCTACAATATCGAGGGTGCTGAGTGGAACAAAGGAAATGGAAAACTTGTTAGAGTCTCCATTTGGGCAGCTTTTCGTATCCCTGCTAACAAGATCTCGTTCTCCGGTAAACTAGTTCATGGATTTGTTTGCCGTCAATTGGTGACCAAAAAGCGGCATGAGATGTGGATTGTGTGTGGTGGCAATCCAATCAAGTTTGGATTACGAATTTGCGAGTTGACAGGGCTCGAATGTGGAAATTATCCTAAAAAGAGAGATGTGGAAAGAGCTACAAAAACGGATAAAGGATGTAAGACTGTTTGGGAGGTTCTATTCGGGAAAACATAGAACCAACGATCTCCGAGTTGGTAAAAAGGTTGGAGACTGAAGAAATGGAAACGTGGCGAAACTAGCTTTAGCGCTGATAATAATAGTTGATGGAGTTCTAACATGCGCCACGCAACCAGTAAAACCAGATCCGAAGACAGTGGAGATGACCAAGAATATTGATTTTTTTTTCAAATATCCATGGGGAAGGTTGTCATTTGAACGGACGCTGGAGACTATAATAGGATTTAAATGTCCAGCAGACGTAGACAGCTTAGTAAAAACTTTCAAGCAACAATTAGTTGTTGTTCATGGATTTCCTCTAGCACTCCAGTTGCTGGCTTTCCAATCTGTCCCAGCAATTGCAAGATTAGTACCATCTGACGTTCAAGATCAGGCGTTTAATCAAAGATCGATCCACAATCTGGCTAAACTGCGGCCAATCAAGACAACAAACATCTTCGCATGCGAGGCTGCTAAAAAGGTATGTACTTATCCCTTGTCTATCAGATATAATACGTTAACGACCTGAATCTATAAGTTCCGTAAAATGTATATATTTTTGTAATAATATTATAGGTGGTTATTAGACGGATGGTTGGTAGATGGGAGCATTGTGATAGTCGAGAATTGGCGTGGCGTGACGAAGAGGAAGACCATCAAGTTGACAACATTGAAAATCTTATTAAAGCAGGCCACAAATGGGATGAGGCAATATGGATGGGAGGTGATGATAGGTGTCCAAAACAGACACGTCCCGAAGAGAAAGGTATTAAAAACATTTATACATTACAAAGGGATACACTATAAATTTAATTTTTTAAAAAATTAATGGTTAATTAGTGATATAGTTACAGTTGACTGTCGGAAGAGGAAAAGAGCAGACACCGCAACAATTGACAATAAGAAAGAGAAGAGCACGAGAACGATGCGCGACCGGGGTACACACATTGTTCATGAACGTTTGGACGATGAACAATTTGAAAGGTTTGCGGCGGAACTAAACCGGTTCAACAGGAAACAAGAAGCTCGATGAAGGAAAATCAGGCAAACATGGAGATTTTCGTACGTACGAGATCTGCAAGGAGATAAGAGCTGCACTATTAGAGGTTAAAAGAAACGAACATGGGGAACCTTCTTACGCTTCGCATACAATTTCAGATAAGAAGTATTCAAAAAAGAAGAGGGAAAACTATAAAGTTTTGAAGAATGAGTTCAGTAATGGTTATGAAAAAAGGGAGAGAAGGTCGAAACAGGGGATGCGCTGCCTTGCTAAGGTTGATATGACAAATAGCTTAAGGGTAGTAATTTTCTCACTACTTACATATATTAAATTATGTTGCTATCGTGGTGTGCACGGGGTGATCGGAATAATGATGGTTCGAAGGATGCCATAGATGGTCAACACACTGTCGGTGGTGACTCTTTAGTTGGAGGCCAGGTAATGGACAACAAGATCCTCTTTAGAATACGACTCAATCAACGTAATGGGGGTGTTTATGCTTATGCACCTATCATATACGCTTTATATATTTGACCGTAAGATACAACCCGTACTCATTTTAATGAGTGGGTAACCGATAATAACGACGTGGCATGAACGAACCATCCCGGACAATGGAGTTAATGAGTGTCGCCAAGATTATGATGCGGGGGACATTGCTGTGGAGCTATCACCAACTAAAACCGTATCCGATGTAAGTATTTGACACGGAATGGAGATTACAACACTATTTTCGTAATAAAACATTGTCCACTGTAATTGAACAGATATTGCTGCAGCTGAATACACAAATGGAACCTGATCTGCATTTTAACAAAATGGTAGGTCGGAAGTAACCATAAAAGGGATAACCATCTGTGGGTTTCATATATATTCGGTTATTTGTTTATCTCCTCTAATCTAAACGTGTGAAAAATTGAGCTTGTACCAAGTTACTACTACAAACACGCGTCGAAAAGTTTCAATATTTTTAATAGGAGGATGGGGAAGAACTGCATCAAAGGCGGGCAAGTCGAGTGGTTTAACAGTAACGGAGGGGACATAAGACGTCGGGAAGGCGAGTCGGATGAGGGTTGTAACAAAACCGAAATACCTGTAGAAAATGAAACTGCAGTTGACGGTCAACAAGAGGCAAGTGTCTAACTTTGATGATTTCGATTATTTGTGACATTCGTGTACGTCGGTATGAATCTATGTACATACATCTTATTAGGCGAAGTCCAAGCGAACTACCGGAAAGCGATGGCGAAGAGGGCTGTAACAAAACTGATGGACATGTACAAATAGAAACAACAGTTAACCTCCAATAGTGCGGACTTATTTTTTATTTCGAACATTTACCATATTTATAGTGTCTACTTAGATGGTCCAGTGTACGTCACAAATAATCTATGTACGTACATCTTATTAGGCCAGAGACCAAGCAATACCCAACGAAAGCGATGTCGAAGAGGGCTGTAAAGAGACTAGAGGTCAACCAGATCAAAGTCCCGGGGAGGAATGTATTCCCGGTGACTCAGACAATTTAGTGCCGCGGTCGGTTATTATTGTGGATGAAACAGGACGCGCAGAAGAACATATAATGGAGATACTTGCGAGTCAACCATCCGAAGCCATAGTGATAAAAGCAGGGTCGGTTTCATACGACCCTATGGAAGATGTTGCTGATGGGAAATTCGCCAAATTCACCGAGTTGATAAAACAAGATAATGTGTAAGTGTAGTATATATTACTCCGATGACATATTGATATGCTCAATCATTGATATAGGATATTCATAATTATAAAATTTCCCAGGGTACACACATTTTTCGGATTCCGCAAGGCAGATATCCTATTCTTCTCTACTCTTATATCGTCCCAAAAATGGGTCCATAGTCAGGTACATATTTTAAACTTTAACTACACGATTTTGGTGTGTTCATGGTTTCTTGTTGGATTTAAATCCGACCGGTTTGCGTTTAACTGCATCTGCAGCACATGGAGATGATTGCCCTAACGCTGTGGCACAAAAACGGAGAAGAAATGATAAAACAAAGGACCGTAATTTTGGACTCCATTCTCTTTTACGAGTTAACAAGAAGGTTCCAAGCATTCAACAGGAGCACGGTGAAACGGAATTTCAGATGGGACAAAGTACTCATTGACGTCATCAATGGGGAAAGGATGCACCACGAACCAAGGTTGAAGTGGGTTACAGATGTCGACGTTATATATGCTCCAATGAACTGGAATCTAAGCATTGGGTAGGAGTGGGCATAAATCTTATAAAGAGACATGTTTCCATTTACGATCCTTTCATGGCCTCCTCCAGAGAAACTCTTGCAATGTCCCGGATCAAGCCTGTGTGTGAGATGATACCGTACCTACTTCAGAGGGTTATCGATGTCAATTACCCTCTCGATCCATTTACCGCTGAAAGGGTTAGCCAAGTAGGACAAAACTTGAGGACGGGAGATTGTGGACCTTTTACTATGAAGTTTTTAGAACTGTTGAGCATGGGCAAACCGATGACTGATTGTTTGAAGATCACCGACAACAATATTGACAATTTCCGAAAGAAGTTCGCGATGGACGTCTACGAAGCTGGTATTGGTCCGATAAATTAAGTAGCGAATTAACATTCTTCCTGGTTGTACTTATTACTTTCACGCAGGTGGTCCATATGATCCGTAACAGTCTGTTAGGATGATTATGGTTCGCTGAATTTGCCTACTGAATACAATTTAATTGTCTCGCTCATCATATCATAGGATTGCCAGTTCGGACAAGTTAGTGTGCTCAAAATGGATAGAAACTAAGCACCAACCATCCACCTAAAAATAAAGTCTATAACGTTAGAAAATCGATTGTACGTACACGATGAATATACGTACGTGTGTACACGACCATAAATATACGAACGTGTGTACATAGACCATAATAAGGCCGTTACTTATTTTATGGTACGTACACATATGAATATACGTACGTCTGTACACAGACCATAATAAGGCCGTTACTTAGTTGATGGTACGTACACATCGATAAAGGCCTAACATATACTAATCTGGTTAGAAAGACGTCATAATGATACATATCTAGACCCTCCAATATACAAAAACACTACACCTGAAGAGGTTTTTACAAACAACCGATAGGAGCTATGTGAGTGACCAGACCTCGGAAAATCTAAGAACGACATCCTCAAATCCCACATGTTACCAAAAAAATGACCAAACACGCATCTTCTATTAGCAACACGCGTAAAACCAATCTTCAATTTTGCAAAATCATACTGCTCCGGTAATGTACATGGAACCTCTTCAACTTTTTGATCCCGAGTTGAACTCAGCTTCCGGATAATCTACTGTCTCCGGCATAGCATCTAGTTGGAGAAAGCAGTCTCGGTCTGGAACCTCATCAAACACGTCTGCAGCAAGTTTCATCCTAATAGAAGGCATGGCCGCATCACATAGGCCTGTGTAATTTACTCCAAGAGCTATACACTCTAAGCACTTCAACGTGTACACACAACAGTCAACGTGTATTTGGGTCTTCTATAGTATTTGGACCGTAATAAATAAAAATTACATAAATGGGGTCTTCTATAGTATTTGGGCTGTATTTTCTGTTTCCTAATGGGCATTTGGGCTGTATTTTCTGTTTCCTAATGGGCTTCTTCAAACAGAGATCGAGAGAGAGTTCTATAAAAGAAGCAGAAGCAGAAGAACTTACAAAGATGAGAGTAGGGAAGAAGACGAAGAGAATCGAGCCTGGATCTGCTCCTTCTCGCTTGTTTTTCTTCTGCTCCTCGAAGTGACAGAGAGAAATGGAGTATGGATCTGCGGCTTTGTTCTTCTTCTCCTTCTCTAAGCGACGGACTAAGTTCCGGAAAAATCGAACCAAATTAGGGTAAAGTTATTTTGTAAAACAACAAACAAAACGAGGGTATTTTTGTAATTGACCACATATAACGCAGCTTTTACTCATTACTCGCTAACTTTATTACGCGTCAAAAAATGTTAGCCGCAAAACGCAGCGTCTACCGCAGCGTCATGACGCACGTAGCTGCGGCAACCAAACGAACATCGTTATCCGCGTCAACCGCAGCCGCAGATAGCTGCGGCGACCAAACGAACAGCCCTAATGTCTTCATTTGGCATTAGTTATATATTTGGGATCGGATATTTGCTGTTTACTGTATTTCGAAAATAATTTGTTTCACTTTGGTTTTCTTATATATATCGTTCTGTCTTTGTTGTGTTGTTCCAAGTTTAAAAGGTGTAGTAGTTTGAATATGTCGAGAATTGAGATGTGTGTTTGAGTGTCTGGTAGTAATTGGAAATTTCTGTTCTTACTAAGGGTCCGTACGGGACATATAAGATATCAATTTCTGCAAACAGTATGAATATCTGCAGAAATTGATATGCAAACAGTATGAATATCTGCAGAAATTGATAATACAGATTCCATTGATCAGCCTATGTTATGGATTCACTTCCTTAAGACAAATGATACTAATGCATAAACTAGAGCAATCCAAATACTGCCTAAATAGATAATCAATTGGACCTACTCTTGTAAGTAGCATTGCACCTTAGTCTACGAAAGCAAGCAACCATCGAATCTAGTTCTTTGTATATGATAGAAAAGACAAAGTGTAATCTTCCTGTAAAAGAGCAAAACAACTGAAACGGATCAAACCCAGGATGACATAAACACTAAATCATTGTAACATAGAGAACACCCAAGTACAAATTTTACCTTCTGGGTTAATTCTTAATTTTGACTTCACCAATTTGATTTGTATGTGACGGTTAGGGGGCTTTAAAGATGGGTGAAACTGAAAATCAATACCTCAAGGGATTGAGGCCGAGGGGTACTGAGACTGAGAGTGATCGAGAGTGAAAGGAAGAGACAAAAAAATTCAGATCTGCCTGTGAGGGTTTTCAATCGACTTTGAGAGAGAACAGAGAGAGAGAGCAAAAAAAGGGTTAAATTTGTGTCCGTTGATTTATTTTAATCAACGGTTCATATTAGAAAGGATGTGATCCTTAATTTAATGGTTTAGCCAATGAAATAATAAAGTGATGTTAAGAATTTGTATCCCTTGGATTCACTTGAATCCTACGGTTTGATTCTATGCCACGTCATCTATCTGAGTGATGTCTTTCTATTGGCTCATGTTTTGGGTATATTTTCTCATCCCATTTTAATCACTTTTCTTAATTTAAAATCTTTTAAAGTCCTACAATCAAATGAAAAATGTGTTATAATAATGAGAATATGATCATAATAAATTTGTAACCAAAATTTTTATTTTAAAAGGCATGTTTTTTAAAAAAAAAAAAAACCATAAAAGACAATGTAAACTAATGATGAAAGAATACTTACAACTAAACGATTTTTACAACTAATTTGTGTATTTATAATTTTATATTTCTTCCTATTATATGTAATTATATTACAAAATAATTTTTAATAGCATTTTTGTGTTAATTTATAAATAATAAAATATATCTTAATATTGAACTCTAAACCCTAAACTCTATACCCTAAATCCTATACCCTAGACTCTAAAATCTTGAAACACATTTCACTAATTTCAAATAACAAAGTAATATGCAAAAAAAATATATGAAAACTATTTGTTGTGTATTCTTTCTATTTTGTAAATATAAATCTTAAATTTCTTATATTATTAATAGCATTAAAAACTATTTTTCAAACTCTATATCCATTAAATCCTATACCCTAAACTCTAAAATCCTACACTCTAAGCTTAAAAAATTATTTTTATAGAATAAGCTATATTCTCGTATTTTTAAAATTGATAAATAAAGTATATTTATTAACTAGTTTGCATTTTTTTTTTCAACCAAACATTAATAATTAATTAAAAGAGAACTCCAAGATTGGTTGCCCAAACAGGAGGATAAGAGTTTACAAATAACGATTCGGAATATTGTTTGATTATGTATACAAATAAAAAATAACTTATCTGTATTTTGTAATATTATTTAAACGTTTACAAATAACAAATAACTTATCTGTATTTTGTAATATTATTTAAACGTTTGAACATTTGAGAATATTATTTGATTATGTATAATTAAGAAATGAATGTATGAGAATAATTATGAACAAAATAATTTTTTTATATGTAGTTACATTATGTATTAAGTATTTTTAATTTATATATTTATATATATATACATACTATATATTTGTAGTTATCTTAAGTTCATATATTTGTTGCTTTAATTCTGTATTATTATTATTATTATTAGTATATATATTTGTAGTTTTTACTTATATTTGTTCAAACAGTAAAATGTTGGTATTCAAAAATGGTTTTACAAAAAAAAAATATATATATATCTTTTATTTAATTATTGTATTAATAAAATTTGCTTGCAAACCGATGGGTTTAACACAAGAAATTGCACGAAAAAGAAGAAATTGACTAATTAGCATTTTACATTCCATCAAAGAACATCACACTACGAGAATAAAGAAGCTTGATGAAACGTGTTTTCTTCACTGTACATAATATATGAGAACCCATATATTCTTCTTTCTTGAATATGCATGAAATCATAGCTCCTGCAATCAGGTTTTGCTGTTCTTGGACAATATTCTCTTCTTGATACATCAACTTTCTCCTCGTGAGACCATACCCATTGTACTGGTATATTATGTTATACAGGCATTGACTTAATCCGAGCACATCTTGGTTGAAGCTGCTTTTGTTTATATTTGAGATTGAAAGATTCAAAAACCAAAATCTGATTAGATTAGCCAATCTATCAAAGATTGAGACCAAAACACATCAACACCGATAAAGCTATGTGAAATAGAATGATTATAAGAAGAAAGAAGTTCCACAAATCCAGAGAAGAGTTTGTACTTGTATGGGATACCTCAAACTCCATAAGTCCAGCAACGTCTTCTCAACTAAGGACGAAATTAAAAATACACGATGAAGTGTAGAATTACCGTCACAATATAGCAGATATATCAACTAGATAGCAGGTTTTTGTGTATAATTATTGAAGTCCATAGATTCATTTCAGGTAGAGAAGTTGGAGAAGATAGAAATATGACCATATGTTTTGGTTTAGCTTTCCAAAGGCATGTATGTACTCTGTCATGATCAATGAAAAAACAAGGTTCTTGTTCTGTCAAAAAGAGCATAATCAAATGAAGCATTGACAGAGAAAAATTGCAGAACAGCATTTACAAAACATAATTACTGGAAGCTCAATAATTTCACATTGTTTCAGAATGTCAAATTGAAACCAAGACAAGGAACAAAGCTGTGTGATATTATGCTTCAACCAGTTCAGTTTTGTAGTGAAAAGCTATTTCTAGAGAACCGAAGTGAGCTTACCTTAGCTTATAGAAATCAGGAGCCCTCGGCAACACAACACGATTATCAACACAACACCCAACACAACGTATTATCAGCTATACGAATACACAATAGCATCAGAAAATATCAATTCAACTCAAAGAAACATTAATCAAAAACCCAATTTGAAAGTAATACACTACCAATTTCAATTACCTTCTACTGAAACTTAACTTAAATTTTCCTGCAAAAGAGCAAAACAACATAAACGGATCAAACCCAACATGAAATAAACACTAAATCATTAGAAATAACAAACACCCAAACACATAGTTTACCTTTATAAGTCAGTTTTGACCTCAACAAATTCATTTGGATCGATCCATGTGACGATTAAGAGGGCTTTGTAGATCGAAAATGAAACTGAAGATTGGGACTGAGTGGGATTGAGACAGAGAGGAATTGAGGCTAAGACGGATTGAGATGGAACGAGAGTGAAAGAAGAGACAAACAAATTGGCATCGAGTGTAAGGGTTTCCAATCGAGTTTCAGAGTGAAAGAACAAAGAAGAGATAAGAGATGGCCAAAGTGTTTCACCAGTAATTAATGTAACCTAATCGATATATTCCTCTTGTAATTTTTTTTTTTTATTTTTTTCTTCTTCTTTTTATTGTGTAGTAACTTATAAAAATTTTGGAGGCAACGAAAATTTCAATTTCCCGGTTACGCCTAAGATAACGTTTTCGTTATCATTTATGCTATCATAGAACTAAAAACTAGGCGCCACTAGAAAATATTTTCGCGGTAATCCTATTATAGCGTTTGTCGTTTTAGAAACGCTATGCAAATTTTCTTAAAACTCAACTATAGCAAAACTATTAAAAGCGCTATATTCTAGTGCTATTAATACCCTTATTTCCTGTAGTGAGACCACATGACCTTATCCTTAATGGCTAACGGATTCCTAACACAACTAGCAACTTTATAACCATCCTTGTCCGAATGCTTTATCTGATATAGTTGACTTGAAACAAAAGACATGTATTTGACGTTATATACAAGACATTTGAAATATAATATGACGCTGTTAAACTAGAGACAAAGTATACAAATTGCTAAATTGTGTGTACGAAAAAAAATCATATATCAAAATAATTACAAAATTATACAACTTCACAAAACTGAAATTGATATTGTTTCCTCGAATAGATAAATACAAAGACTTCATACTGAACAATAGATATATAATAACAATTTTATCAATACGGTACGCAGATCATACCTCCTCTATTTTTTGTGAGTCATTTCTTAATGTAAGAGGTCCTTGCGTATGCGCTCCTCCATCCGTTGTGTTGATAACAACTTTCTTCAATAGTTGAACGTCACTCTCAAAGTTACCCATCCTACTCTCCATACCTTGAAGTTTGAACACAACTTCCGCTATTGCTCTAGAAAATGATATATGAATATTATCCATTTTCGCCCCTAGTGTTTCAACCATAGTAAATAACCTTCCACTACCATCTTCACCCTGCACACCTGAATGCTTATCTCTAGACGCCTTCTCTGCTGAACATTTGTCGCCAACACTTTCTTTCTGCTCCTTCGCATTATTGGGGACATTACGGATGCTGGTTGGGGCTGTCACTTACCCCTGCAACATGTTGCCTCCTCTCCCTCTTCTTCGTATGTTCCCCTTCCTTTTTTTTACACAATCCCATTCTCTTTCATCCACTTCGCCATTGATCACGTCTAACAGCAGATTATCCAGTTTCTTCTTCAAACCTTCTCCTACACCATACACACAATACTGTCCTGGCCAATCTGGATATATGTACTCCAAAGGTTTAGGTACTAAATGCGTCACCTGAAGCTGCATTTCAGATAGCATAACTTTTAATAATCTATCTCAAAGAAAAAATGTAGACAAATAATGTATATTGAAGGCATACCTCCCCATTATTAAGGAGTTTGCTCCCGGATATGAAGGCTTCGATATCCTTCCTTGGCCTCCCTCCTCTCCACCTTAACAGAGGCAAATCTACACCTTCTCTTACATTCCCGTAGCTAGCCCCCAGCACCTTCACGCTCTCAAATGCCCATATCAGCAATACATGGACACATCCATGGAGGGTATAAGCAATGTTAGGTAACCCAAGGACTTTGATGGAATCAAATAAACTCTTGAATCCAACCCTACCCCATTGAAAACTCTAAAATGCTTCTTCATTCAACACCCTTTTAGCGTATTCCAGAGGTATCCGACTGTTCCTTGATAAACCAAGCACTCCAACATGAACAAGATACAACCGAACAATCTGCGTCTTCATTTCATCAGACCACCCACGGCAGCTTCTCAAACCCTCAACTAGCTCCTCCCAGTTGGGTCCATTAAAAGC
The DNA here is from genome assembly GCA_023657505.1 of Camelina hispida. Taxonomy (NCBI): domain Eukaryota; kingdom Viridiplantae; phylum Streptophyta; class Magnoliopsida; order Brassicales; family Brassicaceae; genus Camelina; species Camelina hispida. The sequence continues at coordinate 25,373,481 of CP094637.1, forward strand.
TTCCACCTTTAAAGCCGCCCATAAAGGTGTATGATCGACTTCAAACTCTGTTTCATCAATCATCTCACAATTCAAACCACTAATTTCTTCATATTCATATAGAGAGAACCTCAGCGGCTTTCCTCCAACCAAAAACCATACCTCCGATGGAATGTTTATTGCCAATTGATTGGACAATAGATAATGGATGGTCTTCCCACAAAACAGGTAGTCAGATTCGGCTAGATCCAATAGAATTCCCAGCTGCGAATTCTTTCTTATTTTGTCATACACCTCATCACCAACAAAACCTTTCAAACCAGCAAGATTGGACAAACTACAATCGTGGTGCATGCTTCTCATCGGCAGTGGAAAATTACCAACCCCATACAACCTACTTGGATACCTCTTGCTTGACCCCATATCTACGACAGAAGCTTTAGTTTAGTTATTATTTCAATATCACAAAACATTTGTTGCTTAGATTAGCAACGAAGCAACATGAAGTCACACAAATATCTTCCGAAAAACAGAGCTCAACAACATACAGAAAACTAACATCAATTTCGTCAGAAATTACCTTCCACAATATACAAGGCCTACTATGTAATACTCGAAATCTTAGAAAACAGTAAGCAATAGAGACTAAACCACGATATAGAAATTTACCTCAGAGCAAATCGCTATATTTCCCTCCTCCTCTACTTCAAACCACCTCGCCGTCAACTCGCCGTCAGTGGTCCTCCAGCCAAACGTCCTCCACACAGATTCTTTTCACGCCGCAAGCTATCTAAAAATAGCTGATCTCAACCCAACTATCGTAAGACAAACAACACAAAGATTCAAGGGATCGACTTAGGTTTATGATCTTTTTATTTTCCCCTTTTACGATCTTTGTTTTAAAAGAGAATGGCATAAATCGTAATAAAACACACAACTCAGATATAGAAGTAATTTGCAAACTTTTATGTGTTATTCTAGTAAGACAGAAATCTCAACGTGTTAGTCTAGTAATAAACCTACTTTTATGTAATATTCTAGGTAATTTCCCTATAATAAATTAATTAATTATTATTACAAAATTAATTAGTTTAATTAGTCTACAAAATTAATCTTACAAAATTAATTAGTTTACTAATTTATTATTTGACTAGAATATAACCCGTGCTAGAGCACGGGTTGAAATTAATTTTAGATAAAACATTATGCAATAAAATCATATGTTAAATATGATATCTTGAAAAAAACATATACTTTGTAAGTTTATATTGTTAATTTTGTAATTTTATGTATGAGATATGGTTATGTTTGTTGTTTGTTTTTAATTTAATTTTTGAACATGTTTGGTGAAAGTGTTTTAATATGACCCGTGCTTAGGTAATATTTGATTTTTAACTGCACAATAAGATCTCGGAAATCACGATTAAGTGGGATAAATTACCAAGATTTTATTCATTTTTATGCCTAACAATATATATTTTTTAACAATACATGGAATACTAAATATTATTTTGGAAATTATATAAATCATCGGAATATTCTCTTTCAGAGGATTCTTTAGGATATTCTTAAGTGTATATTGGCCAATAAATCTATAACATTTTTTTTTTTGTAACCAACCTATATTTAATCTATAACCTATTTTGTAACCAACTTATAAAAATTATATAGTCTACAAAAAAGGTTGTGTACTTCTGTTTTATATAGGACCCGTTAAATATAATGAATTCACAGTATATTTTTATCCCTTTTAATAAGTTGTTTAAAGTTGTGGTTTATCAATCAAATCTGTGGAATTAATTTGTAATACTGTTTAAAAATCTTTGGAAACAATATGATATAAGACTAAAGCATTCCAGAAATATAGTTGGGAATATCGATGATTTTACTTGTTACCAAAGATCTATATATCAATTATCAATTTGAAATATTTAGGTGTAACCGTTTGCTCCAGGATTTTATTTGTTACCAAAGATATATCAATTATCAAATTGGAATATTTAGGTGTAACCCGTTTGATATATGGATTAATGTATATCTTATGTATAACCTATTTGTAACCATTTATTAAAAATATAAAGTCTACCAAAACTAAGTCGTGTACTTCCTTTTTATTAAAAGGGGGATCAGTGTGATTTTCTTTTGAGAATCTAATAATATGATATTTTTTTTAAATCTATATATAAAAATATATATATATATATATATATATACATATAGATATACTTCTTAGAATCGATTAAACATAATTGCATAATTTATACTATATTATATATAATAGTGTATAATATAAATATATGTGCATAGTGAGTTATCATCTAGTTAAATATAGATGTATATTATGGGAATGTAATAGTACATTTCGATTTTTCGCAAAAATATGTCTTATTGTTTACATTTTAAGGAAAACATATATTATAATTACCTAGATAAGGACCAACCCGTTGTGCAGGTTTAAAATTTTGTAAATTATAATTATATTAGATGAGGATCCGCCCGATGTGCAGGTTTAAATTAAAATTTAACAAAAATATATTAAAATCTATTGTATGTATATATATATATATATATATATTTAACTTTTGTTATAATACACTGACTTATATTCATTTATAAATTTTTTATGTATGTTACCATTTAAAGTGTATGTTTTACACCTAAATAGACTCTATGTTATAAATATATTCTTTATCACTACCTAGAAAATATCTATATAAACGCATTAACCCAAGTATTTTATTTTCACTTCTGCATAGGTTTTTAATTACTAAAATTTGAAGCTCAAAAAACATTTCGAATAAAAAATACATTACATAATATACTAATCAATGATATATCATCACAATAATGTATGACCACCATGGAGAAAACCTCGGCTCCGTCCTCATCTCTTATGGAGAGAACCTTGCGTCTAACCTCCTCCACTGTAGAGAGAATCTTGGCTCCGCCTTCTTCCCTTGGGGAGATAACCTTGCGTCCAACCTCCTCCACCTTTCTCCTTTGCGGAGATAATCTTGTGTCCAACCTTCTCAACCGTAGAGAGAACCTTGGCTTTGCCCTCCTCCTATGTGGAGAGAACATGTTCACATCTTTTTGCTATCTTAGATTGGCTTGCTCCAACAGCAAATGAAAGTAAAAATATTTTTCTACCGTTTACAAAATCTTTTGATAGTAACTAATGTTAAATTTCCCAATGTATTCGTGGAAGTGTCGTTGATACACCATGATATAGCCTATGTCTCTGTAAAACCCCAACCACCACCTTGCTTAGTGAGCTCATGTCCACTCTCAGTCCATGGGCCCACCTTCCTAAGTGGGCCCTACATCTATTCTCGGTTTGTGGATCCACCCATACTCGATGGACGGTTTGTTATGTCTAGGAGGCTTTAAATACTTGTTTACCGATCCTACAAATCAACAAATGATATTTTCCTGTGTTTTGTCCTCATTCGCACAGTTCCGACAATCACTTCGAGGAAGATCACCCATCATGAAGTTCTCTCAGAACCCTTCGAGGAAGATCACCCATCATGAAGTTCTCTCATAACCCTTGACCGAAAAAATTAGTGCATTTTGGTGACAGATGTGGCCAAATAAATTCTTTTAAACATTTCCGCAGTCCAGGGTGTCACCATCTTTGAGTTCCTATGGATCTATCAACAAAGATTTATGTTTTTACAATCTATCTAACTATGTTTGTTGTAAGTTTGTGTTTGATTAACATATTTTGTCCATCCATTAGGTTGATGAGCTTCTACTCGTTATCTCTCTTTGGGATTGAATTAATAATGGTAACAATTATATTTGCAAAAAAAAAAAGAGTTTATGACGACCAATCAAGGTTGAGAAATTAGAAAAAAAATAATTTGACATATGTAAAGAAACAATAAAAAAATTATAAGCAGAATAATATATGAATCCAAAATAAGTCAAACATAAAAATATAAATTAAATAAAACAATTTAAAAATACTATAATAAATTTTAAAATACAATATTAGGAAAAGAATAAGCATATATTAATTTTTTTGGGTCAATATATTTATCTTACCTATTCTTAGCTGAATAAATGTGACAACCCGTCCCGCGGACCCCACTAGCCCACCATTAGCTGCCCCAACGGACCGTCCGTGGACCTTGCTAGCCCACTGCTAGCCGTCACAACGGACTCCAAGCTGGCCCTGCAGAGCATCGATCCTAACCCATCACTGTAGATATCCCAATCCACCAGTAGGTTATTGGTGCGCCAGGCGTTCCTCGAACCCTGGTCCTCACCCTTTAACAACCTTCCCACAGGACAAGTTGCCACCAACCTGTGGGAAGGTTGTTAAAGGGTGAGGACCAGGGTTCGAGGAACGCCTGGCGCACCAATAACCTACTGGTGGATTGGGATATCCATAGTGATGGGTTAGGATCGATGCCCTGCAGGGCCAGCTTGGGGTCCGTTGTGACGGCTAGCAGTGGACTAGCAGGGTCCACGGACGGTCCGTTGGGGCAGCTAGCGGTGGGCTAGTGGGGTCCGCGGGACGGGTTGTCACAATAAATAGAAAGTAGGATAAATTTTTTGTTTAAAAAAATAGGAAAATTTTACTTTCCCATTAAAAAAAATTTCTAATTAAACAAAGTTGAAATCAGTGTTTTTGAATAAATTATTTTGTTAGATGAAAAATATGAGATGATCTATGTTTATATAGAAGTGACTATTTACAAAATTTAGAATTAATAATTAAGAGTATATTTTCCTTAATCCTTTCTCTATTTTTTGTAGTATTAATAATTTAAAATTAAAAATAACTAAATAATATTATAATTTCGAATTTTATGATATATATATATATAATCTCCTTATAATTATTTAATAAAACTTTGTAATTTTTTATAAATTCTGTAATTTTTGTAATTATCTTTTTACATTATTAATATTTTTTAAAAACAAAATATTTTACTTTTGTTGTAATCAAATTACTCCTAATAAATATTAACTTTTACACATGTCAAAATCTAAGACTGATAACTTGACACATGTCAAAATATTGTTAATGACTAACTTTCAAAACTCAACTTTATATAATAAGATTTTAAAAATATATATTAAAATTTATTATACATTATCTATAAGTTTTATGTTTGCTATAATATAAACTAGATGAGGGCCCGCACGATGTGCGGGTTTAAAAATTGTTGAAGAAAATAAATCCTAAATCTTAAACAAATTTTAAAAAATATAAAAAGAAATTTTATTTCCTGAATTAAATATATAAATCATTTTAGTTAGAGAAAAAATCATATTTGTATTTACCTTCATACACTTATTTATACTTATATATATTTATATATTATAATAATTATTACAATAATTTAAAGCTAAATTATATCCCACCAAAACTTTTATCAATAACTCATCATTACGAATATTATTTTTGTCAAATTTTAAAAACGTTTCACAACTTATTCATAAAATATTTTACATACAAATAATTCATTAAAGCAACATCTAATTAGTAAGCATGTACAATTTTACTCTATGTTTTACCATTAAAAACATGTTCTTACATCCAAAGTTATTTTATTGTTAAAGTATGCTCTTTATCACTACCTATAAAATATCTTCTGAACAAATTAAACAAATTTTATGTTGCTTTACTTTCATTTGGCATAATTATAGTTCTTATAATTACTAAAATTATTTTGTGACAGAATTTCTTTAACCATACTCCAAAGATATTTTGGATGAACAACTGGTGAAAATTATCTACTCTATCCCAATGATTTTATGACCAACCTAATAAAAGTTGAGAAAGTGAGAAAAATTTAATATAACATAATAAAAATTAAAGTTTGAAAATTATAATCACAATGGTATATATGTCTTAGATAATTTAAATATACAAAATAAAAATTTATAAACAATCCAAAACATGACATATGTCATAATCAAGTTACAGATCGACGACCTATTTACTCCTCAGAAGTATCACATTGTACCAAAACTACTTAAAACTATGACCTCGTCTCAGATATTCTCGAATCGTAAATTCTCAACTTATTTCTACCAGAATAAAAAATTCTCATATGTTTCTCTATATACCTGAGTTTAAACGATTTACGAACCAAATCAGATAGAAAACCACGTAAATCCAGTTTGAAATGAATTTTAAAATGGTTCACCATTCCAACTTCCCAAATTTGAAAATCGCTTCTCAATTACTCGATCAAGCAGCTCTTGTTTCAGTACCGGAATCATCAACATTATTCAGAAGAGAAAAATCTAGTTTTGACCGGAAACATCAATCCGACTAATCTTCCAAACTTATATTGCTACTAACTATAGAATCACTTTTGGAACCTCCATCATTGTCTCCATCCTTGATTATTGGCGGGCTTTATATATTTCGATTTTATTTCATTGCATCTGATAGCTTCCATTGAAGAACCCGTACGAATCAAAGACCCACACAATAGATCGGCAAAAATATATCGGGAAAAAAAATCAAAGATCTAAGCTTTTCGATATAAACATATAATTTTTTTGTCAACATTTGGGCCACAATAGGTCGGCCCGTTAGTCAAATCTCTACTTTCGTTTTGAGAGAGGGACTCGATCCCTGTGATGGTTCCTCCTACAATGGACTTACCAATAGTCATTGCACCAATGTCACTTCACAAACATAATTATTATGTAGATAGAATGTTATTTTCTTAATTAGTTGTCCTATTACGTTCAAAAATAATAATTCTTTTGACATAACTTATGTTATTCTTTTTAAATTTGTTATTCACAATTTATTGATTAATAATAATATACATGCTTAATATTTTTTTTTGTTTATACATGTCAAAATCTAATTGAGTAAAATATATAATATAATTAGCGTACAATGGAAAATAGATTAATTTTATTAATTTTCCTTTCTGGTTTAGAAATTATTTTAAGATATAAACATGCAAATTTTATGTAGATTTATTGTTATTTTTTTAATCAGCTGTTTTGTAAAATAATAATTTTTTGACACGTGTCAACATCTCATTATTATACTTGACACGCGTCACGATCTGGTGAGTTACTAACTTTACCAAGCTTTATATAATAACATATTTATATCCATTTACAATTTTTTTATGTATGTTACCATTAAAAACGTATTTTTACACCTAAATATACTGTATATTACAAATATATTCTTTACCACCACCTAAAATGTATGTATGAACACATTAAGCCAACTATTATATGTCTTTTTACTTTCACTTTTGCATAGTGTTTTTAATTACTAAAATTATCAGCTCACAAAATATTTTAAATAAAAAATATATTATATAATATACTAATCAATAATGTATAATCACAATAGTGTATAACCAACCATGGATAGAACCTCGGCTCTGTCCTCCTCCCTATGGAGAGAACCTTGTGTCAAACCTCCTCCATCATGAAGAGAATTTTGGCTTCACCTTCCTCCCTTGGAGAGATAACATTGCGTCCAAACCTCCTCCACCATAGAGAGAACCTCGGCTCTGCCCTCCTCATGTGTGGAGAGAACATGTTCACGTATTTCAGCTATCTCAAAATGGCTTGCTCCAACAACCAATGAAACTAAAGACCTTTTTATAACGCCGCAAAATCTTTTGATGGTAACTAATATTAAAGTTTCCAATGTATGTTATAGAAGTCTTATTCACGGAACGCCCCGACTGCCACCTTACTTAGTGAGCCCATATCCACGGGCCCACCTTTTTTTAGTAGGCCTCATGTCTATTCCTGGCCCATCCATATCTTACGGCCGGTCTGTTAAGTCCGGAAGCTTTAAATACTTGTTTAGCGGCCCTTCAAATCACTATATGATATTTCCCTGTGTTTTGTTCTCATTCGCACAGTTTCGACAATCACTTCCCGAAAGGTTACCCATCCTGAAACTACTCTAGCTTAAGTACGATTAAAACTGGAATTCTCTCAGGACCCTTGATCGAAAAGATAAGTGCACTTTGGTGACATAGGTGGTCAAATAAATTCTTTCAAACCTATCTGTAAACCAGGGTGTCACAGTCTACGAACTCCTATGGATCTATCAACAACAATTTATGTTTTTCCAATCTATCTATCTATGTTTGTTGTAAGCTTGCGTTTGATTAGCCTATTTTATCTAACCATTAGGTTGATGAGCTTCTACACCTTATCTCCCTTTGGGATTGAATGAATGGTAACAATTATGTTTGCACAACAAAAAGAGTCTTTGAAGTTTGACCAACCAATCAAGGTTGAGAAATTAGAAGAAAATTAATTTGACATAAATATATAAATAATAGAAAATTATAATCAAGATAATATATGAATCCGAAATAATTCAAATGTGAAAAGATAAGTTAAATAAAACAATCTAAAAGTACTACATTAAATTTAAAAATACAGTATTAGAAAAAGAAGATGCATATATATATATATATATATATTTTGGTCAACATATTATTTTTTTTGGGTCAACATATTAATAAAAAACAAACTGAAAAAAAGAGAAAGTAGGAGAAAAATTTGGTTTAAAAAAAGAAAAAATTATCTTTCCATTAAAAAAGTTTTACCAATAGAACAAAGTTGAAACTAATATTTTTGAATAAATTATTTTGTTAGATGAAAAATATGAGACGATCTATGTTTATATAGAAGTGGGTATTTACAAAATTTAGAATTAATAATAACTGTATATTTTACGTAATCCCATTTCTATTTTTTTTTTGTAGAATTTATAACTTAAAATTAAAAATAAATGTTATAATTTCAAATTTTGTGAAATATATATATATATATCCTTATAATTATTTTTTAAAAATAGTATTTTTATAATTTTTTGATAATTATCTTTTTTTTTACATTATTAACATCGTTTAAAATAAAATATTTTGTTTTTTCTTGTAATTTCAAATATCTCCTATTAAATATTAACTTTACACATGTCAAAATCTAATTAATGGCTAATTTTCAAATCCAACTTTATATAATAAGATTTGTCTTATTAATATGTCATTTTTACGATTATTCAATGTTGTCAGTGCTTTTATCATAAGGTTCCATATTTTAAGTTGATTAAAATAGATAGAAAAAAAAGGCAGAGATTATAATAGAAAATAATTAGATATTTTGAAAGAAATAAATTATTGTAAACTCTCATGTTATGTAAATTACCCTACAATCTTTATAAGATTTCCCAATCTTTTGTTAAGGTATATAATATACTACCAAAATGACCAAATCATAAACAACTTACTGTACATGTAATCCAACGGCTAAAAACACATTCATATCTCAGACGACGACAACACGAGAGACTCGATAAACCATCTTCTTTTAGTTTGATCACCAAAAGAAAAATGAAAACCCATAAAAACCCTAAAAGAAAAAAAGAAAAATTAAGAAAAGAAAAAAAAAAAAAGATTTTTATTTTTGTTGCTCTCTTTCTATCTTAAAAAAAAAAATGGAACCTAACGAAAGGCACCACCACCACCACCACCACCAAGACCAACAACAACAACATCTCACTTCTTCTTACTACAACCCTTTCAATCACAATCCCACCACCGTCTCCGCCACAACTTCCGCCGGAAACTCGATTCCTTCCTCCAACAATGGGAATTTGCAAACACCTAATGATGGGTCTTCTTCTTCTCTCTTCTCGGTTCCTTCTTCGGCTGTGAATGTTTCGATTGATCCGGTTAAGAGGAAGAGAGGGAGACCTAGGAAGTATGAGACTCCAGCTCAAGCTTTAGCCGCTAAGAAATTGGCTTCTTCTGCGAGTAATTCTTCTGCTAGAGAAAGGAGAGAGCAAGCCGCCGTTGCTGCTGCCGCCGGCGTTTCGCCGCCGGTTTCTAAATCCGGTTCAAGGAAATCACTTTTGGGTTCTGTCGGTGCGTTACTCAAAAACCCTTTACGTCTCTTCTCTTCTCATTGTTCTAAAGATTTGATCTTTGATTAGTTAGTTCTCCAAATTTGTTGTCTTTTCATTGATATCTTGTTGTTCTGTTTTCTGTTAAAGTTTCAATTTTTTTAGGGATGAAACTGAAATTTCTCAGTTTTGGTATTTAGGTAACTTTCATTTTGTTTCCATTATAAGTTGTGGTATTACCAATTCAACCTGAATCCAGTTCATGCTGAAGATTCAAATTAGTTTATATGATAAAATGATCACCAGTATACCTTATTGTGTATTGAATTCGTCTTGCTCATATAATTTTTGTCTTGATGTAGGGAAAACTGGGCAAAGCTTTATTCCGCACATTGTTAATATAACTCCTGGTGAGGTGAGTATTATTTTTTGGTCAATGATACTTCTTTAGAGGGTTTGGTTAAAACTGCAACTCTATTGGTTTGAACGCTTCTTAGATCAGTTGTATAATCGGGTTTGCTAGAGATCTTCTATAAGGTTTTCTGTTGTTTTTTCATTCATGCGAATACAAATTTGGATTGATCAAGCTGTCCTCTTATGTGTTTGATAGGATGTGGCAGAGAAAATTGTCCTTTTCGCTCAGCAAACCAAGCATGAGTTATGCGTTCTTTCTGCGTCTGGCTCCATCTCTAATGCATCCTTGTCTCACCTGGCTTCAGGAACCAGTGTATCTTATGAGGTGATTCTCTTGTTGCTATCTAGTACCTTTCAAGTAGTTCTTGCGTATAAACTCTTTGAAATTTGGAAAAGGCTATCTTCTTTACTCTGGATGACATATTAATGTCAACCTTATTTCTTATCTTGTTCTGTGAGATGATGATGTATTGATTCTCTGTTCACTATATTTTTAGAGCCTATGAAATTGGTTTCTTTTGGGACCTGTTTGTTACAGCTAAAGAATCTTTATTCATTTCTGACATACATGTTTGAGAATTACATATGATGATCATCAACTTGCTTCAGAATTACAAACTTTTATTCAGGGTCAGTATGAAATTCTCTCACTGAGTGGATCTTATATTCGGGGAGAGCACGGTGGTAAAACTGGTGGCCTTAGTGTTTGTTTATCTAGTTCAGATGGTCAGATCTTCGGTGGAGGAGTTGGGGGACACCTAAAGGCTGCTGGTCCAGTTCAGGTATATTTCCTCTCTTCTTATAATATAACTTTACCTGGGTGCCAACTATTATACAGATGTAAAATCAGTTTGGCCCGTTGCTTCCTCCTATGCCGATATCACCTGAATTTAGAAATGGGATTCCTTGATACGTCACAAGGGTTTTGGTGTTTTCTAATTAGTTTCTTGGTGATTTTCCTTTTCAAACTAAGTGCTGTAAGAGTTTATCGTTTTTAGATTAGGATTAGAATTTGAAATGTTACTTGGCGTATCTAACAAAAACTGAATTTCCAAGAACTAACCTTAATCTCCAAGAGGGTTAAGAAGAATCTTAGCTTAAATCCTTTTCATATTTTCACATTACGAACAATTTTGGTAATGAGATCAAAGAAATACTCTTTGGCTTGTATCAATAGGAAAACCTCTGATTTCGTGGCTTTGGTTTCCCCTGCAGGTGATTCTTGGCACGTTTCAGCTAGAAAAAAAGGATGGAAGAAATGGTGTGAAAGGAGATGATGCTTCAGGAAGTGGAAACATGTTACCTTCTCCTGGCGCAGAATCTTTGCTTGGCTACCATCCTGGTATGGAATCTTCTGAAAGAAATCCAAACGATGAGCATCATACTATTACTAGCAGTGCATTGGGTGGTGGAGCTCATTTCATGATGCAACCACCTCAGGGCATGCACATGGCACATGCCCGACCTTCCGAGTGGGGAGATACTGGGTATGATTTGTCAGGTAAAAATTGCTAACCACTTATTTGTTTGTATCTATTGGGTCATCAATAGGTAGCTTACTGTCTTCTCGACCATTTAATGAGACTGAGTCTTTCACAAGCCTAATAATAAGACTGATTTTGTTTGTGGTTTGGACTGTTATGGTGGCCTTATGGATGTTATGTTGTGCAGGACTGAGAGGAAATGGGTCATCAGAAAATGAAGATTATGAGTAAATTGGCAGATTAGTAAAGATTCAAGTTTCCAGAGAAAAGTGTTTAGGGTTTTAGATCGAAACCGACGTTGAGCATGAGTTAAAGTGAGAGTGGACTTAAGTCTGATGGAATTTTTCATTGCAAAGGCAGTGAGAGAGAGAGAGAGAGAAAGAAACACAGGGAAGACAGTGATGATGCTTTTGCTCTTAGTTCAGTGTAAAATTATAATAACTTCACTTCTGGATTCTGTTTCATTTCACCTTTTTTTTTTCTCAAAGAAATTGCAAATTTCAGAAATATAGACAGTAAAACTTCTACAAAATATTAATATAAGGTATAATATTTTGTTAAAGTATATAGATATTAATTTGTTATTTAGAGAGATTTTTTTGTTTTTAATTTTGTATCTCTGAAAAATATTTATTCCGTCCATCTCTAGGATGTGTAAATCAGTTGGAACTTGTATGTAGTCTTTTATAATAACTTCACTTCTGGATTCTGTTTCATTTCACCTTTTTTTTTCTCAAAGAAATTGCAAATTTCAGGAATATAGACAGTAAAACTTCTACAAAACCTTAATATAAGGTATAATATTTTATTAAAGTATAGAGATATTAATTATTTGAAAAACTTATATTTAGAGAGTTTTATTTATTTATTTTGTATATCTGAAAAATATTTATTCCGTCCATCTCTAGGATGTGTAAATCAGTTGGAACTTGTATGTAGTCTTTTACGACTAGTAACAAATCTCGAACTAATCCATTACGAACCTTTTGTGATGAGTCTCCAAAAACTACATAGGTTTAGGACTTCTCGGGATGAAAAGCAATATTGAAGTGATGTTGTTTTGGTTTAATGAAGGAATGTCAAACAGTCAAAGCATGTGCATGACCATGGAAATAGTGCTTGGAGGCACAGGAAAGGTAAGCTTGGCCACAGATGAACAAGTGTTTGGCCGCGGCTTGCTCTTCTTCGAGCTTAGCTGGATACGTCTCTAGTAAAATGGAAATAACTTCCGAATCACGTGATGACTTTGTCTGATTTCATTTAAAGGTGAAATGAACTCTTCTAGCTTTTCAATAACTTCAACGACATTTCATTTTGCGCAAAGAATGTCAAAATTTTGATGATTTGTAACGGTAGTAAAAATTGTTTTGTTGTATTTTATGTTTCTTTATACCCAAAAACTTAGGGACTATTACTAGAGAGGTGATTTCTAAATCCATATGAAATTGTAAATTCTAAAAATCAAAACACATGGATTTTGAAATAACATGTTTTATTCTTGAATTTGAATATTTCTATTTTATACTTTCAAATCCATTCAAATCCATTTAAAACATAATGTGTATTTCAAAATCCAAAAATAAATCATTAAATAAATAACATATATAGGATTTTAACAAGTATTTGTAAATCATAGAACCAATAACCATAATTTTGATAAGTATTTTATAATCAATGATTGAATAAGATATGGTTTTTTTTGTTTGGATTTCCAAATCCATTAAAATCATAGAACCAATAACCCGCTCTTATAAAGACTCTTGAGTTGAGCTAGGGATTTGTCCATTTAATCTTGATGATTAATTATAGTCAATAATATTAAGTGAAAATAGACTGTTATAGATAGATAAAAGAGGAGGAAGATTTTAGTGTCTTATTCCAATGAATGAAAGATCCTTTATATAGGAGTACAAAGAGAGGATTTTGCTTGATGACAAAGTAAACCTAGTTTACAAGTAATTCTAGAGACTTCTAGAAAATGGACCTTATAATGGGCATCTATCTATTATTCATAACACTCTTCCTTGGATGTCCATTATAAAAATGTAACTTAGAATGCGCCAGAAATGCTGCCTCATTAAAAATCTTACCAGAAAAAACTCAATGAGAAAAACCATGGTTAAGGGAAAAAGAGTGCAGCGCGCAACTACTCCCCCTGATGAATACACATGTTGAGATTTTTTAGACGACATAATCCAAGATGATAAACCAACTTCTTGAAAGTAGCAGTAAGTAGCGCCTTGGTAAATAAGTCCGCCAAATTTTCACTCGAACGAATCTCTAAAACGCGTACATCACCATTTTTTGCAGGTCGTGTGTGTAGAAGAACTTTGGTATAATATGCTTCGTTCTATCGCCTTTGATGTATCCGTCTTTAAGTTGTGCGATACATGCAGCATTGTCTTCATACATAATTGTTGGAGCATCTTTCCCTGCACATAGACCACAATCTTCTCGAATATGATGAATTATGGGTCTTAACCATACACACTCGCGACTAGCTTCATGAATGGCTAAAATTTCTGCGTGATTAGAAGAAGTAGCTGAAATAGTTTGCTTCATAGAACGCCAGGAAATAGCATTACCTCCACATGTGAATACATATCCTGTTTGTGATCTACCAGTACGGGGATCCGATAAGTATCATGCATCTGCAAAACCAATTAAACCTTTCTTGGATAAATTGGAAAAGAATAAACCATTTCTTTCGTATCTTGAAGGTAACGTAGTATATGTTTAATCCCATTCCAGTGCCTCTGAGTTGGGCATGAGCTAAACCTTGCTAATAAATTCACCGCAAATGATATATCAGGTCTTGTATGACTAGCAAGGTACATTAATGCCCCTATTGCACTTAAGTATAGTACTTCAGGACCAACAACTTCTTCATTATTTTCCTGAGGGCGGAATGGATCTTTTTCACATCAAGTGTTCTTACAACTAGGCCTGGGCATTCGGTAATAACCGAGAAAACTGAACCGAAAGAACCGAGGTTTTCGGTTATCGGTGCCGGATCTGAGAGAACGAATGAACCGATCGGCAGAAATATTTAGAGATTTCGGTTATCAATTCGGTTCGGTTTGGCAAGCTATAACCGAACGGTTTTTCGGTTATCTTCCAATCATCAACTATGTTTGAAGATCTGCCATGGATAAGCTGAAGAAACGAGGATGAGTTGCAGTTCTGCCATGAACGAGCTGTAAGAAAACGATGGAATAGAAAATAAATAAACAAAACGCTAGGGTTAGTTGCGTTTTAAGTTTGTTCTAGGCTTTTTTCGGACTACGTAATGGACAATATATTTATCTGGATAAATTTATGGATAAGCCCTATGTTATTAAAGCCCATGATCAATTTAATAAATTAATAAAATCCTAGCTCTATTTTGTTTTCTTTCACTTGCCTCTTCTAGCCCAGAGCCGACAGCGTTTCTTCTTCCACTTCTCACCAATCTGAAAATCAAAAGCGAGAGAACAAACCTCTTTCCTTTTCATGATTCTCAGTTCTTTGCTATTTAAAAAGCTTAACCTTTTTGTCTTCTTTCGCCTAATTCTTCCATCTAATCTCCTAATTGTATATTCAAGCTATAAAATCCTAGCTTTTGTGTTCAAAGTCGGATTTACTTGCTATCGAACGGTCTGACCTTTAGTCCTTTTCATGGGTTTAATCTTTCGTACATGGGTTGTAACTATCTCTAACCTCTAGAAGGTTTTTTCGGATCTGATCTTTTGATATTCATAGAGAAAACAATTATAATTCATATTCGGTTAACTGAATAAAATGAAGTAAAATAAACTTTGGTTTGATTTGGAATAGATTTTATAGTTGATAACCGACCCGAATAAACCGATTATCGAAGAACTTGAACCGAAAATTTATTTGGTTTAATTCGGCTAGATTTTTAAATAATCGAAGTTTTGAAAAAAAAAATAAACCGAACCGATTAAACCGAATAAACCGAATGTCCAGGACTACTTACAACCATTGGACTACTTAAGGGGTATATGCTCCATCCATATAGAACCTTTAAAGCACATTTTCCGTGTAGGTCTCGTGATGCACAAAAATACCATGTTTTAGGTGTTCAATTTGTAGTCTCAAACAAAATTTTGTTTTTCTGAGATCTTTCATCTCAAATTTTTTCTTCAAATATTCTACTGTGAAAGAAATCTCTGCAGGAGTTCCCATGATAATTAAGTCATCGACATATACTGCGATTATAACAAATCCTTTCTTAAATCTCTTTATAAATATGCATGGATTAACAGGGTCATTCTTGTAGCCTACTTTTAGTAAGTACTCACTAAGACGATTATATCACATATGTCCTGACTATTTTAATCCATAAAGAGATCGATTTAATTTTATGCAGTATTGATCTCGAGAATCAGGTTCCCTGCTTCAGGCAGTTTAAATATTTCTGAAACTTTCATATAAATATCATTTTCCAATGGTCCATATAAATAGGTTGTGACTACATCCATTAAATGTAAATCGAGTCCTTCTTTCATTGCCAGACTAATGAGGAACCTGAAAGTAGTTGCATCCACCACAGGAGAGTATGTTTCTTCATAATCAATTCAAGGTCTTTGTGAAAGACCTTGTGCAACTAAACGTGCTTTATATCTCACAATTTTACCAATTTCAGTCTTCTTTCGCACAAAAACCCATTTATGTTCCACTGGTTTTACACCTTTAGGTACACGGACTACTGGTCAAAAACTTCTCTCTTTGCAAGAGATTTTAATACTGCATCTATTGCTTCATTCCATTTGGCCAATCACTTCTTTGTGTACACTCTTCAATAGATGTTGGTTCATGATCCTCATCCATAACATCAATTGCTACATTTTATGCAAACATATCATCGACGTCGATTTGCTTTCGGTTCCATTTTATTCCATGCAAGACATAATTAATTGAGATCTCTTCATTATCATGTACCTGAATTTCTTTCTTTGTCATGTCTAAGGTCTCTTCCAGAGATTTTTCTTTCATAATTATTTCCTCTGTTTCACCATTGCTAATTTCTGCTCCTTTTCTTTTTCGAGGATTTTTATCTTTGGAACCAACGGGTCTACCACGTTTCAAACATGTCTTAGACTCATTAGCAGTTTGATTTTGTCCTTCTAGGATATTTAATCTTATTGGAGCATTTACAACTGGTATATATGATTTGATTACACTTTTTGGGTCAGCAAACGTGCCTGGCAATTGATTTGTTAAACTCTGTAAATGAATTATCTTTTGGACTTCTAATTCACACTCTTTAGTCCGAGGATCAAGATAAGCCATTTACAATTGATTCCAATTTATATCTTTATCCAGCTGTTTATTTTCTCCCCCTAATGTTGGGAAAACAGATTCATTAAAATGACAGTCTGCGAATCGAGAAATCCCCTGTGGATGGCTCAAGATACTTTATTGTTTATGAAGAATCAAATACAACATATATTCCCAACCTCCTTTGAGGTTCCATCTTAGTTCGCTGTGGTGGAGCGATTTGAACATATACAGCACATCCAAAAAAATTAAGATGGGAAATATTTGGTTCCTGACCCAGAACCAATTGTGATGGGGAGAACTTATGATGACTTGTTGGTCTGATGTGAATCAGTTCTGCCGCATGTAATATAGCACGTCCCCAAGCAAATATAGGGACTTTTGATTTCATTAGTAATGGTCTAGCAATCAGCTGAAGGCGCTTGATTAGTGATTCTGCTAAGCCATTCAGTATGTGAACATGTGCTAGAGGATGTTCAACACTTATCCCAATAGACATGCAATAGTCATTAAAAGCTTGAGATGTGAATCACCAGCATTATCCAGACTGATCGTCTTCAAAGGAAAATCTGGAAAATGTTCTCATAATCTAACCAACTGGGCTAGTAATCTTGCAAAGGCTAGGTTTCGAGTTGATAACAAGGATACATGTGACCATCGACTAGATGCGTCAATTAAGACCATAAAATACCTAACGGTTCCACATGATGGGTGAATGGGCCCACATATATCTCCTTGTATGCGTTCCAGAAAATTATTTTGTTCTAAATTTATCTTTAATGGCGAAGATCGTATAATCAACTTGCCTTGTGAACAAGCAATACATGAAAAATCATTAGGAAGAATCTTCGGGTTCTTCAATGAATGACCACATGGATTTGTTATTATCTTTTGCATCATTGTTGTGCCAAGGTGACCTAACCGGTCATGCTAAACTTTTAAAGTTTCTGTGGACTTATGGTTTACTATAGCATTTGCTTCAATTGTATTAATTGTTGTATAGTAAAGCCCAGTGGAAAATGCAGGCAGTATTTCCACAATATTTTTAGAGCCTTGGGTATTATTTGTGATTTGAAGGTATTCAGTGTTACATTTGCTCATTGTCTCAGTATGGTATCCATTTATGTGGATATCTTTTAAACCTAATAAGTTTCTTTGAGACTTAGGGGAGTATAATGCATCAACAATTTCTAATTGTGTTCCCATAGGCAATGATATATTAGCTCTTCCAGAGCCTTCTAATTGTGTTCCCATAGTTACAGTACTTACACTTGCTTCTTTCATTGTTAAAGAGGAGAAATAACTCCTATTTTTTAAAATGGTATGACTAGTTGCACTGTCGGCCAAGCATAAATCTCCACCATTCATTGTTCTTCAAATAAGAAAACAAAAATAAATTAATCTCATATAAGTATTACTTAATTAAATATAAAGAGAAATTCATAAATAAATAAATATCTTTATAAATCAACTTTAGCCATGTCTTAAAATACATAAATGCATAGAATATAAAAATAAAATAAAATTAAATCTGAAATCCAAATAACTAAGCCAAAGATAATAAAATAAGAGACAAGGTTGAATAAATCTAGCTCGATCAGTTTTTCTCTTCTTCAGGAGGGAAGAGATCAGGAATGTCTAGGTGAGTGAAATCACCAAAGTCAAAATCATCTTCTCCATCTTCAAACACCATATTTGTTTCCACTTTCTTTCCCTTTTCCTTCATTGATTGTTGGTAAAGCTCAACAAGATGTTTTTGGGGTGCGACACGTACGAGACCAATGGTCTTGTCCTCCACAACGGTAACATATATTCGGATATGTTGATTTCTCTTGTTTGTTACCACATTTGTTTTCCCACTTATTGAACCGCACGACCACGGCCTTGACCGTATCCAAGTCCACGACAACGACCATGACCACGGCCACGACTTTGACCATTATTATTGATCTTATCATAGGATGTCACATTCGCTTCAGGGAATGGAGCAGAACCAGATGGGCGTAGTCCATGATTTTTCAACAACAGCTCGTTTTGTTTCTCAGCTACAAGGAGACAAGAAATAAGGTGGGAATACTTCACGAATCCCTTATCACGGTAATGTGTCTACAGGACAATGTTATTAGCATGAAAAGTGGAGAATGTCTTCTCCAACTTGTCTACATCCGTAACTTTCTATCCATATAATTCCAATTTGGAAGTTATTTTGAATAAAGCTGAGTTGTACTCACTTACAGACTTAAAGTCTTGTAATCTCAGGTGAGTCCAATCATAGCGAGCCTTAGATAAAATCTTTTGATGATCATACCTTTTCTTTAGATCATTCCAAAGGATTTGTGTGTCTTTCACACTCAAGTATTCATTCTTGAGATCCTCATGGAAGTGATGACGAAAGAAAATCATAGCTTTGGACTTGTCCTTGCTTTCACTTTGATTTCCTTCTTTGATAGTGTCAAGGAGATCTTTTGAATTTAAATGAATCTCAACATCTAGTGCCCATGCCAAGTTGTTGTTTATCTTGCTGTAATTTTATAAAGTCCGGGTTGTTTTTTTGTTTCTTCGGTTGTCTTTTCATATAATTTTGTGTTACGGTTATCCGATTGTGGCATTCATATATCTGAATCTTTTTAGTTTATTAAATGTGTGTTCATCTCTTTGCGTCTTTGTCTTTGGTGATTGATTTGTGAAGTACTGCCAAATAATTTTAATTGATTTCTAGTTGTGTTTCCTTGATTCTTAGAAAGTGTTGCTTGGGTTGCCTTGTTTTGATATTTGAAATTTTAAATTATGATCAGTTTAATAGAAATCTTTAACTATATTATTACCACTAATGAAAAATTATAGTATTGTTTTCTTATTTGAAAATTTAATTAATTTTACATAATTATTTTTTATTTAAACTTTTGATTACTTATAATTAACAAAAAATATGCACTAAATGAATATTTTAAGTTTATTTTAAAATAAAAAATTGAATTCATAGGATTTAAAAATAGTGATGGGTCTAGAGACTTTGAAAGAAATAGTGTTGGGCCTAAAAATTTTAGATGAAATTTAGTTGATTAGTTTGTCATTTGTATGATTGTTTAAAAGACTTATTAAATTTTGTAAGGCCCATAAAATTAAAGAAGAAGTGACTGACATGACAGCTGAGGTGTCTGCACCAGGAGTGAGAAAAACTAACTTTATATATATAGATGACAATCAATCAAGATGAAATTATGCACTTATTAGTGTGCTATAAATATTTTTTAATAAGCAGCTTAAGAATGAAAATAAATAATAAACAATAAAATAATAACCGGAAAACAATTACAAGAATCAAAAATGACGTACAAAGACCTTAAACAGCAAATTAAAAGGTGTGATGTATATTAATATTTTAGTAACGACGTAGATGAGTTATAGTAACATAATTAGAAGACGTATGAGTTATGCAATTAAAAGTATGTTTGGAAGACGAAGACGAAATACAACCTTGAATCCTTGATCAGTTTCATAATCCTGTAAAAGTACGTTTTTTTTTTTTTTTTTTGGTCGGCACCTGTAAAAGTAGGTTTCTTGTATATGGATTGTTTTTTTTAGTAATGAAGTATGTTTTGGGCATTGCAATTTGTATAGTTTAAATTTATAAAAATGCAAACTAATTGGAAACGAGGAAAATTATAAGTGGTCGATTACCTGTATCAAACGCTTGATGAAATTGACCTGAATTTTTTCGTAGTTAAATAGAATGAAGTTTTCGAAGGAATCTAGAATGAAATGCTCGAAGGAATCTTGAAGGGTATCTTAGAAGGAACTTGGAGTGAAAATGTGAAGGAAAATAGAATGAAATGTGTAGAAGGAAAAACAGATGCGTAGGAAAATTATAGGAAAATAGTGAAAGGGAAGCCGAAGGAAACACTTTCCTTCCCATATAAAGAAGGAAATTAGACAAAACTGTCCTTCCCCTTTATTTATTTTTTCCTACGAATTTTCCTTCTAAAGTATTTTTGTAGGAAACTTGAAAGATAATTCTTTTCAAATTTTCACTAATATCCATTTCTTTCGGACTCTTTCCTCTTAATATTTTCTTAGCAAAACGGTCAAAAAACACTGTTTCCTACCAAATCCCTACGTTTGTGATGGTAGGAAATCAAAGATTTTCTTGTAGTGCATGACTCTCTTCTTCATTGAATAATTGAATCATATACTTCACCGATCTATATAATAATAGTCATCGGTTTTATATGTATTATTTGTTTCGATATAAGGATCAATATTATGAACCATGAGTTGATAATAAACATGGTTCTTAATATAGAAGAAAGTAAATAAATAAATAAACTAAGAATTCTATACTTTTTAGTTTCAAAGAGCGTGTTGATAACGTGTTATAGATAGATAAAAGAGGAGGAATATTTTAGTATCTTATTCCAATGAATGAAAGATCCTTTATATAGGAGTACAAAGAGAGGGTTTTGCTTGATGACAAAGTAAACCTAGTTTACAAGTAATTCTAGAGACTTCTAAAAGATGAACCTTATAATGAGCATCCATCTATTATCATAACATAGACCAGTTTGTTATAAATTTGGCAATTAATTGCTAGATTAACACTTCATCTTACTCATTTACTAGAATGACCCAAATTTTATGTAAAAAGACTAAAAGCCCTTAAAATTTTAAATTAAATATTTTTTTATTAAAAGACATAAAGGAAGCAAATTAAAAAACAGAAAATCTATAATGTGAAATAAGGAAAAAAAAATAAGAGCAGAGGAGAAACAAGACATTGCGGGGTGGTGAAAACCACCAGTTTATGGTTGTGGCCAGTTTCTTTGGAGGTTGATGAGCCAATTCAAGACAGATCAGACAAGATAAAAGAGGGGAAGAAATTTGAGTTCCATCATCGTCGTGTTGTGGCTGTGTGTTGTTATCAGAAAAGAGAACGAGATGTGGGGAGGAGAGAGAGACCAAGTTGTGGGGAGGAGATAGAGAACGAGTTGTTGCAGAGGTGGTGGACCACCAATGGCTCCGTTTAGTCACTCCATGGTGTTGGAATTTGGAGAGAGTGAGCTGCAATATACACTCTACTCCAATATAAACTCACAAGAACACTTAAAGCGGAATTTGTGTGTTCATGTGTAAAGCCTTTAAGATACGACTCAATGAGAGTGTTCTTAACGTAAATAAGAAGTTATACACACCAATATAAGCTGTGTATACTCAAGAATAAGTAAGAGAGGCAACAGCTCTCTCACACCAAAGATTGTTAGAATTAGTAGAAGAGATTGAGAGTTTGATGAGATTAGAGAGAGAGAATTTTGTGTAAACACATAGACTATCAAATAGAATAGGTTTTCAATAAAGAGAGAGCTAGCTAGATTAACACATCCAGGAGTTCACTACGCCCTTAAATAGGAGAGCTAGCTAGGGCAACTCCCTTTTACAAATAAGGAAACATAAGATAGGGACATAAAGAGAGAGAGACACTTTCCTACTATGTGATCTTTCCTTCTCTACACCTCCAACGACTAGATTAGAAGGTTCTAGATCATTGTGGGAGTCTAACTTCTTTCCTTCTCCTCTTGCCGTAGTAACCCCAACCTCAGATAGATCTTGACCAATAACCCGGACTTTTCACATTTGATTCTTGATGGAGAGTGGCGAGTGAACTCCTGGATGTGTTACTTCTTCATCCGGTTCAATACTTCCCCTCAAGCTTAAGTGTAGAGAGATCGGAGGTTAAGCTTGAAGCTTCATGAGCCTAGTTGAATGGCTTGCCTTCTTTGAACTCCATGAATCTCATTGCATCTTCCTCTCTAATACTCCCCCTCAAGCTTGGCTGTTGGGACCAAAAACCAAGCTTGCAACACACAAAGAACTACCTCATTAAAAACACCTTAGCAAAGAAAACCACTTGGGATAAAACTTTGTCAAGAGAAAAAGAGTATAACCTTCATGGTTGAATGGTGTAGCTATGGCCTTGGTTTGAATGTGGGATGATGGCTTTGGCTTCTTGCTTCTTTCCCTTACACATTATAGCTCTATTATCCAAGTGAACCTCTTCTTCTCATCTAGCTTACAAATGGCTTTGTTTCTTTTACACCTTCAAGAAACGATGTAAAGAGATTCTTAAGTATATTTTCCATAAGATTAATATTAAGCTTAGATTGAGACATGAGAGAATAAAATTGAAAATGAGCTAGCTTTTACCAAGTCTAAATTCATTTTAACACATGATTAAAACTGAGATTTTAAATATGCAAAATCAATTTTAAATCATGCCAATTTTTAATTCCTAAAGTCAATGTTTAAAATGAAAAATTAAACATTAATAATATGTTTTAACACAAGGAAATTCTCTAAAACCACAACCTGATATTTTTTCTCTAAATTCAGATTCTAAGCATGGCAAAATTCATTATACTAGATTAGGACCCGCGGTACACCACGGGACAAATTATTTATAACTAAAACATTTCAATTATAAGTTGTATTTATTGGTTAAATATGTTATAATTATATAATAATTGTTAATTTTATGGTTTAAACCATATAATACCGTAATATAATTTATTTTTACATAATATTTATTTAATCAATATAATTAGATATGTCTATTCTCTGTACCGATAGTGTTAACAAAATAATGAAATGATGTTTTACCAGTGTACCACTGAATTAATGATATTTTAAATTTTGATAAATATCGATAAAACCCGTCCACCTATATAACCCCGTCCCAAGATATTTAACTCGCATTATAGCATCTTAATTCTTAATATTTATTGTTTTGTATTATAAATATTAGATTGAGTTGATATGTTATTTATTAAGATTATAACCATTTACATTTTATAATATTGACACTTCTTATAAAGTTTAAATATTATAATACTAAGAATTCTTAAAATGGTTGTGTATTTCTCATATTTGAAGTTTCATAAAAGTTTAAATATATTATTAATATTTTAAAGGTCTTCTAACTTTTTAAAAATTCGAAATATTTTTAATAGTTAAACTTCTTATAAAGTTTAAATATTTATAATATTTGAAACTTCATAAACGGTTAAATATTATTAATATTTTTAACATTTTAAGAACCAGAATAAATAAAATAATTATTTTTTAATTTTGAATGTCTGATAAATCAAGTTTTCTACTCATTTGTATTATGAATCATTTTTGTCTCTTTTATAGTATGACTCTGAATCATTGCCTAATTTTTTAGGCGATGTGGGATATTGTACCGATATTTTTTATTCATCTATTGAGTAATATATGTCCGTTTTTAAAAATCTGTATTACATCATATGCAGGAAAAAATCACAATTTTTATTAACTAAATGTATTATAGAATAATTCAAGATTAAATAAATATACATTTAAATAAAAATGAAAGAGAAGCATATATTTATGTTTGAATAAGATATAAAGATTTCCTTATTTTTTAAATCCTACCTATAATTAAATTTGAAAATTTTGGTAACTAATATTTAAGACAATACATTAAATGCTAATTGTTTCCAAAATGATTTTTGAGCAAAAACTGCTGTAAAAATATTAGTATAGATGCATGACTAATCTGATTCAAATGTGGTTAATGATTTAGATATATTGAAAAAGTTTAAGGGTTAAGAGATATCCTTTGATCTTCTTTGTTGGTTGAGACACTCTTTGCACCACCACTTGAGTTTCTGCCCCATTGGTCTCCTTTTTATGGTTAATGACTTCTTTATCCCAATCTACACTCCTTTGAAGCTTTATTGCTTCAAACTGCTTCTAAAGCTCCATGAGGGTTGTTGACACCTTTCTCCTCCTCAAGATTGGCTTGAATAATGAATGAGAGCAAATCTTGAAGGTTTGTACACACCCTTTTTGTCACTTCTTTACTTCGCATATACACCAAACGTTTTGCTTTGCTCTTCTTATTAGCAAAAACGTTTTGGAACTCCTTTGTAGTATCTTTAGAGCTTCTTCCCAGCTCCATATACTTCATAAAAATTGGCTCCTTCCTCTAAGTGTTTCCATCCGGCTCTTTTAGTCCTTCATGACTTGATTTCTCTTCTTATGGATCTCTTGTTTTATCTTGTATTTTTCATTAGAGTGTTCACACATGTTTCCTCTCCTTTAAACCTTCATCATGAGATTTAAAGAAAATTTTTAAAGTACATGTTGTGGGGTTTTTAAGAAAACACTTAACAAAACTTGAGAAACCAAATGATGAATTAAGATAACTAAGGTAATGAAAAATACTATATTTATTTTAACAAAAATATTTAAAGACGTATTTAAAATATTTTCAAAAACGAATTTAAGATACTTTAAGATTAATATAGAATTAAATAAATTCAAACTTGAAATTCAAAATGTTAAAACTTGAATTAAGATGAATTTAAATAAATTAAAAGATAGAGTTTAGAGGGTAGCCTTTTCAAATAGTGATGTGGTTTGAATCAACTTTGGGACCACTCTCTGACTTTGTCATGGCTTGGGCCATGTCTTGAGTCTTGAAACCTTGTGCCTTGAAGATCTCAACTAGTGCACAGTCAATCAGCTCTTAAGAACTTGACAGTACAACACATGCTTTGGAGCTGATTCATCACCTTCCACCAGCTTTCCTCTCCACTAGTTCTTCCACCATAGTCAACTCCGGTCTGCTTCCTCTGGTCAGCCTCTATGGACTGCCATGTTCAAGTCATCAGGCTTAGTACTATGGTTGGGCTTGTCTGCGGTCTCTGAAGCTTGATGGCCATTGGTTCTAACTCCAATCATTGGTGATGCGCCGGAATGATATATGCCCACTGATTCGGGCGTAACTTTTTAACGGTTCCTCGGATTGATATGATTTCACCTCCTCTGGAAAGAAGAAGACTCCATGATCTATAATTGTTGTGAAGAACGCCGAAGCTGAATCGCAGTGGAAGGCTTTCGTAAGAGTCGATCTTTGATACGTTTCGGCAGTGATTTTGCTTGTTGCCGAGAATAGAGTAACCAGAACTTGTAACTTAGTAACCGAAAGTGTTTGTAACCAGAATGAGAGTTTAGTAACCAGAATGAGATTTTTAGTAACCAATAGTGAGAGATTTAGTAACCAAGAATGAAAGATTTTAGTAACCAAGAATGTATGAGTGTTTAGTGTTTAGTAAACAGAATGAGCAAAGGAATTGATGCAGCTCCCCTTTAAGGACTGACTTCAAGACACCATAAACCTCCAACTATTAGTTTTACAGTACTCCCTTCTAGAATTCATGGAAACTCCAAAATGAAACATCAAACTGCCTTGATAACCTCCATATAGAGTATCTACTCCAATGGCTCCAAGAACAGCTTCAAAACACCATATTTGTGGCTTCTTTTGCAGAATTGAATACTAGCAGCTCAGATCTTGAGCCTGCTCTGATACCATGTTGGAATTTGGAGAGAGTGAGCTGCAAGATACATTCTACTCCAATATAAACTCACAAGAACACTTTAAGATACAACTCAATGAGCTGCAAGAGTGAGCGGAATTTGTGTGTTCATGTGTAAAGCCTTTAAGATACAACTCAATGAGAGTGTTCTTAAGGTAAAGAAGGAGTTATACACTCCAATATAAGCTGTGTATACTCAAGAATAAGTATGAGAGGCAACAGCTCTCTCACACCAAAGATTGTTAGAAATAGCAGAAGAGATTGAGAGTTTGATGAGATTAGAGAGAGAGAATTTCGTGTAAACACATAGAGTATCAAATAGAATAGGTTTTCAATAGAATATCTTTTACAATGAGGCTACAGCCTGGAACACTATCTTTTCCCTATGGTAGTGAAATGAAGGATGAGATGAAAGATGATATGAATGAATGGGAAGAGTGCAGGGGTGTTTCAATTACCCTTATACTGTTGTAGTATAAGAGATGTCAATCCTAAATGAGTGTTTGCAAGCAATCAGGATGTGCATATATGTCTAAGTCAAGCTAACTATGAAGGATGTTTGTCACTAACAACCTATTGATGAAATGTAACATGCAGAAAGTAAAAGCTACTAAGATAGATGCTAAATGTAAAGATAGCAGGATGATCTAAACAACAATGCAATGAAACAGAAACTATAGATATGCAAGACAAGTAATGAACTAATGCAAGGAAAATAGTGAACAGGATTGAACTGAAAAGTAAATGAATGCAACAGAAATGCAACTAAAATGAAACAGGAAATGAGACAGGACAAACACAAAGCATAAACAAGAATTCTAGGGATGAGCTCGAGCAAGCACTCGGTCGAGTGGCGATTGAGTACAGGGTCGAGTCGGACAAATGCGAGAAACAGAGCAATGCAAACAAAACAGAGCAAGACAAAAGTAAATCAAACAACAAACAAACAACAGGATTTAGACTAAGAAATCAATTAACAAGGAAGGTCTTGAGGAGGGATTCATGGGCTGGACTAATGATTGTGGTCATCTAACTTGGTCAACAAACCTCAAACAACTTGAGCTAATCTCTAGACAATGATCTCCTAGAACATGTTAATCCACTCTCATTGCAAAAACAATCAAGCTCATATATTTCTAGACTTGTTCTCACATAGCAAAGAACTTATACAAGCAAGCATTAAGCAACAGGTCATTTATGTCAAAAATCAAACAAGACATCTAATCTCTTAGCATGCCTAATGATAATCTCTAGATATAGCCTTATCTAGCAACCTAGACATTGGTGTGATGCTAAGAAGCTTAAGATCTAACCTTACCCTCTCAAATATAAGATTAGCATAGAGTATATCTAGCCTAGAAGAGATCTATAACAATTAAGCTTGACCTAGCTAAACAAACCACAAACACAACCCAACCTAACCCATCCTCAAGATCCTAAGCAAACTACTCACAAATGCTAAACATGATGAACAAAGTCATAAACCCAGAAAATAACGAAACTTGCATCAATAGAAAGATAAAGCAAAGATCTACAATATTGAAGAAGGAATCAAACTCGAATTCTCAATACTTTGAGAGTTATAGAACAAACAAGTATGAAGAATCTCTTGTTTTCTCCTTCAAAAGAGGTACAAAATCTAAGAAATGTCAAAAGCAAAAAGCATAAATTCCCAAAAGGGTAAAAACTAGGTTTGTAGATTTTCTCTCAGGTGGCTCTCTTTTTGTGGCTGAAGGGTACAGGGTCCTTTTATAGAAACAGTAGTGGAAGCCCTAAAAATGCTAAAAGACAAAACAGCTAGGCGGCTCGGCCAACTCGACCTGGTGCTCGGTCGAGTGACCAGTCGAGTTGGCTTTTCTTCTGCTCCTTCCACTCGGTCAAGTCCTTCTCCGCACACGGTCGAGTGTCTGGTCGAGTGGGCGGTCGAGTGGAACTCCGGACCTTGGTTCTTCAGCTCTAACTCCCTTTGATGTGATCGCAGGACGCGGCCTCGGCCAAGAAGACCAAGACACGCCGGATGCGACCGAGACGCCTGACAAAGATGCATCGAACGCGAACAGGACAACCTCTTCCGACGCGGCCAAGGTTCCCACAATCCTTCCCGGAGCCACCACACGTTCCAGGAGCTCAGCTAAGGCGGCCAAGCAGCGGCTCAACCTATTTGTCCGATCATTCGTCCAACGCCAGCCATCCCATGAAGACTTCGAAGGCTCAGTCCGCTTAGTCTTCACTCTTACCCAAGAGTGAAGACGAACAAGTCGTTAAGCAAGGAAGTGTACTCTTTTTCCTCACTCCGGGTTTGTCCCAATGGGTTTACAAGAGGAGGTTTTAACGAGGCATGGAGCTAAACGCACAACGCCTAAGGTCATGTTGCTTCCCGCGCAAGGCCCAGGCGGTTATCTCTCTTATCTCCTTTCTTTTGGTTTAATTTGAACTTTGGGAATATTCCCCTCATTATCTTTATGCTTGTGAACGTTGAGAGCTTAGCGTTGAAAGTCAATAGAGGCGACGTGTTCCATTCACAAAGGAAACACGTCTAAGGACAATTGTGCGGACCATTAAAATTCCGCGTGTCCCTAAACCCTCACTTGACCTAAGGTATTTAAACTCTCTCTAATCTTATGTTTCTCCTTAGACTTGAATGAAATTAAACCTTTTCCTCAAGAGAGATTCTTGACTTGTCTCCACCCTCTCATTAGTCCAATCCGGGATTGTCTAAGTGAGAGAATCCTAGCAAGATTCAAATCGGGTTTGATCTTGTTAGCGACCGTATCAAGAGAAGAACCAACTCTCTTGTGTCGTCATTCGATCCACTCATCTCCACCTCGCGTCGTGTCCATCTTTTCCCCTCGCAACCTCGAGTTCTCTTTCACAAGTCCTCGAGTTTTCCACTACTTTACCTCACTCGTCTCCACCATCGCTCCCCACCGCATCCGTTCATCCGTCCGTTCCGTATCCGTACTGTCCAATCGGTCCATTCGTGGCTTCTCGACGTATCCCCCAAACGGCTCGTTTGAATCCAGTCAAACTCCGTTTCCCTCGTTTGTTTCATCCCTAGATCCGAAGCCCAGAATCTGTGCCGAGGAAAGTTCTACCGTTCGAAGGTTGGCCGAGAGCTCAAGCCGCGTCCGTTCCGCATATGTGCCGTGACCGCGTCCTCGGGTCACATCAGCTTGGTATCAGAGCTTCAAAGCTCCTACGAGGTTGTTTCTTTCCAGAACTCTCTTATTTCGTTTAAAGTTTCAATCTTTGAGTTTAGTAGTAAAATTTGCATCTTTTAATTCCATAGGACTCGTTTGTTCGTTTGGTTTAATTTGGTGTATGTTTGCGGTTGTTTATTGCTTTGTTAGGTTGTTAGTCTGCGTGTTTGTTCATCGTGTTCATGTTTCTGTTCATCGGTGTTCTTGCTCGTTTCCTTTAAGATTGATAAAGTTAGGAGTGTGCTTTTGTTTACGCGTTTTTGCTTCCGGTCCTAAAGTAGTTCTTGTCGTCTTGCACTTTTGCTTTTGCTTTTGCTTTTGCTTTATTTGTTTTAGTCTTATGATTTGTTTATGTCATAGCTGTTGTCCATCTTTGGTGTCGACGCAACAACGTGTGTGGTCCTATTGAACGAATGAAACTCACGCGTGTGTGAATTTTGTGTTTGCCTTGCGAGGTTTAAATTCAAGCTCCATCGCGAAAGCCGCACCACGTCACCAACGACCAGTCCGTACAATGGCCGAAGAAGTTCCACCGGCGCCTCCAGAGATTGGTGTCACCCTCGCCGCATTACGTACCGGTCTAGAGCAACTTGCCGACCGCCTCACGAGGATTGAACTTATGAATCCTCCCCGCGAAGACCCGTTGCTCGTTACGCGACCACGACGAGAGCCGACGAGCGATCAGTCCGATGAGGACTTTGAACCGAGGCCTAGACGATGGCACCGCTATGACGACCAAGACGACGAAGCCCAAGACGTCACGAACCGAGCCACAAGATGATCCCACCCACGTTTGTGGGCAAGTCAGACCCCGAAGCCTACCTTGAGTGGGAGAGCCGTATGGATCACTTGTACTCGTGTCATGCCTATCCGGAGCTGCGAAAAGTCCAATACGCGGTGGCACAATTCACTGATCACGCCCTTACTTGGTGGGATCGGCTTGAAGCTGAGCAGCGACACAACCGCAACCGACCGCGAGCTCCAGAAGGCGGAGATGCGACGGCGCTATGTGCCTCCGTACTACCACCGCGAGCTCTAGAAGAAGTTTCGACGACTTACTCAAGGCGCGCGAACCGTAGAAGAATATTACGAAGAGTTTGAGCTCTTGCACAACCGATTGCAAGTCGATGACTCCAAAGAGTCTCTCATGGCCCAGTTCTTGGATGGCTTACAAGAACGCATTGCACGCAAGGTCGAGCGCCAGCCTTATCAAGCCTTTGAGGAATTGTTGCAGCTCTCGGTGCAAATTGAGAGTCAAATCAAGAAGAAGAGCGCCTCCGCGCCTCGAGCTCGAACTCAAAGAGTTACAAATTGGACTCCTAACGCCTCGCCATCAAACCGAATGCCAGAAAAGCTAAAGGTGACCAGTGCGGACTCGAGATTTAAACCAAGAGAGCCAGCCACCAACGAGCGCCAAGATCCGCGACGCAACACCGCCGACGTCCGGACCCGCAACATTGTTTGTTTCAAGTGTCAAGGGCGAGGCCACTACATTCGGGAGTGTTCGAACGCACGCACCATGATCCTGACCGAGGCTGGCGAGATCGAGTCCGACGATGAGGCGACCGAAGAAATTGTTCGAGGAGAGGTCGAACTAGAGGAAGCTGTTGCTGAGCCCGAAGTCGGAGAGCTGTTGATGATACGCCGCATCCTTAACGCGAGCGTGGCCACCGAAGACGCCAATCAGCGCGATAACATCTTCCACACGAGGTGCACTGTAAATGGTCGCGTTTGTGGCTTGATCATAGACGGAGGTTCTTGCACTAACGTGGCAAGTTCCAGTCTTGTCAAGAAACTTTCTCTTGAAACCACAAACCACCCCCATCCTTACCGCTTGAAATGGTTGAATGATAAGACTGTGATCCATGTAAAAGAACAGGTCATAGTCCCATTCAGTGTTGGCCCGTATAAGGACCAAGTCCTATGCGACGTAGTGCCTATGCAAGCTAGCCACCTCTTATTAGGGCGTCCATGGCAGTTTGATAAGCGCACTACGCATTGTGGCCATATGAACCAATATTTCTTCGTTCATGACAACAAACGCATTTGCTTGAAACCCTTGAGTCCCCCGCAAGTGCATGAAATGCAAAGCAAACTGTCTAAAGACGCGAACAACAAAAAGAACTTTTTGGTTCAATACAGTGATGTTAGGAAGTCCATTAGTGACTATGGCCAAGTGTTATTGATGGTTTTTCGAGATGTGCTGCTTTCAGGTCTTGAAGGTCCGATAGACGCCTTACCGGAGGTGATACGCGACGTTTTGAAGCGATTCGCGGACGTGTTTCCCGAAGGCTTACCACCTATCAGAGGCATCGAATATCAGATCGATCTCCTACCAGGCGCACAGCTTCCCAACCGGCCAGCCTACCGTGTCAACCCCGAAGAGGCAAAGGAGCTTGAGCGACAAGTCAAAGAACTTATGGCGCAAGGCTACGTTTGAGAGAGCTTGAGTCCGTGTGCCGTGCCAGTGCTCCTAGTCCCGAAGAAAGATGGCTCCTGGAGGATGTGCATGGATTGTAGAGCCGTCAACAATATCACAATCAAGTACCGGCACCCTATTCCACGCCTCGATGATATGTTAGACGAGCTTAGTGGCGCCAGCGTCTTCTCAAAGATCGACTTGAAGAGCGGCTACCATCAAGTCCGTATGAAGGAGGGCGACGAGTGGAAAACGTCCTTCAAAACAAAGCAAGATTTGTGTCTTATGAACCATGGTTTGAGATCGTTTATCAATAAATTCGTAGTGGTTTATTTTGATGACATATTAGTGTATAGTTTTAGTTTGACCGATCATGTTAAACACCTAGAGGCTGTCTAGTTTACTCTCCGCGAAGAGCAACTCTACGCAAACTTGAAAAATTGCGTGTTTGCTGCTAATGAATTGGTCTTTCTAGGCTTTGTTGTGAGTTCGCAGGGCCTCAAAGTCGAGGGAGAGAAGATACGCGCAATAGAGGAGTGGCCCACGCCAACGAGCATCACCCAAGTTCGATCGTTCCACGGCCTAGCAAGCTTTTACCAGAGGTTCGTTCGAGATTTCAGTACGGTCGCCGCGCCACTCACCTCCGTGATCAAGAAGAACAGCGAGTTTTGATGGGGAGAGGAACAAGACAAGGCGTTTGCCGAGCTCAAGAAACGCCTCACTCAAGCCCCCTTGCTCACATTGCCTGACTTCAACAAAACCTTTGAGGTTGAGTGCGATGCATCGGGAGTCGGAGTCGGAGCTGTCCTGACTCAAGGAGGCAAATTGGTGGCGTACTTTAGTGAGAAGCTTAATGGAGCTACGCTTAAGTACCCCACGTATGATAAGGAGTTATACGCTCTCATTCGTGCCATGGAGGTTTGGCAACACTATCTATTGGCGAGAGAGTTTGTGATTCACACTGATCACAAAACTCTAAAGCACCTCCGCGGCCAGACAAACCTCAAGAGACGCCATGCGACGTGGTTGGAGTTCATTGAGTCGTTCCCCTACGTCATCAAGTACAAGAAAGGCAAGGAGAATGTAGTCGCCGACGCCTTATCAAGATGGCATGCGCTGATCACCACAATGGATGCACGAGTGTTGGGTTTCGAAAGCATCAAGGAAGCTTATGCTGGAGATGCTGAATTTGGAGATTGCTTCCAGAACTATGGGAAGGGAATTTACACCAAGTTCTACCTTCACGAGGGGTTCTTGTTCAGAGGTCGACGGCTTTGCATACCAAATGGATCAATTCGGGAGTTGCTTGTTCGTGAAGCTCATAGTGGAGGTTTAGCGGGTCATTTTGGCATCACCAAGACCTTGGCCGTGCTCAAGGAACATTTTTACTGGCCAAAGATGCGAAGTCTGGTGGAGAAGCACGTCGGCCGCTGCATTGTTTGTCGCACCTCCAAGTCGACAACTCACCCCTCTATATGCCCTTGCCCGTGTCCACCGCACCATGGATCGATCTCTCCATGGATTTTATCCTCGGTCTCCCCCTGTTGGCACATAGAGATAGTATCATGGTGGTTGTTGACAGGTTTTCAAAGATGGCTCACTTCATCCCGTGCCACAAGAACAATGGTGCTGTGCAATTGGCGAATTTGTTCTTTAGCCAGGTCATAAGGCTTCATCGCGTTCCGCGCACCATCATATCCGATCGGGATCCCAAGTTTCTTGGCCACTTCTGGCGAACTATTTGGCGAAAGCTTGGGACGAAGCTCCTCTACTCCACCACGGCTCACCCTCAGACCAACGGCCAAACGGAGGTCGTCAACAGGTTAATAAGCCCCTTGCTCCGCACAGCTATCGCAAGCAACAAAGGCTCCTGGCTCAAGTGCATTCCGATCATCGAGTTCGCGTACAATCAGGCGGTGCATTCGGCCACAAAAAGGTCTCCGTTCGAGGTCGCATACGGGTTCAAGCCTTTAACGCCACTAGATTTCCTCCCTATACCACCAAATGAAGCCGAGAATCAAGATGGAGTCGCACGAGCAGAAATGGTTAAGGCTTTGCACGAGGAGGTCCGAGCCAATATAGAGCGAAGGAACGAGCAGTATGCACGCTTCCTCAACCGAGGACGTAAGCCGATGCTGTTCAAGCCTGGTGATTGGGTCTGGTTACACTTGAGGCCGGAGAGGTTCGAGCAGAAACGCAAGGACAAGCTTAGCCCGCGAGGAGATGGCCCATTCCGAGTCATCGAGAAGATGTCACTGACCTCGTTCCGTTTGATGTAGGTGAAGACGAAGATGTTTTGGGGACAAAACCTTTTCAAGGGGGAGGGAATGATGTGATCGCAGGACGCGACCTCGCCCAAGAAGACCAAGACACGCCGGACGCTACCGAGACGCCTGACCAAGACGCATCAGACGCGAACAGGACAACATCTTCCGACGCGGCCAAGGTTCCCACAATCCTTCCTGGAGCCACCACACGTTCCAGGAGCTCAGCAAAGGCGGCCAAGCAGCAGCTCAACCTATTTGTCCGATCATTCGTCCAACGCCAGCCATCCCATGAAGACTTTGAAGGCTCAGTCCGCTTAGTCTTCACTCTTACCCAAGAGTGAAGACGAACAAGTCGTTAAGCAAGGTAGTGTACTCTTTTTCCTCACTCCGGGTTTGTCCCAATGGGTTTACCGGAGTAGGTTTTAACAAGGCATGGAGCTAAACGCACAACGCCTAAAGTCATGTTGCTTCCCGCGCAAGGCCCAGGCGGTTATCTCTCTTATCTCCTTTCTTTTGGTTTAATTTGAAGTTTGGGAATATTCCCCTCATTATCTTTATGCTTGTGAACGTTGAGAGCTTAGCGTTGAAAGTCAATAGAGGCGACGTGTTCCATTCACAAAGGAAACACGTCTAAGGACGATTGTGCGGACCATTAAGAGTCTGCGTGTCCCTAAACCCTCACTTGACCTAAGGTATTTAAACTCTCTCTTAGCTTTTGTTTCTCCTTAGCCTTGAATGAAATTAAACCTTTTCCTCAAGAGAGATTCTTGACTTGTCTCCACCCTCTCATTAGTCCAATCCGGGATTGCCTAAGTGAGAGAATCCTAGCAAGATTCAAACCGGGTTTGATCTTGTTAGCGACCGTATCAAGAGAAGAACCAACTCTCTTGTGTCGTCATTCGATCCACTCATCTCCACCTCGCGTCGTGTCCATCTTTTCCCCTCGTAACCTCGAGTTCTCTTTCACAAGTCCTCGAGTTTTCCACTACTTCACCTCACTCGTCTCCACCATCGCTCCCCACCGCATCCGTTCATCCGTCCGTTCCGTATCCGTATTGTCCAATCGGTCCGTTTGTGGCTTCTCGACGTATCCCCCAAACGGCTCGTTTGAATCCAGTCAAACTTCGTTTCCCTCGTTTGTTTCATCCCTAGATCCGTAGCCCAGAATCTGTGCCGAGGAAAGTTCTACCGTTCGAAGGTTGGCCGAGAGCTCAAGCCGCGTCCGTTCCGCATACGTGCCGTGACCGCGTCCTCGGGTCACATCACCCTTGCTTTCTTCTCTTGATAGCTTCACTCCTCTTCAGCATTGCTTCCATGCTCCTTAGGCTCCATATTCATCTGTTTATGCAAGAAAATATGCAAATGCAATGAAACTATATCCTAATGCATGAACAGTCCTAAAAGCTATGCAATAATGGCTAAACTAGATAGCAAATGATGCAAAAGAGGTGAAAATACTAAGGGAGAACAGGGTAAAATATATGAACATCACACCCTTAAATAGGAGAGCTAGCTAGGGTAACTCCCTTTTACAAATAAGGAAACATAAGATAGGGACATAAAGAGAGAGAGACACTTTCCTACTATGTGATCTTTCCTTCTCTACACCTCCAATGGCTAGATTAGAAGGTTCTAGATCATTGTGGGAGTCTAACTTATTTCCTTCTCCTCTTGTCGTAGTAACCCCAACCTCGGATAGATCTTGACCAATAACCCAGACTTTGAACATTTGATTCTTGATGGAGAGTGGCGAGTGAACTCCTGGATGTGTTACTTCTTCATCCGGTTCAATACTCCTCCTCAAGCTTAAGTGTAGAGAAATCAGATGTTAAGCTTGAAGCTTCATGAGCCTAGTTGAATGGCTTGCCTTCTTTGAACTCCATCAATCTCATTGCATCTTCCTCTCTAATAAATGGCTGTGCCAAGCCTCGATGGGGGTGGAAGAACAAAGCCGGAGTGAATAGAGGTGAAAAGGAGCAAGAAAGTGAAAGAAAATTGGAGATAAATACAATATAGAGGAATCAATTTTAGGGCTCTCAACACCGGAGCTAAGATAATTCCATCAAGCTGAAGAGACCGGCGTGATCTCCAACAAACCAAGAATCTATAGCAACTGACAGAGCTTCAATAGGGGTTAAACTCGAGGAGTTATGCACGTTACTTCCTGGCCAAGTAATTTCTTTAAAGCTGAGAAATCTGGGTTAATTATGAACCCTAGAAACTGTTTATATCAAATATACAAATCTGTCACCATTATATTAAATCTACAAATATGTCATAACATAAAACAAATTTGTTGTCACTGTAGTTATATCTAATAGATCTGTTATCAGACCGCAGATTTTTTATACCCAAAAACAAAACTGTCATAATTTTAATAAATCTGTCAAAACATATGGTTTTAACATATGTTATTTTAGCAATTTTAAAAAAAAAATAGTAAAACTATTATCAATCAACAGATTTTTCGTTAAATTAAAAAATCTGTCGTAGCCTGAAACAAATCTGTTAGAACTAGACGTCAAACTAGTAACTATTTTTCCGTTTAAAAATCTGTCACATTACGACAGATTTTTAACGAAAAAATAAATCTGTTGCAACAATGAAAAATAAATCTGCCACACATTATAACAAATTTGTCTAATATTATGAAAGTCTGTTGTGTCTTAATAAATAAATTTGTCGTTAAAAATAAATCTGCCAATCAAAATAAGTCTGTCAGAGAAAATCGGCCATGGACAAAAAATCTGTCGTTCACACACAAATCTGTCACAACTAGTCCGACAAACTTTGTATATATATATTTTTTTTAAATCGCTGGAAATTAAAGTTAAGGGTAAAATTGACTTCTTCTTTTTTCCTAACAAAACAACAAAAGGTATTTTAGGTATGAAAATAACTCAACTAACCCTCAAATTTTATGAGTTAGTTTAGCAATTAAGCCCATAATTTGGGTTAAACTAGTTTTTTCTCTAATTAATATTATCTCTAGTTTAATATTCCTTCTGTTCCAATATATAAGATCTTTTAGTTTTTTCTCTTTGTTCCACTTTATAAGTTTTTTTCAAGTTTCTATTCACTTTTTATATTAATTTAATAAAATTTGACTATTTAAATTATACAGTATCTTTTCCTATTGGTTGAATTTGGTTAAATGATACGATATTTATATTTATAGTTTTTTAAACTTTGTGCTTTAAACTAAAAATCTTATAAAATGGAACAGAGGGAGTACAAAATAATATGCTAAATTAAGTTACAACACTCATATTGTGTATGATTGTATCATTCAAAAGGGAGAATATTAAACGTGTGTGCTTTTCTGGTCAATTGCCTTAAAGGCCTCCAGAATTCTATACTATACACAGTTTGACTATCAACCCACAAAAAAAGTTTGTAATCGCAACCAAACATGCATATCAAAGTCCAAGTGGATGAAGGTCATTATTAGATTTAATGGCAATTCAATGATTTTGCTCGCTGACCAAGTCTCTTTTTTCATTTTCTATACCACCTCCACCTCGTTCAGCTATATGTCCAACTATTTCCAAGTCGTCAATCAATAATAGTATTATGGAAAGTGATTTTTACTTTACTGGTTTAATATTTTTAAAAATAGCTGAGGATGTATTATATGTATATTATTGTATCCTCAACTACACAAAGTATATGTATTACATAGGCACATGCATGAAATATAAGACGTTATGTGGTCAACACCATAAACATAAAATCCAGTAAACCGGTCGAGTGACTTCAGCGAAAACTTGCGTTGCCTCCGGTGTTGATTAAAAAAAATGTATTCTAAATTTTTTTTATTAAAAAAATATATTAAATCATTAATGGTTTTTCATGATTAAAAAATATATTCAATTCAATATCTAAATATTTTTATATATCTCTAATATATTCATTCTTATAATTAGTTAATTTTTATTTATAAAGCTAAACTAATAGTTAAATAAAAATCATTGATAATTATTTTCAAGATGTAATATAAAGGTATTTGCAAAAATACTCTTATTCTATACCCTTTTGCAAACATACCCTCAAATGAAATATATTATTTTGCTAAAATCAATTTTTTTGTATCTTTATCTTTTATATATTAGAAGTAAATATTGTGAATTTATTTTTTTGTTGTTTACATGTTATTAAGATTATGTATATCTTATAGTAAACGTATCTAAAATTTTGTACAACATTTACCATGCAAACTTTAGAGTAAAGAGTCATATACTCAATCTTTTGCATATTATTTTTCTAATGAAAGTAGTTGAATTTGATTTTATTGATTTTTAATATTTAAATATTCTGTTTAACAAATATTTATTTATATATATATAGATATCTTGAAAATAATTATTAATCATTTTTATTTAACCATTAATTTAGCTTTAAAAATAAAAATTAACTAATTATAAGAATGGATATATTAAAAATATAGAAAAATATTTAGATATTGAATTGAATGTTTTTTAATCATGAAAAACCATATATATATATATATATATATATATATATATAATAAAACTGTTTTTAGATGAGATAGGCCGCGCCATAGTAATATAAACATTTAATTCATTGGAATGTACTCATGGGTTCATAAATTTCAAATCAAAGATGATATTATTAAAGATAAAAATCTAATGTTATTTTTTCTTTTAAAAAAATCATGAAATAAACCAAAAAATTAACCGAAACTAATAACCGTAAAATTGAGAAAAGCAAATTGTAACTAAATCAAATTACATACAATTTTTATATGGTTTTAGGCATTTAGGGCATGACTGGTTCAAACACAGCGTTTGCAGGAGATTGAGGAAGCGGGTGGTTGCGGTTTCAAGCGTTATTAAGCGTTTTGAATGACTGATTTAGCGTTTTAAAATGGGTGCGTTTATGGGACTTTTACGATTGGTTGACCAGCGTGTGCAATAGCGGTTAAGACATAATAAATATAATATATAAATGTTTAAAAACACCATTTTTTTATTAAACTTGATTTATAATTGTAAATTATTTTAAAATAATAAAATAATTATTCAAAAAAACAAATAAATTTCATATTGAAATACTTATTACTTTATGCATTTGGCTTTTCATCAAAAATTTAATCAAGTAATTTGATAAATGATAAAACATATGCTTTAGATCGTAGATTTTTTCTCTTTTCTCTTATATTGTGGGTCAATAGTTGCATCGGTAGGAATGATCAAGTGAGAGTTGAGAAGAGTCACTAGTTATTTGTTTTAATATTTTTACAAATAATCTTATTTTCTTAAACTTCTGATGAAATATTATATTTATTTAGATTGTTTTGAACTTATGTGCGATGTGCTATTAAATTTACAACATTACCCCAACGGTCACATTGGTCCGGGGACCATTTTTTGTATGACCTATTTTAGGGGACAAAAAAATTCTAATTAGTTGAGTCGAGCGCAAGATATATGATTTTCAGTGCCATCTTTCCCACTTTTTTTTTTATCGTCTAGATTTATTATTGATTGCAGATTATTGAGAACTATTACAAATGATTCCACCATGGACAATTCCTTCTGACCCTAATAGATTCACTACATACAATCGTGCTCCAATCCTTTCCTGTTCCATACTCTTGATGGAACTCTCCTTCTCTATGCTCACTTTCCTTCAGTTGTATGTAGAACCATGGCGAACAGCAATAATTGCGCATCACTGGAGATCGTCTGTAAAATTGCCTCCATTAATCTGCACAATTAATAAATCGTATTATCTGGGGCTCGAACCCCAGACCTCATGGTGTAGAAGCATTAATGAACCCTAGGCCAACCACTGGGCCAAGGGGGCTTCCACCATCTTTCCCACTTTAGTTTTTCAAAATATTAATTAAAGGTCTCAAACAAATTCGCTAGGAGCCTTCTATTTTTCACTTTTTATTGCCACCTTAGAGTAAAAATAATGTTTAAGAGAAAAATTAAATAATAAACTAAAACACCATTTGGTTTACTTAAAGAGTACTTAAAATACTAGCCAATTCAACTCATCTGGAAACAACTAGCACTAGTTAATTTTGTAATCTGCTTTGCCCGGTCAAGGTTGGATGAAGTCAAAGTGTTGGTACCCAAATGAGCGAGTAGACTGATTGAGAGCACATTATTTAATTATATAATTGATGCAAGTGGTGTTTCATGGACCTTGTATATTGGTGTGCGTAATAAACACAGAAAGAGCTCAAACACAATTTCGGAGAAACCAAAAAAAAAAAAGTGAAAGAGGATGGAGAAACAGTTACATGAATCCGTGGAGGCTGCTCACATTGAACAAGCCAAAAGAACACAAGAGTTTACGCCGGAAAAGGCGAAGGAAAAATCCCATAAGCAGAGAGGAATATTTCATCTTCACCACCACTCAAAAGATGAGAATGAAGAAGAGAAGAAGAAAGAAGGATCAAAGAGAAAGAAGATAGCTGCAGCAATGGTTGGTCTCGGAGCCACCCTCAAGAAGATTAAGCATCCACGACACCACGGGGGCGGCGGAAAAGAGGAACAAGAAGGAGGAGGAGGAGGAGAAGGAGAAGAGGAGGAAAGAGAAGAAGATGAGTCTTCGGAAGAGGAAGAAGAAGAAGAAGAAGAAGAAGAAGGAGATGACGGTGGAGATGAAGAAGAGGGAGGCAAGTTTAGTGCTTTCATCACAATGATCGCCGCAGCGTTTGAAGAATGAAAATTTAATTAGTGATCACTTTGTTATCATTCTATTCAAATTTGCTATTAAATTCATTCGTAAATGCTTCTCTTCTTTCTAAAATTTGAAATGGGACGTTGATTTATATTAAAACATGGAGTTCTGTCTTTTTTTTTTTTAAACATGGAGTCCTGTCTTTCTTTTTTTTTGTGGGAATATTGGAACTATAGTATAAATAAACGACTGATTCCCCATCTGCTTAGCCAACCTTTAGAAAAAATATTGTAAGCTCTTAGTTTTTAGTTTTTAATGCTATTTTATATCCCCTGATTTCTCAATTATAGAGTTGATCAGTTGGCGAGAGAGAGAAATATAGGGTGTAAAAGTCTACCTTTATAGGCCTCTAGCTCGTTCCCACCTTGTTGTTTGTAACTCAAGTTTCTAATCATTTTAAGTCTGGTTATTCGATCATATAAACATGTAGTTATTACATAATTGATCAACTCTTGTTGACATTTTTAGTTTTTTTTTTTTTTTTATCATCATTGAATCAACAAGGTCGATTCATAGTCAATCCCTACAATGCGGGATAACGCGATTTAGTAGAGTCGAACTCCGGTGGGATCGGTCGCAGAGGTAGTGTTGTAACTACTTGACTAAAGACACTTCCCTGTTGACATTTTTAGTCTATACTCCCTCTATCTCACAAAGATTGAAGTTTTAGAGAATTTTCTTTCTCCCCCAAAGATTGATGTTTTGAATATTTTTAATAAATTTTTATTTTAATGATTACTGATGTTGTAGAGTGTATGGAGTGTAAAAGTCGGAAGGTGGGAAAGTGAAAAAGTATTAGAAAAATAAATCATGAGATTGTCATAAATAAAATAAAAAAATCATCAAAAAAGTAATAAATTATAAATTAATCATATATTCCATCTGTCTAAATATGTGTGTAAAATCCTAAACTTCAATCTTTGTGAGAGAGAGGGAGTATATCATATTTTTGATTTTCTGAACAATGATATATGGTGCACGTGAAAAGATTTTACAAATTTGATTTAGTTTTTTTTTTTTTTTTTTTTGATTTAGTTACTTATACCGTCAAGGTTCACTTGTTTTTCTATTATATCAAATTTTCTCTACGTTTGATTATGCTTGAGTTATAGTGAGGTGGTCTATTTGAAGTGGTTTCCAATATCATATGAGTGAAGTAAAACACAAGAAATGATCGTGTAGTGATATTTGGGAGACAATGGAGAAGTTTTCGACTACTCCAGAATAGCTCACCAATCGTTTGATGAGGTGGACATAACAAGTTGTTGAGAATCGCAGACCCCGATTTACCTCTGTAGTGAACCGCATACCGCAACTCTGCCCCTACTCCTCTAATACTTCACAGATCAGTTTGCATAACATAAACATAACACAGAGATTTAACGAGTTCCCCTCATGCAGAGGGTACATCTCGTGTGGCAATCGTCTCCCACAAACATCCACTATCAATCAACCAAGGTTTACAATAGTGTTTCATATACAAGCTTAGAGAACTTACAACTACAAATAACCTGAAGAAGAAAACACATAATAGATCTAGGTTTTCTTCTTCTCCTCTATCTATCTCTGTTCAGCTCTCCCCTCCATGTATAACCCTGAAACACCTCCAGAACCCCAAAGAAGCAGCTCCACCTTCGTCTCTCATCAGAGTGTCCTGAAGACACCTTAAACCTAGACAAGGTTATGTCCGACTCTCAGCCCTTCGACCCCAGCCAAGCTTCTGCTCCTTTATCATGGTTCTGCGCACAGCTTCAAGCTCCATGTACAATGCCCTGCGCATGCTCTCTGCACTGCGCCCTGCGTCTCTGCGTCTGCCATGCACAGCGCCCTGCGCTGTGCCCTACAGCCGTCACCAATGTACCACCAGCTTCTTTAGTGCGTGCTCTTCTACAGCATACATGTTTCTTCAACCCTAGTTTCCCTTTTATAGTGAAACCCTAGAGCTTATGTCGGTTTAGTCCTGCAGGCCACACAACACGGATCCTGTTTGGGCTTCACACCAATATAGGCCTAGTTCTTGGTTTAGATCAAATAAGCCCATATGAAGCAAACATTTACAACAAACTCCACCTTTTGCTTCATTTGGTCCAACTCACAAAATCCCCTTTGTGTTGATTCTTTCCTGAGAAGAAAAACAAAGCTTGTCTTCTCCTGTAGAACCTGCAACTCCCAATGATCCTTATCTTTTGTCCACCTTAGGAATTTTTAACTTCATATTCAGAAACTTAAAGAGATTCGCGACTCTCCCTCAAGCTTCCTTCTTTTGATGACTGAAATCCCACTTGCAGACGAACTCCGACCACTGAACCCGACAACTAAAGAAACCCTTACAACCTTGTTTCTTGATAATCAATACAGAACACAACCAATCATTGAATGTTCCTTTGTGTTCTCCAATGCCATCCTCTGACATTGCTCTGAAATTTCCAGCACCTATCGAATCCTTAGACTATCTTATGACTGTCCCTCTGTTCGAACTTTCTGAAATTTTAGTATGTGAAGCACTACAGCTTCACCTTGTTCTTGACAGATTTTCTGAATAGCTTACGATGCTCTTCAGCTGTCCCAACAAGTTCATGTAACTCCTTACACGAATCAACTTCTTCAATCTTGTTTCTCCTGGTCTTAGAAACACTTATGAAGACCTTTACTCGATTCTCCTG
The DNA here is from genome assembly GCA_023657505.1 of Camelina hispida. Classification (NCBI taxonomy): domain Eukaryota; kingdom Viridiplantae; phylum Streptophyta; class Magnoliopsida; order Brassicales; family Brassicaceae; genus Camelina; species Camelina hispida. Next base: position 25,417,176 of record CP094637.1, read on the forward strand.
TTCCTCACAACAGCTCCACCTAGAACCAGAACTTCTTATTCACCCACAAGTAACACCTTGCTTGTTTGTGGAACCTTGATCTTGAAAACCTTTAGAACAAGTAAAACCTGAGACATCAACCTCTCAGAACACGTTTACAACAATCACACAACCTCTTCCATGGTATCTGATAAATACCACAGACCTGTTATCATGATTGTATATCATCTGTATCCGTCTGCAACCTGATTCACTTGGTCGACCTTTGATTCTCCTCATGTGCACTGAGCTTGAACCAAACTCTCTTGAATCCCATGCAGAACACATGAATCACATATGCTTCAAACTTGAAACAATCCATGATTCATCCTGTAAAACAATCTCAACCCAATGCATTACTCCTGAGATTGAGTTTACATTCCATCTGTTTAACCAACTGACTTATGAACCCAGCTTGTATGACCTGACAATACAAACTCTTGTTCAACCTCATGTTAAAACGGATGTCCAACCAACAGCTTTGAACCTCTGCTAGTCTCCTTGTAACAGCCTTTAGTGCTTCACTCTAGAATCCCTGAAGCCACACCTACTGTTAACATTACCCTGCAATAGTTCTTTACGTTTGCAGACCTTACCAAGAAGAACCTTGGTACCAGCATCATACCTTTTCTCACCATTCATCAATACAACTTGACATGTCTTCACCATTGATGAATCCTCACTTAACCTTCGTGTAAGTGACTCTCCTAAGAAACTTAATGATGTTGCTATACCCACTAGTCTTCTACTAGTCTTGTCTATCATAACCTGCATCTTTATCCACCAGAGATCTACTTGAATCCTCCCCTTATACTCACATGCTTCCTCATTAAGTGTCAACAAACACTTAAACATCCTACAAGTGATACCTTCAGAAGATTCATCCACCAGATCATCTCTGTAGATGCAAACAGGCGAACCAAAACTTTTCTGTTTCTGATTCTCTTCTCAATGCAAAACCTAACCCCAGTCACCTTGCGCCAGCCTTGTAGATTCTTGCACTTACTTGCAAACACTTGCACAGTCCTGCAACGTCTACAAAAGTCTTCCAGAGATTTTAAGTCACCTTGAAGAACCAACTCTACCTTGACAAATAAAATCGCATTGGCTGCAACTTCGACTCTTGGTACTCTTCTGCATTCTCATTCTCTGTAGACCTACCTTGATTGTAGTCCTTTCAAATCTCTGACAACCTGATCCATTCCTGAGACTTCACCATTCACCCAACACCTCTCAAATCTGACCACTTCAACACAAATTGCCCGGTCCATCTTCATACTCATCTGAATCTTCTACACAACTAGCTGACCTAACAACCCTCTTACACAAATTTACCTTTGAAGGCGTCCCTTAGTAAATCTGTGACTCCAATAGTTGTACCTTCAACCAATTTCTGAACACCACTACACAGACTTTCAACAACCGAAAACTGACTTTTCAATAGTTGAAGATGTCTACATCCTTGCGTTCTCCTAGTATCTAGATTCCATAAACTGAAACAGCTTTGAGTATTCAGAAGCTTCAAAACAGAACATCACATGTACCTTCTGACCGCAGCGGAAAACTGAACTCATGTTTTGATAAGTTTGAGCCTTTTGTATGATGCTTTGATTCCCTCTTCACCGCCATGTGCAAATCACCTTCACACACCCATCCATGAACCTGAATCAAACACTGCAGATAACTCCACCTTAAACCAACCCCATAATTGATTCAACCTACGAGTCTTCTACAACAGTCTCCGGATCCTCCCTGTATGCTTTTAGCGTCATGCCTGAGTCTGTGAATTCCTGAGCCTGAGCTCTGATACCACTTGTTGAGAATCGCAGACCCCGATTCACCTTTGTAGTGAACCGCATACCGCAAATCTGCCCCTATTCCTCTAATACTTCACATACCAGTTTGCATAACATAAACATAACACAGAGATTTAACGAGTTCCCCTCATGCAGAGGGTACATCTCGTGTGGGAACCGTCTCCCACAAACATCCACTATCAATCAACCAAGGTTTACAATAGTGTTTCATATACAAGCTTAGAGAACTTACAACTACAAATAACCTGAAGAAGAAAACACATAATAGATCTAGGTTTTCTTCTTCTCCTCTCTCTATCTCTGTTCAGCTCTCCCCTCCATGAATAACCCTGAAACACCTCCAGAACCCCAAAGAAGCAGCTCCACCTTCGTCTCTCATCGGAGTGTCCTGAAGACACCTTAAACCTAGACAAGGTTATGTCCGACTCTCAGCCCTTCGACCCCAGCCAAGCTTCTGCTCCTTTATCATGGTTCTGCGCACAGCTTCAAGCTCTATGTACAATGCCCTGCGCATGCTCTCTGCACTGCGCCCTGCGTCTCTGCGTCTGCCATGCACAGCGCCCTGCGCTGTGCCCTACAGCCGTCACCAATGTACCACTAACTTCTTTAGTGCGTGCTCTTCTACAGCATACATGTTTCTTCAACCCTAGTTTCTCTTTTATAGTGAAACCGTAGAGCTTATGTCGGTTTAGTCCTGCAGGCCACACAACACGGATCTTGTTTAGGCTTCATACCTATATAGGCCCAGTTCTTGGTTCAGACCAAATAAGCCCATATAAAGCAAACATTTACAACACAAGTGATATCAAAGTTTAACTTAAACGAGTTTGAAGTGATATGGGCTCATACTGTCGAAGGTAAAGGTTTGATTTGCAGAAAAGACGTCATGCTCCGATTTCTGAAAAATGGCAGTGCATGTCGAAAAGAGTAATATAATTAATTTGGGGAACTAATATCACCAAAATGCTTCTTTTTTTGGGTCTAATATAATGTTAAGATTTATACCAAATAAAGAACACTCTGATGAAAACACAAAAATACACCTAGCTCTTATAGAGAGAGAGAGAGCAATGGAACATCATACATACATATATGAGTTTTCCACACTTAAAGTGGGCTATTGATACAACCGAAGTAAAAAAATTATTAGAGAATTTCACTATAAAACATGTTTGAGATACGATTCATGATGGGTTGCATACTAGGAAGTGATTTCTAGTGTCAGTGTGAGTCTGAACAAAACACACACAAAATAATTTGTTGGTAATCTGCAGAGTTAGTGGACAATTTTTTCTGAGTTTTCTGAAATAACGCACTAGCTGTCGGAGAACGATGGGTCTGAGTAGTAGAGCATGCATGAGGCCAACGGGTCATGATTTATATTTTTTCAAGGTAGAATGATCGAATTACTTGACTTGTGACTGAACCGAGAAAGGCAGGGGCTGAGCTTGACTTCCAAGGCAAATCCACGCGCTAGAAGGACGATGCTCAATGGAACTCTCGGCCAAGGGGAATCCATGCACAATACTTGAAGACTTAGACGAAGCAAAAGGACAAAAATACACATCTTTTTGCTAGAAACTTATGAGTTTATTTCAAAATTCATTTATGAATTACAAATGAAAACGTAATGACCTTATAACGAGCTCGTACAAACGTTCATGTGCCAAATTAAAAGAAGGAAACTAAGATTTGTGACAATTGAAAAGGGGGATTATAAGGCCGTTGGCCATATGAACGAAAATCAAAGCGCAAAAAGGAAAACTTGATCAAGGGAGATAGGCGTGAGAGCGTTAGTCTTGTGTCTCTTCCTTTTTCGTTGAAAGAGATGCGGGTGCGGCCAAAGGTTGATCCCATCTTCCTCTGGAACACTTTAGCTTGGTCAAGAGGTTAAACCCTCATCCTCGTCACGAGACTTTGAGAACGCATCCACGCTTGATTGGTCGGATGGGGGTAGTTTTTTCTTAAATGGACCCGAATATGTTCGTTGGTTTGATGCAGCTTCGGGGGTGGCTATATGGATCGGTCTAGGGTCAGGTCTTCAGCATTATGGGCCCTTGAGAGGACCAGTGGACCACTATGGCAGGTAACATGAGTCTTGGACGGGACCGTTTGTATTCAAGTATGTTTCAACTACACAACAATAATCGTAATTATTGATCTCATATCTCAATTGCACCATATTGACTATCAATAAATCAAAGATTTGGACAATAAGGACTCCGGTTAAAATTGGTTTACAATCAGCTATCCTAACTTTTCCATCTAAACCAAACCAATTTTAAATTCAAACATGGCTACAAAACGGATTAAAATCCAATTAGGTAACATCAATGATCTCCAAAACTCAGTTCCTGGTTAAAGCAATAGAGTCAAACTCAGAGTCAGAGAAATAACATACTAAGATTAAGACACAACTTGGAGCCAGCAGATTTACATGGTACATTACACCACGAAAGAGGTTCATTTTTTAGGGCAGGAAACATAGAGAGAATAACAAAACTAAAAATAAAGAGTTCTTTGCTTCTTCAAGAAGCAACTAAACCAAAACACACTAACTTCAAGACTCCTACTATTACTACTTCTTCTGCTGCTTCATCATTAAGATTCCTTGTGCCAGAGTCTTTTTAATTCCCATCATCTGATGATTTCAAGTAAAGGGTTTCTCCACCATCCCCGGAGCTTCCTCCTCTGCCTTCACCACTGCCCATTTCCGGCTTCCCACGGCCAAAATCATGAAATCCACCAGCCTCTCCCTGAAGGATATGGAGACCACTGCTTCCTCCTCCGCTGCTCGAGCTCATTCCAAGCTGGCTATGGTGCAATTGCTGATGCTGAAGCGTTGCGTAAGGCTGTTGCTGCTGCTGAGCATACAAGATTGAGGAACGAGCCGCCATTAGAGACTGCTGAGTCATCTGTTGCTGTTGAGTCGCTTGTTGCTGCTGCAAATAGTGTTGCCCTCCTTCTCCCTGAATCATCCCACCACCAGCAGATCCATACTAAAAACCCAACAATACCAATCAGTTTCTCAATTTCCATACAACAAAACTCGAATACTTTTTCTGAATAAACTATTACCTGGCTATGCACGCTTGGAGGCTGAGGCTGAGAATCTGCTATTGCAGCTAAATACATTAGGTTGCGTTGAAGCCTTGCCTGATTCCTGTCACCATCAAAATATAATCGTATTAATCATTTCTTATGATTCAACCAGAACAGAAGTGAAATCGCAAGGACAATATGTTGGCACTTACTCGGCGCACTCGCTGAGCTTTCCAGAGTTTTGAGACTCAACAATCTTCAGAATCAACGATTTGTTCTCATCCAAGTACTACCATAAACATCTAATCAGTAATGTGTAGTATAAACCAAAAAAAGTTTGCATCTAATTTTTGTTGTTGGAATAGAAGACAGAGAAACACTCAAAGAAGACCCCATTAACTTTAGATTCCGACTTATCAAAAGACAATAATGTTGAAACATCACAGAAGTGTAAGATAGATTTTCTTCGAAAAGATTTGAGGACCACACAATAAACAAAAAAACTGAGATAAGGACCAGATGTTGTTTCGGACCACAAAAGTATATCTGGTCATGTAAGCAATAAAAGGAACACTTGGACTAGAAAATATATACACATAGATCTAATGATACAAATCTAAGAAACAGGACCACCATATTCACATAAATGGCTTTGTGGTTTTTGCCATCAATGAAACTTCCAGAACCCGAGAACCAAGACAAGAAGAAAAAACGAGATATGTGAAACCAATCTTCAGTTCCCAAGATTTTGTCTGTTTTGAACAACACATTATTTTTCATTACATGTTTCAAGAACTCAAAACAGCTGGACCCTCAAATCATTTTTTTCATAGAAAAGAAAGAATCTTTCTTAAGCTTGTTCCGGTTTTAGGCAATTCATTGGCAAAAAAAAAGTTCATTTTTAACACGATATATAACGAAATGATACAATAAATCTTTGTGGACAAGAAAGAAACAGTTGAAAGAATCATACAGTGACATGATAAAAGAAATTGAAGCTGATGCACAAAACAAAAGACCAAAGGCATCTCTAGCAACCGATTTATCAGACATAAGACAGATGTATTAAACCTAAAAACTAATTCATCTATCAACATGGAAACAAGAACAAAAAGAACCAAATAACCAGAAAAAAAAATATCATCAATTCAGTTACATCCATGAAAAAAACCCATCATTGATATTGGTTCTGAGAACAAAAGAAAAGGGTCTCAGGTAATATTTTTATATATAAAGAAAAGGGTATCAGGTACTTTGCAAGATAGTTTTCATATCTTTTCTTTTTGAATTCAGAGAAACATATAATAAAGAAAAAGAAAGAGATAATATAATAGAAGAAGAAGAAGAAGAAGAAGAAGAAGAAGAGAACCTGCTGGATATGATCAGAGGTAACATTGCTGGGGTAGTAACCAGCCATCATGGGCTGCATCTGCATCAGGTGCTGTTGCATTTCTTTTGCTATTTTATATAAAACCCGATAATTCTTCTTATTTGTTTATATTTATATATATATAAGTTTTATAGAGACAACCCCCACCACAAAACCCAGAGGAAAAAGAGAAGTCACCAAGTGAGAGAAGGAGAGATATTAACTTTTGTATCTGTCTCTCTCTCTCCCCCTTTACTTGCTTCTGTATATAGAAAACTCTTAACTATTGAAGATGTGTATCTCTGTGTGTGTGTTATCTCGCTTTCTCTCCTCCACAAAAGTTGTTTTGCGTTAAAAGACTGAGAGAGACAGTGAAGTCTCTTAAATAGACAGAGAGAGAGAGAGAGAGAGAGAGAGAGAGAGGTGAGAGTGTGTGTTTTTTTTTTCTCTTTTTCTTGGGTTTTGGGGTTTGGTTTTGTTGGTTTCTTTCTGTCTCATCCTATCTCTGTCCCTGCGAAGAAGAGGAGTTCACGTGACGAGTCATGCTTATTATAGAGACGTGAGACCTTTACATACACTACATTTATATTACTTTGAAGTTTGAACCCTTTAGCCAGCTTCTTTATTTTATAGACGCTTTTACTCCTTCGTATTTTTTATGCACATACGGTGTATTTACGTGTACAAAGATATCTTACATTTTCTTTAATAACATTTACTATTGGGTGTTCATAGGTTTATAAATGTTTTGATTGTGTTGTGCGAAAGTAAGTGTCCTCTCTCTTAAGTTAGGCATTTTTTTGTTAAAGATCATTCTGATATTTTGTAAGTACCCGTTAGCACTTAAAAAAAAAAATTAGCATAAAAATTGTAGAATTTATTTCTTACTAGAGCTAATCTTCAATTACCAGTTTTTTTTTTTTTTTGGTTAAAAACTTCAATTACCAGTTATGTTGTCAACTGATCGAACATATATAACAATATTTCTCAAGAGTCATATGTGAGATAGGTTTGCCGAATGCCGCGACCAACTCTCCCCATTAAACATTGTCAAAGTAAGCGTGCGTAGTTAGTTGACGTATTGATATACTTCATATTTGTCTCAAGTGTAGTGCATGAATTGAATCGTCCCAGCTTTTATTGTACAAGATGGCGAGATGCACAATTTTTTTTTTTTTTTTTTGCTAAGTACAACAATTCGTGTTAGATTGATTCAAAAAAGTCCTTAGCAAACCATTAGTGGCATGAAGTCTATGTGTCAACTCATAATTGGCTGATGTTTAAATTTTAGTTGACAAAAAGTTCTTTTTTCAAAGAGTTTTTCTCCTTTCTCTCTTATTCGGTTTCTTGATGTTAAAAATGCAAGTTTGGACGGGATAACGTATGAGGCTCTAAAGTAAGTATTGGGTTCGGTTTAGTGTAGTTAGACCTTCTCCAACTGAAGGTTTTAGAAGGGTATTTAACTGAAAAGAAGGAAAAAATAAATCAGAGAAAAGAAAAAAAAGTAAGAGAACCTCTTATTTAGTAAACTCAGTTTGGTAATAAGAGACCATACGTGTCATTAATTTGTTGGGCAGATCAATTACTGCATTCCCAAATTATTTTTGAGGGTCGAATGTTTTTTTTTTCTCTTCCTCTCTCTCTCTTTGTCTCTCTCTCGATCGAACTCGCGAATTGACAATAGAAGAAGATGGAATCAAAGAGATGGAATTAAGGTTTTTACGGAATTTAATGCTAACATCGGTGGCTAACAGCACTCTCTGTTTTCCGATTGCGTCATTTCCATCATCCATGTTCCATTCTCATTGACCTCATCGATTTTCGAAACAAATTTCAAGAAACAAGGACATGGGTCTGCGAAAGGGGAAAACTTTATGTGAAGTCAGAGGCAAAAACGGATGAAGCATCACAAAAATCTACTATGGTATCTTGTGATACGAGCAGCAAGTCATCTAGCTTCTTGTCTTTTCTGTGTCCATTGCTTAAAGTTTTCTCTGTAAGTCATTCTCTTTGTTATTCTATTTGGTTCTTCCTCAATTTCGTTTTTTGCTTGGCTCTTGTGCGAGTTTTGACACTTTCTGTTGTTATGTTGTCATCTCAAGTGTGTTTGTTTTCTCGATTGTGTTTGTTTTTTTTTTTTTTATGTTTTCATTGTAGTGTATTAGGGTTATGTCTTGAAATTGCTTACCGAGAATAATAAGTTCAATCAAATATATCTTAGCTGTTGTTTCTAGGGAGGTGATCCTTCTCAACAGCAGAATCATGCTCTGTAGGTTAGTCATGGTTTTTAATTTATGGAGTTTTCTTTTTCATTGTGCAACACTTATGTTTTTAAGCATAATCTCTAAAACCAAGGCTTTCCAGCCAAATGTATATCGACAAGTCAATTAGGTAACTTGGAGAAAACCAATGAATTATATCTGTCATGAGTCTGATTAAGTTCTTTTTGGTGAGCATGAGAAGAGTGTTTGGAGAAATTGTTACAGGCAAGTATGAGTAAATCTTGGAGGTGTTGCTACAAGCTAGTTCAATTCATTACTTTAGCTAGGAAATGGTGTTAATGTTGCAAAGGTTTTGTGTGTGTGTTTTCATATTTATGTTTGTTGCGTAGTATGTACTAACCACTGCAATCTAGGGGAAATTTGGTTCTGTTGTTTAAAGGATGCAAACACTTTGTAAGGACAACATGTCCAGTCTCAATCCCTGGTGGTGGTTCTTTGGAAAATGAATCAAAAGCACCTCCTAGGTTTTTGAGGGATAAAGAGATCGTTCTAGATGCTGATCCTCCCAATATGGAAGATGTCCAAAAGTTTTATTGACTTTTTGAGCAAAAGTTCATATTCCTTCACCATATTTTTCAGCATTGACCATTATGTGATCTACTAAATCGTTATATCTTTTCCTCTTTTCTCCTGCAGTTCGAGACTCACCGTCTTGACCGGATCTAGGATTAGCACAAAATGTGGAATCCCCGATTATAGAAGGTTTAAAAATGGTCTGCATTCTTGTTCAGCTTGTCTCAGTTTGATCAAGATTTTTGAATTCCATGTCTTTTCCTTACATCTGGTTCCATTTTGTAATAATTTGGATGAGTGATGGTTTGGTGCAGTCCAATAGAGCATATACTTCTAGTTTCAAACTAATTTTATTTTTAAAATATTATCTTTGAAAAAAAATAAGAGACTCAAAATTATATCCTAATATAATTTTAATTAGGATTTTAAAATTTATTGTTTTATAAACAATATATAGTATATTATTTAAAAATTGTTAACAGTACATAAAAGACTCAATTTTATATCCCACTATTGGATGTGCTCTTACGTGTTCGAGAGGAATATGATTTGAATATTTAATATTGATGACGCTTGACCGAAGTATATATCTCTAAAGTTTTTGAAATGCTTTCTTTGGTAAGAAAAGTTATACAATTAGTTGGAGTAATTTGATAAGTCCCTCGCATTACTTTTTGTTCGAATTCTTGAAGTACGTTTCGATGGTCGGTAAACAAATATATAAAAAATTCAACAGCTATATCATCTTTGCGTGGTAGTATTAAAATCCACGTTAAACCCTCTAGTAGATGTGGTTAAATATTAATTAACATCTTATTCGTTGATACCAAAAATGGATCCGATATATTCCTTCTGCATATATGAACCACGGAGGCTCAACTTTTAATGTTTGTTTGTTTAATTATTAGTACCACAAGTCTATATATACATTTTCTAAATATATTTAGCAAATAAATCCTGAAATTATCACCTATTTACAAAACTATCATTGGTATTAATTTTTACTTTGTTTTTCATTTAATTAATTAATATTAAGTTTCTAATTTTGAAAACAAGATTTCACCTCCTAAATAACTATCCAAAACAATTGGAACCACTCAATTTTACATTAAGTATTAAGTTTATAATTGATTTAATTAATACTAAGTTGGCAATTGTACAAAACAATATTCTCTCCATACACAAATTTCTTAAACAATCGGTCTAACCAAAAAATGAATTGATTTTTGATTTTGGAGGAGGATCCGTGACTGATATTTTTGATCTCAACGCATTGATTTCCTCCTAAAATATATGATCAAAATCAAAAATAAAATATATCATTCAGAAAAACTAACGATATGATTTTAAAAGATAAAAACATATTTACCATTCAATTTGATATCTTATTCAAAGAATAATAATAAAATATAAAAGATATTACTTGCTCACAGATTTATTTTTATTTTGTATTACATATTTAAAAGTAATTTTTATTTTCATGGGTTTTATATGATGAGTTTTTGCGGATTAAAAATCTTTGAATATGTTGCCTGACTCGCCTAGCATGGCGGGTTTGGAATATAGAACCAACACTAAAACTATTAGTTTATCTCATATTTACTATAGATTTGTAATCATAGTTTTGAAAATTAACTTATAAATTATTTAGTATATGAACACAAAATATTACACATACTATAACACATTTTTAATATTCCTAAAAAAACAAGTACACATAAAAATATACACTAACATACTATATAGGCATATACCTCTGTTTAATTCTAGAAAACAAAACAAATCTAGAATTTTATATTCTATCTAATAACAAATTTAATGTAATTAGGTTATAAACTTTATAAAATGTAAGAAGGAAAAAAAAAATTAAAACAAAATTGTAAATTAATTAGACAAAAAATTAATTAATTAAAAATTTGAAAACTAAATAAATTAAAAATTATTATTTAAAATAAAATAATTTATAATTTAGTTTCGCGGTACACCGCGAATGAAATCCTAGTATATAAATATTATGAATGAACATTAAACTAAACTGCAAGGATATACAGTAAAACCTCTATAAATTAATAAGGTCGGGACCATGAAATTTTATTAATTTATAGACGTTTTAATTTATCGATAAATTAATAATTATTAATTTATCGATAAATTAATAAAATATTAACTTATGAAGAGATTTTTATTTTCATAATTTTGAAAATTTAATATTACAAAATAAGATATTTTTGTTATCATTCACATTTTTAAAGATTTTTTAATTTATAATCTTATTTATCGTAATAGAATGAATGTCAACTGTTTACTAGATTATCTAAGTAATTAAAAATGATAAATGTTAGAAATTGCTACTACTATCCTTCATGGTAATGATGAAGTCGAATAAGATATTACTTTATCTTTAAAACCAGTTACTAAAGAAAAAATTATCGCATCTATGAATATTCACAATTTTTGGATGCGATTTGAAAAGATAACAATAAAAAAGATTAGAGATGAGCTAACAAGAATGCAAATTCAAGAGTATGCAAACAACAATAGGGTCATATTTTCACTAGATTTTCTTAGATAGGAAAACAACAATATAATCATATCTCATTAGATTTTCTTAGATATATATACATATATATATATATATTTAGTTTATTTGATTATTAATTTATGATATTGATGGGACTATATTTTTACATAGGATTTCCAAAAAAAATATTATCTTATTATTTTATCGAAATGTGTCATTTTTTACACCGGCCCAACTCGGGACAGGAAGAATTTATTAATTTATAGCGAATATTAATTTAAAGAATATTAATTTATAGAGATTCTACTGTATAAATAAATTGTTTTCTTCTCCCGATTAATTATGACTTTGGAGACAATCAACATTGTTTCTATACCACGATATATAAAAGTAAACCAAAAACAAAACAAGCAAATACTATAGAGTATAGAGCACTCAAACTAATAATATAAAAGTATTAAATATATTACACGATATATTAATATAAAATATCTTTTCTTAAATATCGCTGTTACTATTCTATATCAGTTCAAATTTATGATTTTTAAATAAATTTCGTGATATAATATTATTCATTTATTTATTTTTTGAAATTTAAAATTGTTATGGTTATTGTTGTAATTCTCTATATGTATTATATATATTTGATGGAGAAAACCATCTTACTTTCATATAACAGTTATAAAATTTTAGAATTAATTTGAGGTTAATGTAGAATCTTCTTCCATGGAAAAGGTGTTGCAACTTGGAACTTAATGTACTATACATTTGACCGATAAATATGAACATCCAGACCACCCTCGAGATAAATAATGAAACTTGTAGTTATTGAGCTGAGATATTTTATGGATATTTATTATCTCACTCGTAAGTTTTCTTAGTAACAATAAATGAAAGGTTATACGTATAAAGTGGAATCACGTTGAAGAAGAATATGTGCGTCGATCTTTTAAAGACCGCTTCTGTCCAAATAATACTTCTTGTCAGTTATGCAGATGTATGACATCATTTTGAGATTCTAACTTTCCCCACGCGCTATTTCCACGCGCTCTGTTATTATATTTAATCATTCTGAGTTTTTTTTTGTTTTCATCATAAAAGTGGGCAATAGTTTTCTGTTTTTCAAAAATACAGTGGAAAATATCTTTTCTTTTTTATAGTTTTCCAGTGGAAAATAATTAACGTGGTTATACCAAAATTGTGTTGTATCATATACAATTTTACTTGACAAAAATAGATTTCTTCTGGTATATAATTCCAAGAGAAGCGTGAATAGAGTAAAATAAAATTAATCATTTGATTATAGTGTTATAGTGTAAAAGTGAGCACGAAAATTAAACGAGAAGGTTACATTTTACATGCAAACGACTATACACAACAGAACTCCGATGTGTCAAACATGTGATGTCTACGTATATTTTATGTCTTTTCTTGCCTAAAAATTGGCAAGTTTTGTTAATTGTCGGTTTATAAATAATAACTAATGGGAAATGCTAAATGGCAAGTGACAGTACTATTGAGTTTCAGTTTCTAATAGAAACAAGAAAAAACCCACCTAATTCTTTTTCTTTTCTTTTCATATGTGTAAGTTTATTATAGCATTTAGATATCATATGATCTATATGTATTATAGTATTTAGATATGTCTTTACCAAATGTTAGATTCTACATCTGACAAGAAATATATGCAAACGTGCTCTGTAATGAATAGTATTCTCTCAAATAAGTATACCCTCTTTTGGTTTTTCACCTACCAATAACATTTTTAACCAATAGTTTCTCCGTCTATATATATATATGGTAACAAACTTCAATATGTAAATTAGGAAATATAATAAAAATTACTGTATGTAAATTTTAACAAGTACTATAATTCAGTATGCAGACTGCGGTTGAATTCATCATATCAATCTCAATATGATTCATTATTTTAAAAAGTTTCAACTAAAGATATATATATATATATATATAGATATGGATACATATGTAATAGAATATTAGAATTTGTAACATAATATATTGCAAATAAATTAATTGATAAGTTAGCTTGATAATGAAATAATGATAATATAAACACAGTACGCTATATATAATAAAAACAGTGCTAGATAAGAAAATAAATAGATAAATAATAATATAAAATACTGGCCAAAAACCAGAGCAGGCGCTCAACTTTTTAGGGCTATAAGCCAAAAAAGAGAAAAAATTAATTGTAGCTTATGGGGGTCAAACTAGGGAAGTTGAGCTAATGTTAGTACACCTAACCACTGGCCTAAGAAAAACTTTTGTAAAAATCGGCCGAAATTTTCTATTTATTATACACGGCCGCAAGCCAATGCTTGGTTTGCTTGGCCTCTTGGCATGCTCTGCCAAAAACCAATGTTAGTGAAAATGTATTTTCCGTCAACAGTTTGCTTTAGGAGATTTTTTTTCTGTTTTGTAAATATTATACATATATATATATATGTATTTTTATTGCTTTAACCTCCATTTTTTATCTATCAAACTTCCATACATATATTTGATGTAAAGATATTGAGATGCATGAAACGAAACCTAACTAGTAACTACCATCTTCCAGCTATTTGTAACAAATGTCATTTTTTTTTGACGTCACTTGTTATATTTTTCTTACGCCATGACCCTTGTTTTTTTTTCGTTGATATGTCCGTAGGACTACCAACACTTTTTTGGAATTGAAACAAATATATAATGTCTAGAGAGTGCATTTAGAAAAAAGAAATCTCTAACCCTCTTTTTTTTTGATAGATTCTTCACTTTCTATAAAAGATAGAGATTTAATCGGAAAACACTTTCTCTTTGTTCGATTTTCACCTCTATCTTTGTTTGGACTATTTTTTAAGTTGAAATCGTGGTGCCTAGGGTTTGTTCTTACCAGTTCTTCAAGATTTCTAGATCTGAGAGATCTTTTGTCAATTTTTCTCCCGAGCTTTGATCGGTTTAGTAAAGAAGCTTTCGTCCTTCACTTGCGGCCGTGGTGAAAAGTCTTTTACCCTTCGAATTTCTTCAATCATTTGATAGGACGATTGCCAGTATGTCATCGGCTATGGATAAAGCGATGACAGCTATGTCTTTAGAGGATGTTGATGTTCCGTTTGACATGCCTGATCTTCCACAGTTATGTTTTGGAGGCAGAATATGTTGAGCTTAGTTGGAAGACTTCTGAATCCGAAGTGTCAAAGTATGTCAAGTCTGATTTTCAATATGCCAAAGATGTAGCAAAAGATAGGACAAGTACGACGAGTTGCTCTCTTTAAGGAACGCTTTCAGTTTATCTTCAGGTATGAACATGACCTGATAGAGATCCTGGAGAAAAGTTTCCAGACCTAAGATCAATGGGGACTGGTGATGGAAAGATGATCCCTTTCTCCTCCTCCAGATTCGTTGCATTTTGTCTCTCTCTAAGTTCAGATAAAGAATATCCCATTGAACTATTATACTAAGGAAGCTATAACGCTTTTAGGCAAACTGGTGGGTCAAGTTATTGAGGTGGTTTTCGATCCTACTCAGTCTCAGAACAAGGAATTTGTTCGTGTTAAGGTAAGATTTGATGTCTCAAAGCCGCTCAGGAGATCCAAGGTTATTAACCTGCCTAATGGTTCATCTACTTCAGTGCATTTTTTCTATGAGAAGGTCCAAAAACGTTGCTTCAAAGGCCAAAGACTCACTCATATCAATGAAGATTGCCTAGTTGTTCACAAACTTCTTGAAGAGCAGCTCATTGATAAAAAGTTGGGGAGGAAAGTAGAAAAATCGTAACCTGCTTTGGTTATCAAAGAAGATGATCCTCTTTATGGAGTTCTTAGAGAAGATCAGGTCGGTCTCCACCCTTTACTAGGAAGACCTCGTATTGCTCCAGATGTTTTGGAAGGAATGAAAAGGAGGATGGAAAAGGAGGATGAAAAGGCGCTTAAAATCGAAAGAGTCAGAAACTCGGTAGCAGAAGTAGAAAAAGATCCAATCGCTAAAAAAACTATCCTGAGGTTGGAGCCAGCTCCCATTATCTCCATGGATTATAGTAGAGGCAAAGGTTTGGTCTTTAGGTTTGATACAGATGAAGTGGCTACCTCGTTGCCCCTTATACAAGATGATTCGAGTAAACTGCTGGCAGGGGCAATTCAGGCTGAAAGAAACAGTTTGCTTTCTAATGTTAGAGTTAAAACTACTCTTTTTGCTCTTTGGATTTCCAGTCTTGTCCAACGGCCTATGTAGTTGGCTTCAATGAAGCTAGCTCTTCCGGGACTAAGACTGGCAAATGCAAGGGTAGAAAAAGACCTTGTGTAAGTCGGAGAAAGCCAAAACCGAAAGGTTCTCAGGAAGGTTTGGAAGGGAATGCTCTTAGCCAAGGGGTAGCAGTGGGTTCCCAAGAAAAGCGAAAAGGTTCAGTGAGCAGTTTGGAAGGTCAAAAATTTGCAAGGGGCAAAAAACAAGAGGTGGTCCCAAATGAGGGTCCGTCCAGTATCTAATGAGTATACTGAGTTAGAACTGTCAAGGCTTGGGGTGGCCTCAAGAGTTGACAGTTCATCGTCTCATGAAAATGCGTAAAAAACATTTTCCTGAGATTTTGTTCCTCATGAAAACGATGAATATAAGAAACGTGTTGGTTGACATTCAAGTTTGGTTAGGTTATGATCATGTATATACAGTAGAACCGGTTGGTAGATGTGGTGGTTTGGCAGTTTTTTTGGAAGAAAAGCATCACCTTGGAGTTTTTTTCTGTAGATAAGAATGTGGTTGATCTCAGTGTCGAGTTTGGAAACATAAGGTTCTTTGTGTCATGTATATATGGGAACCCGAGAAGTTAGTTACGACATTTGGTATGGGAGAAAGTAACTAGAATTGGTCTTCAAATAAAGAAAATCTGGTGTATGCTAGGGGATTTTAACGAGAGAGGACCTTGGAGGCCTGAAAAGTCTTTCTCTGATTTTGCTAATATGCTACAAGAATGGGGTATGATTGAACATCCTGGTTCGGGAAATAGTTTCAATTGGGGAGGTAGAAGAGGTGATCTATGGATACAATGTAAACTGGACAAATGTTTTGGTAATAAAGCTTGGTTCGAAGCTTTTCCTGTGGCTAACCAAATGTTTTTGGAAAAGAAAGGTCGGATCATAGACCAGTCCTCCTTAACATTTTCTCCTCACAAGAAACTTATAAAGGTTCCTTCAGATTTGATAAAAGAATGCTACATCAGCCTTTGGTGTTGGAAACGATCCATCAGGCGTGGGAAGCTTATAATTCCTTCTTTGGTCGATCTGTCTCGGAACATCTCAGGAGATGCAGAAGTGCTTTAAGAAAATGGAAGAGGGTAAATGAGACAAACGCTAAAGAAAAGATCAATCGCCTCCAAAAGGAGATAGAGATAGAGCATGCGGCCATGCACCCTTCCTTCGCTAGGATGGTTGATCTCCAGAAGCAAATGGTGATAGCTCATAAAGAAGAAGAGAGTGTTTGGCTTCAAAAAAGCATAAAGAAGTGGGACAACTCTGGAGACAAGAATACTAAGTTCTTTCATGCTTCAGTGAAAGCAGATCGAGCAAAAAATTGGGTTGGATGCGCTATTGGATGAAGGAGGAATACTTCTTAGAGCTGAAGCATCAAAAGGAGAGATAGCAGCCGCTTACTTTCAAAAGTTATTCACCTCTTCCTTTCCAAAAGATCCCTCTGACCTTTTCGAAAGCTTTATTCCAAGAGTTACTGACTGTTCGAATGATATGCTTATGGCAAAAGTAACAAAAGAAGAAGTGAAGATAGCCGTTTTCTCTATTGATCCGACAAGTGCTCCTGGAGCAGATGGCATGACAGGTTTATTTTTCCAGCAATATTGGGATATTGTAGGTCATCAACTCACTCAGGAAGTCCTTTGATTATTTGATGAAGGAATTTTTCAGAATGAATGGAACTTCACCCAGTTAAACCTTATTCCAAAGAAGGTTGGCTCCATTTTAATGTCAGATCTGAAGCCTATCAGTTTATGTTCGGTGGTGTATAAGATCATATCCAAGATTTGTGTCTCGAGATTACAAGCTCTGCTCTCGGACTTAGTCTCTCCAAATCATTCTGCATTTTTGGAGGACATATTAATCTATGACAATATAATCATTGCCCATGAAGTGGTGCACGGCTTAAGAACGCATGAGGCAACGGCTAAGGAATATCTGGATATAAAAACTGACATGTCCAAGGCTTTTGACCGGGTTGAATGGAGTTATTTGCACTATCTCTTATTAGCAATGGGGTTCAATGCTCTCTGGGTGGATTTGGTGATGAAGTGTGTTACTTCGGTAACCTATACGGTCCTCATAAACGGCCAACCGCATGGTATGGTGGTCTCGCAGAGAGGTCTTAGACAAGGCGACCCTCTTTCACCCTTTCCCTTTGTTCTTTGCACTGAAGTCCTCATTCATTTACTAAACAAGGCAGAACAACAAGGGTTTTTGAATCGGGTTAGCTTTGGTATCAATGGCCCTTCAATCCATCACCTTCTTTTTGTGGATGACACTTTATTTGTTTGTAAAGCTCAAGAATCTCAATGTAAGACTATAAAGGAAAGACTGCAGATTTACGGGGAAACAACTGGCCAATTCATCAATCTAGATAAGTCGTCTTTAACCTTTGGTTCTAAAGTAGAGGATGGTTTAAAGATTCGATTAAAAGGCATTCTAGGCATTGAAAACGAGGGTGGAGCTGGCACTAACCTTGGTTAAGGGAATGCTTCAGTGGGTCAAAGACAGAAATGCTAGCCTACTTAAACGACCGTCTTAAAAACAGGTTGTCTGGGTAGTTTGCAAGATCGCTCTCAATGGGAGGGAAAGAGATCCTGCTCAAAACAGTAGCAATGGCGATGCCAGTCTTTGCAATATCTTGTATTAAGTTGCATTACATTTTATTCCCTATCGAGTGCTATGGTAATTTCTGGTGGAGTGCACTAGAGAATCATAGGAAAATTCACTGGATTTCATGGGATAGATTATGTCTAGCAAAGAATCAATGAGGTTTGGGGTTCAGAGACATAGAGCTCTTCAATCAGGCCTTATTGGCAAAGTAGGTTTGGAGGATTTTACAAGTATCTGACTCCTTATTCTCTCATTTCATGAAGAGTCGATACTTCACAGATTCCTCCTTTCTCTTGTCTGTATGTGGAAGGAGACCATCCTATGCCTAGCGAAGCATCCTACATGGCAGAGCATTGCTGGAAAGAGGTCTAAAACAAAGAGTGGGAAACGGTGTTTCTCTGAAAGTTTGGACTTCCCCCTGGTTATAGGATGGTGAGATGAGAGCTCCCCTCATGAAAAATATACTAGTGGATTTGGAATTATCAGTTAAAGACTTGATTGATCCCCATTCTAGAGATTGGATCCCAGAGTTACTAGAGGAACATTTTTTCCAAAGAGATGTGGATATAATAAAAAAAGCAAAGCCAATATTCTCTTCCTCCAATTTCTGGTCTTGGAAATTCAATAAAAGTGGGGATTACAGTGTAAGATCAGGTTACTAGCTAGCTTGTCAATCAGATAGAGAAGAGACTATCACTTTGGCCACAATGCTACTGCCGGTAAATGGGATTAAAGATCAGATCTGGAAACTGTTTGCTCCGACAAAGATTAAAATCTTCATCTGGAAAGCGGCAAGTGGAGCTTTAGCGGTTGCAGAAAGACTTCTTACCAGAGGAATGCATATGGATATCAGGTGTGCAACTTGCGGTTTGGAAGGGGAATATATCAAACACTTGCTATTTGAGTGTTCTTTTGCCAGGCAGGTTTGGGTGGTTGCAGGTGTGCCACTCCCGGAAAATGGTTTTGATAAAAACTCAATCTACCAAAACCTCCACACAGTTTTATCCATGGGAAAGCTTATTCAGATACCTTTACTTGTTAGAAAATCCTTGCCTTGGATTTTGTGGTCACTGTGGAAAAACAGGAACAACTTGGTCTTTGAAGGAAAAGTCTTTCTGATTTTGGACATGGTAAATAAGATCAGAAAGGACACTTAGGAATGGTTCCAAGCTCAGGAGATAGAACTCAAAGAAGAAAGGGATGCAGTACAGGTGATCAAAGTTCAGACCCAGAAATGGAGACCGCCTAGCAAGCCGTGGCTAAAATGCAATATCACGCCTTGGGTTTTGCAAAATTCAGAAGATACAGTCCTACTTCATAATCGAATGTTTTTGGGAATATTGGTTCTGATAGGCTCAAATTAATCCCTAGAGCTACTCTCTCAAACAAGAGATCAATGCAGTACTTAGGGGTCGAATCCACAGAGACTCAAGATCAAACACAATAGATTATAGAGTTTTATTATTACGCTGAACAGGTTAAATTAATTAATGAAAAAGCAATGCAAATATTTAAATGAAAGTGTTGAAAATTCAGAAAAGCGAAAGAGTTAAGCCTAGGGAATTTCTCAGGAAATTATGAAATATTAAATCAGATAAATAATTATGGTTCAAGCAATAAAGATCAGATCTAGAACTCTAAACATTATGGTAAAATAATCAGTTCTCACTGCAATTATACTCTAAATTTAAAACCAAAAAATCCAAATCTCTTTGTAAAATTCTAAGTAATAAATCAGCTTTAAGAAAAGGTTTAGATAAGTTCACAGAATTATTAATTCAAATCTCTTTGGGACAATTGCATTTTTAGTACCTTTATTTGCATTTAAATGAGGTCGTAGACCCCATATTCGTTTTTCGAGAAACATAACCACTAAGGGTGCTGAAATTACAGTTGACCCCCTTACGACCAAACAAAAAACAGAAGCCTAAATGACAGATTTAACCCGAAGAAGTCTGCCGTAGATATCATTAAGGTTGATTTTAAATTGACGTCAAAGGGAAGACTTCAAAGTAAGTCTACTCCTTAATTATAGGTTAAATTTTAATTTTAAAAATTATAAAAAATAATTTGGTTAACCGTTTGACCAAATAATAACCACATATACTTCATGCATTGTAATAAAATAAATTTACATATAAACTAGTCAAATTAAGGGAGGTAAGGCTGATTAGATTAAAATTATTTGATTTAGGGTTTGCTTAAGTAGACTTCTCTGTAGACTATTTGTGGTTGACTTAAAAGTTAGTCTACTCCTTAATTATAGGTTAAATTTTAATTTTAAAGATTATATAAAATAATTTGGTTAACCGTTTGACCAAATAATAACCACATAGACTTCCTGCATTGTAATAAAATAAATTTACATATAAACTAGCCAAATTAAGGGAGGAAAGACTGATTAGCTTAAAATTATTTGATTTAGGGTTTGCTTAAGTAGACTTTTCTGTAGACTATTCGTGGTTGACTTTGTAATGCAATCAACTATTAATTCCTGGATGTTTGGTCAGAACCAAGAGAACCGAACCGATTAAACCGAGATATTCGGTTTTTGACATCTCTGAGAGGATCAACAAACCAATCGGTGAAATTAATTTGATAATTCGGTTACCAGTTCGGTTCGGTTTGGCAGAACATAACCGATCGCTTTTAATTAACCGAGTTATATATACCTACTTTTCACTAACCCTAAACCTAATCAATTTCATTTCTTCCTCTTCTACCTTCTTCCTCTCTCTCTCTCTGGCGGCGATAAGCGATTCTAAAAAAATCTCTCGTCTTCTCCCAACTCTTTTTTCTCAGATATATTTTTCTTAACCTCTTCGTTTGTTTCTCATCTTCTTCACCTCTTCTTCACCTCTTCTTCTTCTCCATAATTTTTCTTGTCTCTACCGCCGAACTAATCGAAGAAGATGTGGTAAGAGATATTTCGCTAGGGATCTCCTTTGTCTCGTCTTCTTCGTCTATGTGGCTAACCTCTTAGTTTGTTTCTAATTCTTAGTCCCTTCCTCAGATCTCACGGGCAAAGTGATGAGTTCGAGGCGGAGAAATCTCAGATCTGTTTATGTGTTGTCGTCGGCAGAAAAAAAGGACGCGACGGAGCTTGAAGACGGCACCCTGGTTATTTTTAGCCTTCGACTTGGGTTTTCCTGGCGCGAAGTTGGTTCTTCTTCTTCTTGTCTTTTTTTGTTCATTTGTTTTTGTTTTGTACCTCTCCCTCTGTTATTCTTCTTCACGAGTCTCTGATTTGTTTTTGTTTTGTTAGTCTTGCCAAGTGTGAGATCGATGATATTGCTCTCTTCGCTCTTAAAGAACACAACAAACGAGAGGTTTGGTTTCTTCCAACCTAATCTGTATATAATCTGCAATTTGTGTGTAGGATTGTTATCTTCTTATTACGCTTTTTGCTTTCCAGGTATCGTGTTGCAGAGGTTGAATGGGTGACAGATACACCACCACAAAGCGAGGAAGATAAAACAGCTGTATGATTTTTCTGTATTTTTTCTATTGTGAGTTTTTTTTTTTTCCTTTTTTCCTCACCTTGTAAGCTAGGCATGACAGATGCAACCACGCTTAACTACGACTATAGAAACCCTTTTGTGATATGCGGGTCGACTTATGTGCCAATCTACGGAGGGCACAAAGATGTTTCATGTCCTTATTGCACTGCCCGGTTTGTACCAAGCCAGGAAGGTACCATCTGCACGGTTTGTGATCTCTCAGTCATTGGCGCAGACGCACCTGGTTTGCGGCTTCTCAAGTCCGGTGAATAAGTCAGATTGATATTATAGTCTAAGAGTTGCTCGACTAATCTCATAGTTTCACGACTAATCTCATAGTTGGAGGGGGAATCTTAACGCTTTTGTTTTTGCGGGAGTGTTTTGTAAACTTGAGTTTTATTTGGGGGTTGGGGCATAATATCTAAATACGGTTTAACAATATATTTTCTCGGTTTATCGCATTAATTATGAAGTCTCTATCTCTCTTAACTTATGTTTTTTCATAAACCACATCGATTTGAGTTTTTAACTCGGAAAGGTCAAACAAGCAGTAAAAAATATTTTTAATGTCTCTGTTAAACGATAAATTCAATGAATATTTTTTAAAGAAAATTCTGACCAAAAAGTATTATGTGCTTGCCATGTTCGGAGATTGGTTCAAAAGATTTTTGTATTTTAAAAATAGTTTTTGACAGAATAATAACCTAAAGATGATTAATGATTAACTAGTAACTGCATAAAGAGAAATTGTAACTACTGTTTGGGGGAGAAGTTCCTTCTTCAATTATTAGAGTTACTTTTTCTTCTGAATAATGAGTTTGTAATTTAGATTAAGTTATACCTACAACTTAATGCATATCATATCATTTTATGTCAATTTAGATTATAAATGCTTCTTTCATGTGTTTGTGTTATTTTGTTGCAGGTTGAATTGATTACATAATGATATCAAAGAAGTTTCAAGGTCCAACAGTATGGAAAATTTACAAGTTTAAATACAAAAGTTGTTTGAAATTATTTTTAATTATGTATTTTTACTTTGTAATATAGATATTTTGTATTCATGTTTCATATAAATATAATAAAAATATAGTTTTTATAAAATTATGGCAGGTTTCTCTTTTAATTTGTCAAATTATCCAAAAACTGAAAAAAAAATCCTAGAAATTTGTAATTTCAATAAAATTTAGTCTGACAATTAATAACTAAGAATACACTTCATTGTAGTATTGTGGATTGAAATCATTCACGGTTGGGTAATTCTTAGAAAATTTCTATATCACTTCGTTTCATACTTATAGAATTCAACATTTTTTGAAGAAGTCTTTCGGATAAGTCTTCAGCATAATCATTACAAATATTAAATAGATTTGACTGATTTGCTGAAAGGACCGACCCCTTTTTTTTTTTTTTAATAAATAATAAATAAATATAATATACTAAATAAAGCTACAACTAGTGGTCCCATACCCACTAGTCACCTAACCACAAACACAACCAACAGCGGAAAATAATAATACCAATAACCAATAAACATCAATCCAATAAAAAGAAATAACCAATTTAAATTCCAATCTTAACTAATGATCCAAGCATCATGGAAACAAGTAACCAGCAATCCTAAACAATGATCTAGGACATAGTTCTAGCAACCTAACAATGCCAGATAAACAATCAACCGAGTCCCTAGAACATCCTCCTCTTCATTGCCTGGATTCCACGGTCACACTTTGCCTTTACCTGCACCACAAACACATATTGCAATGCATGAGTATTTTACAAACACTCAGTAAGGCAATCCTCCCATCTACTGGGCTATACACACAAGCAATAGAGTATCAGTAATCTTCACACAGCAATCAACAAACAATAACAAAACAGGACGTAGCATCGACCAATGCCACACCTGCATCGATCAATGCCAACAGGAGAAGCATCGATCGATACAGAAGCTGCATCGATCGATGCAAGTGTAACTTGCATCGACCGATACCCAGTCTGCATCGACCGACGCATGCTCGACGCACACGAAAAACCTTAAAGTTCATTGCGCCGTCCTCGCACTTGCATCGACCGATGCAAGCTATGCATCGATCGACGCAACGTCGAGCATCGTGTTTTCTCCAAAGTTTCTCGCCGGATCTCGTTCCTACAACCACAAAAACTCAATCCCAAGCCACAAGAAAGCTTCCTAACGTCCATAACAACAATCTAATACGTCTAACAACAAGCAACAAGCAAATCACTGAATTCTCTAGCTTAGATAAGCCATGGTCCTGCACTTACCTGTGCCAAGACGAATCTGAACAACACAACAGCAAGAAAACGTTTCCTAGAAGCTCCTACAGCAATCCCAGCTACAGATCTCCTCAGGAAAACACCAAAACTCCAAGAACTCTCAAGAACTTTTCTCTCTTTTCTTTTCTCTCCCAAAAACGGCCAGAACACCAATGAACCAAAAGAAATCGAGTTAAGGGTTTTTCCCTTTCTCTTTTCCCCAAAACGCAGCGTTTGACTTAAGTCAAAACGCACAGAATTGAGTCAGCATCGATCGATGCTCCTACTGCATCGATCGATGCACATCCTAAACCGGAATTCCGGTTCACGGATGTTACAATTCTCCCCCACCAAACTGGATTCGTCCTCGAATCCCAACAACCATCAGCCAAGGACTCCCGTGCAACCGTCTCCACGGCCCGCACTCCTCCGACCGACCTACAGAAGGTCACCTCTAGGCGATAGACTCACGCTCCAGGCATCATTTGCTCTCGACTTTTGGACTTTCCTTTTTCTCATAGGCCTAAACCTTGAGTTTCATCGGCTCCTCATCAGGCCTAAGTCTGCATGCCAATGCTGGCTCCTCATCGGGCCTAAGCCCGCATGCCATAATATATAAGGAAAAA
Source organism: Camelina hispida (assembly GCA_023657505.1). NCBI lineage: Eukaryota > Viridiplantae > Streptophyta > Magnoliopsida > Brassicales > Brassicaceae > Camelina > Camelina hispida. Next base: position 25,441,998 of record CP094637.1, read on the forward strand.
TCCAACTCTTCTCTCGGGTCGTCACCCTACAGCGCGCCTCCGGACCGTCGTCCGAAGTCGATATACCAACCATACTCCAAAGTCACAAAGTCTCCGAATATGGCAGTACTAGGAGAACCAAAGTCCTCCAAGAGCCGCGAGCAAACGATTCTGAACACGTCTGAGTCCTATCCCTATCCAGGTTTCCTTCCCGTGACTCGCGTAAAAACATCTCAATGTTCTACCAGCCACATATTCCCTCACTGGAATACCATATGACCACACAAGGATCATATACACGCCAGAAAGGCCGCCACAAAGGCCAACAAAATATCCTCTCGAGGACCGCCACCAAGGCCAAACAAATGTCCTAAAAAGGACCGCCACCATGGCCACTCGTCCCAAAGGACCGTCACGAAGACCATCTGTCCCGAAGGACCATCACGAAGACCATCTGTCCCGAAGGACCGTCACAAAGACCATCTGTCCCGAAGGACCGTCACAAAGACCATCTGTCCCGAAGGACCGTCACAAAGACCATCTGCCCCGAAGGACCGTCACAAAGACCATCTGTCCCGAAGGACCGTCACAAAGACACTCTGGCTAAACAGCCCGCCACAAAGGCCAACAAACGGCTAAAAGCCCGCCACAAAGGCCACACAATTGGCTAAAGCCCGCCACAAAGGCCACACAATGTCTAATAAGACCGCCACACACAGGCACTCTGACTCGAAAGTCCGCCACAAAGGCACAAAAGCCCCTCCCAGGCTTCCCACCGCAAAAAAATGGACAAATTCTCTCTCCCGAGAAACCTTCCATATTTAGCACTTTCCATTTCTGGAAACTTTCCACTTAAGGAAACTTCTATTTCGGGAAACTTTTCCCCAAACCCGCCTCACGGAAACTTTGTACCCCGAGCACCACCTCATCTTGTTACTGAGTCGCAAAACCAACCACCCCAAGCGACCGAGTAACAAGAGAGATGGGCTGGAATACTCCATTCCCGCTCCAGCCACAGATTACAGACGGAACCAGACTTGGCAAGCTCAGGTCGTGGTTGCTTCTCATAACACTTCTTGAACCTTGCCTTCATCCTTGCCTCAGGTTCCCAAGTCTGCTCCACACCATCACAGTCCCACAGGACTCTCATCAAAGGAATCTTCTTCTTCCGAAGTTCCTTGATCCTCCTCCTGAGAACCCTCACTGGTCTCGCCTCCAAAGTCATGTTAGGCTGAAGATCTTCTGGAATCTTAGCCAAGAACTAATCATCCTCACGGAGACACTTCCGCAACATAGACACATGGAATACCTTATGGAAAGCACGCATAACCTCAGGTAACTCTAGTCTATATGCCACTGGTCCAACTCGCTCAATCACTCTGAACGGATTTATATACCTCGGACTCAACTTAGTTTCAGTCAATGACCTGTTCGGACCCCGCAACATGGCCATCTTGAGGTACACTCTGTCTCTTACCTGAAACTCCAGGTCTCTCCTCCTCTTATCAGCATAACTCCTCTGCCTATCCTGAGCCTCTTTCATGTTCAGCTTGAGAACCCGAATCTTCTCTGAGGTCTCCTGAACAAAGTCTGCCCCGTACATGCTCCTCTCCCCCACCTGAGTCCAGCATAATGGTGTACGACACGGCCTCCCATACAAGGCCTCATAAGGAGCCATACCAATACTCGCCTGATAGCTGTTGTTGTAAGCAAACTCTACCAAGTTCAAGTGATCTGCCCAATGGCCACCCCAATCCAAAACACACATCCTCAGCAAATCCTCCAACGTCTGGATCGTCCTCTCAGACTGTCCATCTGTCTGGGGATGATAAGCTGTACTCATATGCACCTTAGTGCCCATCTCTGCCTGAAACGCCTGCCAGAACACCGAAGTGAACTTAGAATCTCTGTCAGACACAATGCTCGCTGGCACCCCATGCAATCTGACTATCTCCCTCACATACTTCTTAGCCAAGACCGTTGCTCCATCAGTCTTCTTAATGGCCAGAAAATGTGCTGACTTAGTCAACCGGTCCACAATGACCCAAATCGCATCAAAGGTCCGTGACACTGGCAATCCTACCACGAAATCCATGGTAATAATATCCCACTTCCACTCAGGAATGGGTAGACTCTTCAGTAACCCGCCAGGAACCTGATGCTCAGCCTTCACTAGCTGACACACATCACACCTCGAAACCCAACCCGCTACATCCTTCTTCATCCCGACCCAATGATAGTACCTCTTGAGATCACGGTACATCTTAGTCGCTCCTGGATGAATAGACAGCTTGCTCGAATGAGCCTCTCTCAGAATCTCTTGCCTCAACTCCTCATCCTTGGGCACACAAATCCGACCATGCACCAAGATAGTACCATTATCTGAAACCTGATACTCTGACTCAACATCCTTTGAGGCATTCACCAGCCCCAAATCCTTCTCCTGTGCCAACCGCACCCTACTCAAAAGATCTGCTCGGTCAACTGCTTCCAAACCCAACAGTTCTAATGAAACAGCACACAAGCTCAACGCACTGATCTCTCCTACTAGAGACTCCATCTCCTGCTCCTGAGCCGAAGCTACCCTCTTCCGACTCAGAGCATCTGCAACCGTGTTAGCCTTACCAGGATGATAGGCTATCTCCAAATCATAATCCGCCACAAGCTCCATCCACCGCCTCTGCCTCAAATTCAACTCAGGCTGAGTGAATATATACTTCAGGCTCTTATGATCTGTGAACACCTGTACCTTTGCACCATAAAGATAAGATCTCCAAATCTTCAGGGCAAAAACTACAGCACCCATCTCCAAGTCGTGAGTAGGATAGTTGCCTTCATGCACGCGCAACTGCCGCGATGCATAGGCAATCACCTTCCCATGCTGCATCAGAACACACCCCAAACCAACTCTAGATGAATCTGTGTAAACCACATAGGGTTCTCCCTGCTCCGGCAAAGCCAAAACTGGCGCAGTAGTCAACATCTCCTTCAGGCTTGCAAAGCCTTCCTCACACTCTTCTGACCAGACAAAAGGAACATCCTTCCCTGTCAACTTAGTCATAGGACGTGCTAAGCTTGCAAACCCCTGCACAAACCTCCTGTAGTAACCTGCCAATCCGAGAAAACTTCTGATCTCTGTAGCATTCTGCGGTCTAGGCCAATCTCTGATAACTTGAATCTTCTCTGGATCCACAGAAACCCCCTCTGCAGAAACAATATGACCAAGAAATCCCATCTCACGCTGCCAGAAACTACACTTGCTCAACTTGGCAAACAACTTCTGCTCCCGCAGCTTCTCCATAACTGCCTTCAAATGCACTGCATGCTCCTCCGGACTCTTAGAATAAACCAGGATATCGTCGATGAAAATGATGACAGATACATCCAGAAACTCCTGAAACACACTGTTCATCAATCTCATAAACGCTGCTGGTGCGTTAGTTAGCCCGAAAGGCATCACCACAAACTCAATGCCCATACCTCGTCCTGAAAGCAGTCTTCCTCACATCTGCCTCATCTATCGGTATCTGATGATAACCCGACGCCAGATCCACCTTAGAGAACCAAGTAGCACCCCTCAACTGATCCAGCAACTCATCAATCCTTGGAAGAGGATACTTGTTCTTCACAGTGACCCGGTTCAAACCCCGGTAATCTATGCATAACCTGAAACTCCCATCCTTCTTCTTCACAAACAACACCGGCGCTCCCCACGGTGATACACTAGGACGGATGAATCCCTTACTCAACAAGTCCTCTAGCTGCTTCTTCAGCTCTGCCATCTCTGCTAGAGCCATTCTGTAAGGAGCCTTGGATAACGGTGTCGTCCCCGGTTCCAGTTCAATGGTGAAAGGATCCGACCGAGATGGTGGTAATCCCTGCAAAGACTGAAACACATCCTCAAATTCCTCTACTACCGGAATACCGCTAACCGTAGACATCCCCACTGACTCTGGCATAGATATAGTAACCAGATAAGCCTCACGGCCCTTCTCGATCATCTTCCCAGCCTGAATGGCTGAGATCACGAGACTCCCCGAAGTCGGTCTAATTCCCTGAAAAACCAACTTCTCTCCTGGACGCTCAAACTCCACTCTACCCCGATGGCAATCCAAATGCACCATATGCCGATGTAACCAATCCATCCCGAGAATGACATCATACAACTCCACTGGACTGATAAGCAAATCCGCTGGCCACGACTCTCCTGCGATCTGAATATCAACCCCTCTAGCTCGTCCAACAACTCTCAGGAACTTGCCCCCAGCAACTCTAACAACTCCTGTTCGCTCCCCGGGATCCCCTCTGATTCCCGCACACTCTGCACACTCCGGAGTAATGAAGCTATGAGAAGCTCCAGAATCAAACATAACGTGGGACTTAAACCCGCCCACCAACAAGGTCCCTGTGATCGCCCCGGCACTGGTTCCACCAGTCTCTGCTGTCGTGTAAACCCGTGGCGCCTGCTCAATCCGTGCCACCTGCTGCCCTCCAGGCTGCACCTGCTGCAACGCTGCCACTGCTGTCGGCTGCAACTTGGGACAAAAAGGCCTGATGTGCCCTGTCTCCCTACAGTGATAACAACCCGAGGTCCTGCCGTCGGAACACTCCTCTTGGGACAACTAGCAACCTTGTGATCCTTGCTCCCACAACCGAAGCAACCCGCACCACTCGGCTTCTGCGTAGCCTCCCACTTCCTCTTGGCTCCCTGAGCATGCCTACCGCCCCTGCTGGAACCACCCTGCTGCTGAGCCTTACCAGGCTGAGCTACTGGAGTAACCGACACTGACTGTGCCCGAATATCCTCCTCTATCTCTGCTGCAGTCTCAACCAGCTCTGCACGCGTAGCATAGTACCGCCCTATACAGTGAACTCTCAAATCATCCCGTAGAGCTCTCATAAACCTCCTCACCTGAGCCTCCTCGGACTCCATAGCCCGACCCCCATAACATAAAAGTCGACTGAACTCTAAATCCAGCTCCCGCACTGACCGCGTCCCCTGAGATATCTGAAGGAACTGCACCTCCAACCGGTCCAATGCCTCTCTAGGAAAAATACTTGCGGTTGAACTCCAAGACGAAGTCAGCCCAAGTCATCTCCCTCTGCACCCTCCTAGCAACCACTGATCTCCACCACAACTCGGCATCACCACCCAAAAAGTAGACCCCTATGTCCACCCAAAACTCCACAGGACATCTCAGAGTATGGAAGTTACGTTCCACACTCGTCCTCCAAGCATCCGCAGCAGTAGGATCTGTACCACCCACAAACCTCTCAGTGAACAGACCCTTCATCTCCTTGAGCATAGCCAAATAACGCCCATGCTCCCCCACATCCGCAACCACTGGCTGCCGCTCCTCCGCCACCACTGGTGGCACTACCTGAGCCCGAGCCGGTACCACTGATGGTAACTGCTCTAACACCTGTGCTAGCAAAGCCGCAACGTCAACACCAGGGACTCCACCCGCTGGGACCCCCACACCCGGGACCCTAGCATCACCGGCTACTGGAGCATCAACACCGCCCCCTCCTGCCACACTCACGGAATCCCCCGAAACACCCTGCAACTCGCCAACACCCTCAGCTGTCACACTCTGATCCTCGGTCTCACTAACCACTGGGACTCTGCCCCTACCACAACCACGTCCGCGACCGCGACCGCGTCCACGACCTCGACCAGCAACAGCACCACCTCTAACCATCTGCACTACCATGAACAGAAGGCTAAGCAAACAATTACTATTTAACACAGAAATAGAAACTCACCGTGGAATCACACACTCGGCTCGAAGAGGATGTTCTAGGACTCCATGCCACACACAATTGACTAACTCACATAATCAATCAAGACATGCAATCCCAAACATCTACAGCACAAAGCCTAGTGAACCCAAACCTAGAACCTTAAGGGCTCTGATACCAAAATGAAAGGACTGACCCCTTTTTTTTTTTAATAAATAATAAATAAATATAATATACTAAATATAGCTACAACTAGTGGTCCCATATCCACTACTCACCTAACCACAAACACAACCAACAGCGGAAAATAATAATACCAATAACCAATAAACATCAATCCAATAAAAAGAAATAACCAATATAAATTCCAATCTTAACTAATGATCCAAGCATCATGAAAACAAGTAACCAGCAATCCTAAACAATGATCTAGGACATAGTTCTAGCAACCTAACAATGCCAGATAAACAATCAACCGAGTCCCTAGAACATCCTCCTCTTCATTGCCTGGATTCCACGGTCACACTTTGCCTTTACCTGCACCACAAACACATATTGCAATGCATGAGTATTTTACAAACACTCAGTAAGGCAATCCTCCCATCTACTGGGCTATACACACAAGCAATAGAGTATCAGTAATCTTCACACAGCAATCAACAAACAATAACAAAACAGGACGTAGCATCGACCGATGCCACACCTGCATCGATCGATGCCAACAGGAGAAGCATCGATCGATATAGAAGCTGCATCGATCGATGCAAGTGTAACTTGCATCGACCGATACCCAGTCTGCATCGACCGACGCATGCTCGACGCACACGAAAAACCTTAAAGTTCATTGCGCCGTCCTCGCACTTGCATCGACCGATGCAAGCTATGCATCGATCGACGCAACGTCGAGCATCGTGTTTTCTCCAAAGTTTCTCGCCGGATCTCGTTCCTACAACCACAAAAACTCAATCCCAAGCCACAAGAAAGCTTCCTAACGTCCATAACAACAATCTAATACGTCTAACAACAAGCAACAAGCAAATCACTGAATTCTCTAGCTTAGATAAGCCATGGTCCTGCACTTACCTGTGCCAAGACGAATCTGAACAACACAACAGCAAGAAAACGTTTCCTAGAAGCTCCTACAGCAATCCCAGCTACAGATCTCCTCAGGAAAACACCAAAACTCCAAGAACTCTCAAGAACTTTTCTCTCTTTTTTTTTCTCTCCCAAAAACGGCCAGAACACCAATGAACCAAAAGAAATCGAGTTAAGGGTTTTTCCCTTTCTCTTTTCCCCAAAACGCAGCGTTTGACTTAAGTCAAAACGCACAGAATTGAGTCAGCATCGATCGATGCTCCTACTGCATCGATCGATGCACATCCTAAACCGGAATTCCGGTTCACGGATGTTACATTTGCAGACGGTTTAGTATCCCGTGCATAAGTCTCCTAGAGAAGTCGTCGACTTAATCAGTACAAGGTTTAAATTGATTTAATTGATTTGACGTTAGTTGGTAAAGAAGTCTGCCAGAGAAGTCGGTTTCTTTATATTTTTCTGGTACAGTTTCAAATAAACCGGAACTGATTTTCTAAAACCGAGATTATTTTTCTTGTCATCAATACAGACTTCACACAGAACTCCAACACGTTGACTTCAAAAATAAGTCTAAGTTAATGACCTAACTGCCTAAGAAAAGCAAAAACTTGATTTCTCCATATGTATTATATATAATCATGTCAAAAACATACAGAGGCAAGTAAATAACATATATCAAAGAATACAACAAGAAAATCTTAAAAATTATTCACCAATTTGCAATAATTTGGTTTTCAAATAATGCTGATTTCATGTTCACATCAACGAGTAGACATAAAAAAGACTATACGAGGATAACTTCAAATGAAATCTATTTCTTGGGGTCTATTTTTGCAATTACAATTGTACAAAGCAGACTGCGAATGAAGTCTACCATAACCGGTTGAATTCTTTTGTGGTCTTCCCTTGTTAATTTTTTGGTTGGTTTTGCAATTAAATATTTAAAACAAGGTAGACTTCAATGGAAAGTTCAACCGGTTAACTTCAAATATAGTCGACTATGGTTATTTTTGCAATTGACCAACCCATTGACTTTACAGTAGACTTCTGTCTACTAAGTAGACTTTAACTATCCGTCAACCAGAAAAGGTAAACTTCGTCGTGGTTAGTTTTGCAATTGACCAAGTTTGACTTTCGCGAAGTAGACTTCGTATGAAGTCTACATTAATGATGACTTCGTTTGCAGTCTGCCGTGGTCATTTTTGCAATTGACCAACAATTGCATTTTTTAATAGTAGACTTCGTTTGCAGTCAACTAATAATTTTAATATATTTTTAATATATTAATATTACGGTTAATGCTTAAATAGTTTGGTCAATTGCAAAAATAGTCACTATGGAAGTCTACTCGTTTATTATCGTAAGAAGACTTCGTCCGGCAACTAAAAAGTCAATAATTTGGTCAATTGCAAAAATACACCTTAGTAGACTGCAAATGAAGTATCTGACGGAAAGATTATAATGCAGTCTGAACCATATTTTTTTGTTTTCAAATGAAATTAAGGAGACTGAAATTGCAGTCTACGGGCTCGAAACTCGATAAATTTTTAATTGCAAAATTGACCACAGAGTAGACTTCACATGATATTATGACGGTTAGACTAACAAATGAAGTCTACTTTCGCCAAAAAAATCAAGGAAAATCATGAAATCTACTGGAAAATAACCTTATCGGTGGTTGTTTTGCAATGTCAAGCACCGAGGACGTCGTCTTTAGTCACCACAGAAGAAACCCAGCACCAATTTAATCACTATCCAAGATCATGACATATAACAAGATAAATGCACTTGCAAATTTTCTTGGATTAAAATGGAGAGGAGATGGAAGAAAATGAAGTTCTCATAGCATTGAGTGTTATTTAAGCTCACAAATTTGGGTTGTTGAAGCATTAAGAGCTTCAAATTTGGTTGTTCATGGTGGTTGGAAAATTGATGGTGGTGGCACAACCGTAAATAAAAGAAGAAGATGAGGATATGGATGTAATAAACATTTTCGCCAGAAATTCAAATAAATCAGAAATAATGGCATTTCTGTGAATACATGGAATGCCAGAGGATTTAGTAGGGAGAAAGTGGCAAATGTTGGAGAGAGAAAAAGAGAGGTCCAATTTTGCAATTGACTCAGATCAGGGGTCTAATTTTGCAATCGTCCCAATCTCTTTGTAAGAAACAATTCTGCTCATCAATGGTTTAATCAGGAAAACAATTATATCCTCATATCAATTTATTTCCCTATGATAATAATTCTAGGTGATCAATCAAGAATTATTGTGAAGAACAACCAAGGATGAAGATCATAAAAGATTAAGAACCCTAAAAATCACAGATCTAATAAATCATAAAATCTCTATGAAAAACCCTAAACCTAACAAACAAATTACTCAGACATGTTAAATAAAGAACAAATCATCATTCTGAATAATATGCAATAGATATTAAAAGTAAAAGAGGGAGTTCAAGAAATCTTCTCTCTACAAAGAATTCAGATCTATCACTCCCAAAAGCTCTCAATATATTTTCTCTCAAAAACTGCTAGAAGATAACTTGAGGGTTTCTAAAACCTAAAAATAATTTATATACATCCTCAAATACGTCCAGGGGTTTATGTTGCAATTAAAGAAGACTTTGGGCAAATTTGTAAAACTTCCAATTCTTGTTCTCTCGTCGGGTAAACAGGAGTGTCGATCGATGCCCTTTAAGTGGTGTCGATCGATGTCCGGTCTCTGATCCGACTCCAACTTGATTTCCTTCGGTAAAATGCTCCAAAATTATCCAAATTGTTCCATATTGCCCCATCCGTGCCAAATTCCTAAATAACCTGTAAAGACTCACAAATAACCTATAAACAAATCAAAAGACTCAAAAAGCACACTTATATCATGGTTAAAAACCGTAAAAACCATGATATATCAACTCCCCCAGACTTAGCCTTTGCTTGCCCTCAAGCAAAACAGAAACTTAAACCTGTGAAAGAGGTTTGAAAACATAGAATTCACTCAACTGCTGGTAACTGATCTTCGCACTCTTCATCGCCTTGACTCTCAAGAACTTACTTCATATACTTTGTCAATTGAAAAACATCAACATTCCTTACTCAAATCCCACAATCCTCTGGAATCTCTAGTCTAAACATTGTCATCTCATTACATAAATTAAAGCAAGTACAGGTGAGTTCTTACCTTGGTGTATTCAAACAATGGCATATGGACTCTCTTCAAGCCAAGACATTCTTCTTACATCTCCTTTCCTCTCCCTTTTCTCACTTCCTATCTTTTTTTCTTTTCTTATATATTTTTTTAATCAAAGGTGTAAGCGAATACCGGGGTCATCGGTAATTTACCTACCCCTCGCTTCCAAGCTTTGTGTGATCATTTGACTCAAGAGTAGAATAATGAGGTCACTGGTAATTTACCTACCTCTCTAACCTGATCAAAATCATCTCATCTTTTATTCTTCTTTTTTTTTCTGATTTTTCTTCTTCTCTTTTTTTTTTTTTGTAAGCACTGAAGGGAAGAGAGAGGGGAGACATACTTTGAAAAATTGCACTGCCTTGTATAGCCTGAAGAAGAAGTCTAGTCCACTGATTTCCAACCCCAAAGTAAGAGATTAAGTCCGGTTAAAATCCTGATAAAGGTTGAGACAGCATTGGTTGAACTAGATATCCTTTGAATAAGGGCTTTCAGGATTGTTGATACAGCTCATAGTCTTTCCACACTTCAGTTCTGAGGTCAAGCTTAGTCAAGAATCATTAGAGTGTTAGCCAAAGAACAAGAACCATCAGTTAGAGATCATAATTCAACATAAATTTTTGAAAAATTTGACTCAATAAAAACAAATAAACGGTTTTGACACCAGACACAAAAACCAAGTAAATAGTTAGTACTAACCTCCCCCAGACTTAAACAACACTGTCCCCAGTGTTATCAAGCAAGGAAAAGTCAAGAAACAAAAATGTGTTGAAAAATTGAATGAAAAACTTGAACAGATTTGCGGGTTACCCATTGGTGTCGATCGATACCATCAAGGCAGCATCGATCGACACCCTCGACGAATGATGAATTCTGGCCGAAACTCCTTCTTAGTTGCAGTTAGCTGTGTTCATGTGTTGTTTAATCAATCCTTTGACGTTAATTCTGTTAAGAAGCACTCAAACACAAACACAGGTTAAAAGCAACATGATAGATAGATAGTTTAATAGTTCAAACAAATTTCAAACACAAACTGACTCAAAGCAAAAAGAAAAATGACTCAATCCTAAGAAGGGAAAAAGATAAAGAAAAACCATGATCAGAAACTAAAATGTAGCAGAAACATCATCATCATCATCAGAAACGGGATCAGCAGATGGTGAAGATGGCGAAGGTGACCTGCGCCTAGTACGCCTGGTAGGACGAATGCAGCCGCACTGAGAAAGCCGAGCCATGCCATTCCAGATGGCACGCAAAGCTGAAACCACATAAGTCTGATGAGCTCCCTGGTCCATAGTGGCAGGATCCTCTGGCGGCTCTAGAAACTCAAAGGCCGCAGTCCCAGAAGAAGAACCAGTCTCAAATCCCCCAGCAGGGCTAGTAGTAGCTGCAGCATCAGTAGAAGTCCGCGGAACGCGATGGCGACGGGAAAGAGCATAAGCAACATAGTCATCGACAATAGGGTGAAAACGCAACTGCTCAGGATCTCTACTAATAGTGGTAAGATCGGGTCGTGGAAGGCGGACAAAGTGCTCTCCTGTTTCATCAACAAATCTCCACAACAGACCCGGTTTCAGCCAATGTGCACTCCTCAAATACTGCTCATCCATAAGCTGTCTCGTAGTGACAACACTATAACCATCAGTAGAAATCTTCATGAAATGAAGAATAGCAGTAATAAGGCTCCCCACAGCCTCTCTCTTGGTTCCAGTACCCAGAAATGGCTTGGTCTGCAGAGAAACCAAGTGGTGTGCGAAAATAGCTCCAAAGTTAAGGAGCATAGGATCACGACGCTCACCACTAGACATAGAGGGAATCATGTTGCCAACACCACAACTCAAAAAGTATTGCTCTGCAGCTCTCATCTTGTTAGGCTCCATCTTACACTGAAAAGTGGTAGCAACAGTTCTAAGAACATACCGGAGTACAGGATGGCGGACCTCTGACTGAAGCATCTTCTTGTAATTATACACACCAAGTCCTATATAAGACCACAAGAGAGAGAGATCCTCATAGTGCTTGGGCAAAGCAACCTTCTGATAATAACGAGTCCAACCAAACACATCACACAAATGAGCAAAATCAAGAAAATAAGGCATTCCGTTGATGAAGAAATGCAATTGACCCCCAAACGCATCTGGTGCTTGCTCATTTATGTAAGTAACCCTAACTGATGCCATGAACTGTCGCACTAAATCCGGGTAGAGATCATACTGCCTAGTACAAACTGTTCCTAAATCCATTTTATCAAGCAAAGCCAAGACATCATCATGAATTCCCAACCTACGAAGAATAACAGGATCAACAAACCTTGTAGGCTCAATCTCAACTCCCAACCATGCATTGTAGAGCATTGTTTCATACTCTCCCAAAACATCCACTGGCATGTTGATGAATTCAGGCTTGCTAAGCTCTGGAAGCTTGTGTTGAGTCCATTCTCTCTCAGTTGGAATTGGTACACCTTCTTCTTTTGGCCATGGGAACCTTGATTGGATAGGAGATGGAAGAGAGAGATCAGGTAAGGAGGTGGAGGTTGTCGTCGGACGTCGTGGAGGCTGGGTAAGGCTCGCCGGAGCTTGCAGAGGCGGACGGCGGCCGGATTGACGAGGCAGACGAGCTGAAGAAGAAGCTTCGCCGTCGTTTGGTCGAGCCCTCTTGTTGGATGCCATCACTCCAAAACACGAAATTGACACAAGATCCAGGTAGAGGAGAGAAAATCGAGTAGATTAGAGCTTGGAATCACTCAAAACGGAGCTGTATCGAGAGAGTTATGAGCAATTTAGGGTTAGCTCGAATTTGGATTTAATGGAGGAAGAAGACGAAGTCTCGCGATTTTAAGCTTCCTCACTCGGGTTTAAGTGGTATCGACCGATGCTCATATAAGGTAGCATCGATCGGCGTTCTTCTTGTCGGTTTCGATCCCAAACCCACTCGATTGAAACCCAACAAAAGCAAACCCGATGGCCCGTTTTCTCAGCTTTGTCCACGATAGTGTCGACCGATGCCATTTGCATGGTATCGGTCGATGCTAGCTTTGATCAATGGTATCCGTAACTCTTTTTTTTTTTTTTTTTTTTTTTTTTTTTTTTTTGAAACAATAAAACTCAAAACCAAAAAATTAATATGTTAGTGATCCTAAAAAAAAAACAAAAATTCAAAATAATTAATTCCTACCAGTGGGTTGCCTCCCACTCAGTGCTTGTTTTAAGTCATTAGCTTGACTTGGCAGCGGAGTAGGCAGAGGGTGCATCATCCAAACGCACAATGTGTCCGTCTGGTATCTCAGCTTTTGCCCAATAGTGTTTCACCCTTTGGCCATTAACAGTAAATTTCTCTCCTTTTGAGTTCAACAGCACAATAGCTCCATATGGTCTGACTTCTTGAACAGTAAAAGGACCAGACCAGCAGGAACGCAGCTTTCCAGGAAACAGCTTCAAGCGGGAATTGTAAAGGAGTACCTGGTCATTTGGCTCAAAGTTTCTGGAGATGATCTTCTTATCATGATAAGCCTTGGTCCTCTCCTTGTACAGCTTGGAATTCTCAAATGCATGAAACCTCAGCTCATCCAACTCATTCAACTGCACTAACCTTCTCTCTGAAGCTGTCTTGGCATCAAAATTCATCAACTTAACTGCCCAAGCTGCTTTGTGCTCTAACTCCACTGGTAGATGACAGGCTTTCCCATAAAGCAGATGGAAAGGGATAGTCCCAAGTGGTGTTTTATAAGCAGTTCTGTATGCCCAAAGTGCATCATCAAGCTTCGTAGCCCAATCTTTCCTTGTAACACCCACTATTTTCTCTAGAATCTCCTTAATCTGCCTGTTGGAAACTTCAACTTGTCCACTGGTCTGAGGATATATGGACTAGCCACTCTATGTTGAACACCATACTTTTTCAGCAGCTTCTCAAACACTTTATTGATAAAATGCTTACCTCCATCACTGATGACAATTCTAGGAACTCCAAACCGCGGAAAGATAATGGCCTTAAACAGCTTAAGATTTACAGCAGAATCATTGGTTGGACTTGCAATTGCTTCAACCCACTTGGAGACATAGTCAACAGCCACTAAGATGTATTCATTCTTGTAAGAGGAAGGGAATGGTCCCATAAAGTCAATGCCCCAGCAGTCAAAAACTTCAACCTCAAGGATAAAGTTTTGTGGCATCTCATGCCTCTTACTAATCTGACCTTTGCGTTGACAAGCATCACATCTGGAGACAAACTCATTAGCATCTTTGAACATTGTTGGCCACCAAAACCCAGCTTGTAGAACCTTAGACGCTGTCTTGAAAGTAGCAAAATGTCCAACATAATCTGATCCATGGCAGTGAAAAAGAACATCAGGAACCTCTGTCTCAGCTAGACATCTTCTGTAAACACCATCACTGCAATGCTTATACAAATAAGGTTCATCCCAATAATATCTCCTTAGCTCTCTCAAGAACCTCTTCTTATGATAGCCTGTGAATTGATCAGGTTCTACCTCTGCAGCAAGATAATTGGCAATATCAGCATACCAGGGTTGATTGGAGCTAGCCACAGCAGCTAAATCTCCATCATTCGACCAGTCAGATTCGGGAAACAAAGGGTGTCGATCGACGCCATCTAGTTGGTGTCGATCGATATCACACGCATCCGAAGACAAATCCTTTGATTCTTCAGTCCCAAACCCAGTATCAACAAAATAAACATGCTCCTCAGGTAGATAATCACGAATTGGGACATCATCATCAATCCTAATCCTGGTCAAGTGATCAGCAACACCATTCTCTATTCCCTTCTTATCTCTCACTTCAATGTCAAACTCTTGTAGGAGAAGAATCCATCTCAAAAGTCTAGGCTTAGCATCCTTCTTCTGCATTAAGTATCTTAATGCAGCATGATCAGTATGAACAATGACTTTTGAACCAACCAGATAAGATCTAAACTTCTCAAAAGCAAACACTACAGCCAACAACTCCTTCTCTGTTGTTGCATAATTTCTTTGTGCCTCATCAAGTGTCCTGCTTGCATAGTAGATTGCATGAAGTTTCTTATCTTTTCTTTGTCCCAACACTGCTCCCACTGCAAAATCACTAGCATCACACATCACTTCAAATGGAAGATCCCAATCTGGTGGCTGAACAATAGGTGCACTCACAAGCTCCTACTTAATCCTCTCAAAGGCTATGCGACATTCATCAGTGAATTCGAACTTGACATCCTTGCACAACAAAGCAGAAAGTGGCCTTGCTATCTTGCTGAAATCTTTGATAAACCGCCTATAGAACCCTGCATGTCCAAGAAAGCTCCTTACTGCCTTCACATTCTCTGGTAGTTTAAGACTTGTCATCACCTCTATCTTAGCGCGGTCAACTTCTATTCCAGCTTCTGAAACCCTGTGGCCAAGCACTATGCCATCTCTAACCATAAAATGACATTTTTCCCAGTTCAGCACCAAATGCTTCTCCTCACACCTTGCTAGCACCTTGCAGAGGTTGTCCAAACAGCTTTTGAATGAAGATCCATAAACCGAAAAATCATCCATGAACACCTCCATACAATCTTCAATCATATCCGTGAAGATTGACATCATGCATCTCTGAAATGTGGCAGGAGCATTACAGAGACCAAAGGGCATTCTGCGGAAAGCGAAGGTTCCATAGGGACAAGTGAAAGTGGTCTTCTCTTGGTCATCAGGATGAATAGGAATCTGGAAAAAGCCTGAGTAACCATCCAAAAAGCAGTAGTATGGATGATTAGCTAACCTCTCCAACATCTGGTCAATGAAAGGAAGTGGGAAGACATCTTTCCTTGTTGCAGCATTCAGCTTCCTGTAGTCTATGCACATCCGATGACCAGTAATTGTCCTTGTGGGGATCAGCTCATTCTTGTCATTCTTCACCACTGTGACACCACCCTTGATGATATTGCAGGAATTGCTGTCAGATATTGGATAGATGATCCAATTGCTGTCAGATATTGGATAGATGATCCCAGCATTCAGCAGCTTCATGATCTTCTTCTTGACAACATCTTGCAAATTCAGATTTAGCCTCCTCTGATGCTCAATGGATGTCTTAGCTCCTTCCTCAAGATGAATCCTATGCATACACAAGTCTGGAGAGATTCCTGCAATATCATCAAGAGAATAGCCAAGAGCTTTGCGAAACTTGCGCAGCTTGCTTAGCAGTAAAGTGAGCTCTGCATTGTTTAAGGAAGCACTAACAATAACAGGATAAGAAGAGTTCTCACCAAGATATGCATACCTTAAGCCTGCAGGAAGTGGCTTGAGATCAACCTTTGGAGCTTTTTCAAGACTCCAATCGGAAACCTTTGCAGCTTGTGAAGAAGTACTGACCAATTCCTCTTGTGCAATCAGCTTCCTCACTTGTTCATTAGCATCAAGCAGTTTGACATACCCAGCAGCAATGTCATCTAGATGCTCAGCTTCTTCAGCAGAAGCAACCAAAGCTCTCTCTAATGGATCCTCAGGATGCAGCTCTTGGAATATCTCCTCAGCCAGATTAGACAATGTGTCTATATAGAATATCTGGCCATCAATGGTAGGCCTCTTAACCAGCTTCTCCATGTCAAAACGCATATGTAGATCACCAATGTTTAGACCAATCTGACCCTTCTTGACATCAATTATAGCTCCAGCAGTGGCTAAGAATGATCTTCCCAAAATAAGAGGATCCTTGGGTTCCTCCTCATACTTTAATACCACAAAATCAGTAGGTATCAAGCACTCACCAATCTTAATTGGAACATCTTCAAGAACACCATCTGGAATGCGAACAGATCGGTCAACAAAGATGAGAGTGAGCTTAGTAGGCTGGAAGTCTGTCATTCCCAGGCTGAGTGCTACTGATCTTGGCATGAGGTTGACACTAGAACCAAGATCACACAAAGATCTAGCAAATCTGTCAGTGAAGATAGTGCAATCAAGAACAAAGCTCCCTGGATCAGGAAGTTTTTCTGGGATCTTGTTCTGAATGATGGCACTGACTTGGGCTGATATCATCATGACTCCCTGCTCTGCATTGAAATCCTTAGTCACCATCCTCTTGACATATCTCCTAAGCGTTGGAGAAGTCTTAACAGCATCAACCAAAGGCAACTCAAGAATAAGCTTATCCATCATGGCTTTGCACTTAGCATCATCTAGCTCTTGTTTAGACTTCCTTGGATTCTTGGGGAATGGAACCTTAGGTGTGTAGACTCTTTCTGCAACTGGAGTAGGAGATTTCACATTCGGAGTTTCTGTCCGTGGTTGGAGTCGATGGATGCCACCTGGTTGGTGTCGATCGGCGCTTTGTTCTGGGATTTTGTCCGAAACTTCGCATGGTTTGGGTGTCAACCGATGCCTATGTGTGTCGGTCGATGCTGGCTCGGCAGAAACATCCTCTTCGTCTTCTATATCAATCAACTCCAGTGGATCATCAGTTTGATTCTTCTGGGGTATAGGATGGAGTTGTTTGCCACTTCTCAAAGTCACTGCATTGCAAGAATGTTTAGGATTTGATTCAGTTCTTGAAGGGAGATAACCTTCTTGCCTCTTTACAGACCCAGCAGTCTGCGCAACCTGACTCTCCAGCTTCTTGACATTGATGTTCAAAGCTTCAAACTTCCCATTAAGATCAGTGTAGACATTATCCAGCTTCCCATTGAAAGTCACTGTCATCTGCTCTTGGCCTTGCAAAAGCTGCTCAAGCATAGCTTCCATCTTACTAGTTTCAGCTGACTTAGGAGGTGGAGATTGATATGAATTATTGCCATAAGTCCTTGTGAATCCACTGTTTTGTTGCTGCTTCTGATATTCAGGTTTAGAAGAGTTGCCCTGAAAGTTACTGCGCTGGTTGTTTCCACTGTAAGGCCTACTACCTTGCTGATTTCCAAACCTCTGCCCCTGATTCCCATAGGCATAATTCACCTCTTCTTCCTCATGATTTCCTTGTTCAGATTCTGGCTCATATGTCTCAACTTCAGCAGCAAAATGAACAGATTTCTTACCCACAAGAAGATTGTGCACTGAATCCAGCTTAGCATTAACAGAAGCTAACTGGTTTGAATCATATCCTCCATGTAATCTCTTCCTTTCAGCATCTGCCCTCTTAGTACTATTGCTAGCAGCTAAGTTCTCAATCAGCAATTCAGCATCTTCTGGCATCCTTGTTTTGAAATTCCCATGACTTGCAGCATCTAAAGCAAACTGATACTCCCAGTCACACCCTCTGAAGAAGATACTTAGCAATTGAACTCTTGAGAAACCATGATGTGGACAGTCCCTTTGGTAAGCCTTGAATCTCACCCAAGCTGCTTTGAAAGCTTCATCTGGTCTCTGCTTGAAGGAAGACAGCTTGATTCTCAACTCATCTGACATTGCATCATCATAGAAGTGGTTGAGGAAGGCCACCTTGACATCACGCCAGCTTGTCAATGATCCAGCAGGCAGTTGTTTCAACCACTGAGATGCCTCTCCTACAAGTGAGTATGGGAAGAGCTTGCAGAATATGAAGTCGTCAGTCACTCCATTAGCCTTGATACTGGTCACCAGATCCTCGAAATGCTCAATGTGGTCCAAGGGCTTCTCATTGGGCAAAGCAGAGAAAGGTCTCTGCCCAACTAGTTGGAAGTACGCAGGTTTCAACTCAAAATCATTCCTCTGAAAAGGGGGAGGAACAATAGCAGACCGGTTCTCATACACCAGATCAGCCCGATTGTAGTCAGCAATGGTCCTGATCAAATCCCGGTTGTTCTCCTGTCGTCGAACGGGGTTCTGTACTTGGTTGGCAGCTCCAAGCACGTCTGCAGGTGGGTGTCGATCGATGCCACCTAGTTGGTGTCGATCGACACCAAGGTTTGGATCATCAACGACAGCAGCTGGCTGGTTCACGACATCCTGCTCGTTGACAACAGGTTCGGCAATCACATTGCCTTCAGCATCAATCTTTTGGCCTAGCTCATTGCGCAAGTGGCCCTCTTGATCCCTCAAAACACCAGCCTCATCACGCATCAGAATGATCGTATTAACCATCTTTAGAGACTTGGCTGCTTTCCTGTTCTCACGCTCAAGTTTTCCCAACTCTTTGTTCGACAGATTTACAGTAGGACCAGATTTGTTGTTCCTTGTGTGAGGTCTAGGAGGCATGCACCTGAAACACCAAAGAGAAGAAAAACAAAAACGTGTAAGTAGAAAATAAAAAGAAAAGTTTAGACGAAATTAAAAACTCAAATCTAATGGTAGAATCAGAGAGTCCCCGGCAACGGCGCCAAAATTTGATAGGCTCAATTTAATCCCTAGAGCTACTCTCTCAAACAAGAGATCAATGCAGTACTTAGGGGTCGAATCCACAGAGACTCAAGATCAAACACAATAGATTATAGAGTTTTATTATTAAGCTAAACAGGTTAAATTAATTAATGAAAAAGCAATGCAAATATTTAAATGAAAGTGTTGAAAATTCAGAAAATCGAAAGAGTTAAGCCTAGGGAATTTCTCAGGAAATTATGAAATATTAAATCAGATAAATAATTATGGTTCAAGCAATAAAGATCAGATCTAGAACTCTAAACATTATGGTAAAATAATCAGTTCTCACTGCAATTATACTCTAAATTTAAAACCAGAAAATCAAAATCTCTTTGTAAAATTCTAAGTAATAAATCAGCTTTAAGAACAGATTTAGATAAGTTCACAGAATTATTAATTCAAATCTCTTTGTAAGAAACAATTCTGCTCATCAATGGTTTAATCAGGAAAACAATTATATCCTCATATCAATTTATTTCCCTATGATAATAATTCTAGGTGATCAATCAAGAATTATTGTGAAGAACAACCAAGGATGAAGATCATAAAAGATTAAGAACCCCAAAAATCACAGATCTAATAAATCATAAAATCCCTATGAAAAACCCTAAACCTAACAAACAAATTACTCAGACATGTTAAATAAAGAACAAATCATCATTCTGAATAATATGCAATAGATATTAAAAGTAAAAGAGGGAGTTCAAGAAATCTTCTCTCTACAAAGAATTCAGATCTATCTCTCCCAAAAGCTCTCAATATCTTTTCTCTCAAAAACTGCTAGAAGATAACTTGAGGGTTTCTAAAACCTAAAAACAATATATATACATCCTCAAATACGTCCAGGGGTTTATGTTGCAATTAAAGAAGACTTTAGGCAAATTTGTAAAACTTCCAATTCTTGTTCTCTCGTCGGGTAAACAGGAGTGTCGATCGATGCCCTTTAAGTGGTGTCGATCGATGCCCGGTCTCTGATCCGACTCCAACTTGATTTCCTTCGGTAAAATGATCCAAAATAATCCAAATTGTTCCATATTGCCCCATCCGTGCCAAATTCCTAAATAACCTGTAAAGACTCACAAATAACCTAGAAACAAATCAAAAGACTCAAAAAGCACACTTATATCATGGTTAAAAACCGTAAAAACCATGATATATCAGGTTCAAAGGAGGAATCAGAGTTGCAAACATGTTTATGGGCAATGGAGAGCATGAAAAGCTTACATATACCTAGGGTGATGTTTGCATTGGAGCAAAAGACGTTGGTTGGTGCCGTTAACAGACTACCAGCTTGGCCAAATTTCAAACTACAGTCAGAAAAACTTTTGCGAGCACTATCCTTTATTCCAGATTGGAGGGTAGTGGTAGAACAAATAAAAGCGAATATTGGAGCCTTTTTGATAGCAAAGAGTGTCACAAAGGACGAACGACCACAATCATATGTAGCTCAGAGCTACTGTAATGACCCTCACCAAGAGTAGATATCTCAAAAATAAAAGATCGAGGAAATGAACCGGAAAAGACCTAATAAAGAAGAGGAAGAAAATAAGGAAGAATGACCAAAGGAAGTCCGAGGAAATATTTGTGAGTTGGAGGATGACCAAGCCAAGACGAGAATACCGGATGCACGGTCGAGAAAATTGGTCGAAGAAATTCGTCGGGAAGGTCGAGAAACTCGTCGAGGGAATCTGTCGAGGACCTGAGGAAGTTACCGAGTACTCGAGAGAGTTGTCGAGGACTCGAGGGAATTACCGAGTACCCGAGAGAATTGTCGAGGACCCGAGGAAGTTACCGAGTACTCGAGAGAGTTGTCGAGGACTCGAGGGAATTAACGAGTACCCGAGAGAATTGTCGAGGACCCGAGGAAGTTACCGAGTACCCGAGAGAATTCTCGAGACTCCAGGAATTTGTCGAGTACCCGAGAAAAAATGTCGAGAGCCCGAAGAATTTGCCGATGACCCGATAAATTGTCGAGACGTCCGAGACGCGTAGTCGAAGTTGCCCGAGACGTATCGCCGAGGCGTACTGCCCAAATTACCCGAGAGATTGCCGAGTGTTGCCGAGCGGAGAGTCCGAACGATCGAGAGAGCTATCGATGATGGTCGAGAGTTGTCGAGAGCGACTGAGAGTCGAGTCCGAGCGGTACCGAGAAAATCCGAGAATGGCCGGAGGAGACGTCGGACGTGCCGGATGAAGGATTGAATATTTTGGGAAAAATTATTGTTTTCTCAAAACTTCGACCAATGAGAATTAAGGAAAGTGGGAAGATTAATTTAATCAAGGTGGAGTTAGTGGAGGAATTAAAAATTGAAGGAGATTAAGAGGAGATAGTGGGGGATTAACTTAATCAAGGAGATTAAGGGGAGATGGCGGAATCCTCTTGGCTAAGAGCTAATCCTAAAGCACGATTAAGAAACATGCACTAATGGAAGGGTTTACATGCACTAATACAAGGAGGATTAGTAGCTTAATGGCGAGCAGCTATTGGGCGGTGTTGATCACGCCTAACATGCAAGCAATGAGCACGCCACTTGTCGAAGCGCACTAAGGGAAGAAGAAGAGGAAGCTCGTCTATAAATAGAGAGCAATCGACCTCATTATTATGTTTGTTCTCTCATTTGCTCTCAAACACTTAGTCACTCAAAACTCTTCTTTTCCCAAGAGATCGAGAGAGTTTGAGAGAGATATTATCGACATTGTGTCGAAGAAATCGTCGAGAAAGATGGAGTTTATGTCGAAGGGATTGTCGAGAAAAACCGGAGATCGGATCGAGAGAAAAGACCGAGAAAGGCCGACGGTTGTGTCGAAGAGGGATCGAGAAGATAAGCAGTTTGCGGTAAAGTGAAGCCGAGAGCGAGACGGTGGTTGCGGTCGAAGAAGTGGGAAGCTGATCGACGCGAAGACTGTCTGATCGAGTGGTGCAGTGAAGTCCGGGTAATCATCATCGACGCGTAAAGGTGATTTATGCGGTAATGCATGTAGGCTAGACGCATGTAGAGTTGGTTTAAATTGGTTGGATGCGTAGCTTTGGTTGGTTGCATGTTAGTGAAATGTTTAAATGCACATCTAACATGAATCACCATGCGAATGAATTGGGACGCATGTTAAGTAAATTTGGACATGCTTAAAATTTGGAAATGGATGCATGCATGATCGAACCTAGTTTTTACTTGAATTTGTTCTTGTTTAAAAACCGGTTTCATGCGCGATTAAATGATTAAGCATATTGCAAGGTATTGCATAATTTTAATCAAGGCGAGAACATGCTTAAAAGAACCTTAGTGATTTAGATAAATAAATTGAATAGGTTGCATGTGAAATTGGATGTGGGATTTAAAGGGGTAAATCATAAACGGTTGCATGCATATTAGAACTTGTTGCATTAATCTGCTTAAGTTGATTATATTGTTTGCATGCATGTAGAATAATCTTAAGTTGTTTGATTTATTTTTCTTGCTTCTTGTTGATTATTCCATGTTGGTTTTCTTGCGTGATTTCATGCTAACAAGCTTGATCTATCATTGCTTGAATTGTTGTTGTGTGTTTTATTTTAGCTTAGCCTCTTGAATTTGTTTCTTGAGTTTTAGCTAGAGTAGTGTGTCGATAATTCTGGTTCCATAAGCAGTTGTTACGCGTGAGTTCCCGACGACCACTCACACGGGGACAATGTTACGGCTGGGTAGCTACCAGCGTAACCGCTACATGACGATGTAGCTAAAGGTGGATTCATGCCGGAGAACTTTGTGGTCTCGGCATGGGAAGGATTGGAACGGAACAGATTATCGAATGGCCCTAGGTGTAAAGAGTCTAGAGTATTCAAGTGTCCCTTGTTTATGTCTAGTCGTCTTTGCATGTTGCGTGTTGCGTGATGTTCAAGAGTCTAGGGTATTTCAAGCGATCCTTGTTGTATTCTAGATGTCTTGTTTGGTGTTTCTGTAAAGGAGTTAGGATAGTTAAAGAGTTCCTTGTTTATCCTAGTCGTCCTTATGAGTTGCGTATGAGTCAAGAGTCTAAGTGTTCCTTAGGCGTCTTGTAATGGGTATAGTGAGTCTAGATCATCGAGTCAAGTCGTATGGATCTGACCACTCTCACTTGCATGTTATTGTTTGAATTGCTTCCGCTATAGCTTTTGTTGCGTTGCTTTGATTACTTGTTAGTTGTTGAACTTGCTTGTTTTCTTTGTTGCTGGTTAGTCGGGTTGGGGAAGTAGAATCCGGTCTAGGATGAAGGGCTACCCAGGCTCACTGAGTAATCTTAGATTACTCATGTTTCAGTTGTTGTGGTTTTGCAGGAAAGCCTAAGTGAGTCTAGAGCCGGAGCAAACGTTAGGGTACCGGATAGGGTTTTCTTGTGTTTCTTGTAAAACCCTATATTTTCTTAAATAAATAAGTGTAAAGTTTTCCGACTATCTTTATATATTACTTTGATAACTTATTTGCAGAGTAATATTTTGTTAAAGTAATATATATTCGGTTTTCAGGAAAGCATGGCAAGTTGCAGCTGATACTCGGCCTAGTCCGGGCTAACACAACACACCAGGCCGCGAGGGTTGCAAAGCCTAAGTAACCTCGATTGCAGGTGGGATTGTGCCAGGGAGGACCGGTCGGGAAGTCTGCAGCTTCCGTCCCTCGACCGGATCACCTCGGTGCGATTTCGCAAGTGGTGTTCCGTGGCTGTCCGACGGCCTTCGTGGTCATAGGACGGTTTGGGGGCGTTACAGCTACCCTATCTGGTTACAAGGAGTTTTTGTAAATGACCAAAGCTATCTTTAGTCATTTTGGATCCTTGTTTTTAATTGTTTTGGTTCCCTTTTTTATTTTGCCAAACTCACAAGTTTAATTATATTGGAATCATTCAGACGAAAAAAAAAACAAAGTCCGTAGGACTAGCTTTGAACGCATATATAAACAATGCAGTAAAACCTTTATAAATTAATAAGGTCGGGACCATGAAATTTTATTAATTTATAGAGTTTTTAATTTATCGATAAATTAATAAAATATTAATTTATGAAATTGACGATTCATGAACTTGATGATTTGATTAATTATTTTGGCTATCGTAATAGGATGAATGCTATGTCAAAAAGATACATGTATCATAAGGAATCAATTATCGTGTATAAAACTCTCTATAATTTTTGGATGCGATTTGAGAAGACAACACCATATGGTTTGTTGCAGTCAGAAATATTATCAATAAGCTCCAACAAGAATATAAATTCTATAATAAGCAAACAATAATAGTTGTCATATATTTCACTAGATATATATATATATATATATATATATATTAGTTTACTTGATTATTAATTTATGATATTGATGAGACCATTTATTATACTAGATTTTCAAAAAAAAATTATTTAATTATTTTATTGAAATGTATCATTTTTTACACCGATCCAATTTTGAACTAAAAAAATTTATTAATTTATAGCGAATATTAATTTAAAGAGTATTAATTTATAGAGGTTCTACTGTATATTTTTTTTTTCAAGCGATACCTTATTTTAAAATAGTTCAATGCTATTACGAAAATAAAAAGGAATATTATTAATGTAGGTATTTTTTTGTAGAGTTGTTACCAAAATACAGTAGGTACTTATAGTAAACGTAAATAGTAGACAAAAAAATCAACTGTTTCTGACTATTTTGTCCTTGTTAAATGATCGAGAATATGAGAACTGGTGGATAGATGATGTCATTGGATAGAGAAAGAGTTCTTGTACTATAAACTGAAGTGCATCACGATATCTTCTTCAGATCTTCTGTTTTGTTAAAAATATAAATGTTTCATCAGTTAGATCGAGGTGATTTCAATCGGGTTTAGAATAACAATGGAGATAATAACGGTGGTTGCGTTTCACCGCTATAAGTGGTGGCGAAGAACAGATTAAAGGTGGGGACACATCTAACCATGACGGAGAAGAAGCAACCGGTGGTTGAAGTTGGGTTACGGTGATGAATCGGTTGGATCGATGAACCAGATTAGAAACAAAGAGATTGACTCCAAAGATAAAAAATCATGGAACTTAGATCTGTTTTTGTAATAAAAAGCTAAACCCTACAGATTGAAAAAAGAGAACCCAAACACAATATTAAAATTTCGTTTTTGATGGAAAAATAAAAGAAAATTCAGTTTAAGATGGGTAGAGAGAAGATGAAGCAACAACATTGTATGACGTCAGTTGGGAGAAGGATATAATAGACTTTCTACAATGTAAAGATACCTATTTTAGAATTTTTTTTTTTTTGGAAAATACCTAAAATGAAAAGAGACAAGTAAAAAAATGCCTTATTTGTTAAATACAGAAAATAAAATTATAAAAAATTTGTTATGATTTTTTGTTATCTATACTACTAATTGGGGAGTACAACACAAGATTTTGGAAAACAACATATCATATATCTATGTTGCCAAACAGATCTAATTCCAATATTGTTAAAAAAATAAAAAAAATAAACAACATATGGTAAACAAAAACTTTTAGTCAAAAATCTACTATTTATGGAAACAATAATTATGAAATTAATTATAAAATAAAAATTACCCAATATTTTTAGAAATAGTTTAAAGTTGTTACTATAAAAGCATTTTCTATTTAAACTTGTTACCATAAAAGCATTTGTTATCTTAATAATCAAGCATTTAAACTTCAAATCATAATCAAATATAGTTTGTTACCTTAATAATAGTTTTAAAATTTACTTTAATAAAGAAATCAGAATCCAATATAGGATCCAAATTATTTGGACTTGCCATAAGTAATCGAAGTCGAAAATTAAAAAAAAAAAGAATTTTAAATTTATATTTCATAAGTTGCAATTCCAAAACTATATTTTATTATCATTGGTCGGAAATATAATTTTATAACAATACGTCTTTTGTTTTGGAACTCGGGGAATACACTTAGAAAGAAAAAAGAAAAAGAAGAAAAATTGGAAATTAACATATACTAAACGTGCGGATCTGTTTGTTAGCCAATATGTATGAGTTAGGATCATGTGTTGCTATTCGGATCTGGAATGGATATACGCTGATCCAAACAGATTCCAAATCTGCAAAATAATTTAAACCAAAAAATTATTAATATAAACATTTAAGGATATCAAAACCATATTAGTATCTCTAATTATTATTGGCTGGGAGCATTAATCGCAAATCATTCATTTTTTTTTTGCTAAAGCAGTAAATATCATATTAATGAAAATGTATCGGGATTACATGAGAGTTACCAAAAGACTTGGTTCCTTGGCAAAAAATAAATAAAAAGCAAGGAAGCGGAAATAGGACAAAACAATAGAAGCCATTTAATAATCCATAGGGACATAAGGGTTCTGAACTTTTTCTTGTGTTTCCTGGCAGTGATTGTGTTTATAATCTCCCGTTCTATCTGTTTGAAGAGCACATGTGAGGCAATTACCTGGGAGTTATGCAAAAGGTTTCGCTGCTTCCAAACCGCATAGACCGTAGCTTGCGCCGCGAGCTTCCTTAGTATTGAAGGCGAGGTCCTGTTTGTGGATGACATCCAACTAATGAGATCGTCCCAGGTCTGAAACAAACGAGGGGTTAACTTAAGCCTCAAAAACACCAAGTCCCAGATTACTCGACTGAATCGCAAATCATTCATACCAATTAATGCATTTGAAAAAACTAACCCATATATAAATTTGATTTATACCGAATAAACTATTAATATAAAATATTTGAAGAAACCAAAACTAAATCATTATCCCTAACTATTAGCTAGAAGCATTAATCGGAATCATTCATACCAAATAATTAGTTTGGATTGTATTATTTAAATTATTGAATATATTAAACAATTAGGGATATTAAGAAATTCCAAGCAAGACCGACAAGGCTAGGAGGACTGACAAGGCTAGGAGGTTTTGATTGTTGAGTCAATTTATCTTGGTAAGGTTTTTACTTCTTGCAAATGTCTTGCTTTTGTTTGGTTATTGTACTCTCCTTTTCCTCTTGATTATTAATGAATAAGCGTTAAAAAATTAAAAATTCCAAAGAATATTCTAAACCGACTAAGCTATCCTATAAATATAGTCATCGTGTGAATTGAAATTAGGATCTGTATCACTTAGAATTTACCAAAAACTATCGAACCCCAATATACCCAGAACCAAAACGTATTCTCAATAGAGATTTCTTCTTAAAATAAAAAATATAGCATGTTTTTGTGGTTTGTTGTTGCTCAAGTTGTTTTCTTCTATGGTTTGGTTTTCTTTAGAACCCAAAAGATATCACAAGGCAAACACTCAAACTAATGGTGTTGTGTCAGATTCTCTTTTCGGAATATTTTCTAGTTTGAATTTGGACCCGCAGCTGAATAAATATCATTCTTGTGACTAATATTGGAAAACATAAATTTTTGGTTGGATTTGTTTTAGTACCCACGGCTAACACTTTGGTTGGATGTTAAAGTCTTTTATACAAAGAAGCATAACAATTTGGTTGGATTGGTTTTGGTATTGGAAACCATGACCTCTCATGTGACATATCTGAAACTGGAATACCTTTGAGTGAAAGTTCACTGAGCTCTTTCTGCAAAATAGAAAAATAATTGATGGTGATTAATGCCAAATTATGTAAACTAAAACCTTAAATATGTGAAAATAAAAAAACCCAAATACAATGTCACCTTATATGTCAAATTCGACCACAACTATTCGATTTACAAAGATGAACATGACGATAATTAAGAAGAGCGAACGAGATTGAGAGTGGGAGAACAAAAAACAACACAAAGATTGAGAAGGAACAATAATGGAGATTGATAATGGATCGAGACTAAAATTGATAGATCAAGACAGAGAATGAAGATTCAGAGTGAGGGACCGAAATTACAACAATGGAAATGTGAAAGTTAAGAGGAGGGAACAAGACAGGGATTGAGCGGGTGGGTGAAAGACAGAAGAGAGGAGAGATAGCCAAAAGTAATTTATTTTCTATTTTTTTAATTGTCACTAAATTTTTAAAATATATATCACCAAATTTTAATTGTATAAAATAAAATATATATTTAAAAGTATTATAAAACAAATTTCTATTTTACAATGGGTAGTTATTATCATTATCAGTATATATTACTAATCCAAATTAAATTGAGTAAAATAAAATATATCTCTATTATATTATTTAAACAACCCTATAAACAAATAACCTTACTACATATAAGATATTACACAAAATGCCACTGTATTTTAATACAAAATATAATAACATAATTTTAATATTAAGTTGTTTTAATCAGAAAATAATTACCTAAAAATAGCAACTATTAATTTATTAGATTACAAGAAATAATTAATAAAATAATTTCGGAATTATTTAATAAAATAATAAAAAATAATTTCGGAATTATTTAATAAAATAACAAAAAAATAATTTCGAAATTATGTAATAATATAATTAAACAGATTCTATTTATTATTTCAGAAATCTTAGTAAACAATAACAAACTATTTAGAAAATTTTATAAAACTTCAATTTATTTATAAAACTAAGATTACATACTTACATATCTAAATAATTTAATATTAACAAATATATATTAAAATTAAGATACAACATTGTTTCTATTTTTAAAATATATATATATACTTATTTAAACTATGTTGTTAAAAATTTAACCAGTTCTGATGTGACATATTATGAAAATGCTATTATATTTTAATTATTCTAATAAACAAAAGAAAAGTTTAGATTTGTTTACAAAATAATAAAACTCTATTTATTGTTTCATAAATCTTAGGAAATAATAACAGACTATTTAATTGGCTAAAAATTAATTTTTATACACAATATTCATTATATAAATAATATCAAGTGTATAATGTTGGTAATATACATAACCTAATTGTAATTTTCACCTATAAAAAAATATATAACATGTTATACCAATAACTTCAATTTGTAAATTTGGTATATTAAGATCTCTAAACATGATCACATTAATTTGTAATACCAAATCACGGGTCAATACATGTTTGTTGGGTTTTTTAGCTTTACTGAATGTATAATTAACAAATTTGATATTGCACCAAACCAAAATAGTAGTACCAACTACGGGTCGGAAACAGAGTATGACCTTAAGCAAAATAAAATATATGATTTTATAAAATATATAGAATTAACCATTTCTACTATTATTTTGTAACAAACAAATTTAAATTTACATAAATATTTCCTCACGCTGGTAACATTATTCTACAAAATATTAACGTGTATTTATGAGTCAGGTAATAAAACGGGTAATGAGACGGGTAACGGACGCTCAAAAATTAAATTAATATCCGATACTCGATCATTATTCACGAATAATATAATTATTATACATTTCACTCGACCCTAAAGCTGCGAATACCTTTTTTTGAGACGGATAAAAACGGGTCGAATATGGGTATCGATAGTAGTTTTCAGGCCTACCTATTAGTAGTTTAATATGAGTCAAAACTCATAATTTAGTACTATATTATATAATATGTAAATGAATAATACAACATAAATATATTATTAACAAATAACAAAAAAAAAAAAGAGTTTTCCCGCGCTACCAGCGCGGGTCATTATCTAGTTTAATATATTAGCCAAACCAAATATATTAATTTATTTCATAAAATATATTATTTTGTTAACAAAAGTATATATTATTTCATTTTAAATCAAATTGTTATTGGGTCTTTCCGGGTTGATCCTTGGTTATTAATTGGTGATTTTAACGAATTAGTTGCTAATCATGAGAAGAAAGGGGGCGCACTGCGTCCAGCTTCATCTTTTGTGCCTTTTAGTTCAATGCTTCGTCATTGTGGGATGCTTGAATTTCCTTGCTATGGGGAACAATTATCCTTGAGGGGAAACCGATGTAATAATCCAGTGGTCCGTTGTCGCTTAGATAGAGCTGTGGGTAATGAGGATTGGCATGGGTTATATCCGAACTTGAGGGTCGATTATTTGGAGATGATTGGTTCTGATCATAGTCCGATCTTGGCAACTTGTCTGAAGAGGGATAGGCGACGGTTAAGACAATTTCGTTTCGATAAACGGTGGTTGCGAAAGGACGGTATAGCGGATGTGGTTGAGGCCGGGTGGAACCGTACAAGGAATTTTCGCATCCCTGGTTTTGTGGATAAGATAAGGAATTGCAGGAATTCTATTTCTTGGTGGCGAAAGAATAATATAAGTTCTGGTCCCTCGCTTATTTCTTCCTTAAAGGTGGCTCTACACGAGGCTAAAATGGATGATTCATTTTCAAAAAGGGAAATTCGAGACATTGAAAGGAAATTAAAAGAGGCTTATCACGATGAGGAAATATATTGGCAACAAAAAAGCAGGAAATTCTGGCTCAGGGTTGGTGATAAAAATACTAAATATTTTCATGCCTCCACTAAGCAGCGGCGGGTGAGGAATAGGATCGTGGGCCTATTCGACATTGATAATGTCTGGAACGATTCACCTTCGGGCATGGAGCATATTGCTACCAAGTACTTTGAAGATCTCTTTAAGAAGTCGGCTGGCAATGGTATCTCAGAGATGGTTCGAGAGATTAATCCATTAATTACGGAAAGTATGAATAGAGATCTTACCCGGGATGTTTTTGAGGCAGAAGTCCGCAAGGCTCTCTTTGCGATGCACCCTGAGAAAACACCAGGTCCCGACGGCATGACTGCTCTATTCTTTCAACGGTTTTGGTCCTCTTTGAAAGGGGATTTGGTGGCTTTGGTTCAAGAATTTTTCAGGACGGATCGTTTTGATCCTCGTTTAAACGAGACAACTATTTGTCTTATTCCAAAAGTTGATCGACCGCAGCGGATGGCGGAATTCAGACCAATTAGTCTTTGTAATGTCAGTTATAAAATTATTTCTAAAGTATTATGCTTTCGGTTAAAACGGTTCTTACCTCTCTTGGTCTCTGAAACACAGTCGGCCTTTGTTTCTGGTCGTTTAATAACATATAATATTCTTGTAGCTCAGGAGATGTTTCATAGACTAAATACCAATCAACGGTGTCAGACGGAGTTTTTGGCTTTCAAAACGGATATAAGTAAGGCATATGATCGAGTTGAGTGGGATTTCTTGGAGGCGGTCTTGGTCAAATTTGGTTTCACCAGGAAATGGATCTCATGGATTATGTGGTGTGTTTCTTCTGTGTCTTATCAATGTTTATTGAATGGGCAACCCAGGGGTAATATTCTTCCTCATAGGGGACTACGCCAGGGGGATCCCCTGTCGCCGTATCTGTTCATTCTTTGCACGGAGGTCCTGATAGCAAACATTAAGAAGGCGGAACGGGAAGAGAAAATAACGGGTATCACAATTGGCCGGGATAGTCCTACCATTTCGCATTTGTTGTTTGCTGATTATAGTCTATTTTTCTGCAAAGCAAAGGCAACTGAGTGTAGGAAAGTAATGGAAATAATAGGAGATTATGGGAAAGCCTCGGGACAAGAGGTTAATCTGGATAAATCTTCTATTATGTTTGGTAAAAAAGTCCCATCTGACCTAAGATCCCAATTAAAATCCGTTATCGGTATTTCTAAGGAAGGTGGTATGGGCTCGTATTTGGGAATCCCTGAAAGTCTCCAGGGTTCGAAAACCAAGATTTTTAGTTATGTTAAGGATCGGTTGGATGATCGAGTCAACGGCTGGTCTGCAAAGCTTTTATCGAAGGGGGGGGGGGGGTAAGGAGATTATGATTAAATCGGTGGCAACTGCTTCCTACCCACGTTATGTCGTGTTACAAACTTCCGCAGGAGTTGACTTCCAAATTAACGAGTGCTATATCTACCTTCTGGTGGAAGTCGAATGATAAGGCTCGTGGTTTGCATTGGGTAGCATGGGATAAAATGTGTAGAGATAAGTGTGAAGGGGGCCTAGGATTCCGAGCCTTCAAACACTTTAATGATGCTATGCTGGCAAAACAGTTCTGGCATCTTATTCATTATCCGAATTCTTTAATGGCTCGAGTAATGCGCGATCGTTATTTTAGGAATAAACACCCTCTTTTGGCTAAGAAACCATATAACCCTTCCTTTGCGTGGAGGAGCATCTATTCAACTAAGGCACTAGTGGAGCAAGGTGCGAGATGGGCGGTCGGCTCTGGCTGCTCTATCTCGGTGTGGCGGGATCCGTGGTTACCAGATATTCGTCCAAGATCAGCTAATGGTCGAGGCCGACTATTGCTTCCAAGTTTGATGGTCAACCATCTAATTAACCCATCTACGAAAGATTGGCACTTACCTATCCTAGAGGAGTTTTTTGATCCGGTGGATATTCCGATTATCGGAGTATTGCGGTCAGCAAATTTTATAAACCAGACTCTTTAGTCTGGCATTATAGCAGATCCGGGAAGTATTCGGTGAAATCCGGTTATCGGTTAGCACGGGAATTGAACAGGGAAGTGGAAATCGGACCTACGTGTACGGCTCTTCGAGCCCAAGCTTGGAAACTTGAGGTTCCTTCCATGGTGCAACATTTCTTCTGGCAGGTCGCTTCTGGAACTCTTCCTGTTTTGGAACGGCTAGCATATCGCGGTGTCCGATGTGATATCCTGTGTCAGCGGTGTGGCCTGGAACCGGAGACCATCAATCACGCTCTTTTTGAGTGTCCGCGGTCGCAGAGTATACGGGAGTTGTCTCCTATATCGCTAGAAGCAGAAGGATTTTCCTATGCGTCAATCTATGCGAATTTGGATTTTATTTATTGGCGGGCGGCAGCGCAGCCAGGGATTTCTGATTTTTCTATCCGACTTCCTTGGATCCTTTGGACAGTATGGAAAGATAGGAATAAAAATGTTTTTCAGGGTCTGGAGGCAGAACCGTCAGAAATTCTAACTCAAGCGTTAAATGACAAATTACTATGGGATGATGCTAGATCTTCCTCATATACTTATTTAAATACCCCGGATTCTGTGGAAATTAGGGAGCCTTCTATCCGTTGTCAGATTGATGGCTCATGGAAATCTTCGGATGCTCTACAGGGATTGGGGTGGTGGTTTTGTAATGGGGACGATGTGACGATTCTCTTGGGAGCCCGGAGTCAGAGACATGGCCTTACTCCCTTACATGCAGAACTTCAAGCTTTGATCTGGGCCATGGAGTCTATGTTGGCGGCGAGAGTGGATTGTCAAGCCTTTGAGGCGGATTGTGCAGAGTTACTCACAATGATGCAGAAGCCCGAATATTGGCCCGCTTTTTCGATTTTACTGGAGGACTTTTTCATTCTCAGATCATCCTTCCCTTCCTTCACTATGGACATGATCCCTCGTGAGTCTAACATGAGAGCAGATTGTTTAGCCAGGTCTTCAAGGACTTTAGATTCCGAAACTTCTTTTGTAAACTCTTTCCCTCCGGTTTGGGCAACCAACCTCGGAGTTCTCTTTTAATTTATTAATGTTTGGTTGAAAAAAAAAAAAATCAAATTGTTATGTTATTGTGTGATAATTTCAAAAACTCGAGTTTAAGGGAATGAGATGAGAATATGAATTTGATGAACATGGACGAGATGGAAGGACATGGGATGGGATGAAAGGAGACAGAACGGAATGGAAACATAAATTTGCAAAAAAACATATATAGAACATGTTACAACTAAAATAAATTAGCGATGACAATCTTCTAAGTAACATATTTTTTCTTCCAATTTATCGAACATAAAGCGATAAAATTATTAAAATAAAATACATTAAATGATATTTTTTAATAGTTAAAAAAACTAAAAGAAATGTAATATTATAAAGAAATCAAATATAAAGTAATAAGAAGAAATAAGTCATTAGTTTTGTGATATTTATACTATGACATATGGTATATAAATATACAATATATTGTATATTATATTTTTTTTGTCAGAAACATGATTTCAGGTATTTTCGTTTTTGTTTCGTCCCATTTTTAAGGAATACATAATGTTTCCCATATCAGGAATATCCCATATTGGAAATGCACTGTTTCATGCGAAATACATTTGAGAACGCGTATAGGACAAAATGGGACATGAAGAAAGGAAACATGAATTATTTACCTTTAAAATATTTGTGTTTGTATTTAACAGGGTTTACCTTATATCCATTACGATAGGATGGTATTATATCCTAAATAAACTTACCACATTTCTCTTACTATATTTTAGTGTAATTATCTTTACTGATAACAAAAATTAATCCGATCATTTTTTTTATCTAAGTCGAATTAAAACAAACTAGATTTGGACCCGTGCTAGATCACGAGTTAAAATTCCTTTTATTTATATTGTAATTTTAAAATAAAATATAATTT
The DNA here is from genome assembly GCA_023657505.1 of Camelina hispida. NCBI lineage: Eukaryota > Viridiplantae > Streptophyta > Magnoliopsida > Brassicales > Brassicaceae > Camelina > Camelina hispida. The sequence goes on from CP094637.1 coordinate 25,476,593, forward strand.
ATAAGACGGTTTAGCATTGTAAACTGAGAAAAAATTGTCTTTTTTCTTTTTTTTTGGGTATGAATATGAGAGATGTATTTCGATGAATGGAGATCTAAATGATTTCTATCAATGTTTTTTAACCAAGATCAGACCGGTCAGTCGGCCGGTCTAACCACAACCCGATAGGTATTCCGGTCTGGGTAACCTCTAAAAACCGAACAATTAAAACCCGCAAAAAACCAGAAAAACCCGCTAAAAACCCGTGAACCGATGCGTCGGACCATGTTGTCGGTCTTAAATTAAAATATTTTATTTTTGTCACACTTCAAACTCAAACCAAATTAAAAATAAATGTTGTTATTTATAAAAGAATCACTTAGTTATTTAATCTAATCATTTACAAGTTTAATTTTAGTTGTTTAGTATTTAACTATGTATGTTTTGTTCATATATTTATAGAAAAATAGATGTTACATTCATAAAATATAATCAAACTAATAAACTAATTGACCCGTAATTCAATCGGTCTGACTGGTTGACCCAGTGACCCGAAAAACTTCCAGTTCACCTTCCGGTCAGGTTTTAAAGACATTGATTTATATTAAAAGGTTGGAAGGGTGTTAGGTCAGATTTTATTTTGAACTGAACAATTAAATCTCAAAAATCACGATTAAGTGTGATTAATTATCTAGATTTTTTTTTACGCCTAACAGTATATTTTTATGCCTAATACTATATATGGTGTAACAATATATGGAATAATCAAAATTTTTTTTTGGAAATTGTATAAATCTTTGGAAATTTTCTTTAAGAGGACTCTTTGAGATACTCTTAAGTATATCCGTAATTTTGGCCGGTCTAACCGCAACCTGATAGGTATTCCGGTCCGGGTAACCTCTAAAACCCGAACAAATAAAACCCGCAAAAAAACTAGAAAACCCCGCTAAAAACTCGTGAACCGGTGGGTCGGACTGGATTGTCGGTCTTAAATTAAAATATTTTATTTTAGTCACACTTTAAACTCAAACTAAATTAAAAATAAATGTTGTTATTTATAAAAGAATCACTTAGTTATTTTATCTAATCATTTAAAAGTTTAATTTTAATTGTTTAGTATTTAACTATGTATGTTTTGTTCATATATTTATAGAAAAGTAGATGTATATTCATAAAATGTAATCAAACCAATAAACTAATTGACATGTAATTCAATCGGTCTGATTGGTTGACCCAATGACCCGAAAAACTTCCGCTTCACCTTCCGGTCCGGTTTTAAAGACATAATGTTCGATCTCCTTTACAAGCAGAAACAAAATGTTTAATCACTGCAATACAACAGGCATGGATACGAGGATATAAGGAGATTGAATTTGAAAGAGATTGTGAAACTCTAATAAAAATAGTTAACTGTCAGCTAGTGGATGTTTCTTTGACAAGCCTCCTTCAAGACATCAGGACATGGTCTTCCAAATTATTGCATTGTTCATTCAGTTTTATAAAAAGAGATTGTAATAAGGTGGCACATGCCTTAGCTAAGTTTGGTTGTATTGATTGTCAATATTACTCTAACTCTGTTCAAAAGCCTCCATGGCTAAGCAACTTTCTTTGTACTGATCAAGTTTAATCAATAAATGATATTTTTGCGAAAAAAAAAAAAAGGTTGGAATGGTGTTAGGTCAGACTTTATTTTGAACTGAACAATAAAATCTCAGAAATCACGATTAAGTGTGATTAATTGTCAAGATTTTATTCCTTTTTACGCCTAACAGTATATTTTTATGTCTAATACTATATATGGTATAACAATATATAAAATAATCAAGATTTTTTTTTTAGAAATTATATAAATCATTGGAATATTTTCTGTAAGAGGATTCTTTGAGATATTCTTAAGTATATCCGTAATTTCATATAGCACACAGATTAACCAATTAATCTATAATTTTTTTTTTATAAACAACCTGTATTTAATATATTATCTATTTTGTAACGAACTTATAAAAATTATATAGTATACAAAAAAAAGTTGTGTACTTCCATTTTATTATACAAAAAAGTTGTGTACTTCTTTTTTATGATTGAGAGTATTGTTTTATCCCCTTTAATAACTTGGTTAACGTTGTGGTCTATCAATAAAATATGTCGAAAATAAATTGGTAATATTGTAATTATAGATCTTTAGAAACAACGTGATCTTCCGAAAATAAAGTTTGGAATATCCATGAGCTATCAATTTGGAATATCTCGTTTAAGATTTTTGGTTACAATTAAGGTTTTATTTGTTACCATTAATATATGAACTATCAACTTGTAACCAACTAATATATGGATTAATCTATAACCTATGTATAACCTATTTGTAACCATTTATTAAAATTATAAAGTCTACCAAAACAATGTTGTGTACTTCTCTTTTATTAAAAATGAGATTAATATAATTCCTACGAAAAGTATGTTCATAAACCGATTATCAAAATTAGTTTTTGAAATTAACCCTGCACGTATGTGCGGGTTAATCCCTAGTTATTAATATTATTGTTGGTGCGGGAATTTGCACCCCCTACATACCGGTCTAAACCAATAAGTAAACCAGTTATCTAAACCAGGGGTTCGGCTCAGAGTTTGATTCGGCCTTCGAATGAAGGTCCAATGTATCAAAAAGCCCAGCTCGGGAGCGAGAAGCCGACTACCTAGATCGCCCGACGGCCGACCAAACAAGGAAGAAGAAACTTTCCTAATCTTGGTCCGATCCTTTAGAAAAATATTTATATTCTGTAATCTAGAAAAACATATAAATAAGAGACATCCCCCTTCTTGTAAATCATCGAGCATTTAATACAATAATTCAACTTCTTCATTGTTCTTGAGCAAAATCCTAACTTGTTTTCCAAGAAATCTTAATTTCTAGTTTTGACCTTGAGAGAAAGTTCGTAGGTGAATTTGTTTTCCCCTCAAACAAATTCATTGTGTTAAACCCAGTTTCAACAATTATCATCAAAATAACGTTACAGTATTTTTATATACAAATGTGAGTATATTGTGAAAGTAGTATGCTACTAAAACATAAGCTATGTACATTTAATTAATCAAACTAGATAAATTAAGTCGGATTTACATATTTCTAGATGAAAGTTAAAAGTGTGGAAAGTTCATCTTGGACATCAAATGTTCAAACTAATGAGGGGACGACAATTTAGTGATTATGCATAAATTGTTATTAGAAATCCTTGATCCAACTTCTTACAAAGTATATGAAATTCTAATTTAATATAGTTTGCTCTGTGAACACACATGATTGGTAGCAATATATTGTAGCAACTGCAATATCTTATAGCCATGAGCTGCTATAATACATTGATTGCAGCAGCAGCGACAAAACCTACATTCTTTTGGCTCTAATCTTCACATTGTTCACTGTTGATACATAATTTCTAGTATATTCTTATATATGCATTATCTATTTAAGCACTATAATTTATTTATTATTTTAAAATGCATATATATATATATACAATTGTTTTGTTATTTAACCGTTTATTACGTAGCTTGTATAATTATTGTCAATCAACCTGCTTTAAACAAACTATTTTTTTTTTCTCAAATACACCAAATTTATATTGGGATATAGTTGTACTGGTGTTTTTGGATCTGATTAACGTATAAACTCATATAATTTTTTAAACTATTTTAAATAAAACTAATTAAAATTAATACGAAGTGAAAAACAATGGAAAAATCAAACTAATATAGGTATGAAGTTACCGGTCAACCCCATTGTTTCATAACAATATTGGATATATCATATTCCACCTCCAATGGCTGAAAGATCGTAGTCCTATTTGTCAAAGGACTTTAAATACGAGAAGATTTATACATGTAAAAAATAGAGGATCAATAATTAAGGAATTGGGTCCCAAAAGTTCACATGATCGGAAGTCATGTCCGATCCATTATTCAAAGTTTGCAATAAGATGGTTGACAAGATTCTTCTTTTATTTATTATTATTTTTATGTTTTTTTGGAGCGACAAGACTTCTCTTTAAAAGTTGTACTTAGAATAAGATTCCTAAGAAAATATAGCAAAATAATTATATAAAGAAGCATAAACGAAACTTATCCGATGGCACTACTCTTAGGTCTAAGATTAATATCCGAATTTGCGGATATTCGTATCATTATATGAATTCGCTCTGAAATAACAGATATTTGGGTAAACGAATATGGATATGAATAGTAAAATAGCAAATAAAATAATAATATGGATTGTGCTAAATTTTAAAATGGATAATGGATATCCGCTTTTTCCTAAATATTCTTTATTATATACGGATACAAATATAGATTACGCTAACTTTTAAAACGGAAATTTTTTTTTTTACGGATATCCGGTATTTATATACGGATATCCGGTATTTATATACGGATAACCGGTATTTTTGTCCAAAATACACGATATTTTATACAAAATACGCTGTATTTTAATTCAAAATACATATTTTTTTTTATTTTTTATTTTATGGATATCTGCGGATATTCGCGGATAATCAAATTTTAACGGATATCCGGTGAATATCCAAAATTTTTGGATACAAATACGAATAATAAATTATGAATAAAACAGATACAGATATAGATGCGGATATCCCAAAAAACGGATATCTGCTCCGTTAACAGGGCTAACTACTCCCAACTTCGAAATCTTGTACGCAATGTCTTTGGACTATGAAACAATTGTTTTTCTCTAAACCGTAGTCTAATAGCTGATATGTGATTTCAATAATTTTGATTTATGTCTATTTTTTCTTCTTTCCTTCTAAAAACAAAACATTTAAAAATAAATTCACCTCCTACTTTTTTTATTGAATTGATTTTCTTATATTAATATGTCATGTTTCAATTGAAAAAATATAAATGAGTTGATTTAATTTTCTCATATTGATATAAGAAAATTATTTCAATAAAAAGAAAAAGTAGGAGGTGAATTTATTTTTAAAGGTTTTGTTTTTGGAAGGAAAGAAGAAAATTTGACATGAATCAAAAATAAATCACATATCAGCTATTAGACTATGGTTTAGAGAAAACAATTGTTTCATAGTCCAAATTAGGAGGTGAATTTATTTTTAACTATATATATAATTTTCATATTTTTGTCATGTAAAAATATGTAATATCCGCAAACCGGATTTTTGGTTTGAGCATCGATTGACACCAAGGAAGGACATCGATCTATACTCGTAGTTGGTTCACGTGCGTGTTGTTTCTAATATCTCCGGTTCGATGCGGTTTATTGAGGAAAACCTATGGTTCGCCTATAAAAGGGGGTTTAAAGTCCTAGACTGTGGTGTAGCCATTCGTCGTTTCTAAAAGTTGAGAGAGAAAAATTCATGTAAAATTGTTCTATAAGCCTTATGTGCCTGTTTCTAGAGAGATATGTCCGTGGGAGTTGAAATCTGAGACAAGGGGCTTGAGAGAAGCTTGTTGCGACGTGTTTTCGTTGTGGTTGTTGCAGAATCTTCTTGTTTTCTTGTTTAAGAGATGAGTACGAAAAAATGGCTTATCTAAGCGATTAGATTTGTGTGATTGATTGCTTGTGTATTTGTTTGTGCTTGGTTGTCTTGGTGGTTGTTGCCTGTTGAGGTTGGATTTGACATCACAAACGATGTGGCATCGATTAGAGCCGAGAGAAGTCGAGAGAGATCGTGCTTGGCGATGATTCGCGCGAATGCATTGATCGAAGCAAGGGGTGCGACGGTTGACGCAGTTAGGGATTTGTTGGAGACCCGAGGTTACGTTGATCGATACAAGGTGTGCGTCGGTCGATGCAAAGGTGTTGCATCGATCGATGTAAGGAGTGTGTTGGTCGATGCAAGGGTTCAACATCGATCATGACAACGGGGAGTGTCGGTCGATGCATGTGTTCAGAGTTGTCTGGTTTGTTTGTTTTTGTACATTTCTTGTGTTTGTCTTTTCGCTTGTTTTTGTGCATTGTCCAACTTGTTTTAAAGTTTAAACAAAACCCTGTGACACACCTAGAAGCTTTAAAAATAATTAAAACAAAATATTTAGTAATTAGTAAATACCAACTAGATACTAGAAGATTTAGTCGTTTAGAGTTTGTATAAAAGCTGAAAACCCTAAATAGTTTAGCATTTTGCTTGACAAGAAAAGACTTCGCGAGACATACGAGTTCATGAGAGACACGACGCTAGTTCTCAAAGTCTAAGAGATCTAACAAGTCTCTTAATTGTGAATCGTGATGGTAAGCTATACATTGTTCCTTTTTGTCTATTGTCAAAACCTCAATCCTTTAAACTCTTGTGATCTGAGGTCTCAATCGTTCACTGTTATACTAACCCTTTTTTTTTAAAAAAAAAGGATTCAAATGATTCTTATGATCTGAGATCAATAGACTTAGCGTCTCAAAGAGTAATTGATGCTGTAAATGCTGAAGAATAACGTCGTAAATCTAATGGAGTAGACATCTAACTCTCGTAAAAGAGAAGCAATTAGTATTGATGATGATGATGTCAAAAAAGACAAAGGAAAGAGAACATCAACATAACCGAAGAAGAGAAAGCAAAGTAAGTTTGATGGAGAACAGTCATCAAAATCTGGTAAAAGAGCAACAATTGATATTGATGATGATGTTGATGATGATGATGTCGAAGGAGATAAAGGAAAAAGAACAGAAATGAAGAAGAAAAAACAGTACGCAAATTGCTGGGAGCATTTTATAGTGATTAAGAAGACTACTAATGGAAAACTTGAAGATAGATCATTCAGCATGATCTCCCATTTGTCTATGTTGAATATGAGAGAGTTAAGTCAGTTTGGAAGTATTTGAACGCAGATGTGAAGTTTATAAGCCGAAACACAGCTGGAGAAGACGTTTACAAGTTCTATGAGAATGAGATAGAGAATTTAAGGAGTGAATTAGCTCACCTTCCAAGGAGGATTAGCTTCACTTCTGATTTGTGGACTGCATCACTCATGAGGGCTAAATGTGTCTAACAACACATTATGTTGACAGGAAATAGAAATTAAACATCAAGATTATTGCGTAAGATGCTTTTCTGCCTCCACATTCAGGTATGCCAATAGCAATATAGATTCTAGAGAAGTGGAATAATTGGGGAATTGAGAAAAAAGTGTTTTCCATCACATTAGAAAATGCTACTAACAATGGCACAACACAAGAGATTCTGAAATATTAGCTTATGTTGCAGAATGATTTGTTATTTGGAGGAGACTATTTTCATGTGCGATACGCAACACATGTTCTCAATATAATTATTCAGTTTGGCCTGAAAGATATAGATGATACATTGGAAAAGATCAGAGAGTATCAAATATGTTCAAGATTCTGAAAAGCGTTAGATATTTTTGCAAAATGCGTTGAAGCTGTTGGTATAAAGATAAAAGCGGACTTGATTATGAATGTGAAAATTAGATGTAACTCAACATACAAGATGCTTGATAGGACTCTCAATTATCAAGCTGCCTTTGGTAATCTTAAAGTTATTGATGGGAGAAACTACAAGTTTCACCCTACATAAGTTGAATGGCACCGACTGAAGCAGATTTGTGAATTTTTGGAGCCTTTCGATGAAATCACTAATATGATCTCAGGTTCTAAATATCCAACTTGAAACTTGTATTTCATGCAAGTTTGGAAGGTCAACAATTGGTTGATATCAAGTTCACATAATCAAGATGAATTCATCAGAAGTATGATTGTCCTGATGAGAGAAAATTTTGATAAGTATCGGGAAGAGGAAAGTGATGTATTTGCAATGACTACGGTGTTTGATCCAAGGTTGAAGCTAACGCTTGTAATTTATTATTTTAAAAAGCTCGACAAGAGTTCGACTTAATAAAAGATTGAACATTTGCATAGTAAACTTACTACTCTTTTTGAATCTTATGAGAATAAGTCCATTTTCACGTCGTCTTCTACAGAGACACGTGAAACTTATCAAGAAACTGATGAGAATTCAAATTGATGTAAGTATTCAAATTCTCTGTCTCCTATGCTATTGGTTTTTAAGTTTTGGTTTGAGAAATGTGTATGAATATCTAGATTTTTTCCTGGTTTTAGTTACTGTTTGTTTTGGTTTAGTCTGGTTGAAGAGACATCTTGACCTTAAGATTTATGTTTTCAGCTTCCCATTTAAGTTTAATACTTTGGTTTAATGTTTCAGTTTAGTACTTAATTTCTTTTAAATTTCAATTTAAATATCTTCATTTATCCAAATCCAATGTTTCATTATCAACTATTAGTTTTTGTTTATTTATGGTTCTCTATCTACTTGTTTTGTTATGTTGATGTCATTCTTATGAGATTCCAAGGTTTGATTCTCAACTCTCAAAGCATGAAAATGAAATTGACCGCGTCTTGGTGGAGTTACAGTCGTACGGACAATAGCTTGAGCTTGGGAGCTTAGTGGTGAAAAAGAAGAAGATGCCCGCGGGTATGCCTGTTAGTCCGCCAAGTTATGCCGGGCGGATCTGGGACATGGTACGTTGCCCATCGCCTGTCGTGGACCGGTCCACTGCGGCTCACTAGAAATACGGGACCATCGCGGTCAGTCCGTTTGGTCATGGACATGCCCGTTTTACATTTCTAGGCACATCAAGCCTAAGTGTCCCAAATTGCAGCAAATGGCGGTGGCAGTGGTGCAACCTAGAGTGCAGCTAGAAGTAGCCCTTGACATATAGAACCCATTCAAGTCTTTTATACTATTGGGTCGGGTTTGGATATTACCCATTTGGGTTAGGGTAATTTGGGTATACCTGAACTCAAACAAACCATGAACAAAAAAAACTAATTTTTATCTTTTTATAAATTTTGGAACACATGTATACATATAAATATTTAAAGTTTCATATTAAGACAAAGAAACTTAGATGGCAAAGTGGTTTAAAATGCACTCTTAAATGCTCAAGGTACTAGGTTTGAATCCTTTAAAGTGCATTTTTACGTTTTATTTGGATTTTTCTTCAGGTTCAGATATTATCCGAATCCGATTGGTTATCCGAACCTCAGAGGTACTAAACTTAATTGATTGGTTTTTATACACTACCCAAATCCGAACCAAACCACCTACTGTACTTCGGGTCGAGTTTGGGTTTCGGGTTCTGGTTTGAGTTTCAGATCCGGATAATATGCCCAGGGCTAGCCGGGAGTGCAGTTGTTGGAGCAATCAAATGTATGACTTCTAAGAGTCGGACTTCGTGAATTTTAGTAGTTCAAATTTTATGAATTGCACGCGATAAATGTTAGAGTTCTTAGCAGATGAGGTTTGTGTAGGGACCTTATTGGTGTACGGGTTTAAGTCCCATGTCTTGTTTGATTTTTGAGCAACTTATTGCTTCACTACCTCGGAGTGCGTTAAGAGCACCAATATTAGAGGAGATCCCGGAGAGCGGTCATGTGTGGTTAGAGTTACGGAGGCGAGTTTCTGAGGGTTTCTTTGACAGGCGAGGGGTGTTGATATTCAGATTGCAAGAGAGTCGATGGCAGCAGATTTGATTATCAGTTCCGTGGAGTTGTATGATGTTATTCTTGGTATGGATTGGTTACTTCAACATAGAGTATATTTGGATTGCCATTGGAGTAGAGTGACATTTAAGTGTGCTGGAGGAAGGTGGTATTTCAAGGAGTGAGACCGACTTTAGGGAGTCTCGTGATCTTGGCCATGTAGGCAGGGAAGATGATCGAGAAGGGGAGTGAGGCCTACTTGGTTACTATTTCGATGCCGAAGTCAGTGGGCTCGTATATGGTTGAAGGTATTCTAGTTTTTGAGAAGTTTGAGAATATGTTCCAGTCGTTGTAGGGTTTACTACCATCTTGGTCTGATCCCTTCACGAATTATTTGCAACCAGGGACAACGCCGTGGAAGATTTGTTGAGCAAGAGATTCATTTGTCCTGGCATTTCACTGTGGTGAGTGCCGGTATTGTTCATTATGAAGAGAGTTGGGAGTTTCCACTTGTGCATTTCTTATCGGAGTTTAAACCAAATTATTGTGAAGAACAAGTACCCTCTTCCTAGGATTGATCTGTTGTTGGATCAATTGAGAGGAGCTACTTGGTTCTCTAATATAGATCTGGCGTCGGGTTATCATCAGATACCGATAGATGAGGCAGATGTGAGGAAGACGACTTTCAGGACGAGTTATGGGAATTATGAGTTTGTGGTTGATGCCTTTAGGATTGACTAACGCACCAACATCGTTTATGAATAGTATGTTTTAAGAGTTTCTGGATAGTTCTGTCATTATATTAACGTTTATATTCTTATCAGAGTTTAAACCGAGTTATTGTGAAGAACAAGTACCCTCTTCCTAGGATCGAACTGTTGTTGGATCAATTGAGAGGAGCTACTTGGTTCTCTAATATAAATCTGGCGTTGGGTTATCATCAGATACCGATAGATGAGGCAGATGTGAGGAAGATGACTTTCAGGACGAGTTATGGGAATTATGAGTTTGTGGTTGATGCCTTTAGGATTGACTAACGCACCAACAGCGTTTATGAATAGTGTGTTTTAAGAGTTTCTGGATAGTTTTGTCATTATATTAACGTTTATATTCTTGTGTACTCTAAGAGTTTTGAGGAGCATGCAGTACATTAAGCAGTTATGGAGAAGGTGCGGAAGCATAAGCTGTTTGTTAGTTTGAGTAAGTTCATTTTTTGGCAGAGGGAGTTGGGATTTCTGGGTAATTGTAACGGTCGGACCCATTTTTTTAATATAATAATAATCTAGTAATCCCATACTCACTAACCACCTAATAACCAAACATTAAACCAATTAATTAATCTAATAACCAAGTAACCAGTATTAATTCCATAACAACTAAACCAATAAACCAAACCAACATAAAACAACAACCAGCAATCATAGACAACGTTCTGAGGACTCAACTCTATCAACCTAACAGGAGCCATACAACAACCAATCAAGACACTAAAACATCATCCTCTTCATTGCCTTGATTCCACGATCACACTTTGCCTTTACTTGCACCGCAAATAAAAATTGAGATGCATTAGTATTGTCATAAACACTCAGTAAGACAATTTTTTCATCTACTGGGCTATATACTCACGCAACAGAGATTATAATGTTAAACAAGCAATAAACAAACAAAAACAAACCAGGAAAACAAGTATCAGCTGCCTGCTGAAAGGATTGATGTCGACTCACACCCTCTTGGTGTCGACTGACACTGGCTCTTGGTGTCGACTAAGACTTGCTCTTGGTGTCAACCAACACTGCCTCTCAGTGTTGATTGACAATGCTCCTTGGTGTCAACCAAAATTGCTCCTCAGTGTCGACTGACACCCCTCCTCGACTCAGAAACCCTAGATCCAACACTCGCCAAGTCTCCGCACCGTCAACACCTTGGTGTCGACCGACACCGACTTTGTAGATGAAACAACCCGACCCGTTTTTTTAAATAATAATAATAAATACAAGATATAATTAAGCAGTCCATACTACTTAACTAGACCAACCCAAATCACAACTTCTCTTTAAACCAATAACAACCAATACACATAGCGGAAACGTACCAACCATATAAAACCATTACAACATCAATACAATAACAATCCTAAGCATTCTATCCATCAACCTAGCATATCTCTAACCAAGGTTCCATCATAAACAATATAGCAAAGACCAACAACACACAAACGAGACAATAGATCATCTTCCTCCTCATCGCCATGATTCCACGTCACATACCTGCACACCACAAACAACAATTGAGATGCGTAAGCATTATCATAAATACTTAGTGAGGCCGTCCTCCCATCTACTAAATTATACACACAAGCATTTGAGACCCTCATGTTAAGCAAACAACAAAAACACAAGCAATACATCAAACCAGGAAAAACAAGTCTCGAATGAGACTTGGTGTCGATCGACACCCTGTCGACCGATGCTAGAACAATGCCGAGCGATGCCACACCTGCAGACGCGAACTGCACGAACACGAACGTCGCTCCTTCGATTCCAATCAATCCGATTTCGTCCCAAACTTACTCAATTTCCTCATAAACCTATGGGAAGCCCCAAATCAACATACCCAAGCAAGCAAACACCACAAATAGACAAAGAACAGCCAAAACAAGAGAGATCTCATGCTTAGATCAACCATGGTCAAGCACTCACTTTAACAAGCTGATTCTAACAACAAATACAACAAGGAGAAATTCTCCTTGCGTCTGAAACAGTCCAGAAACGTCCTACAACAAGCCACACAACCAAAAACGACTTATAGCAAAAACTGGAGAGAAACATCAGGAAAGAACAGTCTCAAAGACGATACCCTAAAATAAAAACCAACCGTTCACTATCAAATCCATCCGGTGAAAAGCTTTCTCTAGAGGTCACAAAGCTTCCCACAAAATTTCAGCACGATCAGATCTCATATGCAACCGTAATTGATCCCGAAACACCCGCTGGTCTCAATCCGCGACTGAGAAGAGACGCCCCACAAAACTGCCGATATCTCCTAGAATATCAAATCAAATTAAGTTCTGTAAAAAGGATAGTGTACGAAAATTTCTTAGCTACAACCTTACCAAAAAACAATACCTTTCGAAACAATTTGAGCAGTCGGATCTTCCTTCTCCCAAACCGTGACAGTTCTGTTTCTCTCTTAACTCTAAGGAAAAAGCTTGATCTCTTTTTCTTTCTCTAAAAACCCTTAATTTGTCACTTCCCACTTAAGTACTCGGTTTAGATCACTAAACCAAACCAACCCATACAGAAAACACGAATTAAAACAAACCCGACGAAACCAGAAATAGTGGTGTCGATCGATGCTACAAGGGTATCGATCGACACTCCTACCAAAACCACATAATCCGGTTTGCGGATGTTACAGTAGACACGTTCTGCTCGAAGACGAAAGTCGAAGATCCATTTTACAATTCCTCCAAATCGTTCGAAACTCACCCAAAAGTCGTGGAAACTCATGGGAACCAACAACCAACCCAAGGCATACAAGAAAACAACACAAACAACCACAAAACAAGCAAAACAAAGGATTCTCAGGCTTAGATTAGCCATGATCGTGCATAAAGATCTCCTAGGAAAAGCACAAAACTCCAAAATCTCCCAAGAACACTCTTCTTTTCTCTATTTCTCCCTAGAACGGCAAAACAACCTTGTCTCCACGAACTAGGTTGAGTTTTACCTTAAATACGTTGGTTAGGGATTCCCATTTGAACCAAACCGAATAAAAACGACAATTTAAATTGACCCAGTCGAACCGGCAATTGATGTTGTCGATCGACACTCCCCTTGGTCTCGATCGACACCCACTCCCAAAACCGACTATTTGGTTTGCGGATGGTACAATAATATTATGTTTGTAGAGAGAGTTTCCGTGGACCTAACAAAGATTCAAGCTATCAGGGATTGGCCAAGACCGCATAATGCCACAGAGATCAGGAGTTTCTTTGGTTTGACAGGTTAGTATAGGAGTTTTGCGAGCAAGGAATGATCGATGACTAGGTTGACAGGGAAGGACGTTCCTTTTGTGTTGTAACTGGAGTGTGAGGAGGGTTTTAGAAGCCTGAAGGAAATGTTGACTACTACGCCAGTGTTGACATTGCCAGAGTAGAATGAGCCATATGTGGTTTATACTGATGCTTTCAGAGTTGGCTTGGAGTGTGTGTCCATGCAGCATGAAAAGGTTATTGCCTACACTTTGCCACAGTTGCGGAAGCATGAGGAAAACTAGCCTACTCATGACTTGGAGATGGCTGCCGTGGTTTTTGTCCATTAGATTTAGAGGTCTTATCTTTATGGTGGGAATGTACAGGTGGTTACAGATCATAAGAGACTGGAGTATATTTTCACTAAACTTGAGTTGAATTTGAGGTAAAGGGGATGAATGGAGTTAGTGGCAGATTATGATCTTGAGATAACTTACCATCCTGGTAAGGCAAACTTGGTTGTAGATGCACGGATTCAAAAGTGGGTGGGTTCAGCTTGGGAACAGGATATGAAGTCTCTAGTGGGTGAGATTAATGTATTGAGGTTGTGTGCTATTTCAAAGGAGCCTTTGGGTTTGGAGAAAACTTATCGAGTAGATCTTTTGAGTAGAGTATAATTGGCTCAGGAGAAGGAAGCGGGGCTCATAAACTCCTCTAAAGTTGTTAGTTCGGAGTATCAAATCTCCGCCAATGGTACTATTGTTGTGTACAATTGGATCTGTGTGCCAAAGGATGAGGAGTTGAGGCGGGAAGTTCTGAAGGTGGCTCATGCGAGCATGTTATCTATTTATCAAGGAGCGACTAAGATGCACCATGACCTCATACGGTATTATCATTGGGTCCGGATGAAGAAGAATGTAGCTAGTTGGGTCGCGGGTGCGATGTCTGCCAACTGTGAAGACTGAACATCAGGTTCTGATGGCTTGTTGCATAGTTTACCCATTCCATAGTGGAAGTGGGACATAATCACGATGGAATTTGTGGTAGGATTACAATTGTCTCGGACTTTGATGTGATTTGGGTTATTGTGTACCGGTTGACTATGTCTGCACATTTTCTGGCCATTAAGAAGACTGATGTATGTGAAGGAGATAGTCAGATTGCATGGTGTGCATGCGAGTATTATGTCGAACAGAGATCCAAGTTCATTTATGTGTGTTTGAAGGGTGTTTTAGGCAGAGATGATACTTAAGGTGCATATGAGTACGGCCTATTATCCTCAGACAGTTGGACAGTCAGAGAGGATGATCCAGACTTTAGAGGATTTGATGAGGATGTGTGTGCTGAATTGGGGTGGTCAGTGGGCTCATCACCTGAGCTTGGTAGTGTTTGCTGACAACAACAACTACCAAGCGAATATCAGGATAGTTCCTTATTAGACATTGTATGGGAGGTGATAACAGGACTTTCACCCAGGGTATCAATTCCCTATGCAGTTATAGTACAAAGGGTTATAAATCCAAATGGTCATGATGTTAGCAAGTAAAATATGATCAGAACAGTGCAAGTCAAGCCAAGCAATAGAATGGGTTTTCAACTATCAACCTAAAGTAAAAAAAAAGTATATAAAACAAGAACCACACGACCTAAGCACACTATGCAAGCATTCAGGTACCGGATCGAGTGGGTAACCAGATAACAGAAGAAATCAAGAACACAAAAATCAACAACTCGAGGGTATACACGAGGCTGGTGATCAAGTACCAGTTCAGATAATCGGTTGAGTTATATATAAAAGCCTAAACAATCGAGTACAAAAGCTCCTAAAGATGGGGTAATCGACTCATAAGTGCTCCTGATCAATTTGGGATGTATTACATACCGCAAGCAAAATATTCCCTAGACAATGAATCTCTAAACCTTGCAAAAACACTCTCGTGATAGAAACAATCAATCTTAATCACTCCCCTAACCAACTCTCATTGGAGAAACATTACTAAGCAGTCATTAAAATCCGATTCACTATTGTCAATAAACTCCTTACACATCTAATCTCTTAGGCTAAGTGACTAATCTCTAGCATTGGTTGGTTTAAGCATTTCAACAAACATCTCTCGATGGTAAAACACCTTACATCTAATATCAACCTCTCGGTCTGAAACTAGCATTAAGCATACCAATCTAGAAAGGAATTTTCACAAAAACAATCAAGCTAAGACATCCTAATCGATGAAGAACACATACTCGCCTATCCCATCCTTAGAAACGATTCACTACTCATATCTCATAGCAAACGATTCAAAAACAAAAATGAATGAGAATTGCATTGAATTGAAAGTAAAACTTGAAGTAATAGAAATACATAATCACAAATGAAAAAGTAGTTAAAAGAAGTAAAATAAAAATCCTAACTCTCTGGTTCGTGAGTGTCTGCGGCTTGCTTGGGCGAGAAAAAGGAAGGGGTTTATATTTGAAACCCCTTTAACCTAGCTTCCCAGCTCTGCCCAAAGGTTTGCACGAGGTTTTGCATGTGGTTCGAGTCGTCTGGATGCTCGGGTAGGTCTTTGGGTTGTTCTTCCTGTTCTCTGATCCTCTTTGGTCAGGTTAAGGTTGTGACTGTTCTTCTCGCACAATCACTCCATCGGTACATGTTTGGGGTTTACTTAATTCTTCCCCTTTTTTGGCTCGAAAACACCTATCTTAATCTAAAATGCACAAATGCAATAATGCAGCACCCTATACAGCCTAAATGCAAATTCCTAAGGTTAAGGACTTAAAAATGCTAAGGTTAGGGTATTTATAATGAAAAACATGGATGAAAAAGATGTCTAAAACATGTAAATTAGAGAGTTATCAACACCCCCAAACTTATCTCTTGCTAGTCCTCTAGCAAGGAAGTAAGAAGATGAGTTTTGAAAGTGGGGACTCATACCCTCATCGTACCAAGCGAAAAAATCAAGCTATAGTCCTTAAAGATAGTTTAATGGTGCTAAGATCAATCAATATACTTGCAAATATTTTTCTATGCTTATCACCATGCATCGATCTAGTTCATCCTCCAATTAACAGTAAAGACTTGCGATTCCAAAGAATATCTCTTTCACATTCATTAAAGTGTTTGGCGAATTCTTGCAAATGGAAAGTGAATCAAGCTCAATCGGTTTCAAGGGTAAGGCTTTTTGATAGGTAGGTTCCAAACAATATCTTTAGGTGGCTTACTCTCAAAAGAAGGAATGCTAGACAGTTGTGAAAACTATCTAAGATTTCTCATTTCTAGGAGACTAAGACTTTTCTCTTTTTTTTTTTTTACTTAGAGACTTAGAGCTAATTAAACTGAACTTTAGGGACTCTCTTCTTTTATTTCTATTTTGATCCTCATCCCAACCCAAATAAACATGCTAACCACCTATCTTTCAAAACTGATTCTATTAGCTAATCCAAATGGTTCTAAACTTAGCTAAAACAATAGCCAATTCTTTGTCGTTCTCAATACTCTCAAAGTTTCACAACCTATAGCACCATCAAAACATGAAAAGGCTTGACTCAACAAATCACAACAAGGCTTGAAAGAAAAGGTTTGGGTTCAAGGGTAGGGGAAAACAATTTCGGGTTAAGCGAAAAGATAGGCAAAAATGGAGTGCTAACCCGAGATTTAGAGTTACTATGAGCAAGCATTCAAGTTCCATAAGAAAGATAATTTAAGTCAGGTTAAGTCCAATAATATAAAGATGATACAATGTTCAAGCAAGTTTCACATAAGTGGAATAAGCTTTCAAAAGACACAAGGTTTTAAACAAAGATTATTCATTTTTTCTAGAGAATGATCAAGCAACAATGAACTCTGATTAAGGGCTATAACTTCAATCATAAGGTTGGACTTCAAACAACACTACAAAAAACACGTTATATAACGTCGGTTCTTTTAAGTCAGTTCTTCAACCGACGTTAAATGTTAGAATGGTACAGATATTAACATCATTTGCTTAACCGACATTAACATTTATTTATTTTCTAAAAGTTTTCAATTTATGAATGGATTAGTTTCCATCAAACGAAAAGGCCCAAACAAGCCCAACATGAAACAACAAAATAAAAAAAAATGATGATGTCTTCAAATTAATTAAGCTTTCTAATTAATTAAATCTTCTTCTTCTTCAAAGCTTCTTCTCGTTTTTTAACCCAGAAAACACAGAGCAATAAAAATCAAAATCAAAATCATGGAGTTTTTTTGTTTTTATGCATTTCTAACTGGATTAAAATCACTCATCAGTCTCAAGTCTCAACGAATCCCAAATCCTTCACCGATTTCCTCAATTTCGATTTGAAAAATTTTCGTCGCAACAGCCCGCACACCTCCGACTGAACCATGAGGTCTCCCTCTAGTCAATATACTCACATCAAAGACACTATTTGCTCACAACTCAGTGTTTCCCCCGTCCGTGGTCGCAACCAACATATCATGCCGGCTCGCTATCAGGCCAACCGCCTTAAGCTACGGCATCCAGGAAGTCACTCACACACACACTCCCCCCGCTCTCAGGTCGCAACCTTCGAGTCATACCGGCTCACTGCCAGGCCACAGCCTACAGCTACGATATCCAGGAAGTCTCACATGCCCACTCCCCCCGCTCTCGGGTCGCAACCCTCGAGACATACCGGCTCACTGCCGAGCCACGGCTCACAGCTACGGTATCCAGGGAGTCTCAAATATCCCGCTCTTGGATCGTCACCCTAAAGCGCGCTCTCGGATCGTCATCCGAAGCAAACATACCATTCCCACTCTCTGGCCACAAAGTCCATCGAGCTATCTGTATCACATGAGTTGGGCCCACACAATCTTGAGCAAACAAGTCTGATGTCAACGACTATCTCCCGACTAGATCTACCTCAACACTTTCCATTTCTGGAAACTTCTATTTTTAGAAACTTTCCTCTTTTAGCATTGCGCCTTCACGAAAACTCATAACCCGAACACCACCATGACCACCACCCGGTCACCCTGGAACACCCTACTCTCAAGGTATTTCCATACACTTTTCAAAAATAAAAAAGCTCTAACTCCTATAAAACTTTCCATTTATAACAACCTTCTATTTATGGAAACTTTCTATTTATAGAACTCCCGAGCTATGTCCTTTCCACATGACACACGAGTCAAAAATCCAAACGAACGCCACTTGCAATACATCCACTTACACAATTCACCGCCAACGGTATTCCCTGATACCAGCGTGATCTACCACTTTCCAACAACTTTTCAATAGCCAACTGCAACCCCCGCACAGAAGCTAAAAACACTACACAACTAACAATACACATAATCACTTACCGTGGAATCTCATTAAAGGCTCGAAGAGGATGATACCAGGACTCCATACCACATGAAAATTGACTAACTACTCATAATCAATTCTACCACACAACATCATGCATCAATCAACAGGAAATAATTTCACCAATTAAATTCCTAAACAACTCTAAATCATTCACTTAACCATCCTAGAACCGTAAGGGCTCTGATACCAAAATGAAACAACCCGACCCATTTTTTTTATAACAATAACAAATACAATATATAATTAAGCAGCCCATACTACTTAACTAGACCAACCCAAATCACAACTCATCTTCAAAACCAATAACTACCAATACACACAGCGGAAACATACCAACCATACAGAACCATTACAACATCAATACAATAACAATCCTAAGCATTCTATCCATCAACCTATCATATCTCTAACCAAGGTTCCATCATAAACAATATAACAAAGACCAACAACACACAAACGAGACCCTAGATCATCCTCCTCCTCATCGCCATGATTCCACGATCACACTTTGCCTTTACCTGCACACCATAAACAACAATTGAGATGCGTAAGTATTATCATAAATACTTAGTGAGGCCGTCCTCCCATCTACTAGGTTATACAGACAAGCATATGAGAACCCTCTAGTCTAAGCAAGCAAACAAACACAAGCAATACATCAAACCAGGAAAACAAGTCTCTTCCGAGACTTGGTGTCGATTGATACCAAAAAGGTGTCGACCGATGCTAGCACACACAGTGTTGACCGATGCTAGAACAGTGTCGGTCGATGCCACACCTGCAGACGCAAACCGCACAAACACAAACGTCGCTCCTCTGATTCCTATTAATCTGATTACGTCCCAAACTCACTCAATTGCCTCATAAACCTATGGGAAACCCCAAAACAACATACCCAAGCAAGTAAACACCACAAATAGACAAAGAACAGCCAAAACAAGAGAGATCTCATGCTTAGATCAACCATGGTCAAGCACTCACCTTATCAAGCTGATTCTAACAAGAAATACAACCAGGAGAAATTCT
Source organism: Camelina hispida (assembly GCA_023657505.1). Classification (NCBI taxonomy): domain Eukaryota; kingdom Viridiplantae; phylum Streptophyta; class Magnoliopsida; order Brassicales; family Brassicaceae; genus Camelina; species Camelina hispida. Next base: position 25,496,394 of record CP094637.1, read on the forward strand.
CCTTGCGTCTGAAACAGTCTAGAAACGTCCTACAACAAGCCACACAACCAAAAACGACTTATAGCAAAACTGGACAGAAACATCAAGAAAGAACAGTCTCAAAGACGAAACCCTAAAATAAAAACCAACCGTTAACTAACAAATCGCTCCGGTGAAAAGCTATCCCTGGACGTCACAAAGCTTCCGACAAAATTTCAGCACGATCAGTAACCAGAAGAGACCACGATCTCAATTACAATCCCCGATGGTTCCAACTCGCGTCTGAGAAAACGTGACTCAGGAAACTGCCAATAACTCATCGAGTTTAAATCCAAAACTACTTCTGTAAAAAGGAGAATGACGATGAAAGACTTGGGAATAAACTTACCAAATTTCATTACCTTTGTGAACGATTTGATACGCCGAAACTATTTCCTCCCAAACCCTAACGATTCTGCTCTTTCTCCTTTAATCTCCTTCACACCACAATAGGCTCTCTCCTCTCTCTCTAACTCTGCAAACGGCGACCAGACACCCTAAAACCCTTAATTTGTCGCTTCTCCACTTATATACTCGGTTTAGTTAACTAAACCAAACCAACCAAACCAAAATCGCGAATTAAAACAAACCCGACGAACCCAGAAAAAGTGGTGTTGATGGATGCCACAAGGGTGTCGATCGACACTCCTACCAAAACCGCATAATCCAGTTCGCGGATGTTACAGGATTGCAGGTTATAGTTCGAATCTGAAGCTAGCCTTGTGTGGTATCCCGATTTTACTGAGTACTCTCCAGTCTTCGAAGGGAGCCAAACATAAGCATCAGGGGCGCCTAGCTTGCTTGGTCTGAGTTGAAGGATCTCATTTTCATAGGCTGGGAGGAGGTGTCGAATCAGAGGGAGATCCCAATCCCCTGAGGGGAGAATAAGGTTTGCCACTCGGAGGTTTTGGGAATCTGCTCGTGGTGGTCCCATAGGGATACATGGAATTTCCAGGGAGATCCAGGGATCATACCACATGGAGGTTTGGTGTCCCGTTCCTATCACCTTTCCTAAGTGTTGTTTGATGAGGTATCTGCCTATACAAATTCCTCTCCAGCCATGTGAGGTGGAGCTCGGTGGTTGACATTCAAGGAAGGGGGTGTTAAGGCAGTATTTACCTAGCATGGTTCGTGCAAGTAGGCAAGAAGGTTTTGTGAGGATTCGCCAACTCACTTTGGCCAAAAGAGCATCATTGAAGCACTGTATATCTCTAAATCCCAGTCCACCTTTCTCCTTTGAATAAGTGAGTTTCTTCCAGGACACCCATGATATACTCTTTTTTTCCTCGTTCTTGTCCCACCAGAATCGTGTTAGTACTGATTGAATCCTTTTGTAGAGGGAGCTGGGGATCTTGAAGCAAGACAAGGTGTAGGTTGGCATTGCAGCTAAGACTGATTTCAGCATGACTAGTTTACCAGCTGACGAGAGGAACCGCGTGGACCAGCTGCAAGCTTTTTGTCGTATTTTGTCCACTATATTGGTGAAGAGGTCCTTCTTTTTCCTTCCAAATAGTTCGGGAAGTCCCAGGTATTTTCCCAATCCTCCCTCTTTTTGAATACCTAGTTGGTCTTTAACTCTTGTTCTAACTGCAGCATCAGTTTTTGCAGAGAAAGTGATTGCGGATTTTTGCGGATTAATCTTTTGGCTCGAGGCGACTTCATATTTGTGGAGAATATCAAGGAGAGTAGCGCATTCCTCCCTGTTGGATTTACAGAAGAACATGGTGTCATCCGCAAATAGAAGGTGATTGATTCTAGGGCTTCCCTTTCCCACTTTGATCCCAGTCAGCTTGCCCTCAGCTTGGGCTTTAAGACATAGTCTTGAGAGTACTTCACTCCAGAGTATGAAGATGAATGGTGAGATAGGATCACCTTGTCTGATGCCACGTTGAGGGGCTACGGATCCCTACGCTGCTCTATTCAGGAGGTAAAAATAGGTTACGGTAGTGATACACTGCATGATCCAGTTTATCCACTGGGGGTGGAAACCCATTCTTTCCATTACCATCTTGAGGAAGCCCCATTCCACACGATCATATGCTTTTGTCATATCGGTTTTGACTGACATGAATACTTTCTTCTTTGCTTTTGACGTGTGCAGGTAGTGCAGCATTTCATGTGTGATTAAAACATTGTCCACAATTTCTCTCTGTGGGACGAAAGCTGACTGATTTTAAGAGATCAGGTTTGGGAGAACTGGTTGAAGTCTCTTAGTAAGGATCTTCGCTATGATTTTGTAATAGACTGAACAAAGGGCAATTGGCCTATAATCCTTCATAGTTTTGGGGCTCGGTATCTTCGGTATGAGTCTGACATGAGTCTCATTTATCTTACTTGGTAGGGCTCCCGAGGTGAAAAAACTCTGGATCTCATGTGTGATTTGGGGTTCCACTGTGGACCAGTTTGACTGGAAGAAGCTTGCCGAGAATCCATCTGGTCCAGGGGCTTTATCAGGGTGAATGGAGAAGCAGGCCTGCTTGATTTCCTGCTTGGAAGGTAAGGTGATCAGCATTGCATTGATCTCATCAGATATACATGGGTGTAGGGCTTCTGATATTACAAACCAGTCATCACTGCCTTCAGAGGTAAACAAATTCTTATAATACTCTGAGGTGACTTTAAGAATTTTGTTTTCTTCATAATAAGCTTGTCCCATGTCATCTTCTTGAATCGCAAATTTGTTAATAGTTCTCCTTCCTTTAGTGACAGCATAGAAGTACCCTGAATTCCTGTCTCCCAGGGTGAGTCAGAGTTGACGACTTCTTTGTTTCCAGAACTCTTCTTCCTCACCATAAGCCTTCGCTAGTTCCTCTGTAATCTTGGTAAGAAAATCTTGAGTCGTGTCTGTATCAGTCATGGCTAGTTCCAACTTTTCTTTGCATTCATTTATTCTCTGTTGGCTGTTTAGCTGTTTCTCTCTTGACCAAGTAACTAGGGCTCGTCTAACTCTGTTAATCTTCTGATCAACCTCTTTGTTTGTTGCATGATCCCAGTTTTCCTCTATCAGTTTGGTGACTTCCTCATTGTTCCTCAATCTTCTGTCATAACGAAAGAGGCCCTGACCTCTTTTTCTTTTAAGGTTGAAGTAGGTGATGAGTGGTCTATGGTCAGACCCTTCAAAGCGTAAGTACTCGCTTCTCCCGGAGGGATAGGTTGTTGCCCATTCACTATTAGACATTGCGCGGTCCAGCCGACAAAACACCAGGTGGTCGTGTCTTTTGCCCCTCCAAGACAGGAAGTTACCTGAGTGGCGCAAGTCAAAGAGGTCACATTCCGACATAAGTGTTCTGAGGTCAATGAAAGAGCCTTCAGGGCGTGGTGGGCCTCCAGATTTCTCATATGAGTCCACATTATCATTAAAATCTCCTGTTAAAAACCAGGCATCTGATCTTGATTGACCTATGGTTGAGAGCTGATCCCATATACATTTTCTCTTTGATTTATCAGGTTCTCCATAGATAAAAGTTGCAAAAGAGGTCCTTCCTTCAGCCTTAACTCGAGTGTCAATAAAGTTTTGGGTGGCTGATAGCACTTGGAGATCGATGTGTTCATTCCATAAGAGGGCTAGGCCTCCTCCTCTTGTGCTATGTGGTGGAATCAGTTGCAACTTGGTGAAACCTAGAGGCTGTGTAGTTGTGAGGACAGTGCTGTCTGGGTCTTTTGTCTCCATGAGGAACAGAATATCTGGTCAAACCTGTCGGTTGATCTACTTCAGACGCCGGATTGTTGTGGGGTTCCCCAGCCCACAACAATTCCAGCTTGCTATTTTTAAGGAAGAGGTGGTGGGCCTTTGTGAAAATCCCGCGTGAGTAAATGATACGAACAAAGATTATTAGCTACATTTTCACACATGTCAAGTATAATATTATACTCTCAACATTATCACATATGCCAAGAACCACCACAAAGACCACACATCCCAAAAGACCGTCTTAACAGGCTACATCCCGAAGGACCGTCTAAACATCCCGAAGGACCACTTAAACAGGCCACACATCCCGAAGGGCGGCCACAAAGGCCAAACATCCCAAAGAACCGCCTAAACAGGCTACACATTCTGTAGGACCACCTAAACAGGACAGACATCCCGAAGGACAGCCTCAAAAGGCAACATTGGCTGAACATCCCGCCACAAAGGCCACAACAAAAAATATCTCAAAATACCGCCACAAGGCCACACAATGACTCAAAAGTCCGCCACGAAGGCCACACAAAGACTTAAAATAGACAAATTATAACTTACATTTAAATTTTCACTTTTAGAAACTTTATATTTATGGATACTTTTGAGTTTTAGAAACCGCAACAGTATTTCCTCTATCATGCCAACACAATTCCAAACCCTGAAATACTCTTCTTATTAATCATTCAATGTCATAATCGTTACAACTCCAAATAAAAATACATAATGAAAATAAGATACAACCGCACAAATCTAAATAAAAAACTGAAAACCATGGATAGACAAGTTTAAGCCCCGATCTGCTTCTCGAACCACTTCTTAAAACTTGCCTTCATCCTCGCCTCTGGCGCCCAAGTCTACTCCTCCACACCATCACAATCCCATAGGACTCACCAAATAAACCTTCTTCCTACGAAGTTCCTTGACTCTCCTATCGAGAACTCTCATCGGTCTCGCCTCCAAAGTCATGTTGGGCTGAAAATCTGTAGGAATTTTAGCGAACAACTCATTATCTTTGTGAAAACACTTCTTCATCATCAACACATGGAAAACCTTGTGGAACGCACGCATAACATCCGGAAACTCTAACCTATATGCAACCGGTCCCACCAGCTCAACCACTTTGAACAGACCCATGTACCTCGGACTCAGCTTAGTCTCTGACAATGACCTGTTTGGACCCCACAACTTAGCCATCTTGAGGTACACTTTATATCCAACCTAAAACTCAAGATCCTTCCTCCTATCAACATAACTCCTCTGCATATCCTGAGCCTCCTTCATGTTCAGCTTCAAAACCCGAATCTTCTCCCAGGCCTCATGAACAAATTCTCCACCATATATGCTCTTCTTACCCACCTGAGTTCAGCATAACGGTATATGACATGGCCACCTGATAACTCTCTAATTTACATGTTTTAGACACCCTTTTTCATCCATGTTTTGCATTATAAATACCTGAACCTTAGCATTTTAAGGTCCTTAACCTTAGGAATTTGCATTTAGGCTGTATAGGGTGCTACATTGTCGCATTTGTGCATTTTGGATGAAAACAGGTACTTTGGAGCCCAAAAAGGGGAAGAATGAGGTAAAACCCGAACATGTACCCGATGGAGTGCTTGTGCGAGAAGAACAATCCCAACCTTAACCCGACCAAAGAGGATCTGAGAGCAGGAAGAACAACCCGAAGACCTATCTGAGCATCCACACGACTTGAACCTCGTGCAGACCTTCGGGCAGAGCTGGGAAGCTAGGTCAAAGGGGTTTCCATATATAAACCTCCTTCCTTTTTCTCGTCCAAGCAAGCCGCAGACACTCACAAACCAGAGAGCGAGAGCTTCTAAGAAGAGAGAGAGAGAGAGCGATTTAATTCAAGCTTTGTTAGGATTTTTATTTTACTTCTTTTAACTACTTTTTCATTTGTGATTCTGTATTTCTATTACTTCAAGTTTTACTTTCAATTCAATGCAATTCTCATTCACTTGTGTTTTTGTATCGTTTGCTATGAGATCTGAATAGTGAATCAAATTTTCTAAGGATGGAATAGGCGAGTATGTGTTCTTGATCAATTAGGATGTCTTAGCTTGATTGTTTTTATGAAAATTTCTGTCTAGATTGGTATACTTGATTGATGCTAGTTTCAGACCGAGAGGTTGAGATTAGATCTAGGGTGTTTTGCCCACATTCATAGTAAGCTTGGACTTGTAGATCCTACAAGGCCATGAGGCACTCTCCTAACTCGTGGAGATCACACTCCTTTCCTTAACATGGTTTTGTCCCATGTGGTTTTCTATGTTAAGGTTTTTAACGAGGTGATTCTTCACAAGTTCTAAGCTTAGTCATTTCATTTGGCTAACCTTGAGGGGGAGTATTGATTAGGATCGATTAAGCTAGGAGGTGTCTGTACGGTCGTCCGTAAAAGTGAATTAAGGGGCCGAGTCTTACCATGTCCCATGGAGTGAAGAAGAGGCCACAATGCTCTAAAGCCCAAGGGAAGGATCGAGAACTTCCTTGTAGCCGTTAGAAGAGAAGGAAGAAGAGAGTCAAGGGTTTGGTATCCTCGTGGGAGACCAAGTCATGTCGCTTTCACTCCAGGGATTAGCATTTCTCTCTGTTTGTGTCCCTATCAAACTAGTGTGTCGCATGTAAGGGAGTAGCCCTAATGTTTTATCTATTTAAAGGCTTATAGCCACCTTGTAACATATATACTAATGAATCTAGTTTTTGGTTCATTCTCTTTTCCGATTACACTCTCATCTCATCTCATCTCAATCTAACAGTCCTGACCAAGAGGAGGAGCAGCGACAACGTACCTGGATGGCGTCTAGGAGGTTGAAGCAGAAAGAAATCAAAACGCCGGCAAAGCTGTTCAAGGTTCTCCGCAAGATGAGATTTGTTGGAACCCGCTATCCCCACAACGAGACGATGAAACAGTTGGGGATCCCGAGATATATCAAGTTCCTCTTCGACATGTGCCACCTGGGCCAGATGATGCGGGCCAACCTAGAAGCATATGAGGAGGAGACGGTTCACTTCCTTGCCATGCTACAGTTACACTACTTTAAAGACCACCTGAAGTTGCTACCCAATGGGGGGATTGGGTTCATCACCTTCTTAGTGCGCAACAAGGAATATCGGCTTACTTTTAAGGAGATGGAGGAGCTGTATGATTTCAAGGCTGGTCACGAGAGGCTATGGAGGTAGACAAGCAAGAGATGAAATCCCTATGGTTGACAATAGGAGATAAGCTTCCTTACAAGTTCACAAGCTCCAAATCTGCTCAAATTAGGAGCCTTGTCTTAAGGTATTTTCATAAATCCTTAGCCTGCACTTTAATTGCTAGGCAGGAAACCAAGAATGTAAATGATCATGAGCTTCAGCTTCTAGACATAGCCTTGTGTAGAATCCTGGATAATGCTAGGGATGGTAGACAATTGGTGGGAGATATAGCAAACACTAGCATGGTCTTCGTATTGCTAGACCAGTTTTTGTATTTGAAGGCCTGGACCATGAAAACCGAGAGGCGAGAAGGATCTGGAGAAATCTCCATAGGAGGACTGGTTATGCCTATCTTGGTGGCTTGCGACATACCTCTCAAGGGGGTTATACACGAACCGAGATGGTTGGACGTTGAGTACCTCATCTTGGCGAGATTCCTGGCTTACGAGAGGCCAAATGAGAGGTTGCTTTTCAGGTTCGTGCATCCCATGGTTGGAGCTGGTCAGATGATCTTGCCTAATGTGGCAACCACAAAAATTTGGCTAGGCGCGAACATCGATTTCATACCTCCTTTAGAAGTGATGTACAAACCTAAGGAAGGATCAAAACCTGAAGAGAGTGAACCAAGAAGGCAAGGACCGGGAGATGACTCGGAAGACTATGATTTTGAGTAGTATGTTTGCTCCTAAAAGCAACCAGTAGGGGTAAGAGAAGCACACAAGAGGATCGAGTTGTTGAAAAGGATGAACAACTTCCTAGAAAGGAAAGTAAAAGATCTTACCGGAATAGTAAAGGTGATGGGAGGTCAGATCAGGGAGCTACAAGACAAGGCAAGCTGTGCCTCAGCTCCCACTCCAGCATACGCACCCACATGGACGGAGAGAAGCGGACCACTAGGAGGGATCCGGGGTTTAGTGCCTGCAGAACCTCATAGAGTGTCGTCGTACGAGCCACGAGCAGAGGAGGATAGCACCAGACCTGATATGCCACGGAGAAGCCACTCAGATGCCTATCCGACACCTCACCAGACGGGTTACAAGATGCCCTATATGATGCCTCCATCGAGCACCCATTCGTGTGACCACTCTGGTACTTTCCCTCAGCCTTACCAGATGTCGTACCCAATGCCTTACCCGATGCATCCTACAAGCAGCTACACGGGTGAACATTCTGGGCCTTTTCCACCATACCCATCGTACTACCCGATGCCCTATCCGGTGAGCTACGCAATGCCTTACCCAATCAACCCCTCAGATGTTGGTTCGAGCAAGTCGTCCGTGCACATTACCGAACTCTCTGATGAGCAAACCCCGACACCTGCTCAATCCGGCGATGACCTTGGGTACACTTTGACGAGCATGGAGGCTGCCACAACCGCCTTCTTTACCAACCCATGAGGTACCACCTTCATCCGCACCATTGTTTATACCATTGCATTGTGTTTTATTTTCTTTGTGTGATTCTCAGATTTCTTTTTCAGATTTTTATTTACACAAGAGACTGTGTAATTTAAATTTGGGGAGAGTCTGAGAACATATTTAACATTCTGTTTAATTTTCTTCTTTTCTTATTTCAAATTTTTGCATTCTAGTTTTATTCATTTGAATCTGCATATATTTGCATATAAAAAACCCAAAAAAAAAATTAAAAAAGAAAAAAAAAGTGTTCATGTAGTTGCATTTACATATTAACTCTAGACTGTTTCATAAAAGAAGGATTTTTACGTCGGTATTATAAAGCTTTAACGTCAGTTTTAAAATGACTCTAATAATATAACGTAAGTTTTGTAACTGACTTAACATGGAATGACGTAAAGTGTTTTTGCTTCATTTGTAAAACTGACTTTAACTTTAACGTTAAAAAACTAACGTCAGTTTGTTTTTCTTGTAACGTCAGTTATTATATAACTCTAAAGTTCTTCACATGATTTTTCAAACCGACGTAATACAGTTTTCTTATATTTTTTGTTTATAAAACAGTTTTCTTTATTATTGACTTTTGCTCACAATACAGTTTTTATTAAATAAAAACAAAATTCTAGTTAGTTTTTAAACAGCGATAGATTCATAATAAAATCAAATATTATATTTTAAGGACAATACATAATTGTCATAAAATAGTATAAGATGAAAAATACAAAAAATTGTTTGATGTATAAAAATAAGAAATTCCCTTGTTCTCAGTCAACTGCCTTGTTCCACACCCAACACACATCTGAACTGGAAAAAAAAAAACATAATAACTCATAATCAATGACCAAATGATAAACTGATAATAAAATCTCGGCTTCTTCTATCTTAAACAAGCTACGTAGCCTTAAAGACAACAACAACATCCATTTGCATTCCATAACTAAACAAAAGAAATTCATCATGCAATAACGTTGGCTTCTCATAGTCAATTCGAAGTTTTAAAAACAGAGTCCAACACTAATTGAGTGGACTTATTAGGAGGAGACTAAAAGCTATAGATCAAGATATTATAGAATGACTAACATATCTGTTTACATAACAGTTTCAAGTCAAATGAATTTCTGCTTCAGTTCAAGTCTTCTTAATGCTACTTTCCTGAAATTGTAGATAAATTGTAGATAGTTCTACTTCAAGTTTAATGCATAAGATACATATAATTCTAATTTTGCTACCTGGTCACTGTGAGAACTGAAATCAACTCTTTCTTTCCGAAGTGATTTATATGTGGAGGAGCTTATTACCGTTGAGAGTTCCGAACTGAAAAAAAAGGTTTGAATGCTAAAATTGTGTATTATTCCTTGAGAGAAAAAAATGTTCGATCCCCAAAGACTTCCCCCCCTCTTACATATTTATACAGGCAAATTAATTACCCAATTAATGCGTAATTAATTTTTACACGATTTTTGCGTCCTAATTAATACACTTAAATGCAGGAATTTTTGACCAAGCTGCGAGCTGACTGATGTGTCACCTCTTCGCATTCTCATCTTCCCTATGGGCCTGATGGGCCGACCCGAGCTACATCTTTAGCATGTTTAGCATGCCCGGCCCAGGCCCTTCGCCTGTTATCCGAGATGATAAATCGTAGGTACAACAGTCACTACTGTTGATACTAGATGATTGATAAAGAATGGTGTTTCACTTTGTGTTTCCACCTATTGTATTCTCCTGTAAACAATATGGTGCTTCTTAATCACAAAGAACATTGATAACTTCTTAATCACAAAGAAATTGTATATTACCTGAAAATGAGTTCTTGATCCAGTAAGAGCAAACAGAAAATTAGTCAGGATATCTAGTTTTTCTTCAAGTCCTTTCATATGGTGCTTCATATCTATCATCTCGGCATTAGACGTAGTAGATTCCAGATTTGAAAAATACTTGGACGGTGTGGGTCCATGTCCAACGCATCGAACTCGTCCCGGATGCTCAGGACCAAACACTTGCTCAAATGCATCATTTGGGATTTAAACCGACTTTTTAGGGATTTATTTTACTATTTAAGCACGGGGCTCGACCCCTAGAGAGATAACTTTTACTCTACGCCGTTTTTGAGCACTTGTAAGCTGGGGAGAAGATCTCTAATCCTTTCTAACCCTTTGGAGAAGAATTCTGAACCCTGTTATCTCTTTTTGCAATTCAAACATGTTTTCTTCATATTTTATTCGTGATTGTCTCTGTTCGATGTCTGAGTAGTCTTACTGTTGGGTTTCGGGTTTCAAAGGGGGATTTATGATTCATTAATTTAGGTTGCTAGACTTGGGATTGTTCTGTTGAGTTCTTCATCTATTGTTGTGTTCATTGCTTAAACTAGATTAGCTACCTAGTTTATGATTTTAGGTTTAATTCATCTAGGCATCAAAAGTGTTGTTGAATTACTTGAAAGAACATAGGTGAGCAAGGTGATCCTCAGCCAGCGACAGTTGAAGTTGGGGCACCTTGTGAACAAATCAAAATTGAACTTAATGCTTGCTAGGATTGTCTAGATGCAAACGACGGTTTAGGATTTATTCAATTCCTTGCATAGAAAACTAATGCTGCGACAGTAGGTTTGTTTTATATTTGAGATTTGAGTTCAAGAACGGTTCCTAAAGCTATCCCAGCCCATCACCTATTTTTGAGATCATAACCCTTGATTGATTCCCTACACCTAATTCTTCCTCTTAATTTTACAAGCTCTTATTTATTTTTAGTTTTGATCGATTACTTGCAACACAATCAATCTCTTTGCTTTAGCTAAACTCGGTTTATATAATTTCATAGTTTATCGTTTGGTCTCTGTGGTTCGACCCCAAAGTACTGCGACGACACCACTTGATCGTGGTTGAGTGTGCTTTGGGTTATTGATTTAACTCTAGATTAATTTGGCGCCGTTGCCGGGGACCAAAACGTTGCCTTTGAAATTTTAGATTCACGTTTAGTCTAAGGTTTCTCTATTCTAGTTACTAACAAGTTCTTGCAATCTTATTTCTTTGTTTCAGGTGTATGCATACAAGGAGCAGCAAAAACACTGATCTGCGCATACTAGGGAACAAGGAATTAGCACAGCTCGATCGCGAGAACCGGAAAGCAAAAGCACAGACCAATTCTATGGCTGACGGAGAGAACACAGGGGCTAATCCGCCCAACCCTCAGCTTGGCATCATCCAACAACAGCAGAGGCCGAACCAGCAAGAGCAAGCTGAACTAAACCCACCACCGAGGCAAGCCACGTTGAGGGATGAAGACGCTCAAAATAGGCTGTTTGCGAATCGATCTTCGATTCAACCTCCCACACCTGCGAGGCAAGACCATGAGATTAAGCTTAGTCTTATCAACCTAGTTCAGAACCGCGTGTTCCACGGGTTACCATCGGAAAGTCCTCTAGATCACATTGAGGCTTTTGAGAGGCTGACCAGTACGACGAGGTCTAATGGTGTACCCTATGACTATCTGATCCTGACTCTATTCCAGTTCTCTTTGGCGGATAAAGCACTTATATGGCTGAACTTGTTGGATGCTGGATCACTCACCACTTGGGCGCAATGTAGAGCTGCTTTCTTGAATCACTTCTACACCAAGTCACGCTCAGCCAAGCTGCGAAGCAAGATCACTACATTCTCGCAAGGAGGAATGGAGTCATTTTGTGAAGCATGGGAAAGGTTCAAGGAGTATCTTCGAGATTGCCCTCACCACGGTTACACTCAAGAGAATCTGATGAATATTTTCTATGGGGGCATCGAGCAGAAATACCTGATGGCATTCGACACAGCCAGCAAGGGAGATTTCTCCACCAACGCCGCGAATGAAGCCAATGCACTGATTGAGAATCTCGCTGCTAGCAACAGCAACCACGGTACAGACTATGACCGCACGGTTAGGGTGAATTCCGTAGAGACTGATGCTATTAAGGATCTCACGGCCAAGGTGAATCTCCTGCTAAAAAGGGATCACCAAAGTGTCAACTTGTGCGAGGAACAAGTTGGAGGATATGCAGATTTTGGAACCGAGACATACCAAGAGGGTACGGAGGAAGAAAACTATATGAGAGGACAAGGGAACTTCCAAAATCGAGGTTTTAACCAGAATTTTAGGAATCATCCTAATCTGTCCGACAGAAGCAATAATGTCGAGAATCCTCAGGATCAAGTCTATCCACCGCGACCTCAGCAGAGCAACTTTTCACAAGGCTTCCAGAACAAGGGTACAGGTTTTGGAGGTTCGAATTTCCAACAATAACCTCAGGTCAACAACTTCGCGCAAGGGTATCAACCGGTTGCACCGCAGGCAGCAGTCTCACAGGAGAGCAAACTGGAACAGATGATGCATGCTCTGATGGAGAACCAGAAGAAAAATGCCACTGAGGTGACTGTCAAAATCGACAACATGTACTCTGAGCTGAATGGGAGAATTGAATCGTTAAACTCTCACATGAGAGTGTTGGAAAACCAAGTGGCACAATCCGCAGCTAGAGTCAAGGCACCTCCAGGGACACTTCCAGGGAAGAACGAAGCTAATCCAAAAGAATACGTGAATGTCGTCACCCTTCAAAGTGGCAAGGAGCTTCCGGAACCGCAACAGAAGGCTGGGAATGACCGATCCAGCGATCGGACTGACCAGTCTAAAACACAAGATCAGGAAGGCAACCATGACGCAGTTCTCAACAACATTCCTGATGGTGTTGTTAATCACGGATCAACCATTCCTGAAGATAGGCAGCCCAGCGGATTGCAGCAATCCTATGCACCCAAGCTACCTTTCCCTACTCGCTGCAGATCAAAGATTCAGGAGCGAGAGTATGAGAAGTTGAAGTCAGTAGTAGGAGTACTTCAGGTTAGACTCCCTTTCATCGAAGCAGTAAAGATGGTTCCAGCTCTTAAGAAGTACATGAAGGAAATTCTAACCGACAAGCTCAGTTTGGAGAAGGGAGTGATGTACCTCACACAAGAGTGCAGTTCTATGCTCCAAAATCGAATGCCTGAAAAATGTGGGGATCCGGGACCATTTACCCTGCCTTGCACGATAGGAGATCTCAAGTTCAGCAAATGCCTCTGCGATCTAGGAGCGAGTGTGAGCCTTATGCCACTCAGCGTTGCGACGCGACTTGGCCTCTACACATTCAAACCAACCCAAGTCACCCTAGTCCTTGCTGATCGTTCCACTCGACGCCCAGAAGGAGTATTGGAGAACCTACCAGTGCAAATCGGGAACTGCTACATTCCAACTGATTTCATAGTTCTGAAGCTTGACGAGGAATCCCAAGAACCGATTCTACTTGGAAGACCTTTCTTGGCCACAGCTGGTGAGATGATAAACGTCAAGGAGGGGAAGATCGATTTACACATGGATGATCTGATTCTGAGATTCAACTTGGAGAAAGCAGCTAAGAAACCTACGATTGATGGTCAAACCTTCTGGGTTGATACAATGGGCGAAATAGCTGATGAGATCTATGATGAAGTGTGTACAAGTGATCATCTGGCTGTAGTTCTCCCCAAGCCGGAACCAGAGTTGGGATACCTCTCTGAGGAGACTGAGAACTTGGCCAGAACACTCGATGCTGCAGCAGTTCTGAAACATGAAGTCCTATTCATCAATCTGCAACATGGACTGACTGATCCGGGAACTGGACTGACTGATCCGGGAACTGGACTGACTGATCCGGGAACTGGACTGACTGATCCGGGAACTGGACTGACTGATCCAACTCCTCCTGTGGAAGCATCCGATAAAGGCGACGGATTGACCATTCCAGGCGACAGATCAGCTGATCTCGAAATTTGCACTGGGACAAAATCAAATCAGGAGGATTGGAGCGAACTCAAGGCTCCAAAGTTGGACTTAAAGCCGCTCCCAGATGGGCTAAGATACGCATATCTCGGACCTAACTCCACATATCCGGTTATCATTAACTCTAACCTGAACAATGTTGAAACCGCGCTCTTGCTCTGCGAGTTAAGAAAATATAGGAAGGCTTTGGGCTATTCCTTAGATGATACTTCAGGTATATCACCAGAGTTGTGCTCACATCGGATTCACCTCGAAGATCCGTCTAAGTCTTCCATCGAACACCAAAGGAGGCTAAATCCGAACCTCAAGGAGGTGGTGAAGAAGGAGATCCTCAAACTGTTGGGAGCCGGAGTTATTTTCCCAATCTCTGACAGCACTTGGGTGAGCCCAATCCATGTAGTACCGAAGAAAGGAGGAGTGACAGTAGTTGCAAATGAGAAAAACGAGTTGATCCCCACCAGAACAGTAACAGGGCATCGCATGTGTATCGACTACCGCAAGCTCAATGCAGCCACAAGGAAGGACCACTTCCCTCTTCCATTCATTGACCAAATGCTTGAGCGCCTTGCGAACCACCCTTACTACTGCTTCTTGGATGGTTACTCTGGTTTCTTCCAAATTCCGATTCACCCGGATGATCAGGAGAAGACCACTTTCACTTGTCCCTATGGCACATTCGCTTACCGCCGAATGCCTTTTGGGTTGTGCAATGCCCCAGCCACCTTCCAGCGCTGCATGATGTCGATCTTCTCCGACTTGATTGAGGAAATTATGGAAGTCTTTATGGATGATTTTTTGGTGTATGGCTCATCGTTCTCTTCCTGTTTATCCAACTTGTGCAAAGTTCTTCAACGCTGTGTGGATAAACACCTTGTGCTGAATTGGGAGAAATGCCATTTCATGGTCACCAACGGAATTGTTCTTGGCCATCGAATTTCTGAGAGGGGGATAGAAGTCGACAAAGCCAAGATAGAGGTCATGTCCAGTCTGCAACCTCCAAAAACCGTTAAAGACTTTCGCAGTTTCCTTGGCCATGCTGGGTTTTATCGAAGGTTCATAAAGGATTTCTCCAAGATAGCCAGACCACTCACCCAGCTGCTGTGCAAGGACATCTCTTTTGAGTTTACTGCAGATTGTTTGGAGGATTTCCTAACAATCAAACAAGCACTAATCTCGGCTCCAATAGTACAGCCACCCGATCGGGATCTGCCATTCGAAGTTATGTGCGATGCAAGTGATTTTGTTGTGGGAGCGGTTCTGGGACAACGCAAGGATGGTAAGTTGCATGTTGTTTACTACGCTAGCAGGACACTTGATGGAACACAGACCAAGTACGCCACAACAGAAAAGGAATTACTCGCCATAGTCTTTGCCTTTGAAAAATTCAGATCTTATCTGGTTGGATCCAAGGTTATTGTGCACACAGATCACGCCGCACTACGCTAAACCGAGATTGCTGCGATGGATACTACTACTGCAGGAGTTCGATCTTGAGATAAGAGACAAGAAGGGGGTTGAGAATGGGGTTGCAGACCACCTTTCTAGGTTGCGAATCGATGAAGAGATCCCCATAGATGACCGACTCCCTGAGGAGAATGTGTATGTGGTTGCAGCTTTCCTCGACTGCTACAAGGAGAAAGCTGATGTTAAGGTACTTCAACAAACAGTTAACGGTTCGCCATGGTATGCCGATATCGCAAACTATTTGTGTGCTCCGAACTTCAATGGGTATGCTAAGAAAAAGTTCCTTAGAGATGTGCAACGCTACTTCTGGGATGAGCCTTTTCTCTACAAACATTGTGCTGATGGCCTCTACAGGAGATGTGTTCCAGAATTAGAGGTTCAAGGAATTCTTTTTCACTGCCACGGTTCAACATACGCGGGACATTTCGCTACTTTCAAAACCGCGACAAAGGTGCTTCAAGCAGGCCTCTGGTGGCCTACTTTATTTCGAGATGCACACGACTTTGTCTCCCGATGCGACTCTTGCCAACGACGTGGGAACATCAGCAAACGGAACGAGATGCCACAAAACTTTATCTTGGAAATCGAGGTGTTCGACTGTTGGGGAATCGACTTCATGGGGCCTTTTCCACCCTCTTATGGCAATCTCTACATACTTGTTGCAGTGGATTACGTTTCCAAATGGGTCGAAGCTGTCGCAAGTCCTACTAATGATTCGAAGGTGGTTCTCAAGATGTTCAAGCACATAATTTTCCCACGGTTTGGTGTTCCTAGAGTGGTAATAAGCGATGGGGGCACTCACTTTATCAACAAGCTTTTTGCAAACCTTTTGCGAAAACATGGCGTGACACACAAGGTTGCTACCCCTTACCACCCACAGACAAGTGGGCAAGTCGAGATTTCTAATCGAGAAATCAAGAGCATCTTGGAGAAAACAGTCAACTCAACCAGAAAGGATTGGTCCTTAAAACTCGATGAAGCATTATGGGCATATCGGACTGCTTACAAAACACCCATCGGCACCACCCCTTTTCGGCTGGTTTATGGGAAATCATGTCACTTGCCTGTTGAGTTTGAGTATCATTCCTTATGGGCGACCAAGCAGATGAACTTCAACGTCAAGACTGCAGCAGAAAGACGCCTTATTCAGCTGAATGAGCTTGATGAGATCCGCATGGATGCTTATGAGAACACCAAGATATACAAGGAAAGGACCAAAGCCTTACACGACAAGAAGATTATTCCAAGGGATTTTGCTGCGAACGATTTGGTCCTTCTTTTCAACTCAAGGCTGAAGATATTTCCTGGGAAGCTGCGTTCCCGTTGGTCCGGACCTTTTCGAATCAAGGAAGTCATGCCTTATGGTGCTGTTGTAATTTGGGACCAAGAGGGGAAAGAATTCACTGTCAATGGCCAGCGTCTTAAACCGTACCTAGCGGAGTATGACCCAATTGAGACTTCCCTCCCTCTGGAGGAACCACAGGCTGCTTAAGCAGCAAGAAAAGTCAGGCTTGAGACTATAAACAAGCGCTAACGGGAGGCAACCCAAAGGGTTTGCATTTGCTTACCCTTCTCTTTTTGGTTTTTGTTTTTCTTTTCTTAGGAAATTTGCTATTTTTTGTATTCTTTACAGAGTTACTCGAGAATCACGTTTGGTAGTGAGTTTGATTCTCAGGAACAGGTTCTAAACGCAGAAGATGCAAAACCCTTTTCGAGGAAAGTTCCGTGGTGGTCAGGATCAGCTAATCTAATTCTGGATTGACCGATCCCCGTTCCAGGTAAGTAAAATCGAGGGACGTATAAAAAAAAAAAAAAAAAAAAAAAAAGATGAAAGAAGAAGGAAGAAAGAAAATTGGTTTTCGGATTCCAGAACTTAAATTGAACCGGGTTAAACCGGATTCGTGTTCACATCCCATAAAACCTAATTTCTTTTCTTCTTCCTTCCTCCCTCGCCTTACACGAACTCAATTTCCCTCTCCTCTAAACTCTTCTCTTGTTTGATTCGAATTTTGGGTTTCTTCAATTTGATTTTCAATCCTTTGCCCTACCCAATTTTTGTATCAATCACTCGACCAAGGTAAGTGCTCTCTTTCCGATTTTTAAATTTGGTTTCAGAAATTCCAAGGTTTACACCTCTCAAAATTTTGAGATTTCTGCTATCCTCTCTTCTTTTTCACCGTTGATGAGTGCATTGTTGAGGTTGATTGTCCTAAGTAGATTTTGGAGCTAGATTTAGGCTTAAATGGCTAGATTTTGGCATAAGCTTATAACATGGTCTGATTTCGCTTAGGGAATTTCGATTGCTTTGATTTTTCTAATATATTGGCTATTAACTTTTTCTTGTAGACTATGCCTAAACGAAGCCGAAGCGGTAAGGAGACTGCCACTCCTTCCGAAGCACCGCCAACGAGAGTTTGGAGTGATGAGGATACCAAGGGTTTGAAGTTACTTGGACAATGCAAGATGGAGCCAACTCGTTTTGTCGATCGGGAACTCTTTGAGAAGATGGGTATGCTGTCGGATTTTGATGAGTTGGTGAAAAATATGGGATTTGGTACTTTCGCTGAGCAAGCATGGGACTTACATGATCGGCTCGCACGAGAGTTTCTTGCCACTGTGCAAGTCGATACGCCTGGCGGATCTGATGTGATGGCCGAGCAGTGTTCGATCAGCTTCTTCCTACTCAAGAAACACTATGTCATCTCCATGTTTGATCTATGTGACATATTTGGTTTCCCCAGAAACTCCTTATGCACGATGGAGAAGCTCGACAGTAGGACAGATGTTTGGAAGCTTATTGCCGCTGGGCAATACACTTCCCGAAGCGCCAAACAGTCTCGCATCCGCAACCCCGTCCTCCGAATCACGGCGAAGTTCCTGAGTAACACAATTTATGCTAGGGCTGAGACTAGCACATTGCAGCTACCTGAGTTGTGGATGTTTTTCCATGGTCTTCGCAGGTTCCTTCACGCTCCGGATTCCCCTTTGTATCACCAAACTCATGATGTCAACTTTGGTTTCCTGCTATCTAAGGAGTTTGAACAGGTTCGGAGGAGCATGGCTCATGCGAAGAACAAGAGAGTTCTTATCGGCAGTTTGGTGACCCCTATCATTGAGTATTGCGGCGTTGTTTTGCCACCACATGCTAAGGTGTCACAGCGGAAGTTGCTTGACCTCAAGTTCATGTTTACTAGTGAGATTTTGGTGAGACAAAAATTCTGCTATCGCTTCCAGACCAAGACCGGTCAGCTTCGTTATATGCTGATCCCTATGCCTTTCGTCACTACCCTCCGCAAGGTTCAGAACATCGATTTTGATCCTCCTGTTGACATCCTTAGGGATATTGATGATGTTCTTTTGGGAGAGGAGCGAGAGCCTGCAGCACTCCGATCCCGTAGCCGCCCACAACCCGCCGGGGCATCTACATCTTCGCAGCCATCTCAGCCCCTTCCACCGTTTCCCCCTTTCGATGTGAACCAGTTTCTTGCTGCACCACCTAAGGAGCCAGCTCGAAACGAGTTTGAGAGATGGGTCTACGACACTCAGCAGAAGAACAACATGTTGCTCACTCGCTTGGCTACTTGGCTCCAAAGTCTCGCACCATCCTGCTTCGCACCACCTCCAGCAGCTCACATCGATACCGACGACGAGGAGGACGCAGCCACTGAGCCTCTTGGGTCTGACCATTCCGCGACGTCCTCACCGTCTCAGCAGTTCTGACCAGTAGCTACCTCTTTCCGGGTTACTCTGTTACTCTTCTAGGATTTTTATCTTTTGATTTTTATTGTCGGAGGTTTCTTTTCCTTTGCTTTGCTTTCACACCGGGACGGTGTGAAGTAAGTCCGGGGGAGGGATGTCTCCAAGTTACTAATGACGTTTTCTTTTGTTGTTTCTTTTGATTTTCCTTTTATTTGAGTCAGTTTGTCTTGTCTAAAAAAAAAACGAAAAAATTGGAAAACCATGATCATTTCTAGGAATCTTTTGCTTTGAACTAACACTCTTATGATTACTTTTGTACCTCTGATTTGGAATGAAGCTTGGAATGAACATGAGCAGTCTCAACACGCCCCAAAAGACACTCGCCAAGGAGAGCACTAAGTTGAACCAGAAGTTGTCTCTAGCTTTAACAGGACTTAACCGGATTTAATTTCTTACCTTGGGGCTTGGTATACATCGGACAAGACTCCTCCCTTCAAGCCTTTCAAGACGTGCATCTCCTCACAAAGTATGCTTCCCCTCTCTCTTCCCTTCAGTACTCAGTAAAAAAGAAAAGAAAAGAAAAATATAAGAAGAAGAGGATATAGGTAATAAAAGAAGTGAACCGAGGGTTGTGCGTAAACCCGTGCATCTTTCGGAACTCATGGAAACCTGTCCACAAGAAAAGAGCAAAGGATTGATAAAAAAAATAAAATGATACCCTAGAAAATTAGGGAGAAATCAATCCTTTGGAAGTGAGAACAGAGAGAGGAAAGGGAGCATAAGAGGAGGTCTTAGGCGATAAGAGGTTGAAGGAGTCAACAGTTCAATGATCGATACTCCCATGGTAAGTCCGCACCTTTTTACTAATCTGATGTAGAGAGACAACAATGGGGAGACTGAAGGTTCTCTGAGGCCGTGGAGTTCAGAGTAAGGAGTGTTGATCCTAATCATGGGCAGAGTACAGAAAGTAGTTCTCAATTTGATGTTATGAAGAGTGCAAAGAAGAGGTTCCCAAGAATATGTGAGTTTCCACTTTCAAACCTTTTCTCTGTTCTTGAGTTTTTGTCTGTTCTTGCTTGAGGACAAGCAAAGATTCAAGTCCGGGGGAATTGATGTGTCTGCATTTTATAGGGTTTTAACTATAGTGTTTACACTTGTTTTGAGTATTTTGTTAGGTCCAAGTGTGCTTTTAGAGTCCTTTTTGTCTTTTGTGAGTCTTTACAGGTCCTAGGAGACTTTAGGAGGAATCTGAGCGTTTTGGGGATGAAAATATGCATCTGGAGCTTAATTGGTTGAAGACTGATCAAGCTAGAAGACAGATGAAGTTAGAGCAGAAATACGTTCTGGATCGGCTGATCCTCGCGAGATCGACCATTCCCGTCCCCGACGCAATCTTTCCTTTTCTGATTTAAACCGACTTTTTAGGGATTTATTTTACTATTTAAGCACGGGGCTCGACCCCTAGAGAGATAACTTTTACTTTACGCCGTTTTTGAGCACTTGTAAGCTTGGGAGAAGATCTCTAATCCTTTCTAACCCTTTGGAGAAGAATTCTGAACCCTATTATCTCTTTTTGCAATTCAAACATGTTTTCTTCATATTTTATTCGTGATTGTCTCTGTTCGATGTCTGAGTAGTCTTACTGTTGGGTTTCGGGTTTCAAAGGGGGATTTATGATTCATTAATTTAGGTTGCTAGACTTGGGATTGTTCTGTTGAGTTCTTCATCTATTGTTGTGTTCATTGCTTAAACTAGATTAGCTACCTAGTTTATGATTTTAGGTTTAATTCATCTAGGCATCAAAAGTGTTGTTGAATTACTTGAAAGAACATAGGTGAGCAAGGTGATCCTCAGCCAGCGACAGTTGAAGTTGGGGCACCTTGTGAACAAATCAAACTTGAAATTAATGCTTGCTAGGATTGTCTAGATGCAAACGACGGTTTAGGATTTATTCAATTCCTTGCATAGAAAACTAATGCTGCGACAGTAGGTTTGTTTTATATTTGAGATTTGAGTTCAAGAAAGGTTCCTAAAGCTATCCCAGCCCATCACCTATTTTCGTGATCATAACCCTTGATTGATTCCCTACACCCAATTTTTCCTCTTAATTTTACAAGCTCTTATTTATTTTTAGTTTTGATCGATTACTTGCAACACAATCAATCTCTTTGCTTTAGCTAAACTCGGTTTATATAATTTCATAGTGTATCGTTTTGTCTCTGTGGTTCGACCCCAAAGTACTGCGACGACACCACTTGATCGTGGTTGAGTGTGCTTTGGGTTATTGATTTAACTCTAGATCACTAAGCTACTTAAGGCAACTTACAACGGGTCCGATTACTAGATCTGCAGCAAAGGTTCAGGCTCATAGCATCTTGGTATCAGAGCAGAGCGATTCAATGGGAGAAGGAGCTTTGTCCACATCACAGTTCGAGCAACTCAAGAAGCTAATTAGCTCGGAGATGGACAAGAAACTCAGACCGCTGCAGGCTGTGATGGAAGAACTAAAAGGTGCTTCCGCCTCACAACAAACTGCTATTGAGATGACAAGTTCAGACCAGCAGGAGGCGAGAGAGCAAACTAAGTCCATGATTGAAGAAATCTGTGAAGAACAGGCCAAAATCAGAGAAGATAGGAAGGCTGAGAAGGAAGATTTAGCTAAAACAGTCCAGTCACTGACTTTGGGTTTGAGAGATGACGATGTAGAGGAAGAAAAAGAATAAGTTTATGTATTAAAGCTGAAACCGTAAGCAGGCAACTCCGAGAGCGGTGTACTGAACAGAGAACAACATAGTACTCATTCAGGTGGTCCTTGGGCAAGACGTACAGTTGGAAGAGAGCGTGGCCATCGATTGACAGACAGTGGTGGTGAGAACGCTGTGAGACAGATTGGGGACAATTATGAGGACGACAAAGCAGGGTCCTTGAGGGGTGATTTCAGGGTGCATAAAAACGCTAATGGGAGGAGTGGAGACGAGAAAATCGTGGTGCCTCCATCCAAGATGGAATTTCCACCCTATGATGGTTCTACGAATGCCATCGAGTGGCTGCAGAAGTGTGAGGATTATTTCGATGATCAAGGATATACAATGATGATGCGAAGGTGCGCCAAGCAACTTTTGTTTTAACAAGAAAGGCACATAATTGGCACAACAATGTGCGGAGACTCGTTGCTCGTCGACTAGGCTGGGCAGAGTTTAAAAAGATCTGTAAGAGTAGATTTGGGTGAGCAGATGCAGTTAATCCTTTTGGAGAGCTGTCTAACTTACGACACACCGGCACGGTAGATGTATATTGTGAACAATTTGAGGAGTGTTTGGGAAGACAAACAAAGATGACGGGAGATCAACAACTTAGGCAGTTTTGTGCAGGCTTAACTGACTCCTTGAGGAAAGAGGTGGAATATTTGAGGCCAGAAACAATTTTTGAAGCTATGGAGTATGCAAGAGAAAATGAGTATAAGATTGAAGGAGACAAAAGAACTCGAACATTTGGCGGACATTTGGCTCCCATAACACGTTATTCAGGTCCTCTGACAAGACCCACCGGAGTGGGACAGCACGGAGTAACAAACCGAGAGGGTGACGTCACAAAGGAGCGGCAAACCGGTTCTAAGCAAAATAATACAAAGCCTCCCTGGAAGACGCTTACTAATTCTAAGATGACGGAAAGGAGAGCCAAGGGACTTTGTATTAATTGCGAGGAATTATATGCTCTAGGCCATGCATGTAAACCGGTGTTATTCCACATATGGCCAGTTGAGGCTGGAGAGGAGCCAGAGGACGGATCGCTTGATGAAGAAGAGATGAAAATCTCTTTGCGTGCAATGAAAGGAGAACAAAATGACAAAACTTTTCAGGTGAATGCAGATATTGCCAATGGACAGGCTGGATCTTGTTAGATACGGGAAGCACACATAATTTCATCAAAAGTAGTGTGGCTGAAAAATTGAGAATTCCAATGCAGAAAAAACCAGGACGAGTAATTTCGTTAGCAGATGGTGGTATTTGTCAAGTTGATGGGTTTTGTAAAGATATGGCAATGATGGTCCAAGGGCATCATTTTGTGGCTGACTGTTTTGTGATACCACTCAGTGGCTTTGATGTGGTATTGGGGATACGTTGGTTGAATGCTTTAGGACGTGTTATGTGGGATGGTCCAGCAAAAACTATAGAATTTGACCGTCAAGGAACCATGATTACATGGAAAAGTGAAACGAACAATGTAAGGGAGAAAGAGACCAATTTAAACGCCATCGGTAGCAATAAAACCCTTGACGATTGGTTTGAAGAAGAATAGGAGATATTTTTAACCCATGGAGATAATGATGATGAGATATCGAGAAAAAGATAGCACAGGAGGCAACATCAGTTTTAGTTCCAAGAACATCAGCTGGGTTTGAAGGATTGTTACGGGAGTTTGGAGACTTATTTACTAAGCCAACAAGGCTTCCACCACAGAGATCGTGTTATCATAGAATCAGTCTCCTACAAGGGACTAACCCAGTTGCAGTTCGACCTTACCGTTATCAACATTGTTTAAAAGATGATATTGAAAAGCAATGCACGGAAATGCTTAAAAGTGGAGTCATTCGGCCAAGCTCTTCTCCTTTTTCTTCCCTGGTATTGTTGGTAAAAAATATGATGGGACTTGGAGATTCTGCATTGATTACAGGGAACTGAACAAAGTAACGGTTAAAGATAAATTTCCAATTCCTATCGTAGATGAGCTCCTAGATGAGCTGCACGGAGCACGTTTCTTCACAAAGCTGGACCTCACGTCGGGCTATCACCAAGTTCGAATGTTTGAAGCAGACATTGAAAAAAACAGCATTTCGAACTCATCATGGCCATTACGAATTCTTGGTGATGCCTTTTGGGATCTCTAATGCACCGTCAACCTTCCAAAGCTCATGAATTCGGTATTTCAAGGTGTACCCAGAAAATTTGTCCTTGTATTTTTTGATGACATTCTTATCTACAGCACTACTTTGGATGACCATTTACAACATGTCCGCACTGTTTTTGAGCTCCTACGAAGACATAAGTTGTTCTTAAAACGTTCCAAGTGTTCATTTGAATTGACCGAAGTTGGGTACTGAGGACACGCTATTTCTTATGATGTAGTGAGAGTCGACACAACTAAGGTTGCCGCCGTTCGCGACTGGCCACGACCAATGTCTACAAAAGCTATGAGAGGATTTTAGAGTTGTCTGGCTATTATAGGAAGTTTATACAAGACTATAAAATTGTGGCTACTCTGTTGACAAACATTCTACGAAAAACAGGGTTTCTTTGGAATGAGAGGCAGAACTAGCATTTACAACATTGAAACACGCTTTGTCCGAAGCACCGGTGTTGGCATTGCCGGATTTTACTAAGGACTTTGTGGTGGAATGTGATGCTTCGGGAAGTGGGATTGGAGCTGTACTTCATCAACAGGGACACCTAATAAAAACTTTAAGTCGCAAGCTGGCCGAACGCCACAACAAGCTAGCTGCTTACGAGAGAGAGCTTATTGGTCTTGCAAAGGCATTCATTCATTGGCGACCATACTTATGGGGAAGACGGTATATTATACGAACTGATCATTACATTCTTAAGTTAATACTTGAACAACACTTATCAACAACACCACAAATTCACTGGATTAGTAGGTTGTTGGGGTTTGACTTTACAGTTGAATTTTGTTCAGGCAAATCAAATAAGGCGGCAGATGCATTGTCACGACGGAGTGAGAATGAAGTTGAGGGAGAATGTGTGGTTTATGTGATACAAGGGCCTAGCTCAGGAATTCTTGAACAATTAAAAGCTGAAGTTGCAACTCAACCACACCTCAATGAAATTTGTGATAAGATAATACGAGGAGAGCTTCCTCGTGCATGGGAGGCTAAAGAAGGGCTGATTTTTTTTAAGGGCAGAGTATATATCTCGCCCGAATCATCCTTAGTCCGCGACATGGTATCCGAATTTCACAACTTTGGTCATGAGGGGGTTCAAAAAACCATGGATCGAATTAGACGAGATTTTTACTAGAAAGGGTGGAAGAAGACTATTCAAGAATTTGTGAGGGAGTGTCAAATTTGCCAGCGAAACAAGTGGGAAACAGTACAACCTGGTGGGTGTTGTACCCACGATCTATCATCTCGGGCAATAAGCGAAAGTGGGCCAAGGCCGAAGTTATCTAATGGGCCAAAGAGTGTGTAGCTTATCAGCCCATCAGGACAGTCAAAGAAGAGAGCACGGAAGGTGCCTCAACCCGACCAGCTCGGAGTTCGGGCCCGGTCAAAGATTTCCTCATTCAAGAGGGTTGATTGCACCGCGCGAATCTCATCCTATTAATTATGTATTAATTGAGTAATAAATTGGTCGCTATAAATATGTAAGGGGGGTATCACTTTGAGGGGATCCAAAATTGAAAATTGTAACCAAGCAATAGCAATACAAAGAGAAATATTCAGAAACTTTTTTAGTTCAGTTCGGAACTGCTTAACGGCGATAAGCTCCTCCACGTTTTTAATCACTTCGGAAGGAGAAGCTCATTCTCAGTTCTCACATTTGGCGCTAGAAGGAGGGGAGTTATCGCCTGACTCTCGCTAGTTCCGACTTCTTACACAAGTTCATTCCGCAAAACCACCGCTATGGCAACCAGCTCTCCCAATCAGGTATCCTTGGAGGTGATCCAGAAGCTCCTACAAGACTTGTCCGAGAAGTCCGACCGTCAGCAAGCCGCCTCCGCCGCCCTTACTGAGCGTTTCGACAGTCTGGAGGGCCAGATCTCCGCTCGTTTGGATGAAGTTACGACGTCTGTAGTAGACCTCTCAGCCTCGCAACGCGCCTACGCCGATCGGGTTGATCTCCTATCCTCTGACCAAAACCCACGTCGACGCGCTTTGGATTTCTCCGGTGTGACTCCACCTTCCACTTCGCAGGGAGCAGCAACAAACGTCACTCCGGGAGATTCGTTCCCGCCTCAAACCAACACGCAAACGGCACTACCACTGGCAGGCGATGGTCACACACCGGTTCAGCCCGGCGTCGTCCGACCTCACGAGGTCCCAGTCCGTCTTCCTCTCCCTGTAGATGGAAACACTTCGGCTTCGGGGTATACTGTCAACCCCGAGATCTTCCGCATGCAGAGCGAAATTTGGGACATGCGGTCTGTGATGCATAGTGCAACAACCTCAGCTCCGGATATATTCCGAGTGATTGAGGAGTCGAGGCGAACTCCTTTTTCCGACCAAATAGCCCGAGTCCGCATCAAAGATACTGGCAAAATTAAATTCTCGAGCTACGAAGGAAAAGGAGATCCGACCAATCACCTCAAGACTTTCTTGCTGACAGCCAGCCGGGTGGACCTCGAGCCCCATGAAGCAGACGCTGGGTACTGCAAGCTGTTCGCAGAAACGTTTAGTGGACCGGTACTGCTTTGGTTCACA
This sequence comes from Camelina hispida, assembly GCA_023657505.1. Lineage (NCBI taxonomy): Eukaryota > Viridiplantae > Streptophyta > Magnoliopsida > Brassicales > Brassicaceae > Camelina > Camelina hispida. The sequence goes on from CP094637.1 coordinate 25,523,155, forward strand.
TCTTTAGCAGCTGGCTCCATAACAAACTTTACCGAGCTGTCGACCTCGTTCGTCAAGCAGTATTCTAGCCTAATCGAAACTGCGGTGACAGATGCTCAGCTTTGGAACTTAAGCCAAAAGGCTGGAGAATCCCTTCGGTCTTACATAACAAAGTTCAAGGAGATCCAGGTCAAAATTCCCGGACTCTCGGACTCCACAGCCCTGGCCGCGCTTAAGAACGGCCTCTGGCACGAATCTCGCTTCCGCGAAGAGCTGTCCGTGAATCGTTTCCCAACTATTCAGGACGCATTACACCGGGCTTCGAACTGGATAGTCGCAGAAGAAGACAAACTCGCCGCTGCGCAAAAGCAAAACGCCCCGCCTGCAGGGAAACCACGCTTCGAAGCACCTGCCAAAAAGACTCCGCCTACGACTCCGAAGTCCGGGCCGAGCACTTTCGCAGTCACCCAATCTCCCAAAAAGAATTCTCCAAAGAATTCACCGTCCAAACCACCATTTTCACCACGCTCCAAGAGCGGTGTACTCCCGAGTAACAAATGGGTCCGAGATGAGGACACGTACTGCGAGCTCCATAAAACCAACAGTCATTCTACTCGTGACTGCAAGAAGCTGATGCATCTCCTCGCAGAGAAATATGTGGCGAGAGAAATGCCGAATGTCACAATTGAGGAATTAGAGCAAAAAGTGATTCCCGAAGTGGACGAGGACGCTCCACCTTCGAAGAAACCGAAGCAGTCCGATGGAAGTGAAGCTGCCAAGAAAAGAATCGACGTGATAATGGGAGGATCGCGTCTATTTCGGAACTCCATCACTGCGATCAAAGACCATCAGCGGAAGCTTACTAGCCCGCAGCCGAAGCGAGCTAAGTTGATAACCAGCGATCTACCTGATATTTCTTTCTCCGAGAAGGAATCTGAGGGGCTGGACAATCCGCACGATGACGCGCTCGTCATCTCGCTTGACGTAGCGAACCACGAAGTTTGCCGAATCTTAATTGATACTGGGAGTTCGGTAGACTTGATTTTCCTTGAGACGCTCACCGGAATGGGTATCGGGAAAGAGCACATCGCAGGACCGCCCTCACCCTTGGTCTCGTTCACTAGCGAGACGTCGATGTCTTTGGGCACGATCACACTACCAGTGTCCACTCAAGGAGTGGTTAAAATGGTAGAGTTCACGATTTTCGACCGACCTGCGGCCTATAACGTCATTTTGGGAACTTCCTGGCTCTATCAGATGAAGGCGGTGGCCTCGACGTACCATCAGTGCGTCAAATTTCCGACCCCACAAGGAGTCCGGGAGATTCTAGGAAGCCAAAGGACGGCCAGGAGCTGTTACCTCGCAAGCCACAAGCTCCTGATCCAATAGCAACCACAGCTCGAGGTCCCGAAAAATCCAGTTCGGAAGCAGCTAAAAGGTGACCTCACTGAATCCATTTTCATCAATGACAAGTTCCCGGATCAAGAAATCAAGATCGGAGTGGGATTGGATAGCGAGCTCCGTGCCGCCCTGATAACCTTCCTGCAAGAAAGAATGGCCACCTTCGCGTGGTCCGTAGACGAGATGCCCGGCATCAGTCCAGAAGTTATTTCCCACGAGCTGAATGTGGACCCTACATTCCGACCTGTCAAGCAGAAGCGAAGGAAGCTGGGTCCTGAGCGATCTGAAATCGTTAATAAAGAGGTTGAGCGTTTGCTGAAGGCGGGACAGATACGCGAAGTAAAATACCCTGAGTGGCTCGCAAATACAGTGGTAGTCAAAAAGAAGAACGGAAAGTCGCGAGTCTGCGTTGATTTCACCGACCTGAATAAGGCATGCCCCAAAGACAGCTTCCCACTACCGCATATCGACCGGTTAGTTGAGTCCACTTCGGGTCACGAGCTGATGTCCTTCATGGATGCGTTCTCTGGCTACAACCAAATCCTAATGAACCCGGACGACCAGGAGAAGACTGCATTCATTACGGACCGCGGGATCTATTGCTACAAGGTGATGCCTTTTGGGTTAAAAAATGCGGGAGCAACTTACCAAAGACTGGTGAACCGAATGTTCGAGCATCAACTCGGAAAAACCATGGAAGTTTACATTGATGACATGCTGGTAAAATCAATGGAAGCCAGCTCGCATCTCGCCGATCTGAAAGTCTGCTTCGACGTCCTGGATCAGTTCGGGATGAAACTCAACCCCACGAAGTGCACCTTTGCAGTTCCATCAGGAGAGTTTCTGGGGTATATCGTCACAGAAAGAGGAATTGAAGCGAACCCGAGGCAAATTAATGCTTTCCTGTCTATGAGTTCTCCTAGGACCTTGCGAGAGGTGCAGCGCCTTAACGGACGGATCGCAGCTCTCAACCGCTTCATCTCTCGATCTACAGACAAATGCCTCCCTTTCTACAAACTGTTACGAAAAGGGGGAAAAAATTTCTTGTGGGATGCGAAGTGTGAGGAAGCATTCGCCCAACTCAAAGCTTATCTATCTGAACCGCCGGTCTTGGCGAAGCCTGAGTTCGGAGAGCCACTCTTTCTTTACGTAGCCGTATCGGATAGTGCGGTCAGTGGAGTCTTGGTTCGTGAAGAAAGGGGGGAGCAGCGACCAATTTTTTATATCAGCAAGTCATTTACTGGGGCGGAGTCGAGGTATCCTATGATGGAAAAGTTGGCCCTAGCAGTAGTCACTTCGGCAAGGAAGCTGCGGCCTTACTTCCAGTCCCATACGATCATAATCCTGACGACGCAGCCACTTCGGACGGTATTACATAGTCCAAGCCAATCCGGACGGCTGGCTAAATGGTCTGTTGAGTTGAGCGAATATGACATCGAGTTCCGGACTCGAACCTGTGCGAAGTCACAAGTGCTGGCTGATTTTTTGATCGAACTTCCACTAGCCTCCTCGGCTAGCGACACTGTCGAAACTCCATGGACGCTGTATGTCGATGGAGCTTCTTCCAAATCGGGAGCAGGAATTGGAGTCCGCCTCACTTCTCCTACAGGCGAAGTGATCGAGCAATCATTTCGCTTGGCTTTCAGTGCATCCAACAACGAAGCCGAGTACGAATCTTTCCTCGCCGGCTTGCGCCTCGCAGTGGGGATTGGTGTCCGAAAACTTCGAGCTTTTTGCGATTCGCAGCTGGTCACCAACCAGTTTTTGGGGGAGTACGAAACAAAGGATGGCCGCATGGAGGCTTATTTGTCCACAGCTCGGGAGTTAGTCGCCAAGTTTGAGGAGTTCGAAATCACTAAGATCCCACGAAGTGAGAACTCCGCTGCGGACGCTTTAGCATCTCTCGCCTCCACTTCGGATCATGCGACAACAAGGATCATCCCCGTCGAAGTCATCCAGTTTCCGAGCATCCGACTGGAGAGCACACACGTCGTGACCCGCGCAATGAAAAAATAGTTGGCCGCTGAGGAAGCAGCTCGTAAGACGGCTACGGACTCTCGAACCTCGGAGGGTCCGGACCCTGTCTTGCTTACCCCAATGGACGTTCACCCACCTCTCGCCGAGCTCGACGAAAGTTCAGCTCCGGAATCCTCGAGCTCACCAGCTGACAATCACGCCGTTATCCCACATGCCACCTCGAGCGGCACGAATTCTAACAGCTGGGGGGCAGATGACTGGCGGAGCCCGATCTGGGCTTACCTGGAAAAAGGGGAACTCCCAGCCGACAAGTGGGCAGCTAGGAAACTCAAGGTTATCAGTGCGCGGTACTGCATTCACAGCGGAATACTTCTACGCCGAAGTGTAGCCGGTCCTTATTTAACGTGCGTGGCCGGCAGAGAGCCCGTAATGCTGATGCAAGCCGTTCATGACGGTCCCAATGGGAATCACTCCGGAGGTCGGACTCTGGCTTTCAAAATCAAACGGCAAGGTTACTTCTGGCCTACCATGATCACGGACTGCGAAAAATATTCCCGAACTTGTGAGAAGTGTCAGAAGCACGCCCCGTCAATTCACCAACCTACCGAGCTCCTGTCTTCGGTATCTGCACCATACCCATTCATGAGGTGGTCTATGGATATCATCGGTCCATTACATCGAGGACCAGGAGGGGTCCAGTACGTGCTCGCTCTTACCGACTATTTCTCTAAGTGGGTAGAAGCGGCAGCCTATGCGAAAGTAACAAGTGACAAAGTGGAGCAGTTCGTGCTCAAGAGCATAATCTATCGCTACGGTGTCCCATATGAAATCATTACGGACAATGGCCCACAATTCATCTCTTCGAAGTTCGAAGAGTTCTGCACGAAGTGGAAAATCCGACTCAATAAGTCAACTCCTCGTTACCCGCAAGGTAATGGGCAAGCCGAGGCGATGAATAAGGTCATACTTGCCAACTTGAAGAAACGGCTCGATGCTCGTAAGGGGCGCTGGCCGGATGAACTTCAGGGCGTCCTCTGGGCGATCCGAACAACACCTCGGCGGGTTACTAATGAGACACCTTTCTCCCTGGTTTACGGAGTTGATGCCGTAGTCCCAGCTGATATAGAAGTACTCGGAGTCCGTACTTCGCTAAATCCACCTCGACCTGAAGAAAATGAGGAATTCCTACAGGATACTTTCGATACAATCAACGAGCGCCGGGATCAGGCCTTGGTTCGGATCCAGAATTACCAAAACGCAGTAGCACGGTACTATAACTCCAAAATCCGAGGCAGACCCTTGGCAGTTGGCGACCTAGTCCTCCGGAAAGTCCACGAGAACACCGAGGAGCTCAATGCTGGGAAGCTAGGAATTAACTGGGAAGGACCATACAAAATTACTCGCGAAGTCTGAAATGGAGTCTATCAGCTCGAGGACTCAGAGGGGAAACCAGTCCCGAGGTCTTGGAATTCCTTACACCTTAAACTCTTTCACAGTTAATTTATTTGTATTGAACTACGATTTGGCTTGATCCCGATAAGGGTACGTAGGCAGCCCACTTCGGGTCCAGCTATCCATATTAATAAAATTTAAAGTTTTCTTAAACTTTTTTATTAAAAATGGTTCGATCTACAAAATTCAAAAAAAAAAAAAAAAAGCCGAAGTCTAACTTCGCACCTATCATAGAAAGCCGAGGTCTAACTTCGCAAGCCTAAACCGAAGTTCTCACTTCGTATTCAGCTCTACTTTAAAGCTGAATGTTGCGAAAACTCTAAACCGAAGTCTTCACTTCGTCTTTCGCTTTACTCAAAAGCAAAGCTCAGTTTCGCAAAATTCTTATCTAAACCGAAGTAGTCACTTCGTACCCGGCTTTACTTATAAAAGTTGGGATGTCATTTTTTTCGAACTATTTATACGAAGTTCTCACTTCGCGTTCATTTCTGCTCGTACCATCTTTTCATAAAAAGGATTGTGGAAATTTAGTTCGCATTAAACAAAAGATGACAATAATAAAAAAATAGATCATACGGAGCGGTCACCACGACCTAAACACTCCGAAGTGAGTCTAAAAGAAAAAGAGTGCGACAAAACAGGGGGGCAACATTTGCCAAGACATCCCCGAACTAAAACCGAAAACTACTGAGCAGGTAGAGGAGGATCCGACGCCGCTTCGGAGAAAGCCAAGCCCAATTCTGCTAGCTCCCCTTCCGATCTGGTGCTCGCAAGAAACTCCTCCATCCCCTGGTTCGATGTTGGCCCAAGGTTAGTTCCGGACTCGTTGATGATAGAAGTGAGCGGGAGCTCGTTGCACAAAAGCTCAGGCGTATCTGCCAAAAGATCCGACAAGACAGAGAGGTCGAGCTCGCGAGGAATTACCTTCGAGATCTTCTCGTCGGCCTCTTCCTCGTCAGCTTTCAAGAGTCCGAGCTCAGCTTCCATGTCCTGAATTTCCCCCTTGGAAATCTCCTCAACCAGCATCCGGTTGGCCCTGATCTCAGCGGCTCGGGTTTGGAGCGGAGCTAGCTTTTCCCTCTCCTCGAAGGTGACCCGGACCTCCTCAACAAGGGGACGGAGAGTTCGCCTCATTGCCTGCCTTTCTTCCCTCCGAACCCTCTCGATCTTGCAGCTGTTGCCGGCTTCGAGTAGCTGGTTGCGAACTTCGATCTCATGCAGCTTGTTCTTAGCTGCCTTCGCATCCTCTGCCGCCTCAAAATAAAGGTCCCCGGCTTTCTTCAGCTTATCGCGGAGATCCTCGTTGGCCACCCCGAGGTCAAGCACTTCCACCTCGGCCTTCTTCATCCGAGCTCGGATTTGTTCGGCTTTCGCCACGGTGTTGGCGTTCTCAGCCTCCAACCGGGCGTACTCTTTCACTTGGGCCTCCAGGTCCGCAACCTTCTGTCGAAGAAGGTTCACCTCGGAGGATGAGGGGGAGGAGAATAGCTGATCTTCATAGGATGCGACCGAGGAGTTGAACTCGATCATTAGCTGAAGAAAGTCAGCTTGTCAAAAATTGGTGAAACAAAAGGAAACAAAAATAGAAGATTAATTGATACTTATACCTCGCCAATTTTATCTGCAAAGCGGAAGAAGTTTGCACGATTGACCTCGGTCATGTCTGCAAACGCCGGAATCCGAACTCCGGGCCTCGTGTAACTTCGCATCAAATAAGCTGGGGATGCAGGAGGGGCTGAAAGGTTCGAGCAAAGTTGATTCCCCTTCGAGAAAATAAAGCGAAGTGCGAAGCGTAAATTGAAAAACATGTCGAATCCTTACCTCGGGATGACGAACGCTGCTCCTTGCGAGGTAACTTCTTGGTGGAACCCTCAGATCCTTTGGCAGTAGCTACCTCTTTAGATCCTCTTTCTGAGGAGGGGCCCCTTTCTCTCGAACCAAATTTGTTCTGCTCATCTCCCAACGAGCCAGTTCGAGCTCGGCTCTTCTCACGGGAAGGGGACGAAGCCCCGATCTCTTTCCTCTTCCTCGACGAGTCCGTTTGATGGGAGCTCACCGAGGAAGAGACCTTCCTCATTGACGAGGGGGAATCCACGACCTCCCGTGGCTCATCACTAGTATCCGTGATGACAATCACAGAAGGTGCCAGCGGGTCAGTAGATCCCTCGTGAAGCTCGGAGGGCCCAGTTGGGGGCGCGGAAACCCCGCTTACCTCAAGAATAGAGGGGTCAGTAGAATTCCTACCAAGGATGCGAGCTTTTCCCTCAGCAAGAGCGGCGGCCATCTGTTTCTTTGCCTCCTTTTCTGCGATCCTGCACGCCCTCTCTTCTCGGTAATTCATCTCCGATACGTCCACGGGGATGGAGCAAACAAGAGAACGTTTCCCGAGCCTGACCGTCGACTCCCTGATCCTTTCGCACGAGAAGGAGTCCCAGGCAATTTGACCTTGGCTGCAGAACCTCGAGAAGAATTCCGCGAACGTAGGACAGAGAAGTCCGCGCTCGAAGTGATCTGAACAAGAAATATTGAGGGGTTAGTTAACAAGACAAAGTTGCGCTTAGCCCGGACTTCATAAAGAAACACTATTCTACCAATTTTCGAAGTCCACTTCGACACGTGCGAACTCACGCGGTGGCCGAAGGTGAGTTCGTTAACCGGGAAAAAGAAATAGGACTTCCTCCATTTCTCGTCCTTCTCGGGCACGTCGTCGAAGACCTTCAGTCCGGAGAGCGGGCTCGCATACAGAGTGCCCTTGGTCCGGCCTGTTTTTACTGTGTATACTTGGAGGAAGTCGGCTAGGGACAGCTTGTAGTTGAACTCTTCCCCCAAAGTTTGAAGGCACATGACAGTCCGAACAAAGTTCGGACACATCTGGGGGAGAGCGAAGCCCAGTTCGAACATCATCCTTACGATGAGTTCGGGAAGGGGAAAAGATAGACCACACGCAGAGAAAAAGATCACGAACACGCAGCAGTATCCAGCGGGGGGTTCTCTGGGGACTCGTGAGCCTCAGGGAATCTGATTTCGACCTCCGACGAAATCCCGGTGGAGGCTCTGAGCTCTGCTATGTTCTCCGCAGAGAGAATTGACGGCGGATGAGGACCGTAAACACTAGGGATTAAAGTTTTCGCAACCTTTCCTGAGGACGATTTCGGAGGAGACATACTTTCTGAGAAGGAGAATTAGAAAAACGAGAGGTGGCGGAAGATCTTTCCGGCGAGAGGAAAGGAGTTCAAGAGAACAGAGAAAGAGAGAGAATTGGAAAGCAAAAAAATACAATTAGGGATTAAGAGAGAAAGAGAGCACTCGAGACTACCTTTATAAGCGGAACCGGGAGGTAATGATTGCCTGGGGAAGCGAAAGGTCTCGCACCGTTCTCTCTCTCCCTTATATCCAACACGCAACCGAGTGGGCCCAGATGCTTGTTCGGGAAGGTAAATCTCATCATAACCACGATCAAATCGTGGAGATATGGGGAATATTCAGTTTCCCGAAACTGATCGCTAGAAGATCTAAAGTCCCCCGAACTTCACAGTTCGAAAGACTTGGGGGGCAACTGTTGTACCCACGATCTGTCATCTCGGGCAATAAGCGAAAGTGGGCCAAGGCCGAAGTTATCTAATGGGCCAAAGAGTGTGTAGCTTATCAGCCCATCAGGACAGTCAAAGAAGAGAGCACGGAAGGTGCCTCAACCCGACCAGCTCGGAGTTCGGGCCCGGTCAAAGATTCCCTCATTCAAGAGGGTTGATTGCACCGCGCGAATCGCATCCTATGAATTATGTATTAATTGAGTAATAAATTGGTCGCTATAAATATGTAAGGGGGGTATCACTTTGAGGGGATCCAAAATATAAAATTGTAACCAAGCAATAGCAATACAAAGAGAAATATTCAGAAACTTTTTTAGTTCGGTTTGGAACTGCTTAACGGCGATAAGCTCCTCCACGTTTTTAATCACTTCGGAAGGAGAAGCTCATTCTCAGTTCTCACAGTGGGTTGCTACAACCACTTCAGGTTCCCACTCAAGTTTGGTCGGATATTTCTATGGATATCGTGGAAGCTTTGCCTAAAGTTTTTGGGAAGACAGTGATATTAGTCGTGGTTGATCGTTTCTCAAAATATGCTCACTTCATTGCTCTTAGTCATCCGTATATTTCTAGCTCTATAGCACAAGTATTTTTCCGTGACATTGTGCGCTTACATGGTATTCCTGAGACCATCGTGACTGATCGTGATAAAGTATTTCGAAGCCTATTTTGGCGAGAGTTGTGGAGATTGATGGGAACGGAATTGTGTTTCACTACGGCATATCGACCTCAGTCCGATGGGCAAACAGAAATTGTTAATCGGACCTTGGAAATGTATCTTCGTTGTTTAACAGGTGATGCTCCACGTGACTGGCTTAGTTGGCTTCCTTGGGTTGAATATTGCTATAATACGTCATTTCATACCGGGCTGAAGTCAACCCCATTTCGAGTAGTATATGGGAGGGAGCCTCCACGTCACTTGGATTATGTGGGAGGTGGTACGCGAGTGGAAGCAGTTGATGTCGCATTGGAACAGCGAGATGAATTCCTAGCTTTGGCACGAGAACGACTTCTTGAAGCTCAGAAGCGAATGAAGCTCACGTATGATAACCATCATCGGTTTGTTGAGTTTTAGGTGGGAGATTGGGTGTGGCTCAAATTACAACCATATCGACAGTTGACAGTCTCTAAGAAGGCTTACACAAAACTATCTCCAAAATTTTATGGTCCATTTGAAGTTGCAGCTCGTATCGGAAAAGTTTCTTACCGTTTACACCTTCCAGAGGGATCAAAAATTCATGATGTGTTCCATGTTTCTCTTCTGAAGGGTCATAAAGGGGAACGACCTGACGACGTCACTCCTTTACCTCCGGTTTTGCAGGGACGGCTGGCTCCAACCAAGCCACACAAATTGGTCAAGGCACGTAGGAGAGGTGATGTTAGGCAAGTGCTGGTCAAATGGACTAAGGATGCAGAAGATGAGGCAACTTGGGAGGATGTGGCCAAACTCATTGAAGCATATCCAAAATTGGAGCTTGAGGACAAGCTCCTAGTGGAGGAAGAGAGTAATGATACACGCTATGGGATTAAGTATCATAGAAGGAACAAGAAGACTTGAGAAGCTTCTTTTGCCGACTTACTTCTATTTCCTTTTTAGATTCAATTATGGTTTTGGCAATTTTACTTAATTAGCAGTTAAGAGTCAGTTGCAAGGGTCCTTATAAAAAGGGGACTCAAACATGAATAAAGACATCTTCCAGCATTAACCTAATTCTCTAGCAAGAGGCTTGGGTTAAAGGAAGCTAAGCTATTACGTTCTTTGTTTTCTAAGCTACTTAATGCAACTTACAACGGGTCCGATTATTAGATCTGCAGCAAAGGTTCAGGCTCATAACACATTTTGTAATGTTTCCATCACCATCTAAACCACATAGAAAAAATATAAAGTTTAGGGAAATATATATATATATATAACATAACTGCAGTTCAATATTAAAGCTTACCTATCACACGAACTCTCCATTTCCCACTAACTAATTCTGGTCCAAGAGGAGGTGGAACTAAGGAATTTTCATTATGTGAAACTTGAGAATCAGTCCCAGACATATCTACACGGCTACACCTATAAAGATATCAATTATTGCTTTTAGAATAGACAATATATTCTTGTGGAAACAATATCCAAAATCAATATCAATGAACCAGCCAATTATCATAAGTAAAAGATACAAATCCACAATCAATTTTAGTGATTTTAACCACAATTTTGGTTCAAACATAAACATGAGAATATAACATTTTGGTTCCTTTGAGCTCATACTTGTCACATTTTTCACTTTCCATTAAACACAAGTATCAAACGGGAACATATAAGAAACGAAGTAGCAGCTAAATCATACAAAAACAAAGCTCAACGCTCAATCTAGATATAGACAAGTGAATGGTACCTTAAATTTCAATTTTCTCTGAAAATTTGAGATTCACCAAAGCTGAAAAAATGATCCTAAATATCTTCACGAATCCTTCAAACAAAATTCATAATCATTGTTAGAATCGACATATTTACTCAATAACACAAAATTTTAAATAAATTCAAACCTTATGAACCTCTTATGGAGACCTTGACTGGCGGTGTTCAGTCCGGTCGGAGGACGTGCGGGCCGTGTTGACGGTGGCACTGAGGTCCTTGATGGATGGACGGTGCTGTGGGATTCGAGGACGAATCCTTATTGGTGGGGGAGAATTGTAACATCCGCAAACCGGATTATGCGGTTTTGGTAGGAGTGTCGATCGACACCCTTGTGGCATCGATCGACACCACTTCTTCTGGGTTCGTCGGGTTTGTTTTAATTCGCGATTTTGGTTTAGTTGGTTTGGTTTAGTTAACTAAACCGAGTATATAAGTGGAGAAGCGACAAATTAAGGGTTTTAGGGTGTCTGGTCGCCGTTTGCAGAGTTAGAGAGAGAGGAGAGAGCCTATTGTGGTGTGAAGGAGATTAAAGGAGAAAGAGCAGAATCGTTAGGGTTTGGGAGGAAATAGTTTTGGCGTATCAAATCGTTCTAAAAAGGTAATGAAATTTGGTAGGTTTATTCCCAAGTCTTTCATCGTCATTCTCTTTTTTACAGAAGTAGTTTTGGATTTAAACTCGATGAGTTATTGGCAGTTTCGTGAGTCACGTTTTCTCAGACGCGAGTTGGAACCATCGGGGATTGTAATTGAGATCGTGGTCTTTTCTGGTTCCTGATCGTGCTGAAATTTTGTGGGAAGCTTCCTGACGTCTAGGGATAGCTTTTCACTGCAGAGATTTGTTAGTTAACGTTGGTTTTTATTTTAGGGTTTCGTCTTTGAGACTGTTCTTTCCTGATGTTTCTGTCCAGTTTTGCTATAAGTCGTTTTTGGTTGTGTGGCTTGTTGTAGGACGTTTCTGGAATGTTTCAGACGCAAGGAGAATTTCTCATGGTTGTATTTGTTGTTAGAATCAGCTTGATAAGGTGAGTGCTTGACCATGGTTGATCTAAGCATGAGATCTCTCTTTTTTTGGCTGTTCTTTGTCTATTTGTGGTGTTTGCTTGCTTGGGTATGTTGTTTTGGGGTTTCCCATAGGTTTATGAGGCAATTGAGTGAGTTTGGGATGTAATCAGATTGATAGGAATCAGAGGAGCGACGTTCGTGTTTGTGCAGTTCGTGTCTGCAGGTGTGGCATCGACCGACACTGTTCTAGCATCGGTCGACACTGTGTGTGCTAGCATCGGTCGACACCTTTTTGGTATCGATCGACACCAAGTCTCGGATGAGACTTGTTTTCCTGGTTTGATGTATTGCTTGTGTTTGTTTGCTTGCTTAGACTAGAGGGTTCTCATATGCTTGTCTGTATAACCTAGTAGATGGGAGGATGGCCTCACTAAGTATTTATGATAATACTTACGCATCTCAATTGTTGTTTGTGGTGTGCAGGTAAAGGCAAAGTGTGATCGTGGAATTATGGCGATGAGGAGGAGGATGATCTAGGGTCTCGTTTGTGTGTTGTTGGTCTTTGTTATATTGTTTATGATGGAACCTTGGTTAGAGATATGATAGGTAGATGGATAGAATGATTAGGATTGTTATTGTATTGATGTTGTAATGGTTCTGTATGGTTGGTATGTTTCCACTGTGTGTATTGGTAGTTATTGGTTTTGAAGATGAGTTGTGATTTGGGTTGGTCTAGTTAAGTAGTATGGGCTGCTTAATTATATATTGTATTTGTTATTGTTATAAAAAAAAAACGGGTCGGGTTGTTTCAAATCCCCACTAAATGAAGGTTTTAACTGGAAAAAGGAGATCTGGGACCTCAAAACATCTCCTAAAACTAAGTTCCTACTATGGAAAGCTATGAGCGGTGCCTTACCTCTAGGCTCGGAGCTAGCACACCGCACCATCAATCCACTAGCAAGATGTCCTTTCTGTGGCGAGGAGGAAACAGCATCACACCTCTTTATCAACTGCCCCTTTGCCAGGCAGATCTGGGAAGCTTCCCCTTTGAAGAACCAACAAGACCCTAATCGCTTACACTCCTTCAGATCACTGGTGGAACTCACCAAAAATCTCACTTGCCTTCCCCCTTGTGGACTCATTCAAGACCCCTCCTTCCGTGGATTTTGTGGTCGATCTGGACCGCCAGAAATAAATTAATCTTCAATGATGTCCACCACAAACCATTTGAAGTTCTATCACAGGCCATCTCTGCTGCACGAGAGTGGAACCAAGCACAGGTGAACTCCCCAAACTCTCAAACCACGAAGACCCAATCAACCATTTGCAGATCTGAGCCAGGAATGATAACCTGTAATACTGACGCTGCCTGGAATTCTGAGAAGCACACTGCAGGATTAGGATGGATCTTTACCTCTGCGGATAACAGCTTCTCTGCCCAAGGGTCTACACACGCTCCAAATACAAGATCCCCAATGACCGCAGAAGCTCTGGCTATTCTACATGCGATCCAAGCCGCAAGAAATCTAGGTTTTTCAAGCCTCCACATCGCTTCAGATGCTAAACAAGTAATCGAAGCCATAATTTCGGGGTCTCCACCCAAGGAACTCCACGGGATGCATCACGACATCCTCTCTTTGTCCTCTAATTTTCAGAAATTTTGTTTTTCTTTTGTTCCACGAACCCGTAATAGAGAAGCTGATGCGATTGCTAAGCTTGCTCTAAACCGCCATATTGTAAACCCTGTTTAATTTTAATTGAATCACTATTTTGAACAAAAAAAAAGATGTGTAGATTGCAACTTAGGTAATTAATTAAGTGGTTACCAAAATAAAAGTGTCAAGGATTCCTTTTAAGTTATATAAAGATAATAATTACTTGGGTGACTTGGTTTTACCAACTTATACAAAACTATATACATAAGAAAAGATAGCTCAGAATCATTAATACATTTTTGTTTTAATCATTGTAATTGCTTTGAGTTTTGGATCGAATAATGCTTGCAAACTTTTTCCGAAAAAGAAAGTAGTTTTCAGGAATTCTCTCAACAGGAATGATGATATTCTCACGATTCATTGTATATCTGATCAAGACGATCTCGATATTCAGTTAGTGCGTCGTACATACCTATATTCCTTTAAGTTTAGGGATAGATTTTTTGGTGGGACTAAGTTTGACTGCAAACTATCCCATGGAGTGAGTTTTAAATCTTCTGTTACTTTTACTGCTTACAAAGATGATCGTCATTTTTACATTAAATTTGGTGATGTAACATTTTGGGATGCTAGAGAAGATGGGATCTATCTCTCAACTAAGTACTATAATGAAAAGTTTATGTATGGTTGGTAAAATCTTAGTCTTCAAGCCAGATTGTCTTTTCCATTTGATGTTAATCAATTTCATGATATGAGGAAATAATACTTAATATATTGGATTTTCGAAATTATATGCAAAAGCCTAAAATTATCGGTTTGTAATTTATGCCATATGAAAATTCCTAATTTACAATATACACCATATAAGGAATAGAATTGTTTGATTACATGTTGAATTGCCTTTAAATGGGATTTTTTTATAATTAAAATAAAATGAATTATATCTAACTAAACAAATGATATGTGTAAAACTGATAGGTCCAAATTGGTTAAGTAATTTGTATCCAATCTGAATGCAAAAAAAAACAAATGATAATGCAATCATTTGAATAAAAAAAATCTTTTGATTTATTAGTTTTCAAATGAACTACAGAATCCAAGCATCAATATCAAAATTTTGACAAAAACTGGTTACAATTCTCTAAAATCAAGGTTTGTAAACTACTTTCGTAACAACAATTCTGTATAAAAAGTAATTACTAAAAACTAAACATTTGATCTGTTTCAAACAATTCTAACAAACATTAAAATTCTAATTCATTCAGTTCATAAAGCACACCAACATCAATTATTGTTGATTGGCTAGGAAAGTTTTGTCCATCTAATGATTAATTCGGCGATTCAACATTACTTTTGATGATTTAATGAAACGATAAACTTGATACGCAAAAATAGTTTGTGGTCAGTTAAGAGTTCAACAAGCCTGGAGTCTTGGATGTGGAAAAAGATCTTGAAATACATAGCTTAACAGTTTCACAGGATGGACGTGAGGTTTGGTACCTTGACTTGGTACCTTGACCTCTTTCTGGCATGATATTTGGAGTCCACTTGGTAATTTATATTAGTCTCTAGGAGTTCGGGGAACCATTTCTCTTGGTATTGC
Source organism: Camelina hispida (assembly GCA_023657505.1). Lineage (NCBI taxonomy): Eukaryota > Viridiplantae > Streptophyta > Magnoliopsida > Brassicales > Brassicaceae > Camelina > Camelina hispida. Next base: position 25,538,221 of record CP094637.1, read on the forward strand.
TTCTAACGTAACAGTATTTGAAGTTCTGCAATCTCACCGATGCAAACAGCAACATGAGGAGGTTCTGAATCAGATTGAAGACCAAATTGCAGTAACTAGAAAATTACACAGTGAGAAGACCGATCGGTCTCTTTGGAAACAGAAAGAAAACTGTTTTAAGCCCAAGTACTCTTCTCAGAGTACTTGGAATCTAATTAGAGTCCTGACACCGGTTTGCGAATGGTACAAAGGAGTTTGGTTTCCAGGCTCAATTCCTAAGTACTCATTTGTTGCTTGGCTCCCATACCACAACAGACTTGCAACGGGCGATAGGCTTAGCAAACGGACTACGGGGGCTTGGGTAAGCTGCGAGTTCTGTAATGAGGTTTTGGAAACACGGGACCATCTATTTTTCACCTCCCCTTATTCACTTCAGATTTGGCATTCTCTCACTGATGGTGTCCTTCGAAGCAGGTACACATGATCATGGGGCATGATTACTCCCCTCTTTTTGGATTCCGCTCAGTCAAAGCTGCATATTTTTACCCTGCGATACGCTTTCAAGCACTGATCTATAGCTTGTGGGATGAACAAAATGGTAGGCGCCATGGTGAGTCTCCGATCCTGGCTGTTAAACTCACAAAACTGTTGAAGCATAATCAAATCTCGTATCACAACATATTTGCATAACATAACATATTTACATAACACAACACATTTGTATAAGTTAGTTATTTGATTAAGGGACGCAAGTTGTTATGTTTTACAGTTGTGTCTTTTGATCAAAGAGTTGTGTCTGGTCTGTTATCACAACACAATGGTTCGGTTCATATAAGTATAGATCGAGTCTTTGTAACACAACACACAAAAAAAAATCGAGTCTGTAATACATTCAATTTTCAGATCAATAAAAGTATTACTTTCTTACTCTGTTTTTTCTTTATCGTAAACACAAACACAAAACATCAACATGGTATCAGAGCTTTGCGATTGAGAGGACCTGAGAGAAAACACTAAAAGAGAAAACAAGAGAGATCATATCTTCATCAGCAAAAAGCAGAGACGATGCAAGGCTCCTCACATCAAGTGATCCCTATATTCAATGGGGAGAAGTACAACTTCTGGAGCATCAAGATGACAACCATTCTCATGACCAGAAAACTATGGTCCGTGGTTGAAGAAGGTGTGCCGGCTGAACCAACACAAACACAAGAGACCCCTGAAACTGCAAAGGAAAAATCTCTTAGGGAAGAGGCGATATCAAACGATACGTCAGCACTGCAAATTTTGCAAACCGCTGTGACGGATGAAATCTTCTCTCGGATTGCAGCAGCGATGACATCAAAAGAGGCATGGGATGTATTGAAGGCTGAGTACCAAGTCTCTCCACAAGTCCGATTGGTTAAACTTCAATCACTGCATAGAGAATATGAAAATTTGAAGATGTATGACAGCGATGACATCAAGACATTCACTGATAAGTTAATTGTTTTGGAAAATCAATTAACTTATCATGGTGAAAAGAAATCAAATTCTCAACTCATACAGAAGTTACTCATCTCTCTCCCAGCCAAGTTTGATAGCATTGTTAGTGTTCTAGAGCAGACTCGTGATTTGGATGCACTAACAATGTCAGAACTACTTGGTATCTTAAAAGCACAAGAAGCAAGAGTTGCTGCAAGGGAACAAAGCACAAAAGAGGGAGCATTCTATGTTCATTCCAAAGGAAGAGAATCCGGTTTCAAACAAGATAACACCAACAGCCATGTCAATCAAGGCAAGAAGTGGTGTGGTTTTCACAAGAGCAAAAACCACAACGAAGAAGAATGCCGAAACAAGCCGAAGAAAGACGGTCATGGCAAAAATCAGAAAAGTAACATCAAGTGTTACAAGTGTGGCAAGATGGGCCACTACTCCAATGAATGTCGCTCAAAGAACAAAGAAAGAGCACATGTAAGTCTCGAAGAAGAAGACTTAACTGAAGATCATATGCTGTTTAGTGCAAGTGAGGGATCAACAACAACATTAGGAGCAGATGTTTGGTTGATCGACAGTGGCTGCACAAATCATATGACGAAAGAAGAACTATACTTCTCTCACATCAACAGAAGTGTCAAAGTGCCAATTAGAGTCGGAAATGGAGATACAGTCATGACAGCCGGTAAAGGAGATATTACCGTCATGACTAGCTGAAACGACCGACCTTTTTTTTTTAAAAAAATAATAAATAAATATAATATAATAAAATAAACTACAACTAGTGGTCCCATACCCACTAGTCACCTAACCACAAACACAACCAACAGCGGAAATCCAATAGCATTATCCAATAATAAAATATAACAATATTCCAATATCAATTCCAATCTTAACTAAAGATCCAACAACATAAAACAAATAACCAGCAACCTAAACAATGCTCTAAGACTCGACTCTAGCAACCTAACAATGCCAGATCATCAACCAACCGAGTCCCTAGAACATCCTCCTCTTCATTGCCTGGATCCCACGGTCACACTTTGCCTTTACCTGCACCACAAACACATATTGCAATGCATGAGTATTTAATAAATACTCAGTAAGGCAATCCTCCCATCTACTGGGCTATACACACAAGCATTAGAGTATCAGTAATCAACACACAACAATCAACAGACAATAACCAAAACAGGTCATAGCATCGACCGATGCCACACATGCATCGATCGATGCCCAACAGGAGAAGCATCGATCGATACAGAAGCTGCATCGATCGATGCAAGTATAACTTGCATCGACCGATACCCAATCTGCATCGATCGACGCATGCTCGACGCACACGAAAACCCTAAAGTTCATCGCGCCGTCCTCGCACTTGCATCGACCGATGCAAGCTATGCATCGATCGACGCAACGTCGAGCACCGTGATTTCTCCGAAGTTTCTCGCCGGATCTCGTTCCTACAACCACAGAAACTCAATCCCAAGCCACAAGAAAACTTCCTAACGTCCATAACATCAACCTAATACGTCTAACAGCAAGAAACAAGCAAATCACTGAATTCTCTAGCTTAGATAAGCCATGGTCCTGCACTTACCTGTGCCAAGACGAATCTAAACAATAAAACAGCAAGAACACGCTTCCAGGAAGCTCCTACAGCAATCCCAGCTACAGATCTCGCCCAAGAACGCCCCAAATCTCCAGAAAACTCAAGAACAGCCAAGAACAGTTTCTTTCTCTTTCGTTTCTCTCAAATGCGGCCAAAAACACAAATGAGACAAAACTCTCGAAAATAAGGGTTTTTCCCCTTTTCCTTCCCCAAAACGCAGCGTTTGACTTAAGTCAAAACGCACAGAATTGAGTCAGCATCGATCGATGCTCCTACTGCGGATGTTACAATTCTCCCCCACCAAACTGGATTCGTCCTCGAATCCCAAACAACCATCAGCCAAGGACTCCCGTGCAACCGTCTCCACGGCCCGCACTCCTCCGACCGATCTACAGAAGGTCACCTCTAGGCGATAGACTCACGCTCCAGGCATCAGTTGCTCTCGACTTTTGAACTTTCCTTTTCTCATAGGCCTAAACCTTGAGTTTCATCGGCTCCTCATCAGACCTAAGTCCGCATGCCAATGTTGGCTCCTCATCGGGCCTAAGCCCGCATGCCATAATATATAAGGAAAAATCCAAACTCGTCTCTCGGGTCGTCACCCTACAGCGCGCCTTCGGACCGTCGTCCGAAGTCGATATACCAACCATACTCCAAAGTCACAAAGTCTCCGAATATGGCAGTACTAGGAGAACCAAAGTCCCCCAAGGGCCGCGAGCAAACGATTCTGAACACGTCTGAGTCCTATCCCTATCCAGGTTTCCTTCCCGTGACTCGCGTAAAAACATCTCAATGTCCTACCAGCCACATACTCCCTCACTGGAATACCATATGACCACACAAGGATCATATACACGCCACAAGGGCCGCCACAAAGGCCAACAAAATGTCCCCACGAGGACCGCCACCAAGGCCAAACAAATGTCCTAAAAAGGACCGCCACCAAGGCCACTCGTCCCGAAGGACCGTCACGAAGACCATCTGTCCCGAAGGACCGTCACGAAGACCATCTGTCCCGAAGGACCGTCACAAAGACCATCTGTCCCGAAGGACCGTCACAAAGACCATCTGTCCCGAAGGACCGTCACAAAGACACTCTGGCTAAACAGCCCGCCACAAAGGCCAACAGATGGCTAAAAGCCCGCCACAAAGGCCACACAATTGGCTAAAAGCCCGCCACAAAGGCCACACAATGTCTAACAAGACCGCCACACACAGGCACTCTGACTCGAAAGTCCGCCACAAAGGCCACACACTGTCTAACAAGACCGCCACACACAGGCACTCTGACTTGAAAGTCCGCCACAAAGGCCACAAAAGCCCCTCCAAGGCTTCCCACCGCTAAAATGGACAAATTCTAACTCCCATAAAACTTTCCATATTTAGCACTTTCCATTTCTGGAAACTTTCCACTTAAGGAAACTTCTATTCCGGGAAACTTTTCCCCAACCCGCCTCACGGAAACTTTGTATCCCGAGCACCACCTCATCTTGTTACTGAGTCGCACAACCAACCACCCCAAGCGACCGAGTAACAAGAGAGATGGGCTGGAATACTCCATTCCCGCTCCAGCCACGGATTACAGACGGAACCAGACTAGGCAAGCTCAGGTCGTGGTTGCTTCTCATACCACTTCTTGAACCTTGCCTTCATCCTTGCCTCAGGTTCCCAAGTCTGCTCCTCCACACCATCACAGTCCCAAAGGACTCTCATCAAAGGAACCTTCTTCTTCCGAAGTTCCTTGATCCTCCTCTCGAGAACCCTCACTGGTCTCGCCTCCAAAGTCATGTTAGGCTGAAGATCTTCTGGAATCTTAGCCAACAACTGATCATCCTCACGGAGACACTTCCGCAACATAGACACATGGAATACCTTATGGAAAGCACGCATAACCTCAGGTAACTCCAGTCTATATGCCACCGGTCCAACTCGCTCAATCACTCTGAACGGACCCATATACCTCGGACTCAACTTAGTCTCTGTCAATGACCTGTTCGGACCCCGCAACATGGCCATCTTGAGGTACACTCTGTCTCCTACCTGAAACTCCAGGTCTCTTCTCCTCTTATCTGCATAACTCCTCTGCCTATCCTGAGCCTCTTTCATGTTCAGTTTGAGAACCCGAATCTTCTCTGAGGTCTCCTGAACAAAATCTGCCCCGTACATGCTCCTCTCCCCCACCTGAGTCCAGCATAACGGTGTACGACACGGCCTCCCATACAAAGCCTCATAAGGAGCCATACCAATACTCGCCTGATAGCTGTTGTTGTAAGCAAACTCTACCAGGTTCAAGTGATCTGCCCAATGGCCACCCCAATCCAAAACACACATCCTCAGCAAATCCTCCAACGTCTGGATCGTCCTCTCAGACTGTCCATCTGTCTGGGGATGATAAGCTGTACTCATGTGCACCTTAGTGCCCATCTCTGCCTGAAATGCCTGCCAGAACACCGAAGTGAACTTAGAATCTCTGTCAGACACAATGCTCGCTGGCACCCCATGCAATCTGACTATCTCTCTCACATACTTCTTAGCCAAGACCGCTGCTCCATCAGTCTTCTTAATGGCCAGAAAATGTGCTGACTTCGTCAACCGGTCCACAATGACCCAAATAGCATCAAAAGTCCGCGACACTGGCAATCCTACCACAAAATCCATGGTAATCATATCCCACTTCCACTCAGGAATGGGTAAGCTCTTCAGTAACCCGCCAGGAACCTGATGCTCAGCCTTCACTAGCTGACACACATCACACCTCGAAACCCAACTAGCCACATCCTTCTTCATCCCGACCCAATGATAGTACCTCTTGAGGTCACGGTACATCTTAGTCGCTCCTGGATGAATAGATAGCTTGCTCGAATGAGCCTCTCTCAGAATCTCCTGCCTCAACTCCTCATCCTTGGGCACACAAATCCGACCATGCACCAAGATAGTACCATTATCTGAGACCTGATACTCTGAGTCAACATCCTTTGAGGCATTCACCAGCCCCAAATCCTTCTCCTGTGCCAACCGCACCCTACTCAGAAGATCTGCTCTGTCCACTGCTTCCAAACCCAACGGTTCCAGTGAAACAGCACACAAGCTCAACGCACTGATCTCTCCTACCAGAGACTCCATCTCCTGCTCCTGAGCCGAAGCTACTCTCTTCCGACTCAGAGCATCTGCAACCGTGTTAGCCTTACCAGGATGATAGGCTATCTCCAAATCATAATCCGCCACAAGCTCCATCCACCGCCTCTGTCTCAAATTCAACTCAGGCTGAGTGAATATATACTTCAGGCTCTTATGATCTGTGAACACCTGTACCTTTGCACCATAAAGATAAGATCTCCAAATCTTCAGGGCAAAAACTACAGCACCCATCTCCAAATCATGAGTAGGATAGTTGCCTTCATGCGCCCGCAACTGCCGCGATGCATAGGCAATCACCTTCCCATGCTGCATCAGAACACACCCCAAACCAACTCTCGATGCATCTGTATAAACCACATAGGGTTCTCCCTGCTCTGGCAAAGCCAATACTGGCGCAGTAGTCAACATCTCCTTCAGGCTTGCAAAGCCTTCCTCACACTCTTCTGACCAGACAAAAGGAACATCCTTCCCTGTCAACTTAGTCATAGGACGTGCTCTGCTTGCAAACCCCTGCACAAATCTCCTGTAATAACCTGCCAATCCAAGGAAACTCCTGATCTCTGTGGCATTCTGCGGTCTAGGCCAGTCCCTGATAGCCTGAATCTTCTCTGGATCTACAGAAACCCCCTCTGCAGAAACAATGTGACCCAGAAAGCCCATCTCACGCTGCCAAAAACTGCACTTGCTCAACTTAGCAAATAGCTTCTGTTCCCGCAGCTTCTCCATGACAGCTCTCAAATGCACTGCATGCTCCTCAGGACTCTTAGAATAAACCAGGATATCGTCGATGAAAATGATGACAGATACATCCAGAAACTCCTGAAACACACTGTTCATCAATCTCATAAACGCTGCTGGTGCGTTAGTCAATCCGAAGGGCATCACCACAAACTCATAGTGCCCATATCTCGTCCTGAAAGCAGTCTTCCTCACATCTGCCTCATCTATCGGTATCTGATGATAACCCGACGCCAGATCTACCTTGGAGAACCAAGTAGCACCCCTCAACTGATCCAACAACTCATCGATCCTAGGAAGAGGATACTTGTTCTTCACAGTGACCCGGTTCAATCCCCGATAGTCAATGCACAACCTGAAACTCCCATCCTTCTTCTTAACTAATAACACCAGTGCTCTCCACGATGATACACTAGAACGTACGAATCCCTTGCTCCATAAATTCTCTAGTTACTTCCTCAGCTCAACTAAGCATATACTTACGTATGTCGACATCAACTCGCTGCCACATGAATATCAATCCTCTTGTTCGTCCAAGAACCTCTAGTAACTTGCCTCTTAGGAAAACTTCCACAAGATAGCTTAATCAAAAATTAGCTTCCCGCATAGCAATTCTCCACAGAAAATCATCAATACGAGCGTAATAAAACAAACAAGTACCATACGTTCGCATATTCCGATTCACCGTATCAAATGCTTTGCAGGCAGCTAACTCAAACCACTTGACTTTTTCCCTCCAACAAGCTTACCAAAACCTTGAATCTTGCAATCCTGTCCATCTCCAATGAACGTAATCCAACATCGTCGCAACGATTAGTTTATCCTGCCATGATGGCTTCTCGTAAACTTATGTATCTGGCAAACATGCCTCTCCCGGCTCAAAACTGCTGTAACTCCCCTTCTCGGGAATCCAGCACCACCGGCCTCACAATCCTGGCGCAAAGCCCAAAAATTCATAACCGCTCTAGTCATAAAATCCTGGCCCACTGGCCAACATAGTCCTAAAATCTAAGATTAAACCACCGTCAATCTCTCGAGGTCTACATTCAAACGCTATGTTTATACTCACGTCCTAGGAACTGCTTGCTCCCAACTCTTCCACTCTTAGGTCGCAACCTTCGAGTCATACCGATCTCACTCTCAGACCAGCGTCTTCGAGTTATACCGTCTCACTCTTGGACCACAATCCTCAAGATCTCGGTAGGGGAACTACTCATCCCCTCAGGAGAACAACATCCCCTCTGCCACTCTCGGAGTCCTCAGCCCTCGAGCTATCGGTATTCAGGGGAATCACCATCCCCCTCAGGAGCAACAATCCTTAACGACTATAAACATCTCTCGACACAAGTACCTCCTGTGGTCCGAGTATAACTTTGCAATGTTACACTTGTCCACTCAACTTACATTATCCAACTGGATTAACCACCAAGCAGAGAAATATCTGCTCCAACTGCATAAGTCCACCTATCCGCCTCTCTAGGCCCGATACTCCTTGAGAATAATCTCATACCGGTCATCTACAACCGCTCATCCTCTTAACATAAGATGGAAACTCCTCAACATCCGCAGCCCTCGGCTGCACCCCGCCACATGCGGTACAACTGGAGCCTGCACTGGTACCCCTCTCGGTAACCGCTCCCACAGCACGCCAATAGATCTGCTAAGCGATCATCTCGACCCTGGGCTCCACCTGCTGCAACCCCACACCTGGGTTCCCAGCACACCCGGCATTCACACCGGCTAACCCTCTCTGGTCCCTCCTGATACGCTTGCGACCCTCTGACGTACCTCCTCGTGGAACTCTGGACCACACACTCGCTGGCCTCGGGACCCACCCGACCATGACCACGTCCCCGTCCACGACCCACAACTCAAACACCTTTAACCACTGCACTTCCAAAAACAGAGGCTAACAAGCAATCTTAACATAACACAAAAACACAAAAACACAAACTCACCGTGGAATCACGCAGTCGGCTCGAAGAGGATGTTCTAGGACTCCATGCCACACACAATTGACTAACTCACATAATCAATCAAAGCATGCAATCCCAAACATCTACAACAGAAACCTAGTGAACCCAAACCAAGAACCGTAAGGGCTCTGATACCAAAATGAAACGACCGACCTTTTTTTTTTTTAAAAAATAATAAATAAATATAATATAATAAAATAAACTACAACTAGTGGTCCCATACCCACTAGTCACCTAGATCAATTGGTGGCAACTTGTCCTGTGGGAAGGTTGTTAAAGGGTGGGGACCAGGGTTCGAGGAACGCCTGGTACACCAATAACCTACTGGTGGATTGGGATATCCACAGTGATGGGTTAGGATCGATGCCCTGCAGGGCCAGCTTGGGGTCCGTTTGGGCGGCTAGCAGTGAGGCTAGTGGGCTAGCAGTGAGGCTAGTGGGGTCCACGGGACGGGTTGTTACACTAGCCATGGCAAAAGAATCATTAAGAATGTATTCTTAGTATTTGGTCTGCAGAAGAACTTATTGAGTGTTCCTCAAATCATCTCAAGCGGCTATCAAGTACGTTTTCAAGACAAGAGATGCATCATCAAAGATGTAAAACGCAAGGAGATCTTGGATATTGAGATGATAAACAAGAGCTTCAAGATCAAGTTAAGTTCAGTCGAAGAAGAAGCCATGACGGCAAATGCACAAATGGAGGAAACATGGCACAATAGACTTGGCCATGTAAGTAGTAAGCGTCTGCAACAAATGGAAGACAAGGACTTGGTAAAGGGGTTGCCAAGTTTTAAAGTCAAGAAGGAAGTGTGTGAGGCGTGTAAACTTGGGAAGCAGTCACGCAAGAGCTTTCCAAAAGAATCTCAAACCAAGACAAGAGAAAAGCTTGAGATTGTACATACAGATGTATGTGGACCGATGCAGCACCATTCACTTGATGGAAGCCGTTACTATGTCTTGTTTTTGGATGATTATACTCACATGTGCTGGGTATACTTCCTAAAACAAAAGTCGGAGACGTTCTCAACATTTAAGAAATTCAAGGCGATGGTGGAGAAACAATCAGATTGTACCATCAAGACGTTGGGATCCGATGGAGGTGGTGAATTCACTTCACAAGAATTCAACCAATTTTGTGAAGATGAAGGAATCAATAGGCAAGTGAGTTTGCCTTACTCACCACAACAAAACAGTGCAGTAGAACGGAAGAACAAATCCTTGATGGAGATGGCAAGAGCAATGCTTGTGGAGCAAGGATTACCGCTTAAGTTATGGACAGAAGCGGTATATACTTCGGGTTATCTACAAAACCGTCTACCATCAAAAGCAATCAAAGACGACATGACGCCAATGGAGAAGTGGTGTGGACACAAACCAAACGTGTCACACTTGAAGATGTTTGGAAGCATATGTTATGTGCATATCCCAGATCAGAAAAGGAGAAAACTAGATGCTAAGGCAAAGCGTGGGATTCTTGTTGGCTATAGCAATCAATCTAAAGGCTATAGAATCCTCATCTTGGAGAATGAAAAAATTGAAGTGTCGAGAGATGTGGAGTTTGAAGAGAATAAGAAGTGGAGTTGGGATAGACAAGAGGAAGTCAATAAGATCGTTGTCTTACCCATCAATGACACACAAGAGTCAAGAGATCAACAAGGAGAAACCTCCAGTCCTGTTCTGTCTCAAATCAATGATCATGCGAATAATGAAGAAAGAGAAACCTCCAGCCCAGTTTTGTCTCAAACCGATGATCATGTGAGCGATGAAGAAGGAGACAGCTCAGAATCTCCAAAGAGATATAGATCAGTGAAGGAACTCATGAAAAATACGCAAGAGGTGGTTCTCAAAGAAGCAGCGCACGTCATAGAAGTTTGTCTTCTTGCTCATGAAGAACCACAAACTTATGATGAAGCTTGTGATGATGAAGAGTGGAGAAGGGCCATGAGCGAGGAGATAGAAATGATCGAGAAAAACAGAACGTGGAAACTAGTAGACAAGCCAGAGAAGAAGAATGTAATAAGCGTGAAGTGGATTTACAAGATCAAGACGGATGCAAGTGGAAATCACATCAAGCACAAGGCAAGGCTAGTTGCAAGAGGTTTTTCTCAAGAATATGGAATCGATTATCTTGAGACATTTGCCCTTGTCTCAAGATATGATACAATAAGAGCCTTATTTGCATATGCGGATTAAATGGAGTGGAGATTGTATCAAATGGATGTGAAGTCTGCATTTCTAAACGGAGAGCTTGAAGAAGAAGTTTATGTCACACAACCACCTGGGTTTGTGATAGAAGGCAAAGAAGAAAAGGTGTTAAAGCTCTACAAAGCTTTATATGGTCTTAAACAAGCCCCAAGAGCATGGTATGGAAGAATAGATTCTTACTTCATTCAAAATGGTTTTGAAAGAAGTATGAATGATGCGGCTTTGTACATTAAGAAGAAAGAAGAAGACGTGTTGATCGTTAGCTTATACGTCGATGATCTCATCATCACCGGAAGCAATATTCAACTCATCAACACATTCAAAGAGAACATGAAGAGCGAATTTGAGATGACTGATCTTGGTTTGCTGAACTACTTCCTTGGGATGGAAGTGATCGAAGATGATCGTGGCATATTTCTTTCACAAGAAAAATATGCAAACAAACTTATTGATAAGTTTGGGATGAAGGAGAGCAAAAGTGTAAGCACTCCACTTACACCACAAGGAAAAAGAAAAGGAGGAGAAAGTGAAGACAAAGAATTTGGAGATCCAACTAAGTATCAAAGCATTGTTGGAGGACTTTTGTACTTGTGTGCATCAAGACCTGATGTGATGTATGCAAGCTCCTATCTATCAAGATACATGTCATCACCACGCATGAAGCACTATCAAGAAGCCAAAAGGGTGTTAAGATATGTCAAGGGAACCTCAAGCTTTGGCGTGTTCTTTACAAGAGAAGAGACACCAAGGTTAATAGCTTACTCAGACAGTGATTGGGGTGGTTGTCTTGAAGATAAGAAAAGCACCACAGGCTATGTTTTTAGTCTTGGATCAGCTATGTTTTGTTGGCAGTCATGTAAGCAGCAAACAGTGGCTCAATCAACGGCGGAAGCAGAGTACATCGCAGTATGTGCAGCAACAAATCAAGCCATATGGTTACAAAGACTATTGGAAGACTTTGGTTTAAAGCTTGAAGAAGGGACTCCCATCTTCTGTGACAACAAGTCTGCAATAGCAATTGGAAGGAATCCGGTGCAGCATCGAAGAACAAAACACATAGAGATCAAGTACCATTTCGTGAGAGAAGCTGAGCACAAAGGACTCATTCAACTTGAATATTGCAAAGGAGAAGATCAATTCGCGGATATACTTACCAAGGCTTTAAGCGTTACAAGGTTTGAAGAGCTTAGAAGAAAGCTTGGAGTGAAGCCGAGATATGATTAAGGGGGAGTGTTGAAGCATAATCAAATCTCGTATCACAACATATTTGCATAACATAACATATTTACATAACACAACACATTTGTATAAGTTAGTTATTTGATTAAAGGACGCAAGTTGTTATGTTTTACAGTTGTGTCTTTTGATCAAAGAGTTGTGTCTGGTCTGTTATCACAACACAATGGTTCGGTTCATATAAGTATAGATCGAGTCTTTGTAACACAACACAAAAAAAAAAAAATCGAGTCTGTAATACATTCAATTTTCAGATTAATAAAAGTATTACTTTCTTACTCTGTTTTTTCTTTATCGTAAACACAAACACAAAACATCAACAAAAACTCATTGACAAAAATATTCGCAACCGGTTCAACACAATGCTGCAGATAGGCAACTCTGTTTATGACGGGAGCTTGAAATTTTGATTCTCCACTCGAGACCATGCAAGTAACTAGGCGGTTTAAGGTTTTTTTATAAAATTCCAAAAGATTCAATTCTCTCAGCTATACTTGATGTAAAAACAGTTTTTTTTTTTTTTTTTTTTGTGGAATATAACTTTACATTCATACAAAAAAAATCAATATAGGGCTCTGTGTGAAAGAACATATTTGAAAATATTATTTACATATCATAGTAAAAACATAAATTGAATTGAGATTTTGATCAACAAAATTATCTGAATAATCAAATTTTGTTTAGCTGTCATAGTCTCTTCGCTATTCACGTCTCTTCGCTGTGCACATGAAATTGAGTTTCTTTTCTTTCTTTCTTTCTTTCTTTTGATTTTCACTTTTATTCTTTGACAGTTTTTGTTTTCAAAACGTTTAACATTATCAACATTATCATAGCATATTGAAAAACAAAAAATGTGTAAATCTCATCACTTAGTATCAAGAAATTTTAAAAAGAAAATGTTGCTTTTTTGCATTTGTCTAATCAATACAATAAAACTTGTTAATTTCTCTGTAGAGCAAGCTGATACCTCAATTAAAATAGATGACCAATAGAGTTGAAAGAATTAATATAACTCAACATGGCCTACCAAAAAAAATTGTAGTTTGTTCCACGTCACACTATCTCTCACATAATTTAGTTAAAAGGCTTGTCAATACTTAGCAAAAACGGACCTGTCAATACTTAGCAAAAACGGACCTACGTTGACACAACGAGTGTCAGCTAACCCGCCCTTAAATTTAAATAACATAAATATTCTGTAATTAGTTTATATGTTTTTCTAGATCAGTTGGTTAGATTTTGGCCTTTTGACCCCCAAACTCAAGTTCAATTCCCATTATTGTTAATAATTATCTTCATTTTTTTATTATTGGATCATAACTCATGGTTCAACTTAGCCAATAAAACTAACTTTTATTTTTTCTTTCTCCGGTTCTCCCTTATTTTCTCTTTAATTTGAGTTGTATACAACGAAATATTTTATTAAAGCTAAATATAATGATAAAAATATCTATTTTTGTGGGTTTAGGGTTAGAACCTTTCTTTGAAAGAGGTGAATACATGACCATGGCTTATATAAGCTTAAAATTTTATGATTTTGTGTGTTTATGAGTTGTTTGGTTGATTCCTTTGAATATTTGTGTAATTTACGTGTCTTTTGTGGCTTTTGGAGGCAGAAATCAGAGCTGAAGATCGAAGGAGATTGATGTTCGGCATCGGTTTCGGTTGACACCAATGCAAGGACAGCACGAGAATTCTAACAAATGTCAGTCGACACCATGTGGAAGTGTCGGTTGAAACAAACTACGATTTTCCGAAGATGTCGAGCAGGTGTCAGTTGACACCAGATGGCCTGTGTCGGTCGATACCCTCTGGTGACGGTCGTCACCATCCTCAGCAGGCGGTTGATGCTTTGTTTCTTTGTATATTGTATGGGTTGTTGTTTGATTGTGTACTGTGTCATAGGAAGATCTCAACGAGCATGATAACTTATATGCTGTTCTATATCGCCATGAATCTAGGAATTTTTAAATTGCTTGTGTGTATAGCCTAGTAGATGGAAGGATTGCCTAACTAAGTATTTTTTATAATACTCATGCATCTCAATTTTTGTTTATGGTGCAGCTAAATACAAAGTGTGATCGTGGAATCAAGACGATGTAGATGATGATGTTATAGTGGCTCGTTTTATTGTTGTCTAGCTTCTATTAGATTGCTAAAGTGGATCATTAGAATGACATTATATTAATGGTTTATTACTCCTTGATATTATTGGATTGATGGTTATTGGTATTGGTTGTTGGATAATTGTTAGTTTGATATTGGTAATTTTTGCTGTTTGAATTAAATGCTATTAACTCATTAGTGAATTTGAGATCACTAGTATATAAATATTTCTTACAATGAAACTGAAAACATTAACCTACAATTTATGTCGGCTACGACTCTGAAATCTGTACATGAATAAAAATAAAAATTTTGGCTACTAATTGAACTCCTATAAATTATGATACTGTACAGATTCAATATTGTAAAATAAACTAACTACCAAAAAAAATCATGTTTATATGCCAAACCCACAATACTGTAATACCAAACGACAAACTAAAGAAACAAAAAAAGATATAAATTCCCTATATATTAATAGAGAAACACTCTCACCAAAAAGCTGAGGTGTCACGTTCACAGAGCTCCTGCACATTTTTAATAAGTACCCTTACTTCTCATTATTATTTATAGAAATATACCATTAAAATATATGAGAATGTTTTTTCTATTAGTGTTTAAAGTGAAAGATTTAATTAACTATTGAAATCGTAAAATGTATTTAATTATCACTTTCATAACCTATTTAATTATTAAAAGTAAATTACATTTCATAAAAAATTATAAACCATTTTTCTAAAAAAAATACTAAACTTATTCTCATATTTTGGAAAAGTCTGATGACTATTTAACTATATTTAAAAATAAAAATTGAATGAATTATCACAATAATCATAAAAGTAGATTACATACCACAAATAATTTAAACTTATTCACCTATTTAAAATTTTAAAATGCAAAACTTATTCGCAAACATGGTATATTAAAAAGGTTACATTTTTGAGAAGCACTCTCACAAAAATCTGAGGTGTCGCGCTCACAAAACTCCTGCACATTTTTAATAAATACCCTTACTTCTCATTATTATTTACATAAATATGCCACTAAAATATATGAGAATGTTTTTTCTATTAGTTTTTAAAATGAAAGATTTAATCAACTATTAAAATCAGAAAATGTATTTAATTATCACTTTCATAACCTACTTAATTATTAAAAGTAAATTAAATTTCACAAAAAATTATAAAACATTTTTTTAAAAAAAGACTAAACTTATTCTCATATTTTGGAAAAGTGTGATGACTATTTAAATATATTTAAAAATAATAATTGAATGAATTATCACAATAATCATAAAAATAAATTACATACCACAAACAATTTAAACTTATTCGCCTATTAAAATTTTTAAAACGCAAAAGTTATTCACAAACATGGTATATTAAAAAATTTACATTTTTGTGTATTAAAAATAACTATTCAAGTATATTAAAAATTAATTATCACAATATAATTTTAAAAATAAATAACATTTTTGCAAACAATTTTAAATCTATTCACCAATTAAATTTTTGACAAACAAAAATATCATCTCCTATTTAAAAATTCTAATGACTGTTTAAATATATGTGACTCAGTGGTCTTAACATGGTAAACATGTTATTGATTTTTTTGATAACCCTGGACAATCATTCTTTCCTATAACTTTTCACCAGAACTACACTTTTTGATTATTTACCACTTTTTATATATTTTTTCATTGCATTTTTACATTTAGGATCAGTTTAAATTAAATCGATTGGTCTAAAAAATATTGCTTTATCTATTTAATGGCATAGTGATGTAGATAATAATGTGAAACATAAAAGATGTGAATTTGATTTTAGAAACGCAAAAAGACATCAAAAGTTTCTCCACCACATTCAAATTTTTTTTCACATTCAAATATTTCACTGGTAAAATGTATTCTTACACAAAAAAACGTAAACTTGAATAAACGAAAAAATAAATTTTACTTACAGATTTTGTTTTACACAAATGAATTTTGAATCTGAAATAATAATATTATTCATAATATTTTATTTAAATCGATATGTGCAGGTTGGTACCTAGTAATAGATTATTTAGAAAACTAAACAAAAACTACAACACTAATTTCATAAAAAAATTAAAAAAATAACATAGAAATAATCACAAGTCACAAACAAAGATTTTTGGGAGAAAAATTGGAAGAAGTTATATAGGTCCCAAAAGGGGGTCTAATATTAGGCCATATGTAAATAATGGGTGGTTAGGGAGGCCGTAGCTTTCATTTTCATTTTTTTTTTTTTTTTTTTTTTTTGTCTAATGCATTCTATAAATTAATAATGCATTTTATTAATTTATAGTGATATTAATTTATCTATAAATTAATAATTATTAATTACACTATAAAATAATAATTATTAATTTATAGATATATTTTAATTTTTAAAATTTAAAAATTATGAATTATAATTTTAGCAAAATAAGATTAAATTTTGGAAGTTGTAAATTTTGCGGTTTAGGAATTGAACTTGTAATATTTAAAAACATTATTGACAACAAATTAAAAATATTATAAACAAATTGATTTATCACATGACATACATAAAATTCAAATTTATGAATAATAATATCAACTATTTAAAATCTGTCAAATTCTCAAACTGTAAATAATGCATATCTAAAAATTGAAAACTTTAAAATTTAACTACTTTTATGATATGGTATAAAATATTTTAGAGATATCATTATAGTTTGAAAATACAACATTACCCATACATTATTATTATATATATATATATATGTGTAAATTTACATAATTATTAATTTATGATATTATTGGGACCATATTTTACATGGGGATTAAAATTATTATCTTATTATCTTATCGAATTTTATTAATTTACAATTTATAGTGTTTATTAATTTATGTATTAATTTATATTTACTGTATATGGATTAAATTGTGTGGGTATCAATTTATATAAATTGATATGAACTAAGCTTTTTAGACTTTAGTCACGGTGCAACACTCTCTCCCTCTACCCCGCAAGGAAATGTACCATTTATTTTGTAATCACATTTACAATAATTTAAATTTGCGATATCTGGGAAGCATTTTTAATAAGTAGACATAGGTTAAGAGATTATTACATGAAATGTCATTGAAAACAGAAATAATTGAATAGACATCAATCTGTTTATGGAAATTGAATAGACGTCAATCTGTTTATGGAAATATCCAATCAACAAGATAATAATGATCTAATGTTTATGAAAATTAAATTAAAAATAATAATAATTACCTAATATTTACAGAAATAATTTAAATTTGTTGCCATAAAAATCAGACTCTTAAATTCGAAATTACATATATGTAAATATATTTAATTTTCTAATATATTTTGAGATATTTCTGGAAACAACTATTTAATTTTAATATAATGATAACTATTTAACTGGGTAAGAAGTAGTCCAGATTAATTTGTTAACATAAATAACGTGGTTAATTAAAGAAAAAAATACTGGATTATCAAAAATGGAAATAAATAACGTTATTTAATTAGATTTGTTCAAAAAACTAAAATTATTTTTATGAATTAAAACAATAATTACAAATAAGACAACAATAACCAATGAAAAATACTTATAACTGGAATATGTTCTTTTCTATTAATTTCAAAATGATCAATAAGAAAGTATTTCAAAAATATATTCAGCTTATAGATAAAAATAAATTATTTTTAAAAAATTTATGGAATTTTTAATGTTTAATTAAATAGCAGATCTACTAAATATGACGAACAATTAGGAAATTTATATGGGCAAATTTCTGGTGGCGAAATTTGTGGACGAACAATTAGGAAATTTATACAATGCTTTGGGCAAAAAATATCTTAACAATAAATGAAAAATCACAAACATATATTTAACTTATGCCATACCATTTTCCTATATATATAACGAAGTATTTGTCTTTAAATCCTAGATTATTCTTTTTTGGTGTTCAATTTCGATAGCACATATATTTGTTTTGTTCTATTTCCTAATTGAAGTATAATCTAATTTTGAAGTTTATTATTATTCTTGATTTCAGCGTTCGAATGGATCAACGTTCGAATGGAGCAAGGATACAGTTGTTTCTCCACCTTGTGTGTTAGTATCTCTTCAAAACTATGGTACTTTGATCTATTTATTTTTGAATATTACTTAGTTTGTTGAATTGGTGGATTTTATATTATGTTAAGTTTGATCTTTATTTTGCATGACACACCCTTTGATTAAAAGAGTTTACAAATTGATTTCCCTTTATTAAATCATCAAAAAAGTTATCAGGATATTAAGAAGAACATGAAGAGTTGTTCATAGAAGCCTACAAAACTATATTTTTTTTTTCTTTTTCAAAACGAAATTGTCTTTTAGTTTCATGTTAATAAATCTTTATGTTCATACAGAGAATAAATGACTACTAAACTTGAAAAGTATGTACAATTCCAACTCATCCTAAGACAAGAATCACACAAGAAAAAAATATGAAAATCATTTTAAAAAAGCTTGGCTGCAATCATCAAACACACATAAAGATGTCCATATTTTTTTGTGAGATTAGTAGTGTGAAGGAGAAAGCATGTAGGTCTAAACATGGAATTGTAAAATCAATGGACTTTAATTATGACGTGAAAAATATACTTCACTTGGGATTAATTTTATTGTATTTAGACTTTTCAACAGGCAACATGTTGTATAGAAAATTTGTGCATCCATCCATACATTTAGTGTAAGATATATATGTGTGGTATAAAATATAAATTGTTTATTAATATATTTTACAAAGAAATTGTAAATTCACATTTTTTGTTTTATATTTTACCAAGTGTACAATAATATTATTGAATGAAGGAAACAAATTGACTTATGGAATATCAATAAAAGTTTTATACCCAATACTTTTGAAAATCATTTTTTAAAGTTTCTATAACATCAGATTATTGAAATTGATATTTTATATATGTAAACTTATTTAATTTGATGGTATATTATTTGTTATTTCGAAAAACGACCATCTAATTTAATCTGTTCCATAAAAGTCATCATTTATTTTTATTTCAAATTTTTTTTAAAAAAAAAACTAATTAATTCTGATTATAATAAATAGATTAAAACCAAAAAAATTGAATTTTTAATTATATTTTTTTTCAATTATGAAAACAGTTATTATATTTGTAGTATATAATTTAACCACGATTTGCTATTTTATAAAATAGTATATCCTTTATATAAATTTTGGATTCTAGATTCATCGGTATCTCAAAAAATTAAAATATTATCGATTTCCAAAATATTAATTTAAAATATATACAATGTTGAAACTTTTGCCGATTTTGGTTCATTAGTGGAAAAAACAATTTTAAACAGTTGAAAATAGTTTTAGTGGATTAATATCATAACTGCTATGATTCTAATAAATTCAATGGTGAAAGGATTATTATTTCATTTTTACACTTTTAGAGAAAACTAATATAATTTTATGTTATAGATCTTATACAACTAAATATATCTATAAATAAAACCCACACATATGTGATCCAAAACACTTACTTATTTCCTTATCTGATAAACTAAAATATATGAAATGTGTATTTATTATTATAACCACAATTATGAGATGAAAAATCATATCTAGGACAGGATATACTACTTTTGTTTATTTTATGTCCTGAAATAGATGTACCGTTTATCTCTTATTGTTTTTTTAATGTAGTTATCTTTATGTATAATAAAAGACAAACTGATCACTTTTTTAGTCTAAACCAAATTATAAACAAATCGAGTACTTAACTGGTATGAGTTTGGTTATATGAATGTCAACATTCCTAAAAAAAATAGTGTCTACAAACATAACTCCACATATATGTAATATATTATAAATCTAATAGCAAACTTAGTTTTTGAAATTAATTCCGCACGTACGTGCGGGTCTGAATCTAGTTGAGTTTAATATCGCAATTACTTTTGTACCATTATCTCTTACTATTATTTATTTTTGTCTAACTATTCAATCATTATTTCTTTTGGCATGTCACTAGTTAGTGCATAAAACATGTTATTTTGGTTATGTTGGTAAAATATATTTTTTACTTTTCAATATTGACATTGTAGGAGAAAATATATATATACAGATTTTGGTTGGTTATATGTGGATCATACATTCTTGAACTCAAAAAAAAAAAAAAAAAAAAAAAACTTGAACAATGCTTGCATAGACATTGGTTATGTAAAATGTTCCTAATTAAGAAGATAAAAAGAACAAAAATAATATTGGTTTGGCCCAAAAAATGGTATTATTTGTAATGGTAATAATAAAGGGGAAATAAAGTAATTGAGTCTTAAGAAACAACTAGTTAACAACCCGCAACCCGCACTATGTGCGGAATAAATCAATCTAAATAAAATTATTATAAGTATAATTATAATTATTGAATTAATATTCATTCGTGTCAAACGTAATATGTCATTTAAGTATTTTTAATTCAAAATTTTGTTTCTTTCGTTTAAGATACATCTCACCCATTAAAATCATTGAACGTGAAAAAGTTTTAACGTAGTCTAGAAAATATTGATAAAATGTTACCATATGGCAATTTATTGAAATAGGACAAATGATTTGATAAAAAAAAAATCAAAAATTTTGGAGTTTTTAAGAAGTGTAATATGCATTTACACAAAATGTAAAGATATGAGTACTATTAAGTTCAAATTTGTATTTTTTTTTTGTTACATTCATTTCTTTTTTTAGTATTTGGGAAAAATATTTGTATATTATTTGATGAATAACTATTTTTACGTATAAAATTAGATATTACATTTTAAAATTTTTTAAAGTACACGTTAACAAAATATAGTACATAAAAAAAATTTAACAACATCTTTTATTATTATTATTTGGTTAAACATATAATGACATGTATTGTAAATAGTATTACCAAATAAGGGTACATTGCTAAAAAGTGTTTGGAGCTCTCTAGCGACGACACGTTAGCATTTTGAGAAAAATGCTTTCCTATTAATATATAGGAGATTTGAAAAAAAAATTGTATATTATTTGATGAATAACTATTTTTACGAATAAAATTAGATAATACATTTTAATATTTTTTTAAAGTACACGTTAACAAAATATAGTACATGAATAAAAAAAAATTTAACAATATATTTTATGATTATTTTTTGGTTAAACATATAATGGTATGTATTGTAAATAGTATTACTAAATGAGGGTAATTGCTAAAAAGTCTTTGGAGTTCTCTAGCGACGACACCTCAGTATTTTGAGAAAAATGCTTCCTTATTAATATATAGGAGATGATTTGACAATAGTGTTACCATTGATATTGCTTTAACTTTGGGGCGAATTTGTCCAATAATGAACAAAATTAAGTGAGTATTGGCTGAGGTAAAGAAAACAAGAGGAGGATAAGGTGAGGGACACGCGCAGTCAGCAAAGAGTGTTGGTGTAGAGGATTTTTTATTTATTTATTTTTGATAAATTGATTATACCCCTTTACATTTTATTTTAATACATCTTCTCAACAAAATTGATTGAAATTTAGGAATTTATCATAAAAAGTTATACTTTTTTTTCTGCATTCGACATAACTTGTATTTTTAAAATCAGATGTTTGAAAATTTTACATGATGAATAGTGTTTATAATAAGATTATATATATATATATATATGATCTATAAGTTTTAAACTCAAATCATATATGTAAAAACGGTATAAATAAATTTTGAATGTAAAAATATAACTTAAATCGAATTAAACTTACTATAAAGAAAAAATGTTATATCCTATGGGAATAAAACATAGGCTATCCTAGCAACCATGTTAAATGCTAACCGTAAGGAAATAAAAATATAGACAACTCAAACGACCATATTACACGTACAAAAAGAAAATGTTATACCCTAAAGGATACAACATAGATAACCCAAACAACCTTGTTAAATACTAACCGTAAGAGGTAAAATATAGATAACTCAATAAATTTTTTTATGTATTTCTAAGTATAATAGAATCTATGTAAGTACGCAATGTTAATAATTGGAACTTGAAAAATATATATTTTTAAATGGAATAGAGTGTTGTTGTGTTCTATATATGTTAAAGTGGTATAAATAAATGAAAATTTGAAATAGTAAAGAAAAAAATAAAATGGTATAGAACATAGATACAGCTCAAATCGAGAAATAAACTCACACCAAAGAAAAATTCTATACCCTAGAGATACAATATAAGCAATCCAAGCACTGTGTTAAATGCTAAGCGTAAAAAATAAAAGATAGACAACTCAAACGACTGAATTAAACACTTAAAAAAAACGTTATACTTTTAGAGATACAACATATGCAGTCTACATAGATAGCTCAAACCGAATTAAATGCACAAGAAAGAAAAAACACTATACCCTAAAGGACACAAATTGGGCAATCTAAACAACTATATTAAACACTAGCCATATATGCTCTCCATATTAACCGAGTTAAATGCTGACAATCAAACAATACAATATATAAATTGTTTATGTATTTCTAATTATAGTTTGAATTAATGTGTGTATGCAACGTAAAAATTTTGAAACTTGAGAAATATACTTTTAAAAATGGAATGGAGTGTTGTTTTGTTCTATATATTACAAATATTTTAGTTATTTTAGTTAGTGTATAAATTATAATTTCTCGTCTTAATATCTTTAAATCATAGTAAACATAGAAAAAAAATCTATAGTTTTAACTGAGTTTATGAAATAAAAATAGTTTGTTCAAAGAAAATTTATTGCAAAATATGAAAAACTTAAGAAAAAAAACTAATGAGAGATGGAAAAATATGTAAACATATAGGAAGAATAATACATACGTAGACAAAAGAGTAGGGGCAAGGGGCGAGTGTCACCTGTTAATCATTAGTGGGTTAGAATTGTCATTAATATATATTTTATAGAGTATATGATATTTTCATGGTAAATAGCTAGACAGTAAATTATATTTTTTTTGGTTGGTCATTCCAGCCAATTTCCCTTAACTTTGTGTTTTGTCCAACCAAATTGATTGGTATTACAAGAAGAGGGGGACATGTGGGTGGGTATGAAGGCATTAATGTTTAGTGAGTGACATCAAATCAGTTAGGATTTCCACAAGGTATCATACCCCAATATTTACCCATTCTTCTCCTATTTCACACTTTTTTTTTGTTTTTCCTTCTTATGTTTGAAAAGAACATTAATTTGTCTTACTATTTTCAACTATTTCATTAATTTGAATCTGAAATTGCTATCAGTTTTTGATATATTTTAGAAATATTTATTTAAAACGTTTTCATCGGAAACCTAATAAAAATAAGAAAAAACAAGAGTAAGAGTAAGATGGAGAGGGAAAGATGTTTCATAAATTCATTTATCAGTTGTTGATCAATTATTGGTTCTATTATTAAAAATAAATTATATATTAGAAAATGTACTAATATATTACATAACTTTTAGAAATTAAATTAAACAGTTTTACAGATGGTACTACTCTTAGTCTTAGTTCTTGACTTGAAGTTGATAACATTATCTATCCTTCAATCAAAATATATTATATAAGTTTTTGGGTCAAAATATTCATTATATTAGCAATTTGAATTGATCCACTGTGTTTTGGAAAGATCTAGAGTGTTTGCGCAATGAATGGTGATAAATATTTTCATTATTTTGCTTTCTAATAGTTGAGACCAATTCAATAGCCAAATATAATGTTCTACATATACAATTTATATGTATATTATAAATAATATATATTCAGCATCTTGCTCATCATGTCTACTTATTCGCAAGAATAGTTGAGAATAATTAGAAAAATCTTATCTTGTTATGAAATTGGAGGTTATGATAGAGAGGGAACATGGTACTGAATTCGGTGAAAAAGAAAAGGACATCAAACTCACATGCCATGTTGGTTTGGGTAAAACCTTTTCCCCTCTTCCATTGCAACGTCACATCTTCATCTCCAATTTCATGAAATTAAAAGACATTTATAACCCATTCACCATTTTGCCTTATATTTTTTATGATGAAAATGAAAGGGTAGCAAACGGACCAATTGCTTTCACAAAAAAAAAAAGAAAAGAAACCCATTTTCAGATTGAACCCACTGAAAAAGAAATAAGCCCATTTTAATAGTAGTCCATTTAGTTGATGATGGTAAAATGATAAAGACATCATATAAAATCATCAGTAGAAGGACAACTTGCATGTTTCTCCTGCTGCTTCCAGGTTTTGAGATTGGAAAGCACATCACCATCTTCACGTCTTGCCACATTTGTCAGACTTTTACGGACAAATAAATATTTGGGTTTACCTACTGACAATACTTGGGTTTATCCTAAAATTTCTTTATTCACTCTTTATCAGAACATGTACAATAGTAGACGCTAAAAAAGAAAACTTAAGTATGTTTTTTATTATAATATTTAGAAACAATGAAGTTAAAAACTTTTTAAAAAACTATAAAATGATATGTTTAAATGATAGATACTATATTTGGGTTTTTTAAAATTTTAAATTTTTTTTTTCAAAATTATAATATGTTAAGTACAATTTGGTTTGTTTAAATTTTTAAACATTTTTTAAAACATAAAATTATTGCATTTCATGAAATTTAAAGTTACATGATATAAAATCATATTTAAAAAAATTACAAAAACGATTAATTATAATTTTGACTTTTGCCAAATTTTTGCCATATATTCTGAACCAAATCAGCTTTCAATTGTCGATATATTTTTCTATCACGAATATCATTTCCAGCGATCATCATATTGGTGAGGTTTGAAGGTGTATCCGTAGAGTACGTGAAATTTACTTGTGAAGTTCTATTTGATTCTCCTTGTGCGAATTCTAACACATCAAACTGAGTGTATCCATCTCGTTCATCTTCTACTATCATATTGTGCAGTATAATACATGCTCTCAGTATCTTTCCAATTTTTTCCTTATCCAAAAAGAGAGAGGGGTTTCTAACTATGGTAAATCGAGCTTGCAATATTCCAAAAGCACGCTCGACATCTTTACGTACAAACTCTTGATGTGTAGCAAATAAGGATGCTTTCTGATCTTGTGAAATAGGAATAGATTGGATTAATGTAGTCCATTGTGGATATATACCATCTGTGAGATAGTAACTCATATGATACTCTTGACCGTTGACACTATATTTCACTTTAGGAGCTTGACCGTGTAATATATCATCAAAAACAAGTGTGCGAACAAGAACATTGATATCTTTAATGTACTTGGAGCTCCAAAAAATGCATGCTATATCCAGAGATCTTGTGAACTTACAACCTTTAAAACAATTGTTAGCTATCCAGACCCACGTGTATATTGACCTTTCCATGCGGTCGAAAAATTCTTCCACTCCCAATGCATACAGTCGATGCTTCCTATCATCTCGGGAAATCCCCGTAATTCTCCAATATCGAGTAGTCGTTGCAGATCTTCCGGTGTGGGTCTCCTTAGATACTCATCTCCAAATAAATCATTGATTCCTTCAAAAAAATGTACCAAGCATGAAAGTGCCGTGGTTGCAGCAAGACGGAGGTATTCGTCAACCGCATCAGCCGGAAAACCATATGCCATCATACAAATTGCTTCTGTAATCTTTTGTAGTGCTGAGAGACCGAACCTTCTGGTAGCATCTCGACAAGTTTCTGTTTTGAGTTTAATCGAGAAGAAAAACAAAAAAAAAGTAAAGTGTGTTGGTTTGGGTTTACAAGGAGAAGGAAGATCAAGAATAGAATCTCTGGTTTGTGTTTACAACGAGAAGGAAGAGCAAGAATAAAATCTCTGGTTTGTGTTTAAATGGGAAGGATGAGGTTGGTAGTTGCGTTTATGGTAAAGCATTAAGGTGAGTTTTAAGTGTATTTTGTGTTTAAGTTTGACATAACAAGCAATCGATGACAACTACCAAGAATTGAACTCAAGCACTAACTCCACAATAAGTGTATAACTATTACAACTACCAAGAAATTTGTGTTTAGTGTGACAAAAAAAGCAATCAATGTCAACTACCAAGCATTGAACTCAAACACTAACTCAAGATAGAAGATAAAGAAAACAAGATTCTGGGAAAGAGAAATGGAGAAACTTAATTGACGTCTTCGTCATGATCTGAATGTTCAGTTACTGTATCTTCTTGTTCATCCTTCGTGTCCACACCTTTGATAATGTTTTAGATCCAGTAACAAATCATAAGTATGAGTAACTCTAGAATTTTAATTGAAAAGATAGTTGGGGATATATCATCATACCTTTGACCAGAGTGATGGAACATTGAAATCAAGAGAGGCCAAATCATCATGGCTGCAATAACGTGAAGAATTTGGACTCAGTAACTGCAATAGTGATCTGCAATAGAGAGGCCGAATCATCATAGAGTGATTTATCTCATTACGTTTTTATAAAAGACTATAACCGACAAAAGATGTGAGAAAATTTTTTTCGGTACCTCATACAAGACCTCTTGTAACAGCAAGCTCTTCGGTTGTCACTCTTAACCTGAACAATGTATAGATTAACACTCGAGTTTGAAGAAGTTGATCCTATAAACATGATTTAGACAAATCTCAGTCAATGAACTACCATCGAAATCCTGCTACTATACTGATAGATAAAAGCATCATCGAAATCCTGAAATAACAGAGACAAATAGGATTAGTAGATGTAGCATCAGAAATACAAAAACAGAGAAGAGAGAGGAAAGAGATGAGTTACTTATCTGATTCTTTTCTTCTTACAGAACCTCGAATATCTATAACAAGAGACACGGTCTTAGGCTAAAAGCGTAAATGCTAGTGTCACTAGGAAGATGAGCAACATTACGTCCAAACTCATCAAAGGGGAAAAAGTGAAGATGTATAACGGTATATATGAAGAAAACCTAAACAAATGTTCACCGAGATGATCAGATTCAGCAGAGCAATCCCAGTGCCTTGAGTCAATGCGACGATCTGCATTAAACAAAGCAGACATTTTTGACAAGTAAATAATTAGAAAGAGAGAAAAAACCAACATTATCAAAGTGAAAATCAAAGTGACAAATATAATCACCTGAACAACTAATACAGTCATAGGAAGAGTTGGAGAGCTTGTTCTAGCTCTTTCAGCAAACCCTTTCACCATTTCAATCAAAACTGGAAACATCCAATCAAAACTCAGGATGATTGGATGACGGCAAAGTCCAAAACTCAGGAAGCCAAACTTCATAATCAAGTTTATAAAGACAAAGAGATATCCCAAAGGGAAAGAGAACAAGAACCTGAAATAAACAACATGTCCTTCAGCCTTTTGTATCAGAGGAGCCTAGACTTGGCAGACCTAATTAGAGACATACAAAAAAAAAAAACAACAAATCAGCGATATCGATCATAATAACATCATCCACCAGGAATCTAAAACAATTTACACAAAGACAAGTTATAAATCAAACCGTCTAAGGATATTCATAAGCAGGAGTGAAACGACCCGACCCGTTTTTATAATAATAATAATAATAATAATAATAATAATAATAATAATGATAATAATAATAATGATAATAATAATAATCATAATAATAATAATAATAATAATAATAATAATAATAATAATAATAATAATAATAATAATAATAATAATAATAATAATAATAATAATAATAATAATAATAATAATAATAATAATAATAATAATAATAATAATAATAATAATAATAATAATAATAATAATAATAATAATAATAATAATAATAATAATAGTTTAAACAAGTGGTCTCATACTCACTAGCCACCTAACCACAAACACACAACATCGGATAACATAACCAATATCATTAAACCAATAAATATCCAATACTCAAATAACCAGTATTAACTCATAACAATTAAACCAATATTCCAAGCAACACAACCTAAACCACATTCTAATGACTCAACTGTAGCAACCTAGCAAAGCCAGACAACAACCAATCGAGTCCCTAGAACATCCTCCTCTTCATCACCTTGATTCCACGATCACACTTTGCCCATACCTGCACCACAAACACAAATTGAGATGCATGAGTATTTGATAAACACTCAGTGAGGCAATCCTCCCATCTACTAGGCTATACACACAAGCAACTGAGATACCAATGTCCAAACAATCAACAAGCAAAACAAACAAACTAGAAGAATCAAGTATCGTCTCGCTGGAAGGGAGGTGTCGACCGACACCAGCCAAGTGTCGACCGACACTGGCTCTTGGTGTCGACCGATACTACCCCACAGTGTCAATCGATGCTGAATTCCTGATGTCGATCGACACTCACTCTGCAACCGCGATCCGCTCGAAGCCAAAAGTCGAATCTCGCTTCTCATCACCTCCAATCCATCCAAAAATCAATCCCAAAGCCATATGAATCCGTAGGAGACCTAAATCAACCATAACAAGCAAAAAAACACCATAAACAACACCAAACAAGCAAGACAAAGGAAATCTCAGGCTTAGATCAGCCATTGTCATGAACTCACCTCTTTGCAGGAAGATTCTGACCAACAGCAACAAATCCAACCCTCCTAGCAAGCTTGTAACACCCTCCTAGCTTCAGATCTCCTAAGAACAGCCAAGAAATCTCACAAACTCTCCCAAAATCTCAAGAACACCTCTTTTTCTCTCAAAAACAAAGAAACGGCGACAACAAAACTTTTCCAAACCCCTTTATGTCCACAAAACAGTTAAATATCTTGGTTAAATGGTTTTCCTTAAACAAAACCGACCCAAATCTACAATTATCTTAATCTGGTCTAACCATAATTTAATGGTGTCGACCGACACCACCATTAGTGTCGATCGACACCCATCCCCAAATTACACATTTTGGTTCGCCGATGTTACAATTCTCCCCCACCAACATAGATTCGTCCTCGAATCTCAAATAACCATCAACCAAAGACTCCCGTGCAACCGTCTCAACATCCCGCACTCCCTCCGACTGATCTACGAAAGGTCACCTCTAGGTGATAGACTCACGTTCCAGGCATTATTTGCTCTCAACTTTTGGACTTTCCTTTCTCATAGGCCTCAACCTTGAGTTTTCATTGGCTCCTCATCTGGATGAAGCCTGCATGCCATAATATTGACTCCTCATCGGGCCTATGCCCTCATGCCATAATATATAAGAAAGTCTAATATTCATCTCTTGGGTTGCCACCCTACAGCGCGCCCCCAGATCGTTATCCGAAGTCCATATACCAACCATACTCTCAAGCCACAAAGTCTCAAAATATGACAGTACTAGGAGAACCAAAATCCCCCAAGAGTGGTGAGCAAACAATTCTGAACACGTTTGAGTCCTACCCTATCTAGGTTTCCTTCCTATGGCTCGCGTAAAACAACACTATGTCCTACCAACCACCTACCCCCTCACTGAAATACCTCATGACAACACAAGGATCATTTACATGCCACAAGGGCCGCCACAAAGGCCAACAAATGTCCTAAATTGGACCGCCACCAAGGCTAAAAAAATGTCCTAAACAGGACCGCCACTAAGGCCAAGCAAATTTCCTAAACAGAACCGTCTCAAAGACCACTTCTCCCGAAGGACCGTCACAAAGACCAATCATCCCAAAGGATTGCCTAAAGAGGCCACTCGTCCCGAAGGACCGTCACGAAGACCACACATCCCGAAGGCCTGCCTAAACATGTAACATTGGCTAAACAGCCCGACACGAAGGCCACTTAATGTCTCAAAAGACCGCCACACACACGGGCACAATGACTCAACAATCCGCCACAAAGGCTCACAACCACTAAAAATGGACAAAATCTAACTCCCATAAAACTTTCCATTTTTAGAACTTTCCACTTTTGGAGACTTTCCACTTTAACCACTGCCTCGTGGAAATTTCTGTACTCTGAACACCACCTCATCTTCTTACTTAGTCGCACAACCAACCACCCCTAAGCAACAAAGTAACAAGAGAGATGGGCTGAATACTCCATTCCCGCTCCAGCCACGGACTACAACTGGGACCAGGCTAGACAAGCTCAAGTCGCGGCCTGCTTCTCAGACCACTTCTTAAACCTTGCCTTCATCCTCACCACTGGGTCCAAAGTCTGTTCCTCAATACCATCATAGTCCCAAAGAACTCTCATCAAAAGAATCTTCTTCTTCCGATGTTCCTTGATCCTCCTCTCGAGAACCCTCCCTGATCTCGCCTGAAAATTCATATTAGGCTGAACATCCTCGGGAATCTTAGCCAAAAACCGATCATCCTCGCGGAGACACTTCCGCAACATAGACACTTGGAAAACCTTGTGGAACGCACGCATAACTTCAGGGAACTCTAGCCTATATGCCACCGGCCCCACACGCTCAATCACTCTTAACGGACCCATATACCTCAGACTCAACTTAGTGTCTGTCAATGACCTGTTTGGACCCCGCAACATTGCCATCTTGACGTAAACTCTTTGTCCCACCTGAAACTCAAGATCTCTCCTCCTCTTCTCAGTATAACTTCTCTGCCTATCCTGAGCTTCCTTCATGTTCAGCTTGAGAACCCAAATCTTCTCTGAGGTCTCTTGAACAAAACTAGCACCATACATGCTCTTTTCCCCCACCCGAGTCCAGCATAACAGTGTACGACATGGCCTCCCATACAAAGCCTCATAAGCAGCCATCCCAATGCTCGCCTGATAACTGTTGTTGTAAGCAAACTCTGCCAAGTACTGGTGATCCACCCAATGGCCACCCCAATCCAACATACACATCCTTAGCAAATCCTCCAACGTTTGGATCATCCTCTTGGACTGCCCATCTGTCTGGGGATGATAAGGTTTACTCATATGCACCTTAGTGCCCATCTCTGCCTGAAATGCCTTCCAGAACAACGAAGTGAACTTAGAATCCCTACCAGACACAATACTTGCTAGCACCCCATGCAACCTGACTATCTCCTTCACATACTTCTTAGCCAAGACCGTTGCTCCATCTGTCTTCTTGATGGCTAGAAAATGTGCCAACTTAGTCAACCGGTCCACAATGATCCACATAGCATCAAAAGTCCGAGACACTGGCAATCCTACCACAAAGTAAATCGTGATCATATCCCACTTCCACTCTAGAATGGGAAGGCTCTTCATCAACCAGCCTGGAACCTGATGCTCAGCCTTCACTAGCTGACGCACATCGCACCTAGCGACCCAACTAGCTACATCCTTCTTCATCCCGACCGAATGATTGTACCTCTTCAGGTGACGGTATATCTTAGTTGTTCCTGGATGAATATAAAATATGCTTGCATGAGCCTCTCTCAGGATCTCCTGCCTCAACTCCTCATCCTTGGGCACACAAATCCACCCATGCACCAATATAGTACCATTAGCTGAGACCTGATACTCTGTTACAACATCATTAGAGGCATTTACCTGCCCTAAATCCTTCTCCTGAGCCAACCACATCCTGTTCAGAAGATCTGCTCTATCAGCTGCCTCCAAACCCAACGGCTTCTGAGAAACCGCACACAACCTCGACGCACTGATCTCTCCTACCAGAGACTCCATGTCCTGCTCCTGAGCCAAACCTGCCCTCTTCCGACTGAGAGTGTCTGCAACCAAGTTAGCCTTGTCAGGGTGGTAGACTATCTCCAAATCATAATCTGCCACAAGCTCCATCCACCGTCTCTACCTCAAATTCAGCTCAGACTGAGTGAATATATACTTCAGGCTCTTATGATGTGTAAACACCTGTACTTTTGCACCATAAAGATAAGATTTCCAAATCTTCAGGGTAAAAACTACAGCAGCCATCTCCAAATCAAGAGTAGGATAGTTGTCCTCATGCTTCCGCAAGTGCCGCAAAGCGTAGGCAATTACCTTCCTATGCTGCATCAACACACACCCCAAACCAACTCTGGATGCATCAGTATAAACCACATAGGGTTCTCCCTGCTCTGGCAAAACCAACACTAGCGTGGTAATCAACATCTCCTTCACGCTTGCAAAGCTCTCCTCGCACTCCTGTGACCAAACAAAAGGAACATCCTTCCCTGTCAACTTAGTCATTGGACGTGCTCTGCTCGCAAAGCCCTGCACAAACTTCCTGTAGTACCCTGCTAACCCAAAGAAACTCCTGATATCAGTGGCATTCTGCGGTCTAGCTAGGTTAATCTCTGATAGCCTGAATCTTCTTTGAATCTATAGAAACTCCCTCTGCAGAAACAATATGACCCAGAAAACCCATCTCACGCTGCCAGAAACTACACTTGCTCAACTTAGCAAACAAATTCTGCTCTCGCAGCTTCTCCAAAACAGTTCTCAAATGCACTGCATGCTCCTCAGGACTCTTGGAATAGACCAGGCTATCGTCGATGAAGATAATGACATGCACATCCAGAAACTCCTGAAACTCACTGTTCACCAATCTCATAAACGCTGCTGGCACGTTAGTCAACCCAAACGGCATCACCACAAACTCATAATGCCCATACCTCGTCCTAAATGCAGTCTTCCTTACATCTGCCTCATCTATCGGGATCTGATGGTAACCCGACGCCATATCTACCTTGGAGAACCAAGTAGCACCTCTCAACTGATCCATCAACTCATCGATCCTGGGAAGAGAGTACTTGTTCTTCAGAGTGACTCCATTCAAACATCTGTAATCAATACACAAGCGGAAACTCCCATCCTTCTTCTTAACAAATAACAACGGCGCTCCCCAACATTATACACTAATACGGATGAATCCCTTGTTCAACAGATCCTCTAATTGTTTCTTCAGTTCTGCCATCTCTACTGGAGCCATCCTGTAAGGAGCCTTGGATAACGGCGTTGTCCCTGGTTCTAGTTCAATCATGAAAGGATCAGACCGAGATGGTGGTAATCCCTGCAACGACTAGAGCACATCCTCAAACTCCTCCACACCCCGAATACCGCTAACTGTAGACTGCCCCACTGACTATAGCATCAATATAGTAACCAAAGAAGCCTCATGGCCCTTCTCGATCATCTTCCCAGCCTGCATGGCTGAGATCACGAGATTCCCTGATGTTGGTCTAACTCCCTCAAAAACCAACTTCCCTCCTCGACGCTCAAACTCCACTCTACCCCGATGACAATCAAGATGTACCATATGCCGATGTAACTAATCCAACCCAGGGATAAAATCATAAAACTCCACTGGACTGATAAGCAAATCCGCTGGCCATGACTCTCCTACGATCTGAATATCAACTTTCCTCGCACGTACAATGAGCCTAAAAAACTTGCCTCCCGCAACTCTGACAACTCCCGCACGCTCCCCGGGATCTCCTGTGATATCAGCACTCTCTGCGCACTCCGGAGTAATGAAGCTATGAGTAGCTCCAGAATCAAACATTACATGGGACTTAAACCCACCAACAAGGTCCTTGTGATCGGCCCGACACTATTTGCACCAGTCTCAACCGTCGTGTACACCCGTGGTGCCTGCTCAATTCGTGCCACCTGCTTCACTCCAGGCTGCACCACATGCTTCACCGCTGTCACTGCCATCTGCTGCAACTTGGGACACTTGGGCTTGATGTGCCTAGACTCCCTGCAATGATAGCATACATGAACTGCTGCCATCAGAGCACTCCTGTAGGGACAGCTAGCTATCTTGTGATCAATGCTCCCACACCCGGAGCACCCTGCACCACTCGGTCTCTACGCAGCCTCCCAGTTCCTCTTGGTTCCTTGCGTAGGCTGCACCGCTGGACTAACCATCACTGCATGTGCCCGGATATCCTCTTCAATCTCTGCTGCAGTCTCAACCAGTTCTGCACGCGAAGCATAACTCCTCCCTCTACAATGGACCCTCAAATCATCCCGAAGGGCCCTCATGAATCTCCTGATCTGAGCCTCCTCAGACTCCATCGCCCGACCCCCATAAGACAGAAGTCAACTGAACTCCAGCTCCCGCACTGAGTGAGTCCCTTGAGATAACTGAAGGAACTGCACCTCCAACCGGTCTAATGCCTCCGTAGGAAAATACTTGCGGTTGAACTCCTCCACGAAGTCAGCCCAAGTCATCTCACTCTACACTCTCCTAGCAGCCACTGACCTGCACCAGAATTGAGCAACACCAATCAGGTTGTGGACCCCTATGTCCACCCAAAACTCCTGAGGACACGTGAGAGACTGGAAGTTATGTTCCACTCTCATCCTCCACGCATTCGCTACAGTAGGATCAGTACCACCCGAAAACCGCTGAGTATCAATGTTATCTCCCTCAGCATACACACAAAACAGGAATGAGCTCCCTAATCCAAAGCCACTGGCTGTCGCTCCTCCGCCACCACTGGTGGCACTACCTGAGCTTTAGCCGGTGCCACTACCTGCAACCGCTCCAACACTCGTGCTAACAAGTCC
Source organism: Camelina hispida (assembly GCA_023657505.1). Lineage (NCBI taxonomy): Eukaryota > Viridiplantae > Streptophyta > Magnoliopsida > Brassicales > Brassicaceae > Camelina > Camelina hispida. Next base: position 25,573,099 of record CP094637.1, read on the forward strand.
GCAAGATCAACGCCTCCTCCAGGGACTCCACCCGCTGGAACTCCCACACCCGGAACCCTAGCATCACCGGCCACTCTAGGACCAACACTGCCCCCACCGGCCACACTCATGGAATCCTCTTGAACATCCTGCGACTCGCCAACACCCTCAGCTATCACACTCTGGTCCACATTATTACTAACTGTTGGGCCTCTGCCCCTACCATGACCACGTCCTCGTCCACGACCACGTCCGCGCCCACGACCACGACCAGCAACAGCATCCTCTCTAACATTTGCACTACCATTAACAGAAGGCTAAGCAAGAAATTTAAACAGAACACAAAAACATAAACTCACCGTGGAATCACATTGTAGGCTTGAAGAGGATTTTCTAGGACTCCATGGCACACAAAATTGACTAACTCACATAATCAATCAAGACATGCAAATCCCCAAAAATCTACAGCACAAAGCCTAGTGAACCCAAACCTAGAACCGTAAGGGCTCTGATACCAAACTGAAACGACCCAACCCATTGTTTTTTAATAAATAATAATTAATAAATATAATAATAATAAGAATCTAAACTAGTGATCTCATACCCACTAGCCACCTAACCACAAACACACAACAGCAGATAACATAACCAATATCATTAAACCAATAAATATCCAATACTCAAATAACCAGTATTAACTCATAACAATTAAACCAATATTCCAAACAAGATGAATCATATAACCAGCAACCTAAACCACATTCTAATGGCTCAACTCTAGCAATCTAGCAAAGCCAGACAACAACCAATCGAGACCCTAGATCATTCTCCTCATCATCGCCTTGATTCCACGATCACACTTTGCCTTTACATGCACCACAAACACAAATTGAGATGCATGAGTATTTGATAAACATGCAGAGAGGCAATCCTCCCATCTACTTGGCTATAAACACAAGCAACTGGGATACCAATGTCTAAAACAATCAACAAGCAAAACAAACAAACCAGGAGAATCAAGTATCGTCATGTTGGAAGGGAGGTGTCGACCAACACTGGCTCTTGGTGTCGACCGACACTACCCCACAGTGTCGATCGATGCTGAATTCCTAGTGTCGACCAACACCCTCCTGGTGTCTATCGACACTCACTCTGCAACCGCGACCCGCTCAAAAATGAGAGTCGAATCTCGCTTCTCATCACCTCCAATCCGTCCAAAACATAATGCCAAAAGCCATATGCATCCGTAGGAGACCTAAATTAACCATAACAAGCAAGAAAACACCACAAACAACACAAAGCAAGCAAGACAAAGGGAATCTCAGGCTTAGATCAGCCATGGTCATACACTCACCTCTTTGCAGGAAGATTCTGACCAACAGTAAATAATCCAACCCTCCTAGCAAGCTTCTAACACCCTCCTAGCTTCAGAGCTCCCATTAACAGCCAATAAATCTCACAAACTCTCCCAAAATCTCAAGAACGCCTCTTTTTCTGTTTTTTCTCTCAAAAACTAAGAAACGACGACAACAAAACTTTTCCAAAACCCTTTCTGTCGATAAAACACTTAAATATTTCGGTTCAATGGTTTTTCTTAAACCAAACCGACCTAAATCGATAATTAAGTCAATCTGATCGAACCAGAATTTAATGTGTCGACACCCATTCCCAAAATAAACATTTTTGGTTCACGGATGTTACAAGGAGCGGCGATGATTCCCTTCCAAAAAACACCTACAAGACAAATAAATTTACATACCAAAACCAAAAACAAATAATTAGAGAATAACAAACAGAGGGAGCAAGAGTGTAACGCCCCCGAACCGTCCCCACGGCCGGACTAACCGCGGACCGGCCCGGAGGTCGTTACGTTGAGGTCGACAGCCCGTGATTTGGTCGAGGTTCCACCAACAAATTAGGTTCCCCGTCCAGTCCACCGGCCACCGCCTACCCACTAAGCATACACCTCCAGCTTTTCAAGCTTTGGTACATGCGCGGCGTTGTGCTGACCCATACTAGGCCATTTATTTTTCCACTTGTCCGAATATAAATATAAAATATCACAACTTACTTATGTATAAGGTTTTTATTTTAAAACGAAATACAAAGTAAATAAAAAAACGAGTTTGATCCATTTTTGAAGAAATGCATGTCAAATAAAAACAAGGATTATTATTTCAGCAATCACACAGCATAAAACATCCTATCTGGTTTCCCTAGCTGCCCAACTCTATCCACTTACTTTTCCCTGCAAGAAAAACAGTAATGGAGAGGAGCGAGTAATCCACGATTACTCATTGAGTTGTGTGACTCTCTAACATGCAGTCCTCTTAATCCAAATACCCAAACACCAACTACCCACAACAACAATCAGAATCATACAATGCAGAAGCGATTCGCAAGCAAGAAAGCAAATAAAGCAAACAAGCAATCAAATATCAACAAGCAAGACTAGAAATGACCCAACATGACACTTCTAGACTCATAGCCACCATAGGCCATCTCAACAAAACTCCCAAAACTCAAGGGAATGATAGTACTAATGATGCTACCACCATAGGTACACACTATACTTCATCTCACACACGCGATCTAGGGCCCAATGACCTTCTGTCCCATCTCCCCAATCCACACCGCTTTGAAATCACAAAAGCTACCAACCGGATCACCACACATTTGAATCGTCATGCAATAGATCGGACTAGTCTCTCACTAGACCCGATTGTCCAAGCCACGAGACCACGAAGGTCAACTTGCCGGAACTCCACATTCTCTTGGGGACAGAAGTCGATTGCTAGTCCAACATGACACATGAGAACTAGCTAGACCAGTACTTAATCTAAGTCTACCGACACAAAGAATTAAGTACTTAAACAACAAAAATAATTTCAATCAAGAATCAAGCAATGCATGCAAGTAAACAAGCAATAGATTCACCCAAAAAATCTTAAAATGCAAGAAATAATTTATTCAAGCATTTAAGACAACATCCACATGCATGCAACCAATTTAACTCACAAGAAAAATTAAGAACAATTTCTTAAATATTTTTCCTTTACATGCAAGTGATGCTAACCCATTTTCCTCCCATTCTATGATGCATGCTACTCAAATTAATTCTCAAAAATTATGCAAGAAAATTATTGCATTTTCCACTCTTCTCACCACCTCATTTTTCTTCCCTAACCGGTTTAAAAATTCATAGAATGATCATCCATTTCGGATCTGATCTTGCATGCAACCTAAATCACTCTTCTCTTTATGCATGCATGATCTTTTAACCCCAAGCAAGACTATATGCAACAATAATGAATGCATGATAGTATACTTTCCAGATCTTAACTTGTTGCCATGTAGATCTAAAAGATAAACATACAACACTCAAGAAATCAAGAGAGACACAAGAGCTACTAAGCTCATGTACTCTCTACACTCACACCAAACGCAAATCAAAACAACTTGATGCAGACATCAGAACTAAACCAAACAAGGAGCATGGCAAACCAACCGGTCCACACACCAAACCGGTCCACGAAGAGCATCTTGGAGAATCTTTTCCCAAATGGAGTTCTGATCAAACACAAAGAGAAGGGTTAATTATTCATCATCAAATTAACCCTAAGAAGTCCAATGGTTCAAGAGAGATCAAGCATCATCAAGTTAAATCACCTCATTGTTGGGATATGACTATTGCACTCTTTTTCCCTTGTCTAGAGTTTTTCTGATACTAGGATTTTTGTGTTTCCTAGTAGGTCTCAATTAACCTTATGTGTTGTAGTACAGAAAGTGTCAATCCAAATGGGATGTTGCTAACAATCAAGATGCAATCAAGCAATCACAAGTTAACAATTCAAAAAGAGTGTTTTTGTAACAATCCTAGAATGGTCAAAATACAAAACAGAAACGAGTCACAGAATCATAAAACAAAAATGTATGACAAGAACCGAACAAGAATAAGTGAAACCGAAAATGATTCTAAGCATGAACAAACGAAAAAGTTCCAGGAATGTAATAAAAAATCAGAAAGAAAGAAGTCCTAAGGATGGGAGTAATTGATGTCGGTGGAGTATCCTAGTCTATAGAGTGTTTAACATGTCACAAGCAAACCATCCCTAAACAATGAACATCACTTCTTAGCTAATCCAATCTCTTGACAAAAGCTACTCAAACTCAACCACTTCCAAACCTAGCTCTCGCTAGAGAAACATGATCAAGCATGGCATGAAAAACAAGTTCATTAACGTCAACAAACATCCTAGAAAACTAATCTCTTAGGCTAGGAACGTAAGTCTCTAGCACTAGTTGGTAAGAAATTTCATCGAACACCTTTTGGGTGCGGAGATGTCTAAAACCTAGTTCCAATTGATCAGAGAGAAACTAGTATTTCTAACTCTAGTCCAGAAGAGAATCATACAATCAAAGCTTAAACACAATAAATCCTAAGACCCTCCACCTAATCTATCCCATCCTCAAGAACTACTACACTACTAAGATCCGAAAATCATCATCAAGGATGCAAACATAGAAAACTTTGAAACAAGCATTATTCGGTAGATAAAAATAAGATGAACAACTTTGTAGAAGAAATCAAATGAAAATACTGAATAAATTCAAAGATATCCGGATACAAAGTGTGAGAGCGTTTTTGGACGCTAGGTAAAACCTTAAGAAAAACATGAGATAAAAGATAAGATCCCTCAGCAAAGACTTAACAAAATGTATATATAGTAATCCAACATGGAAATCCCTAAAACTTAAAACGAAAAGGTAGGGCGTCAGTTCGGTAGTCTCCTGAAGCGTGCGAAACCAAACGTCTTTCTTCCTGACATGTGCGATGGAGTCCATGCGCGTCAAATGGAATGCAATGTCATCATGGCTCGGACGGACGCTGGGGAGCATGGCTCTGACGGATGCTGGGGAGCATGGCTCGGACGGATGTTGGAGAGCATGGCTCGGACTGATGCTGAGGAGCATGGCGAGTGAGAGTGGCTCAATCAGACAAGCTGGAGTGCGTGGCGGGGGAGATTGGCTCGATCAAACAAGCTGGAGTGCGTGGCGGGGGAGCATGGCTCGATCAAACAAGCTGGAGTGCATGGCGGGGGAGCATGGCTCGATCAGACAAGATGGAATGCATGGCGAGGGAGCATGGCTCGATCAAACAAGCTGGAGTGCGTGGCGGGGAAGCATGGCTCGATCAGACAAGCTTGAGTGCGTGGCAAAGGAGCATGGCTCGAGCATGGTGTATCCACTAAAACAATGCAACTCTTGAACCACACCTCCGATTGGCTTGAAATAAACGGTGCTGGAAAGATAAAGCAATTCCCTACAACTTTGATGAAGACGTCAAAAGCTAAATCCCACTCGAGTGGAACGGCTCGAACGGATGGCTCGGTTGACGCTTCCCGGAGATTGCTCGGTTGACGCTTCCTAGAAGTGTTGTGAGATTGGCTGGAGAGACGGTTCCGGGAGTGTTGTGCAGCGGATGGGTCGAGCGATGCGCTCCCAACGTCTCCTAAATACCTGAAATTCTCCGAAATGCACAATGTATGCAAGGATGATGCAAGAACTACCTAAACATGCAAAGTGTATAAAAAGAACTAGAAAATGATGCAAACCAATGAGTTATCCTAGCTAAATGCACGATAAATATATGCTAAGGAGAGGAAAAATATAGACATATCAACTCCGCCCAAACTTACTCTTTGCTTGTCCTCAAGCAAACAATCAAGAATAGAGGTCCTTGTTTTTAGTTCTATGATGCATGGTGAAGAAAATTTCTTTTTTTAATCTACACAAGCAATCCTATCAATCATTCCCTTTAACATTCATTAACAGAGAACCGTGAATAATGCTAAGCAATGTTATTGAGCTCATTTGGCTAGGGTAAAAGGTCAGAGACAAAGATGGTCTCCTTCTCAAGTGGTTTTATCAATACAGAACAATATTCTCTCACGAAAAAGAGTTGAGCTTAAGAGAAGGCTAAAGGTTGAAACCAACTGATACATACAAGAGCAGCCCCCTGTCTACCCAAAGAACGTTCCAAACCGAAGTTGGTTCTACCCTTCACCACAAATATTGTTTCAAACCCATTCTTTATTCTTTACACTTGCTCTTAGGAGGAGTTCACTTCTTATCATTCTAGCAGATTGGGAAATCGTTCTTATCAGTAAGGTTCTTTTTCTTTTCTTCTAAGGACTCTAGACATCTTAAACATTTTACTATTTTTGCTTTGTCTAATCTTTTTGTTTTATGCCCAGAACCAATAACTCATTATTTTGCTCAACCAAAATCCTTTACTAGACTTGAAAACTTTGAAAACACATCTCCCTCCTAAAGACTTTCTACCATTTTCTTTCTTTTTACTCTTCACTTTTCTGCACAAATTCATACCCAATACCCAAAATCGAGTTCTCACCTAGTCCTACTAGTCCGGATAACGCGAACTAGAACTACACAGGACCCTACTCTTGTCGGTTAGAACCTAACACTTTCTAACAGCTCAACTCAGAAAAGGCCTGACACTCAAGAATACAATTGGCTTGAAAGAATGGTTGGTTAAGGGTGCGGGGAACTGTTCCAAAGATGGGAATCGGCTACTTTGATTGACAAGGGTGGTAAAAATGTGAAAGACAATCCAAATATGTATATGGTATCCATGAGTTAACCTTCAATGCATACAAGATAATTGCAAGTCAGGATTAGGTTCAGGTAGATAGGGAATGATATCAATTCAAAACATGCTTCAATCTTAAATTTTCAAGTTCAATCAACAAGCATCAAAGAACTAATAACAAGGGCCTTGATCATATCCTATTGAATCCAGCATGCTAACAAGGTTATAATCATCATCAACCCCTATGCTAAATGCAACAAACCTATAAGAATAACACTAGACTCAATCCTATTATGCAAGTGCAAACTACATGAACACTCTGTTTTTGTAGAAATTTTCGACTTTTTTCTTTATGCAAGTAGATGGATGCAAACGCAAACATGATATGATGCAAAAATTTGAAATAAGAATCACAAAACACAACATCAGATACATCATCTCAAACCCTCTCCCAAACTTAAATTACACAGTCTCCTGTGTAAGGAAAATTTGCTGGAGAATTTAAGAATGACAACAGAAACAATGCAGGAATTAAATGGTATGTACATAGGAAAGGTCAGAGTACCTCAGTAGTAGAAGAAGCAGTCCGTGCTCGCCCAAGGAGGGGCATGAAACTGACTTCGTCCTTCGCCTTGTTCGGGATCCGCGGGTGTGATATCACCTGGTTGGTCGACTTGTTGCTCAACCGCTTGTGTGTTCTGATACATGTTCGGCTGCTCGTCACACTGCATGTCATCGACTCTGGACTTGCCATGGTCTGAGAACAACACAACAACCTCCGTAGGCTGATAATCACCTTGATGTTCGATTTGTTGCTCAACCCCGTGCATACCCTGATGATCATCCTGAGCTTCGACTCGCTGCTCAACCTCAACCTCATCTCGATCTGTAGAACGGCGTGCTGATCGATGACTAGAAAAGGCTCTGGAACCCCGTGAACCGAGTCTCCTTCTCTCCCTGGACTCATGTGACGAGTGGCGTGAAGGAGCGGGTGAAGGCTGACTCTCCCGTGACACATATGAAGATTGACGTCCTGGGGAGGGAACCGGAGAGAGTGTTCTCTGACGAGTTGGCTCGATGGAGACTTCGTGTGTGGCTCGAGAGAGGGGCTCGATCAGGTGTTGGCTTGAGTGGCTCGAGCGTGGTAGTTGGAGCATGTGCGGAGTGAGATTGGCTCGAGCGTGACAGCGGAGGCGTGGCTCTAACGAGTGCAGAGGGATGAACCTCTCAGGATGGGTCGAGTCTGATTCCACGCCGTCGGTTGAACCTTGCTCGAGTCGATGATGGTTGAGAACGCACGGTGGTGGTTGAACTCTGCAACACCTCTTCTTCATTATCCCAAACCTCTTCCTTAATTTCCTTTGAGGAAAACTTCTCATTGTACCTTGGAGCTACTTGATTTGCCCACTCATCTCCTTCACTATAGCTGTTAGCTCTTTCACTGAATCCCTTAGAATCTGAGTATTTTGGAGCTCATACAAACTGTCTAGCGCGGGAGGACTTGACTCTTGCGGTTGGTGAGGTTTAGGAACCATGTCTTGACGCTTAGGGAGGGTAACGACTGCACTCGAGTTGGAGAATGGTCGAGTGACACTTTGAGTTTTGTCTTTGGTTACAAAAACCTCAGTTTCTGCCTCATTCAAACTCTCAAAGATGTAAAACACAGCTTTATGATCTTTCTCTTCAATCACGAAGGTTTGCCCATCAATAGTTGGTTTCTTCTTAGAATCCTTTATGTCAAACTTCATCTTGAAGTTTTTACCCAGATTGAGATCAATCATCCCTTTCTTGACATCAATGACTGCTCCAGCTGTAGCTAAGAATGGTCTTCCCAGGATTAGTGGATCTTTAGGCTCTTCAACCATTCCCAGCACCACAAAATCATTAGGAATCTCAGCTTGTCCAATTTTGATGGGCAAGTTCTCTAGTAGACCATGAGGCAATCTAGTAGTCCTATCAGCCAATATTAAGCGGAGGTTGCATGACTTGTATTCGTTGAATCCTAGCCTCTGAGCTATAGAGAGTGGCATGAGGCTTACTGAAGCACCAAGGTCACATAGGCACTTTTTGAAGGTCAATGGACCTAGAGAACAAGGCAAGGTGAAAGAACCGGGGTCCTCTAGCTTCTTTGGGATAATCATCTTCTGAAGAACAGCTTTGCATTCATGAATAACCCCACCTATGTCATGCACTACCCTCTCATCTTCCAAAACCTTAGCTTGAGCTCCTTTAGCTATATCCTCCTTCTCTTTGGTCCTTTCTGTTACCAAATCAGTTAAAAACTTTTGATATTGAGGCACAAGTGCAAATGCATCAAGCAAAGGCATCCTAAGTTCAATCTCCTTGACTTGGTTTTCGAACAGAGCTTTATACTTCTCAGTAAGCTGCTTCTTAAACCTCACTGGAAATGGTAGAGGTGGCTTGTATGGTGGAGGAATGAATCTCACAGGTTTATCCTTGGGAGCAGTGGGTTCTTTAGTAGCTTCAAGATCATATTGCTTGGCTGACTTAATTGGATCCTTGAGCACCTCGACAGGATCCTTTATTTGAACTTCATATTGAAGAAATTCCTCCCCATATAAACTCTCATTGTCTTCAGTGAGCCGTACATCTACAGCTTGGGTGGTGATGGCATGCATAGTAGCATAGTCCTTGGGGTTTTGAACTGCTTTTCCAGGTAATTGGCCAGTTGGTGGGGTAGAAATAGAAACAGTCATGCCTTCCATATACTTCATCTTGTAGTTAAGAGCTTCAAACTTGACATTCAGATCATTGTAAGAACATTCCATCCGCTGACTGAGTTCAGCAAACTTCTTAGCAGTATCCAGAGAACCACTAGCTTGACCTTGAAGAAGTTGTTGCAGCATGTGCTTCATTTCTTGATATGGAGCTTGAGTAGGTTGAACTTGTTGAGGTGAAAATCCTGGTGGTCGTCCGGAAGGAGCGTGAGAACTTTGCTGGAACTGTTTCTTAGGCACGAATCCTTGATTGTAACGAACAAAAGATTCTCAACCAGTTGCCATCCTTCATCAACGTCTTTGTTCAGGAAGTTACTGTTAGAAGCAGTGTCAAGCAGCATGCGAATTCTTGGAAGTACACAACGGTATAGAGTGCTTAGCAGTGACTCGTTTCTGAAACCATGGTGTGGAAACTGGCTGTGGTAACCTTTGAAACGCTCCCAGGCTTCACAGAATGATTCTGAGCTCTTCTGAGTAAAGCTAGAAATCTCATTCCTGAGACGTACTGTTCTGGAGTTGGAGAAGAGTTTAGCCAAGAATGCTTTCTTGCAACCATCCCAAGTGGTGATTGATCCCCTGGGAAGGTTTTTCTCCCATTGATGAGCTTTGTCTTCCAGAGAGAATGGAAATAGGCGCAACTTGTAACCATCCTAACTCACGCCGTTGATTGGTTAGACTTCACAGACGGTCAAACTCATCCAAATGGTCTAGTGGATCCTCCATAGGCAACCCATGAAACTTGGTTCCCTGGATCATGGAGATCAGACTGCCTTTGATTTCGAAGTTGTTTTTCTGCACGCCGGGAGGGACAATTCCAGCACACTGAGTATGAGTGTTCGGTGCATCCCCAGCACCAATGTTTTGTGGTCTCGGATTTGGTTCATTATGTTGTTCCATAATGACTGATGCGGGATGAGCAGTGAGATGACGTCGTGGTCTTTGTAACCGATTGATGTCGTCGATAGCAGGAAGGAGATTCTGATTTCCTCTTGATCTGGTGTGCATGCAAGGTTGCAATCAAAAGGTTCCTGAGATGCAAAACAAACAAGCAGAGAACCAAAACAAGTCAGTACTCAGAATGATAAGTGTAACAAAACTTAACCTTGCAAAACTTGAAATCTCAAATGTAGCAAAACTAATCCCAAATGGCAACGGCGCCAAATTGATACTAGGATTTTTGTGTTACCTAGTAGGTCTCAATTAACCTTATGTGTTGTAGTACAGAAGGTGTCAATCCAAATGAGATGTTGCTAACAATCAAGATGCAATCAAGTAATCACAAGTTAAGACAATTCAAAAAGAGTGTTTTTCTAACAATCCTAAAATGGTCAAAATACAAAACAGAAACGAGTCACAGAATCATAAATGAAAATGTATGACAAGAACCGAACAAGAATAAGTGAAACCGAAAATGATTCTAAGCATGAACAAACGAAAAAGTTCCAGGAATGTAATAAAAAATCAGAAAGAAAGAAGTCCTAAGGATGGGAGTAATTGATGTCGGTGGAGTATCCTAGTCTATAGAGTGTTTAACATGTCACAAGCAAACCATCCCTAAACAATGAACATCACTTCTTAGCTAATCCAATCACTTGACAAAAGATACTCAAACTCAACCACTTCCAAACCTAGCTTCGCTAGAGAAACATGATCAAGCATGGCATGAAAAACAAGTTCATTCACGTCAACAAACATCCTAGACAACTAATCTCTTAGGCTAGGAACGTAAGTCTCTGGCACTAGTTGGTCAGACATTTCATCGAACACCTTTTGGGTTTGGAGATGTCTAAAACCTAGTTCCAATTGATCAGAGAGAAACTAGTATTTCTAACTCTAGTCCAGAAGAGAATCATACAATCAAAGCTTAAACACTCTACATCCTAAGATCCTCCACCTAATCTATCCCATCCTCAAGAACTACTACACTACTCAGATCCGAAATTCATCATCAAGGATGCAAACATAGAAAACATTGAAACAAGCATTATTCAGTAGATAAAAATAAGATGAACAACTTTGTAGAAGAAATCAAATCAAAATACTGAATAAATTCAAAGATATCCAGATACAAAGTGTGAGAGCGTTTTAGATCGCTAGGTAAAACCTTAAGAACAAAATGAGATAAAAGATAAGATCCGTCAACAAAGACTTAACAAAATGTATATATAGTAGTCCAACATGGAAATCCCTTAAACTTAAAACGACAAGGTAGAGCGTCGGTTCGGTAATCTCCTGAAGCGTGTGAAACCAAACGTCTTTCTTCCTGACATGTGCGATCGAGTCCATGCGCGTCGAATGGAATGCAATGTCATCATGGCTCGGACGGACGCTGGGGAGCATGGGTTGGACGGATGCTGGGGAGCATGGCTCGGACGGATGCTGGAGATCATGGCTCGGACTGATGCTGGGGAGCATGGCGAGTGAGAGTGGCTCAATCAGAAAAACTGGAGTGCGTGGCGGGGGAGAGTGGCTCGATCAAACAAGCTGGAGTGCGTGGCGGGGGAGCATGGCTCGATCAAACAAGCTGGAGTGGTGGCAGGGGAACATGGCTCGATCAGACAAGCTGGAATACGTGGCGAGGGAGCATGGCTCGATCAAACAAGCTGGAGTGTGTGGCGGGGGAACATGGCTCGATCAGACAAGCTGGAGTGCGTGGCGAAGGAGCATGGCTCGAGCATGGTGTATATGCATCCACTAAAACAATGATAACCCTTGAACAACACCTCCGATTGGCTTGAAATAAACGGTGTTGAAAAGATAACTCAATTCCCTACAACTTTGATGAAGACGTCAAAAGCTAAATCCCACTCGAGTGGAACGACTCAAATGGCTGGCTCGGTTGACGCTTCCCGGAAATGGCTCGGTTGACGCTTCCTGGAAGTGTTGTGATATTGGCTCGAGAGACGGTTCCGAGAGTGTTGTGCAGTGGATGGGTCGAGCGATGCGATTCCAACGTCTCCTAAATACGTGAAATACTATGAAATGCACAATGTATGCAAGGATGATGGAAGAACTACCTAAACATGCAAAGTGTATAGAAAAAACTAGAAAATGATGCAAACCAATGAGTTATCCTAGCTAAATGCATGATAAATATATGTTAAGGAGAGGCAAAATATAGACATATCATTTTCCCACTGGGTTTACCTAGAAAGGTTTTTAATGAGGCAACACCAAGTCATCAAGGAATCACTTACCATCCATCTGATTTAAAGATGACACAAGAAGTCATAGCTGAAGTACTTGTTGAACTACTTGCTGGACTTGCTGAACTACTCACTGATAGACATGCTGAACTACTCGCTCATGGACTTGAACTGCTCACGGATGAATCAGACATTATTGCAAGCTATGAAGAGTTTTGGCCTTTTGACACTTGGACCAGTCCTAGAGAAATCCCACACACCTATTTGATTCACCACAAGTTCCCAGCCCATGGAGAACAACCCAAGAGAAGACCCAACTCCAAACCACCCTTTGAATCATGTCTGTTCATCTACTTGGAGCCAGATAAGGAAACTTTCATTTACCTTCACTTGGACGTGTCCCAAAGCTACATATGGAAACCAGGAGAACCTCTAAAACCACCAGAGAATATTTGGAGGATATTCACAAGCAATAATAGCCATTGGATCAGGCTGATTCAATTTTATTATTACTACTTCCTAATCTATTTTTGTGCATATTCGTGTTTCCATAAGTACCTAAGAAGCTTCCAAGATGTCACCATTTCCTCCCCAAGTTAACGAGATACAGGGCACATCTTCTTGCCTTATTTGGACTGATTCTACACTTAATGGTCCAATGATCATATTTTCATTAATTGTTGTGATTTCTTTCTTGTTTTAGAACACTAGAACGTGTAGTTGAGCCTATATATGCTCATTAGTTTGTTCATTGTAAAGGACCCTTGAACATTTTTAAAGTAATAGAAACGTTTTCTTCTTTACAAAATTTGAGTCTTTGTATTGCTAGCTCCGACGAGCTTCTTCCTCTTCCTCCCTTGGAAGTCTCTTGATTTTTCTTCAAGAATTTGTTGAGAGACACTTTTTTTGCAAGCTTTTAGTGTTTGAAAGAGACTTTGATCGAAAATGAAGAGCCAAGGGGCTATTTATAAGCCCTTGGTCGAGTTTGTGGGCAAGGCATGTGGCATTTCTCTAGCGACAAGTGGCAAAATTTTTGCATGCAAAACACTCACTCTCCCCCCCCCCACGCGCACGTGTATCTCAAACGCTAGCGGAGGAGAGCTGAGATTGCGACACGTGGCATTGAGCTCCCATGTAGGGACTCTTCCACTTCCCCATCCTTTCTGCGTCTCTCTTGCATCCCAAGCTCCCGCGCTTGTCCACAAATTCAAAGTTCTTACGTCCGGGACTTCCCTTCCTCGTCTGTAGCCTTTGATTCTCGGCCATGTCCGGTCCTTCCGTCCGCAACATTTGTTTTTCTTGGTTATGTTCGGTCCTTCCGTCCGAGACCTTCATTTCCCTCGTCCATCACCGGACCTCCTGTCCAAGACATCGAACTCTGCCGTCCATCTCCGGACCTCCTGTCCGTGACACCGGGCTTTCTCATCTTTCTCCGGACCTCTCGTCCGTGACACTCATGGTCTCGCGCTACTTCGACCGCTTAGCTGGAACGTGACCATTCCTTCCCTATGGTCTGTTTTATGTCCTTTTCTATTTCTCCACGGTCATTCCTCTCCTTTGTCCCCCCTTTGGTCTTCTTCCATTATTCTCGACCATCCATCGTCCCATTCACCCGATTCCCCGACGGTTTACGTATGTTCTTCGGTCTTGGACCATCTTGTGACTTGGTAACTTCCTTCACAAGTCTTTGAGTCATTCTTTGAGATTTCTTTTTCTCCATCTTCTCGAGATTTTTCCTCGTTCTTCGGACACGTTTCTCTGTCTGGTCCGTACTTCTAATTATGGGTCATTATAAAGAGATAAAAAAAATTGTACCAATTGAGAGAAACACCTAACCCTAGATGAGTTCACAATGATCGGTTGGTCCAAAATCAAAATCAGAGACAGCTTCGAGGAGTTTAGAAGATTGAGACTTGAAGAAAATTCAACCATTTCCGACTCATCTCCTCTCTCAATTCAACGGATTCCGACATGAGAAAAATTCACCTATTTTCGGATCGGTTCGTGAGATGAAAGAGAGAGGAAGAGAGGAAGAATCTATTTTAACCTTTATCATGTATTATGATTTATTTTTATTATTAAGCAACCCTGAAAATCCTTTAAGTACCACCGTTGTACATGCTCTTAGCTTAACTAATAAAAATAAAATAATATGCCATATCATACTATATTTATAAAAAATTAAAGTTAAAATTTTAAAAACAAAACAGATTATGTAAACAAAATCAATATAGATATAGCCACTCTTTTACAAACCCAAACCAAAATAAAAATTCATTTAATTGTAAAATTTTAAACTCTAACCATTCTTTTATAAACCCAAACCGTTATATAATTTTATGTATTTTTTTAACCTATATATAATTTTGTTTTAATTGTAAAAAAATTTGACCACTTTTTTTTTTGACAAACTCTGACTACATTTTATAAACCCAAATCGATATATAATATTCATTTTAGTTATAAAATCAAAATCCAAATCTTTTATAAAATCCAAACCGACATATAATTTTGTTTAATTGTAAAATCTAAATTCTCATGCTCCTTTATAAATTCAACCGATATTAATTTTGTTTAATTGTAAAATCTAAATTCTAATGCTCATTTATAAACCCAAACTGATATATAACCTCATTTGATTGTAAAATCTAAACTCAGAACTGATATTTAACCTTGTTTAATTAAAAAATATACAGATTTTGTTTCTTTAATTTTTTTTTATAAAATTATTATTATAGTTTTTATATATTTTTTAATATAGTATGTGAGATCGGAGAATCGACTTCACAACGTCGAATTGATTTGGAAACGGAGGCGCTATCAACCGTCACTGAACGTAAGACTTTCAGAAGTTAATTGAAGAGTTGAGTGTTTTTTACTCTCTTTGTTTCAAAATGTAAGTTGTTTTGGTTGAATGCACACATATTAAGATAATTTTTGCTTTTTGTAATCTTTTACAATTTGATCTGTCCCTTTTATACTATCATTGCAATCATTAAATTAGTACGGATTCTCCTCCATTAATTTCGCGTTTCATTTAATGCAATTTATAATCAAATCTCACTCGTTATGCCCTCAGCTCGGCGAATCCCTCATCCATTCTTCCGGATTGGACATTCATATCTTAATGGGCCGAGCTATCACTCTTCTTTGAGTCGGGCTGACCGACTTCGGCATCTGTATTGAACGGGCTGACCGACTCGATACCAACATAGTATTACTTGGTATATTACTCTATTTTTATTGGTTATGTTAATCTAATAAGTGGTGAATAGGAAGGTTCATCTCTAAAAAGTAAAAATGAATCTAAATAATTTTTCATTTTTATATACTTTCGGTTTTTAGATGATCTAAATTTATTTATGATACAAAGTTATACTACAAAAAAACCCAAATTGTATCACTTAAATAGTATCATAAAACTAAGTGATATTATTTCAAATTACTTTTCAATAATTGATATAAAAATTATAATTCTACATCAGTTACAATAATTGATATTTCTATTGATTTATATGACATCATTTCATTATAATTGACGCAAATATAAATCATTTCATCACCTTTAAAATAAGGGAATTTTCAAAAATACTTCTTTTTCTATGTCACTTTTTAAAAATATCCTTTTTTCTATGTCACTTTTAAAAAATACCCTTTTATGGTATTCATTTTAAAAAATACCTCTTTTTAATATATAAAATGACTAAATTCTAAATCCTAAACCCCAAATATTAAACTCTACCTCCTAAAAACTATACCCTAAATATAAAATAGAGAACCCAAACCTAAAAAAAAATTCTAAAAATTAATTTAACATATTGTAATTGTGTAAAAGAGGGTAAAAATGAAAATATTCAAAAAGAGGTATTTTTGAGAAAGGGTATCTCAAAAAAGGCATATCCAACAAATTCTCTTTAAAGGGATACTGACACAAAATATCTAAATTTACTTCCTTTAATAATTGATTTATTTATTAATTTATATTAACATCACTTAGAAATGTGATCCAAAATCTACATCATTTAAAAAATGTTGCTAGTAAAATAATGTGTCAAATTAATATATTAACTGAACTAAAAGAAAAAAATATATATTATGTTGCTCTTTATTCGATTAAAACTAAAATTTAAATTGACAACAAAAGAAAACAAAAAACCAGAATAGCTTATATCCCACATCCACTGTATAAAAAAAAGTTCTCCTAATTAATATATTCTCTTAACTTAGTCGTACATTTTTTAATGGGATAACAACTCTTTGTGTGGATCCCATCATAAATACAGTATAAGAGAATTTGTTAGAAATGCTAGTTTTTGAGATACTTCTTTTCACAAATACATTTTTTCGAACATTTTTATTTTTGCCCTCTTTTACACAATTACAATATGTTAATCTAATTTTAAATTATTTTTTTTAAGGTTTGGATTCTCTAATTTATTTTTAGGGTATAGTTTCTAGGGGTATGGTTAAGTATTTGGGGTTTAGAGTTTAGAATTTAGTCATTTATATATTAAAAAGAGGTATTTTGTAAAAATAGACACCATGGAAAAGTATTTTTGAAAAGTGACATAGAATATATATAAATTATCAAATGAATATATAATAAACAAATATGATTCAAATACAAATAATTAAATATTATAGTAAAAAATATTTTCATATAATTTATCATAATATTGATTTTAACAACATTTTTTCTGAAATGATATAAATATTTAACATTAGTTTTGATAAATAGTGCAAATATTTTATATATAACAATTTAGTAAAAATGATTTAAGATTTGCAACATTTTTTAGCATCATTTAAACATGATACAAATCTATATATATAAAGTTACCTTTACTCGTTCCTGATGCTGCCACGTCACCGACTCCTTCTTCTTAATTAGGCCAAAAATTTTAAAACTTACCCACTAAACATTTTCTATGATTTCGGGCCAAATCGTTTTAAAGGCCCAAATTATTATTAACATCCCTTAAAAACAAATCCCTTCCCACAAGCCTCCACTCCGCCGTCTTCCAATCTGCGACTTCAACCGTCCCTCTCCTCCTTCAATCTTTGTTATTCCCATTTCACCTACTAAAGTTTCAATGCATAAAATTCCTCAACCAAAGTCGAATCCTTTCGAGTTACCCAGTTAAGGTTACGTTCTCTATTACTCATCTTCGCTTCTCTTCTTCTGTTTATGTTTCTCTTAACCCATCAGCGAAAGCCAAGAATCAATCGGAAACTCCATTCTCGGAAAAGATGTTTAAATCGGCTCCCAAAATGGGTTCTTACAAGTTGGGTGATTCCACTTTATCTTCAATGATTGAGAGTTACGCCAATTCGAGTGATTTTGCTTCGGTGGAGATGCTTTTGAGTCGAGTTAGATTAGAGAACAGAGTCATTAGTGAGCACAATTTCATCGTTGTCTTTAGAGCTTATGGGAAAGCACATTTTCCTGAGAAAGCTGTAGACTTGTTTCATAGAATGGTCGATGAGTTTCACTACAAACGTAGTGTCAAGTCCTTTAACTCTGTCCTGAATGTGATTATAAACGAGGGTCTTTATCATCGTGGATTGGAGTTTTATGATTATCTTGTGAATTCCAACATGAACATGAACATTTCTCCTAATGGGTTGATTTTTAATCTGGTCATTAAGGCTCTTTGCAAGTTACGGTTTGTGGACATGGCAATTGAGGTCTTCAGGGGAATGCCTAGGCATGACCAAAATCAAACCGTAACCGTATTTCGGACCGTAACCGGACCGTATTCAAACCGTAACCAGACCGTAACCGTATAAAATGGTTAAAAACCGTAACCGTTAACCGTAAATATGTGGTTAAATTATATTAACCATAACCGTTAATTAACTGTAACCTATTAAAACCGTTGGTTAACTGCATAGTTAAACCGTAATTTATTAACCGTAACCGTTTTTAAAATGTAATAAAATATACTAATAATTATTTATTTAATATGAATTATATGATATATAGAAATATGAATACACTAAAAGAACATATTAATTATAAATAAATAATATCAGTTATACTATATCATCAAATAATATTAACCGTATCATATTATCAAATAACCGTAACCGTATATAACCATAACCGCTTCAACCGGAACCGTATTCAACCGTAACCATTTAACCGTTTACTAAACGGTTGTGGTTAAGGTTAAACAGAATTTCTAACTGTAACCGATGGTTGATAAACCGTAAACGTGATAACCGTAACCGTGGTCATGCCTAGGAATGCCTGAGAAGAAGTGTTTTCCTGATGGGTATACGTATTGTACATTGATGGATGGGTTATGTAAGGAGGAAAGGATTGATGAAGCGGTTTTACTGTTGGATGATATGCAGAGCAAGGGCTGTTCACCGAGTCCGGTTACATATAATGTGTTGATTGATGGATTGTGCAAGAAAGGGGATTTGACACGGGTGACAAAGCTTGTGGATAATATGTTTGTTAAGGGTTGTGTTCCTAATGAGGTAACTTATAATATGCTTATTCATGGTCTATGTCTCAAGGGTAAATTGGATAAAGCTTTGAGTCTCTTAGAACGGATGGTGTCAAGCAAATGTATCCCAAATGATGTCACGTATGGAACACTCATTAATGGGTTGGTTAAGCGAAGACGAGCAAATGATGCGGTGAGGTTGTTGATCTCTATGGAAGAAAGAGGGTATTGTTTGAATCAGCATATTTATTCTGTCCTGATAAGTGGGTTGTTTAAAGAAGGAAAAGCTGAGGAGGCTATGACCTTGTGGCAGAAAATGGCGGAGAAAGGTTGCCGGCCCAATGTTGTTGTGTATAGTGCTCTTGAAGATGGTTTATGCCGTGAAGGAAAACCAAATGAAGCTAAAGAAATACTTAATGGAATGATAAGTAGTGGCTGCTTGCCTAATGCGTACACGTATAGCTCTTTGATGAAAGGATATTTCAAAGTTGGTCTTAGTGAAGAAGCAATTCAAGTATGGAGAGAGATGGATAAAACCGGATGTTCTCGAAATGAGTTTTGTTATAGTGTTCTTATTAACGGTCTTTGTGGGGTTGGGAGAGTTAATGATGCTATGATGGTGTGGTCAAAGATGCTCACTATCGGGATCAAACTTGATACAATAGCTTATAGCTCAGTAATAAAAGGTCTTTGTGGTATTGGCTCAGTGAATGCGGCATTAAAACTTTACCATGAGATGTTATACCAAGAAGAACCCAAGTCACAACCTGATGTTGTTACTTATAATATACTTCTCGATGGCTTTTGTTTGCAGAAAGATGTCTCTAGAGCGGTTGATCTCTTGAACTGTATGTTAGATAGAGGTTGTGATCGCAACTCCTCCACACCGTCTCATAGCCTGCCCTATATTCCATCTCCATAGTAACGGCTTAGTGTATAACGGAAATTTATGTCGTTCAATGCTCTCTCTTTTAATTCACGACCCATTACTCTTTCTTCAATTGGCGTAAGTTGCAGTGTTATATAATGCTATCACTTGCAATTTCATGCTGCACAGATTTTACTTTGTCTTACACTTCTTTTCTGACTAACATGACGAGAGCAGACAAGTGATGGTGCGAGGAAAAAGAGAAAAAAGAGATGAGAATAGGAACAAGAAGAGTGATGATTTCGATGAGCTGCCAATTTCTTTTGGTTTCATACTCAATCCAAACAGTTCATCAATCACTTTTGTTTATTTCATTTCATATTTGCTCTGTGATTTGCTAACAATTTGTGTTTCTTCTGTATATGCTGGCTCGGTTTGCAACAAGAACTTCTTTTACCCGGATTGCAGATACATCAACGAGAGCCGACGCTGACTTGCAACAGTGGGTTCTTCTTTCTACTTTTTTGACCTCTCTAATTACTTTGTTGTAGAAAAATTGATATCCATATAAGGGCCCGTATGTTGCATCGTCAGCAAGGGCCTCTCATCTATTGCCATGACAAGTATGTGATTCGATATAAAACCAGAAAATTTGTTAATTGGTGCTCATGTTTTAGCTTTACCCACCCTAATGTTTTTTTTTTTTTTTACATTTACAACTATAATATTCTTGGATTCTAAAGTGAGTAATTGGAATGTTGAGAAACCCTTCTCACCTAATTAAGATTGTGTTTGATGTTTTAGTTCTTACATTAGTTTTTGTGGTTTCCGTGTGTTAAAACTACTGACTGCAAGTGTTACAGTTGCTCAAGTGTTAGGACTCCAAATGAGATTGGCAATAGTAACATACTAACAGTGAATTTTCAGCTTTTGAATGTTCAATTTTTTTATTTTTTTTTGGTGACCCATTCAATGACTTATAAATTATAATCTTTAGTTAGACTTAGATCTACTATGTTTATGAATATATCGATCTACTATTTTTTGATTCTCTATGTCTTGATACAGAAGCTCTTAGTGCAGTGGCTAAAGATGTGCTTAAGAATGTTCCACATGTCTGTTTCTAATTTCTAAACCTCACACAAAAAGATATGTTATTGACTTGGATATTTCTTTTTAACTATTTTGTTGGAGAGGTCGGTGGTTGAAATGATTCTAATTTTTATTGTTTTTTTCTCTATAAAATATAGGCAGGATTCTGTTTAACCTCTTGGTTTCTGATAATGTCATGCTCGATGCTTCGAAACAAACATGATGCTTGCAGATATTTCTTTCTCTTCAAAAATGTTAAGCAAGGTTTGTCAATGTCATTAGTTTTTATCTCAGACCACTTACGTAAGCATTGTATCCAAGAGAATCGATTTTGTGGTATCTATGTAAAGATAATTTCCTATTGCGAATTTGCTATCACTAACATTAATCGTTTGTTTCAAGTTCTCACAACTTTGAAGATATTATGCCAGATTTTTAAAATACGTAGATAAGATATGCTCTCATTTGTTTTGATAATGGTGTTTTTTTTCATTTTCATTGTGTCCTTTCTCTCAGATTCAACTCTACTTATGTGTGTGCAGATTTGTTGAAGTATATAGGAAGTGATTCAAGAAGAGAGCGAAAAGATTTATGTTATGCTCGATGGAATAATGCAGAGCCTACGAGAAAGTAAGGTTACCTCTGATGAATGGTATACACGACTATACAATGTGAAGATTTCTATGTGTCCTGGAACAGGAAGCTGTTTCACTTATTAAGTTTTGATGTTATTCGTTACTACTACTAAATAACTTAACCACATGTATCAATAAAAGACTCAAGTGTATACCATATATAGAGACATAGTCTTATAAGTATTTGAAAAGAGATTAAGCTATCATTTTTTTGTTGTTCAGTTTTTCATGTTTGCTTTTTCATTTCATCTTAATAAAATAAGAGGAAAGGAAGAAAGAGAATATAGATATCTAAGTTACACTTAACAATACATTAAGTATTATTAAATTAAAAGTAAAAGTTTGTATCCAATATAATTTAGATTTTAATCGTTTTATACCGGAAAAATATCATATGACAAAATTTTATATGGTGAGAAAAGTTCCTGTCAATATTAATATAAATTCAATGTAATACCCTTTATTTTAAGCATCAAAATAAGAGTTACAAGACTTCTACTGTCCTGTAGATCGAAATAATGATTATCCGTTATCCGTTCGGCAAGAGATTTACGACAAAGAAGAAAACACCCGGTAACAAGATACTTGCCATTTTCAAACAGGCGTAATACATTCCCAACTCAATTTAATTCCACTAATGACCCAATAAACACCAAAAAGTTTAAGGCCTAAAGAGATATTTAGGCTTAATGGATGTCACACAAAATTAATAGAATAAACACTCAAATGTTAGTAATTTTAATACTTTTTAAAAAGATTACTGACTCACTAGCTATGTAACACAATCACTAAAGCATTCACAAACAATCTTCCCACAGTTTATTAAATACCTACCCAAAATAATCGAACAAGGAACTACAACCAGGTATAGAAAATGCAATAATCAATCTAACCAACACATACCTAAAATTTAAATATGCACCAAAAACAACTACAGCCACAAATCAACTTATACAATACAATCTAAAATTCTTAAATAAAAATAAAGCTAAAACAAAACCAATTTTGTAACGAAACACAACATGATTAAAAAAAAAAATTAAAAACATTTCTCTAGATTATACTTAATGCAAAAACCCCAAAAAAAAACCTCAATCACAGAAAAAAAGAACCAGCACAAACTAATGAACCACAAAAAAAAAAATAGAGACGAAGAGATATTTACATAACAAATAAATAATATACAAAACAAATCTAAAACACACTCTAATCTAACTTCCGCACGTAGCGCGGACTAAATACTAGTATAAAATATAGATGATGTGAAACCATTTTTTTTTTGTAGTCATTACTAAACTAAAATAAAATAGGATTTTTTTTGGAATTTTTCCCAAAACGAAATTGATTCAAATTTAAAAAACGTGGATATCTCGTTTGAGTCGACCATTTAAAGTTCCCATCTCTTTAAATCTCAAAATTTGTAGTCTAGCTCTGTATTTTGTCTGTCAGCAAGATTCTAAGCCACAATTCAACGCTAAAAAAAAATAGATTTCGAAACAAAGTACCCAAAAAGTTGTAGAAATTTTTAAAAGCTAAAGACAAGAGGACCCAAAGATAGATTCGAGATCATAAGAATTGGGTCGTTGGGTGTTCTATCCCTTGTGTCGGCGTTAGCTAACGTCGTCAACATTGACGACACGAACTCAAAAGCACGACAAAAGCAAAAGAAGATTTCACGTGTTATCCGAGGATGTTTTATATTACGCGACAATTTTTCAATTCAACTTTGTCGACACATATAAATTAAGATAAAGATGCAATTATCTTTGACTGTTTTAAATATCATTTTTCAGTTCAGAAAGCAAAAAAGAAACGTGACTATAAGTTTCAATTCATAAAAAATTAAGTTTCTATTCATCAACAACTTTTTATTTTTGGCTGAACAATCATCTTTTACGTATATTTCATTGCCAAGAATTTATATTTAGAATTATAAATTACTAGAAATAGACGAAAGCTGTTAAAGGAAACAATACAAAAAAAAAAACAAAAAACAAAACACAGAGCCGATATATATCCAACAGCTAACAAACCAAACACACTTCCAAAACAGTCACCGCACGAAAACAGAACCAATCTTTATTTTCTTGAGAGAGACAGAGAGAGATAAAGGAAATAAAAAATAAAATAAAAAATCTTTTGTTCTTGTCTGAACGGCAGATCGGAAACTGTATCAAGAATTATTGTTCAATCAGACAAGATCTTGTAAGAAAATTATATCACATTTCTTTGTTTCCTTTTTTTTTTTCTCCCCCTTTTTATGTATTTTGTTCGAGGAAAATGTGATTTCATTTCTTAATCCTTTCTACTCAAATTGTTTTTGAAAGAGTACTATCTATTATCCAATTTCTGTGGGTTTATGTGAATTTTGCTGGTTATTTCTTTTCTGATTCTGACGAAATTCAGATAATCAGCAACCTAATCTTGGTTTAAATATTGGAAAACAACAGATTTCAAACCTTTAGCGTTTGGAGTTAATTAAAATGGAATTTAAAATATATTTGTGCAAAATTTAATTTGGAATCTTTGTTTTTAATTTTACTGGCAGTAGTTGAAATGAGAAGAGAAGTTGTTAAGTCGGTGAGCACCGATGCATCTAATGAAAGGGTTCACGTGTCTCCCAAGATAGCTGCAGAGGAAGAAGATTATGAGGTTAAGGAATGCACTGAGGAGAATTCTCTCTCTCAAAATCATAAATCTTCTAGTGTAATCACAGAGGTATTGTATTAAAGAGAAGGGATGATAATGAATTGAGATTTGAAAGTGGTTTTTTTCACTCTTTCTGTTCTTGATTATATCAGAATGATGTGACGAAGAAGCATTTGGATCATGAAGAAGATGATTGTTCTGTTGCTTCTTCGTTAAAGAATGCAAAGTTGAAAGTAACTCATGGAACCGCTCCACGATTTAGGAGTGCACAGCGCGCTGAGAAACGCAAAGAGGTAGGTTCAATTGTGTCTACTACATTTACTAATAACCTAACAGATAATATATAATAAGTTAGTTATATTCTGTTTTGTTCTGATTTTTAAAGTCTTTTTGTGATTTTAGTATTACCAAAAGCTTGAAGAGAAACACCAAGCACTTGAAGCTGAAAGGATCGAGCTTGAACAAAGGCAAAAGGCAAGAATCTTTTTAGTAACTAAATCAACAAATTTTTTTCTGAAAAATCTAAAATGGGAAACACAAATTTGCAGGAAGAACAAGAAGCAGCCATTAAACAGCTTCGGAAAAACCTCAAGTTTAAGGCTAATCCCGTTCCTGATTTCTATTATCAAGGACCTCCCGCGAGACCAGAGCTCAAGAAGGTAAGTCTCTCATCTATGTTAGGATTTAAGATGATCTCACATGTTTTCTTGTGCGACAAGCAAACTTATGTTCAACGAGAATTAAATGTAGTATCCATTGACGCGTCCTAAGTCGCCGAAACTCAATCTGTCCCGGAGAAAGAGTTGCAGCGATGCGATTAGCACGAACGGTGAAGAGAATTCAAACTCAAAGAACAGCCACAGCGTGGTAGAATAAGGTTGAAGCCCTCAAGAAGAATCCATGGAGGAAGATGTTTTTATAACCTAATTTTACTGGACCGGAGTATACCAAACTTTTATTTCCGGTTAATTCTGGTATTTGTTCTGTTTCAAAGTTGTGCTCCTCAGAACGATTATTGATTGTTTTGTTTTGTTTTTCACGCTTGTCTCTACTTGATTTCGGTTTTAATTTTACGTAATGTTTAAATATGAAATTGTATATTTTAAGTGTTGAGGAATCTTGGATATAAAGTTTGCATCGATTATATTGGTCGTTGATTTGTATGGAGTTATAATTCCTTTGTTGCTACTTGATAGTTGAATAGAATAGTACTATAGTAGAACAGAAAATGGTATAATTGTCATCTGACTGCATTTTATACCATATAGCTTGATAGCTACAAAATCTTTGAAGAGAGCTGGACCGAACCAAGATTTCTGTTTTCGGGTCTGAATTCGGTAAAGAGAGCTAAACTGATCGACAAGTTTAGTGTCTTAGTCATCCGTTCTCTGTTCGGTTCGCCCAAACCAAACTGTTAACCATAAACTGTAAACCATATCAACGTGAGGAACCTACTAGGGAAACCCTCTTATTGTTTTTCAGATCTTTGCTTTTCTCCTTTTGTCGACACAAGCTTCAGACCCTCTGGTGGGCAAAGAGTGTTTAACTGTGCCTTTTTGTTTTAGCCACTCAAACTTAACAGTTCTCCTCTGTTTCTTTACATCTTTGTATGTTCTTGTGAGTTCATAGATCAATCTTTTCCAAGTCTCGTATGTAAATTGTTGTGAATGAGATGATTAATTTTCAATTCCGGTGACTAGCGCTATTTGATTAGAGAGAAACAGAGGAGACAAATCATACAAGATACTGAGAGCTACATCAGGTTACCGTTGCTCAACATCTCAAGCAAACCAAAAAAGTTCTACATTGTGCATATATAACTAAACGTCTAAACCTATATGTTAATAAGGCTGAAGCCATATTTGTGATGCAAGAAATATACAAGGCCAGTTTAATTAATGAGGTATGAGCTGATTGTGAAGAGGGTAATCTTGAATGGTTATGCTTGCCTTCATAAGGATGGGAGTAATTGATGTCGGTGGAGTATTCTAGTCTACAGAGTGTTTAACATACTACAAGCAAACTATCCCTAAACAATAAACATCACAACTTAGCTAATCCAATTTCTTGGCAAAAGCTACTCAGACTCAACCACTTCCAAACCTAGCTCTCGCTAGAGAAACATGGACGAGCAGGCATGACAAACAAGTTCATTCACGTCAACAAACATCCTAGACAAATAATCTCTTAGGTAAGGAGCGTAAGTCTCTGGCACTAGTTGGTCAGACATTTCATCAAACATCTTTTGGGTGTGGAAATGTCTCGAACCTAGTCCCAATTGATCAGAGAGAAACTAGTATTTCTAACTCTAGTCCAGAAGGGAATCAAACAATCAAAGCTTAAACACTTTACATCCAAGATCCTCCACCTAATCTATCCCACCCTCAAGAACTAACACACTACTTAGATCCGGAAATCAACACCAAAGATACAAATCCATAAAATATTGAACAAAGCATAGTAGATAGATAGAAATGAGAAGAACAACTTTTTAGAAGAAATCCAATGCAAAAACTCAATAAAATCAAAGCTATCTAGATTACAAGATCGGAGTACATTTTTGGTGGCTAGGTAAACCTTACAAAAGAAAACGAGATAAAACATAAGATGTCCCCTGCCAAGACTTAACAAAACTTAACTAAAGTAAAAACATCTAAATCCTTAAAACTTAAAATGACAACGTGAAGCGTCGGTTTGGGAATCTCCTGAAGCGTGTAAGACAGAACGTCTTCCTTACATGTGCACCAACTCGGAGTGGGCGATAGTGTCTCGATTGCTTGGGTGAGAGTGGCTCGATTGATGCAGCTGAGAGTGGATCGATTGGTGCCGCTGAGAGTGGCTCGATTGGAGCTACTGAGAGTGGCTCGATGGGTGCCGCTAAGAGTGGCTCGATTGGTGCCGCTGAGAGTGGCTCGAGTGATGTGTATACACATCCACTAAAACGATGATAACTCTTGAACCACACCACCGATTGGCTTGAAATAAACGGCATTGGAAAGATGACTCAATTACCTATAACTTTGATGAAGACGTCGAAAGCTGAATCCCACTTTAGTGGAACGGCTCGAACGGGGTAGTTGAACTGGCGACGGATCTGGTGGCTCGAGTGTGTGAGTTCCGGAAGTGTTGTGCAGCAGTGGATCGATTGAGAAGTATGTAGGTGGCTCGATTGAGGTGCTTCAAAGTAGAGGAATTAGGCTGGCTCGATTGGTGAGTTTGGTGGAAGCGACAATAGTGGCTCGAGCGTGTGAGTTCGACTGGTAGACGAAGTCAGCTCGACAGAGGATGTTCCGAATGCGGCTCAAGCGTTGATGACATCCATTCCAGGCATGATGGATCGAGTGGGATACTGGTGCTTCTTCTTGTGAGCGCGTCCAAGTCGCATGTCTCAACCTCCATTCGGTTTCAACAGTCTGGACATCTCCTAAACACCTGAAATACTCCGAAATGCACAATGTATGCAAAGATGATGCAAAAACTTCCTAAAAATGCAAAGTGTATAAAAGAGGTTCTAAAATGATGCAAAACGACTAGTTATCCTAGCTAAATGCATGACAAATACAGGCTAAGGAGATGCAAAATATAGACATATCAACTCCCCCAAACTTATTCTTTGCTTGCCCTCAAGCAAACAATCAATAACAAAGTATGGAAGAGAGGTGTGAAGATGGGGTCTCAGAACCTAAAGCATGCTGAATAGAGTGGTTAGAATCAAGGTCCTTGTTTTTAGTTCTATGATGCATGATGTAGGAACTTTATTTATTTAAACTACACATGCAATCCTATCAATCATTCCCTTTAACATTATTTAACAGAGAACCGTGAATCAAGTTAAGCAATGTCATTGAACTCATTTGGTTAGGGTAAAAGGTCCAAGACAAAGATGGTCTCCTTCTCAAGTGGTTTTATCAATACAAAACAAGGTTCTCTCACGAAAAAGAGTTGAACTTAAGAGAAGGCTAAAGGTTGAAACCAACTGATACATACAAGAGCAGGGCCCTGTCTACCCAAAGGTCCCCAAGGAAACTAAGTCCTAACATTATAACCCAGAAGTTGGTCCTATCTCTACCCTTCATCAGAAACATCATCTCATACTTTTTACACTTAGTCTTAGGAGCAGTTCACTTCTTTTCATTCTAGCGGATTGGGAAATCTTTATTATCACTATGGTTTGTTTTCTTTTCTTCTAAGGACTCTAGACATCTTAAGCATTTTTTTTCTTTCTTTTCTTTGTCTAATCTTTTTATTTTATGCTTAGAACCAATAACTGTTTTTACGTTGCTCAACCCAAATCCTTTACTAGACTTGTAAACTGTGAAAACACATCCCCCTCCTAAAGACTTTCTACCCCTTTACTTTTCTGCACAAATCCATACCCAATACCCAAAATCGAGTTCTCACCTAGTTCTACTAGTCCGGATAACGCGAACTAGAACTACACAAGATCCTACTCTTGTCGGTTAGAACCTAACACTTTCTAACAAGCTCAACTCGGAAAAGGCCTGACACTCAAGAAGACAATTGGCTTGAAAGAACGGTTGGTTAAGGGTGTGGGGAACTGTTCCAAAGATGGGAATCAGCTACTTGGATTGACAAGGGTGGTAAAAATGTGAAAGACAATCCAAGTATGTGTATGGTATCCATGAGTTCAACTTCAATGCATCAAAGGATAATTGCAAGTCATGATTAGGTTCAGGTAGATAGGGAATGATATCAATTCAAAACATGCTTCAATCTTACATTTTCAAGTTCAATCAACAAGCATTAAAGAACTAATAACAAGGGCCTTAATCCTATCCTATTGAATCCAGCATGCTAACAAGGTTACAATCATCATCAACCCCTATGCTAAATGCAACAACCCTATATGAATAATCCTAGACTCAATCCTAATATGCAAGTGCAAACTACATGAACACTCTGTTTTTGTGGAAATTTTTGAGTTTTTTTTTTGTGAGATGGATGCAAACTCAAACATGATATGATGCAAAAAAATAAAATAAGAATCACAGAACACAACATCAGATACATCATCTCAAACCCTCCCCCAAACTTAAATTACACAGTCTCATGTGTAAGAAAAATTTGCAGGAGGATTTAAGAATCACAACAGAAACAATGCAGGAATGAAATGGTATGTGCAAAGGAAAGGTCGGAGTACCTTAGTAGTAGAAGAAGGAGTCCGTGCTCTCCCAAGGAGGAGCGTGAAACTGACTATGTCCTTCGCCTTGTTCGGGATCCGCAGGAGTGACCTCAGCTGGTTGGTTGACGTGCTGCTCAACCGCTTGCATGTTCTGATACATGTTTGGCTGCTCGTTACACTGCATGTCATCAAATTTGGACTCACCATGGTCCGATACCAATACAACAACCTTCGTAGGCTGATAATCACCTTGATGTTCGATTTGTTGCTCAACCCCGTGCATACCCTGATGATCACCCTAAGCTTCAACTCGCTGCTCAACCTCAACCTCATGCTCATCTCGAGCTGCAGAATGACGCGCTGATCGATGACTAGAAGAGGCTCTGGAACCTCGCAAACCGTGTCTCCTTCTCTCCCTAGACTCATGTGACGAGTGGCGTGAAGGAGCGGGTGAAAGCGGACGCTCCCGTGACACTTATGAAGATTTTCGTGCTGGGGAAGGAACAAGAGAGAGCGTTCTCTGACGAGTTAGCTTGATGGAGACTTCGTGTGTGGCTCGAGAGAGGGGCTCGGTCGGGTGTTGGCTTGAGTGGCTCGAGCGTGGTAGTTGGAGTGTGTGCGGAGCGAGATTGGCTCGAGCGTGACAGCGGAGGCGTGGCTCGAACGAGTGTAGAGTGATGAACCTCTCAGGATGGGTCGAGTTTTATTCCACGCTGTCGGTTGAACCTTGCTTGAGTAGACGATGGTTGAGAACACACAGTGGTGGTTAAACTCTCTAGGTCGCGTCGCAGCGCCTTCTTTTGACTTATACTTTCACCTTTTTTTTTTTGCCCATACTCCCTTCTGCAGATTCCTGAACACCAGAAAACTAAAAACAAAAATCAAAAACACAAGGATCCTAAAAAGTATTTACAGTGATACCTTTGGGACTTCCTCCCAAGTGAGCTTGTTTAAAGTCTCTGAGCTTGACTTTGCATACTCCTTATGCTTTGGGAGGTTCATAGAGAGGCTTCAGAGACCCTTCTATAATCTCTTGTCTAGCCAGATACTCTTTAACATTCTGCCCAGGTTCAACAACAAATGAACTACTCTTCTTCATTATCCCAAACCTCTTCCTTAATTTCCTTGAAGGAGAACTTCTCATTGTACCTTGGAGCTTCTAGATTTGCCCACTCATCTCCTTCACCATAGATGTTAACTCTTTCACTGAATCCCTTAGAATCTGAGTATTTTGGAGTTTATACAAACTGTCAAGCACGGGAGGACTTGACTCTTGCGGTTGGTGAGGTTTAGGAAGCAGGTCTTGACGCTTAGGAAGCGTAACGACTGCACTCCAGTTGGAGAATGGTCGAGTGACACTTTGAGTTTTCTCTTTGGTTACAAAAACCTCAGTTTCTGCCTCATTCACACTCTCAAAGATATCAAACTCAGCTTTATGATATTTCTCTTCAATCACGAAGTTCTGCCCATCAATAGTTGGTTTCTTCTTAGAATCCTTGATGTCAAACTTCATCTTGAAGTTTTTACCCAGATTGAGATCAATCATCCCTTTCTTGAAGTCAATGACTGCTCCAGCTTTAGCTAAGAAAGGTCTTCCCAGGATTAGTGGATCTTTAGGCTCTTCATCCATTCCCAGTACCACAAAGTCAGGAGGAATGTCAGCTTGTCCAATTTTGATGGGCAAGTTCTCTAGTAGACCATGAGGCAATCTAGTAATCTTATCAGCCAATATTAAGCGGAGGTTGCATGACTTGTATTCGTTGAAACCTAGCCTCTGAGCTACATAGAGTGGCATGAGGCTTACTGAAGCACCAAGGTCACATAGACACTTTTTGAAGGCCAATGGACCTAGAGAACAAGGCAAGGTGAAAGAACCAGGGTCCTCTAGCTTCTTTGGGATAATCATCTTCTGAATAACAACTTTGCATTCATGAATAACCCCTCCTATGTCATGCACTACCCTCTCATCTTCCAGAGCCTTAGCTTGAGATCCTTTAGCTATCTCCTCCTTCTCTTTGGTCCTTTCTGTTACCAAATCAGTTAAAAACTTTTGATAATGAGGCACAAGTGCAAATGCATCAAGCAAAGGCATCCTAAGTTCAATCTCCTTGACTTGGTTTTCGAACAGAGTTTTATACTTCTCAGCAAGCTGCTTCTTAAACCTCACTGGAAATGGTAGAGGTGGCTTGTATGGTGGAGGAATGAATCTCACAGGTTTATCCTTGGGAGCAGCGGCTTCTTTAGTAGTTTCAGGATCAGATTGCTTGGCTGACTTAATTGGATCCTTGAGCACCTCGACAGGATCCTTTATCTGAACTTCATATTGAAGAAATTTCTCCCTATCTAAACTCTCAGTGTCCTCAGTGAACCGTACATCTACAGCTTGGGTAATGATGGCATGGATAGTAGCATAGTCCTTGGGGTTTTGAACTGCTTTTCCAGGTAGTTGGCCAGTTGTTGGGGTAGAAGTAGAAACAGTCTTGCCTTCCATATACTTCATCTTGGAGTTAAGAGCTTCAAACTTGACATTCGGATCATTGTAAGAACATTCCATCCGCTGACTGAGTTCAGCAAACTTTTTAGCAGTATCCAGAGAACCTCTAACTTGACCCTGAAGAAGTTGTTGCATCATTTGCTTCATTTCTTGATCTGGAACTGGAGTAGGTGAAACTGGTTGAGGGTGGAATCCTGGCGGTGTTCCTGAGGGAGCTTGGTAACCCTGATGGAACTGTTGTTTTGGGGCGAATCCCGGATTGTAAGGCACGAAAGGTTTTTGTTGACCTTGCTGTTGTTGTTAGGGTGGGTACACCTAATCTTGTGGATTAGCAACATTGGTACTCCGGTAAGACAAATTGGGGTTCGTGATGTAGTACTTTTTTGTATCAATTATTATCAATCCACAATTTGCATTAACCAACACACCAAGAATACACAAAATGCTTAATCTATTCTTAATCAAGTAAAAGTTCTTTTGTCTCCAACTTAACTAACAAAATGATTGAAAGAAATGAAACAAGACAATGCAATCTCAAGCAAATAGAACACAACTAGCAATAATACTGAAAATCAAGAATTAACAAGAGAACCTTGGGCAAGGTAATTGACTTGGGAGATAGCTGATCAATCCTAGATGTCTAAGCAACAATCAAGAACAATCCTATGGCTAAGAACACTTATGCAAATCAATCCATTTCCATGATAGAGATTCCTATGCTAATCAAGTGATAATCAACAATTTCCAAAGGTAATCACAAGTCAAGCATGCATTAATATCAAGTCTAAATACCACTAAGCACCCTAATCATCAATTTCCATTGGCTAGGTATGCAAAGCTCTTGAATAGTTTGGTTCAGGAATTTCATCAAACACCTTGTGGGCATGAAAATCTTAAAGTCTAGATTCAAGCTTTGTCAAGGCTATCTAGCATTATTATCACTAATCAAGATAGGAAATACATAAATGAAGCCCTAGACATCAAAGATCAATTATCTATTTCCCTAATCTACCAAGCCCAAAGTTCTTAAAAGATCTACTCACTAATCATCATGATCACACAAAGGAAAGAGGTTTGTCTTTATGTGATTTTAAAGCTTAAGTATTCATTGTTTTGTGCATATTCATTAGCATTTAGGTTGTTTAGGCTGCATTTTGCATCAAGTTCGATATCTCAGGTGTTGGAGTAGAGATGTACAAGAAAAGTGTGCTTTGGAGCTAAATAAGTCAAGAATTAGCAATATAATGGAAAACACACATTTGGATGCGCACAAGATGATTGATGATCCGGAACCAGTCTGCAGTCCCTCAAAGATCGACTCGTATGAAGACCTTTCCTTGGGATTTAGCTCTGGAGTTCTTCACCAAAGTTATTGGCAATTGAGTAATCTTTGCAATGAAGGCAATTTCAGAACAATCGTATGTGTTTGTAAGGAGATATACCTGATTTAGTGACCGTATATATAGCCAGAGGACGTGCATTGAGCGTATGGAGCAGCGGCCAAGGACCATCGGCCAAGAGCTGGCCGCGTGATGAGTTGAGGCTTGGAGCGGGTACACCAGCGGCCAAGGACCATCGGCCAAGAGCTGGCCGTGTGATGAGTCGAGGCTTGGAGCGAGTACACCAGCGTCCAAGGACCATCGGCCAAGAGCTGGCTGCGTGAAGAGTTGAGGCCTGGAGCGAGTACACCAGCGGCCAAGGACAAGCGGTCAAGAGGTGGCCGATGGAGTTCACAAAGAGGCAAGCGAATGCACCAGCGGCCAAGACAAGCGGCCAAACCATGGCCGCTGGAGCCATCTCCTCACTTGTTTTAATGTTGACCCAGTCATAGTCCTCATTGTAGTTACCGTCAGAGTAGGCGAGATTCTCAACCAGTTGCCATCCTTCCTCAACGTCTTTGTTCAAGAAATTACCGTTAGAAGTAGTGTCAAGCAGCATACGTATCTTTGGTAGGACACCACGGTGTGGATACTGGCTGTGGTAACCCTTGAAACGCTCTCAGGCTTCACAGAATGATTCTGAGCTCTTCTGAGTAAAGCTAGAAATCTCATTCCTGAGACGTGCGGTTCTAGAGTTGGAGATAAACTTGGCCAAGAATGCTTTCTTGACACCATCCCAGGTGGTGATTGATCCATTGGGAAGGTTTTTTCTCCCATTGATGATCTTTGTCGCCCAGGGAGAATGGGAAGAGGCGCAACTTGTAACCATCCTCACTCAAGCTGTTGATCTTGGTAAGACTGCATAGACGGTCGAACTTGTCCAAGTGGTCGAGTGGATCCTCCATAGGCAACCCGTGAAACTTGTTTCCTTGGATCATGGAGATTAGACCACTTTTGATTTCGAAGTTGTTGTTCTATACGGCGGGAGGGAAGATTCCAGCACTCTGAGTATGAGTGTCCGGTGCATCCCCAACACCAACGTTTCACGGTCCCGGAGGTGGTGCATTATGTTGTTCCATAGTGACGGGTGCAGGATGATCAGTGAGTTGACGAGATTATCGTGGTCGTTAAAACCGATTGATTTCATCGATAACAGGAAGGAGATTCTGATGCCCTCTTGATCTGGTGTGCATGCAAGGTTGCTATCAATAGGTACCTGAGATGCAAAACAAACAAGCAGACAACCAAAACAAGTTAGTACTCAGAATAATTGTGTAACAGAACTTAATCTTGCAAAACTTGAAATCTTAAGTGTAGCAAAGCGAAACCCAAATGGCAATGGCGCCAAATTGATACTAGGATTTTTGTGTGTCTATCCTAGCAGGTTCAATTAACCTTAAGCAGTTGTAATACTTAAGGTGTCAATCCAATTGGGAATTTTTGCTATCACTCAAGATGCAATCAAGAAGTCACAAGTTAAGCCAATTGAAAAAGAGTGTTTTTTCTAATAGTCCTAGAATAGTCAAAATACAAAAAGGAAATGAGGCACAAAACCATAAGCGAAAATGTATGACAAGAACCGAACAAGAATAAGTGAAACCGAAAATTATTCTAAGCATGAACAAACGAAACAGTCTCGGGAATGTAATATCAATCAAAAAGATAAAAGTCCTAAGGATGAGAGTAATTGATGTCGGTGGAGTATCCTATTCTACAGAGTGTTTAACATACTAAAAGCAAACTATCCCGAAACAATGAACATCACAACTTAGCTAATCCAATCTCTTGGAAAAAGCTACTCAGACTCAACCACTTCAATACCTAGCTCTCGCTAGAGAAACATGGTCGAGCAGGCATGACAAACAAGTTCATTCACGTCAACAAACATCATAGACAACTAATCTCTTAGGCAAGGAACGTAAGTCTCTTGCACTAGTTGGTCAGAAATTTCATCAAACACCTTTTGGGTGTGGAAATGTCTCGAACACAGTCCCAATTGATCAGAGAGAAACTAATATTTCTAACTCTAGTCCATAAGGGAATCATACAATCAAAGCTTAAACACTCTAAATCCTAAGATCCTCCACCTAATCTATCCCATCCTCAAGAACTAACACACTACTCAGATCCGGAAATCATCACCAAAGATACAAATCTAGAAAATATTGAACAAAGCATAGTAGATAGATAGAAATGAGAAGAACAACTTTTTAGAAGAAATCCAATGCAAAAACTCAATAAAATCAAAGCTATCTGGATTACAAGATTGGAGTACGTTTTTGGTGGCTAGGTAAACCTTACAAAAGAAAACGAGATAAAAGATAAGATGTCCCCTGCAAAGACCTAACGAAACTTATTTAAAGTAAAAACATCTAAATCCCTAAAACTTAAAACGACAAGGTGAAGCGTCGGTTTGGGTATCTCCTGAAACGTGTAAGACAGAACGTCTTCCTGACATGTGCATCGAGTCGGAGTGGGCGACAGTGTCTCGATTGCTTGGGTGAGAGTGGCTCGATTGATGCAGCTGAGATTGGCTCGATTGGTGCCACTGAGAGTGGCTCGATTGGTTCCGCTGAGAGTGGCTCGATGGGTGCCGCTGAGAGTGGCTCGATTGGTGCCGCTGAGAGTGGCTCGATTAGTGCCACTGAGAGTGGCTCGAGTGATGTGTATACACATCCACTAAAACGATGATAACTCTTGAACCACACCTCCGATTGGCTTGAAATTAACGGCATTGGAAATATGACTCAATTACCTATAACTTTAATGCAGACGTTGAAAGCTGAATCCCACTTGAGTGGAACGGCTCGAACGGGGTAGTTGAACTGGCGATGGATCCGAAGGCTCGAGTGTGTAAGTTCTGGGAGTGTTGTGCAGCAGTGGCTCGATTGAGATGTATTTAGGTGGCTCGATTGAGGTGCTTCGGAGCAGAGGCATTAGGTTGGCTCGATTGGTGATTTTGGCGGAAGCGACGAGAGTGGCTCGAGCGTGTGAGTTCGACTGGTAGTTCGACCGGTAGACGAAATTGGCTCGAGAGAGGGTGTTCCGAATGTGACTCGAGCGTTGATGAAATCCATTCCAAGCATGATGGATCGAGTGGGATACTGGTGCTTCTTCCTGTGAGCGCTTCCAAGTCGCATGTCTCAACCTCCATTCGGTTTCAACAGTCTGGACATCTCCTAAACACCTGAAATACTCCGAAATGCACAATGTATGCAAAGATGATGCAAAAACTTCCTAAAAATGCAAAGTGTATAAAAGAGGTTCTAAAATGATGCAAAACGACTAGTTATCCTAGCTAAATGCATGACAAATACAGGCTAAGGAGATGCAAAATATAGACATATCAGAAGACATTGTGGAAGCGCGTATAACCTAAGGCAACTCCAGCCTATATGCCACCGGTCCCACCTGCTCAATCACTCTGAACGGTCCCATATACCTCAGACTCAACTTAGTCTTTGTCAACGACATGTTCGGACCCCGAAACATGGCCATCTTGAGATACACTCTGTCTCCCACTTGAAACTCAAGAACTCTCCTCCTCCTATCGGCATAAATCCTCTGCCGATCCTGAGCTTCCCTCATGTCCAGCTTGAGAACCCAAATCTTCTCTGAGGTCTTCTGAACAAAACTAGCACCATACATACTCCTCTCCCCCACTTATGTCCAGCATAACAATGTTCGACATGGCCCTCCATACAAAGCCTTATAAGGAGCCATCCCAATACTCGTCTGGTAACTGTTTTTGTAAGCAAACTCTACCAAGCACAAGTGATCCACCCAATGGCCACCCCAATCCAACACACACATCCTCAGCAAATCCTCCAACATCTGGATCGTCCTCTCTGACTGTCCATATGTCAAGGGATGATAAGTTGTACTCATATGCACCTTAGTGCCCATCTTCACCTGAAGTGAACATAAAATCTCTATCAAAGACAATACTCGCTGGCATCCCATGCAAATGTGCCAGCGAGTATTAGTCTTCTTAATGACCAGAAAATGTGCCGACTTAGTCAACCGGTCCACAATGACCCAAATAGCATCAAAGGTCCGAGACACTGGCAATCCAACCATAAGTCCATCGTGATCATATCCCACTTCCACTCTGGAATGGGAAGGCTCTTCAGCAACCCGTCTGGAACCTGATGTTCAGCCTTCACTAGTTGACACACATCGCACCTTGCGAATCAACTAGCTACATCCTTCTTCTTCCCGACCCAATGATAGTATCTCTTGAGGTCACGATACATCTTAGTCGCTCCTGGATGAATATAGAACATGCTCACATTAGCCTCTCTCAGGATCTACTGTCTCAACTCCTCATCCTTGGGCACACAAATCCACCGTGCACCAAAATAGTGCCATTAGCCGAGACCTGATACTCTGAATCAGCATCCTTAGAGGCATTCACCAGCCCCAAATCATTCTCCTGAGCCAACTGCACCCTGCTCAGAAGATCTACTCTATCAGCCGCCTCCAAACCCAACGGCTCATGAGAAACAGCACACAAACTCAACACACTGATCTCTCCTACCAGAGAATCCATGTCCTGCTCCTGAGCTGAAGCTGTCCTCTTCCGACTCAGAGCATCTACAACCAAGTTAGCCTTACCAGGGCGATAGACTATCTCCAAATCATAATCTTCCACAAGCTCCATCCACCGCATCTGCCTCAAATTTAGCCCAGGCTGAGTGAATATATACTTCAGGGTTTTATGATCAGTAAACACCTGCACCTTTGCACCATAAAGATAAGATATCCAAATCTTTAGGGCAAAAACTACAGCTGCCATCTCAAAATCATGGGTAGGATAGTTGTCCTCATGTTTCCACAACTGCCGCAATGCGTAGGCAATCATCTTCCCATGTTGCATCAACACACACCCCAAACCAACTCTGGATGCATCAGTATAAACCACATAGGGATGCAAGAAACGCACAAAAAAACCACAACTAAGTTCAAACCAGTAATAAATAAAATAGAAATTGAATCCATTATATTGTTTACGACATGAAAGCAGCCACAAGAACTGACTATTATAGCCTGTAAAAATAATCTTTCAAATTTGTAATATGCTAATGTGAATAAAAATTCTTACTCTAATCTTGATTACATATCTAATCTTGGCCACCACCATGTCGAGAGCTTCCTTGCTCGCTACACATTGCAGGTTTTGGTTTATACTATTTGGTGGGAGCGGACTGATCGCCGTCATGTTGCACCTCCGCAAACGCCAAATCAGCTAATTCTTAGCATTGATCGGCAGATATGGAATCAACTCCTAGCCATACAGCTCATTGGAGATGGGAGATACAATGATGGACTCGTACTCTGGCTTGCTTCTCGATCACTTTCCTAAATTTTTTTGGCTCTAAGGCTTAAGCTTTAAAATCTTTTTTCTCAAACAAACTATGTACTTAATGTAAAAATGAAAATTTTCATTTGAATCTAATTTAACATTATATTCAAAAAAAAAGAATAACAATTCTTGAAAAGAAAGAACCCAAAAAGTCTGTACTTCATCGTTGAGAATATTTTTCTTTTCTTGACCCCATTTTCTTGCTAATTTCAAAGCGGTTTTCACACCTTCAGCACCAGCATTTATAGGAATCACGATATCATAACAAAACATATTTCTGAGATATCAAGTTTTCTGATTTCATGATATATATATATATATATATATATATATATGTTCTTTGATATCAAGTTTCATAAGTTTTTGATAATTTAATGGTTATTTGTACTTTTAGTATTATTTCTATTTTCATATGATACTAATTTCATAAATTTAGTTTTTACATATATTTTAAATTTTATTATGTTAAGAAAGAAGTTTTTGTTTCTTTGACTTGAAAATTATATTCTTCTCTTACTAAAAAAATACTGAATATTTTGGATGTTAATATAGTTAATCCAAAATGTTCAGTTTTCATTAAACCAAAAAATTAGATGTATATTTGAAAAATTAAAGTATCTTCCAATGAAATTAAAATTGCATTTTTTAATTTAGATTTTTTCATTTGTTGTTAATATATGTTTTTCTTGTTGCTCTTTTTTTGCTGCATTTTTTGTTATTATTTTTATGATATCATATAGTAATGTAATATTTACATTTTCTTGTTTTCGATTTACGGTATTTTGGAATATCATCATATATATTTTTGTGTTAAATATGATCACTAATTCTTACACTAAACAAACTCATTTACACATATGGGCCTTTACTACAATAATGATCCAATATACTTTTTCCTTTAGTAACCATGTTTCTTTTTCTTTATGAGATCTAATTTTTCAATTGGTCTAGAAATCTAAGCTGTATTAAATTCAAATTTTTTTTATTAGCTATTGATTTTAACTGATGTGTCAACACCAACTTGAATGTTAAAGCTGATATGTCATGTTTTGGTGAAAAACATACAAGTTGTTATAACAAGAGGTTTAGGGAATTGTTCTCTTGTATTATTATTCTATCCCATAGGATATAACATATATATAGTGATACAACTTTAGGGTTTTAGGTTATACACCAAATCCACTAATGGGCCGATAATGGGCATCCATACAATACAATATATTCATAACACTCCCCCTTGGATGACCATTACAAAAATGAAGTACCAAATGCGCATGTGAGATGCTGCCTCGTTAAAAACCTTACCAGAAAAACCCAGTGGGAAAAACCATGGTTAAGGGAAAAAGAGTGCAGCGTGATTTTACTCCCCCTCTTGAATACATCACTTGAAATCTTCGAGATGATCGATCCAATATGATGAAGTAGCTTCTTAAAATTAGTGGTTGGAAACGCCTTGGTAAATGGTTCGCCAAATCTTCACTTGAACGAATATGTAGTAAACGTGTATCACCATTCTTCGATTGGTCATGGTCTCGCAAGTGACTCATCTTTATCATTCTCTTTGTTTCTCACAATTTCATCAATATATGTCAAAGACTTTGAAGATGATAGTCTTTCACCATTGGAATCATAATATTCCTCTCCAGACATTTATCTTTTGCGTGTTCTTTTGTTGTCTCGTTAAAAACCTTTCATGGAAAAACTCAATGCGATAAAAACCATGATAAGGGAAAAAGAGTACAACCACACACATAATCATATTTCTCCCCCTGAAAGCATCATCTTCAGGTTATGCATTATGATCATATATATCATCTTTTCTGAACTGTTATAAACAGCGCTTTCAGGTACAAACACATATGATCATCATATATTGTACTAAGGTCATTGAACTTCAAGTCATTTGAACCCCTTTCATATAGAAGATCTATTTAAACTTTAAGTCCAATACAATCTTCTAAACAATCATCTTATACATAGGAGTTATTCATAATCTCCTTGTAAAATTTTAAACTAGTCATTCAAAATGCTTAATAACGCTTGAAACCGCAATTGCCCGCCCGCTTCCGCAATCTCCCGCAACCGCAACGCAAACGCTGTGTTTGAACCAGTCATGCCCTATTTCCCTACTCTTTTGCGTTTGCGACTACTTAGCCTCTTTTTTACCAACATATCTAGATTTAAAATTTTTAATTTGATGATATAGAATGTTAAAGATGTTAAGTTATACAGTTTTTCATTGATTTCAAGTTTTTAACTAATACATATATATGGATTCTTTCTTAAGTTTTCTAATTTTACATGTTTTAGACAAAATCTTTGTAAAAACCAAATCATGTACAATATATTACCTAAGTTCTTTAACTAAGGTTCCTAGTTTATGTAAGTATGAAACAAACTTACCAACTGATTGTTTTACCCTCTTAAAAGAGAGATATACTTTATAGTAGGAAAATATGTGCTTTTAATTGCATAATATCAATGTAATTGGATCTTTAAAGTTTAAAATTCAAAAATATTGATTTGTGACTGATCTAAGAACGTCACGAAAACGTGACTCGTTGCGACTGTATTGCAATCAAAAAGTGTTACGACTACTTTGTATTGATCAAAGAGGGTGCCATAAGGTCGAGTATCCGTACGATTGTCCGTATGGATTTCCGTACAAGTCCCCACTAATGGACTACGGTCCGAATAAGAGAATGGAGAAACAGAAGCCCTAGAGATATCAAGACAGATTGGAGAAGATTCTTGATCATGGGTGATGGAATCAGCAGTCGACTTAACGGCTCACATGGAGGTTGGATCCGTAAGACGCTCAGGAAAACATTGACTTCTCTCTGAACAAACGATGGGGGATGGAAGTAGAGATGAAATGAACCAGGGAAACCGGATTTGGTGGCAATCGAACGAGTGGAACATGGTAGCGGTAGTATGGACAGGCAGACACGATAGCGGATGGATTGAATCGGCAGGAAACGGACGATGGCTAATGAACCAAGTAAGAAACTCGACCTTGGTTCACTATAAAAGATAGAGTCGAAGTGAATCTCCAACGTTCAGAGCGAACGCCGTGAGGACGAAATGCGGAGTGGAACGAACCAACGGTATGTACGAGTGCTGGGGAACGTCGTACGCCGACTAAAAGGAGAGCGACTTTGGATCAATCCTTCTAGGGTTTCTTTCAAGCTTAGCTCGAGACTAGGTTGCGAGAAAGAGAGTTGAGACAAGAACACAAAGATTCACTCTTTGAAAATTTTATAATTTCATTCAGGTCTAAAGAGTTTAAGCTAGGAGTGATGGGGGTTTAAATAGTGTGACAGTTTATAGGGACTAGGGACACGCAGACTCGCTATGATCCGCACACATTTGCCCTTGACGTGTTCCCTTAGATGGTGAACATGTCACCCTCTATGTGGTTCAAACAAGGCCACACACGTCACACTTTTCCAAAGTTTACAAAGGAAGGATCTAGACAAGTTCAAAACGCAAAACTTAAAGAGAAGGACAAAGATATGCCACGTCCTTACTCTGAACGCAAGAACTACGTTATTGGCTTCAAAACGCAGCGTTGTGCATTAGGAATCGTCGCCTCGTTAAAACCTTCTCCGGTAAACCTCATGGGACAAACCCAAAGTAAGGAAAAAGAGTATGAGTAATGATCCTAATGTCTTGGACGCCTTCATCCTTGGGTAAGGATGAAGGTCATACGAACGGTCTCTTCGTTGGTTGCCTTGGTCGGGTCGCTCTCCTAGTCTTCTAGGACAAAGGCTTGCACGAAGTGGTTGATCCTATCTCTTGAAATCTTGGATGAGATTTTGGAACGGGTGGTTGCACCGGGAGTTATCCTAGGTGTGTTGGCTCCAAGTTTTCCCGCAAGTGATACGAGTGTCCCGTCGGTGTCCTGGTCGTCATGGTCCGGTACGGGTGTTCCTGAATGCGTGTCCGGTCCTATGCTCACATCATTCCCTCTCCCTTGTGAAGGTTTTGTCCACAAAAATTCTTCGTCGTCACCTACATCAAACGGAACAAGATCAGTAACATTGAACGATGTGGATGTGTTGTACTCACCTAGCAG
Organism: Camelina hispida; assembly: GCA_023657505.1. NCBI lineage: Eukaryota > Viridiplantae > Streptophyta > Magnoliopsida > Brassicales > Brassicaceae > Camelina > Camelina hispida. The sequence goes on from CP094637.1 coordinate 25,615,736, forward strand.
TTCGAGGCGATAGGCATTGTTGTTGATCTTCTCGATGATCCGGAAAGGTCCATCGCCTCGAGGGCTGAGTTTTTCCTTCCATTTTTGCTTGAACCGCTCCGGCCTTAGGTGTAGCCATACCTAGTCGCCAGGTTGGAAGAACATAGGCTTGCGTCCCTTGTTGGCGAAACGTGTGTATTGCTCGATATTGGCTCGAACCTCTTGATGTAAACGCTTGACCAACTCAGCTTTGGGGGCTCCGTCTTGACTCTCGATCTCATCCGGAGGTAATTGTAGCAATTCCATCGGGGTTAGAGGTTTAAATCCGTATGCAACCTCGAATAGAGACTTCTTGGTGGCCGAATGAACCACTTGGTTGTAGGCAAATTCGATGAGTGAAACACATTCTAGCCAAGTCCCTTTGTTGCTTGCAATGGCCGTACGAAGCAATGCACCAATGGTCCGGTTGACGACCTTGGTCTGTCCATCAGTTTGTGGGTGCACGGCGGTGGAGTAAAGAAGCTTCGTTCCCAGCTTCTTCCACAAGGTGCGCCAGAAGTGACCAAGGAATTTTGGATCCCGGCCAGAAATGATGGTATGTGGCAGGCCGTGAAGTCGAACTACCTGACCAAAGAACATATCAGATATGTGTATCGCGTCATGGCTCTTATGTCATGGGATGAAATAAGCCATTTTTGAGAAGCGGTCGACCACAACAAGGATATTGTGTCCTTCCGATGTATAGGTGGTAGTCTGAGGAAAAAGTCCATGGACAGATCGATCCAAGGGCCCGTTGAGACTGGTAGTGGTGTGTAAAGTTTGTGCGAGTGGGTGTGGACTTGGACGCTTGACACACCACACACTGTCCGCAATGCTTCTCGACCATGCTTCTCATCCTCGGCCAGAACAAATTTTCTTGTAACATGGCCAAAGTATTTGCTATGCCAAAATGTCGGGACAAACCTCCACTATGCTCTTTCGGATCAATAGGTCACGGATAGAGCCGGTTGGGATGCAAAGTCACCGACCTCTGAAAAGGTAGCCCTCGTACACGTAGAAATCGGTATAGGTTCCCTTGTCGTGGTTCTTGAAACATTCTCCAAACTCAGGATCATTCGTGTATGTATCCTTGAAGCTTTCGAACCCCAATACCTTTGGCGTCCATGGTAGTGATCAAGGCATGTCTTCCGGACAGGGAATCGGTCACGACATTATCCTTTCCTATCTTATACTTGAAGACATATACCATTTGGCATACCTCATCTTAAGGTTGGTTTGGCCACACAAGTGTTTCAAAGTCTTATGATTCGTATGGATCACACACTCTCGGGCCAGTAGGTAATGCTGTAACGTCTCCATGGCACGGACCAGTGCGTACAGCTCCTTATCGAAGGTGGAATAGTTGAGGGTGGCGCCGCTAAGCTTTTTGCTAAAATAGGCCATCGGTTTACCGCCTTACGTGAGGACTGCACCAATGCCAACGCCGGATGCATCGCATTCCACCTCGAACGTTTTGTTGAAGTAGGGAAGGACAAGAAGAGGTGCTTGGGTGAGACGTCTCTTGAGCTCCGTGAAGGCTCGTTCCTGATCATATCCCCATTTGAACTCTTGGTTCTTCTGGATCACTCAATAAGAGGAGCGGTGACCTTGCTGAAGTCTTTCACGAACCGCCGGTAGAAGGTGGTGAGTCCGTGGAACGACCAAACTTGAGAGATGCTGGTTGGCATGGGCCATTCTTCTATGGCTCGGATTTTCTCGTCATCCACCTTAAGTCCCTGCTCATTGACAACAAAACCTAGGAAGACTAATTCATTAGCAGCAAACATGCACTTTTCAAGTTGCCGTACAATTGCTCTTCGCGGAGAGTGTTTAAAACATGCTCTAAATGCTTGACATGATCAGATAGGCAAGAGCTATAAACAAGGATATCATCAAAATAAACCACAAAAAAACTTGTTGATAAAGGCTCTCAAGACATGGTTCATCAATCGCATCAAAGTCGATGGTCCATTAGATAAACTGAATGGCATAACCAACCATTTGTACAAACCTTTCTTGGTTTTGAATTCCGTTTTCCATTCATCTCCTTCCTTCATCCTCACTTGGTAGTAGCCACTTTTGAGGTCTATCTTGGAGAAAATGGTTGAACCACTCAGCTCATCCAACATATCGTCAAGACGCGGTATCGGATGCCGGTACTTGATCGTGATATTGTTTACAGCCCGGTAGTTGACGCACATATGCCATGATCCTTCTTTCTTCAGGAAGAGTAGTACAGGAACGACAGAAGGGCTGAGGCTATCTCGGACATAGCCTTGGGACAACTCGGTACGCGGGGCGGTTTGGTAGTTATGCTCCAGGAACAAGGTCGATCTCATGCTCGATTCCCCTGAGAGGTGGTAGTCCTTCGAGCAGATCATCCAGAAACACGTCTGTGTACCGCTTAAGCACATCCTTAATGACGTTTGGTAGTGTGTCCTCTAAGCCACATGTACCTTCAACCAACAATTCTCGAAATACCATCAATAAAACTTGGTTGGAGTCCTTAATGGACTTTCTAACGTCACTTGACTAGATTAGGAAGTTCATTTTAAGGTCTGAATCTTTAGGCAGCTTTGATTGCATTTCTTGTACTTGCGTTGGTGTTAAAAGCTTTAAACTGATACGTTTGTTATCATGTACAAACATATACTGGTTGGTGCGACCGCAATGTGAGGTTCCCTTATTAAACTGTCATGGTCTTTTTAAAAAAATGTGGCTAGCTTGCATCGGTACTACGTCACATAGGACTTGGTCCTTGTATGGTTCGACACTAAACAGGATGAGGACTTGGTCCTTCACTCGGATCACGTTCTTATCATCCAACCACTGAAGCTTATAGGGTTTAGGGTGGCATGTGGTTGGTAAAGAAATTTTCTTGACCATATAGGAGCTCGCTACATTCGTGCAAGAGCCTCCATCAATGATCAAACCACACACCTTCCCGCTTACCGTGCATCGCGTGTGGAAGATGTTGTCGCGCTGGTTGGATTTGTCTGTCTCCTGGCGGACGTTAAGGATGCGTCGGATCATAAGGAGTTCTCCGACCTCTTGTTCAGCTACGGCTTCCTCCATGTACGCTTTGTCTTGGTCGTTCTCTTTGGTCTATTCTTCCTCGAACTCAAGCTCTCCGGACTTGGTGATGATCATGGTGCGAGCGTTTGGGCATTCGCGGGAATAATGGCTTCGGCCTTTGCATTAATAACGGATGATGTCTCGACTCCAAACATCATTGGTCGTCCTGCGTGGATCTTGTCGGTTTTCCCTGGTCGGCTCATTGGGCTTAAACCACGAGTCGAGAATGGCCGCTTTAGACTTTTCTTGTGGCCAGTTAGATGGTGATGCATTTGGCGACCAGTTAGGAACACCTTAGAGTTCTGGTCCGGCTTGCGACTGCGAGCTTCTTCTTGACTTGAGTCTCTATTTACATTGCAAGATGCAGTAGCTCCTTAAACCCTTGGTACGGTTGACGCTCGACCTTGCGTGCAATCCGATCTTGTAGACCATCGAGGAACTGAGCCATGAGGGAATCCACGGTGTCTTCTACTTGGAACCGGTTGCTTAGGTGCTCGAACTCCTTGTAGTACTCCTACACGGACCGCAGACCTTGAGTGAGTCTCCTAAAATTCTTTTGGAGCTCGCGATGATAAAGCGGTGGGACATAGCGTCGCCTCCCAAGTAACAATTGGTTGGTCATGGTTGCATCGTTTCTCAGCAACCAGGCGATCCCACGACGTAAGGGCATAGTCGGTGAATTGGGCCACGGTGTAAGAGATCATGGGTATCTCCTGTTGATCAAGTTCTATCTCGAGACTCGACCGTACAAACGTCCGTACAAGTTCACAATAAGGCCGAGTCTCTATCTAAGACATAAGAGCAAGGGAGGAAAGGAAGCTCGGTCCATCAAGCCCATTAAGTGTTCTAGAACACTCTAATCTAGCCGTTGGAGATGCATGAGAAGAAGGAAGAGTCACGGGTGCACAAGTTGACTTAGGAGATGTCACTATCACTTGGGAAACGCTCCTTCCTCTCTCTTAATGTCGACATCTTATGTTTCTATTCTTGTAAAGGGGTTGTCCTAATTTTAGTCTTCTATTTAAGGTTCTAGACATGTGTTGTAAAAGATTATTCTAATAGAATCTTATCTTCTTCTCACATTCTCTTTGTTCAACACACAAAACTCTTCCTAAACTACAAATCTCTTCCGCTAATTCTAAAATGGTATCAGAGCATGTTCTTCGATTCTTTACCGTTTAATCTCATCACTCTATTCTACTATCTTCACTAAGATCTCTACTCGTTACTCTTCTTTGATCTCTCTTCATTTTACTCAATTGATAATTCTAAACCGATTGTTACCCCGGTTGTTCTCAAGGGAAAAAAACTACTTGCTGTGGACAAGAACCACAAGAACTGCCCTTGGAGGTCGAGGACTTTGGAGTCATGTCGAAGGTGACTATACACCAAAAGAGATGAAAAGGATAGTTCCAAGATGGAAGAAGAGGAGGCTGAAAGGAAGGCAAAATGGTTTCAAGAGGACCAAGTGGTGCTTTCAGTTCTCCAAAAATCTCTTGGACCTCCGATTCTTGAAGCCTACTCATACTGTGAGACGGCTAGAGAACTTTGGGAGACACTCAAGAATGTGTACGGTAATGTCCCTAACTTGACAAGAGTCTTTGAAGTCAAGAAGGCCATTAACCACCTTACCCAAGAAGATTTTGGGTTTACCAAACATCTTGTCAAGTTTAGAGCACTTTGGTCCGAGTTTGACGCTTTACGACCTAGTTCGGTTGATCCTGCGGTTTTAAATGAATGAAAGGAGAAAGACAAGATCTTTGGTCTCATCCTCACTCTAAATCCAGCCTTCAATGACCTCCTGAAGCATATCCTAAGAGCCGACAAGCTACCCACGTTTGAAGATATTTGCTCGCAGATCCAAAAGGAACAAGGATCTCTTGACTTGTTTGGTGGTAAGGGGAAGCTCATCACAGCCAACAAAAATTTATACAAGCAGGAGGGCAGAAAGGTGTGTATATGTGACCACTGCAAGAAACGGGGTCACATGAAGGATAAGTGCTGGATACTCCACCCCCATCTCAAGCCGGCCAAATTCAAGGCTAATCTCTCGAAGAAAGCCACCAGCGACAAAGGAACTGGTTCGTCAAGACAAGGAGATGAGGCGGCGATGACAGCAGTTTATGTTGATGTGGTGAGGAAATCCGACTTGGAGGCACTCATTCGATCCATTGCCTCACTCAAGGACTCTGGTATCACTTTATTTGCCTCTAATCCGAGTAGTTCACTTGTTGTTGACTCGGGTGCTTCTCACCATATGATTAGTAACCCGAGTCTGTTAGACAACATAAAGCCGGCTTTAGGAAATGTGATTATTGCCAATGGAGATCTATTACCAGTAAAGGGAGTAGGGGACTTGAAACTATTTGATAAAACCTCAAAGGCTTTCTTTATGCCTAATTTTACATCAAATCTTTTATCGGTTAAGAGAACCACTAATGACTTGAACTTCTACACCATCTTTGGTCCTGATAGTGTTCATCTTCAGGATAATGAAACTGGAAAAGTACTTGGAGGAGGAGATGCAAAAGGAGATCTCTATGTCCTAGAGAAAACCTCACCAAATTTATCTACCTCACTTAATTCTTGTTTTGTTGTTAGTTTGGATATTATGTGGCATGCTAGACTAGGTCACCCTCATTCTCGTGCTCTTAAGTTAATGTTGCCTAATGTTTCTTTTGATAATTCAAGTTGTGAGTCTTGTATTCTTGGTAAACATTGCAAGTCTATTTTCCCTAAATCTACTACTATTTATGATCATTGTTTTGATTTAGTTCATTCAGATGTGTGGACATCACCATGTCTATCTAGAGACAATAACAAGTATTTTGTGACATTTATTGATGAGAAATCTAAATACACATAGATCACCTTGTTACCCTCTAAAGATAGAGTGTTTGATGCCTTTGTTAATTTCCAAAACTATGTTACTAATCATTTCAATGCTAAAATAAAGGTACTTAGATCGCATAATGGAGGAGAATACACTAGTCACAAGTTCAAGGAACATCTTAATAAACATGGCATTCTACAACAAACTAGCTGTCCATACACACCCCAACAAAATGGAGTGGCCGAGAGGAAGAATTGACACCTTATGGAGGTTGAACGATCAATGATGTTCCACACCAATGTCACAAAAAGTTTTTGGGGCGACGCTGCTATGACGGCGTGCTATCTGATCAACCGGACACCAACAAATTTTCTAGACGACTTGTCTACATTTGAGGTACTAAATAAATTTAAACCATCCTTGAATCACTTACGCGTGTTTGGGTGTGTCTGTTTTGTATTAGTGCCTGGTGAACAAAGGAGTAAACTGGACGCCAAGAGCACCAAGTGTATGTTTGTTGGGTACTCTACGACACAAAAGGGCTATAAGTGCTATGATTCAACTACGAGCCGCTTGTTTATCTCTCGAGATGTGAAGTTTATGGAGAACGTTGGCTACTTCAACAAGAAAGATTGGAACAGCCTCAAAGATCTCTCATGTTCACCGACAGACCGAGCATCCAGTTTAAAGTTTCTTCTTGATCACCTCGGAAACTCTCCATCAAGACCGATACGTGATCAAATTACATCTCCCTTTACCAATGGTGACAACGAACCAACAATCACTACGGAACATTCTGACGCTCCTGACAATCACGCACCTCATGAAGCTACTGAGCCAGTCAGTATGAGTGGAGATGACGACACAGCTGAAAATGGTGTAACCGCATTAGATGACCAAGCGGCTGCACATCCTGCGTTGCGATAAGTCTCGCGAGGCAACAGAACACGATAATGAGACGGCTGATAACAATGCCACCACCGTGGATGACCAAGAGGTGACACATCCTGTGTTACGTAGAAGTGAATGCATTAAGTCTCATCGAAAAGATAAAAGCCTTTACTACAATAGTCAAGTTGTGGCTCATCCACTCCAAGCGGTCTGTTCACTTGAGCTTCTACCAGAAGAACATCGGGTCTTCTTTGGCTAGATTGCGGATCACTGGATTCCTCAAACATATGATGAAGCCAAAGATCATGATGAATGGTTGGGCGCTGTTGAGGATGAGACTGGTGCTATGAAGAAGAATCATACTCAGGAAACATCGGATTTGCCTAAAAGCAAGAAGGCTGTAAGTTCCAAGTGGGTCTTCACCATCAAGTACTTGAGTAATGGAGACATCGAATGGTATAAAGCTCGGTTGGTCGCTCGCGGGTTTACTCAAACATATGGAACGGATTACAAGGAGACATTCGCTCCTGTGGCAAAGCTACATACGGTTCAGGTCGTTCTTTCCTTGGCCACCAATCTATCGTGGGACTTGTGGCAAATAGACGTCAACAACACTTTTCTTCAAGGCGAACTTGAAGATGAAGTCTACATGACTCCACCACCGGTTCTTGAAGATATTGTTGCCCCCGGGAAAGTTCTCTGACTTCGTAAAGCCATTTATGGCCTCAAGCAGTCTCCGCGAGCTTGGTACCACAAGCTTAGTTCTACCCTAAAGGATCGTGGCTTTCGCTCTGAAGCTGACCACACCTTGTTTACACTACAAAGTGACCTTGGCATTGTATTTTTCTTGATTTATGTCGATGATATCATCATCTCTGGTGACAACAAGGACGGTATCTCCGATACTAAACTCTTCCTTAAGTCCGTTTTTGATATTAAGGATCTTGGCAAGATGAAATACTTCCTTGGGATAGAAGTATGCCGTTCCCCGGAAGGCTTATTTCTATCAAAGCTAAAGTATACTCTCAAGCGAAAGGGGGAGAGTATTAGAGCCCAAGAGGGCAAGCCTAAGGAGCCAATGGATGAGCCATACGAAGACGTCACACGATATCAATGACTTGTAGGTAAGTTGATATATCTTACCATCACCCGACCTGACATATGTTATGCTGTGAATCAGGTGAGTCAACATATGAAATCTCCAACTAAGTACCAATAGAGCATGGTGGAAAGGATTCTAAGCTATCTAAAAGGACACTCGGGTCAAGGCATTTGGATGGGCAAGAATTCCAATACGGAGTTAGTAGGCTACTATGATGTCGACTATGCCAGCGACACATTGGATAGAAGGTCGACCACCGGATATTGTACGTTTGTAGGAGGCAACTTGGTGACTTGGATATCAAAGAAGCAAAAGGTGGTCTCATGTTCAAGTGCCAAGACCGAATATCGAGCAATGAGGAAGCTAACGAGTGAACTGACATGGTTGAAAGGACTACTCAAGGATCTCGGTGTTGAGACAAGACAACCGATCACTATGCACTGTGACAATGAAGTTGCGATTCATATTGCCACCAACTCAGTTTTTCACGAGGGAACCAAACACATTGAAGTAGATTACCACAAAGTTCGTGAGAAGATAGAAGAAGGAGTGGTCTTACCGTGTCACACTCAGAGTGGAGACCAATTGGCTGATATTTTCACAAAGGCTGCATGCCCCAAGGTTTTCGAACACATTCATAGCAAACTTGGGCTTGTAAACTTGACTCATCCTTGATTTACTTTCCTAATCTGTGGACATCACACTCTTTTTCCGTAAACATAGTTTTGTCCCATGAGGTTAAGGGTTTTAACGAGGTGATGCTTCATGGGTTCCAAGCTTAGCCGTTGCATTAGGCTAAGCTTGAGGGGGAGTGTCGATCAAGTTCTATCTCGAGACTCGACCGTACGGACGTCCGTACAAGTTCACAATAAGGCCGAGTCTCTATCTAAGACATAAGACCAAGGGAGGAAAGGAAGCTTGGTCCATCAAGCCCATTAGGTGTTCTAGAACACTCTAATCTAGCCGTTGGAGATCGATGAGAAGAAGGAAGAGTCACGGGTGCACAAGTTGACTTAGGAGATGTCACTATCACTTGGGAAACGCTCCTTCCTCTCTCTTAATGTCGACATCTTATGTTTCTATTCTTGTAAAGGGGTTGCCCTAATTTTAGTCTTCTATCTAAGGTTGTAGACATGTGTTGTAAAAGATTATTCTAATAGAATCTTATCTTCTTCTCACATTCTCTTTGTTCAACACAAAAAACTCTTCCTAAACTACAAATCTCTTCTGCTAATTTTAACATGTCCGTGTAGTTATAGCACGAGTATATGTGATCCATCCGGCTCTCCCAGTCAAGGTATGCCTCGGGTTGAACTTGCCGACAAAGGTTGGAGCTACCATCTTGTGTCCTGGTTTTGCAGGTCGTGGTGCTTCTCCGTACCGATCGTCCTTAGGATGTCGTTGCCTCAGACGCGGTTCATATTCGTCGTCGGAATGGTCACTCTGTAATGGTTCTTGCCTCTGACGTCGCATGGGTTGTGGATCTTCTCTTGGAGGATTGGCGAGTTCGAGTCGTGCCAATCGTTCGGCTAGATGCTCTATGCTGTTCCGAAATGCTGTTAAGGTGGCGTCAATATCTGGTGGAGGTAAAGGAATCTCTTGTGGGTGTTGCTTGGCCATGGTGTCCATAGTACGGACGGTGTTTGTATGGACGGTCAGTGGTACGGTGTCCGGGATTGCTAGGCGAATGGTATATTTGGACAGGGGATGACAGAGCAAACTCTGGTTCTCCAACGGTTGATAAAATGATCGGTAGATGATTCCCGAACAAGAACGTGGACTTGGTCTGTATGTGATGCGCTGCCCGAGTGAGTCACGTACCTCGTTCAAACAAAAACGAATATTCATGAGTATACGCGTACAAAATTTGGCAAATAAGTTATTATTTTGGGATAGTCAATGATTGCTAAGAAAGCAAGGCAATCATATAACCTAAGACCAACAAAAAGCAACTACACGTGCCTAAAAGCAAACACACGCACTACAAACCAAAACTTTTGGGACACAACAAAAACAAAAAGCAAACACGCTACTTTATGGATCTAACAAATCCTAGGCAAGAAAACTGTGACTTCTCTTGGACCAACTGGTGGGGGATGTAAGTAGAGATGAAATGAACCAGGGAAACGAGATTTGGTGGCAATCAAACGAGTTGAATGCGGGATGGTATGATGGGGTTGCTTTAGTGGTAGTATGGACGCGGTCATGGTAGCGGATGGATTGAATTGGCGGGAAACGGACAATGGCTAATGAACCAAGTAAGAAACTCGACCTTGGTTCACTAGAAAAGATAGAGTCGGATCTCCAACGTTCAGAGCGAACGTCTTGAGGACGGAATGCGGAGTGGAACGAACTGGCGGTATGTACAAGTGTTGGGGAACATCGTACGCCGACTAGAAGGAGAGCGAATTTGGATCGATCCTTCTAGGGTTTCTTTCAAGCTTAGCTCGAGACTAGGTTGCGAGAAAGAGAGTTGAGAAAAGAACACAAAGATTCACTCTTTGAAAATTTTATAATTTCATTCAAGTCTAAAGAGTTTAAGCTAGGAGTGATGGGGGTTTAAATAGTGTGATGGTTTAAAGGGAACTAGGGACACACGGACTCACTATGGTCCGCACACGTTTGCCCTTGACGTGTTCCCTTAGATGGCGAACATGTCGCCCTCTATGTGGCTTAAACAAGGCCACACACGTCACACTATTCTTTTGTTTACAAGGGAAGGATCTAGACAAGTTCAAAACGCAAAACTTAAAGAAAAGGACAAAGATATGCCACGTCCTTAGGCTGAACGCAGGAACCACGTTATTGGCTTCAAAACGCGGCGTTGTGCGTTAGGACTCATTGCCTCGTTAAAACCTTCTCCGGTAAACCTCATGGGAAAAACCCGAAGTAAGGAAGAAGAGTACGAGTCATGATCCTAACGTCTTGGAAGCCTTCATCCTTGGGTAAGGATTAAGGCCGTACGAACGGTTTCTTCGTTGGTTGCCTTGGCCGGGTTGCTCTCTTGGTCTTCTAGGACAAAGGTTTTCACGAAGTGGTTGATCCTATGTCTTGAAGTCGTGGATGAGCTTTTGAAACTGGTGGTTGCACTGGGAATGATCCTAGGTGTGTTGGCTCCAAGTTGTCCCGCGGGTGAAATGAGTGTCCCGACGGCATCCTGGTCGTCTTGGTCCGGTACGGGTGTTCCTGGTCGCGTGTCCGGTCTGGTGCTCACATCAATGGGGGTTGAAGAATATCTCAGAGACAAGTCACATGTTGTCTTGGTTGACGAGACCAACGAGTCAAACAAGGATCACAAGTCACTCTCACCTTAGGCGCTCTGCAGACCAATCCTCTTTATGTCACTTTCATTCTTAATGTTCTTGTAACGGCTATATGGTGTAGTTGTATCTATACATGGCTTGTAAACAACAATGGAAATAATCAATTCTGTGTATTCTATTAATTTCAGTTCATTTTCTCATATTCTCTTTGCTTAAATCTATTTCCGCAATTCTAACATGGTATCAGAGCTAGATTTTTGATCCTTAACAACCCAACTCTCCTACTCTATTCATTCGAATCTCTTGTTCGTTATTTTTCTCATTCTCTGGTTTTTCATTCATACTGAAGATTTTCCAATGGTCCATACCATTTGAACATTGAGAACTCAAAACCGCTTGTGTTACCAACTGTTCTTAAGGGAGGAAACTACCTCTTGTGGCCAAGAACCACCAAACCGCATTATGTGGCCGCGGACTCTGGAGCCATATTGAGGGAACTAGAGCTCCAAGGAAGGCCACCAAATAAGATGGTAACGAAACCATCAAAGAAGACGAGGAGGAAGCTAGACACGAAGAAGAAGCCAAATGGTTTCAAGAAGATCAGAATGTCTTCTCTGTACTCCAAAACTCTCTTGAAGCTCCCATTCTTGAAGTTTACTCATATTGTGAGACTGCGAGTGAGTTATGGGAGACACTCAAGAATGTATTTGGCAACATCTCCAATCTCACTCGAGTCTTTGAAGTTAAAAAGGCTATCAATGATCTAACTCAAGAAGATTTGGATTTCAACAAACAGTTCGGCAAGTTTAGGTCTCTGTGGGCAGAATTTGAAATACTCAGGCCAAACACCATGGACCCGGTGGTTCTTAACGAGAGAAGGGAGCAAGACAAGGTCTTTGCTCTCGTTTTTACTCTAAACCCGACCTTTAATGACCTCATTAAGCATAACCTTAGGTTGGATAAACTACCAAGTCTTGACGATGTCTGCTCACAAATTCAGAAAGAACAGGGCTCACTTGGTCTTTTCAGCAGTAAAGGAGAGCTCTCTATAGCAAACAGAGGAGTCTACCAACCGGATGAGAAAAGGTCAAAGGGAGGATGTGAACATTGCAAGAGGAAGAATCAAATTAAAGATAATTGTTGGTTCTTGCATCCCCATCTAAGACCAAGCACCATGAACAAGAAGCCAAGAGTCAACATAAGTTAAGTCAAGGGTGAAAAGAGCACAGCCGGCACATCAAAGAATGGAGAAGAGATGGCATCAGGAGACTATGTGAAGAAATCAGACCTGGAAGCCCTCTTCAAATCATTAGCCTCCATTAAGGACTCCCGTAAAACCTTTTTCACTCATAGTTCAAGTAGGTATCTTGTTGTTGATTCAGGTGCATCACACCATATGATTAGCAACTCGAACCTACTTGATAATATAAAACCGGCTAGAGGCAATGTTATAATAGCTGATGGGGATAGTATCCCAGTTCAAGGAAAAGGTAACTTAAGGCTATTTGACTAAGAATCAAAAGTGTTTTATATGCCTAAGTTTACATCAAAATCTTCCCTCTGTAAAAAAGGCAACCAATGATCTAAATTGTTATACTATATTCGGGACTAATGATGTTTACTTTCAAGATATTGAGACTGGAAATCTACTTGGAGAAGGTGGTACCAAAGATGATCTTTACATTCTTGATGACCTCTCACCAAGTCTCTCTAAATCTTCTTTTACTAGTCGTTTAGGTGTTTCTTTTAATGCTATGTGGCATGCTAGATTAGGCCATCCTCAGTCTCGTGCACTTGAGTTAATGACACCTAATGTTTCAATTGATCACTCTAGTTGTGAGACGTGTATTCTTGGTAAACATTGTAAAACTGTTTTCCCTAAGTCTACCACTACAAGTGCTTTGATTTAGTTCATTCAGATGTTTGGACATCACCATGCGTATATAGGGACAGCAACAAGTATTTTGTGACTTTCATTGATGAAAAAGCCAAATATACTTGGATCACTCTACTTCATACAAAACATCGTGTGATTGATGCTTTTAGAAACTTTCAAAATTATGTGTCTAACCAACTTAACACTAAGATCAAAGTGTTTAGAACAGATAATGGGACGAATATACAAGCACTCGATTCAAAGAACATCTATCTAAACATGGCATCATGCATCAAACAAGTTGTCCATACACTCCTCAACAAAATGGAGTTGCAGAGAGAAACAACCGACACCTAATGGAGGTTGCACGCTCAATGATGTTTCACGCCAATGTTCCTAAGCGATACTGGGGAGATGCAGTGATGACAGCGTGCTATCTCATTAATAGAATTCCAACAATAGTCTTAGAAGATGTATCACCATTTGAGGTATTGAACAATGTAAAACCATCCATTGATCATCTAAAAAAATTTGGTTGTGTTCGCTTTGTGTTAGTACCAGGAGAACTTTGAAATAAGCTGGACACTAAGAGCACCAAGTGTATGTTTCTCGGCTACTCAACCACACAAAAGGGATACAAATGCTTTGATCCTACCACCAACCATATGTTTGTATCACGGGATGTCAAGTTTCTTGAAAACCAAGGCTACTTTGATAAGAGAGACTGGAGTGACTTGAAAAACTTGGCAACACCAACTGATCAATCGGCTAGCCTCAAGTTCCTTCTTGATCACATTGGTGCTTCACCAAGACTTGAGACATCTCCACTGATACAACGTGACATAGCTCATGTAAATCTGGAAGAAAACTCTTTTGATCACACAAGTGAGAATCCAGAGCTCCGACATGATCCACCTGCAACTCCAACTGAAACAACGGTTCTTGAGTCAGGGGGGAGACAACGACGAATCTACCAGAAGAAGTAGAGGAGGTTGAACCAACTCACCAACCATTGAGGCGTAGTGTTCGTACGAGATCGCATCCGTCCATGGAGAGACCAACAATTTTACTATAATATTCAAGCCGTTGCTTATCCCATTCAAGTTGTTTGCTCTCTTGCTCACCTACCTGTAGAACATCAAGCATTCTTAGGGAAAATTTATGCACATGACATTCCAAGAAGCTATGAAGAGGCGAAGGAAAGCAAAGAGTGGCTTAATGCAGTAGATGATGAAGTTGGAGCGATGAAGCGTAATCATACTTGGGATGAAGCAGATCTTCCACCAAGAAAGAGAGCTGTGAGCTCCAAATGGGTATTTACCATCAAATATCTAAGTAATATAGACATAGAACGATACAAGGGTCGACAGGTAGCTCGCGGCTTCACAAAAACCTATGGAGAAGACAACAAAGACACGTTTTCTCTGGTTGCCAAACTTCACACGGTAAGAGTTGTACTTTCATTAGCTACTAACCTATCCTGGGAATTATGGCAAATGGATGTGAAGAGTACATTCTTACAAGGAGAGCTTAAAGAGGAAGTCTACATGACACCACCACCTGGTCTTGAGGATTCAATTACACCCGGGAAAATGTTACGATTAAGAAAAGCTATATATGGCCTTAATCAATCACGAAGAGCTTGGTACCACAAGTTGAGCTCCACACTCATAAGTCATGGCTTCAAGAGATCACATGTTGATAATACTCTATTTACTCTCCAAAATGAAAAAGGTATAGTGGTTGTCCTCATTTATGTTGATGACTTAATCATATCAGGGGATAACACCACCGAAGGTATTTGTGAAGTTAAAACCTTTCTCAATACAGTTTTTGATATAAAAGATATAGGGGAACTTAAGTACTTCCTTGGGATTAAGGTGTGTCGCTCTCCGGAGGGACTGTTTCTATCTCAGAAGAAGTACACACTTGACTTATTAAGTGAGATAGGAAAACTAGGAGCAAAACCAGTAGACACGCCACTCCCGGATGGATACCAGGTCGAACGAAAGGGGGAAAGGACAAGCCTCCATATGAGAATCCCTCTCGCTATAGAATACTTGTAGGTAAGCTGATATATCTAACTTTTACTCGACCTGACATTTATTATGCGGTGAATCAGGCTAGTCAACACATGAAAGCACCAACAACATATCACTGGAGTATAGTGGAGAGGATACTTCATTACCTGAAAGGAAGCCCCGGTCAAAGCATTTGGATGGGGAAGAACTCAAACACTGAACTCATAGGATATTGTGATGCTGATTGGGGTGGTGATCGAATGGATAGAAGATCAACAACGGGCTGTTGTACTTTCATTGGAGGTAACCTGGTCACTTGGAAGACAAAGAAGCAAAAAGTCATATCAATGTCAAGCGCTGAATTTGAATACAGAGCCATGAGAAAGCTAACTAAAGAGCTCACCTGGCTTAAGACGCTTCTCAAAGAATTAGGCATTGAGTCATCTACACCTATTCATATGCATCGCGACAACGAAGCTGCAATCCACATTGCAACCAACTCAGTGTTCCACGAAAGAACCAAACACATTGAGCTAGATTGCCATAAAGTAAAAGAAAAGATTAAAGAATGAGTAACTCTTCCCTGCTACACCCCAAGTGAAGATCAACTAGTTAATATTTTTACTAAGGTCGCAAGTTACAAGGTTTGCTCACACATATACAGCAAACACGGACTTGTGGACCTTACTCACCCTTGATCGTAAGTCCTCTTTTCGTGAGTATCACACTCCTTATCCCTCGATATGGTTTTGTCCTACAAGGTTTTCTATATCAAGGTTTTTAATGAGGTGATACTTCACGGAGCTCCAAGTTTAGCCATCCTTCGGCTAAACTTGAGGGGGAGTATTGATCAAAGAGGATGCCATAAGGTTGAGTATCCGTATGATTGTCCGTACGGATGTTCATACAACTCACCACTAATGGGCTACGGTCCAAATAAGAGAATGGAGAAACATAGGCCTTAGAGATATCAAGACAGATTGAAGAAAATTCTAGATCATGGGGGTTGCAGAATATCTCAGAGAGAAGTCACATGTTGTCTTGGTTAACGATACCAATGAGTCAAACAAGGGTCACAAGTCACTCTCACCTTAGGCGCTCGCTCTGCAGACCAATCCTCTTTATGTCACTTTCATTCTTAATGTTCTTGTAATGGCTATATGGTGTAGTTGTATCTAGGCTTGCGACTTCTGTCCGATCGGATAATTCTGTTTCGGTTAATCGGTTTTCGGTATATTTTGAAAATTGAAAACTGTTCCGAATCTAACTGAATAAAAATTCGGTTCAAAGACGGTTATTTCATTTATTGTAATTCGGGTATTCGGTTTAGTATTGTTTGGGTAAAAGATATTTTGAAAATTGGGCTTTCAGCATTTCTGCAGAAAAAAACAAGACCCATCAACCAAAAAAAAACTTGGTTGTTGTTTCGCTATTCCAGCGATGAACAACGAAGATATCGACCACGAGATGCGGAAAAACATCAGCGGTGAGATCTGAAAAACATTGGTGGCGAGGTTTGAGAGGGAGAGCTTGTGGTATATAAGATGAAGAAGATAATGATGAAGGATGAAGAATCAAAGAAGAATGAATCAAAGAATTAAAAATAATTATGATTATGAAGAATCCATGAAGAAGAAGATGATTGTCATGAATAGAAGAAGAGGAAGAAGAAGATGATAATGAATAAGAAAGAAAATGATGATGAAGTAATCGAAGAAAGATGAGGAAGAAGGAGATGAATGCTCGGCGGCTAGGATTAGTTGTTCTATTAGGAGGTTAGGGTTTTTTGTTCTTCAGTTAACTGTTTGGTTTGAGAAAACCAAACCGAAAATCTTGGTTAACCAATTCTAAATTAAACTCATTCCAATCGGTTTAATTAATTAAAATAATTTAAACCGATTTGTCCAAATTTTAGTTTGGTTCGGTACGGTTCGGACAAATCGGTTTGGTTCAAAATCCTAGGCCTAGTTGTATCTATATTTGACTTGTAAACAACAATGGAAATAATCAATTCTGTGTATTCTATTCTTTTCAGTTCATTTTCTCATATTCTCTTTGCTCAACTCTATTTCCGCAAATCTAACACTTTGTTACTCTTTTATGATTATGTTGCTACGAAATTTGCAACTATTTTACTACAACATTTGTGACCATTTTGCTACTCATATGCGTTTACGATTACTTTGTCTCTTCTCACCAACTTCACGGGATTTAAAAATTGCAATTTGACAATATAGTATGTCAGGTATGTTAAGTTATACGTGTGACGTGTCTACTATGATTTGATCAAATACATTCATATAAACTTTTTATGAAGGCTTTCAATTTCAATTTTAAAACATTTTTTTTTGTTTAATTTCCAAATCAAAAATAATTTTTTGTATATTTTAAAACTAACTTATCAAAACAAGTCCGAGTCTTCGTGGCCTGATGGTAAGGATGGGCCCTGGTTGCAAACACAATCAGGATTCGAACCCTGCTGGAAGGAACTAATTCACGAATATTCGGACACCCACATGGGTATGGATCCTTGCTTTCGATCCATTTGAAAACCCGGAAGGGGGCCTACCCATGGGTTGTCATTTCCCCAGGGGATTAGTCTGGGCCTATGTGGGCTTGGGATTACCCCTGAGTTAAAAAAAAAAAAAGAAAAAAAAAAAAAAAAAAAAAAAAACTTATCAAAAAAATGTTTTTTTTTCTCCTAGTACCGATTTCAATATAGTACCGATGATCTGTTTCTTGATTTGAATTACTTGGATAGTTGGATAGTTTTGTTACTCTGTTGGCTGGGATATTCATGAAAACGTCTTCTCGTCGAATGGATAAGTATATATGTGCGCATTCCAGTAGCGTCAAACTAGTTTTTTTTTTTCAACCATCACAAAAAAAAAAATCAAATAAAGCATTTGTGTTTAATTTACCTTAAATTTATTTGTGTTTTTTTCTATCTATCTTATTATGTTTAAATTAAAATGGATAATTGTTAATTCCGTTTGGACCTTAAAACTCTGAAAAAATGTAATTGATTGTTTTTATGTATTCAATGCATTTGGATTTAGTCTCTCGTATCAACCTAAGTTTTTTCCTAAATTCTAAACATCACTAAAAACAATATTGTTCTTCATAACATATAACACCATATAGGGACATGATTTTACAAGTGATTTTTTTTTAACTGATGAGTAAAGCATCAAGATAATTGGGAAACAAAACGAAAGAAGTTCTACTTGTTGTCTCCATATTCATTTTATTTTCCCTATACATTACATAACAATACACCAAATCATCATATTTTTTTTTTCTTTACTTCATTTACTTCACATACAAGAAAAAGAAACTTTGATCGGTTGCAAAATTACCTTATCGTCCTTTGGGATTTACAATCTGAGAGAATATTCCACTGTTTTCTTCGGACGACAAATCATCAGCGACGTCATTTTCTTCGATGGCAACGTTCACCGCCACACCTCCTCCTCCTCGACCTAAATCCTCGGAACCACCGCCATGGCTCGGCGTTCGGTGACGTGGTCCATCGGCAGTTTCTTGTAACTGAAGCGCGAATTCAAGATTCCACAAAACATCTCCCATCGTCGGCCGATCTAATCCACTATCAGATAAACACTTCTCAGCCGTATCTGCAAATTTCTTCAAACATTCTGGATTAATCTTTCCTTTAAGATTAGGATCAATGATGTCTTCTAAAGTCCCTTTGCGTTTACAATTCATCGCCCAATCTCCAAGACTAACTTGTTCCTTAGGTAAACTAGGGTTTAACGCTGGCCTTGCGCATAAGACCTCAAATAGAACAACTCCAAATGAGTAAACATCTGATTTCTCAGTTAGCTGTTGTCTTCGAAAATACTCTGGATCTAAATACCCGAAACTTCCTTTGACGACGGTTGTTACATGACCACCGTTCATGTTTGGTCCAGTTTTGGACAATCCAAAGTCTGAAACTTTAGCAACCCAATTCTCATCTACCAAGATGTTAGTTGTTTTCACATCACGGTGTATGATAGTGTACTTTGCTCCTGTGTGTAGGTAATGTAATCCTCTTGCAGCTCCAATGGCGATTTCGAGTCTTCGTTTCCAAGTCAACTGAGGTCTCTTTGTGTTGTAAAGATGTTCTCTAAGTGTTCCAAGAGACATGTAATCGTATATTAGACACATTTCTCCGCCGTCATCACAATATCCAATTAAAGAGACCAAGTGTTTGTGTCTTAGTCTTGAGAGAAGTTCAATTTCCGTCTCGAATTCGTTAAGCCCTTGTTCTGAATTCGGGTTTGATTTCTTGATTGCTACTTTTGTCCCTCCATCTATAACTCCTTTATAAACTTTACCAAACCCTCCTACTCCAATTACGTTTGATTCATCGAAGTTTTGAGTTCCATGTTTGATTTCAGACAATGAGAACCTTCGGCATAAACCGGCCGCGAGATTCGATAGATGGCTTCCGTTGTTGCTCTTACCAGATATAGTAGATTTTGTTCCCGATGTGTGGGAGTTTCCATATATAGGAAGCCAGCTCGATGTGTGAGATTCGCTTCCCGGGAATTTTCGTTTCCTTTGGTACATTGTGAAACATAATGCGCAAAGTAAAACCGCTGCTACTCCTCCAGCAGAACCAACGACAAAAGCTTTGATTCTTTTGTCGCCTTGAAATTCTTTTTTAACATCTTCGTTAGCTTGCATAGGTGATGGCTTCGGGTTTGGCCCGGCAAGATTCTTCATTGTGTCCATCTTGAAAATCTCGAGGCCGTTAAGCTGTGAATCGTAATATTCCGGTTTACCAAACGTCGACGGTGTCATTTGAAGCGAAATCTCTTCGCCTCCTCCTCCATTATTGGCATCAACATAGATCGCATAATCTTTGTAAGTCGGGATACCTTTCCCTCCTGACCATGCGATTATATCTGCAGCGTTTGTATCCGCCTGCGCGGTTTTGTTGTTGATGTAAATGTTGAAAACTTTCTGGTTGATTTTAGAAAGCTGGAACTCGCAGAAATGGAGCCTCATGATATATGTGAAGTTAGTGTCGATTTGAAACATCCACGTGAGATTCGATTTCATGTTTATATCTCCATTTGGTCCTTGTGATCGAGCTGTTTTGTAGACATCAGCTGGCGCGGTAGAAACCGGCATTTTCTGATAGTCGATCCTGAAATTGTTGCTTGCTTGACTGGTAACACCGAGACCTGCGCTGAATATGTAAGGCGCGTCGTTGTACCAAGTTCTGGTTAACCCGCCAGAGTCTTGGCTTCCGGGAATATCCTGACCACCGACATTGAGCCTAAACATTGTTTGAAGATTTGCGCTCTTAGTATCTGATGTCTGGTCTGAGAACCCAACAAGAGCAGCTGTATCAAACAGTTCCGGCATCTGAACAACCTCGATACCGTTTATGAACGCAAACGCTTTTGGATGTTTATCCGAGGGAGTAAATGTGATGCTCAAAACATCTTTCTGGGATGGTGCAAGAGAATATTCTCTCACAAGGTAAGCTTGTGTTAAGGCTTGACATGTGATAGCTGCACTAAAATTGCTGAGTAGGCTAACATCGTTAGCTACCACGGAGAAATAAGAGTCGGCAATGTTGAGTCCTGTGTATGTCGATGGGTAGAAATGTAAGCGGAGCAAATGTCTTTTGTCTCCTTTAACAGAGATCTCATAAGTTGCGGGAGCTGTGAAGATTCTTGCTGTCATGTATGGAACCGTCGAGAGAAGTGAAGGATCTTGATACGTAGCTTGTGCATGGACTGTGTTTGGCGTTTTCAAGAATTTGGTGTCGGGTTCCCATTTTTTCTTGTCTTGATCATCAGCTGGTTGTGAAGCTCCGCAGCTCAACGAGAAATCTTGACCATTAGATTGTGATGGAGAAACTAGAAGAACATAGAAGAAACAGAGGAAAGAACATAGAATCCGGGTTTTCTCGTTCATGGCTGAAACTCATAAAAAGCGTTTTTTTTTTAGAATTCTATGTCTTACGTACGTACATGAAACGATTGATAAAAAAACAAAGTTTACTTTTCTATGTTTGCATTACCTCACGCACCAGCAGAGAAAACTGGAGGCTTGTTTTTTCTCCTATCTTCAACCTAACGATGTTTGATCGAAGCCATGGAAACAGAAGCAGAAGCCCCCAGCAAAACGAAAACTGCTCATTTTTCGGGTTGGGTCGGAAAGAGAAACATAAAGTAGTTGGAGAATCTATGGAGGAGAGGATTAACCGAACAAAGCTATGTTTAGTAATTGGTTACAAGAGATTCGTATATACTCTTGAGGTTTTTAACTCGTAATTAATATGCATGATTTTAATTATTTTTCTGGTCATAAGCTTTTCTAAAAAACTTAATGTTTACTCAGAGCCGGACCAACAAAATCCGGGGCCCCAAACGGATTAAAATTTTTTTGTTGTTAAAGAACTAAAAAAATAAGTTGCATCACAATTTTTCAAAAATTTATAGAATAAAGTCATAATACTTTTAGAACTTTTTTGAAAAGAACTGTTTAAAAAATTAATACAAATGTCTTTAGAATTTTTTTTTCTCTCATTTTCTTATTCTCTTAAATTTTATTTTTTTTTTATTATTTTCTTCTTTGAAGTCCAAAAAAAAAATTTTTAATTTGAACTAAATTTTTTTTTGCGGGGCCCATTTAAAGTGGGGGCCCCATTGCAATGTTTCAAAAAAATGCCCTCAAGTCCGGCACTGTGTTTACTTCAAATATAGAAACTTATAAATTATGTTGTTTCAAACATCTTATTAGAATCCTGCAATTTTGATATGATCCTTAAAATAGTAAAATCAACAAGATTTTGATATAATAGACTTCCGAAATTTGACTTGATCATCTTTAAAATAGGAAAATTAACAAAATTGGTCAATGTATATTCTTCTACAACAGTAGGATAATTACGAAACTCGATTTGTTTTAGGGGGTGAAGAATCTAAACAAAGAAAGGTCGCTAATTATATCGGATGAGTCTTTGTATCAAATTTAAACAATGGAGGAAAATAGCTCGACCATCCATTGGATAAATCAATGGTCAGAACTACTTTTACCAAATCTCCATTAAAAGCTTCTTTGAGTCTATTTTGTAAGAGTTTATGTGGTCGGGTAGTCAAAAAGTTTTAGGTAAAAAGGGTATACATAAGATTTTCTGATCAACCCGACCCGTCGTAGAAGCTTCTTCGTTGGCCGCGTAAATTGGTGTTGCGCGCGGCCATCAGATGAAGAACATACATTTAGACCCAGAAGCAAAGCCAAAGCTTTGATATTCTCAGAAAGAAAAGAGGTCAAGAAAATCATCAACGAAAAGCCCTTATTTGCCCAGTATATTTCCCAATTATAAGCTTAAAATCTCTGCCTTTCATTACAAGCCACCTTTTGAAAGTGATTAATTAAAAAAATGGTGAGGAGAAGAGAAGGCCTTACCTTACCAATCTCGTCTTCAACGCCATCGCTTCCTGAACCTGATATTAGAACAGTGGCGCCACATAAACCGAAACAACGGTTATCTAAGCAACTATCAATGCGTGAGACACCACGAGATGTTGCTTGGGAAAAAAGGCGTCGTCAAATGTTAAAGATTCAGGAGAAAAAGCAAAAAGGCGTCTCTGAAAACGATAACGATCCATCGGATCTAACTGATGAAGATTTAAGGGAGCTCAAAGGGTCGATCGAGTTAGGATTCGGTTTCAATGAAGAAGCCGGACAGAAGCTGTGCAACACATTACCAGCATTAGATCTTTACTTTGCTGTGAATAGGCAACTTTCACCTCTCCCTTCACCTAGTAGCAGTCGCAGCAGCAATGGAGGAGATGGCTCGTTGTCTTCTGCTTCTTCAAGCAGCATACCTTGTAGCCCAAAAACCGACTCGGATTCATTAAAGATCCTATGCCCGGGTAAACAAAAGTTCCAAGGTTTCTTCTCATAAATGCTGGTTTGAATTTGTATGGTCCATATATATAAATACGCAGCGACTAACCATTGTGAATGTGAGTTGTGCAGGGGACAACCCTCAACAGGTGAAGCAAAGATTACGACATTGGGCACAAGCTGTTGCATGTTCTTTGATGCAATCTCACTGATGATCAGTGTAGATGTTGCGACTTTACGTTGAAATGTAAACCACTTATTTTTTGTTTACTTTTGTGGGTGAAATAGGACAGAGAAAGAATCCTACTACGAGGATCTATCTGAACAAAAAAAGATAGTTAAGTTTTGGGAGAAAAAAATAGAGAGAGTAAGAGATTATGGTTCTCTCTACATACTTGTGCAAAGCGAACAAGATGAAAAGATGATGTAGCCCTTTCTTATTCATTTACTGGATTATTAACTTATAATATATAAGATATCTCCCATCCCAACTCCACCAGGTAGTGAAATGGTCGAAATCTACCTATCAAAACATATACTACATCTTGAATACAAACATGTTGCACCCCAGTTTGGGTAATGCAGTATAGCTCCCTGGATTTTATTGAGAATGTGGAAAAGTAGAAACGAGTATCACTTCAAAGGGAAAGATTATAATGCGCATGAGGTGGTGCAAAGAGCAAAAACAATGAGGAAAAATGGAAACTAAAACCATCTACAACTCATCTCTTTTTCTATCTCCAAAATAGAAACTTCCATTTTTTCTGTATATTTGGAGACCTCTATATATATTTTACACTATAATTGAAAGATCTCTATTTTTACTCTAAAATAAAATAAAACTAGTAAGTTACTCGCACTACAATACTATAGATTACTCTACTTTAAAGAAAAAATTTGAGAAATGGCTTGAAGATGCTGTAAGTAAGGAAAGATGGAGTCAGCAGTTTGAGGAGGCAAAGGTGAAATTCATATATTATTGAAAAGGTAGTGAAATGACCGATAGAAAAGCTAAAGAATCTCTTTCTTTTATGAGTTATGATCTTAGGTTGTATTTTATGATGCATGGGTGAAAATGAAACCCTATGTAAATAAGACAATATGTAATAAAATTCTTGATTGATGTTAGCTGAGGTTTAGCTAAAATAATTTTTTTTTTTTTTTTAAAAGAAGTACCCAAAAGTTCATGTAGAAAAATTGGAAAAGCAATGGGAATAATGAATAACTAGTATTTAGCCGGTGGTACACCGCGGTAGAGTGTATATTTTTTTGTTTTTATATAACATTTTTAATATATTATGTATTTCTTGCAATTTAAAAAAATGGTTTCTAATTTGTTGAATTTTTGTTAGTTATTATAGTTATAATTATAAAAATCATTACACCAACAACATATATTTATATATATATATATATAATAATTTCAAATGTATTATGTATTTTACAATTTTAATAATAGGTTTCTGGTTTGTTGAATTTTTGTTGGTTGACATAGTTCTAAATTATATAATTTTTTATTTTTAATATTTTATTGCTGAGTTTTATTGGTTGAGTTTTTAGTATTTTTAGTATTATATGACTAGGTTTTGAACCTATGTTACGTGTGGGTTTATTTGATATATTTTGGTAAAAATTATATATGATTGATGACATTTATGAAATATTAGCTTATATAAAATTTTAAGTTACAATTGATTGGTGAAAATTTTAATCTTTTATTTCAGATACAAAATTTTTTTAAAAAAATATAAAAGTCACTCGTGTTAAAAATTCAAATCTGATCAAAAGAATCATGAAACTGGTGACCTAGCATATCCTAACCCATTTCTTTGACCATCAGACAAACAAAAAAAAATTATAATCATGAATTAATCTTGTTTTCCATATTTAATTGACCAACACCATCTATATCTTCGTGATTTACTTTTTAATGTTTTCTTACTCTTCATATTCTTTCTCATCATTTTCATTGTCAAATTTTCATGATAAATGTCATCGTTACTTTTGTCATCCAGTTCTTCGTTATACTCTTCTTCTTCCTCTTCCTCATCAGTTTCTTCACATTCTTCTACTGAATAATCATTTAAAACCTTTTTTTTAGACTACCACACAACTTGCTAACCCATCAAACTCTAAGACCAAAATCATTGCCTCTTGTTTTGTAAAATTTGTGCAATTCATGGACCAGCTTAGTCACTACATGCATCCAATTATTGATACTTTCACATGTATAGTTAATAAACAAGTGTGCTTGTCATCGATTCTTCTTCGTTAAACCTCAAAAATTAACTAAAACAACAGCAAATCAAGATCTTGCGATGTCTATCCCTCTTCCTTTGACCAAAAAAATAATTTTACAGAAACAATATCAAATCATCTATAAAATCATAAATAAAAACATGTTTAAAATTTTTGAGAGTTAAATATTAATAATACTCAAACTTCTTATAGAGTTTAAATATATATAATATTTTAAACTTTCTATGGAGGAATTTATAGTATTTTTAAACATCCTATAAAGTTTAAATATTTATAATATTTGAAACTTTAGTAATATGAACACATGTATAGCTAATAAAACATGTGTGCTTGTCATCGATTCTTCTTCTTTAAATCTCAAAAATTAACTCAAACAACATCAAATCAAGATCTTGCGACGTCTATCCTTCTTCTTTTGACCCAAAAAATAATTTTACAGAAAAAATATCAAATCATCTATAAAGTCATACATAAAAACATGTTTTAAATTTTTGAGAGTTAAATATTAATAATACTCAAACTTCTTATAGATTTTAAATATCTTATTATATAAAGCTTGGTTCTCAAAGTTAGTAACTCACGAGATCATGATACGTGTTAGTTTTAACGATCAGAAATCAAAGTTAAAAACTCACAAGATCATGACATCACAAGATCGTGACATGTGTCAATTTTAACGATTAAATATCAAAGTTAGTAACTCATCAGATCGTGACACGTAACAATTTTAACGATCAGAAATCACAGTTTTTAAGATTGGTAAAATGATGCATAAGATAATTGTAATCTCTTATTTTTTTTTTCAAAACTTTGTTAATCCTAAAAGGAAAAAGATTGTAAATACACCCCTCTATATAAGCAAATTGATGATGACATATTTTTCACCAAATAAAATAATTTCTACTAGCTTTGTTTTTCTTGGTATTTTTTATTAGCCTTTTGGTAAAATGGAAGATTCATGTATGCATCTTCTTTTTCTAATACTATATTTTAAAATTTACTGTAGTAGTTTTAGGTTTTTTATTTAATTTATATTTTCATCTTTAAATTATTTGAGATTCATATATTACTGTACTTATAATTTTCTATTATTTCTTTAATTATGTCAAATTAATTTTCTTCTAATTTTTCAACCTTGATTGGTTGGTCATAGACATTTTTTTTTGTGCAAACATAATTGTTATCGTTCATTCAATCTCAAAAGGATATAAAGAGGAGAAGGTCATCAACTTAATGATTGGATAAAATAAGCTAATCAAACACAAGCTTACAACAAACATAGATAGATTGAAAAAACATAAATCGTTGTTAATAGATCTATATGAGCTTAGAGACAGAAGCTACATCATGGTGTGTCAAAGAAACTTCTATGAATACCTTGAGAAATTTAATATTAGTTACTATAAAGATTTTGTGACGTTAGAAAATGGTCTTTAGTTTCATTGATTGCTGGATCAAGCCACTTTGAGATATCTAAAAGACTTGAACATATTTTTTCCACACAGGAGGAGGGCAGAGCCAAGGTTTCTCTCTATGATGGAGGAGGTTGGACACAATATTATCTTCCCAAGGGAGGAAGGTGGGGAAAGTTGGACGCAAGGTTATCTCCCCAAGGGAGGAAGGCGGAGCGAATGTTCTCTTCATGATGGAGGAGGTTGGACGCAACGTTTTCTCCATAAGAGAAGAGGCCAAAACTCCATAGTTAGTCATACACTATTGTGATTTAATTTATTTATTATTCAAAATGTTTTTTGAGACAACAATTTTAGTGATTAAAGAAACTATGCAAAAGTGAAAGTAAAGAGAAATATAATAGTTGGCTTAATTTGTTCATATAGACATTTTCTAAGTAGTGTTAAATAATATATTTGTAACATACAATATACCTAGTGTAAAAAATACACTTTTAATGGTAACATACATAAAATATTTGTATATGGATATAAAATAGTGTATTATAGCAAAATCGAAATTTATAAATAATGTACAATAAATTTTAATATTTTTTATTAAATTTAATTTAATTTACAAAACTTTAAATCCGCACATCGGACGGGTCCTTATCTAGTTTATAATATTTTAAACTTTCTATGGAGGTATTTATAATATTTTTAAACATCTATAATGTTTAAATATTTATAATATTTGAACATTTTAAAGTTTTAATAATTATAATATTTTTAAATTTTTAAAATTTTAAATTTGGATTTTGATAAATCAAGTTTATAGTTGGAAGCATATTAGTCTTATTTATAATGGTTTTCAGCCATTGTCTATCTTTTTTTAGCCTAAGTGGGATGTTGTAAATACAATTATTTATAAATATTTTAATATAGAAATTTAACATAAGTTCAAAATGTTAAATATTGAGTTGTTTGATCGCGATTGGTCGTTTTAAAAAAATTTTAATATAGAAAATTCTGGAAATTTTAAAAATATTAATTAGTGACATGTCTAATCACGATTGGATGTTTTAAATTCTAAGTAGACAGAGCTTATAACATATACTTTAGTAATTTAGTAATTTAGTATTAAATTACATATTTAATTTGTTGTGTCTAAAAAGTTAACAATTCTAGTAATTAACTCATCGTACATCGGACTAATACCAATTCCAAATTATGGTCGATGACCCAATCACACTTATGTCACCAAAAAAAAAAAAAAAAAAACACATACACACAAAAGTACATGATCCAGTTTAAAATTTTTTTATTTTTTATTTTAATTTAGATTCGGCTAAACAACATCCAAAACTGGAATACACGGCCCATTAAAAAAAAAAAAAAAAAACAGAGTTTATCTAAAATTCTTTAATTATATATACAAGTAGAAATTGTGAATATTATTTCTACGCTTATAAATATTTCTTATCGGCTTACAGATTTTTATAGTACATATCTCCTTGTCCCATGTTCGATTTTTTAACAATTCCTGAAATACTAAATGTCGAATAAGTCCTTGTCTTCAACCTCTCAAAACCGAGATCTGCAACCCTAAATCCGCCGTCACTTTTTTGTTTTTCCCTTTAGTTTTGATCATCACGATAACACACTATCCTTTTTCTCCTTTCCGGTACTCTGTTTTCTTCTATTGTAGATCCAATGGCGATTTCCAAAGATTTGTATCCTTCTCAGGAAGATCTTTTGTACGAGGAAGAGATATTGAGGAATCCGTTCAGTCTGAAGCTGTGGTGGAGGTATCTGATTGCGAAAGCTGAGTCGCCATTCAAGAAGCGTTTCATTATCTACGAGAGAGCTTTGAAAGCTCTTCCTGGGAGCTATAAGTTGTGGTATGCTTATCTTAGAGAACGGCTCGATATCGTTAGGAATTTGCCTGTTACTCATCCTCAGTATGATTCTCTCAACAACACTTTTGAAAGAGCTCTTGTTACTATGCATAAGATGCCTAGGATCTGGGTTATGTATCTTCAGACTCTTACTGTTCAGAGACTGATTACTCGTACTAGGAGAAATTTCGACCGTGCGCTCTGTGCGTTACCTGTTACGCAACATGATAGGATTTGGGAACCGTATCTTGTGTTTGTGAGTCAGGATGGGATTCCTATTGAGACTTCACTTAGGGTTTATAGGAGGTATCTTATGTATGATCCTAGTCATATTGAGGAGTTTATTGAGTTTCTTGTCAAGTCAGAGCGTTGGCAAGAGTCTGCTGAGAGATTGGCCTCTGTGTTGAATGATGATACGTTTTATTCCATCAAAGGGAAGACCAAGCATAAACTGTGGATGGACTTGTGTGAGCTTCTTGTGCACCATGCCAATGTTATTTCGGGTCTTAATGTTGATGCTATCATTAGAGGAGGTATTAGGAAGTTTACGGATGAAGTGGGAATGCTGTGGACTTCTCTTGCGGATTATTACATTAGGAAGAATTTGCTGGAGAAAGCTAGGGATATCTATGAGGAAGGTATGATGAAAGTGGTTACTGTGAGAGACTTTAGTGTTATATTCGATGTTTATTCCAGATTTGAGGAAAGTACTGTTGCGAAAAGGATGGAGATGATGAGTTCAAGTGACGAAGAAGATGAGAATGAAGAGAATGGGGTAGAGGACGATGATGAGGATGTCCGTCTCGATTTTAATCTTTCGGTGAAAGAGCTGCAGAGGAAGATACTGAATGGGTTTTGGTTGAATGATGATAACGATGTTGATCTTAGATTAGCTCGCTTGGAAGAACTGATGAACAGAAGACCTGCACTAGCAAATAGTGTGCTCCTTAGGCAAAATCCACACAATGTTGAGCAATGGCATCGCAGAGTCAAAATATTTGAGGGAAACGCAGCAAAGCAGATTCTCACATACACCGAAGCAGTGAGGACTGTGGATCCTATGAAAGCTGTTGGGAAGCCTCACACGTTGTGGGTTGCGTTTGCCAAGTTGTATGAAGACCACAAAGACCTGGTCAATACAAGAGTGATTTTTGACAAAGCCGTCCAGGTAAACTACAAAAACGTAGATCATCTCGCCAGTGTGTGGTGTGAGTGGGCTGAGTTGGAGCTGAGACACAAGAATTTCAAAGGAGCATTAGAGCTGATGAGGCGTGCTACAGCTGTACCTACAGTAGAAGTCAGACGGAGAGTTGCTGCTGATGGCAATGAACCTGTCCAGATGAAGCTGCATAGATCCTTGAGGCTTTGGTCCTTTTATGTTGATTTAGAGGAAAGTCTGGGGACTTTAGAATCGACAAGAGCAGTCTATGAGAAAATATTGGATTTGAGAATAGCTACGCCTCAGATTATATTGAATTATGCTTTCCTTCTTGAGGAAAATAAGTACTTTGAAGATGCGTTCAAGGTGTATGAAAGAGGTGTCAAGATATTCAAGTATCCTCATGTGAAAGACATATGGGTAACTTATCTTACTAAGTTTGTCAAAAGATACGGCAAGACAAAGCTGGAGCGGGCAAGAGAGCTGTTTGAACATGCTGTTTCAATGGTAAGCTCATCTAACCTTTTATACATGCTGGCTGCTTTTTGTTTTGTCTGACCAAAGATCTGATCAAACAAGCACCTAAGTTAACTGCTTGTCTATTGTTGTGGTGATATTGTGTGTGATCTAACCTGTGATTTCTTTCTTTCAGGCTCCATCTGATGCTGTCAGGACCTTATACCTTCAGTATGCTAAGCTAGAAGAGGATTATGGTTTGGCCAAGCGAGCCATGAAGGTTTATGAGGAAGCAACCAAAAAGGTTCCAGAAGGTCAGAAGCTGGAGATGTATGAGATATACATTTCTCGTGCCGCAGAGATATTTGGTGTTCCTAAAACTAGGGAGATATATGAGCAAGCAATTGAATCTGGGCTCCCTCACAAGGATGTGAAGATCATGTGCATAAAATTTGCAGAGCTGGAGAGAAGCTTGGGAGAAATTGATCGTGCTCGTGCACTCTACAAGTATGCCTCTCAGTTTGCAGACCCAAGGTCCGACCCTGAGTTTTGGAATAAGTGGCATGAATTCGAGGTCCAGCACGGAAATGAGGATACCTACAGAGAAATGCTCCGTATCAAACGAAGTGTTTCCGCAAGCTATAGTCAGGTTAGTCTCTTTGATCCATGGGTAAAGCATAATACTTTGAGGTGTGTTTGCATGAGTCACCATTTTCTTCCAGCTCTCAGAGAAGAAACTTTTTTTGTCAACTCTGAGAATCCATTTACTGTAGTCTGTAGTTGTTGACTTGGAGTTGCAAACTGACTATTTATTTGATCGTTTTGTTTCAGACTCATTTCATTCTACCAGAGAACATGATGCAAAAAGACAAGATGGTAGATGTGGACGAGGCAAAAGACGAGCTGAAGAAAGCAGGCTTACAGGATGACGAAATGGCAGCTCTAGAGAGGCAGCTTTTGAATACAACGAGTACCAACACAGAGGCAATGAAGGATGGCGGAAGAAGAGTTGGGTTTGTCAGCGCAGGAGTCATCTCACAGTCTGGTGAGAATGCGGGGAAACCAGTGACAGGGAATGGAGAAGACATCGAGCTTCCCGATGAAAGTGACGATGAGTCTGATGGGGAAGACCAAGTGGAGATCGCTCAGAAAGAAGTCCCTGCTGCTGTTTTTGGAGGGCTCGCCAGAAAGAGAGACGGAGATGGTGAAGAAGATGGAGAAGACGGTGCAGCCGAGAAACTAGGTGCACTAGAGAGGATGAAGAGACGGAAGCTTGTTCAGTGAACAAATGAGTGATAGACAATTCACTGAGTCTGGTTCTAAACTTAATTGTATAATCGAGAAACATGAACTTAGAGAGGAATTTTGTATTCTGTTTTGTCTTAATTTGACACTTTGTCTATTGAGTTATCTGTATTTCCTTGGTCTCTAAACTATTGTGCATCATGAACTTTTTTGTAGGTTCTGCAAATGATTTGCTTTCACTTGAAAAGAGAGTTTTATGGATTTCAAACACACAAACTGATTATACTTTTCATTGGAAGGACATTTCGTTTCTTCCAAAAAGAGTATTTGATCTAAAACTCATCATCACATAAAAATTGTTTGTAAGCTACAGGAAACACTAAAGTCTCTCATCTTCATACATTCTCTTTTGAGCTTGAAGAAACCTCAGCTTTCTTCTCCTCTTCTTTGTTAATCATTGCTACTGGAGATGAGTCGGTAACAGAATCTTCAGGTTCCGTCTTAAGCTCAGACTCGAACTCTTTTGCAGCCTACATTATACAAAACACGCACAATGCTTCCATTAATGCAAGTAAAATGATAAAAGGAACACTAAGATCATACAACAAGAAGCTATATATCTCAGAAAACCAAATTAGTTATAACCAAATAACAAGCAACCCTTGTGATTGGATTTTTGGAAAGTATTAACCAAACATAACAACATGTTTACATCTATACTATACAGCAAAGTTATCAATAAACTTATTGTGTAGAAGCAAAATAATTTTCTATATAGCAAAGTTGTTTCCATTCTTTCTTAGTGTTCTTATGGATTCAACACAAGCACTTGAAACAGTAAAGTCCCAAAAACAAATTCCTTCCTAAGACCTTTTAATCATGAGAAGCTTTTCCACATGCCTTTGCACAAGAAAACTCCAGAGCATAAAGTTATCAATGAACTCAATGTTTATATGCGAAGGAATGTTTTATTCTTGATATAATACAATATACAGTGAAGTTATAGCCACTAAATTCCCAATTTTTCTGAGTATTCTTATCAATTCCACACAAATCCAGACAGAAGTAAGCACTTGAAACATAGAAATCCCCAAAAACACATTCCAACAACAAACTAGAAGCTTTTCACATGACTTGGCACAAGAATCTCATAAAAATGTTGAGTCTTCTTTTTATCAATTCCTCACAAATCCAGACACAACTCATACAATAACTAAGCACTTGTAGTATAAAATTCCCAAAACACACATCAATTTCAAGAAGAATCAATAAGCTTTTCACAGTAATTGGCAATAAGAAAACTCCAGAATTGCATACAAACAAACCTGCTGAAAGCTTTTGACGGTTTTACCAATACTCTTGCCAATCTCAGGAAGCTTCTTAGGCCCAAAAAGCAAAGCAGCGACGCCAGCAATCACAGCGAGCTCAGGCACACCGAGACCAAACAGGGCATTACAAGTCAGTGGCTTTCTCGTCTGTTCCGGTCGGATTCTGCGTCGAATCGCCACCAAAGAACGGTAGTTTTGTCGGGTCGGCACTGTGAAGCAATTGGAGAAGAAGGAAGAGCGAGATGATGAGAGAGGTAGAGATACTGGTGGAGGAGAAGATAGAGTCGCAACAGATGTCGCCATTGCTGCTACTGATTTTTTTTTTTTGTTCTTCTGGTTCTAAAGCTATCTGTTTTTTTTTTTTTTTTGTGCTGTTATTATCCAATACAATCCTGAATTCTACAGTTTCGGTTCCCATCTAAAAAAATATTTTTCATATAAAATGAAATATTAGTAGAAATAATTTTAAATCTGACTTAGTCCATATTAGTAGAATTTAATGTGTAAATAAAAAAAAATCATTTGAAATGAAATTATTTTGAAGGTAAAGTAAAGATGTACTTAATAATAATATAATATATTATATTATCTTCGTGATTGTTCTTTATAATATTTTCAAAACGATATTGAATATCAGACGATGTTAAACAAACCCATTGCATAGTATATAACCAAACAATAAAAACAATTTAACATAATCATATTATATATATATCTTATTATATAAAGTTCAATGACAAAAACTCTTATTAACGAGATCGTGACACGTGTCAAAAATATTGATAAGATGTTGACATGTGTCAAATATAAATATAGAAACAAATTTAATTTTTACTATTTTACTAATCTACATGAATCTTATTATATAAAGTTCGATGACAAAATTACTAATTAACAATATCATGACACATGTTAATTGTATCATATGTCAATTATAAAATTTATTAAAATTTTTAAAAATAAAAATGTAAAAATTCAAAACCTACCATAAAAAGGTTTTCTATAAAACTAAAATAAAGAAAATAAAACCTAATTTTATTAAAAAAATAGATATATATATATATATCATAAAATTCGAATTATAATATAATTGATTTATTTTAATTTTAATTTGCTAATTTGGCAAGAAAAATATTACTTTTTATATAAGATAAAAAATAATTGTGAAAATATACAATTAATTACTGTTTATCAAAAACTGTAAATACTCACCTTTACATAAAGAAAAGATGGTTGAAAAAAAAAATAGATCGTTTCATATTTTTTTTCACCAATCAAATAATTTATTCAAAAAGAATGTTATTGTAATATATAAAATAGGATTATGTAATATTAATGTATGTTTTTTAACTATAAAAATATTAAAGTAAAGAGACATATAATAGATTATTTAATCTTATTATATAAAGTTCAATGACAAAATTTCTTATTAACGAGATCGTGACACGTGTCAAAAATATTGATAAGATGTTGACACGAGTCAAAACAAATATAGAAACAAATTTGATTTTTACTGTTTTACCAATCTACATGAATTAAAAACAAATATTCGTCTTTTTGTTTAAATATGTCAATTAATTTGATTTTTACTATTCTACTTTAATTATTGGCCACATTTCTAAAAATAAGTTCAGAAAATATTTACCTATCACTATGAAATTGAGTATATCTCTTATTATATAAAGATGTCTACTAAGTGGTATCCCATATCAAATAAAAATCTTGAGTACAGTAGAAAATCATGAAAAAGACAGTTACAAACCATGAAACATCGGAAAACCATACTGTATCATGAATGATAATTTATGATGGAAAATACTTGATGAACCTCATATAAATGGATTTAGCTACACTTCAAATATGGGTAGACAAACTAAATCAATATGTAAGTACAATCTTATTATATAAAGTTCGATGACAAAATTACTAATTAACGAGATTGTACACATGTCAAATATATTGATAAGATGTTGACACATGTCAATTTTTTTTATAAACGTAATAAGACAGCTTATTATATTTACAGAATTTTATATGTTTATATTATAAAACATTTATATTCCTAAATCAAAAAGGAAAACTAACAAAATCAATATATTTTCCATTGTATCCTAATTATATTATACATGGTTTCTCAATAAATTTGACATGTGTAACCAAAAATTTAATTCATTAAGCATGTATATTAATCAATAAATAATGAATAACAAAGTTAAAAGATAACATAAGTTATTTAACATAATTTTAGTCGGATATAAATTATATTTATCGCTGTAATATAAATTATTGTAAGTAAGTACACAAAACCTTGAAACAATAAATAAATTTTAAAAATCAATACATGATTTGTATAAGTATAGTTTTACATGTTTTATTTTAAAGTTTTAATGCATGTAGTAATATGATAAACCTGAA
Source organism: Camelina hispida (assembly GCA_023657505.1). NCBI lineage: Eukaryota > Viridiplantae > Streptophyta > Magnoliopsida > Brassicales > Brassicaceae > Camelina > Camelina hispida. The sequence goes on from CP094637.1 coordinate 25,650,844, forward strand.
AGAAAATAGAAAAATGAGTTTGTTAGAATGAATATTTGGTTAATTGATTAAAATTGACAAAAGTATTACTTATAAAATTATGACATATAGAAGAATATATTTAGGATATTTTTGGATTTCCAAAAATTTTGTGGATGTTAACTGATTTTCTTACTGATTATTTTTAATGTTAAATTTTAAATACTAACCAATATACATATTATCTCATATTGTTTTTGTTATTAAATTTTTAACTAATCCATGAAGAAGTGAATTATGGTTTTACGATGAAATAGATAGTTAGATGTGATTACTAAACTGAATGTCTAACGATGAAATTTATTTTAGATTAAATAGATTAAAAAGTTTTCAAATATTAATTTGTATTATTTAAAAAAAAAATCATTCAAGAATATTAGTAAATTTTAATGTTTAAATTTATAATTTTAACACATATTTTTGTAATGCATATGTCAAAATATAAGATAATTTGAATACAGATTATAAATTACAGAATAAATCTTTAGTTATTGAGAATTTCTCTGTATCTTTATATATGTTTTTATTTTATAAATTTTACTCATTTTTAAAATTGATTATGACATGAGATAAAATTAGTACTTATGAGATAACAACATAACAAATATATCTTAAATAATGTTGATTGAGTTTTTTTTTGGTAAATTATATTTTGTTAATTTTTATTTATATTTTCAGTTTTTACTAAGATATAGATTTGATATGATGTATTAATTGTGTTTGATATAAAGTATTTAGTTCTATGAATTAAGATGAAATGTGTAATTAAAATTAAATAATGGTCTCTTATGATGATATAAATATTTAAATGGTACTTCGTGTCCTATAAGAGTTTTTGGGTCAAAGTACAAAGATTAATAAATAATAAATATTATGTCATTTATAAAACTTCCACCGATAGAAAATATACTGCATAATTCAAATAGTCATAAATTGTTATATTAATAAAAATTATACATAAAAATTTGAGAAAATATTATAAAACTATTATATAATGGAACCGAGAGAGTATTAAATGAAATATGAGAGGTTTATATTCAATATTAAAATGTTATAAGATAAAATCTAAAAACATGTATGTTACTACTTAACTATTCTCAATAAATTTTTTAATTTTTACCCGCGTTATTACGCGGGCCTTATCTAGTATATATATATATATAAGAAAAAATAGCGTTTGTACAACTAGTGCAGCATAGTTTAAAAGAAAAAAACTATAAAACTATTTCAAAAGCTTATGAATATATAGAGATGTGTTAAACGACCCCTTGATGCAAACCCTCGATATATTTTATATATATATATATATATATATACATAAATAATTATGTCTGATATAGTGATATGGTATATTTTTTAATATATATGTTTATATGATACCAACCATTCAATATATCGAATTGAAACAAAAAAAGCAAGACCAATACATAATGGGATTACATTACAAACATCTTGTGTAATGGGTTTAAAAGATGGCAAAAATAAATCATCAAGATATCAATAGAATTCCAATAAAAATTTAATCCCATCTTCATTTTTTTTTAACTTATGCAAAACAAGTTATATTAAAATGGGGAAATTGGAAATAAAAGATAAATAATTGAGTTATTGTCCATTTATGCATTCTATAAACTATATGTTAATTTGTCAAAAAAAAAAAACTATATGTTAATTATTCCGAAAACATCCATTGCAATTGATTTACCCAATTTTTTCAAAAAAAGTTAGACATTATGTTTAGAAATTGATGAAGAAGACATTAAAATCCCTATAACATCGAAAATTTGTCGTTTTTGTTGCCGTTTTTAATAGATAAAATATGATCTATAAAGTTTAGAAGACACATTCTGAATTTAGATAAAGTCTTCTACACACTTTAAATGTTCTACAAAAATTAGAAATTATTTATGTTTACGGCTATTAGAATACTAATTTCTACGAAATTTTGAATAAGTATTCTACAGTTTGCTCTTTATTTATAAGAATTAGAATATGTTGTCTAACATTTACTCATGTTCTAAAATGGTTAGAAAGCATTTTCTTTTAATTTTCTATATATTCTACAAAAATATAGAAAACAAATTCTATGTAATTTAAAATTATATAACAGTTATGAAAGAAGAATATAAAACAAATAAATTGAAGAATAATATAAAAAATATTTGATTTAAACTTATTTATGAGGATAGAACAATTATATGAAAACTCATGTATTGTAAACAAGAGAATCGAAAAAAATTGTTTTATTTTTTCCAAACTATGATATTGTAGTACACTCTCTAACATATCATAAAAATAACCAAAATTTCTTTAAGATTTAAAATTCTAAAAACAATCATTTTGAAAGTTTTATAGATTGTTAAAATACAAAAATTGAAGTCACTAAATCATGTATATAAGTAGATTCATTTATTATATTTGTAATTTTTGGTCAATAATTTTTTTCTAAATATTAAAATTTCAGTTCCAAAACTAAAAAATTTAGAACAGACAAACACAAAGCTTATGGTTTAGATTTTTTTTCAATTCATATATATCAAGAATTTTAACAATTACAAAATACTTTTATAAATTAATATCTTTTGAAGATAAATTAATATTACTATAAATTTTTAAAATACCATGATCCCAATATTATTCATTTATAGAGGTTTTACTAAAATGTATATTTTCTTGGCCCTATATATTTTCCAAAATGTTTTTCGAAATAAATGATTTTTTTATTTAAATTTTTATAGTTGCCCAAGATGTTTAAAATATGAGGATATAATGGGGTTTAAATGATATTAAAACATATATGACCAAACATAAATATAGAATGCATAGATGGATAATTATTTAATTATTTATCCTTTATTTCCAATTTTCCCTATGAAAATCAAACAAACCTTCAAACCTTATCGAAAAGTCTTTACAAAAAAAACAACCAAGTCATGCTTCATATAACTCAGAATCCCCTATATATTAATAGAGGAACATTTTGGCAAAAAAACTGAGGTGTCAGCATTATAGAGCTCAAGACATTCTTTTCTTTATTTGTCATCAGCTTTTAAAAATATTTACATTTATTTATCATTGTATTTTTTCAAAAATACAATTAACCCTCAAAATTAAAATTTTATATTATCTTTCTAACTTAATTATATCCTTTAATTATATTTTCATAAAATTTTTAAAATGAATTTTAAGAACCCTTTGTTAATATGATATAATAATATAAGATTGATATTAAAATAGCTCTCACGGGTTAAATTTGAATTATTATACAATTTTTTTATAGATATATACTACACAATCGAATTTTAAATATTTCAATTATCCATAAATATAACCGATTTTGTAAATAAAAATTATAATAAAAATATTAAATAATTATTTTATACCGCACTATGTGCGGGTTGTTACCTAGTTTATCTTTAAGCACAAATGGAAGAATATTCCAAAACATTGACATCTATTTGAATTTGATCTAATAGTGGAAGATTAGTTTCGGAAAGGAGATGAAAATAGTTTTACTAATAGTGATATTTGAAAGGCTTGAGGTCTTTTAATTGTAAGAATGATGAAGTCAAGATTCTTCCCGTTTAAAGACAATATTCCCTCAATTTGGTGAATTCATTAAAAAGTAAGTATCTATACTAGTATTTTTGCAGCAGTTTTTGTTCAAAAATACTTTTTGGAAAGTTTTTATATTTAATGTATTGACTTTAATATTAGTTACCAAAACTTCAAAATTAATTATAGGTAAAAATTTTAAAAATAAGGAAATCTTTCTACATCATTCAAATAAATATATAATTCCCTTTCATTTTTATTTGAATTTATATTTAAATTATTTTGAATTATTTTATAATACATTTAGTTAATAAAAATTGTGATTTTTTCCTGCATATGATGTAATTCAAAAATTTTAAAACGAACATATATTACTCAATAGATGAATAAAAAATACGAGTACAATATCCCACATTGTCTAAAAAAATTAGACAATGGTTTAGAGTCATACTATAAAAGAGACCAAAATGATTCCAAATACAAACCAGTAGAAACCTTGATTTATCATGCATTCAAACTTTAAAAATTTTTATTTGGTTTATTCTGGTTCTATATTTCAAAGATTTTTATAAGGTTAAATATGAAAAATATTTACAACTTTTAAAAAGTTAAATATGATAAATATTATACCGTAGATACATACATAAATATTAAAAACTAAGATTATAGTGTGAGTTAAAATATCTCGGGACGGAGTTATATAGCGGGACAAATTTTATCGATATTTATATAAATTAGAAAATATCATTAGTTCGGTGTTACACGGGTAAAACATCATTTCATTATTTTGTTAACACTGTCAGAGTGTCAGTATCAGAAAATAGACATATCTAATTAAATTGATTAAATAAATATTATGTAAAAAAAATTATATTGCGGTATTATATGGATTATTTAACAATTATTATATAATTATAACATATTTAACCAACAAATACAACTTATAATTTAAATATTTTAGTTATAAATAATTTTGCCCCGCGGTGTACAGCGGGTCCTAATCTAGTTTTATGTATTTTTGATTATAATTAGCCCTGGACGTTCGGACATCGGGTCAGTTTCGGGTCGGGTTATTCGGGTTTCGAATAAAATGGATATTGATTCTAATATCCATACGGTTTATTAGGCATAATTGTTCGGATGTCAGGTCGGTTTCGGATCGGGTTACTCGAGTTTTGGATAAAATGGATATTGATTCTAATATCCATACGGATAAATGTAAAAATTTCGGATCGGATTTCGGATCGGGTTTTCATGTATCGGATACTGATTTCGGATATTTCAAACCCGATTAATCTTTGCATATCCAAACAATCCGAGACTTAGAGAGAAAAATAACAAAGATAAGTACAAAAATAAAACCATGTCGATAACATCTTAAATTTTTTGAAAACCATGTCAATAAGGCAATAACATCCTAAGAAGGTAAATCACCATCCAAATTCCAGAAGAACAATGATAAGTAGAAAAGTAAAACCAAAGTAAATCACCATCCTAAAATTTCAAAACCAAAGTAGAGCATCATCCAAAAGAACAAAGATAAGTAGAAAGATAAAAGATGATCTTGCATTAACGACCTCCAATGCAAACCACCAACAATGACCTCCTCAAGCTTCTTCTTAGTCCCATACTACAACTTCTTCATGTCCCTAATACAACAAAGAAAAAAATTCTTAGTTAAAATCAGTTTAAGCATCAACTTTTCATTTAACTTCTTTAACATAAATCAAACATCAAATTTTAAACATTTACCTTACATCCGAGTGATGGATTTATGCAAGTCTTCTAGTTTAAGTCTTGATATTCAAAGTCTGAAAAGAAAGAAAAATAGTAATTGATAAGTGTCGGTTTTAAAAACAAATAACTACTAAGAATGAAGTAAGTAGGTTTGGGCATACCTTTTTCAAGTTTATCAAGCAGTTCAATGTCTGCAAGCAAAATTGTGCATTCGTAACAATTGCTTTCTCACCAAAGTGATTCTCATTCTTCATCCACTGCTGCAAGCATATCAAAACTTCCACCATATAATGTGTTAAGAAACTTCTGTGTGTCTCTATGACCCTCCCACTACTACTAAATGCACTTTCAGATGCAACTGATGAAACCTGCATTGCAAGAACATCCCTAGCTATTTCTAATAAAACTGGATACCTACCACAGTTGAGCCTCCACCAAGACAACACATCCCACTCGGATCCAACAATAGTTCTAAGATTTTCCACTTTTTCATTCAAATATACATCCAACTCATCCCTACCATTGTTAACCCCAATCTCATCAACCAACTCCTTATAAGCAAAGTCCATCCTCTCATACCCCATACTATCAGACATTAAATCAGTGGACTCACCTTGGCTAACAGAAGTCGATGTCTGAGTGGAATGTGATGATTGACCACTTGGTACTTTCTGAAGACGACTGCTATACTCCTTAAACAGAGATGTCAGAAAAGTGGTGATTCTCTCACTCATCTCCTTAGGATCGGTTGTATCTTTCCCATAAAGCTTGTCAAAGCACATCTTAGCAAATTGCAATTTTTTTGCGTGGATCAAATACACTTGCAACAATCAGGAAAACATTGATGTTTCTCATTCCATCCCAGTACTTATCAAATTTCAACAACATAGCATCGGCTTTTGATTTCAAATCAGTATCAATACTATTGCTAAGTGACATCAAATTCCTCTCTATAGTCACTATCTCTCCATAGCACTTATAAGAAGCAACTGAGGTTGAAGCAGACACAACCAAAGTAGAATTGTAGAATATGATTAGAAATCTCACTAACCTTTCTACAGCACTCTAATCAGCCCTTGTAGGTGGCCCACTCTTTTTCTTCCCATTCTCGACCTCATTGAAGTAGTCATTGTACATCTTGTCCTCCGCCTCCATTCTATCAAATGCCAATCTAAAATCAATAGCTCTTGACAACATTAAGTATGTTGAATTCCACCTTGTTTTGTTGTCCAATGGTAAACTCCTTCTAGTCACCTTCCCTGTGACAGCTTTCTTCTCAAAGGAATCACATCTTGAAGTAGAAGACCTCACATATTGAACTGCATTGCGTATGGCTGTCACATTTTCACTCAACTCATGCAAACCGTCCCTAACAATCAAATTGATTATGTGAGCACAACACCTCATATGCATACTCTCTCCATTTAAAACAAATGCTTCACTGTTCCTTAAGCTGAATGCCTCCTGAAATTTCTTCAAAGCAGAAGTATTTGCAGTTGCATTGTCGACTGTCATAGTTAAAATCTTCTCTATGCCCCACTCAGCCAAACAGTCAAGAAGAACTTGTGATATTGTTGCTCCTTTGTGATCGGTAATGTACTTAAACCCAATAATCAGCTTCCTCAATCGCCAAGAAACATCAATAAAGTGTGTTGTAATCACCATGTAACTAGCACCTGTAGCTTTAGCAACCCATATGTCAGTTGTCAAAGAGACTCTTGGCTTACTAGCAACAATCCAAGTTCTCAGACTTGCTTTCATCTCCACATACATTCTAACAATGTCCTTTGTAGCTGTTCTTCTCGAATGTGGCTTGTAGAGGTTGACTCTGTTGTAGAAATGCTTCCAACCGATGCTTTCAATGAAAGCAAGTGGCAGCTCTGACAGCACAATCATCTCATTTGAAGCCTCCCTGAACACTTCTTTCAGTAACTTTTCCACTCTGAAGCTGTCCCTGACTGTTAATCACAGTTTGTGATTGTTTCTGCTTCCATGCTTGAAAATGCTTGCAGCTCTCCATATGAGCCTTCAAGTGAGAAGTCCCTGACTTTGAATCACAACCGTAAGACTTGTGGCAGTAATTGCACTTACATCGCTTAACATTGTCATCAAATCTTGTGAAATGTCCCCAGTCAGTAGATCTTGTATTCGGCTTTCTCTTTGGTTGGTCCGGTTGTGTTGAGCCTCCTTTTGTTTCAACTGCTAGACCATCTTTCCTTTTGTTTCCACTCTCAGGTATCAAATTTGGGTCAGCTTTCTCCTTGTCAATGTTGTTTGTAAATGGTGAGGAATCCATCTAAAAAGAAAAAGAATGCAAGTTAATAAACCAACTCATACGAAGCATATGAGTTTTGTTTCTAACTCGAGAAGAGAACAATAATAATCACTACTAAGAATCGGGATTGATTAGAAGACTTGTACGGATCATACTTATCATTCACACTACTCAAAATTTTGTTTCTATCTAAACTTGAAAATCAAGTTATACGAAGCATATGAACTTTGTTTCTAACTGGAGAAGAGAACAATAATAATCACTACTAAGAATCGGGATTGAGTAGTGTTGAAAAACAAACTTATACGGGATAACAATACGGGATTGAGTTAACTCCTCTATCTAAACAATAATAATCATTACTCAATCAAAATTTTGTTTCTATCTAAACTTGAAAAAGAAATTTATACGGATCGTAACTTTGTTTCTAACTGGAGAAGAGAACTATAATACTCACTTTTAACAAGAACAGAGAACTATAATACTCAGAATCGGGATCAAGGAAACCATTAGCTAATCTAATTTAGGAGTTAAGAATCAAGCAAATTAAAACAAAAAATCAAACAACTAAAATACAGATTTCACTACCAACTTGAATTCCTCTCAAGGAAAAAGAAGAATAATAGAATAACTAAGAAATAATATGAATCATAGACTTACCAATATCAATTTCTTGATGCCTTCGATGGAGAAAACTGGGGCGACGAGAATTGTATTAGGGATTCCATGGAAAGGGTTTTGCCTTTATATATGTAGATAATCGAGAGAGATAAGGGAAGAAGATCATGGATACAACCATACCGGTGTATGGATCGCGAGAGATAAGGGAAGTGGATATTGATGTATCTCGGAGGATCGAGAGAGAAAAGGAAAAGGGGATCGGATGAGTTTGGGTGTTCTTCGGATTTTGGTTATTATCCGATCCGGTCCGATGTCCGACAGATTAATAAATCAATTGTCTTCGGATCGGATATGGTTCGGGTAATCAGGTACGGGTATAACGCCCAGGCCTGATTATAATTATGATGTTATTTACAGTTAAATTTATTTTTGATGTTCTAAATCGTATACCCTCAGTTTTAACTTTTAACCAAAGTAAAATGTTTAATCTGCTATAATTAAACTATATATCAGATGGAATATTTAACTTTGGGGGAAAATTTCTAAAAAAAACCACAACTTATTTTTATTTGGACGTTTAATACCCAATGGTTTTTGGTTGGAATAAAAATACCCAATATCCCATATATATTAATTGAGAAACATTCTTGAAAATATGATGATGTGTCGTCGCCAGAGAGCTTGAAGCACATTTTAGCAAATAACCCTCATTAATTATACTAATTATATCTATGCCATTATAGATTTAAATCAAAATTTCATTACATAAATTAAAATTATTTGTAGCCATTTAATATGAAACTATATTACTATTCTTTAAAAAACAACAAATTATTTTTTTTAAATTGATAATTATTCATATTTTATTAAAATAAAGTCCATACAAATTTTTCAACCACGTTAACATTTTTTTTACATTCAAATATTTCACGGATGAAATGTATTTTTACACAATATAGTCACAAATTTGAATAATAATAAAAATTAGTAAATTAGTTACATATTTTGTTTTATACAAACAAATCTTAGATCTCAAAAAATAATTTTACTCATAATAAGTTTATTTGAATCGATTTATCCACACTATGTGCGGGTTTTTTTATCTAGTATTAAATTATTGTCAAATAATACCTTATCTTTAAATCGTTAGTAGATTTCAACACGGGACTTAACAGTGTTAAAACGACCGTTACAGAATTTGTAAAGTTAAAATTCAGTTAGACATTTTAAACATATATATACAATCCTTTTACTCGATAGTATGAATTTTTTGCTGCAGCCTAGTGGTAATGTGTGTATTTTGTACTGGGTTCGAGACCCTCCATCTGCGTCAATGCAATCTTTTTTTTTGCCTTTTTTTTAAGACTGTCGACTGCTTTTTTTTTTCCCAAAGCCACCGGCGTAAGACAAGGAACGATCATCATTATCTACTGTAGTCGTAGCCAGATTCACACTTTGTTCCTCCCTGGCTCCCTGAACCACCCTTGGCTGTTGTAGAGAGTTCTGGATCTGAAGATCTAAATCGAATCAGATTTCTGAAAATCTCAACAACGAAGAAGAAGATAGAGACAAAGAGGAAGAAGAAGAAGACGATCCAGACTTATCGGAGCGAGGTCACGGAAAAGTTGATGGAGATAAGGTCACGGCCTGTCTTACGCCGGTGATTGGGAAGGAAGATAAACCGGTTAAGAAAAAACACACAATAACGGCGCAAGTGGAGGGTCTCGGACCCAGGTTCGGTTAGGTACATAATACACACATTACCACTAGGCTACAGTGACACACTCGTATTATTCAGTTAACGTCTAACTGAATTTTAATGTCAGTTAAAAATTCTGTGACGGCCGTTTAATGTTGTTAAGTCTCGAGTTGAAATCTACTAATGATTTAAAGATAAAGTTTTATTTGACAATAATATAATATATCTGGTATTTTTATTCCAAACAAAATTCATTGGGTATTAAACGTCCAAATAAAAACAGATGTTTTTTTTAAGAATTTTCCCTTTTAACTTTTATATTCTATTCTCCGCTTGCCTTTTTTCCTTTCACCATCTGGTCCGAGCTCACCCATCAGTTACTACGCCGTCAGCTCAGCCCGGACTGGTCAAGAACCTGAGCTTCACTCTGCTCAAACCGTTACAGCCATAAAGACATGACACTGCTCCATATGGTTTTCCAACCTACTCTCTACATGGTTTGGAGATTGAGGAATGGGCGGGATCATGGCTAAGGATTTCACACAACAACCGCTTTGGTTGGCACTATTACCAAAGCCATTACCGACCGTATCACTTCTCTAAAGATACCACCAACATCGAAGTTTCATGGCCTACAAGTTCGCTGGGACGAGCTGCGATAATGATATGTTCTTAAGCTGTTTTTAGTTTTACTTTCTTTGTAATAAACCTCCGTTCTAGGCTGCTCTATTTTGGCTGAACTGTTTGAGTCTTCCCCACACAATTTATAGCCACGTTTACTATATATAAATTTCACATTTCATTAAAAACAAAAATGTTTAGTAGTAATGTAGTATGAAGTATTAAGTATTAACCACTTAGGTTATATTATTATTTATGGTACCAGATTATTATTAGTAGGATATTCTTATAAATCTTAACAGAAATCAGAAAAGGTGATTAAATTTACAAAGTAAAATACTTAAAAATGAATAAAAATTAGAAGTTCAACACAAACAATCAACGAAGAAATGGGTTAAAAAACAAGAAGAATGAGTAGTTAAATAATCTGAAAACAATTCTTTACAAAACATAAAACATTTCATTTTGTCTCAATATCTCTCTTGATAATGTTACAAATCAAGATTCTTCTTAGCAGCTACTGATCCCCAACGCTTCGAATACGTTTCTGCAGATGTTCCAAGCTCTCAACTCTACGCATCGAAGCTGTTCTGTTCATCTTGCACCCGATCAAAGCCTTGCTTTTGTTACCCGAGCTGACGATCTCTGGCGTGGTCAAATGGCTGCTTGTGGTATCTGGAGAAGTTGATGTCACTGAAGGACGAGAGACAGTTGTTACAATCTGAGGCATAGTGTGGAACATTGGATTGAAACCTGTGAGTCTCTTCACTGTCTCTTCAGCCATTTTCACCTTAAAAATAAATAAACATGTTTTCAAAAGTCTTGTATAATGCTAAGCGGAGTTTCCGTAGAGAGAAGAATAAGGGTATTACCTTTGCCCGTAAGGTCTCGATATTGGCTTTCAGAACTCTGTTTTCTACAGCTGCGTCGTTGAATGTTTGAGTTACATCAGTGAGACCTTTCATGAGCTTTGAATTCTCTGCACGCAGCTGTGAAACCTAAAACGAGATGGAGATTGTAACAAGTGAGCTAAAGAAAAAAGTTTAAGGAGAAAGAATAAGAATGCGGGCGAGATTTAAATACTTGTGCCTCTAGCTCACTCAAGTGTGCTTGCTTCCTTCTTCTGGACCGTCTAGCCGATTCCCTATTGGAGAGCATCCTGTAACAAACAGATGTTCTAATCAAGATTTTGTCTTCTCAGTGGATGTTTAAATACAAGAAAGGATGTAAATATATTACCTTTTGACGCGTTTAACATTGGTATGGTTCATATTAGTTTCACCATCAGCTTCTTCTTCATCACCAGAGAGCTCAGATCCACTTGTTAGAGCACTGCTCATTATTGGTGAAACTGACAAATGAGAAAAACCATACAGACTAGTCCATTAGCATTTTTACAAGAATCTTGAAAACAAACACAACATCTTAAAAAGGCTCCTCCTCATAGAGGTACAAGAATCAACTGCTTGTAAAACTACATAGAAGCACACGAGTAACCAAATTCAAGAACCATGAGAGCATATAGTAAGTAATACCTTTGGAAGAAGAGTCTTGTTCTGATGTATTGGTTGTATATGCTCCTCCTCCATTGTCAGATCTACCAGAAGTAGTATCCTGAGGTTTGATGAAAGATCCCTATCAAGTTTCAATAATAACACCACAAGATCACTTTAGAGACAAGATAAGGCTCATACACTCAAACAATATCCCAATTCAAAAAGAACAAAACAAGCTTAGTGTTCTGAGTTTGGAAGAACTCATCAACTTAATCCCAAACCATGTGGGTCGATTCAACAGATCAAAAGATTTGATTTTTTCTTTTTAATGCTCAAGTGAGTTATCTAAACTCTGAAGATTACTAAAAATGAAACGTGAGCTGTACCCTTTTCATGGCGACAGCAGCACAAGCTAGATTGAGTTTACTCTTCAGAAACGCTCTGTATTCCTCTGAATCTACCGGAACATTCGGAGGAGAAGAGACGGAAACACCAGTCGCCGCAGCTGAAGATTCTCCGGCATTAGCGTCGTCTGCGGCTGCGGCGGCGGAGGATTCTTGTATGAAACGATGGAATGCCCATTCGGAGGCACTGCGATTCATCGCCGTCGTTCCATCCACCGCCGACCGATGATGGTTACCAGAGATTTCTTCGATTGAGAAAACTTTTTCCATATTTTTGTAGTTTGCAGTTTTTTCTTTATTTAGTTGTATATTTTTTTTTGGTTTCAACCTCTGCTTAGTCCTTACAGTTTCTTCTTATCCGATTGGGCAGTCTTTTCATTTTAACAATGTTCGTTTTTAATTCTTATTTTTTTTTTCAATTGTTTTGTAAGATATTTAATTATCAGGTTATTACGCCAAAGCCCCCGACAAGAATATTGTATTTCCATTCACAACTAAACCTTTTGCTTTATTCTGTTTAAGTCATATTTTCTCTCTTTTAGTTAACAGGTCAACAAAATGACAACTGATTAGAGAGTTACTCAACTGATTATAACTAAGATTATCGTAAATATAATCCCTTTATCAAAAACTTCACTTCCTTATTACAATTTTTTTTCTTAAAAATCATTTCGAATGAAAATATGTTTCCTCGTTTGGAAGCGGATGGCGAGGGGCTTCTCTTTATAGAAACAAATATTGGTATGAATTAATGAAAACAGGAGACTATGAGGAGCTTAAAGTAATATTGTTGATGCTACCACCAAACTACACGTAATAATAATATTGTTTTTGCCTTATTGGATAAATAATAAGTTGTCCAACGCTTTTCGGGTCAAATCCAAGTCAGACTGACGTGTCAAAAGGTATTTTATTCAATAAGAAATTTTGATTTGTGTCGCTAGAATATTTACAACATAATACAACATATATAGTATATACAGAATACATACAGTAGTTCTCATTTCCATTTGATTTGTATTGTTTTCATTTACTTGCTTCATTTCATGGGTCCATTTAATAATATTTCTATCCCCTATATATTAATAGAGAAGCATTCTCAATAAAATACTGACTAGATAATGACCCGTGCTGGTAGCGCGGGAAAACTCTTTTTTTTTTGTTATTTGTTAATAATATATTTATGTTGTATTATTCATTTACATATTATATAATATAGTACTATATTGTGAGTTTTGACTCATATTAAACTACTAATAGGTAGGCCTGAAAACTACTACCGGTACTCGTATTCGACCCGTTTTTCGGTTTTTATCCATCCCAAAAAAGGTACCCGCAGCTTTAGGGTTGAGTGAAAATGTATAATAATTATATTATTCGTGAATAATGATCGAGTATCAGATATTAAATTAATTTTGGAGCGTCTGTTACCCGTCTCATTACCCGTTTTATCACCTCACTCATAAATACACGTTAATATTTTGTAGAATAATGTTACCAGCGTGAGGAAATATTAATGTAAATTTAAATTTGTTTGTTACAAAATAATAGTAGAAAAATGATTAATTCTATATATTTTATTTTGCTTAAGGCCATACTCTGTTTTCGACCCGTAGTTGGTACTACTATTTTGGTTTGGTGCAATATCAAATTTGTTAATTATACATTCAGTAAAGCTAAAAAAACCCAACAAACATGTATTGACCCGTGATTTGGTATTACAAATTAATGTGATCATGTTCAGAGATCTTAATATACCAAATTTACAAATTGAAGTTATTGGTATAACATGTTATATATTTTTTTATAGGTGAAAATTATAATTAGGTTATGTATATTACCAACATTATACACTTGGCATTATTTATATAATGAATATTGTGTATAAACAATTAATTTTTAGCCAATTAAATAGTTTGTTATTATTTCCTAAGATTTATGAAACAATAAATAGAGTTTTATTATTTTGTAAACAAATCTAAACTTTTCTTTTGTTTATTAGTATAATTAAAATATAATAGCTTTTTCGTAATATGTTACATCAGAACTGGTTAAATTTTTAACAACATAGCTTAAATAAAAATATATATATATATATTAAAAATAGAAACAATGTTGTATCTTAATTTTAATATATATTTGTTAATATTAAATGATTTAGATATGTAAATATTTAATCTTAGTTTTATAAATAAATTTAAGTTTTATAAATAAATTTAAGTTTTATAAATTTTCTAAATAGTTTGTTATTGTTTACTAAGATTTCTGAAATAATAAATAGAATTTGTTTAATTATATTATTACATAATTTCGAAATTATTTTTTAATTATTTTATTAAATAATTCCGAAATTATTATTTTTTATTAAATAATTCCGAAATTATTTTATTAATGATTTCTTGTAATTTAATAAATTAATAGTTGCTATTTTTTAGGTAATTATTTTCTGATTAAAACAACTTAATATTAAAATTATGTTATTATATTTCGTATTAAAATTCAGTGGCATTTTGTGTAATATCTTACATGTAGTAAGGTTATTTGTTTATAGGGTTGCTTAAATAATATAATAGAGATGTGTCATCGTTAGAGAGCTCGAGACACCAATAAATTTATTGTCCTTATTTTTATGGATATTTACACATAACTACTATTGAATGATTAAGGAATATTCCTTTTCAATTAATTAAAAAAATCAAACATTTCAATTTTAAAATATATTTTAATCATTTTTATAATATATATAATTATTATAACATTATTAGATCTAAAACATTTCCAAAACTCAAATTTATTTACCTATTAAAAAAAACTGAAAACTATTCACATATTTAAAATTTCCAAAATAAAATTATCACAATAATCATTATCATGGGCAGTTGACTTATTTAATACTATTGGTATAATATTCCACGGATGAAATATATTTTTACAAAAAAAAAATAAACAAAAAAAATCTTGCATAGATTGAAGAAAGAGCGGATTATATATTAAATTCATACATAGTAGTTTGATCTAAACATATTCTCACGGGTTATATATTTTGTTTTTATACAAACAAATGTTAAATCCTCGAAAATAATTTTACTTATAATACTAATTTTATCTGCATAGATTTATTCCGCACATAGTGCGGGTTGTTATTTAGTTTGCACTTTATAAACGAGGACAGATCCGAGAGGAACATAATATAGAGTCTTTTATATGTGAAGTTAGATTAGGGAAATGTACTAAACTTATCGGTTTTGGATAAGAATCTACCAAAAAGTTCAAGTTGCACATTTTCTTGGGTCCTTTTAGGTTTGCATATATTAGTACACTTGTGAGAAGTCTTTTTTCAAGGGAAAAAACAACACTTGCAATTGTATGTTTCATATTCTATCTTTATTGTCGGCCAAAAACAATATTATGGATATGATTGGTAATACCAGACAGAGATTAAATATCCTCTATTACCCACCCATCACCAAGCAGTTTGCATGCTTTAGTGACAAGAACGTTGATCCTCAATTTAAACTCCTCATATTTTCTCTGCTAGCTAAGACATAAACAATGTAATATTCTTTTGTTTAGCGTCTAAATAGTAACCGTGGATTTGATAGTGCGGAACAAATGATTTGATAGTATGATACGGTTTAACTGTCGGTACGTGCAAGATAAATATATTTGTGGGATAAGTGCGGTTTATGGAAAATAAACGATATGAAATAATGTTTGATTGGTGAAAAATAATTTACGATGCGGATTTCATATTATTTTACTATTAGAATTAGTATAATCATATATTTTGATTTGTTTTAATTAATAAATAAATATTTTAAATATAATTAGAAAATAAAAAATTAATGTTATTGAACAAACAATTTTAAAAAATCATTACTAAACATATAAAATTCCGCTTTTAGGTGTTCCTCGAGCAAAAACTATTTATGCAATTATAGTAGTCCAAGTGACTTGAATTGTCCGTCTCTCTTGGAGAAAAGAAGACTGAATCTCGTCTTTCGAGTAATCTACTTTTTGGGAAAAGGTACCTTCAAAAACAAGGGTTTAAAAGTTAACACGTCTAAACTATCATCTCTAATATATAACATGCAATTTTATCCACTAAGTAGTCCTCAACAAGAGTAGAAAGAGGTTTTTGCTGTTATAACAGGAAACTCTTTCGTTAGATCCACTTCACTAACAAGGACATCATGTTTACTTTGAGCTAAAAGATAAAAACCGAATCACGCTAAATAAATGAAATTGATTTACTTTGGGGTTCCTCGTCAGTGTTTTTGGGATGTGATCCGTTTGGATTATAGCTTATTTATGTCTTTTCATTGTTCTTTAATTTGTGAAGAGATTTGATAGGCTCAAATTAATCCCTAGAGCTACTCTCTCAAACAAGAGATCAATGCAGTACTTAAGGATCGAATCCACAGAGACTCAAGATCAAACACAATAGATTATAGAGTTTTATTATTACGCTAAACAAGTTAAATTAATTAATGAAAAAGCAATGCAAATATTTAAATGAAAGTGTTGTAAATTCAGAAAATCAAAAGAGTTAAGCATAAGGAATTTCTCAGGAAATTATGAAATATTAAATCAGATAAATAATTATGGTTCAAGTAATAAAGATCAGATCTAGAACTCTAAACATTATGATAAAATAATCAGTTCTCACTGCAATTATACTCTAAATTTAAAACCAGAAAATCAAAATCTCTTTGTAAAATTCTAAATAATAAATCAGCTTTAAGAACAGGTTTAGATAAGTTCACAGAATTATTAATTCAAATCTCTTTGTAAGAAACAATTCTGCTCATCAATGGTTTAATCAGGAAAACAATTATATCCTCATATCAATTTATTTCTCTAAGATAATAATTCTAGGTGATCAATCAAGAATTAATGTGAAGAACAACAAAGGATGAAGATCATAAAAAATTAAGAACCCTAAAAATCACAGATCTAATAAATCATAAAATCCCTATGAAAAACCCTAAACCTAACAAACAAATTACTCAGACATGTTAAATAAAGAACAAATCATCATTCTGAATAATATGCAATAGATATTAAAAGTAAAAGAGGGAGTTCAAGAAATCTTCTCTCTACAAAGAATTCAGATCTATCTCTCCCAAAAGCTCTCAATATCTTTTCTCTCAAAAACTGCTAGAAGATAACTTAAGGGTTTCTAAAACCCAAAAACATATATATATATATACATCCTAAAATACATCTAGGGGTTTATGTTGCAATTATAGAAGACTTTGGGCAAATTTGTAAAACTTCCAATTTTGTTGTTCTCTCGTCGGGTAAACATGAGTGTCGATCGATGCTCCTTTGTGTGGTGTCGATCGATGCTCGTACTCTGATCCGACTCCAACTTGACTTTCTTCGGTAAAGTGCTCCAAAATGATCCAAATTGTTCCATATTGCTCCATCCGTGACAAATTCCTAAATAACCTGTAAAGACTCACAAATAAACTAAAAACAAATCAAAAGACTCAAAAAGCACACTTATATCATGGTTAAAAACCGTAAAAACCATGATATATCAACTCCCCCAGACTTAGCCTTTGCTTGCTCTCAAGCAAAACAGAAACTTAAACCTGTGAAAGAGGTTTGAAAACATAGAATTCACTCAACTGCTGGTAACTGATCTTCGCACTCTTCATCGCCTTGACTCTCAAGAACTTACTTCATATACTTTGTCAATTGAAAAGCATCAACATTCCTTACTCAAATCCCACAATCCTCTGGAATCTCTAGTCTCACCATTACCATCTCATTACATAAATTAAAGCAAGTACAGGTGAGTTCTTACCTTGGTGTATCGAACAGTGGCATATGGACTCTCTTCAGGCCAAGACATTCTTCTTACATCTCCTTTCCTCTCCCTTTTCTCACTTCCTATCTTTTTTTTTCTTTTCTTATATATTTTTTTGAATCAAAGGTGTAAGCGAATACCGGGGTCATCGGTAATTTACCTACCCCTCGCTTCCAAGCTTTGTGTGATCATTTGACTCAAGAGTAGAATACTGAGGTCACTGGTAATTTACCTACCTCTCTAAACTGATCAAAATCATCTCATCTTCTAATCTCTCTTTTTTTTGTTTTCTGATTTTTCTTATTTTTTTTAGCACTGAAGGGAAGAGAGAGGGGAGACATACTTTGAAAAATTGCACTGTCTTGTATGGCCTGAAGAAAAATTCTAGTCCACTGATTTCCAACCTCAAAGTAAGAGATTAAGTCCGGTTAAAATCCTGATAAAAGTTGAGACAGCATTGGTTGAACTAGATATCCTTTGAATAAGGGCTTTCAGGATTGTTGATACAGCTCATAGTCTTTCCACACTTCAGTTCTGAGGTCAAGCTTAGTCAAGAATCATTAGAGTGTTAGCCAAAGAACAAGAACCATCAGTTAGAGATCATAATTCAACAGAAATTTTTGAAAAATTTGACTCAATAAAAACAAATAAACGGTTTTGACACAAGACACAAAAACCAAGTAAATAGTTAGTACTAACCTCCCCCAGACTTAAACAACACTGTCCCCAGTGTTATCAAGGAAGGGAAAAGCAAAAATAAAAATTGTGTTGAAAAGTTGAAAGAAAAATTGAACAGATTTTCGGGTTACCCAATCGGTGTCGATCGATGCCATTCAAGGCAGTATCGATCGATACCTTCGGCGAATGGTGAATTTTGGCTGAATCTCCTTGTTTGTTGCAGTTAGTTGTGTTTTGTTGGATCAATCCTTTGATGTTAATTCTGTTAAGAAGCACTCAAACACAAACACAAGTTAAAAGCAACATGATAGATAGATAATTCATAAGTTCAAACAACTTTCAAACACAAATTGACTCAAAGCAAGAATTAAAATGACTCAATCCTAAAAAGGGAAAAAGATAAAGAAAAACCATGATCAGAAGCTAAAATGTAGCAGAAACATCATCATCATCATCATCAGAAACGGGATCAGCAGATGGTGAATATGGCGAAGGTGACCTGCGCCTAGTACGCCTGGTAGGACGAATGCAGCCACACTGAGAAAGTCGAGCCATGCCATTTCAGATGGCACGAAAAGCTGAAACCACATAAGTCTGATGAGCTCCCTGGTCCATAGTGGCAGGATCCTCTGGCGGCTCTGGAAACTCAAAGGCCGCAGTCCCAGAAGAAGAACCAGTCTCAAAACCCCCAGCAGGGTTAGTAGCAGCGGCAGCATCAGTAGTAGTCCGCAGAACGTGATGGCGACGGGAAGGAGCATAAGCAACATAGTCATCTACAGTAGGGTGAAAACGCAACTGCTCAGGATCTCTACTAATGGTGGTAAGATCGGGTCGTGGAAGGCGGACAAAGTGCTCTCCTGTGTCATCAACAAATCTCCACAACAGACCCGGTTTCAGCCAATGTGCACTCCTCAAATACTGCTCATTCATAAGCTGTCTCGTAGTGACAACACTATAACCATCAGTAGGAATCTTCATGAACAGAAGAATAGCAGTAATAAGGCTCCCCACAGCCTCTCTCTTGGCTCCAGTACCCAGAAATGGCTTGGTCTGCAGAGAAACCAAGTGTTGTGCGAAAATAGCCCCAAGGTTGAGGCACTGAGGGTCGCGAGGCTCAGCAGAAGCCAAAGAAGGGACCATGGCGCTAATCCCAATCTTCAGAAAATAAAGCTCTGCTGCTCTCATTTTATTAGGCTCCATCTTACACTGAAAAGTGGTAGCAACAGCTCTAAGAACATACCGGAGTACAGGATGGCGGACCTCTGATTGAAGCATCTTCTTGGAATTATACACACCAAGTCCAATGTAGGACCACAAAGGAGAGAGATCCTCATAATGCTTGGGCAAAGCAACCTTCTAATAATAACGAGTCCAACGAAACACATCACACAAATGAGCAAAATCGATAAAATAAGGCATTCCGTTGATGAAGAAATGCAATTGACCCCCAAACGCATCTGGTGCTTGCTCATTTATGTAAGTAATCCTAACTGATGCCATGAACTGTCGCACTAAATCCGGGTAGAGATCATACTGCCTAGTACAGACTGTTCCTAAATTCATCTTATCAAGCAAAACCAAGACATCATCATGAATTCCCAACCTACGAAGAATAACAGGATCAACAAATCTTGTAGGCTCAACCTCAACTCCCAACCATGCATTGTAGAGCATTGTCTCATACTCTCCCCAAACATCCACTGGCCTGTTGATGAATTCAGGCTTGCTAAGCTCAGGAAGCTTGTGTTGAGGCCATTCTCTCTCAGTTGGAATTGGTACACCTTCTTCTTTTGGCCATGGGAACCTTGATTGGATAGGAGATGGAAGAGAGAGATCAGGTAAGGCGGTGGAGGCTGTCGTCGGACGTCGTGGAGGCTGGGTAAGGCTCGCCGGAGCTTGCGGAGGCGGACGGCGGCCGGATTGATGGGGCGGACGAGCTGAAGAAGAAGCTTCGTCGTCGTTTGGTCGAGCCCTCTTGTTGGATGCCATCACTCCAAAACACGAAATTGACACTAGATCCAGGTAGAGAAGAGAAAATCGAGTAGATTAGAGCTTGGAATCACTCAAAACGGAGCTGTATCGAGAGAGTTATGAGCAATTTAGGGTTTAGTCGATTTTGGGTTGAAATGGGGAAGAAGACGAAGTCTCGCGGTTTTAATCGTCCTTCCTCGGGTTTAAGTGGTATCGACCGATGCCCATCTTAGGCAGCATCGATCGGCCCTCTTTCTGTCGGACCCGGCCCATTTTCGATCCCAAGCCCACTCGATTGAAACCCAACAAAAGCAAACCCGATGGCCAGTTTTCTCAGCTTGGTCCACGATAGTGTCGACCGATGCCCATTTTCGTGGTGTCGGTCGATGCTAGCTCTGATCAATTGTATCCGTGACTTTTTTTTTTTTTTTTTTCCTGAAACAATAAAACTCAAAACCAAAAATTAATATGTTAGTGATTCTAAAAAAAAAAACAAAAATTCAAAATAATTAATTCTTACCAGTGGGTTGCCTCCCACTCAGCGCTTGTTTTAAGTCATTAGCTTGACTTGGCAGCGGATTAGGCAGAGGGTGCATCATCCAAACGCACAATGTGTCCGTCTGGTATCTCAGCTTTTGCCCAATAGTGTTTCACCCTTTGGCCATTAACAGTAAATTTCTCCCCTTTTGAGTTCAACAGCACTATAGCTCCATATGGTCTGACTTCTTGAACAGTAAAAGGACCAGACCAGCGGGAACGCAGCTTTCCAGGAAACAGCTTCAAGTGGGAATTGTAAAGGAGTACCTGGTCATTTGGCTCAAAGTTTCTGGAGATGATCTTCTTATCATGATAAGCCTTGGTCCTCTCCTTGTACAGCTTGGAATTATCAAATGCATGAAACCTCAGTTCTCCTTGTCGATCGATGCCACCTAGTTGGTGTCGATCGATGCCATACGTATCCGAAGACAAAACCCTTGATTCTTCAGTCCGAAACCCAATATCAACAAAATAAACATGCTCCTCAGGTAGACAATCACGAATTGGGACATCATCATCGATCCTAATCCTGGAAAAGTGATTAGCAACACCATTCTCTATTCCCTTCTTATCTCTCACTTCAATGTCAAACTCTTGTAGGAGAAGAATCCATCTCAAAAGTCTAGGCTTAGCATCCTTCTTCTGCATTAAGTATCTTAATGCAGCATGATCAGTATAAACAATGACTTTCGAACCAACCAGATAAGATCTAAACTTCTCAAAAGCAAAAACCACAGCCAAAAACTCCTTCTCTGTTGTTGCATAATTTCTTTGTGCCTCATCAAGTGTCCTGCTTGCATAGTAGATTGCATAAAGCTTCTTATCTTTTCTTTGTCCCAACACTGCTCCCACTGCAAAATCACTAGCATCACACATCACTTCAAATGGAAGATCCCAATCTGGTGGCTGAACAATAGGTGAACTCACAAGCTCCTGCTTAATCCTCTCAAAGGCTATGCGACATTCATCAGTGAATTCGAACTTGACATCCTTGCACAACAAAGCAGAAAGTGGCCTTGCTATCTTGTTGAAATCTTTGATAAACCGCCTATAGAACCCTGCATGTCCAAGAAAGCTCCTTACTGCCTTCACATTCTCTGGTAGTTGAAGACTTGTCATCACCTCTATCTTAGCGCGGTCAACTTCTATTCCAGCTTCTGAAACCCTGTGGCCAAGCACTATGCCATCTCTAACCATAAAATGACATTTTTCCCAGTTCAGCACCAAATGCTTCTCCTCACACCTTGCTAGCACCTTGCAGAGGTTGTCCAAACAGCTTTTGAATGAAGATCCATAAACTGAAAAATCATCCATGAACACCTCCATATAATCTTCAATCATATCTGTGAAGATTGACATCATGCATCTCTGAAATGTGGCAGGAGCATTACAAAGACCAAAGGGCATTCTGCGGTAAGCGAAGGTACCATAGGGACAAGTGAAGGTGGTCTTCTCTTGGTCATCAGGATGAATGGGAATCTGGAAAAGTCTGAGTAACCATCCAAAAAGCAGTAGTATGGATGATTAGCCAACCTCTCCAACATCTTGTCAATGAAAGGAAGTGGGAAGTGATCTTTCCTTGTTGCAGCATTCAGCTTCCTGTAGTCTATGCACATCCGATGACCAGTAATTGTCCTTGTAGGGATCAGCTCATTCTTGTCATTCTTCACCACTGTGACACCACCCTTCTTAGGAACAACATGTACCGGACTAACCCAATTGCTGTCAGATATTGGATAGATGATCCCAGCATTCAGCTGCTTCATGATCTCCTTCTTGACAACATCTTGCAGATTCGGATTCAGCCTCCTCTGATGCTCAATGGATGTCTTAGCTCCTTCCTCAAGATGAATCCTATGCATACACAAGTCTGGAGAGATTCCTGCAATATCATCAAGAGAATAGCCAAGAGCTTTGCGAAACTTGCGCAGCTTGCTTAGCAGTAAAGTGAGCTCTGCATTGTTTAAGGAAGCACTAACAATAACAGGATAAGAAGAGTTCTCACCTAGATATGCATACCTTAAACCTGCAGGAAGTGGCTTGAGATACAACCTTTGGAGCTTTGTCAAGACTCCAATCAGAAACCTTTGCAGCTTGTGAAGAAGTACTAACCAATTCTTCTTGTGCAACCAGCTTCTTCACATGTTCATTAGCATCAAACAGTTTGACATACCCAGCAGCAATGTCATCTAGATGCTCAGCTTCTTCAGCAGAAGCAACCAATGCTCTCTCTAAAGGATCCTCAGGATGCAGCTCCTGGAATATCTCCTCAGCCAGATTAGACAATGTGTCTACATAGAATGTCTGGCCATCAATGGTAGGCCTCTTAACCAGCTTCTCCATGTCAAAACGCATCTGTAGATCACCAATGTTGAGACCAATCTAACCCTTCTTGACATCAATTATAGCTCCAGCAGTGGCTAAGAATGATCTTCCCAGAATAAGAGGATCCTTGGGTTCCTCCTCATACTTTAATACCAGAAAATCAGTAGGTATCAAGCACTCACCAATCTTAATTGGAACATCTTCAAGAACACCATCTGGAATGCGAACAGATCGGTCAGCAAGGATGAGAGTGAGCTTAGTAGGCTGGAAGTCTGTCATTCCCAGGCTGAGTGCTACTGATCTTGGCATGAGGTTGACACTAGAACCAAGATCACACAAAGATCTAGCAAATCTGTCAGTGAAGATAGTGCAATCAAGAACAAATCTCCCTGGATCAGGAAGTTTTTCTGGGATCTTGTTCTGAATGATGGCACTGACTTGGGCTGATATCATCATGACTCCCTGCTCTGCATTGAAATCCTTAGTCACCATCCTCTTGACATATCTCCTAAGCATTGGAGAAGTCTTAACAGCATCAACCAAAGGCAACTCAAGAATAAGCTTATCCATCATGGCTTTGCACTTAGCATCATCTAGCTCTTGTTTAGACTTCCTTGGATTCTTGGGGAATGGAACCTTAGGTGTGTAGACTATTTCTGCAACTGGAGTAGGAGATTTCACATTCGGAGTTTCTGTCCGTGGTTGGCGTCGATCGATGCCACCTGGTTGGTGTCGATCGGCGCTTTGTTCTGGGATTTTGTCCAAAACTTTGCATGGTTTGGGTGTCGACCGATGCCTATGTGTGTCGGTCGATACTGTCTCGGCAGAAACATCCTCTTCGTCGTCTATATCAATCAACTCCTGTAGATCATCAGTTTGATTCTTCTGGGTATAGGATGGAGTTGTTTGCCACTTCTCAAAGTCACTGCATTGCAAGAATGTTTAGGATTTGATTCAGTTCTTGAAGGGAGATAACCTTCTTGCCTCTTAACAGACCCAGCAGTCTGCGCAACCTGACTCTCCAGCTTCTTGACATGGATGTTCAAAGCTTCAAACTTCCCATTAAGATCAGTATAGACATTATCCAGCTTCCCATTGAAAGTCACTGTCATCTGCTCTTGGCCTTGCAAAAGCTTCTCAAGCATAGCTTCCATCTTACTAGTTTCAGCTGACTTAGGAGGTGGAGATTGATATGAATTGTTGCCATAAGTCCTTGTGAATCCACTGTTTTGTTGCTGCTTCTGATATTCAGGTTTGGGTGTGAAACCAGAAGAGTTGCCCTGAAAGTTACTGCGCTGGCTGTTTCCACTGTAAGGTCTACTACCTTGCTGATTTCCAAACCTCTGCCCCTGATTCCCATAGACATAATTCACCTCTTCTTCCTCATGATTTCCTTGTTCAGATTCTGGCTCATATGTCTCAACTTCAACAGCAAAGTGAACAGATTTCTTACCCATAAGAAGATTGTGCACTGAATCCAGCTTAGCATTAATAGAAGCTAACTGGTTTGAATCATATCCTCCATGTAATCTCTTCCTTTCAGCATCTGCCCTCTTAGTACTATTGCTAGCAGCTAAGTTCTCAATCAGCAATTCAGCATCTTCTGGCATCCTTGTTTTGAAATTACCATGACTTGCAGCATCTAAAGCCAACTGATACTCCCAGTCACACCCTCTGAAGAAGGTACTTAGCAATTGAACTCTTGAGAAACCATGGTGTGGACAGTCCCTTTGATAAGCCTTGAATCTCACCCAAGCTGCTTTGAAAGCTTCATCTGGTCTCTGCTTGAAGGAAGACAGCTTGATTCTCAACTCATCTGACATTGCATCATCATAGAAGTGGTTGAGGACGGCCACCTTGACATCACGCCAGCTTGTCAATGATCCAGCAGGCAGCTGTTTCAACCACTGAGATGCCTCTCCTGCAAGTGAGTAAGGGAAGAGTTTGCAGAAGATGTAGTCCACAGTCACCCCATTAGCCTTGATGCTAGTCACTAGATCCTCGAAATGCTCAATGTGATCCAAGGGCTTCTCATTGGGCAAAGCAGAGAAAGGTCTCTGCCCAACTAGTTGGAAGTACGCAGGTTTCAACTCAAAATCATTCCTCTGAAAAGGGGGAGGAACAATAGCAGACCGGTTCTCATACACCAGATCAGCCCGATTGTAGTTAGCAATGGTCCTGATCAGATCCCGGTTGTTCTCCTGTCGTCGAACGGGGTTCTGTACTTGGTTGGAAGCTCCAAGCACGACTGCAGGTGGGTGTCGATCGATGCCACCTGGTTGGTGTCGATCGACACCAAGGTTTGGATCATCAACGACAGTAGCTTGCTGGTTCACGACAGCCTGCTCGTTGACAACAGGTTCGGCAATCACATTGCCTTCAGCATCAATCTTTTGGCCTAGCTCATTGCGCAAGTGGCCCTCTTGATCCCTCAAAACACCAGCCTCATCACGCATCAGAATGATCGTATTAACCATCTTTAGAGACTTGGCTGCTTTCCTGTTCTCACGCTCAAGTTTTCCCAACTCTTTGTTCGACAGATTCACAGTAGGACCAGATTTGTTGTTCCTTGTGTGAGGTCGAGGAGGCATGCACCTGAAACACCAAAGAGAAAAAAAACAAAAAAGTGTCAGTAGAAAATAAAAAGAAAAGTTTAGACGAAAATAAAAACTCAAATCTAATGGTAGAATCAGAGAAGTCCCCGACAACGGCGCCAAAATTTGATAGGCTCAACTTAATCCCTAGAGCTACTCTCTCAAACAAGAGATCAATGCAGTACTTAGGGGTCGAATCCACAGAGACTCAAGATCAAACACAATAGATTATAGAGTTTTATTATTACGCTAAACAAGTTAAATTAATTAATGAAAAAGCAATGCAATATTTGATGATGACTTTCCTAATGGTGTACCCCTAAAAAAAAAATAAAAACAGGTTAATATAATTTTAACAAGATGTGATTAACAAGGGTCTAAAGGGTCATACTCGGCTTTCTTTAGGTACTCCAAAAGTTTCTGCAACTTGACCGGATCAACAGGTGCCAGAGGATCATATATTCCAGGTCCAGGTGAACAGTTCTTCCTCATGCACGTCAGTCCGTTGTCCCCAATATAAGGAAAAGTCCTCTCTTGTGTAGCTTGTAGTTTATTCAATGAACTTCCATCCGGGGACAGCTTAACGTTCTCCAGCCTTAAAGCTTTGATTCTATCAAGCCTAATCTTTTCCTCCTCATCATCCTCAGATTCAGGTTCAAGGATATTGTTTTCAGCCATAATCTTGGCTGTCATATCACATATACTGCTGTCAGCAGCGTCGGCAGCAGCGTTTGCACCAGCTTTGGATACTCCCTCATTCAAATCAGATCCCAATTGAATGATTTGATTAGGCTTAGTAGTCTTTCTAACTCTTTTCTTTGGCGGATTATTTCCATCCTTCTCTTCCGCCAACTCTTTGACATTCTTTGCAGCCGCCGCCTCATCTTCTGCCTTCTTTTCCGCAAACTCTTTGACCTTCTTCGCAGCCGCCGCCTCATCTTTGGCCTTCTTTGCCGCCATCTCTTTGTTCTTCTTCGAAGCGGCCGCCTCAACTTTGGCCTTCTTTGCATTTAATTCTTCGTCCTTCTTTCCATCATTGGCATTTTTCCTCGTGTTAGGCCGTAGAATTGGTTTCGTAGCAGCTGGAGACTTCTCAATGAAATTAAGAAGATCATCTTTATCAAACTCATCTTTATCAAACTCATCTTTATCAAACTCATCTTTATCAAACTCTTTATTCAGATTCCTACTGACCCCAGCCAAACCACGGCCAACTACCTGTATAACATAGCGAAGACAATTAAAGATAATGATAACTCAACCTAAACAATCTGGAAACTCAGCCATAACATGAACATAATTCAGACATTACCGGAGGACTGTTGACAGAGTAGTTTTGGTGCATTTTTTCTGGAACTACTGGTACTGGTGGACTTTCTGGTGGAAACAGGTCATCCCTAAGGTTTTTTATTTTGAAATTTTTACAAGTGTTTTGTGAGAACAGTTCATCCCGAAGGTCTTCAACATTGTTTTGGCCAGTTTGCCCAACACCCAAGGAAAACACGTGCTCTTTCATCTGCTTGAGATCACTCTCAACAGAACGAAACCTGGTTTCAAACCTTTCATTCATCCTCTCTTCTATTCTATCTCCAATGTTTTTTTCCAAGGTGTCAAACCTTGAGGTTAAATTAGACACCAACTCAATGAGAGTTCCAACCGGTCCACCACCCTGACTGTTGGAAACTACCACCTTCTGTTCAGCTCCTTCACCAGATCCACCACACTGACTGTTGGAAACTACCACCTTCTTGACTTTCTGCTTCTTTGCGGGAGGAGAGTCCGAATCAACATCCCAAAACCTTTAACAAACTTATCCTCATGTATGTCTTGGATAAGGCGATCAACTGCTGGGTCGTCTTTTTGATATGGCCACGTATGAAATAGCTCCCGTACATCATCCTTCATAACCATTTTAGTCACACGCAGCTGTAACATAAGAAAAAAATGAGACCCATCAGTGAATAATAACTCAGCCAACACTAAACCATATATCAGCCATTACTAAATCATAACTCAGCCGTTACTAAACAATAAATCAGTCATAACTAAATCATAACTCATCCATTACTAAACAATCACTCAACAAGATATAAACCTTACCTCACCAAGCGCTTTGATCTCTTTAGCAATTACCGATACCATCGTAGAACGTGTACGGTTTCCACCCCATTGAAGCATCGGTATGCCACCATCATTAGCTGATGCATTCCCAAACCGTTCTCCAAAGCATTTGATGGACTCATACGCCCAAGCCTGTAACACGGGTGTAAACCCACTGAGGGTGTACGACTTTCCCGTAGGGTTCAGCATCTTTATGGAATCGACAAGAGCTTCAAATGCTGACCGACCCCACGGATACGTCTTCATTGCTTCATCATCAAAAACTCTTTTGGCACTTTCATATGGAATTCTAGAGTTATGATGCAAACCATAAAGTCCAATGTGTTGAAGAAGCAACAGCCCCAGCCATTTACGATGATCAAGGTTAACCCATCCCCGGCACACTTTTAATGCTTCCCTGAGTTCAAGTAGCGTTGGACCTGCCCCACCAGGCACTTTCAAAAGTCGGAAGAACTTTTTGTGTTCCTCTTCAAGTTCAAACTGTTCAGTAGGCATTGGGTCTATGTTTAACCCCGTCAGATAATGAAATTCATTCAACCCAAACCTGATAGGTTGACCGCCGACCACAAACCAAAGCTCCTTCTTATGTACCCTTAACTGGTTACATAGTAGGAAATGAACAACCTTACCAGACCAGACGAATTGGCTATCAACTAGCTTAGAGATTATTCCAATTGGTACTTTCTTCGTTTCATCCCATGCATCCAGTCCTATTGATTCCCTAATCTGAGGGAATTCTTTCATCCTGAAATTGGTGTTTATATCTCTAGACTCTATTTTAGCGTATAGTCTTGGGGGGTAATCCCTTGCTTGTTCTTCGGAAGAAATAATCACCATCGACATCTGTTATAGTTCATAAGTAAATCATAACATAAATCACCCATAACATAAAACAAACTCATACATAAAGCATAACATAACTCAGCCACAAACACATAACTCAGATCTAAAGCACAAAATATCTCAGTCACAACTCATCCGTCCGCAAAATAAAACAAACAGTAAATCAGCCATCGAATCGAATAAATCTAACAAATCAGCCATAAACCCTAAAATAACTGAGCCGCAACATAAAACAAAAAGTAAATCAGCCATCGAATCGAATAGATCTAACAAATCAGCCGTCATTAACAACGGCGACAATCAGCGGTAAATCATCGAAAAACCCCACATTCAGCCGGAAAACTCGAAACTAATCAGTCGACACATACCGGATAGACGAAGACGAAGAAGACGAAGAGAAAGAGAGAGCGACGACAAAGAAAGAGAGTGCGACGACGAAGATAGAGAGAACGAGTAAAGACGGTGAGAGATGACGGCGAGAGATGACGGCGAGAGATGACGGCGGGAGATTGACGGCAATAGAGTAGACAACAACAGAGTATCGCCGGCGACAAGAGAGAACGAGAGTTTCGATATTTTTTTTTTTCGCGGTTGTGAACAGTTAAAACCTATCCACTTTCCCTCTCTTTGATATAAACAAGAAAACAAAACTGTGGATCTAAAAAAAAAACTGCGATCTAAAAAAAATTGCTTAATGACTGTGTTAAATCATATCTGATGTGTATTTTAATTTGCTGATGTGTATTTTTTTTTTTAATTTTTTACTCAATTTCGAGTAACAAAATTCAAGGGGTAAATTGTAATTACACCCAGGGCACTAAACATTCTAGTAATTTTCAAAAGATTTATAGATATGAGTAATAAACCAACTTTTGGATAACATTTGAGTAATTCTTTCTAAAATAATCAGTTCTCACTGCAATTATACTCTAAATTTAAAACCAGAAAATCCAAATCTCTTTGTAAAATTCTAAATAATAAATCAGCTTTAAGAACAGGTTTAGATAAGTTCACAGAATTATTAATTCAAATCTCTTTGTAAGAAACAATTCTGCTCATCAATGGTTTAATCAGGAAAACAATTATATCCTCATATCAATTTATTTCCCTAAGATAATAATTCTAGGTGATCAATCAAGAATTAATGTGAAGAACAATCAAGGATGAAGATCATAAAAGATTAAGAACCCTAAAAATCACAGATCTAATAAATCATAAAATCCCTATGAAAAACCCTAAACCTAACAAAAAAATTACTCAGACATGTTAAATAAAGAACAAATCATCATTCTGAATAATATGCAATAGATATTAAAAGTAAAAGAGGGAGTTCAAGAAATCTTCTCTCTACAAAGAATTCAGATCTATCTCTCCCAAAAGCTCTCAATATCTTTTCTCTCAAAAACTGCTAGAAGATAACTTAAGGGTTTCTAAAACCCAAAAACTATATATATATATATATATACATCCTAAAATACGTGCAGGGGTTTATGTTGCAATTATAGAAGACTTTGGGCAAATTTGTAAAACTTCCAATTTTGTTGTTCTCTCGTCGGGTAAACATGAGTGTCGATCGATGCTCCTTTGTGTGGTGTCGATCGATGCTCGTACTCTGATCCGACTCCAACTTGACTTCCTTCGGTAAAGTGCTCCAAAATGATCCAAATTGTTCCATATTGCTCCATCCGTGACGAATTCCTAAATAACCTGGAAAGACTCACAAATAACCTAAAAACAAATCAAAAGACTCAAAAAGCAAACTTATATCATGGTTAAAAACCGTAAAAACCATGATATATCAACTAAAATTTGATAGGCTCAAATTAATCCCTAGAGCTACTCTCTCAAACAAGAGATCAATGCAGTACTTAGGGGTCGAATCCACAGAGACTCAAGATCAAACACAATAGATTATAGAGTTTTATTATTACGCTAAACATGTTAAATTAATTAATGAAAAAGCAATGCAAATATTTAAATGAAAGTGTTGTAAATTCAGAAAATCAAAAGAGTTAAGCCTAGGGAATTTCTCAGGAAATTATGAAATATAAATCAGATAAATAGTTATGGTTCAAGCAATAAAGATCAGATCTAGAACTCTAAACATTATGATAAAATAATCAGTTCTCACTGCAATTATACTCTAACTTTAAAACCAGAAAATCCAAATCTCTTTGTAAAATTCTAAGTAATAAATCAGCTTTAAGAACAGGTTTAGATAAGTTCACAGAATTATTAATTCAAATCTCTTTGTAAGAAACAATTCTGCTCATCAATGGTTTAATCAGGAAAACAATTATATCCTCATATCAATTTATTTCCCTAAGATAATAATTCTAGGTGATCAATCAAGAATTATTGTGAAGAACAACCAAGGATGAAGATCATAAAAGATTAAGAACCCTAAAATCACAGATCTAATAATCATAAAATCCCTATGAAAAACCCTAAACCTAACAAACAAATTACTCAGACATGTTAAATAAAGAACAAATCATCATTCTGAATAATATGCAATAGATATTAAAAGTAAAAGAGGGAGTTCAAGAAATCTTCTCTCTACAAAGAATTCAGATCTATCTCTCCCAAAAGCTCTCAATATCTTTTCTCTCAAAAACTGCTAGAAGATAACTGATGGTTCTTGTTCTTTGGCTAACACTCTAATGGTTTTTGACTAAGCTTGACCTCAGAACTGAAGTGTGGAAAGACTATGAGCTGTATCAACAATCCTGAAAGCCCTTACTCAAAGGATATCTAGTTCAACCAATGCTGTCTCAACTTTTATCAGGATTTTAACCGGACTTAATCTCTTACTTTGGGGTTGGAAATCAGTGGACTAGACTTTTTCTTCAGGCCATACAAGACAGTGCAATTTTTCAAAGTATGTCTCCCCTCTCTCTTCCCTTCAGTGCTAAAAAAATAAGAAAAATCAGAAAAAAAAGAGAGATTAGAAGATGAGATGATTTTGATCAGTTTAGAGAGGTAGGTAAATTACCAGTGACCTCAGTATTCTACTCTTGAGTCAAACGATCACACAAAGCTTGGAAGCGAGGGGTAGGTAAATTACCGATGACCCCGGTATACGCTTACACCTTTTATTTAAAAAAATATATAAGAAAAGAAAAAAAAAGATAGGAAGTGAGAAAAGGGAGAGGAAAGGAGATGTAAGAAGAATGTCTTGGCCTGAAGAGAGTCCATATGCCACTGTTCGATACACCAAGGTAAGAACTCACCTGTACTTGCTTTAATTTATGTAATGAGATGGTAATGGTGAGACTAGAGATTCCAGAGGATTGTGGGATTTGAGTAAGGAATGTTGATGCTTTTCAATTGACAAAGTATATGAAGTAAGTTCTTGAGAGTCAAGGCGATGAAGAGTGCGAAGATCAGTTACCAGCAGTTGAGTGAATTCTATGTTTTCAAACCTCTTTCACAGGTTTAAGTTTCTGTTTTGCTTGAGGGCCAGCAAAGGCTAAGTCTGGGGGAGTTGATATATCATGGTTTTTACGGTTTTTAACCATGATATAAGTGTGCTTTTTGAGTCTTTTGATTTGTTTTTAGGTTATTTGTGAGTCTTTACAGGTTATTTAGGAATTTGTCACAGATGGAGCAATATGGAACAATTTGGATCAGTTTGGAGCACTTTACCAAGGAAGTCAAGTTGGAGTCGGATCAGAGTACGAGCATCGACACCACACAAAGGAGCATCGATCGACACTCATGTTTACCCGACGAGAGAACAACAAAATTGGAAGTTTTACAAATTTGCCCAAAGTCTTCTATAATTGCAATATAAACCCATGGACGTATTTTAGGATATATATATATATATATATATATATATATATAGTTTTTGTGTTTTAGAAACCCTTAAGTTATCTTCTAGCAGTTTTTGAGAAAAAAGATATTGAGAGCTTTTGGGAGAGATAGATCTGAATTCTTTGTAGAGAGAAGATTTCTTGAACTCCCTCTTTTACTTTTAATATCTATTGCATATTATTCAGAATGATGATTTGTTCTTTATTTAACATGTCTGAGTAATTTGTTTGTTAGGTTTAAGGTTTTTTATAGGGATTTTATGATTTATTAGATCTGTGATTTTTAGGGTTCTTAATCTTTTATGATCTTCATCCTTGGTTGTTCTTCACAATAATTTTTGATTGATCACCTAGAATTATTATCTTAGGGAAATAAATTGATATGAGGATATAATTGTTTTCCTGATTAAACCATTGATGAGCAGAATTGTTTCTTACAAAGAGATTTGAATTAATAATTCTGTGAATTTATCTAAACCTGTTCTTAAAGCTGATTTATTACTTAGAATTTTACAAAGAGATTTGGATTTTCTGGTTTTAAATTTAGTGTATAATTGCAGTGAGAACTGATTATTTTATCATAATATTTAGAGTTCTAGATCTGATCTTTATTGCTTGAACCATAATTATTTATCTGATTTAATATTTCATAATTTCCTGAGAAATTCCCTAGGCTTAACTCTTTTGATTTTCTGAATTTACAACACTTTCATTTAAATATTTGCATTGCTTTTTCATTAATTAATTTAACCTGTTAGCGTAATAGTAAAACTCTATAATCTATTGTGTTTGATCTTGAGTCTCTGTGGATTCGACCCCTAAGTACTGCATTGATCTCTTGTTTAAGAAAGTAGCTCTAGGGATACTCTCATAGAAATTTTGGTGTTTATAAATAGGATCAAACATCATTGTATTTCTTCAGTTTTTAGATGTAATAAAAAATGAGAGTATCTTATCGCTAGCCTCTCTAATCTATGTTACTGCTGCAGTAGTTAGCCCAAATATGAGAAGTAAAAAGGAAAAAAAGAGAATATTGATGTACCTGAATCATCTCAGGATGATCTCTAGGGTTGTTACCAAACAAGAAATTAACATCCTACATTGTTTTTCAATTTATCGCTGAAGGTATGGACGAGATAAGAAGCTTTACACAAGATAATTGTATTCAAGATCTTTACTTTCAAAGGGAGATTAATAAACAACAAGCAGATGCTCTATCCAAGAAGGTTATATCCTATCCTATTTATCATGTCGTTCTTGAGAATTGTATTGGCTTTGTCCAATAGTTGAGAAGGATACACATTATGTTTGTAATCTGTTATCTAAATCGTATTTTGAGTAAAAATAATATAGAAAAACACTAACCTTTGCATAGAAGAGATATGCCGAGATGGGCCATTTGGGCTTTAGATGATCCTCAGGTTCCTATAAAACGTCATTGTTGTCAGTTTTCTTGCTTATTACTATCAAATGAGAGAATTCATTCATGTCAACTTGGTTGTTGATTAAATGTAGCCATCAACTTTATTAGTTGAGGACATCTTGCCCAACCAGTTTTCTATTTTTTATCATCTTCTAGAATTTATAATTAGTTGTGGAAATCTTCAAACAGTCTTTGCCATCAATTACAAGTTCAAGAATATGCAAACAAGCTAGAAAATATTTCTTTAATAACTTGTCAGTGGTTCACACCTTTTCAAAGGGGTTTTTTTTTCTGCGGACAAGTTCTTCCATTCTTCTCCAGTCATATTTACAACCAGTATTCACTATTTATCGAGAATACACACATTCATCTACACAAATTAGCTTCAAAATCACAAATACAAACAAGAAAAACTGCTACTATATGTGGTGGGCTATAGTAGTCGGGCCTGTGATAGCGTTTATAGAATTGCTACCATATCGATATAGTAGCATTTTTAGTGAGCTACCAATGACCAAATTTCTTGTTGTGACTTATCGATACAAAGAAGGGCTTTCCCCAAAGCCTTACACAAATAAACATAAAACATCAAGTAATGGTCCATGAAAGCTTTGAAACAAGTACTTAGAAGTAGTTTGGGACATGTGAGATCATGATTCCTTGAGTTATCATCCTTGAGGGACCCGAAGGACGACAAGATAGTCATGGTCATAAGACTCTTTGACAATGAAAAGAGAATCAAAGTCAAATGCCTCACTGTCGCGAGGTGAAATTGCAAAAGCCATGCATTGACAAGGATTTGATAGGTAGCAGATTGGATGGAGGTGGTTAGATGCTGAAAATTGGTTGCCTAGCTTCGTAGGATGAGAACCTTAGCTTGTTGGGCAAAATATCAAAGGGCTACAAACCAAAATAATCAGACCAAACATAGGGACCAGAAGCCAGAGGTTGCCGTGATATGTGTCAATACATAACGATGCAGGTGGGTCCTCTCTCAGATGGCACTCATATCCAAGGAGATAAAGGAATGCACACAAAGCAGGTAGTCAGATTGACAATGAGGAATAAGCGACATGCATTGAGTTTTGGGATATTGATATTATAGACAGGATGTGGTTACTTGAGATGACGCACAAGGAAGGTTGCTTTGCTTTGTCGATGAGCATCTTGGAGTATAGGGCAAAATACCAGAGTTGTAAACCTTTACAAACAGACCAAAACAAAAAAGAATTAACTAGAACAATCCAAGGAAGTATGAAAAAAAAACAATGCAGGTGGGTTCTCTCGCATATGGAGCCCTTTGCCATATACAAATTGAGTTCCTCACAAAGCATGTAATCAGATTGTTAATGAAAGAGTTGAAGGAAGATTTTTCTTATGGGTTGGCGGTAGCATAAGCAGGGATCGGTTTAGGGGTTTAGGTTGAGTATTGAAGATGCTAGATTCAGAAATCAAAAAGCCTGGGTTCATCCAGTTAAGATACCTAGTAAACAATGACACAAGTTAAGAAATAACCAGGGATCTAACATAAACTATGTATATCCAAAAGAACTCTAGGCCAATGGAGTCTACAATGGAGTCTTCGAACAAAGAGATTGACCAATGACCATAGGAAGTGTTTCTCGCATAACAAGAAAATAGATAGAGGTAACCTAGATTTTGGAGATTTGGGCAGTAAAACTTAGGATGCTTGCAGACCGAAAGTAGATCTTGGGTTCATCCATAGAGATCCTAGAGATACTGTGAGAGATCCAGGTGATTGAAAATCACGGCGGCTGCCTGAAGAGAGTGAAAGAAGCTTCAACTTCTCTGCTGAAAGCATGCACGGTTCTGCCAAGTTCAATGGGTGATTTGCGTGTCAGGCGGGAGTCGAGAACGGAGAAGAGTCGTATCTCTGAAGAAATCATCATTATCCCTCGGCGCCGTCTCCGTCTCGCAAGACTTAGGTGGCGAAGGAGAAGAGGGTTCTACAAAGACGACAGACATTCCAGATCGAAAGTTGAAAGGGAAATTGGACTTTGGTGCCGCCGACAGAGAGGCTGAGGCAGAGAAGCAAGGAGAGGATCTAGCCAAACTCCGGGTCCTTTAGAAACAGATGCTAAACAAGCCTTTACTGCGATTTGGGTTAATTAAGAAGGGTTGGGAACGATTCAAAAGGGAAAACAAAAATGGGAAAAAATAATGAGACTTTGCTCTAAGATAGTACAGAGAGCTAGAAAGAGGGTTAAGGGATGGGATTTCCCGACACCGGCAGTCAGAAGCCCCACCGGCATCGGAAGATGGTGGTGGTAGTGGTGCCTCAATATTCGTGTCAAGGAGAGAAATTAGGGCGAGCTTCTATCCACCAAATTCGTCATATAATATATAACCTAGGACATATATGTTAACTTTACTCCAAAAGCAAAGATGAGCCAAATTAAAAGATTATATAAAGTAAGCATAGAGAAACTTATCAAATATGGACTGAGCTCCCTCCCTTGGAAAGCAAGCAGTATGTTTTATCAAGAGAATTTTGTGGAGAGTACCACATTTGAATATAAACTTTTATATTCTGTCACAATGGAAAACTCTTTTTCTGTTCTACCATAATAAATATTTAAAAAGACATAAATATCCTTTCATTTATTAACAAGAAGTCAAGAATGCATCAGTATACCTTTGTCACGAGGCAATAGTGTACAATGTCTTTTTTTTTATGACACAACATAAACAGAATTATGTATATTTAGATAAAATATAAAATCAATTCATTAATTGTGAGAGTTTTTATATTCTTATTCATCACTTTCACACTGTTCCTATTTGAAATAATACGTCGTGGACATGTTATGAACATTGATTGACAACATTTTAAAATCATGTCCACTAATTTTATGATATTATGGACAAGTGTCTCATCTAATTTCTAAATACCATGGACAACTATTTGCGTATAAGTAGTCCACTAGTTCAAATGCAACCTTAGACAATTTCAATAACTGAATACAAAAACTTGTCCACAATTTTGTATTCAATAGACAAATTGTCCTCTATTTGATTGTGAATAGTTTTTCATTTACTTGATGGACAACAAATCTTCTATATATAACTAAACTACTCGAAAAGTTGTTCTCTATTAGAATGTGAACAACTTTTTATTTATATGGTAGACATTATTATTTATTAGACTATACTCGACTGCAAAAGAATAAGAACTGCAGTTTTGGGTTTGGGATTTTTGGCATAAGAGAAAAGAAAACAAAAGTTTTTGTATGTCTTGATTTTTTTTTGTTTTGAGAAGTGACGAGAGAAACAAAGGAAGGAAGAAAGAGTTGAGTGTTATAGTGTGGGACTACTTTAGTTTGAAATTAGTCTGACAAAAGATGAAAAGACATTACACCAAAAAAATATGTGTTTCATTTATTTTTAAAGTTTCAACAAAAAAAGATGAAAAAAGTAGTCAAAGCTAATTTCGTCAATTTAGGTTATTAATGTTGTATTTTTAGAAAGCAGTTATGTAATGTGGTAGATGCAACGAGAAATATTTTTGAATATGGTAGAATTGTTAAAAAAACTCTTTTATCAATCTGCAAAAATCATCATCATCCATTAAAATCATAACAAACATGCAATAAGAAAAAAAAAATAAATAAAAAAAAACATGCAATAAGAAAATGTTGAATATCAACTCAGGATAGAAACAAACAAAACAAATTGCTTCGATTAGCCAAAACAAACAAAACAAATTGCTTCGATTAGCCAAAACAAAGAAAACATATTGATTCGATTAGTCAAACATAAAACATACATAAAACTAATGATAAGTAGCTTAAACATAATCAAAATCATCTAAAATGCTTCAGATCTACAGACTACGATAATATATCGAAACACACATGTCTCTAATCATCTCGATATAAAAGCATATGATATCAGTTACCGACAAAAATAATTTGATATAAAGAGTAAAACAATCTCCCGATATATAACCAAAATAGAATCGCAAAAACCCTAAGGTTCAGGTTCATATTTCGAAGATCTAAGTAAATTTGGAACAGATTAGGGTTGACGTT
This sequence comes from Camelina hispida, assembly GCA_023657505.1. Classification (NCBI taxonomy): domain Eukaryota; kingdom Viridiplantae; phylum Streptophyta; class Magnoliopsida; order Brassicales; family Brassicaceae; genus Camelina; species Camelina hispida. Next base: position 25,689,450 of record CP094637.1, read on the forward strand.
AAGCGTTTAGAGTTCCTTCTTCTCCTCCGTCGTTTGCTTCGTCAAACTTCATCGGCCAAGGGTTCCGTCATCTTCTCGTTCCGGAGATAAGCACATCAATACAGTCTTCTTTGATTTGAATCCGACGAACAAAATTAGACCGTTAAGTCTACAGCAAAAAAGAGAGAAATAGATTTGTTCAAAATTTGATGTTAGGCCGCAAATGGTTGGTGCGAGATTTAGCACCCACGACATACCGATCTAAACCAAAGGTAAACCGAATAAACTCTGCACATCAACTAAACCGAGGGACCCCCTTTTGGGCCAGCTAAACGGGCTTATAAGCAGAAGCCCGACGAAGTCACTAGACCGACCTCCGAAACCGCCTCCAAAACCCGATCTGATCATCAAAAGAGGAAATTTACCATATCTTCAATCCGAGATTTAAGGAAAGTAGATATATTTTGTAATCTAAGACATAGTATAAATAGAGGAAGACCTCTTCCTTGTAAAACATCCAGAAATTAATACAAGAACACTAGTTCTTCTTTGTTCTCGAGAAAACCCTATCTTCTTCTTCAAGAAATCATAACCTCTTTATTTTTTAGCTTTAATCCATTGTTTTAGAGAGAGATGTTAAGTGAATTTGTTCCCCACTCAAACAAATTCATTGTGTGAATTCTAGATTTAACAATTGGCGCCGTCTGTAGGGAATCCTTACACAAAAGTTATACGTTTTTTCTCTCTACCACCAAATCTAAAACAAACCAGAAGATCAAGATCAAGTTCAACTATCCGAGCGGCCACCTTTCAAGGCGAATTCCCGGCAGCTCCCGACGAACCAGAAGACGAGTAACCTATCCACGGATTTCCCCGAACAGTAGCTTTCCGTGGAACCCGATTTTGTTTCAATCCGAGCTCTCTTCTGAAAGATATCGCAGTTTCTCTGCAACATACTCTATCCTTTAAAAAAAAAGATCCGTCTGTTTTCGACCAGCCAGCCTCGGGATAGATTTCCCGGCAGAGTACAACGAATCAGGTCGTGAATAACCTATCTATGGATTGCCATGAAAATAAGCTTTCCATAGAACTCAATTTCGTTTCAATCTGAGTTTTCTTCAGAGATATATCGCCTTCTCACTACCACATATTCTATCTGTCAAAATTAATATAGATCTGTCGGGTCCCGACCAGTCAACCTCGGGCCGATTTACCAGCATACTCCGCCGAATTAGGTTATGAATAACCTACCTATGGATTTCCCAGAGAATATTCTTTCCATAGAATCCGGTTTCATGTCGAGCGGACTTGTCTTCCGAGTTTCTCTGCAGCATACACAATCTGTTAAAACGCAGATCTGTCCTTATCGCACCAGTCAGCTTCGGGATCGATTTCCTGAGAAAAGACTATGACCCAGATTACGAATAACCTACCTACCGAAAGCCCTAAGAGTCAACTTTCTGGAGAGGGCGATCTCGACTCAATTCGAACTATCTACCGGAAGTTATCACCCTATTTCCGAACTGACATATCCTGTTAGAAACCCTTGCTATCAGCTCGCCGTCATGGCTTGGAGAGCAGTCTGCCTATCTAGCAGGTCGTCTAGCTTGTCACACACCTCGCCAGGTCATTCATCTTGTCGCTACTTCGCCATGTCGTTCAGTTCGGATAGTTCCAATTATAATCTAGCGCCTAGCTATCAGCTCGTCATCCCGACTTGGAGAACAGTTTGCCATCGATCTAGATAGAACCTGATAGAGATCTACATATCAATTTGAAGCCCCAAAGCTTATTTTTCTAACAAGATCGTCCACGTCTCCATCGGTGCTCTATATCTCAACTTATAACCAATTTGCTTGAGCAGATGCAGCCTGCAATTGTCAGATCGTCTTACATCATGATCATATTCCCAGCGATACGGGTAGAATCTGTAGTCGATCTGCAGAACAGTTTGAAGCCCCAGGTCTCATCTCTCTTACAAGACCGACTTCGCCTCTACCCGATCTGCCTCAAGAAACCTATCGCTAACTTCCCCCAACTGGTGTCATCTGACAGGACTCTATATTGCAGAACCAATTTCCGACTTTTAACGACGTTTCCCATCGATTTAGGGAGAACCAGGTGCCGTATTACATATCCATCTGAAGCCCCGAGGCTCATGTTTCTAACGAGACCGAGCTCGCCTCAATCCGAGCTGTTTCAAGAAACTTATCACAGACTTTCCTCAACTTGTTTGATCTGTCAAAATCCTAAACCGCAGATCCGATCTGTCAAGAAAATCAAACTTTGAAAACAATTTTCTGGCGTTCTAGGATAAACTAGATGGAAATTTACATATAAATTTGAAGCCCCAAGACTTATCTTTCTAACAAGATTGACCACGTCCGATTCGGTGCTCTTTATCTAAACTTATGACCAATTTCCCAGAGCAGATGCAGCTTGTCCGCAATTGTCAGATCGCCTTACATGATGACAATATTCCCAGCGATCCAGACAGAACCTGTAGTCGATCTGCATATCAATTTGAAGCCCCGAGGCTTATCTTTCCAACACGACCAAGCTCGCCTGATGCCGACCTGTTTCAAGAAATTTATCACCAATTTCTCTCAACATGTGTGATCTGTCAAGACTCTAAATGACGGATCCGACATGACAAAAGAACCGACTTTGAAAGCAGTTTCCTGCCATTCTAGAAAGCGGTAGACGCCGATCAACATATCAATTTGAAGCCCCGGAGCTTATCTTTCGAAAAAGACCGATGTAGCGTTGGTCGGCTATTCCTACCAAAAGCTATCACCGTGTTTCTGAAGCAGACACATTCTATCCAACACATTCATCAAGATAAGTTTTCTATACTTTCATCTATGTTAATTTACTTAAATCACGTCACCTCATGCCATATAGAATCATCAAAACAGATGAACTTGAAAATCATTATCACTTGATCATATGCATTTGATTTGCTATTCCCTTTATCACATGCCTAGCATTCTTTATTTTTTTTCTTATTCCAAGATAGACTTGAGCTCTATTATTGCATGAATCGCTAGTCTAAGAGATCTCTTCTACATGTTGACATATCTGATCAGTGTGAAGCAAGCATCCTTACTTAAAAATAATAATAAATATATAAATAAAATCAAAAGCCCAGACTTATCTCACAAGCCGAGCCATGCCTCGCAAAAAAAAAAAAAAAAAAACCGAGCCACGCCTCGTATAAACTCAGTTCGGGACTCCGAACTCATTAGTGCAAAAAGCCGGGCTCCACGCTCGCAAGTCAAGGACGAACATTTCTATAAACGGATATGTTTAGCTCGTCTTCGGACAACTTCTAAGTTTGTCATTCGGATCACTTTTCAGTTCGTCCTTCAGATAACTTTTCAGTTCGTCTTTGGACAACTTCTCAGTTCGTCCTTCAGACAACTTTTCAGTTCATCTCTAGACAACTCCTCAGTTCGTCTTTCGGACAACTTTTCAGTTCGTCTTCGAAAAACGCCTCAGTGATAGGTCATCTTTAGACGCCTCAATGATAGGTCATCTTCAGACGCCTCAGTGTTAGGTCATCTTCTAACGCCTCAGTTTCAGTCTGTCTTCAGATGGCTTCAGTTTTAGTTCATCATCACAGCTTCAGCTTCAGCTTCAGCGTCAGTTCGTCTTCAGATAGCTTCAGTTTAGTTCGTCTTCAGACAGTTTTAGTTTCAGTTCGTCATCAGACTCAGCTAATATTCAGATAAGTTCAGTTTCAGCCCGTCTGCATACAGCTTCGATTTCAGTTCATCATCAAATAGCTTCAGTTCTGTTTGAATCTTTGTGAGTCATACAGAATCTTTCGACATCGTGGCCAGATGCTCGACTCGCGTCAAACCGCAAAAGGGGAATAAGCCAAGCCCAGTATCTCGCTCCCCTCAAACTTTTAAAAGGGTAATAAGCCGAGCCCAGTATCTCGCTCCCTCAAACTTTTAAAAGGGGAATAAGCCGAGCCCAATATCTCGCTCCCCTCAAACTTTTAATTGAGGAATAAACCGAACCCAGAGTTTTTATTTTCGCACCTCAAACTCTCTGTCGAGAGATAAGCCGAACCCAGAGAATTCTTTTTTGAATTGTTTCGCAAGTTCCGGTTTGGACGGATATGTAAGCCGAACCCAGAGTTTTAAATTTCGCCGTCCGACTTCCAAACTCGAACAAAGGAGGTAAGCCGAAGTCCCGTACTTCGCCCTCCGCCAAAGCGCATGTATGCTTGGGTTAAATTACCCAATAAGGGTTACTCGATGTAAGCCGGGAGACGTCCCGCCTCGTGTAAAATTCCAAATAGAGTTAAAATTTTATTTTTTGCAAAAGGAATTTGTCCAACCATGAAAACTTCTCAGTTTGTCTCCTGAAGACTTCTCAACTCATCCTTTAGACAAATTTTCAGTTCGTCATTGGACAACTTGTGTTCAGTTCGTCGTTTAGACAACTTTTCAGTTCGTCTTCGGAAAAATTCTCAGTTCTTCCTTCAGACAACTATTCAGTTCGTCTTCGGAAAACTTCCCAGTTCTTCCTTCAGACAACGTTTCAGTTCGTCTTCGGAAAACTTCCCAGTTCTTCCTTTAGACAACTTTTCAGTTCGTCTTCGGAAAACTTCTCAGTTCTTCCTTTAGACAACTTCTCAGTTCGTCTTCGAAAAACTTCACAGTTCTTCCTTCAGACAAATTTTAAGTTCGTCTTCGGAAAACTTCTCAGTTCTTCCTTCAGACAACTTTTCAGTTCGTCTTCTGAAAAATTCTCAATTCTTCCTTCAGACAACTTCTCAGTTCGTCTTCGGAAAACTTCTCAGACAACTTCTTAGTTCGTCTTCGGAAAACTTCTCAGTTCGTCTTTGGAAAACTTTTCAGTTCGTCTTCAGACAACTTTTCAGTTCGTCTTCAGACAACTTTTCAGTTCGTCTTCAGACAAATTTTCAGTTCGTCTTCAGACAACTTTTCAGTTCGTCTTCAGACAAGGATTCAGTTCGTCTTCAGACAAGTATTCAGTTCGTCTTCAGACAACTTTTCAGTTTGTCTTCAGACAACTTTTCAGTTTGTCTTCAGACAACTTTTCAGTTTGTCTTCAGACAACTTCTCAGTTTGTCTTCGGACAACTTCACCGTTCGTCTTCGGACAACTTCAGTTTCAGGTCGTCCTCTGACGTCTCAGTGTCAGGTCGTCCTCAGACACCACACTTCCAGTTCATCATTCATTTCAGAGATCACAAACCTAATGGCCTGCAAAGAGTGAGCTTTTTCTTCCAACCTCCGAGATTCCAGTCTGGAATTGCGAGCTAGCTGGTCAGCAATGAAGAGAGCAACCAACTTACAAAAAGTCAATATGATCTACGACACGTCTCAACTTGGAATAGCAACTGTAACGGTGCGTGATGTGAGCTTGGGATAACACACGCGTCCAGGAATGTTCGAGCCAGACCCGGACGCCTCTCGGACACTCATATCACCCGCGAGACAACTCGGACCAAGAGCTCATCCAGGACTTCAAGACACAAGATCAACCACTTCGTCTAAGAATTCGTCCAAGAAGACCGAGAAATCGACTCAGCCAAGACAACCATCGGCGAGACCATCCGTACGGCCATCGTCCTTACCCAAGGATGAGGGCGCCAAAGACGTTAGGATCATGACTCGTACTCTTTTTCCTTACTTTGGGTTTTTCCCATGAGGTTTACCGGAGAAGGTTTCGACGAGGCGACGAGTCCTGACGCACAACGCCGCGTTTTGAAGCCAATGACGTGGTTCCCGCTCACATCAGTTCGCGTGCTTGGAATTCAGTTTTTTTAAAGTTTAGATCGAATATTTTTTCCTATAGTTCGGAAACTCGAATGGATAATCGAATCTACCGAACTGGGGGGGGACTAATTGTTGGTGCGGGATTTAGCACCCACGACATACCGATCTAAACCAAAGGTAAACCGAATAAACTCTTCACATAAACTAAACCGAGGGACCCCCTTTTGGGCCAGCAAAACGGGCTTATAAGCAGAAGCCCGACGAAGTCACTCGACCGACCTCCGAGACCGCCTCCAAAATCCGATCTGATCATCAAAAGAGGAATTTTACCATATCTTCAAACCGAGATTTAAGGAAAGTAGATATATTTTATAATCTAAGACAAAGTATAAATAGAGGAAGACCTCTTCCTTGTAAAACATCCAGAAATTAATACAAGAACACTAGTTCTTCTTTGTTCTCGAGAAAATCCTATCTTCTTCTTCAAGAAATCATAACCTCTTTATTTTTTAGCTTTAATCCATTGTTTTAGAGAGAGATGTTAAGTGAATTTGTTCCCCACTCAAACAAATTCATTGTGTGAATTCTAGATTCAACAATTGGCGCCGTCTGTGGGGAATCCTTACACAAAAGTTATACGTTTTTTCTCTCTACCACCAAATCTAAAACAAACCAGAAGATCAAGTTCAACTATCCGAGCCGCCACCTTTCAAGGCGAATTCCCGGCAGCTCCCGACGAACCAGAAGACGAGTAACCTATCCACGGATTGCCCCGAACAGTAGATTTCCGTGGAACCCGATTCTGTTTCAATACGAGCTCTCTTCTGAAAGATATCGCAGTTTCTCTGCAACATACTCTATCCTTTTAAAAAAAAGATCCGACTGTTTTCGACTAGCCAGCCTCGGGATAGATTTCCCGGCAGAGTACAACGAATCAGGTCGTGAATAACCTATCTATGGATTGACATGAAAATACGCTTTCCATAGAACTCAATTTCGTTTCAATCGGAGTTTTCTTCAGAGAGATATCGCCTTCTCACTACCACATATTCTATCTGTCAAAATTAATATAGATCTGTCGGGTCCCGACCAGTCAACCTCGGGGCCAATTTACCAGCCGACTCCGCCGAATTAGGTTATGAATAACCTACCTATGGTTTTCCCAGAGAATAATCTTTCCATAGAATCCGGTTTCATGTCGAGCGGACTTGTCTTCCGAGTTTCTCTGCAGCATACACAATCTGTTAAAACGCAGATCTGTCCTTATCGCACCAGTCAGCTTCGGGATCAATTTCCCGAGAAAGTACTATGACCCAGATTACGAATAACCTACCTACCGAAAGCCCTAAGAGTCAACTTTCTGGAGAGGGCGATCTCGACTCAATTCGAACTATGTACCGGAAGTTATCACCCTATTTCCGAACTGACATATCCTGTTAGAAACCCTTGCTATCAGCTCGCCGTCATGGCTTGGAGAGCAGTCTGCCTATCTAGCAGGTCGTCTAGCTTGTCACACACCTCGCCAGGTCATTCAGCTTGTCGCTACTTCGCCATGTCGTTCAGTTCGGATAGTTCCAATTATAATCTAGCGCCTAGCTATCAGCTCGTCATCCCGACTTGGAGAACAGTTTGCCATCGATCTAGATAGAACCTGACGGCGATCTACATATCAATTTGAAGCCCCAAAGCTTATTTTTCTAACAAGATCGTCCACGTCTCCATCGGTGCTCTATATCTCAACTTATAACCAATTTGCTTGAGCAGATGCAGCCTGCAATTGTCAGATCGTGTTACATCATGATCATATTCCCAGCGATACGGGTAGAATCTGTAGTCGATCTGCAGAACAGTTTGAAGCCCCAGCGATACGGGTAGAATTTGTAGTCGATCTGAGAAAGTATTATTCCAATTAACAATAACCCGGGAAACTTGATGTAAATTTAATGGCACATCGTACATAAGTTAAAAAAAACTAAATAAATATAATATTTCATGGGGCATTCTCAAAAATGCCCATTTTTCCATACCACTTTTTAAAAATACCCCTTCATGTTGACCATTTTTAAAACTACCCCTCTTTATATACAAAATGACCAAATTACCCTTTTTTGAGTGACAGCAAGAATGTACAGTCATCAAAATCAAAAATATTTTCCCGCCAAAAAAATTTCCCGCCAAAATTCTTTTTCCCGCCAAAATCGAAAATTTTTCCCAAAAAAATTATTTTTTCCCGCCAAAATCGAAAAAATTTTCCACCAAAAATATTGAAATTTATACCTTTTAAAGACATTGTAAACGCTTTTAAAAAAACTTTTAAAAGCGTTTACAAGGTTTTTAAAAGGTTTTTAAAAGGTTTTTAAACACATTGTAAACGCTTTTAAAAACCTTGTAAATACTTTTAAAAAGCTTGTAAATGCTTTTAAAAATCTTATAAAAACTTTTACAAGGTTTTTAAAAACATTGTAAAAGCGTTTTCAAGGTATTTAAAAACTTTTTAAATCTTTTTTTAAAAACCATTTGAAAACCTTTTAAAAACCTTTTAAAACTTTTTAAAAACCTTTTAAAAATCTTGTAAAAGCATTTACAAGTTGTTTGAAAAAACTTTTAAAACTCTTTAAAAAATCTTGTAAAAGCCTTTACAAGGTGTTTATAAGGCTTTTATAAGGTAGAAACCTTATAAAACCTTTTAAAAACCTTTTAAATTTTTTTTGGCGGGAAAATTTTTTTTTCGAAATTTTTTATCAAAATTTTTTTGACAAAAAAATTTTGGCGGGAAAATTTTTTCGAAAATTTTTTGGCGAGAAAATATGTCGGAAATTTTTTGGCGGGAAAATTTTGTTTTTCTTTTTATTGAATAAAATAATTTTCATCGAAGGGTAAAATGGTCATTAAAAATTAAAAGAGGGCAAAAATAAAAATGGTCAGAAAATAGGGTATTTTTGAAAAGGGGTATATCAAAAGGGGCATTTTTAACAAATTCTCATATTTCATCAGGAATTTAAGAAAATAAGATTATTTGTGGAAAATATTAAAAAATATCATCAGTGACTCTTCTCAATTCTCACTTGACCATTCCTACCGATGCAACTACTAAACCACGATCTAAGAGAAAAGATCTACGATCTAAAGCATATGTTTTGTCATTTATCAAATTACTTGATTAAATTTTTGGTGAAAAGCCAAATGCATAAAGAATAAGTATTTCAATATGAAAATTTTTATTTTTTTTATTTTAGTATTTTTAATAAATTTTAATTATAAATCAAGTTTAATAAAAATTTTGGTGTTTTTAAACATTTATATATTATATATCACATTTATTATGTTCCAACCGCTATTGCACCCTCTGGTCAACCAGTCGTAAACCTCCCGCAAACGCACCAATTTTAAACCGCTAAACCAGTCGTTCAAAACGCTTAATAATGCTTGAAACCGCAATTGTCCGCTTCCGCAATCTCCCACAACCGCAATCGCAATTGCAGCGTTTGAACCAGTCAGACCCTTAGTTAAAGTTTGACGTCCACGATTTATTACCGTTTTGAAGACTCTCAATTTCAACCAAACCAGTCTCAATCAAACCAAACCAATCCTTGAAACGCATGGGATCATATAAAATTTTCGAATTAAACCAAACCAATTTCAGGAGAACTGCTCTACTTTAAATATTCGATCTTTCTTTTACACCATCCCTAATTTGATTGAAATAATACATCATTACGAGATAAATTCAAATATTTCTTTCTAATCTTCTTCTTATGCAGTTCCGGCTATAATAATATATCATTACCAAATTGTACTGTTTTCATGTTCAAATGGCACACACATTTGTTGTCAAAGAAAAAAATAATACACACTTAATACAATGAATTTACATATAACTACAATATATCACCCGGGCCATTACATAGCTGAATTCAGAATCATTTGGTTCACCAGTTCAATAACTCAGAGTTACGTAATTAATTTGTTAATCGAAAAAATTTAAATTATTAATTGAACCATTACGAGCTCATTACAATTTAATTCATTATGTGAAACACATATTGACTTTGTCACAATTGTTTTCATACTTATTCTAAATCCTTTTTCTGTTTGGTTGAACTAACTTGGACTGGGTGTGTTTAATGTAAAATCTAATTTCCCTATATATACAAACTATGATAGAAACTTTCAAAGAAGTTTTTTTTTAATGATAAAATGGTGAAGTTACACACATGGTTTGGTTGGGGAATGGGGAGTTTAATTTGTAAATACGTGTTTTTTACATTTACTTTTCATTTAAAACTATAACTAGATTACTAGATTCGGACACGCACATACGTGCGGGATTGATTTCAAAAATTAATGTTATTTATCAGGTCTACAATATATTATGTATGTGTGAAATTATGTTTGTAAACTTATTTTTAACAAATATTATTAACATTTATAATCTAAAATCATATCAGTACAATATTCTATTTGTTTTAGTCAAAAAATATGATCAGATCTGTTTTGTTATTAGTAGAAACAACTACAGTTAAAAAAATAAGCAAAAATAATATGTTTATTTCTGGATCAAAACTGATTTCACTAAAACATTTGGATCAACACAACGATGGATCCAAATCAAATGTGAACCAAAGTGATCGGTTATAAAGATTAACCAAATTGGATTACCTAAATTGTCTAGCTGGGGAACCCACATTAATAGGTCTACCTCGTAACGATTTTGCTATTTTTTACTCTTAGAAAACCGGTTCTCCAAAAACAACATGAGCAATATCTACACACGTCCTGCTGAATTTGCAAAACCCATGGCTAACAGGCGTTTCAAAAACAAAATTCTAATCTATAAAATATGTTTTTTTATTAACCAAATATTAATTAAAATATAACTCCAAGTTAGTTGTCCAAACTGGATAAAAGTTGTTTACAAACATAATTTCTGACACTAATGATCTATAAAATATGTTTTAAGAGATTGGGTAAAAATTTTTTTTCTGTTTTGATAGTCTCAAACTCTGTAATTTTTAAAAGTACCCAATTTTTTGAAATGATTGTCCTAAAATAAATATTTATCCATTCGAAACTCTATAAATTCGCATTATATGGTTCACGAAGATTAGAGGATTCTTTCTTTTTAGTTGGTGTGATAAGTTCTACTTATGCGGTAGAATTAAATTTGATTTCCTTATATTATCCGGCCGGTCGAACCGGTTGAAATGTGAACTGGAAGGTATCCTAGTCCGGGTTATGCTAAAACCCCAAGCATTTAAAAATGTTAATCTAAACACAAGCATTTGTTCTTTTTACCGCTTGCAAAAAAAAAAGAGAACTTTGATTTACTACAAAATATCAAATCGAAAAAGCAAAAGAGATTTGAGAGTTTTTTTTTTTAATTGAAGATGATTACTGCAATATTTATACAAAAAAAATGGCTGAATCATAGATATTTTTTTTCGTTTTGATAAGAATAAATCTTTATACAATCTTGTTATTACTTAACATTTAATTTCACTAATGGAATATTCTCCTAAGATTATGAGTATTATCTAAATTATATTATTAATATAAATATGAAAGTTTGTTTGAAAAACACAGGTTTTCTAATAATTTGGTAATATTACCTTGTTATTAGTTTGCAAAATATACTGATTTGGAAAAAATACATGAATTTCGCATCTTAAATGTTGCAATTTGAATTATCGATGATATGAAAAATATATTTAGTATTGTGATATTGTAGTTATAGTAGATATTAAATATATGAGATATTGAATTTACTATAATTTCTTTATGTTGTGTTTTTTTTATATAACTACATTATTTTCGGCTAAAAAATATATTAAACACGTTTGGATTATTTCCTTATTCAAGATTTGAAGACTAATGATTTGAATTTAATAATTTAGATATTAGTTAAGGTAGTTTGCAATTTTTAGGGATGCTGATTTTATTCTTTTTTTCCTAATCTAATAAATCTTTCTGTTTTTTATGGTATGATTTAATTACACCCGATTTTTACATATTAACATCATTTAATTTTTGTTTGGCTATTACACAACTAAGGACTATAGGACTATCCATCTGTTTGACTCTAATTAATATTAATCTGTTTGGCTTCAAGAATTACATATCCTTATTCTAATTTGAGTGGCATTTCATTGTAATAATCTCTAACTCTATGTCTCTTTATTAAAAGTGCTTCCCTTTTAATAGTATAGATATTTAGAAAAGGAACATTTGCATTCTAACACATTTTTCTATAAAAAATTGATTTCTAACACACTTTTGGACCACCACACACTTTTCTTATAGTGTTTTACTTTCTTACCCTCTAACTCTCTCTCTCCAAACATATTACTTCTCAATACACATCTTTCTTTTATTTTTTATTTTTACTCTATTTTATTTCCTTTATCTTTCTTTCTCACCTTCTCTAACTCTCTCTCCATTTCCAAATAATTTTTATGTTATTTGTTTATCTTACTCCCTTTCTTTGATATATGTGTTTGGATAATCTTGGGTAGTGGATAACAATATATATATTCCTTAGCCACATTTATATCTTTTTAAAGTTTTGCATTTTGAGATATTTATCATCTACAAAATCAAATCCAAATACTTATATGTTTATGATTATTTAGTTTCATGTTCAATATATATAATATCATCCACCAAATCTTTTTCATATATTATTGATCATCAGTTTTATGTTTTCGAGTAAAAAATCTTCAGATTTGGCTACATTTGTTACAATTACTATGAAATTAAATTTATGATCTAAAATTTAAGATTTAGGGTTTAGAGTTTAGTATAGGATATAATGAACAGTTCATGCTTAGGTTTTTAGGGGATATGATGAGGTTAAAATTATTTGGTAGTTAACAATGACTAATTCACCAAAACACAAGTAGTTTTTAGTGGACGTGTATAATTCAGCGTCGATGTGGACTTGCTTTTATGGATATGGAAGATTAAAATCGTTTGATAGTTTACCATGACTACTTTACTAAACCACAAGTTGTTTAACTAACTAGATATTCATATGTTTTTTTTTTCTATGGTCATCCAAAATAAGTATCCATCTATGCATGTTGACCATCCAAATAATAGCGAACAACATCAATGAATTTGGAAATTTATAAAGAATGTAATGCAAGAAGTCAAAAATTTGGCCTAATTTAAGGTTCAGGTTTTACAAGTTGGGGTAGGTCAATTTCATGTTTTATAGTAAAATTTCTTCATATTTGACTACATTTGTTAAAGTTTCTATGAAATTAAATTTATGATTATGGTTTATGATATAAGGTTAAGGTCTAAAGTTTAGGATTTAGGTATTAGAGTTTAGGCTTTAAGGTTTAGGGTTAGGGTTTAGGAATTAGTGTTTAGGGTTTAGGGTTTAGAGGTTTAGGGTTTAGGATAGTATATAATGAACGGTCTCATGCTTAATTTTTTAGGAGATATGATGAGGTTAAAATTGTTTGATAGTTAACAACGATTGTTTCACCAAAACACAAGTAGTTTTTAGTGGACGTGTATAACTCCTCATCCATGTGAATTTGATTTTAGAATAAGTATCCACATAAGTTTCCCCAAATAAGACATTAGTATCCACAAATACGTATCCACATAATAAGAAATTTTTAGCATTTACATAACAATTAACGAATATTCAACTATAATTGGATAATTAGGTATTCATATATTTTTCTCTAATCATCCAAAAGTAAGTATTCATCTAGATATGTTAACCATCCACATAATAGCGAACCAAATATAAATAGATAATGTATAACTAATCAGTATCCATAGCATCTCATCCACATAATGGCATCAAATTTTCATTATACAAACCTACTTTTTAAGATACAAATACAATCCGCTCCATACAAATTAATGGACACCAATTTTGTAAAGAATGTTGTCCACATAAACAATACATAATGGACACCATTAGAGATAGAGGTTTTTGGTTTAGAGTTTAGGATATGATATGATGAACGGTTTCATGCTTAGGTTTTTTGGGGATATGATGAGGTTAACACATTATGATAGTTAACAATGACTACTTCACCAAAACATAAGTAGTTTTTAGTGGACGTGTATAACTCATCGTCCATGTGGACTTGATTTTAGAATAAGTATAGTATTTACAAATAAGTATCCACATAATAAGAATTTTTTAGCATCCACATAACAATCAACAAAATATTCAACTATAATTGGATAATATGTGTTATAATTATTTATATTAAATATAGTTAAATGGATCTCAAAATGTAGAAAAAATAAAATTATAATGAATGATAAAAACAAAATCAAAAATATATGTAATAATAATTAAATAAAGTGATTACAAAGAGAGTAAGAGAAAAAAAAAGTGAAGAATAGAAAAAGAAAATGTGACAGAAAATCTTGTCCATTGAATTTTAACTAATAGTTTCAATCGAATGGTTCTTATTATTTGTGACAAATCCTTTCAAATCTACTTTTCAAATTTATTAGTTAGACTCATGTTGTGGTCCACACTCATCTCTAGCTGTTGGATCAAATATTTAGTTAAAATCGGACGGACTGTAATAGAACTGCTTTTCTCTCCCTAGTTATACCTCAACTTATATGATGAGGGTTAAAATAGTCTAGAAATTATGTGAAGTTGGCAAAAAGTGTCACATGGACAGAAAGTGTGTCAAATGAACATATTTTCATAGAAAGTGTGTCTCAATGTAAATTTCCCTTTAGAAAATCTTATAAGAGCCAGAAAAACAAAACCAACAAATTGTCAAAATGTTGATCCTTCTATGATCCATTGAAGACCATTTTGCCTTTGAACCATCTTACAATCAAACGTGGCGATTGATATAATAAAGTTTCATAATAAAAATATGAGATTCTAGTACCAAATCACAAGAATTCTTGGAATGTGGCATCTTTTTATGTTATTGTTATGTTCTATGGACAAATAATACATCTAAGATACGGGACAGAGGAAAAAAAGAAGAATGTGTTATCATACCACAGGGATAGAACCTGTGACCTTCACATTAGTAAGGGCATCATTATAGGGAGAACTATTTTTGGTGTTCTTAGAGTATAAATATTGTGAAAATAATGTAAGATCAGTAGTTAAGATCTTTTGTTTAAAAGTTAGTTATTGGGAGAACATGTTTAAGATCATAAGATTTAATAATATAATACTTTTAAACATATTACAATTATAAAAACTTATAAAATAACATTTAAATTGCAAACTAATAAATTTTTTACTAAAATGTGGATGATGAGCCAAAATTGTTTTCAATAACTATTAAAATCATTTTGGTGGTTTGGCTGAAATCATGTTTGGGTTCTAATACATGTTTGCATCCAGAAAAGAATGAAAAACAATAAAAAAAACACTTGTAGAAACTTATGCCATAAGAATCTAGCTTCAGTAGGTAACATACTTATCCCTATCCATGAGACTAGCTGCAGCCTCAAAGTAATCAAAGAATTCTGGAGCAATTTCCATATCATCTGTTAAAGAGATACATAAACCCTCTTAAACAATACTGCAACAACACATAACAGCAAGGTACTGACTAAGAAGGTAAAAAAAATATAATTTCTTGTAAAAATACTACTGAGGGTGAAAGGTAAAAAAGCATCACCTTCTAGTATAATCACTCGGCTAAATTTGTATTAAAAAGTGTTTCAATAATGGAACTGCAGGGACGCAGATAAAGGAGAAACTAGTCCTTACGTGCAATCTTGTAGTAAGCAATCAGTTCACCAAGTCTTTCAGTGATCACTGGTTCAAAATCCAAGTGCTAAAAGAGGGGAAAAGAGCCTTCATCCTCACTTGTCTACATAACCATATTACTTGTACAGTTTGGAGAAAAATCACACTAGATTAAAATATACCTGCATATATGTTAGTCGATTATAGCTCAACGCCTTGCTCTTGACGGCTTGATCAGATCCATCCTGTTAGGGGAAAAAGAATTTGTGCATGAAGACCATGGTTATAAAACAGTATAAGAGACCATCACCCTGCCTGCCATTCCCCGCAATTAAGTACCTCAGATATAAATAGAGGATACTTTGAAGCGATGGGAATTTGATATCTGAAAAAAAAAAGAATTAGCCATTAGACACTTGAATTAAGAGTTACTAGAAGAATAAAACAGTTTGGTATTCTCACTTGAAAACAGATTTAACTGTCCTTTCAAGATAGTCTGCCCGACTGCACGCCATAGTCACTACAGCAGCCACAGGGATCTTCTGAATGCAAACAAGAAATTGGTTATATAGCAAGTGATAGCAGATACGAATACGAAGAAAGCAGCTTCATATCCAGACCTGTCCTCCACCGTCAGTGAGTTTTGCAATTCTTCTTCCTGGGAGAAGGAAGGAAATAAGCATAAATCAAGCAAAGCTAACTAATAAAAAGAAAGTAAGAAGAATTAGTTTTGCAGTTGGAGTAGCAAACGCACTTTGAAAAGTCTAGATAAGATCCTTAAGCTGCGCAAGTTCTTGGTCCTGGCGGTTCTTCATGTTTGCAACAAACATTCGAATACCATTCGAATTTGGATTCTAGATTCCGACTAATTCTACAATCTCATCACCTAATTCCTCCTAAGACTACAGATTGAATTACTAACCTGAGATTATGAGAGTAGTATGCAAAATCACGATTGGTCTGAGAGGGAGAGTGAAGAAGCTATGCCCAGAGCGTTGATGGAACATAGAAAGAAGAAAACCTAGAATCAATTTCGGACAGAAGGGGAGAAATGAAAAATTTTCTTTCTTTCCAAAACATCTCGACCAATGACGATGAGCCACGACAAATGAGAACTGGGTTTGGATCAGTTCTCATTCAAGATCAGAAAATTTGATCTAAGCCCACTATTCACTTTTTTATTAATTTTTTTGGGCTTAGAACACCTAGTGTGTTCTCCCAACAATGATGGCCTAACACGACACTCTAACCAACTGAGCTAATAGGCTAATTGTTCTATAGCTACACTTTTGTTTATAATTTATATTTGTTTAATTATCTCTGCTTCACACTACACCAACTGACCCAGATTGATAACGACCGTTACTTGTGATTATGGATGCTTTGATTGTAGAAATTTTTGCTGTAGAAACTTAAACTGTAAAAGTTTTAATTTTTAAAATATGATTGGTAACAAAAACTATAGAAACTGTGACTATTATTTTTATTTTATGTTTTTCATAAATATAACTTGTACTAAGAATAAATTGATGTGGCAACATAATGAATTTTATTAAAAATAAAAGTTTACAAAAATACAAGAAAAAAACATAAAAACAGCTTTAAAGCAAATCAAGATTATGCAAAAATTAGTTTTCATAAAAATTAGGGAATCCAGATTTTATTGGTTTTGTCAATTTTCAAAGAAAAAACAAAATCTATGTTTACTAGTTTTTCATTTTTGATCGTGACTCGAATTTTTTTTTCTATTTTTCTTTTTAAAATAAAATTTGAAAGTATAATATATAAAAGTGAGCAGTTAAACTTTATAAGCTTTTTTAAAAATAAATTTCTAAAAGCATAATTGGTAGATTCTTTTCTTTTAAGATTTTAAATTAAATTTAAAGATTTTAGATACTCTCCCAATCGGAGTCCTAATCTCTCACATTCTCACGTTAATAGCAAAAAAATAAAATAAATAAACAACACTAGGATTTACCCCGTGGTACACCACAGGTCCACTTCTTTTATTTTTTGTTTGTTTTATAAATCAATAACCCGTGCATTCTGAAGAAATTAACAGTCAAATATTTATAACAAATAAATCAAAATTTAAGTTATATTTATGTGTTAGTTTTGTTTAGTGTAAAATTATATAGGATTTAACCCACAGTTTACCGCAAAATAATTTGTTCTCTACACTATATAATATTCTAATATTGATAATGTTAGCAAAATAAAGAAGTGATAAATTATCTATGTAACACCAAATCAATGATAATTAAAATTTTATTCATATTGATCCAAATCATTCGCACAATATAATTTCATTGCATGTTATTTTAACTTTTAATTGTAAATATTCATTATATATTAAAATAACTCAAATGTAAAATAATATATATATATATGGAAATAATTGTTTGGTTACAAAAATCCTAAAACAATTTTTAAAATATATATCCGTTTATAAAAATTCAAATCACATTATATGCTGAAAAAATTCTTAATTTTTATTAACTTTATGTATTAAATAATAATTCCAATAATTAAATATAGGATTAAATAAAAGTGAAAGGAGAATTCTAATTTAATATAACCTATTGCTTTAAATTAGGTAGATAGATTTTAGAAAATTAATATTATCAAATAAGGAAGTGATTGTGTTTGGTTGTAAGGATTGTATAGAATTTAGTTAGGACTTGTTTGGATACAAAGATAAGAGAGCATGACACAAAAATGTACTTCAAAAATGTTAATATAGATGTCTCTTCACTCCCAACGGCAAAAAAAAAATCAAGCAGTATTTTATTCTCCTCCACCACTATTCTTCATCCTCCTCCTCAACCACCATCCTTCCTCATATTCCATCTGTTAGATCTATGATGGCTTTTAACCCTTTTCGTTATCTTCCTCCTATTTGGTGGTCACAATGATGCGGAAACTTTAAAAGAAGAGGTCCTGAAGATTTTGGGGTTTTAGCGTTTTTTTTGGAGAGAACAGAGGAAAAAAGTATATTGGATCTCGATATCCAAGATATCCAGATTTTTTCACAGGTATATGAAACACGGATATCCTATATAGTCGGATCCAAATATCAAAACGCATATTCGGCCAGATACGGATCCAGATACTTTCAAAAATCCCGGATATCCGATCCATTAAGGAACTTTATCTATCAGGCCTTAAACTATTATATGTACTCTTTCTGTATTAAAAAATAATAAATGATGTATTATTGTTAATAACTTTCATTTTCTACTTTTTTTCATATTCATTTAGTTGTTATTTTCTACATTTGTTATTTAATTATATGCATATATTGAATTATGTAATGTAAAAAAAAAATATTTTTCTTTTTGACATAAGTAAAAACATTAAGGGTGAATTAGTGTAGTAGCCAAAATTGATAATATATATTTAAAGATATAGTACATTATTCAAAAAATTAAATAAATGACATAAGGGGTAGGAAAAATTACCAATGGGGAAGGGTGTTGATTGAAGGAGGTGGTGGTGGAGGGTGACCGGCAATGGTGGCCGGAGTTGGTGGCCGGCAATGGTGGCCTGAGGTAGTTGCCGACAGTGATGGCCGGAGGTAGTTGTCGGCGGTGGTGGCCGGAGGTGGTTTCCATTGGTGGTGGCCAACGGTGGGGCCGGAGGTGGTGGTAGGGAATGGTGGTGGAAAGTGATAAAAGAGAGTTAATCTTGTAATTGTTATAGAAAATACACACTATAACACTTTTATATGGTTATTATAGTTACTGAATGAATTATAAAGGTTTTTTTAGGTAATACAATGCAATTTCCCAAACATTAATTAATTATCTAATTTTAAAGTAAAATATATATTAAAATATATAAAAGAAAATTATCTCTTATGATAACAATAAATAGAAATATAATTCAATAAAAAAAATATTTCATGACGCCTTTTCTCTCAAAGGGCGATTCTGAAAGCGATGGTCGGAATCATCAACGACCCCCTCCTTCTTCGATTTGGAGTGATTCCCCGACAAACTTAGATGTTTTTCCTATCGGGTTTGGCGGTTCTAATCTGTTACAGTTTTTTTCTGTTGACAGTTATGTGTCTCCGATTCATTCGAGACATAACCGTATGAAGAAACCGCCATGGCCAATTCTATATAAATCCGCAACAATCTCTGTTCTTCTTCTTCCATCCATCACAGTCCTTCTCCTTCCATTTATCTATGTTTCCTCTTCTGTAACACAAGCGAAACTCACTATGAGTACAGTCATCCGAAAGTCCTTGCAAAATCTGGATCTGGGAAGTAACGATGCCCCAATCCCATTACCCCCAGAACTCTGCTCCCTGGCGGCAATCTCCAATCGATACTCTCTAATTGTTTCTGTGGTTAACCCTAAAAAGCAGAATCTCAGAGCCATAGTTAGTCAAATGCCCAATATCTGGGGTTTTCCAGATGTGTGTCGAGGCCGTGTGTTGGGCGAAGGGAAAGTGATGTTCATCTTTCGATCGGAGGAAACTCTGAATCTGGTCCTCCAACGCGGTCCGTGGTCTTTTAATGAGTGGATGATCACCGTCCATCGGTGGTTCCCAAACATAACAGAGGATGCTATGATGACAATCCCCTTCTGGATTCAAGTCTGTGGGATCCTTTCCACTTCCTCTCAAACGCAATGGTTAACTACATAGGGGAAAGTTGGGACCGGTGGTTAACATTGACTACAATGAAAACCAAAGTCTGGTGGAGTTTGTGCGAATATGTATCAACTGGCACAGCGACAAACCCCTCGGTTTCCAATAGAACTTCCAATTTGAAGGGGGCGAAAATACATTACTGAGACTCCGATATGAAAGACTAAGGAACTTCTGTACAAGATGTGGTATGCTATCTCATGACCAAAAAGATTGCCCCACAGAACCTGCTGATGATCCAGAGGACGACGCACCAAATGATGATGCTCCCAACAATGATGAGGGACATGAGGACAATCTTCCTGACAACAACCAAGACAACGTTTACTCGTCAAATGACTATTCACCCAACGCTTACATCCCTGGTCTTGGCGTGTCGACTATGAACAAGGAATTCATCATAACCGAATCAGTTGATTCATCTCCAAGTGTCTTTGAAGACACGGAACTCACTGCTGAAAGACTACGTTATCTATTGACAAAATTATCTAAAGGTAATTTGAATGTTGATGCTGGGGAGGCTTCCACCAAATACCAAGAGGATAACAATGAGGAAGTCAACTCCTGCAAGCGAAAGAGGATGGCTCAGGAGATGTATTACCAACAGTTGGAAGCAGAGGAGGATTTGATGGCCCTGAATCAGAAGGGAAAGACAGAGATCAAGGCTACTAGCTTTGTTCTGGGATTCGAAGGAGACGCAGGGGGGGGGGTTCCCCCGATGCCACCATGAGAGTCCTCACATGGAACTGTCAGGGCCTCTGTGCGCCGCTGAATCAATCACGGTTAAAACGTTTATGTAGGATTCTTAAACCTCATTTGCTTTTCTTGTGTGAAACGATGAACGATTGTAATATTGTATGAAACTTTGTTTTGTTCAAAATGTAATAACTGAGCCCCCTCTTGATCGGAGTGGTGGCTTAGCACTGATGTGGTTGAACGATGTCACTTTGTCCAAAATTTATCAGGACAAACGAATCATCGACGTTCATGTCACAATAAATAATATATCTTTTTATTTTTCTGGTGTTTATGGCCACCCGAAACCTACTCAAAGACATTACCTATAGGACTATTTAACATCCGTTGGAAATGCTAGAAATGGTCCTTGGATGTTAGGAGGAGACTTCAATGAGATAACCTCTAATTCAGAAAAAATAGGGGGTCCAAATAGAGTGGCATGGAGCTTTAGGAATTTCAGGCTAATGATGTTAGGCTGTGATTTAAAGGACTTAAAGTCCCGTGGGGATAGATTTTCATGGGTAGGAGAAGGAGTAATCATACCATCAAAGCATGCTTAGATAGGGTGCTTATAAACACTGAATGGAATGCACTATTTCAAATTGCAGAGGTAGAATTTCTAGAGTTTAACGGGTCTGATCATAAGCCTCTTTACACTCGCCTATATTCTCCTCAGTCAAACTATACAAAGCCATTCCAATTTGATAAACGTCTAATTGAGATAGACCAGTTTGAAAAAGTAGTGGAAGCAGGCTGGAATGCGTGTAAAAGAAAGGACTATTATACAATCTATGATCAAATAAACTCATGCCGTCAAGCGATGGCTAGGAAGAAACACTCAGTCAACTTAAACTCTGCAAAACAAATAGACTATCTATCTAAGGCTCTTGATCAAGCGATGAGCAACCTAAACAGTTTCCATAGACAATCAATACCTCGACTTCAACATCAACTCCACAAGGCTTACCGTGATAAAGAATATTATTGGAAAAACAAAAGTCGAAACAGATGGATGCTTCTTGGAGATCGGAATACAGCATTCTTTCATGCTAGCACAAAGACAAGATATACAAAAAATCATTTACTCAGCATAAAAGATGAATCTAGTATTGTTCACTCATGTGACCACGAAATTGGAGGATTGGCTCAAGAATACTTTACGAAGGCCTACACATCAAGCAAAGTTGCTGTATCACCCATCGATTTTGGAGATTTCCCGCCTAAAGTGACTTAATCCATGAATGATGATCTTACTCATGAGTTTTCAAACGATGAAATCAAAGAAGCTTTATCCTTCTATGGTTTCACAGAGTTATATGGCAATAAAAACAGATGTAACCAAGGCCTACGATAGAGTGGAGTGGGATCGAATGCACAATGAAGTTGTTTGGTTTTTCGGACAAATGGATTAGTTGGATCATGGGAACAGTCCGTTCTGTCAGCTACTCGGTCATGGTCAATGGCACACCTCATCGTATGATTGTTCCAGAGAGGGGCATACATCAGGGTGACCCCTTATCACCATACTTATTTATCTTATGTGAGGATATTATGAGTCACCTAATTTAAACAAGGGTTCAATCTGGTGACATACATGGAGTTAAGATTTGGATTGGAGTGCCAGCCAACACACACATGCAATTTGCGGATGACTCGCTTTTTTTGTGTCAAGCAAATTCGCATAATTGTAAAGTGATAAAAGAAGCGTTTGATGTCTACGAGTACTATTCAGGTCAAAAAATAAATACAAGTAAATCCATGATAACTTTTGGATCGAGAGTTCATGGACAGTTACAAACTAGACTGAAAAATATTTTGAAGATCAAAAATCATGGTGGCGGAGGTAAATACCTTGGTTTGCCAGAACAATTTGGTAAAAAGAAAAGTGAAATGTTTCAATACATAATCGATAAGGTAAAACAAAGAACAACAGCATGGAGAGGTCGTTATTTGTCCCCTGCGGGAAAGGAAATCTTAATCAAATCAGTTGCTTTAGCCATGCCTGTCTATTCGATGTCATGTTTCAAAACCCCGATAGGCATCCTTGATGAGATTGATAGTCTAATGGAGAGATATTGGTGGGAAAAGAGTAACCAAGATAGAGATATCCCCTGTATTGCCTGGAAGTGGTTGCAACATTCGAAAAAAGAGGGTGGTCTGGGTTTTAAGAACCTATCTAAATTTAATGAGGGTTTGCTTACCAAACAAGCCTGGAGAATCTTACAAAACCCTAACACACTACTGGCTCGAATTTACAAAGCTCGATATTTCAAAGACATTTCCTTTCTTGTTGCAAAACAGAGGAGAAATCAATCTTATGGATGGACTTCAATTCTTGAAGGTTTAAAAATTATAAAGCTAGGATCGAGATATATTTTTGGCGAGGGCCTTTCTATTCGGACAAACCTGGATAATATAAATCCGATTCATACACCAAAGCCTATTTGCACTATTGATCCAACAATAGCTCCAAATCTTAATACTTTCATCATAAAGAATGGGGATCATAGACAGTGGAACAGAAAACTAATCTCTGAAACGATCTGCCCGGAGGATCAAAGCAAAGTTCTTAACATCTATCTCCCAAGGAGAAAAGCGGAAGACAGGTTAGTATGGCACTATAATAGAAATGGAGAGTATTCAGTTAGGTCAGGCTATTGGTTATCCATGCACAACCCTTCTCATCAAAAAAATTTGCCACCCATTCCTCATGGGTCTATTGAGCTAAAAAAAGATCTAGAAAATAAATATTCTTCCTAAGGTGAAACACTTCCTTAGGCGGTTATTATCGAAATCCCTTCCTACAATTACTAGGTTAACTACTAGGGGTATGAACTTGGATTCTATATGTCCAAGATGTTTACAGAATGATGAAACAATTGAACATGTCCTAATCTTATGTCCTTACGCTCAATCCATTTGGGAACAGGCAAACATCCCTATTACCTCACTCTATCTCATCTCTTTAGATTGTGAAACCCTTTTACAAGAAATTTTTTATCTACAATTAGAGAATGATCTAAGTCCCCAAACTAGATTATTACCATTTTGGCTTCTATGGCACATTTGAAAGACCAGGAATAATTTCATTTTCAGCGGCATTCAAGACAACCCAACAACTATACTTTTAAGAGCAAAAGCAGACGTTGGGGACTGGATTAGGAGTACTAGTCTACATGTTAATACTAATACATTGGTACAGACTTCAACTTCTAACCATTGGATTCGACCTGAATCAAGTACGAAAGTTAAATGTAACTATGATGCTGCATTTGATTACAATACTAACCAAGGTAGAGTTGGATGGATAGTTCGCACATATGATGGAACATCATTAAATTGGGGAACTATGCAACTAGGATCAGTTTCTTCACCATTGGAAGCTGAAGCAAGGGCATTATTGATTTCGATGCAACAATGTTGGATCAAAGGACTACAGGATATCATTTTTGAGGGTGATTGTAAGACCTTATCTAAAATAGTCAATACTTCTGATGTTCATATCTCTATCAAACCTATTCTCAAAGACATTGTTTACTGGGCCACATTATTTCATTCAGTTTCCTTTGTATCTGTTTCAAGAAATTGTAATAAAGCAGCCCATCTGCTAGCAGCTAGACAAACATGGATGTTTAGAGAGGGTTTTTTATTCTGAATGTTTTACACCCCCATCCTGGCTAGTAAAACAATTGTATGACTATGAAGATTTTACAACTCTTTTTTTTTGTCATCAGAATTTTTATTATTGAAAGATGAAATACAACCATAAGCCGGCGGACGAAGTTTATGTCCCCAGAGTCTAAGGCCGGCAGAAAAAAAGATTTCTCCGGAAACTAAGCCCAAACAAGGGAGACTAAAGACGATACAACAAAACAGAAGATTTGAACCTAAATCGCAAGAGAGCAAAACCTTTACTAAGAACAGAAGAAACTAAGCTAAAATCTTAAGAGAAGCAATAGAACTAAGAAGCAAAGAACCTCTTCTTCTGAAACACCTGCGACTGAGACTTACTAATAGTGCCTACGGCCAACCCAAAAGTAACATCAACCACCTCCTATCACAAAGAGAGCTGATCTCTCGGAACCAAGAACCAAGGACTTCATAACCCGGCAAGCAAGACAACTGAGTTAAGAGAACCTCGTGCTGTCACAAAGAACACACTTCCAGATACGACGATGGTGACCAAAGCACCAATTACCCAATAACGTCTAGCTAGAGCCCTTCAAAACGCGATCCTATCTAAACAGAACAGGAAGCGGAGACAAGAAGAGAGGCTTAATCCCCCAATTAACATCAATCTCACAACCGAGAATGACTAATCAAGGCAGTTATCAAACACAGCGAGCATCACCAAGGAGAAGAAACAACTGCGAACTAAGAGGACTATTGCAACAAACAACCAAAACGAAACTTCTGCTTAGAAAGGAAACAACCCAAAGAATTCGATGGTTGAGATGAGGAGACAAGAGCGTAAGGAGGTGCACAGGCTGGACGGACAGGAGCTAAAATCCAACAACCACTACACACTGACGGCTTAGAACGATGAGCACAGCAACTCCGACCGCATCCGCGACACTCAATATCAAACCTCGAATCAAACCAAACGAATTCACAAACGATGGACCAAACCTCTGCACTCCAGACTTAAGAAAACTAACCCAGCAAATTAATAAACTAACCCGATTGCCAAATCTAACAGATCAAAGAAGAACCAGACAAGCCAAATTCTTCACCCAACCAACTAGATCTAGCAGAGTCGGAAACAAAAAACAAGGTTAAGCATAAGAAACAAAGGGGCCCTTCTCACGGCACCGGCGAGGAGCGCCAGATACCGGAGCAGGGAGGCGGAGATCAGAATTTAGCTTCCTCGGCGGCTAGGGCGAACTCATTAATATAAATTTTATTTTGATGAAAAAAAAATATATATATATGGGAAGCGAGTCAACGTTTTCCCTTGACTACCGTTGACTAAAATAAACGAAACTTTCAAAAACGGTCATTCTCCTTCACTTCACCAAAATCTCTCTTTCTCGATCTCTTAGAAATGTCGAACACGGGATTAACGATCTTCGACGGTGATGTGCTCAGATCCATCGATCTCAGCCTACCGGAACTCCAACACGGCGTAACCGGAGCTCAGCTTCTCGAAATTTCCGAATCTAAGGTTTCTGAATCTCTCTCGGGACTCTCACTACCGCCAAATCTCAAAGACGCGGCGATCTCTCGAGTCTCCGATGGAGATGACGTCAGTTTCCGACGTACGGAGTTCAATCAACAACAAGCTTCTGAGAAACTCGGAGTTTTCATCTCCGCCGTTGCCGATGCTCTTAGAGGTAATAGGATCAATATAAATTTAATGCATAGATGGATCTGTGTGTGAACGATAGGTTTATTTTATGGATTTGATTGATGATGATGATGATGATGATACTTTTTTTATGTGATTATGTAGATGCTCCAATTGTGGTGTCGGTTCTTGATGGGAGTATGTTGAAGATGTTTTTGGAGGATGAAGATGATTTTGCAATGTTGGCAGAGAACTTGTTCACTGATTTGGATGAAGAAGATAACGGAAAGATTTGTAAAAGCGAGATACGAAATGCTCTTGTACATATGGGTGTTGAGATGGGTGTTCCTTCACTCTCAGGTACTGTTCTTTCTTTTTCAAGTTTCAGTCTTGTTCGTTGTCACGGAATTTTAATCGTTGCGCTAGTCTGTGGATTGATTTTTGTGAGCCCTGAAATCAGCACTTTTGAATCATTTAAGCAGAAGCTTTCTAGTAGTTAACATATTATTATACTGTGTCATGTATTTCTCTGCTTGTGGTATTTGTGGTTTAGGATTCAATATTCTTCAACAGCTATATTTCCTTTGGATAATTTCATTCTCATTGTTGTTTTAACATAGTGGGGATTGTTTGGAACAGAATTTCCTATCTTAGATGATATCATTAAGAAGCATGATGCTGATGGTGATGAAGAACTTGGACAAGCACAATTTGCACAACTATTGCAGCCAGTCCTACAAGGAATAGCAGATGTCCTTCATGAGAAACCAATAACCATTGTCCAGAACGTTGAGATTTTTACTGGATCAAGGCTGCGTAAGGTGTGGTTAATTCACACTCCCTTTTTGCTTAATAATATTTAAAGTTTGTAAGGAACACTTACAGAATAAAAGCATGGATCTCTGATCAATTATTTTTCTCAGATTCTTGCTGATGAGAAGACACTCAAGTGTCTCATGGAGAAAACGATTCTGGAAGTGTCGAACTGGAAAGACAGCCAAGGATGGCCAGATCTTATCAAGACTTTGATAATAAAGAATGGAAAAGAGTTGGGGTTGCCTCCGTTATCTTCAGACAACGAACCAGTGGCTCTTTTATATAAGACAATATTTGCTCAATTGAATAACAGAGACAAACAAACCGCTGATGCTTCAACAGAAGATGGGTTTATGGATACTCTAAAGGATATACTCAGGAAATTTGCGGATTTACTCGAAACCACACCGGTTTATTCAGCTAACAATCTCTAGAGCAAGCCACTATTCTCTGTAAATTGAGCATTATTTAAGAGAGGGAGAGACAGCTTTACATGAACGTCCCCGAGAATTTAAATTCAGTCACACCCATTATTATCTCTGCCATTTGGATAGGCACATTACAGATTTTAAATTATAAATGATATATTTATGTTATCATTATCGGAAGTTACAACACGAGTTGGCATGAACCGTTTTAGGGTAAGGATGAAGAGATAACATTCCAATTTCCAATTATTCGGAATTTTAGTATATCTGGAAATTGAAATATTAGAATATCCGGATCAAGAGATATATACATATATCTAATACAGTATGTCTTGAGAAATTGGAGTATTAAATTATGTTCAAGAAATCTATATTAACCTGTTTGAAATACATTTTTGTGGTCATTCTCTGTTATTTTTGTATCCAAACAAGTCTCAACTAAATTCTCTACAATCTTTACAACCAAACACAATCATTTTCTTATTTGATAATATTAATTTCCTAGAATATATCTACCTAATTTAAAACAATATGTTATGTTAAAATAGAATTCTCCTTTCACTTTTATTTAATCTTATATTTAATTATTTGAAATACTATTTAATACATAAAGTTAATAAGATTTAAAGATTTTTTTCAGCATATGATGTGATTTGAATTTTTATAAACGGATATATATTTTAAAAATTGTTTTAGGATTTTTGTAACCAAACAAGTATTTCCAGATATATATTATTTTACATTTGAGTTATTTTAATATATAATGAATATTTACAATTAAAATTTAAAATAACACGCCAAAAATTGTATTTTTCGAATGGTTTGGATCAATATGAATTTAAATTTAGTTATCATTAATTTGGTGTTACACAGATAATTTATCATTTAATTGTTTTGCTAATATTATCAATATTAGAATATTAGATATAGTAAATTGAGTAATTTATGATAATGTAGAGAACAAATTATTTTGCGGTAAACTATGAGTTAAATCCTATAATTAACAGTTAAATACAATTATATAATCTTACACTAAACAAAACTAACACATAAATAAAACTTAAATTTTGATCTATTTGTTATAAATATTTAACTGTTAATTTCTTTATAATGCACCGGGTTATTGATTTATAAAAAAATAAAAATAAATAAATGGACTTAAATCCTAGTCTTTAGATATTTCTAGGTTGTGTGTATCCAGCTTCGAAGAACCCAAGAGAAGATAATAACGTGTGACATTATAGGCCGAGGAATGGGGCAAATAAGTGGAGGGCAGTGAAAGAAAGGTGAGTGATCCTTAAGCCATAGAGATGTGTAAAGAAAGTGATAAGTTGAAAAAGATATCTCAAACCACTTGTTACATTGGTCCGTAACAGGACCACAACATCAAGTTGACGATGATGATGAACATGAACATCCATACCATGAAAAGGACCACAAGGATAGATAGTAAAATGGACTTAACGATGGAATTTTTTCAACTAAAAACAAACAAGAATTGAGGGGTTTACTGCAGAAATAATGAGAGATTAGCAGGAGAGAAAACCCAAATCCAAAACACTTATTTTAATTGCTTTTTTTCAGTAGGAAGCTACCTAAAGCGTATCTAAACATTTTGCTGAACTTAAAGGCCATATTTTAGCTTCACTTATACTCTGGTAATCATTTCACTCTTTTCCATCAGCCGCACGGAGTGAGCCCAACTGAACCGGTGCTTGAGTTCCAACCACCTTTGATGACCCGTAAAGCGTTACATCGCTTCCTTTCGCTTTCTCTTTCTCGATCTGTTCCTTTATCCAGAAGTAGGTTATTCTAAGCCCCTCCTGTTTAACTATTATGGTCAAAACAAAATACCCTCATAAAATTCTCTTTGAGATGCTACTAGAGTAAATAATGTCGGTACCTTCAATCTCATATTTGGAGCCCAACCAAGCTTTTCTTTGATGAGATTGTTGTCTGAGTTACGGCCACGGACACCTTCTGGGCCCGGAATGTGGTGAATTGGAAGCTTCTTCTCCTCAAAACTGAGAACCATCTCAGCCATCTCATTCATGCTGACCATCTCATCGCTTCCGATGTTCACTGGCTCACGGAAATCTGATTTTGTCAACCTACAAAAACAAAAATGAGGGAAAAAATTCAGACAATGATGTGTAACATAAAAATGTCATCATTTCTAATTTGGAGCTAATGCACTCACCTGAGTACACCTTCAACGCACTCATCGATGAAGGTAAATGAGCGGGTTTGAAGCCCATCTCCCCACATCTCGAACCTATCAGTGGAGGTGAGTGCCTTTCTGCAGAAAGCAGCAGGAGCCTTCTCCCTTCCGCCTGAATTAATCAATTTGTACAGCAAATATAAATCCCAATGATACACAATTAATCATTCTCTGGAAACTATTTGTTTGTTTGGTTACCTTTCCATGTTCCAAAAGGACCATAAATGTTATGGAACCTTCCAATGCGGCACTCAATCCCAAAATCTTTGTTGTAATGCTTGCACAACTCCTCGGTTGCAAGTTTCTCCAAACCATAAGCATCTTGAGGCTATATTAACATTAGAAATCAAAGTATATAGTCAAATAAGGAGACTCAGAACATATAAACCATATTCATCAGGGTGACACAAACCTCTGCAGGCCAAGCATCTGACTCCTTCAGGCTTACGTTAGTAGTTTCCAACTGCTTGAACTCGGGATAGATACACGCACTAGAAGCATAGAAGAACCTGAGACACAGAAAAAGTTGTTTATAAAACAAAACACACCAGTAAGCTCGAAAAACACAAGAAACACAATCTAACCTCTTAATCCCATTGATCCTAGCAGCCTCAATCATGTTGAAACTGATCATAGTGTTGTTATACATGATGACCGAGTGGTTGGACTGGATAAAACCCATACCACCCATATCAGCAGCCAAGTTAAAGACATGATCAACTCCTTGAGTAACCTTGAGACAATTCTCCATAACCCTGAGATCAACAAGGTGGAACTCATCACAGAACATATCTTCAGTCATATGCTCGTTCTTCTTCCAGTCAGAAGCAATAACGTAATGCCCTTCGTGCTTCAAACGACGAGCAATGTGAGATGCAATGAAACCTCCAGCACCAGTAATTGATATCTTGAGCTTCTCAGATGGCCAATAAAGCTCTCTCTCAAGCTCCTTGTACGTGTAAGCACCATAGTCAGTTCCATTGGTAGTTCCCATTCTACATCAAAAAAACAAACAAAAATCTATCAGAAAACAAATCTGTTCCAGCAAATCTAAGTGAAATGAAAAAATTGTACAAGAACAAGATCTCATGCAAGAAGCTTAGATAATTTGATACAAATCACTGTACAGATCATAAAATTGAGATAAAACGAACACTGATTCTAGAATTAGCCGCATTGGATTCGACATGATAATTACCCAGATGCAAAATTCGAAGCGAATTGCTTAGGAATACGAAATTGCAAAAAAACCCTAGATTACAGGATCAGAGAAATAAGGATTTGGCGAGGAAAAATGGATCTTTACCTGAGAAGCGAGTTGGAAGAGATAATGCAGAGAGAGAGACAAAGAGAGGTGGAAGGGTAAGAGATTTAGGGAGAGAAGAGTTTTGGTATCTTTGTATATATAGAGAGAGAGGGAGACAGGGGAAGATGAAGAGGAACGTGAACAGAGCAACACCACAGCAACACCACTCGTTCTTTTTTTTTTTTTCCAACTCCTTTATTAGTAATTGTATTGTGTGTGCCTATCTGTGTTTTTTTTAATATATATATATATATATATATTTTTTTTAACAGCTCTCTTTCATTCATGATCATGACGAAAAAATGTTATCCTCATGGAGTAAAGTTACAATATATGATGGTACAAGATGATGAGAAACATATGGATCAGTATTATTGATAAGAGTTTTTGCTAAATAATCAGCTGCCTTGTTGTTGTTCCTGCTTGTCCATTGGATTCTTGCCTCTTTAAATTTTTCTTCCAAAAGTGGATTTCCCGTACCCAGTTATGTACTCTGAAGTTATTTGTTACACCATTTGCTAGTTTCGCCACCATTTCATTATCACCTTCAAAGATAACCTGTTGATATCCTTTAAGCCACATTTGTCGCATAGCAGTTGTCAGACTCTGTAGTTCTGCTTCAAAAACTGAGTGAACAGTTCCTTGTCTAATTTGTTCTGCTGTCAAGTAAAATCCTTTATCATCTCGAGCAATCCATGTTGATTGACCATTATGTCCGTCATGAATGAATTTGCAATCATAATTGCATTTGACAAAACCATTTGCTGGTCGTTTCCACTTTGATCTCCTCGCTGAACCATGTTTATCTGTTTCTTTTCTCTGTTTTGTGAGTAGTACCTTTGCCCAATTATCTATCCATTCTCTAGTTTCATCTACAGCCAAACACAGATCTTTTTGCCAGGTAATGACTTTATTTTGAAAGATGAGAAGATTTCTGGTTCTCCATATTCTCCATAGCATCCATAAGGGATTGTGTCTCTCGAACATTGTAAGTGACTGCTCATTGTAACAATCAATAATAGCTTGAAGCTTCGTCTCAAATGAAGTGATAGGAGAGCATAAAATCTGATTCAAATATTCGTTTTGTCGCCATAGCTCTTGTGCATAGTTACAGTCGAAAAATAGATGTGCTGGAGTTTCATCATCCTAATGACAGCGTTGACATAGTGATGAGGTTGTGATTCGTCGTTGCATTAGTATTGAACAAGTAGGTAAGGCGTGTGATATCGTTCTCCAAAGGAAGTGTTGAATCTTCGGGGCTGTGTGAATCTTCCAAATTTCTCTTTTTAAAAGTGGAGAACCAGGGATTTCTCTTACTCTGTTGTTTGCAGTTGGGAGGTTACATGCTAACCAGTATCCTGATTTCACCGTGTAGAACCCTGAATCAGTATAGTGCCACCCCAATAGGTCTGAGCAGTTTGTAGGACCTAGTTTCACCTATGGTATCAACAGTATACCTTCCTCCTCAAATAGTTCTTCTATTAACTCCATGTTCCATCTATATGGTTGTTCATCAATCATAAGCTCACTGACATATTTCAAATCTGTTTCAATACCTTCCTTACACCTTGGTGGCCGTGGTGGGTTTGTTGGTAACCAAGGGTCTGCCAAGATACTTGTAATCTGACCATTGCCAATCAGAAATCTCATCCCCTTCTTTAACAAATCACGTCCTTCTAGTAGCGACTTCCATATGAAAGATGATTTATTGCCATTCCCAGCATTAAATATATTTGAATCAGGAAAGTACCTTGCTTTTAAGAATCTGGCTACTATACTCGATGGGGCTTGTAAGATTCGCCATATTTGTTTCCCTAACAAGGCCAAGTTGAAGTTCTCAAGGTCTCTAAATCCAAGACCTCCATTCTGCTTTGATACACTCAGTCTATCCCAGGAGAACCAATGCAATGATCGTTGTCCTCCTTTCCTACTCCACCAAAACTTTGCTAAAGCACTGTTTATTTTCTCATAAACTCCTTTTGGTAGCTTGAATACATTCATAGTGGCCCTGTTCTTTTCATGGTCGCTGCTTTGGCGATCAGCGACACAAAAACACACGTATCTTGATATGCAAGCTTGTGGAGACTAACAACGGCAAATTCATAAAGTAGTCGCAGCGACTCTTTTCTATCAGTTTTATGGTCGCTCAGTTTTTCAGCGACACCGGTAACACCGACAACACCGGAGAAAGTAGTCGCTGCGACACCTTTTTTTAATTTCCACCGGTTCTTTTGCTTGTTTTGACGTATAATTTTGAGTCGCTTGAATATGTCGCAGCGACTACTAAACGAACAGGGCCAGTGTAGACTGGCATCGCCATTGCGACTGTTTTTAGAAAAATTTCTTTCCCAGCTGAAGATAGATATCTGTGTGACCAACCATTCGTTCTTTGTTTAACCTGCTCCACCACATAATTGAATACATCTTTTTTCTTCCTTCCTATTTGCTCCAGTAGTCCTAGGTACTTACCACATCCTCCATTATTATGGATATTCAGTATTCTTCGAAGCTTTGTCTTGATGTTCTGTTTAACCCTTGATCCGAAAGTGATTGCCGATTTCTTGAGATTTACTGCTTACCCTGAGACTCGTTCATAATAAGATAAGATTTTCATTATAGCTGAGCAGGATTTTGTGTGTGCATGACAAAAAAACAAAGCATCATCAGCAAAAAGTAGATGATTGACCTTAGGTCTTGTAGTGCTGATCTTCATTCCTTTCAGTTTATTCTCTTCTTCAGCTTTTTGGAGCAGATGGCTTAGTACCTCAGCGCACATGATGAATATATATGGAGACAATGGGTCTCCTTGTCTGATGCCTCGTTACGGAGTTATTAGTCCATGTGGAACACCATTAATCAGAACCGATATTTGTACTGACTCCACACATTGCATTAACCAATTGATCCATGTGTTTCCAAATCCCATATGTAGCATCATATCACGTATAAATTGCCACTCCATGCGATCATAAGCTTTTGAAATATCAGTCTTGACCGTCATATAAGAGTTAGCCCATCTTTTTCTTTTCTTCAATGAGTGAAGCATCTCATGAGCAATGATCACATTATCCATAATGTTTCTCCCAGGGATGAAGGCTGCTTGAGTCTCTGAGATAATCGAGTCCAGGTGTATCTTCAGTCTGTTGACCAATATCTTCGAAATGATTTTATAGCTTACATTGCAGAGAGCAATAGGCCTAAAATCACTCATAGACTTTGGTATATTGATTTTTGGAATTAAGCAGAGGTTAGTATGATTCATCATACCTCGCAAAGAGCCCTCTTCAAAGAAATATTTGACCTCTGTAATTATTTCATCTTTTATGTCTGGCCAGAATTGTTGATAGAAAGCACCTGTAATACCGTCTGGTCTTGGAGCTTTATGTGGACCAATATCAAATACTGCTCTTTTGATTTCATCTTTTGTTAATGCTCTTTGAAGGTCTGCATTCATCTTTGTAGTTACTTTCGGTATGAATCCTGAAAATACATCTGTGTAAGTACGATAAATGTTTCTTGTTGATCGGAATAGTTCCTTAAAGTAATCTTCTGCAACTGATCCAATATTATCATCCCCACTATGAATGAAACCATTGTCATCCTCTATGCAGTCAATCGGTTCTTGCAATCCTCTGTTTTGCTGAAGCATAGAAGAATTTTGTGTGTCGGTCTCCCAACTTTATCCAACTATTACGAGTCTTAATCCTCCAATAATGTTCCTCCTCACCATAAGCGATATTCAACTCTGATTTGATACCATTAATCTCATTGGTAGGTAGCCCAAAAGTGATAGCATGATCTAACTTTCGTTTCAGAATCCTGATTCTAACCGAAGCATTTAGGCGATTCTCTCTTTTCCAAGTAGCCATATGACGTCTGATGGTCTTTATCCTTTCACACAAATTAACTGAGTGTCCATCTGATTTCCAAGCTTCCACTATCTTGTTCCTGAATCCTTGTCGTTGAAACATTCTGCTGTCATACTGGAAGGTATTTGGTCGTTGAGTCAACAAAGGACATATACTGGCAATCATGGGGCGATGATCAAATCCTTCAAAGGGTAAATATTCAACTTAGGCTGATGGAAATATAGCTAACCATTCACTGTTTGCCATAGCTCGATCCAAACAGCACCAGACTTCATGAATGTATCTCTTTCCATACCATGAGAATCTATTTCCTTTAGCTTTTAGATCATGTAAGTCACAAGTGCTTATCATGTGTCGGAATGGTGCAAAAGATCTCTCTGATCTCTGAGGTCCTCCTTGCAAACTAATAGTAATAATTATCCAAAAATAAAAATAAAAAAACTAGTGGAAATTTAGTGTTAAAAAACAAAAAAAACTAGTGGAATTTAATTTTGCCTAATTGATATTTTAATAGGGATGGACATTACTTAATCGGTTTAGTTATTTTTGAGTGTGTTTTGGAATTTTTTTTAAAAAAAAGTTTTTTGAGATAGAATTTTGTTTTGATTTATTTTGGATTTTTTTTTTATTTCGGCTCTCGTTTTAAATGTTTCTAGGATAATAAAAATTTATATTTTTTTTTTATTTTGTGTCTTTTTCAATTATTTTGATAAATGTTGGCTGAATTTAAGAAATCTATATATATAAAGTTAGATTTTCTCACTTTTGGTGCAGCCACCTCAGCTGCCACGTCAGCCACTTCTTCTTTAATTTTATGGGCCTTACAGATTTTAGTAAGCCCTTTAAACAATCATACAAATGACAAACTGATCAACTAAATGTCATCTAAACTCTGTAGGCCCAACACTATTTCATTCAAAGTCTCTAGACCCATCACTATTTTTAAATCATATGAATTCAATTTTTAATTGTAAAATAAATTTAAAATATTCATTTAGTGCATAGTTTTTGTTAATTATAATTAATTGAAAGATTAAATAAAAAATAATTATGTAAAATAAATTAAATGTTAAAAGAAGAAACAATACTATAATTTTTCATTAGTGGTAATAATATAGTTAAAGATTTCCATTAAACTGATCATAATTTAAAATTTCAAATATCAAAAGAATGCAATCCAAGCAACACTTTCAAAGAATCAAGGAAACACAACTAGAAATCAATTAAAATTATTTCGCAGCACTTCACAAATCCATTACCAAAGACAAAGACGCAAAAAGATGAACACACATTTAATAAACTAAAAAGATTTAGATATATGAATGCCACAATCAAATAACCGTAACACAAAATTATATGAAAAAGACAACTGAAGAAACAAACAAAACAACCCGGACTTTATAAAACTACAACAAGATAAACAAGAAAATTAATTTTCCCCAAAATACAACTCACATCGAATCGAAAAAATCACTCACAGGACAAACGGGAAAAAAATTACAATCAATAACACAAAACAACTCACAACTTAATTAGGAAACCTAAAGAAGCAAACATATTTTCATATAAACAAATTTGCAACTCAATTGACATTCACCTTTAACAAAATCAACAGGGGATAACCAAATATCCCCAACAGATGTGAAGCCAGCAAGGAATCAACCAAATACGCAAACCCCCCAAAAAAATAAAAAATTAAGGGAAAACGATTACGATAGGAATGACTGAAAAAATGATTACGAGCATCAAAGACATAAGTTCAATCCTCAAACAGACCTCTAGATCGGAAAATTGCTCTTCTCCTATCCGTTCACGAGGACATCGGATTTTGAAGAAGAACAAATCAATTTCAACTCAATAACATACAAATAATGGCCAAATAAACCTACAAATTATAAGTCTTACAGAGAAATTGGGCCCAAATGAAACAAACAAAAATAGCATAGAAAAGAGGAATGTAAGTTATTGATTTTATTTATTTTTCTTCGTAAAATCCACAATATTTTTCACTCCAAACACTAAAATATTGACAAAAAATTACTCCAACAGTTTACAAAATAGATATGAAAATATTAAATTACAATCCATCTACAAAATGGAAAATAATAATAAATTAATGACAACTAACAGCTACAACAAAACAATAACTTCAACTAAACAATGTTAAATAATAACTTTTTTTAAAAGCATTATAAACACACAAGATGATCTAACAGCAAACTAAATTATACTTACTGCAAAACATATTTTTATTAAAATATCCAACAAAACAACATAAGCAACCAAAATTAAATACAAAAACAAGCGTAAAGATGAATTTACAAAAACCAAAACAATATACACAACAAAACTCGGAATACACCTTAATCTAACTACCGCGCGTAGCGCGGGTCGATTGCTAGTTTGTTATGCTTTGTAGTAAAATATTTTCAAACACCACTTTTAAACTTTGAGATTTTGATATTGTGTGTGTTCTAAGTACATGTCATAGCACTAGAAAAAAAAAAGAAGACAAAAAAAAGATAAAACCTTCGAGTTCTCCGTCGACTCCTTTGCTCGTCATCTCCGCCGACTCCTTTAAGCGGCTCTTTGACTTTAAAGGTCCGGATGGCTATTGCTCTAACATATCTTGTGTATCATTAGACTAGTGTAAAGTGATAGGACTAAAATCTCATGATTACCACGTCCTGATGCAACAATTGCTACCAGTTTCTGTTAGAGGTTTACTACCTAAAGGTCCTAGAATAGCCATTTTCCGCCTATGCGCATTCTTCAACGTATTGCACCAAAGAGTGATTAATATGGAACAGCTCCAAATAATGGAAATAGAGATTGTGGAGACTCTATGCATGTTTGAAAGATTTTGGCCACCTAGTTTCTTTGACATCATGGTGCACTTGTGTGTGCATCTAGGAAGAGAAGCCAGATGTCCATTTCCGATGGATGTATCTATTTGAGAGGTAGTC
The DNA here is from genome assembly GCA_023657505.1 of Camelina hispida. Lineage (NCBI taxonomy): Eukaryota > Viridiplantae > Streptophyta > Magnoliopsida > Brassicales > Brassicaceae > Camelina > Camelina hispida. The sequence continues at coordinate 25,727,181 of CP094637.1, forward strand.
TATTTTTTTTTTTTTTTTTTTTTTTTTTTTTTTTACTTTAGTTTTATCTATAAGAACTAAATTAGTGAATCTAATTGGACATATTGCTTACCTATTTGGTGTCATGTACATGAAAGTATTGAAAGAATATGTTAGAAACCCATAAAGACCAGAGGGGTGTATAGTTGAGTCCTATCTTGCAGAGGAATGCATGAAGTTCTGCTCTGATTTCTTGAAGACGACAACAAATGTAGAAGAAAAAGAGGAGAGGAACACTGAGTATAAGAGCCACTCCATCCTAGAAGGTCGTCCTATATCAGCTGGAACCTCATTCACTCTCAATGATGTGGATAGAAAAATAGCTCACTTTGCTGTAATCCAGAACACGGCTATAGTGGAACCTTACATTGAGTAAGTTTTTCTTATTACGTTGTACATTATTTATTCTTACAGTAATTGTTTCTGATGAATTTTCTTGTTTCTTGTTTATATGCAATTGCTCATTTACAGCATCTACAAGACTCAAATGGTAGATGTAGACGTGATGCAAGTTATTTATGGAGTATGCACACTTAAAATTTGCCCAACGTGGCTAAAGCAACAGGCATGATATACTATATGTTGTAAATGTTTGCTTCATATGGGCTTATTTGGTCTGAACAAAGAACTGGGCCTATATTGGTGTGAAGCCCATACAGGATCCGTGTTGTGTGGCCTGCAGGACTAAACCGACATAAGCTCTAGGGTTTCACTATAAAAGGGAAACTAGGGTTGAAGAAACATGTATGCTGTAGAAAAGCACGCACTAAAGAAGCTGGTGGTACATTGGTGACGGCTGTAGGGCACAACGAAGGGCGCTGTGCATGGCACACGCAGAGACGCAGGGCGCAGTGTAGAGAGCATGCGCAGGGCATCGTACATGGAGCTTGAAGCTGTGCGCAAAACCATGATAAAGGAGCAGAAGCTTGGCTGGGTTCGAAGGGCTGAGAGTCGGACATAACCTTGTCTAGGTTTAAGGTGTCTTCAGGACACTCTGATGAGAGACGAAGGTGGAGCTGCTTCTTTAGGGTTCTGGAGGTGTTTCAGGGTTATACATGGAGGGGAGAGCTGAACAGAGACAGAGAGAGGAAAAGAAGAAAACCTAGATCTATTATGTGTTTTCTTCTTCAGGTTATTTGTAGTTGTAAGTTCTCTAAGCTTGTATATGAAACACTATTGTAAACCTTGGTTGATTGATAGCACTTGTTCCCACACGAGATGTACCCTCTGCATGAGGGGAACTCGTTAAATCTCTGTGTTATGTTTATGTTATGCAAACTGATCTGTGAAGTTGAAGAGGAATAGGGGCAGAGTTGCGGTCTACGGTTGATTACAGAGGTAAATCGGGGTCTGCGATTCTCAACAAGTGGTATCAGAGCACAGGCTCAGGAATTCACAGACTCAGGCATTACGCTAAAAGCATACAAGGAAGATCCGAAGACTGTTGTAGAAGACTCGAAGGTTGAATCAATTATGGGGTTGGTTTAAGGTGGAGTTTTCTGCAGTGTTTGATTTAGGCTCATGGATGGGTGTGTGAAGGTGATTTGCACATGGCGGTGAAGAGGGAATCAAAGCATCATCCAAAAGGCTCAAACTTATCAAAACAGGTGTTCAGTTTTCCGCTGCGGTCAAAAGGTACATGTGATGTTCTGTTTTTGAAGCTTCTGAATACTCAAAGCTGTTTCAGTTTATGGAATCTAGACACTAGGAGAACGCAAGGATGTAGACGTCTTCAACGATTGAAAAGTCAGTTTTTGGTTGTTGAAAGTCTGTGTAGTGGTGTTCAGAAATTTGATGAAGGTACAACTATTGGAGTCACAAATTTACTAAGGGGCGCCGTCAAAGGTAAATCTGTGTAAGAGGGTTGTTAGGTCAGCTAGTTGTGTAGAAGATTCAGATGAGTATGAAGATGGACCAGGCAAATTGTGTTGAAGTGGTCAGATTTGAGAGGTGTTGGGTGAATGGTGAAGTCTCAGGTTGTCAGAGATTTGAAAGGAATACAATCAAGGTAGGTCTACAGAGAATGGGAATGCAGAAGAGTACCAAGAGTCGAAGTTGCAGCCAATGCGATTTTATTTGTCAAGGCGGAGTTGGTTCTTCAAAGTGACTTAAAATCTCTGGAAGACTTTTGTAGACGTTGCAGGACTGTGCAAGAGTTTGCAAGTAAGTGCAAGAATCTACAAGGCTGGCGCAAGGTGACTGGGGTTAGGTTTTGCATTGAGAAGAGAATCAGAAACAGAAAAGTTTTGGTTCGCCTGTTTGCATCTACAGAGATGATCTGTTGGATGAATCTTCTGAAGGTATCATTTGTAGGAAGTTTAAGTGTTTGTTGACACTTAATAAGGAAGCATGTGAGTATAAGGGGAGGATTCAAGTAGATCTCTGGTGGTTAAAGATGCAGGTTATGATAGACAAGACTAGTAGAAGACTAAGGGGTCTAGCAACATCATTAAGTTTCTCAGGAGAGTCACTTACACGAAGGTTAAGTGAGGATTCATCAATGGTGAAAACATGTCAAGTTGTATTGATGAATGGTTAGAAAAGGTATGATGCTGGTACCAAGGTTCTTCTTGGTAAGGTCTGCAAACGTGAAGAACTATTGCAGGGTTATGTTAACAGTAGGTGTGGCTTCAGGGATTCTAGAGTGAAGCACTAAAGGCTGTTACAAGGAGACTAGCGGAGGTTTTTTAAGCTGTTGGTCGGACATCCGTTTTAACATGAGGTTGAGCAAGAGTTTTTATTGTCAGATCATACAAGCTGGGTTCATAACTCAGTTGGTTAAACAGATGGGATGTAAACTCAATCTCAGGAGTAATGCATTGGGATGAGATTGTTTTACAGGATGAGTCAGAGATTGTTTCAGTTTTGAAGCATGTGTGATTCATGTGTTCTGCATGGGATTCATGAAGTTTGGTTCAAGCTCAGTGCACATGAGGGGAATCGAAGGTAGACTAAGTGAATCAGGTTGCAGACGGATACAGATGATATACAATCATGATAACATGTCTGTGGTATTTATCAGAAACCATGGAAGAGGTTGTGTGATTTTGTAATCGTGTTCTGAGAGGTTGATGTCTCAGGTTTTACTAGTTCTAAAAGTTTCAAGATCAAGGTTCCACAAGCAAGCAAGGTGTTACTTGCAGGTGAATTAGAAGTTATGGTTTTAGGTGGAGTTGTTGTGAGGAACATGAGAATCGAGTAAAGGTCTTCATAAGTGTTTCTAAGCCCAGGAGAAACAAGATTGAAGAAGTTGATTCGTGTAAGGAGTGACACGAACTTGTTGGGACAGCTGAAGAGCATCATAAGCTATTCAGAGAAGCTGTCAAGAACAAGGGTGAAGTTGTATTGCTTCGCAGACTGAAATTTCAGAAAGTTCGAACATAGGGACAGTCATGACAGTCTAAGGATTTGATAGGTGTTGGGAATTTCAGAGCAATGTCAGAGGATGGCATTGAAGAACACAAAGGAACATCAATGGTTGGTTGTGTTCTGTATTGATTATCAAGGTTTTCTTCAAGGTTGTCGGGTGTAGTGGTCAGAGTTCTTCTGCAAGTGGGATTCAATCATCTGGAGATGGAAGCTTGAGGGAGAGTCGCGAATCTCTTGAAGTTTCTGAAGATGAAGTTGAAAATTCCTATGGTCAACGAACATAAGGATCATCGGAAGTTGCAGGTTCTACAGGAAAAGAAAAGCTTTGTTTTTTTTTCTTCTCAGGAAAGAATCAACACAAAGGGGATTTTGTGAGTTGGACCAAATGAAGCAAAAGGTGGAGTTTGTTGTAAATGTTTGCTTCATATGGGCTTATTTGGTCTGAACCAAGAACTGGGCCTATATTGGTGTGAAGCCCATACAGGATCCTTTTTGTGTGGCCTGCAGGACTAAACCGACATAAGCTCTAGGGTTTCACTATAAAAGGAAAACTAGGGTTGAAGAAACATGTATGCTGTAGAAGAGCACGCCCTAAAGAAGCTGGTGGTATATTGGTGACGGCTGTAGGGCACAGCGCAGGGCGCTGTGCATGGCAGACACAGTGACGCAGGGCGCAGTGCAGAGAGCATGCGCAGGGCGTCGTACATGGAGCTTGAAGCTGTGCACAGAACCATGATAAAGGAGCAGAAGCTTGGCTGGGGTCGAAGGGGTGAGAGTCGGACATAACCTTGTCTAGGTTTAAGGTGTCTTCAGGACACTCTGATCAGAGACGAAGGTGAAGCTGCTTCTTTGGGGTTATGGAGGTGTTTCAGGGTTATACATGGAGGGGACAGCTGAACAGAGACAAAGAGAGGAAAAGATGAAAACCTAGATATATTATGTGTTTTCTTCTTCAGGTTATTTTTAGTTGTAAGTTCTCTAAGCTTGTATATGAAACACTATTGTAAACCTTGGTTGATTGATAGTGGATGTTTGTGGGAGAAGGTTCCCTCACAAGATGTACCCTCTGCATGAGGGGAACTCGTTAAATCTCTGTGTTATGTTTATGTTATGCAAACTGATCTGTGAAGTTGAAGAGGAATAGGGGCAGAGTTGCAGTCTGCGGTTGATTACAGAGGTAAATCGGGGTCTGCGATTCTCAACACTATATTTGTCTTTTTTTGGTGGATATTTAATTAGTAGTTTAGCTGACCTTTTTTTTTATAATTGTTAGATACCTCTTTATTCTGAAGATAAGGACGAGAAACTTAAGTGGTTGGCTTATGGTCCACGTAGTGTAGCCAGATTTTATACAGACTACATTTTAAATGGCCTGCGGTTTTCATACAAAGTCAGTGCATAGGCTAAGTCAGAATAGTGGGCTTTATTATGAGGCGACAAAAATGTGTAGATCTAGTGCAAGGGACACATCACAAGTGGTAGATGTTGTATCATACTATGCTATAATAGTTGATATTATCTTCTTAGAATATAATGTCTTCTACGTTCCAATATTCCGGTGTCAGTGGGCTGTTAAAGGTAATGGTGTTAAGGTAGAAGATAGCTTTACGCTGGTTAATATGAATCAGAGCCAAATGTCATTTGCAAAGGACCCATTCATTTTAGCCTCTCAAGCGAGACAAATATTTTACTCCAGGGAGAATGATGAATCTAGTTGGTATGTAGTTTTGAAAGGTCCATCTAGAAGATACAGTGATGATAATGTGGAAGATGGATAAGTTGATCTTGGACCATTACCTTCGAATATTAACATGACTCTAGAAGACGTAGGAGATGAGGCTCAAAATGTCATAGATGATTGTTAAGGAATTTTTGTGTGATTGCGTTCATTTTCTATTTTTTTAAAAAAGGGGATAATGATTGGTTTCACATGACTGTTATGTTTTTTTTATTGGATACTTGGTCTGTCTTTGAGTCTATATTTGAGTTTCCGTTTGAGTTTTACAGAAGGATTGCGATGGGGGGTAAGGGCAAAAAAGGGAAAAGGAAGACCAACATATAAGAAGAAGACCCTGAATTTGTTGGCACCATATATCCACATGACATGCAGCCTCAAGACACACAGTTTGATGAACCGCATCCTCAGACTGTTCTCGATACCCATATGGTTCGGTCTGAAGTTGATAAGGACGATACAAAACAAGGAGCCAAGAAAGAGTCCGCTGCTGTCCCTGAGGAGGCTACTGATACGGTTCCGCCCCAGCCTAAAAAACACAGATGACCAACAATTGAAATATATTGCCACAGATCCTAATACATGAATAAGAGTACAGTTCACTGAATTTGGAGAACCGTGTGGAGAAGGATCGGTTAAGTTGTCTTCCTACTTAGGTCCCCTGGTAAGAGAACATGTTCCTATTGTGATAGACGATTGGAGAAAAATTGGTGAGGAGCTAAAGACAGTTCTATGAAATCTGTTAAGGTAATTTAATTTCAGTCACATTCACAATTAATTTGCTCTAAGTACTCTTATCTTTTTTTTTTGTTTTTTACGTTATTAGATACGGTTTGAACTAGATGGAAAATATGAGAAAACGGCTGTTATTAAGCAGATGAGATGTTTATGGAGGGCCTCTAAGTCACGTTTGGTTAATCAGGTTAGGAAAGCTCAGAACAACGTAGAAAGAATGAAGCTGCGGCCAGACAATATTCCTACGGCAGAGTGGAGGAAGTTTGTCAAAGAGAAGACTAGTCAGGAGTTTAAGGTACTAGCTTGTAATTAATTTATTTTCCACATTTAATGTGCTAATACTTTTATATAGGCTGTTAGTGATTCGTACAAGGAAAGAAGACATAAGAAGATTTCTCACACATGTAGCCGTAAAGGAATGGTTAGATTGGCTGAAGATTTAGTAACTGTCAATCAGTGATTATCAATATATTTTGGACACCAGTTCTGACAATGGTTTCTTAATGTTACTGAATGTGTTTTAATTATGTAGAGAAAAGAGAGCTCAGATGAAGTGACTAGACTGAATGTGTGGGTCAAGTCACAAACTAAAACAGATGGGACAACAGTGAACACGGATGCTGCTGCAAAGATTGTAAGTCATTCTTTTATGATCCTCTCTTCTATGTTTTTCATTATAATTTACGTCTATAAACATAAGTCCGAAATTTACTAGGAAATGACAAATGAGTTCGTTTCTGATGCTCCATCATCATCATCATCACTACAAGAAAACAGTCGTGTTGTGACGGAACTTTGCGACGCCAGATGGTCCTCGCAATATTGCGACGGAATTTCGAGCAACTTGCGAGAAAGACGATGAAAACTGCAAATCCCTCGCAAAATTTGCGAGGGAAGAATCCGTCGCAAATTTGCGAGGGATTTGCTATAGTTTTGCGAGTCCTTGAAACTTCCTCGCAAAACACACGCAAATCCCTCGCAAAATTTGCGACGGATTAGCGGTGAAATATATTTGCGAGGGAGTTGCAAGGGATGAAGATGTCGGCAACCACGTTTTCCCCGGGTGTAACTGTTTTCTCGGTAAAACAGTGAATGCCTCGCAAGTCTCTTTCAAAAAATAAATATTTTTTATTTCCCTCGCAAATCCCTTGCAAATTTCCCTAGCAAATCCATAGCACTTATTTTTAGTATGCCTATAAATAGCAAGTCCATCATCTATGGAAGCCACAACACAAAACACTTACAACAAAAGCAATTCTACTACCAAAAAAAAATTTTTGAAAGAAAAAAAAAATAGAAAAAATAATATTGTGAAAAAAAAGAAAGGCTACAAAAAAAAAGCCTAAAATTTTTTAAATTATACAATAATGCTTGGAGGGGGGCAGCATGAGATATACACAAGGCGACAGTGGATGTACAATCACCGAGATCCGGAGACCGGTGATGTGACGAAAGAGTTTTGTGACGGGTTGCGCGGTTTCATGTACCAGGCGACAAACCAAGACTTTGCTCGTGAAAACGGTACAATATTTTGTCCATGTCCTAAGTGCTTCAACATTAAATATTTGGAATTTAATCTAGTGAAGAAGCATATTTACATTAGAGAATTTATGCCAAATTACTATGTATGGTTACATCATCGAGAGAGTTGTTGCAGTAACATTGGAAGTAGTAGTATGAGTTATGCTGTTGATCAACCTAGTAATTATGGGCATCAAGAATCTGATCAATTTGGTTTTTGTGGGTATAATGAGGAAAATAGATTTCATGATATGGTTAATGATGCATTTCATGAAACTACTGCTGCATTTCCTGAGAATAATACGGAAGAACCCAATGTAGATGCACAACGTTTTTATGATATGTTAGATGCTGCAAATCAACCTATCTACGATGGATGTAGAGAAGGACATTCTAAGTTATCATTGGCATCTAGGATGATGACAATTAAAGCTGATAATAACTTCAGTGAGATTTGCATGGATTCTTGGGCTGAACTCATTAAAGAGTATTTGCTAGCTGATAATGTATCGGCTCAGAACTACTACGAAATACAAAAGTTAGTTGCGAGTCTTTGATTACCATCTGAAATGATTGATGTGTGCATTGACTATTGCATGATATCAGCCTACTCAAGGAAGGACGCGAGTGCCAAATAAACGTATGTGGTACTTGCCCGTTGCTGATAGATTGAAACGCCTATACCAATCAAAACGGACTGCAGCGGCAATGAGATGGCATGCAGAACATTCTACTGAAGAAGGAGAAATTACGCACCCATCTGATGCAAAGGCGTGGAAACATTTCCAATCGGTATATTCTGACTTTGCTCAAGAGTGTAGGAATGTTTATCTTGGGTTGTGTACAGATTGTTTTAGTCCATTTGGTATGTCAGGGAGGCAGTATTCTTTATGGCCTGTTATATTGACGCCATACAATCTTCCTCCAGATATGTGTATGCAAAGCGAATTTATGTTCTTGAGTATTTTGGTACCAGGTCCAAAGCATCCAAAGCAAGTTCTAGATGTCTTCTTACAACCTCTGATTCATGAGCTGAAGCAATTGTGGTATGAAGGTGTGCAGACGTTCGATTCGTCGAAAAAACAGAATTTCAATATGCGGGCAATGCTAATGTGGACGATTAGTGACTTCCCTGCGTACGTAATGTTATCTGGGTGGACAACACACTGAAGATTATCATGTTTTTATTGTATGGGACGTATGGAGGCATTTCAGTTAAAGCATGGACGAAAACCTTGTTGGTTTGATTGTCATCATCGGTTTCTTCCCTTGGATCATCCGTACCGGAAGAACAAGAAGTTGTTCAGAAAGAATAAAGTTGTTCGTGTTCCTCCACCAACTTATGTCTCTGGAAATGATTTATTTGAGCAGATTAATTACTATGGCGCTCAAGAAACCTGTAAACGTGGGGGGGGGGGTAACTATCACACACCAGCAAACATGCCAGATGGATATGGAAGCGCTCACAATTGGCACAAGCAGAGTATTTTTTGGGAGCTTCCATATTGGGAAGATCTTCTATTGCGGCACAACCTTGACGTGATGCACATCTAGAAATTTTTTTTTGAGAATTTTATCGTTACGCTTCTGAATGTGCAGGGTAAAACAAAAGATAGCAGGAGATCTATGTTGGATTTGGCGGAAATATGCGCAAGGATCGAGTTACATCTTACTAGAGATGGGGCTACCAGTACCCCAATTTTGATTGTCAGCAGAGGCTAAGAAGGTGTTGTTCGAGTGGGTTAAATCTGAAATGAAGTTTCGAGATGGATTTGTCTCTAAATTTTCGAGATGTGTAGAGCAAGGCCAAAAATTTTCTGGTATGAAGAGCCATGATTGTCATGTCTTCATGCAACGGCTACTACCGTTTGTATTTTTTGAGCTCTTGCCAAAACACGTTCACGAAGCTATTGCAGGTATATAAGTATATAATGATATATATATATATATTTATATATTGATATATATACCTATATAATTAATTCACCCATGAATTTTTTATTCATTGGTTGTAGGTATCGGAGTTTTTTTCCAGGACTTATGCACTAGAACATTGACCAGTGATGGCATAGAGCAGTTACGAGCTAATATTCCGGTGTTAATTTGTAACTTGGAGAAAATATTTCCCCTTGCTTTTTTTGATGTGATGGAACATCTTCCAATCCATCTACCACATGAAGCTGATCTTGGTGGGCCAGTGCAATTTCGCTGGATGTATCCTTTTGAGCGGTTTATGAAAGGTCTAAAAGGAAAGGCCAAAAATCTTGCCAGAGTTGAGGGGTCGATAGTCGCCGAGAGTTTAACAGAGGAAACATCTCACTTCACATCATACTACTTTTAGCCCCACCGTGAGAACCAAAAAATCACGTACTCGACGATATGATGACGGAGGCGTTGCACCTACATATAACGTTCCTGATGTTCCAGATATCTTTGCTCAGATAGGAAGACTTGCTGGAAAGTTAAAGGAATTTTGGTGGGAAGATCATAGCTATTGTCGAGCAACTCACAATTACATCTTGAGGAATCTAGATTATGTTCAACCTTTTGAGAGGTATTCTTGTTTAAAAACTAAAATTAATTTTATTTTATAAGATAATGAACTAACAAATCTCTATTTTTTTAGAGTTTTTGAAATGCAGATTCGTGAAGCATATCCTAATTTAGAAGAATCTGACTATGAGGCTTACAAAGAGCGGGATTTCGCTAATTGGTTAAAATACTATGTAAATATATGTATGAAATAAATTTAAATTAACTATATGTATTATAATTTTTTAATTTAAATAAACTAATAGTCTAAATATCTTATTCATTTATATAGATTCAGAATGGATGTGGAAATGAACCCTTGCCTCTTTGGTTAAATGAGCTTGTTCAAGAACCAAGAGCGAAGATCACTACTGCTCTGATGTACTTTACTCGCAGTTATACTTTTCATATGTACGCACACGGAAGTCGCAAAGCTACAGCAAATTATGGAATCTATGTACAAGTTGGTGATAGCGATTTCTATGGAGTTTTGCAACAAATATTAGAAGTTGATTATCCAGGGCTTCTGAAGCTGAGATGCGTACTTTTCAAATGTAACTGGTTCGATCCATCGGCCCGAGGTGTGCGAGCAAATAATTGGGGAGTTGTCGATGTGAATGCGAACAGATCGTATGCCAAATTTGATCATTTCATCCTAGCATCACAAGCACAACAAGTGAGCTTTCTGCCCTATCCTTGTTTAAGAACAAGACGTGAAATGTGGTTATCAGTCATTAAAGTTAATCCTCGAGGCCATATAATTGGGTTAGTTGATGATCAAGTCGTGTTGCAACAAGAAAGAGTCGGTGAAGTTACCATTCCAAACATGTCAACGGAAGATCTTATCCACACTGATCCACAAAACAGACAATTTGAAGATGTTGATGATGTTTCTGAAGAAGAGGGTGAATTAGACGAATTCGAAGAGTCCGATGACAGAGAAGATTCTGATGATGATGATGTTAATTCTAGTAGTTCAGAAAATGAATCTGATTGAGTAATTGTATATTTTTTTTGTTTTTGTTTTTGTTTTTGTTGTTTTTTTTTTTAAAAAAGAGTTATTAAATTGCGAGGGATTTGCTTTCGAATTGCAAGGAATCTATTGCCTTCCCTCGCAAAATAGTAGCAAATTCCTATACCCTAAACGTTATTTGCGAGGGACTTGCGAGGAAGTGGTAAACGTTCTAGCAGATCCTTCGCTAATCCCTCGCTAATCCCTTGCGGATCCCTTGCATATTAATAAACTTGCCAACATTGTTTACTAATGATCATTAACCTTTTCAAACTAAAGGAATGCAATCCCAAACCAATATAAAGAGACAAGAAGCTTTTGATTGTTTATTGATATATGTTGTTTAGGGTATAGGGTTGGTAAATGTTGTTTAGGGTAAAGGGTTGATAAATGTTGTTTAGGGTATAGGGTTTATAAGATATATATGGTAAGGGATTTATTTAGAGCTCTTGATTGAGTAAATTTGAATGAGGATATGTGATTCCTTTTTCAAAGTGTATGATATTAGTGAAGATTCTAATGATGATAATGTAAGTGTTTAGGGTATAGATTTGCGAGGGATTTGCGATGGATATGCGAGAGATTTGCGAGGAGTTTTCGACAACCACTAGATAATCCCTCGCAAAACTGTAAAATATAGACTCAAATATTGCGAGGGCTTTGCGACTTGTCCTAGCTAATCCCTCGCAAATTTGTAAAACCTAGATACTCAAATTTTGCGAGGGATTTGCGACTGCCTCTAGCTATGCCCTCGCAATATCGTAAACCCTAGACAATCAAGTTTTGTGAGTGCTTTGTGAGGCGCCCTAGCCAATCCCTCGCAATATCCTAAACCTAGACACTCAAACATTGCGAGGGGTCCTAGCTAATCCCTCGCAATGTTTATTATTTACGACTGATTTGCGAGGCGCCCTAGGTAATCCCTCGCAATATTTGCTAGGGCTTTGCGAGGCTTTAAAAAGTTTATATATACAAGATCAATCGCGGTTGTAGCTTGCTCAAACCCAAAACAATCAGCCGTCAAAACCCTAATTTTCTCTCCGATCTTCCGTCAAACCCTAGCTCTATTCCAATCTTCTTCCGGTGTTCTTCTTCCGACAAGGTAAAACACAAATCTCATCTGATTTCTTCTTCTATGCTTTTCATTTGTTTTTATTTCGATTTTGTTTTTATCTCGTTTTGTTTTCTTTTTTTTTTTTCTTTTGTTTTAAGATCTTGCATTTTGCTTTCGATCTTTCCTTTCGTTTTGGTTTTGATTTCGATCTAATTTGTATATGTTTGGAGGCAACGATTACACAAGATTCCTGTCGGATCGAGGTTTAGCCTCTCCCACTTCTTATAATCCCTCTCCCACTTCTTCTAATTGTCGCGGTGCCTCCGGTTCTCACAACCCTTCGGGTTCTCACAATAGCCGCCGTCAAAGCCTGCCTGCGACGCCTGCTTATAATACGCCTTCACCAATTCCTGCGGCAGATCCTGACATTGCAGCGTCTCAACCCTCGCCTTCCTCGTCTACAGTCATGTCCCAACGTCTCAACAATCTGACTTTGGAGCAGTTACTCGATAGTCCTGGTCGAGCTGGTTTGACTAAACTAGATCCGCGACGACCTCCAGAACTCTGTGGTAAGAATTTTTTTTTAAAGTTTTTAATTAATAATATAATTACGAATTGTATTTGCATGGATTCTGAAAGTTTTATTTGTTTTTGATGTTCATATATTTTACCATGTTTTCCCTTAGTTTATTCACATCTTTTGCATCATTTTCTATCCATTTTCACCATTATTGTGTAGCTTTAGGACTAATCATGCATTAGAGTGTAGTTGCATTGCATTTGCATCTTTTCATGCATAAATAGGTGATTTTGGAGCTTAAGGAGCATGGAAGCAATTGAGAAGAGATGTGAAGCAGTCATGAGGAGGAAACAAGGGAGTTAAAGGCTGAAGAACCAAGACCCGAAGTCCAGCTCGACCAAGCACTCGACCGAGTGGGAGATGGACTCGACCGAGTGGAGCCGCACCAGGGAAGCCAGCTCGACCTGTCACTCGACCGAGCACTGGTCGAGTTGACCGATCCGTGGACCACTTTGACTTTTCCTATTTTTAGGGCTTCCACCTTCCCCACTATATAAGGACTTGTACTGCAGCCACCTGAACCAAGTTTTTAATTCTAGATTTTATTCCAGCTTTTAAGAAACCTAGTTTTTACCTTTTTAGGAATTTATTCCTTTTGCTTTTTATTTTCTTTTTTGGATCTTGTTCTTAAAAAAAGAGAAATCCTCTCATACTTGTTGGTTCAATAACTTTCTAAGTATTGAGAATCTGAGTTTGATTTCTTCTTTAAAGTTGTAGATCTTTATCTTATCTATCTAATCATGCAAGTTTCAATGATTTCTGGGTTTATGATTTGTTTGATCATGTCTTGTTGTGAGTAGTCTTCTGAGGATCTTGAGGATGGGTTAGGATAGATTGATCTTGTGGTGTATCTGATTTGATCAAGCTTGATTGTTGTAGATCTCTTCTAGGCTAGATATTCTTAATGCTGATTCTATATCTGAGAGGGTAGGATCTGATCTTAAGCTTTTAGCATCACACCAATGTTTAGAAAGCATAGATAAGGCTAGATCTAGAGCTTACCATTAGGCTTGCTAAGAGATTAGAGGTCTTGTTTGGTTTGAGATGTATTGCTTAATGCCTGCTTGTGTAGATTCTTTTCATTGTGAGAGCAAGTCTAGGATTGCATAGGTTTGATTGTCTCTTGACCATGAGAGTGGGAGAGACTTGTCTTAGATTAATATGTCTAGAGGTCAGCTCAAAGTTTGCTTGAGATTTGTTGATCAAGTTAGATTACCACAATGATTAGTTTATCCCATGAATCCATCCTCAGGAACCTTCTTTGTTTATTGAATTTCTAGTTTAAATATCATCGTTTGCTTGTTGTTTGATCTGATTTGGTATTGCTCTGTTTTTCTTGTCTTGCTCTGTTTTCACGTTTTTACCCAACTCGACCACCCACTCGACCTACACTCGGTCGAGTGCTGATCGAGCTGTTCCCCAGATTTCTTGTTTATGCTTTGTGTTTGTCTTGTTTCATTCCTGTTTGATTTCTATTTCATTACTTGCCTTGCATTAGTTCTTATCTAGTGTTTACAGTTTCTGTTTCTGTTCTTGCATCATTGCTTTTATAATCATCTTGTCTTATTTGCATTTAGTTCCTAGTTCTTGTAGTTTACTTTCTGCTTTTCATCATTATCATCATAGGATTGTTAGTGACAGACAATCATCATCATATTTGGCTTAACTTAGAATCATATGCACATCTTGATTGTTCACAAGCACTCAGACTGGATTGACACCTCTTATACTGCAACTGCATAAGGGGAATTGAAACACTCATCATCATTCCATATCATACACTTTCACACACATTCACCATCACCACACAAAATAACATGTTTCAATTTGGCGCCGTTGCCTGTTTGAGTTAGTTTTTGTGACATTTAGGATCCATATTAGTCTAAGATTAAGTTCTTTTAAGCATTTGTGAAGTTTCTGCACTTGTATCTTGTGTTTCTGGGTTGAAGTTCCATTTCAGGTACCACTCGACCAGTCACTCGACCACCACTCCACCGTGTGGGGATCGAGCAGTTGATCGAGCCAGACCCCGGATCTCTGTTCGTCTCTTTTTCCAGTTGCCCTACCTTCCTTCTAGAGCCTGTGCTCAGTCGCTTGCTCAGGAAAAATCGTTTGTGAAAGTTGATGCACATAAGGTCCAAAGGAAAGGACAATCTTCAAAGGTATAGTGACAGCATCAACAAGTTAACAAAAGGTGTGGGATCAAAGAAAAGGAGAGTTGTTCAGCAACAACAGGAGGTTCCAGTAGCCATGGATCAGCAGGATCAAGTTCAGAGACCAAGGCACATTGGTGCTGGAGATGCACCCAACACACACAACCAAAGAGCTGGCATTGTCCCACCAACAGTTGCCAACAACAACTTTGAGATCAAGAGTGGTTTGATTTCAATGATTCAAGCCAATAAGTTTCATGGATTGCCTATGGAGGACCCCTTAGATCATCTTGATGAGTTTGACAGAATATGTGGCCTCACAAAGATAAATGGAGTAAGTGAGGATGGTTTCAAGCTGAGGTTGTTCCCTTTCTCTCTTGGGGACAAGGCTCATTTATGGGAGAAGACTCTGCCTACTGGTGCTATCACTACTTGGGACCAATGTAAGAAGGCTTTCTTGGCCAAATTCTTCTCCAATGCTAGGACTGCTAGATTGAGAAATGAGATCTCTGGATTTGCTCAAAGGAACAATGAGAGCTTTTGTGAAGCTTGGGAAAGGTTCAAGGGCTACCAAACTCAGTGCCCTCATCATGGATTCAGTATGGAGTCATTGTTGAGCACACTCTATAGAGGAGTCCTTCCATAGTTCAGGATGCTTCTTGACACAGCCTCCAATGGCAACTTCCTCAACAAGCATGTAGATGAAGGCTGGGAGTTAGTGGAGAATCTTGCTCAATCAGATGGCAACTATAATGAAGACTATGATAGGACTATAAGGAGTTCCTCAACTGATCAAGAGGATAAATACAAGAAAGATTTGAAGATGGTCAATCAGAAACTTGACAAGATACTCCTAAGCCAGTCTAAATCTATTCACTTCATTGGTGAAGAGGAAGCTCCAGTTCAAGGAGGGGAGACTGAGTTTGCTGAGTTGTGCTACATGCAGAACCAAGGTGGATTCAAGGGCTACAATCAAGGTGGTTTCAAGAACAACAACCTATCTTATAGGAGCACCAATGTGGCTAATCCACAAGATCAAGTCTACCCTTCCCAACAGCCTCAACAGCCTCAAGGGTTCCAAAACTATATCCCCAAACAACAGCAGCAGGTGTTCCACCCCCAGTTGTGTCCCCCACCAGGGTTTCAGACTAACCAAGGCCAAGAACAAGACCTTAGAGCTATGATACAGCAGCTGTTGATTGGTCAAACACAAGGGAAGATAGAGGAAGCCAAGCAGTTTGCAGAGTTAAACCAAAGGCTTACATCCCAGTACAATGACCTGAACATGAAGTTTGAAGGTCTTAACTCTAGAGTGAAGTACATGGAGAGCAACATAGCCTCTTCTTCAGCTCCAAAACCCAACCAACTCCCTGGAAAGGCTGTTCAAAATCCAAAGGAGTTCACAGCCAAGGCCATTCTGATTCAAGAGAAAGAAGTCACTGAGGACAGTGAAGTCCAAGTTTGGGGGAATTCATCAGTTACTGAAGCCCCAAGTGACATCTGTGCAAAGCATCAGGAACTCGCAGGAGAACTCGACCAGGAACTCGAGCAGCCACTCGACCGAGTGCATGCTCGAGTGGCCAATCGAGCTGAGCATTCCGAAGCTGTCAAGCCTGCTAAGTACATTCCTCCTGTTTACAAGCCTCCACTACCATTCCCTGGGCGTTTCAAAGCACAGAAGATCAAAGAGTTGAGGGAAATAATTGAGAAAAAGGAGATGTTGGCTAGGCAACAAGAGGAAGAGAGGGTTTTGAAAGAAGAAGCTTTGGTTAAGAAAGAGGAACAAGTGTTAGCAATTCAAGAGATCATAATAGCTTACCAAGAAGAGGAGAGAGGACCTGCCTTGGACCAGTATGAGCCATATTCTCTCTACAAAATTTTTTTGCTTGATTTGTCTAGTAAGAGGGCTGAAGCTCAAGATGAGAAGGATCTTGAGAACCTTGGAGGAGTGATCATTCCAGTGAAGCTTAAGGATCCTGGGCCTTTCTATTTGCCATGCACTATCAGCTACCTCCACTATAATCAGTGTCTTTGTGATTTGGGAGCTTCAACAAGTGTGATGCCATACTCCATGGCTCAAAAGCTAGGGAGAACTGATTTCAAATCTACCAACCTCCATGTGCTTCTAGCTGATGGGACAAATAGAGAGGTAGTTGGCAGATTGGAGAATGTCCCACTTAAGATAGGGAAAGCAAGGATTCACACTGACTTTGTGGTGATAGAAATGGAAAAGGAGCCTGAGGATCCAATTTTGCTAGGGAGGCCATTCTTGGCTACTGTTGGAGCAGTAATTGATGTGAAGGAAGGTCTTGTGACCTTGAACATTGCTGAAGATGTGGTTATGAAGTTTAATATCCACAATCCTACCAACCTTCCTACCATTGATGACCAACCTTTCACTATCAAGGACAAAGGAGGTCAAGGAAGTTTAGGTGATAAAGCATCCCCAAAGGTTGAGTTCCCATCTCAAGAGGATACTGTTGAGAAGCTTAAGAGGTCAGTCCAAGAGTTGACTAGTATGGTTGAGAATCTTCAAGTCAAGCTGAACAAGAGGATTTTGAGGAAGGCAAGGCCAAGGCTCAAAATTAAAAAGAAGTATGGTTTGTGTGCTAAGGGTGAGGTGATCAAGGATCAACTTCACAGTGATCAGGAGGTTCCAGGGAGGATTTCATCACCTCCTTGGTATTTGAACCAAAGTTAAGAAGGGAACCAAAGTCAAGCTTAGTGACTTTAAACAAGCTCACTAGGGAGGAAGTCCCTAAGGTATCCCTTGTACATATGGTTTAATTTTCTTAGTAGTTTGATGTGTTTTGTTTTATGATTTTGTTGGACAGGCTTTTAAGTGGTGATATAGTTGGGTAAGGAGAGATGTGGCCAAAGAGAAGAAGGTTCGCAGGCCCACTCGACCACAAAACAAGAGGTACTCGGCCGAGCTGGATACTAATTGAGGCCCAATCTATTCCCATTCTTCTAGAATGATCAAATGGAGGGAAGAACAAGGAGAAAATTTTCAAAATTTCAAATTTGGTCAAGGAGCTCGACCACGTGCTGGTCGAGTGGTGGGGTCGAGTGGCAGCCAAAAAGCAAGTCAAAGATTCCCAATTCAAATTTGAAATGTAAGGACGCTCCAACCTTGTTTTCTTGTCTCCTAGGCTTCTTTAAATAGCCCTTGCTCGATCCTATACTTCTCACACTTGCTCATTTGCTCAAAACCTTTAAATTCAAGCTTTTAATCTCTCTCAAAGTTCATCTCTTGCTCTAGCTTTGTTTTTCCAAGTTTTTGGGTCACTAACCTATTAACTTTGAGCTTTGAGTCTATTTCCCTTCAGTTTCCTTTTGAAAATGTCTTCTAAGATCACCAAGAAGTCCCACAAAACCGATGCAAGCTCCCAGGAACGTCGTGATGCTGATCTTGAACCAAGAGGTCAAGCTAGGAGAGCCACTCGACGGGTCACTCGATCGACCACTCGACCGAGTTACGGGTCGAGCAGTCGGTCGAGCCAGGTGCCGAGTCTCAGGAAAAAGCCAATTGTGGAGGATCCTGAGAGGACTGAGAGTGAGGAAGAAAGAGAGCCTACTATTGTTGAGCTGATAAGTGGATACAGGAAGAAAGGGAAGAGGCCAGCAGTTGAAGAGGAGCAAGAAGAAAGTGAGAGTGCAAGTGAAGAAATGAGTGAAGAAGAAGAATTAAGGGATGATGGAGAGGCTGAATCTTGTGGGCTGTCAAAAAAGCAGCTGTATGATGCTTTTATGAGAATGGAGTTCCTGGGAACAAGATATCCTCACAAGGAGACCATGGAGAAGCTTGGTATTGATGAAGATGTGGCATGCCTTTTTGAGAAGAGCAGCCTCACCAAGTTCATGGAGCTTTGCTTGGAAGGCTATAGAGAGGAAAGCTGTGAGTTCCTAGCCACTGTCAAGCTGCACCAACACTTGAGGAAGAGTGCTGAGCATGGAGCTGGTCACATCTCCTTCACCATTAAAGGGAGGAAGCATGAACTTACTTTGAAGAAGCTAGCTGAGGTGTTTGGATTTGAGGTTGGGAGCCATAGGAGTTTGATGGTTCCAAAAGAGGAGTTATATGCTGTATGGGAGACCATTGGGGACAACAAATCCAAGAGTTCAAGGATTAGGAGCCCAGTCTTGAGGTATTACCATAAGGCTCTTGCCAATACTTTCTTTGCAAGAAAGGAGACTGGAAACATCAATGAGGGGGAGCTGAAGATGATTGATTTGGCCCTTAATGGAGTTCTTCTTCAAGCAAGGAATGGAACCATCATCCTTGGTAGCACTGTTGAGACAGATCTTGGAATGGTTTTGATAGACCACATGATACAGTTGAGGAGTTGGGTAGGAAAGCTTGAGAACAAGGGTTCAAGAGGAGCACTCACCATTGGAGGCATCATCACTCCAATCCTTCAAGCTGCCCACATCCAACTTAGAGGAGAAAGAGCCTTACCAAGATGGATTGACTCAAGCTACCTTGCCTCCACCCTCATCCTATCCAAGGAGATGCACCAAGGAAACCATATATTCAACTTTGAGCTTCCAACACTTGGGAAAAATCAGCTCATTTTGCCTAACCAAGGGCTCACCAACATTCAAGAAGGAGCCAACATTGATTTTTGGCCAACTGAGGAGCATTGGTTTGATGGAGTGATTCAACATAGGGTTGAGGAAGCTGAGAGTGCACATGTAGCTGATGGAGAGGAGCAGTTCTACTTTGAAGATTATGAGCCTAACCCAAGAGATAGTAGAGGAGTGAGGAAGAATGCCAAGAGGTTGACTCTTTTGCAAAAATGGGGCAAGTGGCAAGGAAAGAGATTTGATAAGCTCAAGAAGAAGGTGACCAACATGGCCAAGTCTATCAAAGGCTTGAAGAAGGAGATTGCTGAGCTGAAGAGTGGAAACTCATCTCCTAGCCAACATTCAAGCCCTTTGAGAAGAAGCAGCTCAACTAGAGCACTTTCAAGGGTTGCAAATCCTGTGGAACCAGCTAGGACTTCCATGTACGAGCCAAATCAGAGGAAGAGGAGCTCAAGTACCCGAGAACAACACTTTCCGAGGCACTCGACCGGGTCACTCAAGCAACCACTCGACCGAGCACCTCCACTGCACTCGGTCGAGCACCAGCCCAGAGCACCCTATGGCTTCCCACCTCCAGCTGCTTATCCAGGTTTTCAACATTACCCACCCTTCCCACCCCAATACTTTATGGATCCAGCACTCTATCAGCAGTACCAGCAGTACCAGACTCAAGATTGGGAGACTCGCAACCCAGCTCGACCCCCCCCCACTCGAACCAGCACTCGACCGAGTCAGGCTCGATTGGCATAGTCGAGCTGCCCCAAAGCCCATCTCCAAGCCACCAGCCTGATCCCAGCTACTCCTATGATAGCATGCAAATGGATGTGGACAACTTCTTCCACAATCCCTAAGGTACCATCATCACCTTCCCTTGTTTATACCATAGCATTTCATATTGTGTTTTGTGTTGTGTTTTGTTTTTGTTTATAGTCTTGAATCTTCTCACAACTTTTACACACAGGGACTGTGTGATTTAAGTTTGGGGGAGGGTTCTAGATAGCATTTGATGTTGTGTTTTGTTTTCTTATTTCAAATTTTTATCATCATCATGTTAGCATTTACATTAGCATCTAAGGCATAGAAAAACCATAAAAATTTGAAAATTTTTGAAAAAATCTTTATAAAAAAAGAGTGTTCATGTAGTTTGCATTGCATATTAGGATCTTGTTTAGCATGTTTCATGTAGAATTGTATAATATTTGCATTAGGGATCTATGATGAGTATTTCCTTGTTAGCTTGCTTAATTCACTAGACTAGGATCAATGCCCAAGTTATTAGTACTTTGATGCTAGATGAATAGTAGGAAGCATAAGATTGAACCAAGCATTGAATTCTTGCATTGTTGCTGGTCTAAGTTGAAGCATGTTGTGATTTGATGCCATTTCCTATTTATAAGAACCTAATATTGACTTTTAATTATCATTGTATGCATTGCTTTAAACTCATGGATACCATATACATACTTGGATCATCTTTCTCCTTTTTACCACTCTTGTTGATCCAAGTAGCTGATTAAATCATTAAGATCAGTTCCCCTACCCCTAAACCAAACCTTCTTTCAAGCCTTGTTTATTCTTGTGTGTGTGAGGCCTATTTTTGGGATTGAGCTTGGTAGAAAGTGTTAGGTTTGAACTGACAAGAGTAAGACCTTGTGTAGTTCTAGTTTGCATTTTTCAAACTAGATAGGACTAGGTTGTTCACTTGTTGGGTTTGGGACTTGGCTGTTATAAAAAAAAGAAAGAAATGAGAAAGAAAAAGGGTAGAGTCTTTAGGAGAGGAATGTGTTTAAGTGAAAGCTAATGTCTAGTGAAAGGATGGGAAGTAAGAAAATGTTATCTAAGATGGTTCTAGTCAAAAGAAAAAGAAAAGAAAGCAAAGAGCAGTTTAGCAAAAAGCTTAAGTGTCTTAAGAATAAGAAGAAAAGAGAACCATAGCATTAAGAAAGAATTCCCCATTCCACTAGAAAGATCAAATAAGAAACCTCTCCTAAGACTTGAAAACCAAAAGAGAAAAGGGTTAAAGAGAAAAGAAGAAGTTAAAGGGTAGCACTAGGATCATTTGGGTTTAGATTGTTAGGATAAACACTTTGGGTGCCTTTGGGTAGACAAGGTTTTATTCTTGTATGTGTCTAGGTGTTCTTACCTTTAGCATTCTTCTAAAGCTCAATCCATTTTTATGAGAGAACCTTGATTTAGACAAACCCCACTCTAAAAAGAGACCATCATTGTCTCAAAACCCTTTATTACCAAGCCAAATGAGTTTAAGCATTGCATAGAATTGATTCATGTTCTTGATTAATGAATGTTAAAGGAAATGGTTGATTTGAATGCATGTGGATATCTAAGGTTCAAGTCAATAAAGGTTGTGAAATGTTTGTCTAAAGTCTTTATTTCCAGCTCATTCAACTTGCATCATAGTACTAGTAACTTGGACATTGATTCTAGATGGTCTATTTGCAAGCTTTAGGAGCTGAGATCCCATTTTTAAACCTCACTTACCTTCTTATGTCTTGTTTATTTGCTTGAGGGCAAGCAAAGACTAAGTTTGGGGGTGTTGATGTTCATATATTTTACCATGTTTTCCCTTAGTTTATTCACATCTTTTGCATCATTTTCTATCCATTTTCACCATTATTGTGTAGCTTTAGGACTAATCATGCATTAGAGTGTAGTTGCATTGCATTTGCATCTTTTCATGCATAAACAGGTGATTTTGGAGCTTAAGGAGCATGGAAGCAATTGAGTCCAAATAGGAAGAGATGTGAAGCAGTCATGAGGAGGAAACAAGGGAGTTAAAGGCTGAAGAACCAAGACCCGGAGTCCAGCTCGACCAAGCACTCGACCGAGTGGGAGATGGACTCGACCGAGTGGAGCCGCACCAGGGAAGCCAGCTCGACCTGTCACTCGACCGAGCACTGGTCGAGTTGACCGATCCGTGGACCACTTTGACTTTTCCTATTTTTAGGGCTTCCACCGTCCCCACTATATAAGGACTTGTACTGCAGCCACCTGAACCAAGTTTTTAATTCTAGATTTTATTCCAGCTTTTAAGAAACCTAGTTTTTACCTTTTTAGGAATTTATTCCTTTTGCTTTTTATTTTCTTTTTTGGATCTTGTTCTTAAAAAAAGAGAAATCCTCTCATACTTGTTGGTTCAATAACTTTCTAAGTATTGAGAATCTGAGTTTGATTTCTTCTTTAAAGTTGTAGATCTTTATCTTATCTATCTAATCATGCAAGTTTCAATGATTTCTGGGTTTATGATTTGTTTGATCATGTCTTGTTGTGAATAGTCTTCTTAGGATCTTGAGGATGGGTTAGGATAGATTGATCTTGTGGTGTATCTGATTTGATCAAGCTTGATTGTTGTAGATCTCTTCTAGGCTAGATGTTCTTAATGCTGATTCTATATCTGAGAGGGTAGGATCTGATCTTAAGCTTTTTAGCATCACACCAATGTTTAGAAAGCATAGATAAGGCTAGATCTAGAGCTTACCATTAGGCTTGCTAAGAGATTAGAGGTCTTGTTTGGTTTGAGATGTATTGCTTAATGCCTGCTTGTGTAGATTCTTTTCATTGTGAGAGCAAGTCTAGGATTGCATAGGTTTGATTGTCTCTTGACCATGAGAGTGGGAGAGACTTGTCTTAGATTAATATGTCTAGAGGTCAGCTCAAAGTTTGCTTGAGATTTGTTGATCAAGTTAGATTACCACAATGATTAGTTTATCCCATGAATCCATCCTCAGGAACCTTCTTTGTTTATTGAATTTCTAGTTTAAATATCATCGTTTGCTTGTTGTTTGATCTGATTTGGTATTGCTCTGTTTTTCTTGTCTTGCTCTGTTTTCACGTTTTTACCCAACTCGACCACCCACTCGACCTACACTCGGTCGAGTGCTGATCGAGCTGTTCCCCAGATTTCTTGTTTATGCTTTGTGTTTGTCTTGTTTCATTCCTGTTTGATTTCTATTGCATTTACTTAGCGTCTAGTTCATTACTTGCCTTGCATTAGTTCTTATCTAGTGTTTACAGTTTCTGTTTCTGTTCTTGCATCATTGCTTTTATAATCATCTTGTCTTATTTGCATTTAGTTCCTAGTTCTTATAGTTTACTTTCTGCTTTTCATCATTATCATCATAGGATTGTTAGTGACAGACAATCATCATCATATTTGGCTTAACTTAGAATCATATGCACATCTTGATTGTTCACAAGCACTCAGACTGGATTGACACCTCTTATACTGCAACTGCATAAGGGGAATTGAAACACCCATCATCATTCCATATCATACACTTTCACACACATTCACCATCACCACACAAAATAACATGTTTCAGTTTTCAAGGTTTGAGCAAGACCCCTGTGTTGCTTCTACTGTTCGAAGCATCTTTGAAAAAGATTTCAAAGAGCCCCATGCCAATTGGACACAGACGCCAACTAGTGTGGTAGACCGTTGGTATGAAACATTTGCGGTAAGTGAATCTCTTTGTTCGCTATTTTACCATATGTTTTCTTTGCCTTAATTAAATATAGACTAATCCTTTCTTTTTTTGGAAGCAAATATACAATTGGGACCGTTGCATAAACGATAGAGTGAGGAAAGAGTTTAAAGAAAAGTTGAAGGAAAGGATGTGTGATCAAGTGTCGAGGTGGAAGTTGAAGTGGAAGCTGAAAGGTGATGAGGCAAAGCCACGGTGGATTGATCCTCAAGTATGGTAGGGTCTTGTTCGGTATTGGCTTGATCCAAAATCAGAAATCAAGAGCATCAACAGTCGGAATGCTCGCTATCATGATCCGGATGGCACCGGAATATACAAGCACCGTTCAGGCCAAACTTCGTTTAAAGCCCGTGCTCGAAAGCATGTAAGTTCCTTAAGTTTTTTTCTTTTTCTTAAGATTATGCCTTCTGAACTCTTTTATTTGTTAACTAATCTATCGCTTTTTTTTTTAGTCTGAGATCACTGGGAAGTTAACTCCGGATTTCCTACGAATCTTAGATGAAACTCATCGAAAACCGGATAGCTCATTTACGGATGGCAAGTCCGAGTCCCTGTTCAATAAGGTGTTGTCCAAGATTCAAGAGTTAGAATCTGAGCTTTGTACGGGGGAGAATGGAGAGAGTTCTGCTTCTGGTGGGGTGCCCATTCATATCAAAAATAAAATTTACACTGAGGTAAGTTACAAGTTTGTAGTTCTTTTTTTAAAAAATACTCAATGGTTAATGATTTTGTGATATCTTAGTATTGTTTTGTATGTGATAACTTAGGATTGTTTTTGTATGTGATAACTTAGGATTGTTTTTGTATGTGATACCTTAGAATTGTTTAGTATGTGATAACTTAGGATTGTTTTTGTATGTGATAACTTAGGATTGTTTTTGTATGTGATACCTTAGAATTGTTTAGTATGTGATAACTTAGGATTGTTTAGTTGGTGATAACTTGCGATTGTTTAGTATGTCTATTGTTTCTTCTGTATGTGATGATTGTTTAGTATGTGATCCATTGTTTTCTTTTGTATGTTTGTAACTTGTCGTTTGTTGTTTTGTCTTCAGGTTGCTCCGAAGAAGAAAAACAGAATTTTTGGGGTTGGTTCTCTGCAGTTTGAAGCGTCCTCTACCAGTAGCTGTCCACAACCTCTGTCTCCAGCTAATAATCCGATTCTCTTGGCTTAGAAGCTTGCTGCCGCTGAGGAATGCATTCAAACCCAGGCCATCAACCTTCAAGCCCAAGCGAGTCAAATCCAAGAAAGTAATCAAAGAATGCATAGCTATGATGCATACTTTGACTACCTCGCACAAAAAGATCCTGAGTTTGCTGCCAAGTTTCGAAACCCGACCAACCAACAAGGGGGCAACCCAGAATGCACCAACCAAGAAGGCACCAACGCAGAGGGCAACACAGGTGAAACAGGAGCAGCTGGTAGCCAAACTGGGACCAGAAACTTGACCTCTCTCTCTCAATCCTTTTAAAAACTCTGTTCTGATAACTTTGTTCTGATATCCCCGTGAGGGAGAAGACTTAAACACAACTTTTGTATTTGCATGGATTATGTTTTATTTTAATTTTAATTTTCAATTCTGTTCTGTTTATTATTCTTTTTTTTTTTGTCACATATAAAAAAAAATCAAACATAAAAATGTAAAATTGGCAAAAGAAAATATAATTAAATATGAAGAATTTCTATAAATTTGCGAGTACCAACAGTACTAGGCAGATTCATATAATCGTGGCAAAGCTGTCGCAAAATTTGCGAGGGATCTTACATTGCGATGGAGTTGCTACGATTTGCGGTCCTCGCAAATTGCGTGACAGTTGCGACTAAGATGGTCTCTCGCAATTTGCGTGTGATTTGCGAGAAATTTTCGAGGGAATTTGTCCCTCGCAAAATTTGCGAGGAAATTGCGATGTCCACTAATTTGCGAGACGCGTTTTGCGAGGAATAGTTGTCCCTCGCAAATACCTTGCAATTGTCAATTTGCGAGGGACTTGCGATGGATTCTTCTATCGCAAAACGACTGTTTTCTTGTAGTGCATCAAACCCAAAAGAAGACACTCTTGCTCAGATCTTTGGACCTGACAATCCTGGACGCCTGAGGGCAATGGGTAGAGGAATGAGTATGATGTTCATATATTTTACCTTGTTTTCCCTTAGTATTTCCACTTCTTTTGCATCAGTTACCATCTAGTTTACCCCTTTTTGAATACCTTTAGGACTGTTTATGCATTAGTGTGTAGTTGCATTGCATTTGCATATTTTCTTGCATAAACAGGTGATTTTGGAGCCTAAGGAGCATGGAAGCAATGCTAAAGAAGATTGGAGCTAAGAAGAGAAGAAAGCAAGGGAGTTAGAGCTGAAGAATCAAAGCCCAGAATTCCACTCGACCGCCTACTCGACCACACACTTGACCATGTGCTAAGGAGGACTCGACCGAGTGGAAGGAGCAGAAGGAGAGCCAACTCGACCGGTCACTCGACCGAGCACCAGGTCGAGTTGACCGAGCCGCCTAGCTATTTTGTCTTTTAGCATTTTTAGGGCTTCCACTCCTTTTTTATATAAAGCCTTGTACCCTCAGCCACCAAATAGTCCAGCTTTTTAGATATTCTTGAAACCTAGTATTTACCCTTTTGGGAATTTCTACTTTTTGCTTTTTAATATTTTTAGATTCTCTTCTATTTTTGAGGAAGAACACAAAGAATTCTTGGATTTTGTTGGTTCCATAACTTTCAAGATATTAAGAATTCTTGTTTGATTCCTTCTTCAACACTGAAGATCTCTGTTTCATCTATCTAATCATGCAAGTTTCATCATTTTCTGGGTTTATGACTTTGTTGTTCATCATGTGTGATTGTAAGTAGTTTGCTTAGATCTTAGGGATGGTTTAGGCTAGATGATGGTTGTGGTTGTTTGATCTGGTCAAGCTTGATTGTTTTAGATCTCTTCTAGGCTAGATATTCTCTATGTTGATCCTATAACCGAGAGGGTAGGGGTAGATCTTAAGCTTCTTAGCATCACACCAATGTTTAGGTTGCTAGATAAGGCTAGATCTAGAGTTTATCATTAGGCATGCTAAGAGATTATCTTGTTTGATTTTCGACTTGAATGATTTGTTGTTTAATGCTTGCTTTTACATGTTCTTTGCTACGTGAGAACTAGCCTAGATCTGTATAAGCCTGATTGTTTTTGCCATGAGAGTGGATCAACATGTTATTTGAGATCATTGTCTAGAGATTAGCTCATATTGCTTGAGGTTTGTTGATCAAGTTAGATAACCACAATCCAGAGTCTAGCCCATGAATCCATCCCTAAGACCTTGCTTTTCTACTGATTTTGCAGTTTAAATCCTGCTGTTTGTTTGCCGTTTGATTCGTTTTTGTATTGCTCTGTTTTATTGGTTCTGCTCTGTTTTCTGGATTTAACCAACTCGATCTACACTCGATCGAGTGCTTGCTTGAGTTCATCCCCAGATTTTCTTATTTCTGTTTGCATTTGTCCTGTTTCATTTCCTGTTTCATTCTAGTTATATTCCTGTTGCATTCATTTAGTTTCTGTTCATTTTGTTCATCATTTGCCTTGCATTAGTTCATTAGTACTTTATCATTTCTAGTTTGTTCCTGTTTATTCTCATCATATTAATCATCCTGTTCCATTTGCATTTAGTGTCTAGTCTTTTCAGCATTTTACATCTTGCATTTCATACTTGTCATTAGGATCTAAGTTTCACATCATCTTTACAATTGGCTCAACTTAGATGTATGTGTGATGTTCATATATTTTACCATGTTTTCCCTTAGTTTATTCACATCTTTTGCATCTTTTTCTATCCATTTTCACTCTTATTGTATAGCTTTAGAACCAATCTTGCATTAGAGTGTAGTTGCATTGCATTTGCATCTTTTCATGCATAAACAGGTGATTTTGGAGCTTGAGGAGCATGGAAGCAAAGGAGAAGTGATGTGAAGCTGTCATAAGGGGGAAACAAGGAAGTTAAGGCTGAAGAACCAAGGTCCGGAGTCCAGCTCGACCAAGCACTCGAACCAGCACACGACCGAGTGGGAGATGGACTCGACCGAGTGGAGTTGCACCAGGGAAGCCAGCTCGACCGAGCACTGGTCGAGTTGACCAGTCCGTTGACTGCTTTGACTTTTTCTATTTTAGGGCTTCCACCTTCCCCACTATAAAAGCCCTTGTACTGCAGCCACCAAAACTCTCTCTTTTCCTAGATTTTTAGTCAGCTTTTCAGAAACCTAGTTTTTACCTTTTTAGGAATATTATTCCTTTTGCCTTTTCTTATATTTTTGGATCTTGTTCTTAAAAAAGAGAAATCCTCTCATACTTGTTGGTTCAATAACTTTCTAAGTATTGAGAATCTGAGTTTGATTTCTTCTTTAAAGTTGTAGATCTTTATCTTATCTATCTAATCATGCAAGTTTCAATAATTTCTGGGTTTATGATTTGTTTGATCATGTCTTGCTTTGAGTAGTTACCTTAGGATCTTGAGGATGGGTTAGGATAGATTGATCTTGTGGTGTATCTGATTTGATCAAGCTTGATTGTTGTAGATCTCTTCTAGGCTAGATGTTCTTAATGCTGATTCTATATCTGAGAGGGTAGGATCTGATCTTAAGCTTTTTAGCATCACACCAATGTTTAGAAAGCATAGATAAGGCTAGATCTAGAGCTTACCATTAGGCTTGCTAAGAGATTAGAGGTCTTGTTTGGTTTGAGATGTATTGCTTAATGCCTGCTTGTGTAGATTCTTTTCATTGTGAGAGCAAGTCTAGGATTGCATAGGTTTGATTGTCTCTTGACCATGAGAGTGGGAGAGACTTGTCTTAGATTAGTATGTCTAGAGGTCAGCTCATAGCTTTGCTTGAGATTTGTTGATTAAGTTAGATCACCACAATGATTAGTTTATCCCATGAATCCATCCTCAGGAACCTTCTTTGTCTATTGAATTTCTAGTTTTAATATCATCGTTTGCTTGTTGTTTGATCTGATTTAGTATTGCTCTGTTTTTCTTGTCTTGCTCTGTTTTCACGTTTTTACCCAACTCGACCACCTACTCGACCTACACTCGGTCGAGTGCTGATCGAGCTGTTCCCCAGATTACTTGTTTATGTTTTGTGTTAGTCTTGTTTCATTCCTGTTTCATTCCTGTTGCATTTTCATTGCATTCACTTAGCATCTAGTTCATTACTTGCCTTGCATTAGTTCCATTCTAGTATTTACAGTTCCTGTTTCTGTTTCTAGATCATAATCATACTGTCTTATTTGCATTTAGTTCCTAGTTCTTGTAGTTTACTTTCTGCTTTTCATCATTATCATCATAGGATTGTTAGTGACAAACATCCTTTCATATTTGGCTTAACTTAGATTCATATGCATATCTTGATTGTTCACAAGCACTCAGACTGGATTGACACCTCTTATACTGCAACTGCATAAGGGGAATTGAAACACCCACCATCATTCCATATCATACACTTTCACACACATCAACCATTCACACCACATAAAAAGCTTGTTTCAATTTGGCGCCGTTGCCTGTTTGAGTTAGTATTTGTGACATTTAGGATCCATATTAGTCTAAGATTAAGTTCCTTTTTGCATTTGTGAAGTTTCTGCACTTGAATCTTGTGTTTGGGGTTGAAGTTCCATTTCAGGTACCACTCGACCAGTCACTCGACCACCACTCGACCGAGTAGTGCTCGAGCACTTGATTGAGCCAGACCCCGGATCTCTGTTCGTCTCTTTTTCCAGTTGCCCTACCTTCCTTCTAGAGCCTGTGCTCAGTCGCTTGCTCAGGAAAAATCGCTTGTGAAAGTTGATGCACACAAGGTCCAAAGGAAAGGACAATCTTCAAAGGTATAGTGACAGCATCAACAAGTTAACCAAAGGTGTGGGATCCAAGAAGAAGAGGGTTGTTCAGCAACAACAGGAGGTTCCAGTAGCCATGGATCATCAGGATCAAGTTCAGAGACCAAGACATATTGGTGCTGGAGATGCACCTAACACTCACAACCAAAGAGCTGGCATTGTTCCACCAACAGTTGCCAACAACAACTTTGAGATCAAGAGTGGTTTGATTTCAATGATTCAGGCCAATAAATTTCATGGATTGCCTATGGAGGACCCTTTAGATCATCTTGATGAGTTTGACAGGATCTGTGGCCTCACGAAGATAAATGGAGTAAGTGAAGATGGTTTCAAACTGAGGTTATTCCCTTTCTCTCTTGGGGACAAGGCTCATTTGTGGGAAAAGACTTTGCCTACTGGTGCTATCACTACTTGGGACCAGTGTAAGAAGGCTTTCTTGGCCAAATTCTTCTCCAATGCTAGGACTGCTAGATTGAGAAATGAGATCTCTGGATTTGCTCAAAGGAACAATGAGAGATTTTGTGAAGCTTGGGAAAGGTTCAAGGGCTACCAAACTCAGTGCCCTCATCATGGATTCAGTATGGAGTCATTGTTGAGTACACTCTATAGAGGAGTCCTTCCAAAGTTCAGGATGCTTCTTGACACTGCTTCTAATGGCAACTTCCTCAACAAGCATGTGGATGAAGGCTGGGAATTGGTTGAGAATCTTGCTCAATCAGATGGCAATTATAATGAAGACTATGATAGGACCATAAGGAGTTCCTCAGCTGATCAAGAGGATAAATACAAGAAAGATTTGAAGATGGTCAATGAGAAGCTTGATAAGATCCTTCTTAGCCAGTCTAAGTCTATTCACTTCATTGGTGAAGAAGAAGCTCAAGTTCAAGAGGGGGAGACAGAGTTTGCTGAGTTGTGCTACATGCAGAACCAAGGTGGATTCAAGGGTTACAATCAAGGTGGTTTTAAGAACAACAACCTCTCTTATAGGAGCACCAATGTGGCTAATCCACAAGATCAAGTCTACCCCCCTCAACAGCCTCAGCAGCCTCAAGGGTTCCAAAGCTATATTCCCAAACAACAGCAACAAGTGTTCCAGCCCCAATTGTGTCCCCCACCAGGGTTTCAGACTAACCAAGGCCAGGAACAAGACCTTAGAGCTATGATACAGCAGCTGTTGATTGGTCAAACACAAGGGAAGATTGAGGAGGCTAAGCAGTTTGCTGAACTGAACCAAAGGCTTACTTCACAGTACAATGACCTGAACATGAAGTTTGAAGGTCTTAACTCTAGAGTCAAGTATATGGAGAGCAACATAGCCTCTTCTTCAGCTCCAAAACCCAACCAACTCCCTGGAAAAGCTGTTCAAAATCCAAGGGAGTTCACAGCCAAGGCCATCTTAATTCAAGAGGAAGAAGTCACTGAGGACAGTGAAGTCCAAGTTTGGGGGAATTCATCAGTTGCTGAAGCCCCAAGTGACATCTGTGCAAGTAAACAGGAACTCGCAGGAGAACTCGACCAGGAGCTCGACCACACACTCGATCGAGTGCATGTTCGAGTGGTCGATCGAGCTGAGCAATTGGAAGCTGTCAAGCCTGCTAAGTACATTCCTCCTGCTTACAAGCCTCCTCTACCATTCCCTGGGCGTTTCAAAGCACAGAAGATCAAGGAGTTAAGGGAAATAATTGAGAAAAAGGCATTGTTGGCTAAGCAACAAGAGGAAGAGAGGGTTTTGAAAGAAGAAGCTTTGGTTGAGAAAGAGGAACAAGTGTCAGCCATTCAAGAGATCATAATAGCTTACCAAGAAGAGGAGAGAGGACCTGCCTTGGAACAGTATGAGCCTTATCCTCTCTACAAAAACTTTTTGCTTGATTTGTCTAGTAAGAGGGCTGAAGCTCAAGATGAGAAGGATCTTGAGAACCTTGGAGGAGTGATCATTCCAGTAAAGCTCAGTGATCCAGGACCTTTTATCTACCTTGCACAATCAGCTATCTTCACTACAACCAGTGTCTTTGTGATTTGGGAGCTTCAACAAGTGTCATGCCTTACTCCATAGCCCAAAAGCTTGGAAGGACTGATTTCAAATCTACCAACCTCCATGTGCTTTTAGCTGATGGGACAAATAGAGAGGTAGTAGGCAGATTGGAGAATGTCCCACTTAAGATAGGGAAAGCAAGGATTCACACTGACTTTGTGGTGATAGAAATGGATAAGGAGCCTGAGGATCCAATCTTGCTAGGGAGGCCATTCTTGGCTACTGTAGGAGCAGTCATTGATGTGAAGGAGGGTCTTGTGACCTTAAACATAGCTGAAGATGTGGTTATGAAGTTCAATATCCACAATCCTACTAACCTTCCTACCATTGATGACCAGCCTTTCACTATCAAAGACAAAGGAGGTCAAGGAAGCTTAAGTGATAAGGCAACCCCAAAGGCTGAGTTCCCACCTCAAGAGGATACTGTTGAGAAGCTTAAGAGGTCAGTTCAGGAGTTGACTAGTATGGTTAAGGATCTTCAAGTCAAGCTGAGCAAGAAGTCTTTGAGGAAGGCAAGGCCAAGGCTCAAGTTTAAGAAGAAATATGGGTTGAGTGTTAAGAGTGAGGTGATTGAGGATCAACTTCACACTGATCAGGAGGTTCCAGGGAGGATTTCATCACCTCCTTGGTATCTGAACCAAAGTTAAGAAGGGAACCAAAGTCAAGCTTAGTGACTTTAAACAAGCTCACTAGGGAGGAAGTCCCTAAGGTATCCCTTGTACATATGGTTTAATTTTCTTAGTAGTTTGATGTGTTTTGTTTTATGATTTTGTTGGACAGGCTTTTAAGTGGTGATATAGTTGGGTAAGGAGAGATGTGGCCAAAGAGAAGAAGGTTCGCAGGCCCACTCGACCACAAAACAAGAGGTACTCGGCCGAGCTGGATACTAATTGAGGCCCAATCTATTCCCATTCTTCTAGAATGATCAAGTGGAGGGAAGAACAAGGAGAAAATTTTCAAAATTTCAAATTTGGTCAAGGAGCTCGACCACGTGCTGGTCGAGTGGTGGGGTCGAGTGGCAGCCAAAAAGCAAGTCAAAGATTCCCAATTCAAATTTGAAATTTTCTTTTTGAAAATGTCTTCTAAGATCACCAAGAAGTCCCACAAATCCGCTGCAAGCTCCCAGGAACGTCGTGATGCTGATCTTGAACCAAGAGGGGAAGCTAGGAGAGCCACTCGAAGGTCCACTCGATCGACCACTCGACCGAGTGCTGGGTCGAGCAGTCGGTCGAGCCAGGTGCCGAGTCTCAGGAAGAAGCCAATTGTGGAGGATCCTGAGAGGACTGAGAGTGAGGAGGAAAGGGAGCCCACTATTGATGAGGTGATAAGGGGATACAGGAAGAAAGGGAAGAGGCCAGCAGTTGAAGAGGAGCAAGAAGAAGAAGAGAGTGAAAGTGAAGAGATGAGTGAAGAAGAAGAATTAAGGGATGATGGAGAGGCTGAATCTTGTGGGCTGTCAAAGAAGCAGCTGTATGATGCTTTTATGAGAATGGAGTTCCTAGGAACAAGATATCCTCACAAGGAGACCATGGAGAAGCTAGGTATTGATGAAGATGTGGCATGCCTTTTTGAGAAGAGCAACCTCACCAAGTTCATGGAGCTTTGCTTGGAAGGGTATAGAGAGGAAAGCTGTGAGTTCCTAGCCACTGTCAAGCTGCACCAACAACTGAGAAAGACTGCTGAGCATGGAGCTGGTCACATCTCCTTCACCATTAGAGGGAGGAAGCATGAACTTACCTTGAAGAAGCTAGCTGAGGTGTTTGGATTTGAGGTTGGGAGCCATAGGAGCTTGATGGTTCCAAAAGAGGAGTTATATGCTGTATGGGAGACCATTGGGGACAACAAGTATTACTCATCCTCCAACTCCAAGAGTTCAAGGATTAGGAGCCCAGTCCTAAGGTATTTCCACAAGGCTCTTGCTAATACTTTCTTTGCAAGAAAGGAGACTGGAAACATCAATGAAGGGGAGCTGAAGATGATTGATTTGGCCCTTAATGGAGTTCTTCTTCAAGCAAGGAATGGAACCATCATCCTTGGTAGCACTGTTGAGACAGATCTTGGAATGGTGTTGATAGACCACATGATACAGTTGAGGAGTTGGGTAGGAAAGCTTGAAAACAAGGGTTCAAGAGGAGCACTCACCATTGGAGGCATCATCACTCCAATCCTTCAAGCTGCCAACATCCAACTAAGAGGAGAAAAAGCCTTACCAAGATGGATAGACTCAAGCTACCTTGCCTCCACCCTCATCCTAGCCAAAGAGATGCACCAAGGCAACCATATATTCAACTTTGAGCTTCCAACACTTGGGAAGAAGCAGGTCATTTTGCCTAACCAAGAGCTGACCACCATTCAAGAAGGAGCCAACATTGATTTTTGGCCAACTGAGGAGCATTGGTTTGATGGAGTGATTCAACATAGGGTTGAGGAAGCTGAGAGTGCACATGTAGCTGATGGAGAGGAGCAGTTCTACTTTGAAGATTATGAGCCTAACCCAAGAGATAGTAGAGGAGTGAGGGAGAATGCCAAGAGGTTGACTCTTTTGCAAAAATGGGGCAAGTGGCAAGGAAAGAGATTTGATAAGCTGAAGAAGAAGGTAACCAACATGGCTAAGTCTATCAAAGGCTTGAAGAAGGAGATTGCTGAGCTGAAGAGTGGAAACTCATCTCCTAGCCAACATTCAAGCCCTTTGAGAAGAAGCAGCTCAACTATAGCACTTTCAAGGGTTGCAAATCCTGTGGAACCAGCTAGGGCTTCCATGTACGAGCCAAATCAGAGGAAGAGGAGCTCAAGTACCCAAGAACAACACTTTCCGAGGCACTCGACCGGGTCACTCGAGCAACCACTCGACCGAGCACCTCCACTGCACTCGGTCGAGCACCAGCCCAGAGCACCCTATGGCTTCCCACCTCCAGCTGCTTATCCAGGTTATCCTTCTTACCCACCCATCCCACCCCAATACTATATGGATCCAGCACTCTACCATCAGTACCAGCAGTTCCAGACTCAAGATTGGGAGGTTCGCAACCCAGCTCGACCACCCCACTCGAACCAGCACTCGACCGAGTCAGGCTCGATTGGCATAGTCGAGCTGCCCCAAAGCCCTTCTCCAAGCCACCAGCCTGATCCCAGCTACTCCTATGATAGCATGCAAATGGATGTGGACAACTTCTTCCACAATCCCTAAGGTACCATCATCACCTTTCCTTGTTTATACCATAGCATTTCATATTGTGTTTTGTGTTGTGTTTTGTTTATAGTCTTGAATCTTCTCACAACTTTTACACACAGGGACTGTGTGATTTAAGTTTGGGGGAGGGTTCTAGATAGCATTTGATGTTGTGTTTTGTTTTCTTATTTCAAATTTTTATCATCATCATGTTAGCATTTGCATTAGCATCTAAGGCATAGAAAAACCATAAAAATTTGAAAATTTTTTGAAAAAATCTTTATAAAAAAAGAGTGTTCATGTAGTTTGCATTGCATATTAGGATCTTGTTTAGCATGTTTCATGTAGAATTGTATAATATTTGCATTAGGGATCTATGATGAGTATTTCCTTGTTAGCTTGTTTAATTCACTAGACTAGGATCAATGCCCAAGTTATTAGTACTTTGATGCTAGTTGAGTAGTAGGAAGCATAAGATTGAACCAAGCATTGAATTCTTGCATTGTTGCTGGTCTAAGTTGAAGCATGTTGTGATTTGATTCCATTTCCTATTTATAAGAACCTAATATTGACTTTTAATTATCAATGTATGCATTGCTTTAAACTCATGGATACCATATACATATTTGGATCATCTTTCTCCTTTTTACCACTCTTGTTGATCCAAGTAGCTGATTTCACTTTTAGATCAGTTTCCCCTACCCCTTAACCAAACCTTTCTTTCAAGCCATGTTTATTCTTGTGTGTGTGTGAGGCCTTTTTGGGATTGAGCTTGGTAGAAAGTGTTAGGTTTGAACTGACAGGAATAAGACCTTGTGTAGTTCTAGTTTGCATTTTTCAAACTAGATAGGACTAGGTTGTTCACTTGTTGGGTTTGGGACTTGGCTGTTATAAAAAGAAAAGAAAGAAAAGAGAAAGAAAAAGGGTAGAGTCTTTAGGAGAGGTATGTGTTTAAGTTAAAGCTAAAAGTCTAGTGAAAGGTTGGGAAGTAAAGTTGTTATCTAAGATGGTTCTAGTTAAAGAAAAAGAAAAGAAAGCAAAGAGCAGTTTAGCAAAAAGCTTAAGTGTCTTAAGAATAAGAAGAAAAGAGAACCATAGCAATAAGAAAGAATGCCCCATCCCACTAGAAAGATCAAATAAGAAACCTCTCCTAAGACTTGAAAACCAAAAGAGAAAGCACTAGGATCATTTGGGTTTAGAATGTTAGGATAAACACTTTGGGTACCTTTGGGTAGACAAGGTTTTATTCTTGTATGTGTCTAGGTGTTCTTACCTTTAGCATTCTTCTAAAGCTCAATCCATTTTTATGAGAGAACCTTGATTTAGACAAACCCCACTCTTAAAGAGACCATCATTGTCTCAAAGCCCTTTATTGCCAAGCCAAATGAGTTTAAGCATTGCATAGAATTGATTCATGTTCTTGATTAATGAATGTTAAAGGAAATGGTTGATTTGAATGCATGTGGATATCTAAGGTTCAAGTCAATAAAGGTTGTGAAATGTTTGTCTAAAGTCTTTATTTCCAGCTCATTCAACTTGCATCATAGTACTAGTAACTTGGACATTGATTCTAGATGGTCTATTTGCAAGCTTTAGGAGCTGAGATCCCATTTTTAAACCTCACTTACCTTCTTATGTCTTGTTTGTTTGCTTGAGGGCAAGCAAAGACTAAGTTTGGGGGTGTTGATGTTCATATATTTTACCATGTTTTCCCTTAGTTTATTCACATCTTTTGCATCTTTTTCTATCCATTTTCACTCTTATTGTGTAGCTTTAGAACCAATCTTGCATTAGAGTGTAGTTGCATTGCATTTGCATCTTTTCATGCATAAACAGGTGATTTTGGAGCTTGAGGAGCATGGAAGCAAAGGAGAAGTGATGTGAAGCTGTCATAAGGGGGAAACAAGGAAGTTAAGGCTGAAGAACCAAGGTCCGGAGTCCAGCTCGACCAAGCACTCGAACCAGCACACGACCGAGTGGGAGATGGACTCGACCGAGTGGAGTTGCACCAGGGAAGCCAGCTCGACCCCTAGCTCGACCGAGCACTGGTCGAGTTGACCAGTCCGTTGACTGCTTTGACTTTTTCTATTTTAGGGCTTCCACCTTCCCCACTATAAAAGCCCTTGTACTACAGCCACCAAAACTCTCTCTTTTCCTAGATTTTTAGTCAGCTTTTCAGAAACCTAGTTTTTACCTTTTTAGGAATATTATTCCTTTTGCCTTTTCTTATATTTTTGGATCTTGTTCTTAAAAAAAAGAGAAATCCTCTCATACTTGTTGGTTCAATAACTTTCTAAGTATTGAGAATCTGAGTTTGATTTCTTCTTTAAAGTTGTAGATCTTTATCTTATCTATCTAATCATGCAAGTTTCAATAATTTCTGGGTTTATGATTTGTTTGATCATGTCTTGCTTTGAGTAGTTACCTTAGGATCTTGAGGATGGGTTAGGATAGATTGATCTTGTGGTGTATCTGATTTGATCAAGCTTGATTGTTGTAGATCTCTTCTAGGCTAGATGTTCTTAATGCTGATTCTATATCTGAGAGGGTAGGATCTGATCTTAAGCTTTTTAGCATCACACCAATGTTTAGAAAGCATAGATAAGGCTAGATCTAGAGCTTACCATTAGGCTTGCTAAGAGATTAGAGGTCTTGTTTGGTTTGAGATGTATTGCTTAATGCCTGCTTGTGTAGATTCTTTTCATTGTGAGAGCAAGTCTAGGATTGCATAGGTTTGATTGTCTCTTGACCATGAGAGTGGGAGAGACTTGTCTTAGATTAGTATGTCTAGAGGTCAGCTCATAGCTTTGCTTGAGATTTGTTGATTAAGTTAGATCACCACAATGATTAGTTTATCCCATGAATCCATCCTCAGGAACCTTCTTTGTTTATTGAATTCCTAGTTTTAATATCATCGTTTGCTTGGTGTTTGATCTGATTTAGTATTGCTCTGTTTTTCTTGTCTTGCTCTGTTTTCACGTTTTTACCCAACTCGACCACCCACTCGACCTACACTCGGTCGAGTGCTGATCGAGCTGTTCCCCAGATTACTTGTTTATGTTTTGTGTTTGTCTTGTTTCATTCCTGTTTCATTCCTGTTGCATTTTCATTGCATTCACTTAGCATCTAGTTCATTACTTGTCTTGCATTAGTTCCATTCTAGTATTTACAGTTCCTGTTTATGTTTCTAGATCATAATCATACTGTCTTATTTGCATTTAGTTCCTAGTTCTTGTAGTTTACTTTCTGCTTTTCATCATTATCATCATAGGATTGTTAGTGACAAACATCCTTTCATATTTGGCTTAACTTAGATTCATATGCATATCTTGATTGTTCACAAGCACTCAGACTGGATTGACACCTCTTATACTGCAACTGCATAAGGGGAATTGAAACACCCACCATCATTCCATATCATACACTTTCACACACATCAACCATTCACACCACAAAAGAACAGGTTTCAATGTGCATGTTCTAATTGCTTGCAACCAACTCAGATTTGGATTGATACCTCTTATACTGCAACTGCATAAGAGGAATTGAAACCCTCTGTTCTCTTCCCATTCATTCATATCATCTTTCATATCATCCATCATTTCACCACCATTGGGAAAACAAACTGTTTTAGAGTATGACCAAACTTGCTAGTTTCCAGATGAAAAGCAAGTATGTGACTCAAATGCAACAGACCAAAATTTAGTTGCAGCAGCAGGTCAATGAATTACAAGATGCTTTTGCGAAACTGAATAGTCCTGTAAGTCTGTAAGTTTGTGTCATTAGATTAATGGTCTAAGAAAATGGTAACTAATTATTTTTCTTCTCATTTTATAGCGTCAATTTTCGGAAGTTGGTTGAAACAAGAATGTTTGTGGGTGGAATGATGAAAGTATGATGAATGGAATGATGAATGAATGGATGGATGGGTGTTTCAATTTCCCTTATGCAGTTGTAGAATAAGAGGTGTCAATCCAATCTGAGTGTTCTGTAAGCACTAAGGATGTACTTATATGCCTAAGTCAAGCCAAATGCAAAGGATGTTTGTCACTAACAGTCATATGATGAAATATAAAATGCAGAATGTAAAAGCTATTGGAACTAGATGCTAAATGTAAATGAAACAGAATGATTTTGACAACTATGAATCTAGAACAGAAATAGGAACTATTATAATGCAAAGCCCCATGAACTTGGTTAAGTTACTCTTCTCAAAAAGAAACTCCACATCTTCATCAATAGCTAGCTTCTCCATGGTTTCCTTGTGAGGATATCTAGTCCCCAAGAACTCCATCCTCATGAAAGCTTCATACAGCTGCCTCTTTGTCAACCCACAAGATTCTGCTTCTCCATCATCCTCTAGCTCTTCTTCTTCATCTTCTTCCTCACTCTCACTTTCAATCTCCTCTTGTTCAACCTCAACTGTTGGCCTCTTCCCCTTGGCCCTTTCTTTCCTAATAAACTCCCTGAGAGTTGTCTCCCTTTCTTCTTCACTTTCAGTTCTCTCTGGATCCTCCTCAACTGACTGATTTCTGGAACTCGCAGCCTGGCTCGATCCGTCACTCGGAAGGCCACTCGGTTGAGTGCATGCTCGAGTGGGGCGTCGAGTAGTCTTTCCAGCTTCTCCTCTTGATTCAAGACCAACATCATGATGATCCTTGGAGCTTGCGGCTGCTTGTTTAGACTTCCTAGTGATCTTTGAAGACATTTTTGAACAGAACTGAGAGGAATGGACTCAAAGCTTACATTTAATAGGTTAGTGACCCAAAAACTAGAAAGAGCTAAGCTTGAGCAAAAAGATGAACTTTGGAAGAGATTTTGAACTTGAATTTAAATGTGTTGAGCAAATGAGAGAGAGTGTGAGATAGAGGATCGAATGAAGCTCTATTTAAGGAGGCTAAGGGGACAAAGAGACAAGGGTGGAGCGTCCATACCATTCAAATTTGAAATGGGAATCTTTGACCTGCTTTTTGGCTGCCACTCGACCCCACACTCAACCAGCACGTGGTCGAGCTCCTTGACCCAAGTTTGAAATTTCAAAATTTTTCTTCCTTTTCTCCCTCTACTCGATCATTCTAGAAGAATGGGAATCGAATGGGCCTTACTTCTTCTCTAGCTCGGTCGAGTACCCTTTGTGGGCTGGTCGAGTGGGGTTGCAAATCTCCTTGCCCAAGTCCAAATCTCTCCATGCCCATCTACACTTTCTTTTTAAAGGCTGCCCAAAACAAACATATAAGAAAACACATCAAAACTACAAGGAAAATAAACCATATGTACAAAGATACCTTAGGGACTTCCTCCCTAATGAGCTTGTTTAAAGTCACTAAGCTTGACTTTTGATTGCCTTTTCAGGCTTGGTTTAGATACCAAGGAGGTGATGAAATCCTCCCTGGAACCTCCTGATCACTGTGAAGTTGATCCTTGATCACTTCACCCTTAACACACAAACCATATTTCTTCTTGATTTTGAGCCTAGGTCTTGCTTTCCTCAAAGAACTCTTGTTCAACTTCACTTGGAGTTCCTTAACTATACCAGTCAACTCTTGAACTGACCTCTTAAGCTTTTCCACATAATCATCTTGAAGAGAGAGCTCAGCCTTAGGATCTCCATCTCTAGAACCACAAAATCAGTGTGAACCCTTGCTCTTCCTATCTTCACTGGAATGTTTTCTAACTTGCCAACCACATCTCTGTTTAACCCATCAGCTAGGCATACATGAAGATTAGTAGACTTAAAGTCAG
Source organism: Camelina hispida (assembly GCA_023657505.1). Classification (NCBI taxonomy): domain Eukaryota; kingdom Viridiplantae; phylum Streptophyta; class Magnoliopsida; order Brassicales; family Brassicaceae; genus Camelina; species Camelina hispida. The sequence continues at coordinate 25,767,803 of CP094637.1, forward strand.
TGTGGCCAAGCTTTTGTGCTATGGAGTATGGCATCACACTGATAGATGCTCCCATGTCACATAAACACTAATTGTAGTGAAGATAGCTTAGTGTGCCAGGCAGATAGAATGGACCTGGATCACTAAGCTTAATTGGGATGATAACTCCTCCAAGGTCCTCAAGATCTTTCTCATCTTGAGCTTGAGCCTTCTTTTTTTACAAATCAAGCAAAAAATCTTTATAGAGAGGATATGGATCATACTGTTCCAAGGCAGGTCCTCTCTCTTCTTCCTGGTAGGAAATGATGATCTCTTGTATTGCCATCACTTTCTCTTGTTTCTCAACGACAACTTTTTCCTTCAAAGCTTTCTCATCCTCTTGTTGCTTAGCCAACATTTCCTTTCTCTCAATAATTTCCCTTAACTCCTTGATCTTCTGTGCTTTGAAACGTCCTGGGAATGGTAGAGGCGGTTTATAAGCAGGAGGGATGTACTTAGCAGGCTTGACAACATCTGAACCTTCAGCTCGATCAACCACTCGATCAGGCACACGGTCGAGTGCATGCTCGAGTACCTGGTCGAGCTCGATGCCGGATCTTTGCTGCTTTGCACAATCAACCCTCTGATCTTCAGTAATTGACCAATCCTCCCCACCTTGAACTTCACTGTCCTCAGTGACCTCTTCTTCCAAGATATGAATGGGCTTGGCAGTGAACTCCTAGGGGTTTTGAATAGCTTTTCCAGGGAGTTGGTTGGTCTTTGGAGCTGAATTTGATGCCATGTTGCTCTCCATGTACTTGACTCTGGAATTGAGACCCTCAAACTTCATATTCAAATCATTATATTGGGATGTGAGCCTTTGGTTTAACTCAGCAAACTGTTTGGCTTCCTCAATCTTTCCTTGTGTTTGTCCAATCAACAGCTGTTGCATCATGGCTCTAAGGTCTTGTTCCTGGCCTTGGTTAGTCTGAAACCCTGGTGGGGGACACAATTGGGGCAGGACCACCTGATGCTGTTGTTTGGGTGCATAATTATTCTGTTGAGGAGGCTGAGGAAGGGGTAAACTTGATCTTGTGAGTTGGCCACATTGGTGCTTCTATAGGAGAGGTTATTGTTCTTGAACCCTCCTTGGTTATAACCCTTGAAACCACCCTGGTTTTGCATGTAGCACAACTCAGCATACTCACTATCTCCTTCTTGAACTGGAGGTTCCTCTTCACTAATGAAGTCAATAGACTTTTGCTGGCTTAGCAAGATCTTATCAAGCTTTTCATTCACCATTTTCAGATCCCTCTTGTATTTCTCCTCATGATCAGTGGATGAAGACCTTACTGTACTATCATAATCCTCATTATAGTTCCCATCAGACTGTGCTAGATTTTCAACCAACTCCCAGCCTTCTTCCACATTCTTATTGAGGAAGTTTCCATTGGAGGCTGTGTCAAGAAGCATTCTGAATTTGGGAAGCACTCCTCTATACAATGTACTCAATAAGGACTCAACACTGAAGCCATGGTGAGGACACTGAGTTTGGAATCCCTTAAACCTTTCCCAAGCTTCACAAAAGCTTTCATTATTCCTTTGAGAAAACCCAGAAATTTCATTCCTCAACCTAGCAGTCCTAGCATTAGAGAAAAACTTGGCTAAGAAAGCCTTCTTGCAAGCATCCCAAGTAGTGATGGCTCCAGTAGGAAGAGTCTTTTCCTATAAGTGAGCTTTGTCCCCAAGTGAGACAGGGAACAACCTTAGCTTAAAGCCATCTTCACTCACACCATTTATCCTTGTGAGGCTGCATATCCTATCAAACTCATCAAGGTGATCTAGTGGATCCTCCATTGGCAACCCATGGAATTTATTCGCCTGAATCATTGAGATCAATCCACTCTTGATCTCAAAGTTGTTGTTAGCAACAGTAGGAGGCACAATACCAGCTCTTTGGTTTTGTGTGTTTGGTGCATCTCCAGCATCAATGTTCCTTGGTCTTGGAACTTGATCTTGTTGATCCATAATGACTATATCCTCTTGTTGTTCCTGAACAACCCTTCTTTGCTTATGTCCCAAACTCTTTTGCAGCCTGTGGATGTTGTCAAGAGGCCTGTGGAGATTGTCTTTTCCTTTATACCTTGTGTGCATCAACAAACACAAACTGACTCGAAAAGGTACACGGTCGAGCACAGGCTCGAGTCGACTGGAAACTGATGGCTACTGAGATCCGGCGTCTGACTCGATCAGATGCTCTATCACTACTCGGTCGAGTGGTGGTCGAGTGGATGGTCGAGCTGGAACCTGAAATTCAACACAGCCAAGCAACAGAAGATTCGAGTACAACAACTTCACAAGTGGATAAACGAACTTAATCTTAGACTTTTAAAGATCCTAAATGTCACAAAAACATACTCAAATAGGCAACGGCGCGAAATTGAAACAAGAATGTTTGTGGGTGGAATGATGAAAGTATGATGAATGGAATGATGAATGAATGGATGGATGGGTGTTTCAATTCCCCTTTTGCAGTTGTAGAATAAGAGGTGTCAATCCAATCTGAGTGTTTTGTAAGCACTAAGGATGTACTTATATGCCTAAGTCAAGCCAAATGCAAAGGATGTTTGTCACTAACAGTCCTATGATGAAATATAAAATGCAGAATGTAAAAGCTATTGGAACTAGATGCTAAATGTAAATGAAACAGAATGATTATGACAACTATGAATCTAGAACATAAATAGAAACTATTATAATGCAAGAACTGAACTAATGCAAGCAAGTAATGAACAAGATACTAAATGAAAGCTACTGGAATGCAACTAGAATGAGACAGAAAGTAAGACATGACAAACACAAAACATAAACAAGAATCCTGGGGATGAACTCGAGCAAGCACTCGATCGAGTGTAGATCGAGTGCAGGGTCGAGCTGGACAAATCCGGAAAACAGAGCAATGCAATAAAAATAGAGTAATACCGAAGCGAATCAAACAACAATCAAACAGCAAGATTAAGACTTGGAAATCAATAAACAAGGAAGGACTTGAGGAGGGATTCATGGGCTGGACTAATGATTGAGGCTATCTAACTTGATCAACAAACCTCAAACAACTTGAGCTAATCTCTAGGCATATGTATCTAAGACATGTTTAATCCACTCTCATGGCAAGAAACAATCAAACCTATGCATCCTCTAGACTTGTTCTCACAAAGTAAAGATTCCACACAAGCAGGCATTAAGCAATATGTCTCATACCAAACAAAACCTCTAATCTCTTAGCAAGCATGATGGTAAGCTCTAGATCTAGCCTTATCTATGCTTCTTAAACATTGGTGTGATGCTAAGATGCCTTAGATCAGATCCTACCTTCTCAGATATAGGATCAGCATTAAGAGCATCTAGCCTAGAAGAGATTCTAACAAACAAGCTTGATCAAACCAAATAAACCTAAAACACAGCCCAGCCTAACCCATCCTCAAGATCCTAAGCCACTACTCACAAGAACACATGATGAACATCAAAATCATAAACCCAGAAAATCTCGAAACTTGCATCAAATGAAAGATAAGAACAAGATCTACAATATTGCAAAAGGAATCAAACCCAAATTCTAAATATATTAAAAGTTATGGAACCTACAATATTGAAAAATCTAGAGTTTTTTCTTAAAAGATAACAAGATATAAGAATTTAAAAAGGCAAAGGGAATAATTCCCTAAAAGGTAAAAACTAGGTTTCTGACTTTCTAAAAATTTGGACTCTTTGGTGGCTGAGTGTACAAGACCTTTAAATAGCAAAAGTAGTGGAAGCCCTAAAAATGCTAAAAGACAAAATAGCTGGATGGCTCGGCTAGCTATGGTTCCACTCGGTCGAGTCCATCTCTCCACACAGTCGAGTGTCTGGTCGAGTGAGGGGTCGAGTTGGACTCCGGACCTTTGTTCTTCAGCCATAACTCTCTTGCCTTCCCTTCATGATTGCTTCACTTCTCCTCAGGATTGTTTCCATGCTCCTTAAGCTCCAAAATCACCTGATTATGCATGAAAAGATGCAAATACAATGCAGCTATACTCTAATGCATGATTAGTCCTAAAGCTATGCAATAATGGTAAAAATGGATAGCAAAAGATGCAAAAGATGTGAATAAACTAAGGGAAAACATGGTAAAATATATGAACATCATTGGTGAACATTCAGTACCAAGAGTAAGTGTTAATGTATAATGAGATTTGTTGATGTTTGGTAATGAAAAGTTAACGGATTCTAACTATTATTTTCCATAATATTTGTAGAGTGTAAACCAAAAACCGCAGCCTAAGTGCATTATATATGATTGGTGTGACTCTAAATATAAAGTAGCCGAGGGTCGTATTTTGTCTTTTGATCACATCGACTTCGTCAACAATGTACTGTTGGGCCCTAATTCAGTAAAGGTGTTGGTTGAGACAGCTTTTGAAGAAGATGCATTTCTTTGGAGACCTGCGGCAAATATGTATAGTATTGGTCAAGCTGTAGGAGAAACTATTGTGTGGCCTCAGGATTGTGTTGTTGCTATTGAGCAGGAGTTAGGACCAGAAGACATTCCGCCTAAGGTAATGTTTTCTTAATCTGATTGATTGTACTTAGGATTTGATCTCTACATTTTAGTGTTCTTAAATCTAGTAATATTTTTCTATATTGGACTTATTTTTTTTAACTGGGCCCAAATACAACTTCCATAAACAAGTGCAAACTTCTAGATTGGCTATCAAATGATGATAAACGTGTTGCTGAAGGCCGTTGGTAGACTCATGATCCCAAAGCTTTGGTGAATGGTCTTTTTCTTGGACCAAATGCCATTAAAGTTTTTGTGGATGCGGTTAATGAACCTGAGACATTTCTTTGGCGGCCAACAAAAGAACTCTCCAATCTTCATGACTCTTTGAAGTCGTTTGTAGTATGGCCATTCAACAGAGTTTTAATCAAAGATTTAAGTACATAAGCACCAGCTACATCATCTCCTTGTACGCAGTCACAAGTACTCACTCTAGCAGCTCCTTTGAAGAGTTCAAAACCACTTTCACAATCTCCTTCAAGTTCATCTTAGCAGGTAAATTTCAATTTTTTTGTTACTTATAAAATATGTTATGATCGTTAGCAGTGATGCCTTTAGTAAACCTTACATATTATTTCTATTGTGTAGCATACTTCTCCAAAATGGATTGTCAAGGAGGATCAGAAGTGCAGACTGCTAGACATTACCGGTGAGAATAGGGTTGTTGTAGAAGGACACTGGTCTTCAAACAACCCATAGCAGTTAGTGCATTTTGTTCCCTTGGGTCATAATGCAGTCCATGTGTGGATTGATGTAGTGAAGGTGCCTGATGCGAAGGTTTGGAGGCCTAATTCTGCTATTGAGTGTATGGAAAATGCTATTGGTACCACTATAGCATGACCTGAAGAAAAAGTTGTCATCATCTGATGTCGAGTAAGAACCGTATGATTTTATACTTTCGTTGTTGTGGAAAATGACACTTGTGTTCTTTGTTTGGGATTTATAGAATTGGATCGTATGCTCATTATTGGGAAATAAAAATATTTGATATTTTTTTTTTTTATTATGGATACAATTTCAGCTTTATCATAGGTTTCTATACTTTTAAATTGTAACTTCATGTGAATATGCTGTATAGGGAACGGTTTACAGTAATCAGAAGACCAACCAAATTGATCGTTATAGCAGGAAAATGAAGTCATTTTACACTCACTTAGTAGCACATAATAAAAGCTACAACTCAGATACAAATAGCTCAACACCAATGCTAAGAGAAATAATCTTATGGCATTAACATAGAGCTACTAAAAATTAAATCATAGCAAGAAAATATATCTATGTCTAATACACATATAGCAAGCAAAAAGTACTATTATATAATTAAATATAACACGATATATGTGTTATTAATCATTGTAATATACTTTAAATATGCTATTATATTATAGGATACCCTACGATAGCACCTGGCCAGAAATGCTATTGTATATAGCCCCTTTATTATAGCGTCTCTTTTAATAGCATTAATGAAAAAGATATAATAACCACATCATAGCATTAATCGTATGCTATCAATACTCATATTTGTTGTAGTGTAAACATCTTAAGATCTTTATCTGAAAGAAAATAACTTAAAAAACCACGAGTAACTCATTGTGAATTTCATTAACTCGCAAACTTGTATGTTTCATTATGTATTACTTCATTTGTTTCACAAAAGTATCATTTTGACACATTTCACACAGAAAACATTAAAATATACATACATGTCTTTATTTAATTAATGGTTAGTGGGGTAATTTAATTAGAGATTCATTATAAAATTAGGAAAGCTAATGTAAAAAATATATTGGAAATGTAAAATATTGTATTGAATGTTATATAATACCCTTTGTAAAACAAAACTAAAAATCTAAAATGACACTCTTTGTGAAACAGAGAAAGTATAGATTACTATACCCATAATAAAACTTTCAGTTTATTATCTTTTATCTTTGTTCTTCGATAAGGGAAAAAGCAAGGGCAATTGAGTTTATTATCTTAGTCTGATGGTAACATCTACATTGTAAATATTTTTGCACCGGGTTCAAATTCTACATATAACAAGCTTTTTTCTATAAGCAGAAAGTCGATTGAATTTATTAGAAAATAGAAAGTCGAATCCTAAATAAAACTAATTTTAGTATATTTGATAAGAATGGAAAACTTTTTTTGTTTTTTTTTTCTTTTTTTTATAGAAACGTGATACGTTTTGGTTTTCATTCGCATTGGCATTCTCATAAAGCTCCTAAGTAAGTAAACTTTTCAAGTTAGACGTCTAGTATTTTAGGTCATGTAACTTACTTTAGTTTTCAGAAAAAAAGAAACCGAGAATGATTTATACTTCTACTAAAATTTGTACACGTACATGCGCTGAATTAATTTAAAATATTTTTTATCAGTATAAACTTTTGAGGTCAAATCTAATCATTCAAACTTTGGAGTATAAATCTATATAAACATTAAATTTATTTTACTTAGTGATATACATTATATAACCTCACTTGAAAAATCGACAATCTTCTGACCTTTTACCCTCAGAAGAGTTCATTCCATATTTGTATCACATGAAAACATATTTTTAATTAAAAGTTCTAAAATCGAATGTCGATAGTTGGCCTAATTATAAAGATTATTTAAACATATCAATATTTCACATTAAATGTAAAAATACAGAGTTTCATGAACATTTTAGTACTACGTCGCTACAACGGGGTTGTTCAAGTGCATCACCTGCCATAATAGAATTTTCACCAAGTTAAGAATGTTTAGATGGTGAAACGGTTAAACACGACAAAAAATATTCCTTCACTAATCCAATTTACATATTTTCTAAAACCTCATATATTCCTTCACTAATCCAATTTACATATTTTTCTAAAACCTCATATATTACTTTTAGATGTTAATTTTTTGATGCAATCTCTGCTTCGTCTTCTCAAAAAAAAAACAGGGACAATTGCATTTTTAGTATTTTTTTTTGCATTAAAATGAGCTCGTAGACCCTATATTCGTTTTTCGAGAAACATAACCACTAAGGGTGCTGAAATTACAGTTGACCCCCTTACGACCAAACAAAAAACAGAAGCCGAAATGACAGATTTAACCCGATGAAGTCTGCAATAGATATCTTTAAGGTTTAGTTCAAATTGACGTCAAAGGGGAGACTTCAAAGTAAGTCTACTCCTTAATTATAGGTAAAATTTTAATTTTAAAAATTATAAAAAATAATTTGGTTAACCGTTTGACCAAATAATAACCACATATACTTCCTGCATTGTAATAAAATAAATTTACATATAAACTAGTCAAATTAAGGGAGGTAAGGCTGATTAGGTTTAAAATATTTGATTTAAGGTTTGCTTAAGTAGACTTCTCTGTAGACAACTCGTGGTTGACTTCAAAGTAAGTTTACTCCTTAATTATAGGTAAAATTTTAATTTTAAAAATTTAAAAAAAATAATTTGGTTAACCGTTTGACCAAATAATAACCACATATACTTCCTGCATTGTAATAAAATAAATTTACATATAAACTAGTCAAATTAAGGAAGGTAAGGCTGATTAGGTTAAAATTATTTGATTTCGGGTTTGCTTAAGTAGACTTCTCTATAGACAACTCGTGGTTGACTTTCTTATGCCATCAACTAGTAATATTATATTATTTTAAGCTCATCGACAATTTAACCAAACCGATAGCTGAACCTAACCGAATGCGTACCAATTCTCTTATTTTAACCTAATCGGATTCGGTAACCATATAATACTTTTTTCTGTAGGTGAACCATAGTTTGTATGTGCTTTCTCTCTCTCCACAATTCTCTCTCTCCACAATTTCTCTCTCTAAAATTCTGATATCGTTGCTCTCTAAAATTCAGATTCTATCCTCATCATTTATCGTCTTCGAAACTGAAGGACATCTCAGATAAGTATTCTCATCATAGGAAGTCGGCTATTTGCTTTTGTAACGCTTTAGCTAATTTTGTTCGAAAATATATATGTTCTCATAGTTTTTTGTTCATTTTGCACACAGATATGGGGTTATACAGCTACCCTCAGCCATCTTCTAGTTCTTTGCAAGTATGAAGTGAAAGTCCACCCGAAGTAAACTTTACTGGCCTGATTTCTGGAATTCCTGACAGATGTTTCTGCGGAAGGGAAACCGTTATGAAATGTTCCACCACAGCCGACAATCCTGGAAGGATTTTCTTTGGATGCAATAACCATGAGGTTGTTAGATTGTATGATGGTTTATTCGTTTGATATAATTATTATTTGAGTATAGATAATATTCTTATGGTATATTTACTTCTATGATACGATATAGGATGGAGAGGACCATATTATGAAATGGTGGGATGAGGCTATTATGCAAGAACTTCAAGCAATGAGAGGTGGAATTGCTGACCAAAGGGATTCTATTACAGCCATCCAGGAAAATGATGAAATGCTATGGGTTCAGCAGGAGCTAGAGAAGGTGAAAGATCAGATGAAGGAATTACGTCTGTCAATTCCTCGTGTACGCGGGGTGGTCGAGAATGTCTTAAGCGCCGGTATAATCTTAATTGTTGTATTAATCTTTTTTGCGTCGTAGATCTTTCAAGTAAAATCTTTGAACCTCTCTTTATCGTGGCCGTTTGTTTGAATGGCGTATTTATTTCTGTAATCTGTTAAACTTGCTTCAGTTTCTTTAATATTTGGACAATATCGTTGACTTCATTTTTTGACCTATTTAGTAGACTTCTCTATTAAGAAATCAGTCGACGAATGATACTCGTTAATGATTTACGACGCGACGGTTTGCGTTATTAATTATGTAACTGTTCATTGTTACCGTTTCGTCTCGTATATATAAACCAGCCCGGGTCCTTTTGATTATTTTAAAACTGCAACCAAAAAAGTTATAAGTAAATCATTTCTTCTCTCTTTAAAAAAAATAGTACGTAGTTCATTGATGTTCATATATTTTACCATGTTTTCCCTTAGTTTATTCACATCTTTTGCTATCCATTTTCACCATTATTGCATAGCTTTAGGACTAATCATGCATTAGAGTATAGTTGCATTGCATTTGCATCTTTTCATGCATAATCAGGTGATTTTGGAGCTCAAGGAGCATGGAAACAATCCTGAGGAGAAGTGAGGCAATCATGAAGGGAAAGCAAGAGAGTTAAGGCTGAAGAACTAAGGTCCGGAGTCCAACTCGACCCCTCACTCGACCAGACACTCGACCGTGTGAAGAGATGGACTCGACCGAGTGGAGGATGCACGAGAGAAGCCAACTCGACCTGTCACTCGACCGAGCACAGGGTCGAGTTGACCGAGCCATTGACTATTTTGTCTTTTAGCATTTTTAGGGCTTCCACCTCCTCTCCTATATAAAGCCTTGTACCTGCAGCCACCAAAAGAGTCTAACTTTTTAGAAAAGTCAGAAACCTAGTTTTTACCTTCTAGGGAATTATTCCCTTTGCTTTTTATTTTCTTAGATTTTGTTCTCTTTTAAGAAAACTCTAGATTCTTCAATATTGTTGGTTCCATAACTTTCTATTTTTTTTTTTTTGTTTTTTTTTGTTTTTTTTTTTGTATTAATGTAAAATTTATTCACCAAAAAAACCTGTTCTTTACATCAAGTGTAACTTTTTTGAATGTTTAAGTGTTAAACATGGAAAAAAAAAACTAAATTCTTGTGGAAAACCAGCGGATGAGGACATCTTGGTAGTCCTCACGACCCGAGTTCAGAAGCAGAAGGAGCCTGTTGCGAATGATTCTGTCTATGCGTTGGCCTAGTCGATGAGCCGAGATGGGCTGTTCGCCGTGCCTACGGTTGTTTCGCTCTTGCCAGAAGGAGTGCACCGTCGCTTGTAGGGTGTATCTGAGAAATAGCAGAGTGAACCTTGTCAAGAGTGGAGTCTGAGATGAGTACCGTGAGTGTATCCCACTCCACTGTTGAGTGAGAGGCAAGAAACCCATTGGTTAGGTTGCTCCAAATCTGGCGTGAGTAAGAACACTGGAAGAAGATGTGATTCCTTGTTTGCAGTGGTATATTACAGAAAGAGCAGGAGGGGTCCACATTACTGTTCCACTTTAACATACGATCGCCAGTAGAAAGTCTATTAAGCATTCCCAACCATGTTATGAAGGCGAATTTAGGTGTAGCCTGTGAGAACCATACACCCTTTGCCTAAGGACAAGGTGGTTTTGCTATACGAAGGTGAAACCAAGTATCCCGAGTGGAGAACTTTGATTTGTACCCTGTTTTTCCTTTCCATTGGTGAACATCTGTTATGAGCGGTTGCTGTTTAGCTTTGACTGTAGCGATTGCCGCTTCCACCTGGTTTAGTATATCCACTCGTCGTCTACGAGGTCTGTGTGTGAGTATGACTGATTCTACTGTCCCATTCTTGGGAATTCCAAGGTCGATACAACCCCTGCGACCTAATAAGTCATAAAGGGAACCCAAAGGAGACCAGTGATCGTACCAGAATGATGTGTTCTTGCCATTGTGAATGTCCTTGTGATGAAAAATTTTGGCTAGGTCTCGAAGTTTTAATAGCTTACGCCACATCCACGAACCATGAGTAGTCGAGTCTGCAACCTCCCAGAAAGATGTTTGGCGAATAAGGTAGATGTGGACCCATTGTACCCAGAGAGATGCTGTTGAGAGCAGACGCCAGATGAGCTTTAGACCGCAAACGGTATTGACCTCCTTTAGCGGTCTCAAGCCTAGTCCACCTTCAGATTGAGGTAAACAAATATCTTTCCAAGCGACCTTTGCAGAGTAAGTGTTTAAGTCAGGTCCACTCCAGAGGAAAGCAGACCAAAGCTGTTCAATCTCTTTTAAACATTTGGCAGGGAGGCGGAAAGCAGAGGACCAGAAGTGTGATATACTCATAAGAACCGACTTTATAAGTTGCAGCCTCCCCCCATATGACAGGAAACGACCTGTCCAGGAAAGAATTCGATGTCGAATTTTTGCTAACAATGGACCATAGTGGTGACTAGTCATGGCCTTTGTGAGGAGTGGCAAGCCAAGATAACAGACTGGCAGTGTACCGATCTCAAAAGGGAATGTTGTTTGAATGGCCTCTTGTAATTCAGGAGAAACTCCAGCCATATACAATGTGGACTTCTCAATACTGATCTTCAAACCGGAGTATCTAGCGAATTCATCAAAGACGTGAATGATGCCCTCAATGGATCGTGAAGTACCGTCAGCAAACACCATAAGGTCGTCAGCGAAACATAAATGAGTTAAGAGGAGGTTATGACAGCGAGGATGATAACCAAACCTATTCTCTGCAGCGGCTTTGTTGATGAGATGGGAAAGGACGTTCATACAGATGACGAATAAGTAAGGAGAGAGGGAGCAGCCTTGCCTTAATCCCTGAGCACCGCCAAAAAAACCAGCCAGCTCTCCATTCACCTGAACCGAGAAGGTAGCAGTGGTGATGCATAACCTTATCCAATGAATAAATTGATCAGGGAAATTTAGAGCCGGCAACGTATTAAGCAGAAAGGACCACTGGACTGTATCAAAGGCTTTGGAGATGTCTATCTTCATTGCACAGCGAGGGGAGATGTCCTCTTTGTGATAATCCTTTACCAGTTCAGTATAACTTTCAATATATTAAGAATTTGGGTTTGATTCCTTTTGAAATATTTTAGATCTCATTCTTATCTTTCATTTGATGCAATTTTCAGTTTTTTTGGGTTTATGATTTTGATGTTCATCATGTGTTCTTGTGAGTAGTTGCTTAGGATCTTGAGGATGGGTTAGGCTGGGCTTTGTTTGAGGATTATTTGGTTTGATCAAGCTTGTTTGTTACGATCTCTTCTAGGCTAGATGCTCTTAATGCTGATCCTATATCTGAGAGGGTAGGATCTGATCTCAAGCATCTTAGCAATACACCAATGTTTAAGAGGCATAGATAAGGCTAGATCTAGAGCTTACCATCATGTTTGCTAAAAGATTAGAGGTTTTTTTTGGTATGAGACATATTGCTTAATGCCTGCTTGTGTGGAATCTTTACTTTGTGAGAACAAGTCTAGAGGATGCATAGGTTTGATTGTTTCTTGCCATGAGAGTGGATTAAACATGTTTTAGATATATATGTCTAGAGACTAGCTCATGTTGTTTGAGGTTTGTTGATCAAGCTAGATAGCCTCAATCGTTAGTCCAGTCCATGAATCCCTCCTCAAGTCCTTCCTTGTTTATTGATTTTCAAGTCTTAATCTTGCTGTTTGATTGTTGTTTGATTCGCTTTGATATTACTTTGTTTTTATTGCATTGCTCTGTTTTCCGGATTTGTCCAGCTCGACCCTGCACTCGAACTACACTCGATCGAGTGCTTGCTAGAGTTCATCCCCAGAATTCTTGTTTATGTTTTGTGTTTGTTCTGTCTTACTTTCTGTCTCATCCTAGTTGCATTCCAATAGCTTTCATTTAGTATCTTGTTCATTACTTGCTTGCATTAGTTCACTTATTGCATTATAATAGTTTATATTTCTGTTCTAGATTCATAATCATTCTGTTTCATTTACATTTAGCATCTAGTTCCAATAGCTTTTATATTCTGCATTTTATATTTCATCATAGGACTGTTAGTGACAAACATCCTTGCATTTGGCTTGACTTAGGCATATGAGTACATCCTTAGTGATTACAGAACACTCAGATTGGATTGACACCTCTTATTCTACAACTGCATAAGGGGAATTGAAACACCCATCCGTCCATTAATTCATCATTGCATTCATCACACTTTCACCATCACCCACCAAATATATATGTTTCAATTTGGCGCCGTTGCCTATTTGAGTGTGTTTCTGTGACATTTAGGATCATCAAAAGTCTAAGATTAAGTTCGTATATCCACTTGTGAAGTTGTTGTACTCGAATCTTCTGTTGCTTGGCTGTGTTGAATCTTCTGTTGCTTGGCTGTGACTAGTGTGTTTCTGGTCACTGAGGAAAGTGAAGTTCAAGGTGGGGAGGATTGGTCAATTACTGATGATCAGAGGGTTGATTGTGCAAAGAAGCAAAGATCCGGCATCGAGCTCGACCAGGTACTCGAGCAAGCACTCGACCGAGTGCCTAATCGAGTGGTCGATCGGGCTGAAGGTTCAGATGTTGTCAAGCCAGCTAAGTACATCCGTCCTGCTTATAAACCTCCCCTACCATTCCCAGGACGTTTCAAAGCACAGAAGATCAAGGAATTAAGGGAAATTATTGAGAGAAAGGAAATGTTGGCTAAGCAACAAGAGGAAGAGAAAGCTTTGAAAGAAGAAGCTGTGGTTGAGAAACAAGAGAAAGTGATGGCAATACAAGAGATCATTATTGCCTACCAGGAAGAGGAGAGAGGACCTGCCTTGGAACAGTATGATCCATACCCTCTCTATAAAAACTTTTTGCTTGATTTGTCAAAGAAGAAGGCTCAAGCTCAAGATGAGAAAGATCTTGAGGACCTGGAGGAGTTATCATCCCAATTAAGCTTAGTGATCCAGGTCCATTCTATCTTCCTTGCACAATAAGCTATCTTCACTACAATCAGTGTTTATGTGACTTGGGAGCATCAATCAGTGTGATGTCATACTCCATTGCACAAAACTTGGCCACACTGACTTTAATTCTACCAATCTTCATGTGTGCCTAGCTGATGAGTCAAACAGAGATGTGGTTGGCAGTTAGAAAACATTCCAGTGAAGATAGGAAGAGCAAGGGTCCATACTGATTTTGTGGTCCTAGATATGGACAAGGAGCCTGAGGATCCAATCATTTTGGGAAGGCCATTCTTGGCCACTGTTGGGGCAGTATTTTGGGAAGGCCATTCTTGGCCACTGTTGGGGCAGTAATAGATGTTAGGGAAGGTCTTGTGACCTTGAACATTGCTGAGGATATAGTCATGAAGTTCAACATCTATAACCCAACCAACCTTCCTACCATTGATGATCAACCCTTCACTATCAAGGAAAAAGTTGATCATGAGGTCTTTAAGGATGAAGGAGATCCTAAGGCTGAGCTCTCTTTTCAAGATGATTCTGTGGAAAAGCTTAAGAGGTCAGTTCAAGAGTTGACTGGTATGGTTAAAGAACTCCAAGTGAAGTTGAACAAGAGTTCTTTCAGGAGAGAAAAACCTAGGCTCAAAATCAAGAAGAAATATGGTTTGTGTGTTAAGGGTGAAGTGATCCAGGATCAACTTCACAGTTATCTGGAGGTTCCAGGGAGGATTTCATCACCTCTGAAACAAGAATATTTGTGGTGGTGGAAGATGATGAATGTGCAGTGATGAGATATGGAATGATGGGTGTTTCAATTCCCCTTATGCAGTTGCAGTATAAGAGGTGTCAATCCTAAATGAGTGTCTGTGAACAATTAAGATGTGAATATCAATCTAAGTCAAGACAAGTGTAAAGATTGTTTGTCACTAACAATTCTAAAATGCAAATGTAAAAGCAGAAAGTAAACTACAAGAACTAAGAACTAAATGCAAATGAAACAGGATGATTAAAGGAGTAATGATGCAATAACAGAAATAGAAACTACTACTAATGAACTAATGCAAGGCAAGTAATAAACATGACACTAAGTAAATGCAATAGGAATACAACTAGAATTAAACAGGAATGAAACAGGACAATCAGAAATCATGAAACACAAGTTTTGGGGATGAACTCGAGCAGCACTCGACCGAGTGTGGGTCGAGTGGGTGGTCGAGCTAGACTAGACGCAGAAACAGAGCAATGCAATAAAAACAGAGTAATGCTAAACCAAATCAAACAACAAGCAAGCAACAATATTAAGACTTTAAAATCAATAAACAAAGAAGGTCCTGAGGATGGATTCATGGGATGAACTGATCATTGTGGCTATCTAACTTGGTCAACAAATCTCAAGCAAGCTATGAGCTAATCTCTAGACATATGAATCTAAGACAAGTTTCTCCCACTCTCATGGTCAAGAAACAATCAAACCTATGCATCTTCTAGAATTATTCTCACACAGTAAAGAATCTACACAAGCAGGCATTAAGCAATACATCTCAAACCAAACAAGACCTCTAATCTCTTAGCAAGCCTAATGGTAAGCTCTAGATCTAGCCTTATCTATGCTTCCTAAACATTGATGTGATGCTAAGAAGCTTGAAATCAGACTCTACCCTCTCAGATATAGAATCAGCATCAAGATCATCTACCCTAGAAGAGATCTACAACAATCAAGCTTGACCAAATCACACAAACCACAAGATCAGTCCATCCTAACCACCCTCAAGATCCTAGGAAGACTACTCACAACAATACATGATTAAACAAGTCAAAAACCCAGAAATTATTGAAACTTGCATTATTAGAAAGATAAAACAGAGATATTTAATATTAATGAAAGGATCAAACTCAAATTCTCAATATCTTGAAAGTTATATAACCAACAAAATATAAGAATCTAGTCTTCCTTCTTAAGAAAGTACAAGATCTAAAAATAAAAATGCAAAAGGAATAAAGCTAAAAAAGGTAAAAACTAGGTTTAGAGAATATCTAAAAAGCTGGACTCTTCTGGTGGCTGCAGGTACAAGGCTTTATATAGGAAGGGGAGTGGAAGCCCTAAAAATGGAAAAAGTCAAAGTGGTCAACGGCTCGGTCAACTCGACCTGTGCTCGGTCGAGTGGCAGGTCGAGCTGGCTTCTCTCGTGCATTCTCCACTCGGTCTAGTCCATCTCCCACACGATCGAATGCTTGGTCGAGCTGGACTCCGGACCTTGGTTCTTCAGCCTTAACTCCCTTGCTTTCCCTTCATGATTGCTTCACTTCTCCTCAGCATTGCTTCCATGCTCCTTAAGCTCCAAAATCACCTGTTTATGCATGAAAAGATGCATATGCAATGCAACTAAACTCTAATGCATGATTAGTCCTAAAGCTACACAATAATGGTGAAAATGGATAGAAAAAGATGCAAAAGATGTGAATAAACTAAGGGAAAACATGATAAAATATATGAACATTAACACCCCCAAACTTAGTCTTTGCTTGCCCTCAAGTAAATAAACAAGACATAAGAAGGTAGATGAGGTTTGAAAGTTGGATCTCAGCTCCTAAAACTTGCAAATAGACCATCTAGAATCAATGTCCAAGTTACTAGTACTATGATGCAAGTTGAATGAGCTGTACTTAAAAATTTTAGACAAGCATATCACAACCTTTACTGATATGAGCCTTAGACATCCACATGTATTCAAATCAACCATTTCCTTTAACATTCATTAATCAAGACCATGAATCAATTCTATGCAATGCTTAAACTCATTTGGCTTGGTAACAAGGGTTTTGAGACAATGATGGTCTCTTTTTAGAGTGGGGCTTGTCAATATCAAGGTTCTCTCATAAAAAATGGATTGAGCTTTAGAAGAATGTTAAAGGTAAGAACACTTAGACACATACAAGAACAAAACCTTGTCTACCCAAAGGTACCCAAAGTGTTTATCCTAACAATCTAAAACCAAATGATCTTTTGGTTTTCAAGTCTTAGGAGAGGTGCCTTATTTGATCTTTCTAGTGGGATGGGGGATTCTTATTGATTGCTATAGTTCTCTTTTCTTCTTATTCTTAAGACAAATAAGCTTTTTGCTATACTGCTCTTTGCTTTCTTTTCTTTTCTTTAACTAGAACCATCTTAGATAACATCTTTTACTTCCCATCCTTTCACTAGACTTTTAGCTTTACTTAAACACATCCCTCTCCTAAAGACTCTACCCTTTTTCTTTCTCTTTTCTTTCTTTTCTTTTTTTAACAGCCAAGTCCCAAACCCAACAAGTGAACCACCTAGTCCTATCTAGTTTGGAAAATGCAAACTAGAACTACACAAGGTCTTACTCTTGTCAGTTCAAACCTAACACTTTCTACCAAGCTCAATCCCAAAATAGGCCTCACACATACAAGAATAAACAAGGCTTGAAAGAAGGTTTGGTTAAGGGGTAGGGGAACTGATCTTAATGATTTAATCAGCTACTTGGATCAACAAGAGTGGTAAAAAGGAGAAAGATGATCCAAATATGTATGTGGTATCCATGAGTTTAAAGCAATGCAAACATTGATAATTAAAAGTCAATATTAGGTTCTTATAGATATGAAATGGAATCAAATCAAAACATGCTTCAATTTAGACCAAATGCAATGCAGGAATTCAAGGCTTGGTTCAATCTTATGCTTCTAACCACTCAACTAGCATCAAAGTACTATTAACTTGGGCATTGATCCTAGTCTAGTGAATTAAGCAAGCTAACAAGGAAAAACTCATCATAGATCCCTAATGCAAATATTATACAATTCTATATGAAACATGCTAAACAAGATCCTAATATGCAATGCAAACTACATGAACACTCTTTTTTTTTGTAAAGATTTTTTCAAAATTTTTCAAATTTTTATGGTTTTTCTATGCCTTAAATGATTATGCTAGTGCTAACATGATGATGATAAAAATTTGAAATAAGAAAACAAAACACAACATCAAATGCTATCTCAAACCCTCCCCCAAACTTCAGTCACACAGTCCTCTGTGTGAAAGAAATTGGTAAGAGGATTCAAGACTAAAAACAAAAACAAAACACAACATCAAATGCAATGGTATAAACAATGGTAAGGTGATGATGGTACCTTAGGGATTGTGGAAGAAGTTGTCCACATCCATCTGCATGCTGTCATATGAGTAGTTGGGGTCCTCTTGGTGGCTTGGAGATGGACTTTGGGGCAGCTCGACAATGCCAATCGAGCCTGACTCGGTCGAGTGCCTGTTCGAGTGGGGGGGTCGAGCTGGACTGCGAATCTCCGTTAGCTGTCCCTTCCTGTTCTATTTAGACTCCCTAGCTTGCCTACCCATGAAAATACGAAAGCATAAATCAAAATACTAAAATTCCAAGGCAATATGTACAGAGATACCTTAGGGACTTCCTCCCTAGTGAGCTTGTTTAAAGTCACTAAGCTTGACTTTGATGCTTTTTCAGGCTTGAGGAGCATCCTTGAGAATCATTGTGCACTTCTCATGAGTTTCCTTCTCCCGTAGATACCTCTTAACTCTCTGACCATTGACTGTAAATTCACTTCCATCCTTGTTGAGAAGTGTTACAGCTCCATAAGGAAGGATCTCCTTGACTTCAAAAGGGCCTCCCCATCTACTTTTTAACTTCCCAGGGAATAATTTGAGTTTTGAATTGTAGAGCAAAGCCTGGTCTCCAGCCTTTAGGTCCTTGATAAGAATCTTCTTATCATGGAAGGCTTAAGTTCTCTCCTTGTAAATTTTGGAGTTTTCATAAGCTTCCAATCTGATTTCCTCAAGCTCATGCAAATCAAGGCTTCTCTTGGCTTGTGCTGTTTCTAGATCCAATTTCAACAGTTTTATTGCCCAGAGAGCCTTGTACTCAACTTCAACTGGGAGGTGGCAAGACTTGCCATACATAAGCTGGAATGGGGTTCTTCCTATTGGTGTTTTGAAAGCTGTCCTATATGCCCAAAGTGTTTCATCAAGCTTAGTAGACCAATCCTTTCTTGTTGCTCCCACTATTCTTGACAGTATGGCCTTGATCTGCTTATTGGAAACTTCAACTTGCCCACTAGTTTGGGGATGATAGGCTGTAGACACTTTGTGCTTGACCCCATATTTCTTCAGCATTCCTCCAAAGATTTTGTTGATGAAGTGTGTTCCTCCATCACTTATCACAGCCCTTTATTAGAGAGTAAGGAGGAAGAGAGAGGAGAGGCCGGTAAGGCCGAGCCTTGGAGGAAGAGGAGAAACGGCCGGTAAGGTCGTGTACACCAAGAGAGTGGCCGGTGAGGCCATGGGAGGCATGAGAGCGGCCAGTTAGGCCGCGAACACAAGGAGAAAGGCCATGTGGGCCGTGTGAGCAAGGAAAAGAAGTTAGCAAGGCCATATGAGAAGAATAACAAAGGCCTTATAAGAAGAAGAAGCCCAAGAAGAAGGAAATATCTCACAAGGAAGGGAAGAAGGATCCAATGGCCACAAGGAAAGGAAGGAAGGAAGATCTAACGGTCAAGGAAGGAAGGAAGAGATCAAGTGGATGGTGAAAGGGAAGGAAGTCGCTTTCACCATCACCAAACCGAGAATGTCCCTTTCTTCTTCTCTCTTTGTGTCTAACGGTCATATGACCTTGTATCTTCTATATTAGGCTGTAATTCATCTCATATGTAAGATATCACATTCATATTCAATAGAAGAGAATCCGTTTCCCATCCTTCTCCTCTCTACTTATGTTTATGTTTATGTTATCATCATCAATGTAGAGAGCTTAAGGGAAAACGGTTAGGGGCTGCCCTTAAGGCAGCCTAATCTCTTCATAAATCCACCTAAACTCTTCTTTATCTTCTTCTTATTCCCTAGCTTACTGATTCTAAGTTCTTTCTATCTAAGTACACAAACTCTTAAGTGTTGTGTTACTTTAATAAGAACTAGTCTCAAACTAGGTTGTTTATTCTCTCTTAGATCCTCTCACTATCTAGTATTTGAGGTCTATTTTAGTGTCTTTATGGGGAGTTCATCACAAGTTGATGTTCTCCTCTTCTCCTTTAGATTGAGTTTGTTATTGTGGGTTTAAGGAGACTTAACCATTGGGGTTTTGTTCTTCCTTGTCAAGAGCTTTCTCTCTTGCAAAACCAACATGGTATCAGAGCAAGTTATGTTCTTGGTGACTCAAACTCGATCTAAAGTCAGTTTTATTTTGTCTTAGGTTCTAGATGTCATCCGCTTAAGCTTAGGAGTCATTAGAGGTCTAATTTTGGTTTAATTGTTAAATTGATTCTCTAAATAGCTCAATATTGAGTAAGCTTGGTCTCTTATCTTGTTAGAATTTGTAGACCAAGTGTGTGAAGAGAAATCGATTTTAGAAGCCCCATCCTTAAGCTTTACCGATTTGGTAGTAGCCTTGTTTAAATGGGGGAAGTGATGAACCATTGAGCAAGTGGGTTGTTCAAGGTGAGGATTCACGGTTCTTGTGAGCTCATGTGAGCCACGAAATTCTCTTAGAATTTTCTTAGGATCCTCTTAGGATTTTGTTAATTTTCCTTTAAAGGTTTGATTTTGCTTTTGTTAAATTTCCTTTAAAGGTTTAATTACTAAATCGCTTCCTTGCATCTCAATGGTGAGAAAGCTTGTTTCTGGTCATATGGTATGTCCAAATTCGAGCTTGAGGAAGAGAGAGTTCTTGTTTTTAGCACATATGGTCAGCTTGGTCAAATAGATTAAAGCTAGTCCAAGAGTGCATTCTTTTAACCGATGGACAAAGGGTTGTTCCAAAGGTTCTCTTTTGTTTTCTTTGCTTGGGACCACGAAAAACATCTTCTATATGTTATCTTCGTGGATCTAAAGCCTGAATCTCTTGGAGAACACTCTGTTTTAGGTGATTCTACCATGAGTTTTGTTGTTAAACCGTGGGAAACTCAAAATCCCATGGTCCTTAGAAGTTGCAGCCGCTAAACTCCCATGTTCTTGAGTAAACAAACACCATAGTGTGATACTCTCTAAAGTTCTGGGTTGTTCAAGGCTGTTTTGAAGCTTCTTTCAACTCAAGAAAGCAGAGTCAGACTCTGTCCATAAGAACTCTTGAGCAAAATCCCCCCACTCTTCCATTCTCTTATACTTCCGCCTAATACTCTCCCTTATACTCTCACTTTCTATACTCTTGGTTACTAATTCTCTATTCTCTATTTATACTCTTATTAATTCTCTAAATTCTCTATTTATTTTCAGTTTATACTCTATACTCTAATCTCTCACAATCTCTTGTTTAGAAACTGTCCCATTGAGTTTTTGGTTTCAGTTTCAACCTTGAAGATGTGTGGAGCTCGCTCACTATCTCAGGAAGAAGTGGCGAGGTTGAAGGCTAGAAGAAAGCCATGGGGAGTCGCTGCACAATGCCTGGAGTTAGAACCAAGGGCCACCAAGTCTTTGTTAAGCTGGTGGAAGGTGATGAATCAGCCCAAGAGCATGTGTGTTAGCACCAAGTTGTTGATCGGATGTGCACAAGAGTTCAAGGAAGTGATGCACAAGGTTTCAAGTGAAATGATGAGATGTCAGCTCATCATCAAGTCAAGGGTACGGGGGAGATCGACTATCAAGTGTCTTCACACCGCACCCCACAGATTCTGCTCGGCCACAAGCAAAAGTTTTACTTAAAGCTCTGCCGAAGCGTCTCAAAGATCGACTCGGACGAAACCCTTCCACTGCGATTCAGCTTCCGCGTTCTACACAAAAGTTCGAGACCATAGAGTCATCTTGCCAGTGGAAGTGAAATCATGCCAATCCGAGCAGTCGTTCGAAAGTTATGTCCGATTCTGTGGGCATATGTCAGTCTGACGATAAAGCTAGCCGGGTTAAAAACCATGGCTAGAGGAGCGGTCTTAAGGAGGAATTCCAAACCGCATCAGTGTTCAAACCTCTCCTTCCTATCCATCAAAACACCAATAAGGCTGTGCTCTAATCCCTACTCTATTTAAATTCCTAAAATTTCATTATTTTAGTTCATTGCTTGTCTTTACTCTTTCATATGATTTTTCTTAAATTGTCTCATTTTTTAGTAAATTTTCTTTGATATTCCTCATAGCATACACTTATACTTTTCTTCTTTATCACTTGTTTAAGGGGTAAAGGAGACTATGAGAGCCTCAAAGAAATTCTAAAGGAGCAAGGATGGAGATCATAAGGAATGTGCTAAAGGCAAGGTGGGCTAAGGAGTAGCGGTTCAAATCATGAAGAGAAGGGAGCTAGTTCTTTGCAAACCAAGGTCAAGGGACATCATGGATAGTGGAGTCTATACTCTTTTTCCCTTAACAAAGTTTTATCCCAAGAGGTTTTCTTTGTTGAGGTTTTTAATGAGGTAGATGACACTAGTCCACCCTTGATCTTTGGTCCCCATGGTGACCTCCGATCAAGCGTGCGGGGGAGTATTAGAGAGTAAGGAGGAAGAGAGAGGAGAGGCCGGTAAGGCCGAGCCTTGGAGGAAGAGGAGAAACGGCCGGTAAGGTCGTGTACACCAAGAGAGTGGCCGGTGAGGCCATGGGAGGCATGAGAGCGGCCAGTTAGGCCGCGAACACAAGGAGAAAGGCCATGTGGGCCGTGTGAGCAAGGAAAAGAAGTTAGCAAGGCCATATGAGAAGAATAACAAAGGCCTTATAAGAAGAAGAAGCCCAAGAAGAAGGAAATATCTCACAAGGAAGGGAAGAAGGATCCAATGGCCACAAGGAAAGGAAGGAAGGAAGATCTAACGGTCAAGGAAGGAAGGAAGAGATCAAGTGGATGGTGAAAGGGAAGGAAGTCGCTTTCACCATCACCAAACCGAGGATGTCCCTTTCTTCTTCTCTCTTTGTGTCTAACGGTCATATGACCTTGTATCTTCTATATTAGGCTGTAATTCATCTCATATGTAAGATATCACATTCATATTCAATAGAAGAGAATCCGTTTCCCATCCTTCTCCTCTCTACTTATGTTTATGTTTATGTTATCATCATCAATGTAGAGAGCTTAAGGGAAAACGGTTAGGGGCTGCCCTTAAGGCAGCCTAATCTCTTCATAAATCCACCTAAACTCTTCTTTATCTTCTTCTTATTCCCTAGCTTACTGATTCTAAGTTCTTTCTATCTAAGTACACAAACTCTTAAGTGTTGTGTTACTTTAATAAGAACTAGTCTCAAACTAGGTTGTTTATTCTCTCTTAGATCCTCTCACTATCTAGTATTTGAGGTCTATTTTAGTGTCTTTATGGGGAGTTCATCACAAGTTGATGTTCTCCTCTTCTCCTTTAGATTGAGTTTGTTATTGTGGGTTTAAGGAGACTTAACCATTGGGGTTTTGTTCTTCCTTGTCAAGAGCTTTCTCTCTTGCAAAACCAACACCCTTGGAATTCCATACCTTGGGAAGATGATGGATTTGAAGAGCTTAAGGACTACCTTGTGGTCATTAGTGGGGCTAGCAATGGCTTCTACCCACTTTGAGACATAGTCCACTGCCACAAGTATGTAGACATTCCCATTTGAAGGAGGGTTAAAAGGTCCCATAAAATCAATTCCCCACACATCAAATATCTCAACTTCAAGGATTGGATTCTGTGGCATCTCATTCCTCCTTGTGATGTTCCCCATTCTTTGGCAAGCATCACACTTTGTGATGAACTTGTGAGTATCTTTGAATAAGGTAGGCCACCATAGGCCAGCTTGTAAGACTTTCTGGGCTGTCTTGAAAGTTGCAAAATGTCCTCCATAGGCAGAACCATGACAGTGTCCCAACACTCCTTCTACTTCACTTTCTGCTATGCATCTCCTAAACAACCCATCTGAGCCCTTTTTGTAGAGATAAGGTTCATCCCAATAGTATCCATTTATGTCCTTGAGGAGTTTCTTCTTTTTGTAATGGACCATATCCACTGGAATTTCCTCACACACCTTGTAGTTTACTATATCAGCATACCAAGGTATCACTCTCAAGTGCTAACCACTCCTCCATCTGCTCCTGCTCGACCGGGTCACCAAACTCACACGGTCGAGTGTGTGCTCGAGTGGCTGATCGAGCTGGCTGCCGGGTTGTTCCAAGTTGCATCAGTTTTTCCTCAGGCATTGAGTCATCAATTGGAATATCCTCCTCTATCCTCATCCTTGACAAATGATCAGCTACTCCATTCTCTATCCCTTTCTTATCAACTATTTCCATGTCAAATTCTTGGAGAAGCAAAATCCACCTCAACAACCTTGGTTTGGTGTCTTTCTTTGAGTAGATGTGCCTCAAGGCAGCATGATCAGTGTACACAATCACCTTGGACCCTACTAAGTAACTTCTGAACTTTTCAAAGGCAAATACCACTGCTAAGAGTTCTTTCTCTGTTGTTGAGTACCTTCCTTGAGTTTCATCCAAGGTTCTACTTGCATAATGAATCACATGCAGCCTCTTATCTTTTTTCTGACCTAGGACTGCTCCTACTGCAAAGTCTGAGGCATCACACATAATCTCAAATGGAAGATCCCAGTTTGGAGCTTGGACTATTGGAGCTGAAATCAAGGCATCTTTGATCTCCTTGAAAGCCTTCAAGCAATCTTCATCAAAGTTGAACTCAGTCTCCTTACATAGCAACCTTGTCAATGGCCTAGCTATCTTTGAGAAGTCCTTGATGAATCTCTTATAAAACCCAGCATGCCCAAGGAAGCTTCTTATGTCCTTGACTGTTTTTGGTGGTTGAAGTTGAACCATGACTTCAATCTTTGCCTTATCAACTTCAATCCCTTTTTCTGAAATCTTATGACCAAGAACTATCCCTTCTTCAACCATAAAGTGACACTTTTCCCAGTTCAAAACAAGATTTGTCTCCTCACATCTCTTTAAAACCCTGCATAAATTAGCAAGACAAGAAGGAAAGGAGTCTCCATAGACAGAGAAATCATCCATAAAAACTTCCACAACATCTTCAATGAGATCAGAAAAGATAGACATCATGCATCTTTGAAAAGTTGCTGGAGCATTACATAATCCAAATGACATCCTTCTATAAGCAAAAGTACCATATGGACATGTGAATGTTGTCTTTTCTTGATCATTGGGATGAATAGGAATTTGGAAAAATCTAGAATATCCATTCAAGAAGCAGTAGTGAGTGTGATTAGCTAATCTTTCTAACATTTGATCAATGAAAGGAAGAGGGAAATGATCTTTCCTAGTGGCTGAATTAAGCTTTCTATAGTCAATGCACATTCTATGTCCTGTTATGGTTCTAGTTGGAATTAACTCATCTTGATCATTCTTTACTACAGTAATACCTCCTTTTTTAGGGACACAATGGACTGGTGAAACCCAAGTACTATCAGAAATAAGATAGATTACACCAGTATCTAGCAACTTAAGGATCTCCTTTTTGACTACTTCCTTTAAGTTGGGGGTTTAACCTTCTTTGGAGTTCAATGCTGGAATAAGATTCATTTTCAAGGTGAATTCTATGCATGCAGAGGCTAGGTGAAAATCCTTGAATGTCATCTAAAGTATAACCAATAGCTTTTCTATACTTCCTCAATTTTACAACTAGCAAGTCAAGTTCACTCTCACTCAATTTAGCATTAACTATTACTGGATAAGTAGAGTTCTTACCAAGGAAAACGTACCTTAGCCCAGATGGAAGAGGTTTTAGCTCTACTTTTGGTGCTTTCGGCTCGGACCAGTCATCTCTAGAGGATTCAGCAGTGCACTCGGTCGAGTGGGTCCTGCACTCGGTCGTGTGTGTGGTCGAGCTAGTGGTCGAGCTGTCCGTATTTGCTACTTGAACTGACCAAACTTCCTCCCTCAATGCTGGTAATCCCTCAAAAATCTCTGGATGGTCTGATTCTTTACATGAATCCAATATCTCTTCATAGGCCTTGGTTTCTTTATGGATGAACCCTTCCTCTCCACTTTTGGTCAAGGCAGTCCTAAGATGATCTTCTTCTGCTAGTTCTTCCATTAGTTCTCCTGATAGCTTATCCAGCTCCTCAGTCCAAAAGACTTGTCCCCCAATTGTTGGTTTCTTCATAGCCTCCACAATATCAAATGTCATTTTGAGATCATCTCCTAGGTTAAGATCAATCTTCCCTTCTCTCACATCTATTATTGCTCCTGCTGTTGCAAGGAAAGGTCTTCCCAAAATCAAGGGATCTTTTGGCTCCTCATCCATTTCCAAGACTACAAAGTCTATTGGGACTTCTACTGCTCCAATTCTAACAGGTAGATCTTCCAAAACACCATGTGGTAGTCTTATTGATCTATCAGCTAAGATCAAAGATATATTGCATGGTTTATACCTTGTAAATCCAAGTCGCTTTGCAACTGTCAAAGGCATGAGGCTCACTGAGGCTCCCAAATCACAAAGGCATCTGTTGAAAGTCAAAGGTCCTATTGAGAAAGGTATAGTGAAGGAGCCTGGATCTCTCAACTTTTGAGGGTTCACTTGCTTTTGGATTATGGCACTACACTCATGGCTAAGATGCACCATCCCCTGAACTTCTTTGATTCTTTCTATCACAGCATCTTTCAAGAACTTCTGGTAAGGAGGAATCATCACAAAAACATCAATCAAGGGCATCCTAAGCTCAATCTCTCTAACTTGTTTGTCAAACAATGCTTTATACTTGTCAACCATTTGCTTCTTAAACCTTCCTGGGAAGGCAAAGGAGGCTTGTAAGGAGGGGGAATGGACCTAGCTTCCTTTTCCTTGGAGATAGATGGCTTAGATGTTTCGTGAGCAGCTGCTCGATCAGGTACTCGATCATGCACACGGTCGAGTGCCTGATCGAGTGGATGGTCAAGCTGAACACTAGTTTTATCCTGAGCCCCTTCTTGTTGAAAATCCTCCCCATCTTGTCCCACACTGTCCTCAGTGTTTTGTAAAGCTCCCTTTTTTTCTTGTAAAACTCTTCCACTGCGCAAATTAATGGCATGAGCACTTTCTATAGATTGCATAATAGCTTTCCCTTTGTTGTTCTCTTGCTTAGTGGCAGAAGTTTGTTGACCCTCTAGTGTTGTAATCCTTGTAGTAAGTGTGTCAAACTTTCTGTTTAGGTCACTGTAAAGATCTGTTATCCTCCTGTTCAGCTCAGCAAATCTATTGGCTTCTTCAATCTTCCCTTGGGTTTGACCAATCAACAGCTGCTGTATCATAGCTCTAAGGTCTTGTTCTTGGTCTTGGTTAGTCTGAAACCCTTGTGGGGGACACAACTGGGGCTGGAACACCTGCTGCTGTTGTTTGGGGATATAGTTTTGGTGCTGTTGAGGTTGTTGAGGCTGTTGAGGAGGGTAGACCTGATCTTGTGGGTTTGCCACATTTGTGCTCCTATAGGACAGATTATTGTTCCTAAATCCTCCTTGGTTATAACCCTTGAAACCTCCTTGGTTTTGCATATAGTAAAGCTCAGCAAACTCATTCTCCCCCTCTTGAACTGGAAGCTCCTCTTCACTAACAAAGTGAATAGACTTTTGCTGGCTGAGCAAGATCCTATCAAGCTTTTCATTAACCATTTTCAGATCCTTTTTGTACTTCTCCTCATTTTCAGTAGATGAAGACCTTAGTGTCCTATCATAATCCTCATTGTAGTTCCCATCAGACTGAGCTAGATTCTCAACTAACTCCCAGCCTTCATCCACATTCTTGTTGAGGAAGTTCCCATTGGAGGCTGTATCAAGAAGCATTATGAACTTGGGAAGCACTCCTCTATACAGTGTGCTCAACAATGACTCCATACTGAAACCATGATGAGGACATTGAGTTTGGTAGCCCTTGAATCTCTCCCAAGCTTCACAAAAGCTTTCATTGCTCCTTTGAGCAAATCCAGAGATCTCATTCCTCAGCCTTGCTGTCCTAGCATTAGAGAAGAATTTGGCTAAGAAAGCCTTCTTACATTGATCCCAAGTAGTGATAGCACCAGTGGGCAGAGTCTTCTCCCATAAATGAGCCTTGTCCCCAAGAGAGAAAGGGAACAACCTCAGCTTGAAACCATATTCACTTACTCCATTGATCTTGGTAAGACCACATATTCTGTCAAACTCATCAAGATGATCTAGTGGATCTTCCATAGGCAATCCATGAAACTTATTTGCCTGAATCATTGAGATCAATCCACTCTTGCTCTCAAAGTTGTTGTTGGCAACTGTTGGTGGCACAATGCCAGCTCTTTGGTTGTGAGTGTTGGGTGCATCTCCAGCACCAATGTTTCTTGGTCTCTGAACCTGATCCTGATGATCCATAGCTACTGGAACCTCTTGTTGTTGCTGAACAACCCTCCTTTTCTTGGATCCCAAACCCTTGGTCAACTTGTTGATGTTGTCAATATGCTTAATAAGATGGTCCTTTCCGTTAGACCTTGTGTGCATCAACAAACTCAAAACGATTTTTGCCAGACAAGCGACTGAGCACAGGCTCAAGTAGGAGTGTAGGTCGACTGGAAACTGAGGGTAATAGAGACCCGGCGTCTGGCTCGAGCAAGTGCTCGATCACGACTCGGTCGAGTGACTGGTCGAGTGGTACCTGAAATGGAACTTCAACCCAGAAACAGAAGATTCAAGCACAGCAACCTCACAAGTGTATAAAAGAACTTAATCTTAGACTAATATGGATCCTAACTGTCACAAAAACACACTCAAATGGGCAACGGCGCCAAATTGAAACAAGATTCTTTTGTGGTGGTGGATGAATGTGTATTATGCAATGGTATGATATGGAATGATGAGTGTTTCAATTCCCCTTATGCAGTTGCAGTATAAGAGGTGTCAATCCTAAATGAGTGTCTGTGAACAATTAAGATGTGAATATCAATCTAAGTCAAGCCAAGTGTAAAGATTGTTTGTCACTAACAATCCTAAGATGAAAATGTAAAATGCAGAAAGTAAACTACAAGAACTAAGAACTAAATGCAAATGAAACAGAATGATTATAACAGTAATGGTGCAAGAACAGAAATAGAAACTACTACTGATGAACTAATGCAAGACAAGTAATGAACTGAAAGCTAAATGTATGCAACTAGAATGAAACAGGAATGAAGCAGGACAATCACAAATCATAAAACACAAATTCTAGGGACTGATTCGAGCAGCACTCGACCGAGTGTGGGTCGAGTGGGTGGTCGAGCTAGACTAGACGCAGAAACAGAGCAATGCAATAAAAACAGAGTAATGCTAAACCAAATCAAACAACAAGCAAGCAACAGGATTAAGACTTTAAAATCAATAAACAAAAAAGGTCCTGAGGATGAATTCATGGGATGAACTGATCATTTTGGCTATCTAACTTGGTCAACAAATCTCAAGCAAGCTATGAGCTAATCTCTAGACATATGAATCTAAGACAAGTTTCTCCCACTCTCATGGTCAAGAAACAATCAAACCTATGCATCTTCTAGACTTGTTCTCACACAGTAAAGAATCTACACAGGCAGGCATTAAGCAATATATCTCAAACCAAACAAGACCTCTAATCTCTTAGCAAGCCTAATGGTAAGCTCTAGATCTAGCCTTATCTATGCTTCCTAAACATTGGTGTGATGCTAAGAAGCTTGAAATCAGACTCTACCCTCTCAGATATAGAATCAGCATTAAGATCATCTACCCTAGAAGAGATCTACAACAATCAAGCTTGACCAAATCACACAAACCACAAGATCAGTCCATCCTAACCATCCTCAAGATCCTAGGAAGACTACTCACAACAAGACATGATTAAACAAGTCAAAAACCCAGAAATTATTGAAACTTGCATTATTGAAAAGATAAAACAGAGATCTACAATATTGATGAAGGAATGAAACTCGAATTTTTTATATCTTGAAAGTTATGAAACCAACAAAATACAAGAATCTAGTCTTTTTCTTAGAACAAGGACAAAATCTAAAATAAAAGAAAAGTGCAAAAGGAATAATTCCCCCAAAAGGGTAAAAACTAGGTTTAGAGAATATCTAAAAAGCTGGACACTTTGGTGGCTGCAGGTACAATGCTTTATATAGTGGGGAAGGTGGAAGCCCTAAAAATAGAAAAAGTCAAAGTAGTCAACGGCTCGGTCAACTCGACCAGTGCTCGGTCGAGCTAGGGGTCGAGCTGGCTTCTCACGTGCAACCTCCACTCGGTCGAGTCCTTCTATCACACGGTCGAGTGCTTGGTCGAGCTGGACTCCGGACCTTGGTTCTTCAGCCTTAACTCCCTTGCTTTTCCTTCATGATTGCTTCACTTCTCTTCAGCATTGCTTCCATGCTCCTTAAGCTCCAAAATCACCTGTTTATGCATGAAAAGACGCAAATGCAATGCAACTAAACTCTAATGCATGATTAGTCCTAAAGCTACACAATAATGGTGAAAATGGATAGAAAAAGATGCAAAAGATGTGAATAAACCAAGGGAAAACATGGTAAAATATATGAACATCAGAATCTAAGACAAGTTTCTCCCACTCTCATGGCAAGAAACAATCAAACTGATGCATCTCTAGGCTTGTTCTCACAAAGTAAAGAATCTACACAAGCAGACATTAAGCAATATGTCACATACCAAACAAGACCTCTAATCTCTTAGCAAGCCTAATGGTAAGCTCTAGATCTAGCCTTATCTATGCTTCCTAAACATTGGTGTGATGCTAAGAAGCTTGAAATCAGACTCTACCCTCTCAGATATAGAATCAGCATTAAGATCATCTACCCTAGAAGAGATCTACAACAATCAAGCTTGACCAAATCACACAAACCACAAGATCAGTCCATCCTAACCACCCTCAAGATCCTAGGAAGACTACTCACAACAATACATGATTAAACAAGTCAAAAACCCAGAAATTATTGAAACTTGCATTATTAGAAAGATAAAACAGAGATTTTTAATATTAATGAAAGGATCAAAATCAAATTCTCAATATCTTGAAAGTTATAGAACCAACAAAATATAAGAATCTAGTCTTCCTTCTTAAGAAAGTACAAGATCTAAAAATAAAAATGCAAAAGGAATAAAGCTAAAAAAGGTAAAAACTAGGTTTAGAGAATATCTAAAAAGCTGGACTCTTCTGGTGGCTGCAGGTACAAGGCTTTATATAAGAAGGGGAGTGGAAGCCCTAAAAATGGAAAAAGTCAAAGTGGTCAACGGCTCGGTCAACTCGACCTGTGCTCGGTCGAGTGGCAGGTCGAGCTGGCTTCTCTCGTGCATTCTCCACTCGGTCGAGTCCATCTCCCACACGATCGAGTGCTTGGTCGAGCTGGACTCTGGACCTTGATTCTTCAGCCTTAACTCCCTTGCTTTCCCTTCATGATTGCTTCACTTCTCCTCAGCATTGCTTCCTTGATCCTTAAGCTCCAAAATCACCTGTTTATGCATGAAAAGATGCAAATGCAATGCAACTAAACTCTAATGCATGATTAGTCTTAAAGCTACACAATAATGGTGAAAATGGATAGAAAAAGATGCAAAAAATGTGAATAAACTAAGGGAAAACATGGTAAAATATATGAACATCAACCTCCTTTGTATCTAAAGCAAGCCTGAAAAGGCAATCAAAAGTCAAGCTTAGTGACTTTAAACAAGCTCACTAGGGAGGAAGTCCCTAAGGTATCCTTTGTAAATATGGTTTATTTTCTTAGTAGTTTTGATGTGTTTTCTTTTATGTTTGTTTTGGGCAGCCTTTAAAAAGAAAGTGTAGCTGGGCATGGAGAGATTTGGACTTGGGGAAGGAGATTCGCCAGCCCACTCAACCAGCCCACAAGAGGTACTCGACGAGCTAGAGAAGAAGTAAGGCCCATTCGATTCCCAACCTTCTAGAACGATCGAGTGGAGGGAGAAAAGGAAGAAAAATTTTTAATTTTCAAACTTTGGTCAAGGAGCTCGACCACGTGCTGGTCGAGTGTGGGGTCGAGTGGCAGCCAAAAAGCAGGTCAAAGATTCCCATTTCAAATTGGAATGGTATAGACGCTCTTTGTCTCTTTGTCTCCATAGCTTCTTTAAATAGAGTTTGCACGATCCTATACCTCTCACACTCTCTGATTTGCTCAAAACATTTAAATTCAAATTTTAAAATCCTCTCAAAGTTCATCTTTTGCTGAAGCTTAGTTCTTTCTAGTTTTTGGGTCACTAACCTATTAACTTTAAGCTTTGAGTCTATTCCTCTTAGTTCTGTTCAAAAATGTCTTCAAAGATCACTAAGAAGTCTAAAAAAGCAGCTGCAAGCTCCAAGGATCGTCAAGATGTTGGTCTTGAATCAAGAGGAGAAGCTGGAAAGACCACTCGACGCCCCACTCGAGCATGCACTCGACCGAGTGGCTGTCCGAGTGACCGATCGAGCCAGGCTGCGAGTTCCAGAAATCAGTCTGTTGAGGAGGATCCAGAGAGAACTGAAAGTGAAGAAGAAAGGGAGACAACTCTCAGGGAGTTTATTAGGAAAGAAAGGGCCAAGGGGAAGAGGCCAACAGTTGAGGTTGAACAAGAGGAGGTTTAAAGTGAGAGTGAGGAAGAAGAAGATGAAGAAGAAGAGCTAGAGGATGATGGAGAAGCAGAATCTTGTGGGTTGACAAAGAGGCAGCTGTATGAAGCTTTCATGAGAATGGAGTTCTTGGGGACTAGATATCCTCACAAGGAAACCATGGAGAAGCTAGCCATTGATGAAGATGTGGAGTTTCTTTTTGAGAAGAGCAACTTAACCAAGTTCATGGGGCTTTGCATGGAGGGCTACAAAGAAGAAAGTTGTGAGTTTCTAGCTACTGTCAAGCTGCACACATATGTAAGGAAGGATGCTCAGTTTGGAGCTGGTCACATTTCCTTCACTATCAAGGGGAAAAAGCATGAGCTTTCCATGAAGAAGATAGCCAATGTGTTTGGTTTTAAAGTGGGGAGTAATAGAAGCTTGATGATACCAAGAGAGGAGCTCTACTCCATTTGGGAAACCATTGGGGACAACAAACTCTACTCATCCTCCAATTCCAAGAGTTCAAGGATATGGAGCCCAGTCCTAAGATACTTCCATAAAGCTCTTGCCAACACCTTCTTTGCTAGGAAGGCAACTGGGAATATCAATGAGGGTGAGCTTAAGATGATTGACATGTATCTCAATGGGATTATCCTCAAGGCAAGAGATGGAACCATCATTCTTGGGAGCACTGTGGAGACTGACCTAGCAATGGTGCTAATAGACCACATGATATATTTGAGAAGTTGGGTAGGCAAGCTGGAGAACAAGGGCTCAATAGGAGTACTAACCATTGGAGACATCATTACTCCAATACTACAAGCTGCCAAGGTCCCACTTGGAGGAGAAAGGGTTTCACCAAGATGGATTGACTCAAGCTACCTCACCTCTACTCTCATCTTAGCCAAGGAGATGCATCAAGGAAACCACGTCTTCAACTTTGAGCTTCCAACAGTTGGGAAGAAACAAGTGATCTTGCCTAATAAGGAGCTCACCACCATTCAAGAAGGAGCCAACATTGACTTTTGGCCAGCTGATGAGTTCTTGTTTGATGGGGTAGTTCAACCTAGAGTTGATGCAGGTTGAGATGTGGAAATGGCTGATGGGGAGGAGTAGTTTTATTTTGAGGATTATGAGCCTATCCCAAGGGATAGTAGAGGAGTGAGAGAGAATAGCAAGAGGTTGACACTGTTGCAAAAGTGGAACAAGTGGCATGGAAAGAGGTTTGACAAGCTAAAGAAGAAGGTGAGCAATATGGCTAAGTCCATCAAGGGTTTAAAGAAGGAGATTGCTGATTTGAAGAGTGGAAACTCTTCACCAACAACATCAAGCCCTTTCAGGAGGAGTAGCTCAACTAGAGCACTAACTAAGTTGCAAACCCTATGGAAACAGCTAGGGCTTTAATGTATGAGCCAAATCAGAGGAAGAGGAGTTCAAGTACCCGAGAACAACAGTTTTCGAGGCACTTGACCGGGTCACTCAATCCCTCACTCGACCGAGCACCTGAGATGCACTCGGCCGAGTTCCAGCCTAGACCACCATATGGCTTCCCAGTTGCAGCTGCTTATCCAGGTAATCCAGGTTACCCTCCCATCCAACCCCAATTCTTCATGGGTCCAGCACTCTACCAGCAGTTCTACCAGCAGCAAGCTCAGAATTTTGACCCCCCCACTCGGACACGTACTCGACCGAGTCAAGGTCGATTGCCATAGTCGAGCTGCCCCAGTCACCTTCACCAAGTCACCAACAAGACCCCAGCTACACTTTTGATAGCATGCAAGAGGATGTGGACAGTTTCTTCTCCAATCCTTAAGGTACCACTATCACTTTCCATTGTAAATATCATTGCATTTCATATATTGTGTGTTTTGTTTTATGTCTTGAATCTTCTAACAAATATCTTTCACACAAGGGACTGTGTGATTTAAGTTTGGGGGAGGGTTTGAGATAGCATTTGACATTGTGTTTTGTTTTCTTATTTCAAATTTTTAGCATCATCATGTTAGTATTTGCATAGCATCTAAGGCATAGAAAAACCCTAAAAATTTGAAATTTTTTTGCAAAAATCTTTATAAAAAAAAGAGTGTTCATATAGTTTGCATTGCATATTCAGTATTTTGTCTTGCATATAGGACTGTTTGCATTAGGGATCTATGATGAGTTTTACCTTGTTAACTTGCTAGATTCACCAAACTAGGATCAATGCCCAAGTTAATATTACTTTGATGCTAGTTGAGTGGTTAGAAGCATAAGACTGAACCAAGCATTGAATTCCTGCATTGCATTTGGTCTAAATTGAAGCATGTTGTGATTTGATGTCATTTCCTATCTATAAGAACCTAATATTAATTGTTAATTATCAATGTGTGCATTGCTTTAAACTCATGGATACCATATACATATTTGGATACCACTCTTGTTGATCCAAGTAGCTGATTTCACTTTAAATCAGTTTCCCGACCCCTTATCCAAACCTTCTTTCAAGCCATGTTTATTCTTGTGTGAGTGAGGCCTTTTTGGGATTGAGCTTGGTAGAAAGTGTTAGGTTTGAACTGACAAGAGTAAAGCCTTGTGTAGTTCTAGTTTGTAATTTTCAAACTAGATAGGACTAGGTGGTTCACTTGTTGGGTTTGGGACATGGCTATTATGAAAAGAAAAGAAAAAAGGAGAAAGAAAAAGGGTAGAGTCTTTAAGAGGAGAATGTGTTTAAGCAAAGTCTAGTGAAAGGATGGGAAGTAAAAAAAAATTGTTATTTAAGATGGTTCTAGTTAAAGAAAAGAAAAGAAAGAAAAGAAAAGTATAGCAAAATGCTTGAATGTCTTGAGAATAAGAATAAGAAGAGAACCATAGCAAATAAGTAAGAATCCGCCATCCCACTAGAAAGTTTAAATAAGAAACCTCTCCTAAAGACTTGAAAACCAAAAGAGAAAAGGGTGAAAGAGAAAAGAAGAAGTTAAAAGGGTAGCACTAGGATCATTTGGGTTTAGATTGATAGGATGAATACTTTGGGTGCCTTTGGGTAGACAAGGTTTTGTTCTTGTATGTGTCTAAGTGTTCTTACCTTTAGCATTCTTCTAAAGCTCAATCCATTTTCTATGAGAGAACCTTGTTATTATAAAACCCTTCTCTAAAGAGAGACCATCATTGTCTCTAAACCTTTACTACCAAGCCAAATGAGTTGAAGCATTGCATAGAATTGATTCATGTTCTTGATTAATGAATGTTAAAGGAAATGGTTGATTTGAATGCATGTGGATAACCAAGGCTCAAATCAGTAAAGGTTGTGATAACTTGTCTAAAGTCTTTAAGTACAGCTCATTCACCTTGCATCTTAGTACTAGTAACTTGGACATTGATTCTAGCTGGTCTATAGGCAAGCTTTAGGAGCTGAGATCCCACCTTTAAACCTCACCTACCTTCTTATGTCTTGTTTATTTGCTTGAGGGCAAGCAAAGACTAAGTTTGGGGGTGTTGATGTTCATATATTTTACCATGTTTTCCCTTAGTTTATTCACATATTTTGCATCTTTTGCTATCCATTTTCACCATTATTGCATAGCTTTAGGACTAATCATGCATTACAGTATAGTTGCATTGCATTTGCATCTTTTCATGTATAATCAGGTGATCTTGGAGCTCAAGGAGCATGTAAACAATCCTGAGGAGAAGTGAAGCAATCATGAAGGGAAAGCAAGATAGTTAAGGCTGAAGAACCAAGGTCCGGAGTCCAACTCGACCCCTCACTCGACCAGACACTCGACCGTGTGGAGAGATGGACTCGACCGAGTGGAGGATGAACGAGGAGAAGCCAACTCGACCTGTCACTCCACCAAGCACAGGGTCGAGTTGACTGAGCCGTTGACTATTTTGTCTTTTAGCATTTTTAGGGCTTCCACCTCCTCTCCTATATAAACCTTGTACCTGCAGCCACCGAAAGAGTTCAACTCTTTAGAAAAGTCAGAAACCTAGTTTTTACCTTTTAGGGAATTATTCCCTTTGCTTTTTATTTTCTTAGATTTTGTTCTCTTTTAAGAAAACTCTAGATTCTTCAATATTGTTGGTTCCATAACTTTCAATATATTAAGAATTTGGGTTTGATTCCTTTTGCAATATTTTAGATCTCATTCTTATCTTTCATATAATGCAAGTTTCGAGTTTTTCTGGGTTTATGATATAAACACCCATCCATCCATTCATTCATCATTGCATTCATCACACTTTCACCATCACCCACCAAATATATATGTTTCATCCATCTTGAAAGTCTTGGACGACGGAGAATTGGTGATTGAAAGTCTTGTATCAGTCAATATAAATCATCCATGCTTAATTGGAGACTGATCACGGTTGGGTAATTGAAATTTCTCTATATCACTACAATTCATCATATCAATCAGGTTTGTTTCATTCTTAAAAATATTCTAAATCATATCACTTTATACTTGATAGTTTTGCAGTTTAAAGTACGTTTTAGTTTCCCTAGAAAGAAGTCTACTTGATAAGTCTTCAGCATATTAGTACAAAAATTAATTTTATTTGATGGATTTACTACGTTTTAGTTTCCCCAGAAAGAAGTCTACTTGATAAGTCTTCAGCATATTAGTACAAAAATTAATATGATTTGATGGATTTACTCCTTAAAGTACGATTTAGTTTCCCAGAAAGAAGTCTACTTGATAATTCTTCAGCATAATAGTACAAAAATTAATTTGATTTGATGGATTTGCAGTTTAATACGTTTTAGTTTTCCCAAAAAGAAGGTTACTTATAAGTCTTCACCATATTAGTTCAAAAATTAATTTGATTTAATGGATTTGCAGTTTAAAGTACGTTTTAGTTTCCCTAGAAAGAAGTCTACTTGATATGTCTTCAGCATAATAGTACAAAAATTAATTTGATTTGATGGATTTTCAGACGGTTCAGTTTCCCGTGGCGAAGTCTGCGAGAGAAGTCGTCGACATAATCATTACAAGGTATAAATTGATTTGACGTTAGTTGGCGACAATATTTATATTTTTTAATTTACCGATATGCGGGATCCGGTTTTAATTGGTTTCTTTACGATTTCTTTATAGTTTTCGGGTTCTGTTTCCAAATAAACGGTTTTGGTTTTATAAAACTGGGATTATTTTAATTATTTTAAATTTTATGACTTAAAAACGGAGATAACAATGATAGTTATCTCTAATTCTTCCTCATAAGGACACTCTTTGCTTCCGCTTTTCTCCGCCGTTTATCTCCGCCGATTTCGACGATCTCCGCCGATTTCGACGAACTCTGCCGCTTATCTTCGCTATTGTTCTCTTCGATCAAACTGAAGGTTTGACTTCTTCCGCAATTCGATAGTAGCCTTCTCATCTTGGATTAGTCTTCCGCTTTCTCAATATTTTTTTTTAATCGTATATTGCAGAATGGATGAGAGACAACGAGAATTTCCTCGGAGGTTTTACACGAAAGGTGATGAGCCTCTTCCTCAATAAAGCATCAGCTATTACAGCAACGATACGAAGCTGTCTGATGAACTCTACAAAGCTCTCAAGCCGGATGAATGGGACGAGATTATCAATCTTGACTGGGTGTCTTGTTACAGTTCAACCGTCTCCAATTTGAATGGGCTTCCAGACTGGTTCACCAT
This sequence comes from Camelina hispida, assembly GCA_023657505.1. Taxonomy (NCBI): domain Eukaryota; kingdom Viridiplantae; phylum Streptophyta; class Magnoliopsida; order Brassicales; family Brassicaceae; genus Camelina; species Camelina hispida. The sequence continues at coordinate 25,805,907 of CP094637.1, forward strand.
ATGCTCAACTTCCAGATAGTCTGCAACAAAAAGTATGAGATTTGGAGTCTTGTTAACTCTAACCCTCTACGATTTTCTTTGAATGAGTTTGAGGCCATCACTGGACTTAACTGTGAAGATGTCGAGTCGTTGGATCAGCCAGAGGTTGAGGTTACAGACGAGATGGAAGAGTTTTGGGAGAAGCTTGGAGTCACTTTAGACAGCGGTGCGAATATTGAGCAACTGATCGCAGCATGTAAGAACTCAAACGATTGGGATAAAATAGAGCGTATTAGGTTGGGTTATTTAGCCATCTACGCTGGGTTTATAGAAGCTAGGAAACCATCAACACCCACCCGTCTAAATATGGCTAGGCTAGTCATGGATTTAGATGCATTTATTGATTATCCATGGGGAAGAGTTGCTTTCAAGAACCTGATTCAGTCTATTAAGGAGAAGGACTTAAACAAGCAGAGTTATACCTTAGAAGGATTTGTCGAGCCTCTACAGATATGGGTGTACGAAGCTATGCCTGATTTTGCCAAATTAATTGGGGAACCATTCCCAGGTAATCCAAGTCCACCGTTGATTGCATACCGCGGTTCTCGCGGAAGAAAACATGTCAAAGAGCATATTCTAAAACAGGTACGCATCCACGTGGTTTGCAGAACAAGCCAGGTCAATCTGAGACCCCGAAACCATCTCCAGCTGTTACTTGTACCAATACGAAGGTGGCAAAGATAGTCAACGCTGATTCATCTGACACTGAGTCAGACCGACCTTTTTTTATTCGCACGGAAATCCCAACAGCTCCCGACTACACTGATAGAGCCAAGAAACAAGAACCAAGGAAAGAAGCGGCCAGGATTGCGACACAAGGCAAGATTGAAAGGGTTAAGAGGTTGGCGTCAAGTCAACGTTCTCTGTTTGTTGGTGATAACACAGCCAAGTCTATCATTGGTGATAAGCCAGCCACGTCAGCGTACAATCCTTTTGTTAAAGCAGACAAGGATTTGAAGAAGGTTTTGGTTGAATTCTTAAAGAAAGATCCGTAAGTTTACCAACTTTTATGATATGTTTCAAAATTTATATTGTTCGAAATCTAGTGACTTATATGTATCCAAATCCATTCATCACCCGCAGGACATACAAGAAAAAGGTCCCAGAGAAATCCCGATGTTGTCGTTGGTGGCACGAAATGAAGACAAAAGCAGTGTGGCTACGAAATTCGGTAAGTCTACACTGAAAACTTCTACTTCAAGTATACTAGAAAACTTTGGTCTTCAATATTATATAACTTCGTTTTAAATCCATGTGGTTATCCAGCACATGGATGCGGTTTTGAATCTATTTAGACATCGACATGCACATCATCCTGAGTGGTTTATATCAAGTAGAGTGGCTTTGCTAGACACTATGTTCACTCATCTCTGGACGACGAAGTACAAAGACTTTGTCAATTCTAATGCTAATCCTAATGGATCTGGGAAAATGTTGCCAGCCGGTGCCTTCAGCTACCACTCAGGGGAGTATCCACCGTATGCACAGACTAACAAGCAATGGGGTCTGGATGTGGACGACTTATATGCGCCTTTAAACGTGAAGGCATCGCTCTGGGTAGCTTTGTGGATATCGATTCCCATGAGACACATCGTCGTCTGGGATAGCATCCCGAGTGTCACCAGCGACGTAGAGCTTGCATCTGCCGTCGAGCCCATTGCCGTGTTGGTTCCCTACGTGCTGCGGGAGTTAGCCACTCCAGAGTTCAAGCATCTACGGTCGTATGAGAAGTTCACTCATGAGCGGGTTACAAAGGGAGTGCCTCCGAACAGGAAGCCAGGTGACTGTGGTGTGTATACATTGAAGTACATGGAATGTCATGCTCTTGCGATAACATTTCCTACTACTTTGTGTGACGCAAACATCACATGGATAAGGGAGAAGATAGCTTGTGACTTATTTCACAAGATTGAATGCCGTGGACCATATGAGGATAATTACAAGGAGGAGTTTAGGCTCTATGATCCTCCCCCAATCCAAGACTAACTATAAACTCTCTTGTTTGAAAGACTTAAAATCTTGTTTAAATTATGTATGAATAAATAGGATGATGTGGATGATGTTTTGTTTCTGTGGGGGGATCTTTATATTTTGTGGGTGGGATCCTACTGATGATGGGTGGTATCTTGATATTTTTTGTATGATCCTCTTTTATAACTCTAATGTGTAAGGATTATTGTTCTTGTTCTCTATTATTTATATGGGTAATATATCGGTATTTTTGGTCACTTTTACGTTTCTTATAACGTTAGGCTTAAAACAGAGTTAAACATAAGGCAAAAATTAAACAAGTAGCGTACAGCGAAAGCTGTAACAACGTAGTGTTCAGGGGAAGCTGAGTAGACATATGGGTGAAGTTAACCAAAAGACATATGTGTAGTTTTAAATGTTTTTTAAAAATCATAACATTCCTACATAAGGAAAAGATATTTCTGTAGTAATTGCGTGCAGCGAAAGCCTAGTAAACATATTTCTGAAGTTAACTTAGATTTGACATGTAGAGTACACATATTTCTGAAGTTAAGTATTCAGTATGCATACATTATTAAGTTAAAAAATAAATAACAAAAAAGACTTTGGGTAATGTAAATTAATCGTCGAGAGGGACTTGGAGTTTTCCCCAATCCATAGGAGGAGGAACCACACACTGTTTGACACCAGCTTCTGCAACCTCTCTCATCTCATCTAACCTCTTGTGCTCTGCCTCGAAATCGACAAGTTGTTGACCCAATTTTCTGATTCACTTGATGCTTTAGGGCGACAGCCTCTTCCTTCTTCGTCATGTGATCTCTCATCATACGAAGAATTGCTTTGAAACGATTTGTCGTCTCTGCTTCAGCCACGGCTCTCGTCCTCTCAAACGCGTGTTTCATGGCACCTATTACTTCCTCTTCCCACTCGTAATCGGAACTGCTTCGCTTACGCTTGCTGGAATTCTCTCCGGCCATATCTCGTAACCAACTTGTTCTCTCGTTATCAAAGAAGGAGATGCAATAGATTGAGTGGAAGTGGAAATAGATAGGATATTTATATGTAAAGAAGAAGATGAAGGCAACGATGCAAAGAATGTAGAGATAGCGAAAGGGTACAACGAATGTAGAGATAGCGAAAGGGTACAACGAACGTAGAGATAGCGAAAGGGTACAATGAATGTAGACTTGGAACATTATCATACATAGAAAGTGTAATAGACATCTGACTGAAGTTAACTTAGAGACTTCGTACTCATCCCAATACACATTGCAATGACAACAATGAAACCTATCCAAGAGAGAAGGATGAATTGTCGAAGCATTTTTTCCCTTTCATTGGATGCCAGTAAATCATTTTCTCCCTTCTTGTCTTCAACATATGTGTTAACCACCCCAGAGTTCACCAGATCGTTGTACACTTTTTCTTTCATTTCTCTTATAGATTCTTGAAGCACCTTGATTTCTTCTCTTTGCCGACGGATCTCATCCCTCACATCCAATAAGCTCTGCCTTTGCCAACCATGTGATGGTTCTGTGTCTGACCAATAGGAAAACCCATGAACAGTGCATCTGAAGAAATTTCTACCGGGAATTGCATTTGTCCATGATTTCACAATAATCGTTGATCTACCGCAGTGGTTGCAGACTGGACCAGTAATTTGTGTTTGCGAATTTGTATCAGAAATTGACCCCGAAATTTGACTCATCGTTCTCTAGCTGATAGTGGTTGTGATAGTGGTTGGTTAAGAAGAGGAGTATCATAAAATGGTCTTACGAATAAATTTTAGTTTAGTACTAGTCTTCAATAATGTCGACTTCAACACGTGGGAACATTCTAAATAAAAATATTACAAAGACAAATTTCAAATTTTTGCTACGGAAATTCTAGATTACTTCACGATGAAGTTAACTTCTACTCGCCGACTTCAGCAACCTGAACAAATAATTGTTAGTGTAACCGACGATCAGATAGAAAACGTTAAAACTGTATCAAGTGGGTATTGACCAAGAATAAGCCTAAGGCAACCATTACCGTCCGTACGCCTAGGCAATAAGGCCGAGTCATCTATGTGCGTGTGGATAGTGAGGAGGCCTGTGCATCTTAGGCCCATGAGAAGGCTCTAGAATATCCTATGTAGCCGTTAGAAAGGAAGAGCAAGTGGAGTCATGGGTGCTGTTGGGTTTAAGGAGACTAGGACGGGTCACTATCAGCCTTGGGATTAGTCTTCTCTCTCTTCCTGTCCCTATCACTTAGACGATCGGTTTGTAAAGGGTGTAGCCCTAAGTTTTCTTTGATATATATAGGCTTTAGCCTACATTGTAATATATACACTTATGGAATGAGAAACTATTCTTATCTCTTTCCTTATTCTCTTTGTCTACCGAATCTCTTTCTTGAATCTACTCTCTAATCTCACTTAATTCTCTTCTTTCTTCCGCAAATTCTAACATGGTATCAGAGCATATTCTTCGATTCTTTGCAGTTTAATCTCATCATTCTACTCGTTTCTATACTCTAGCCTCCTTTTCTTCCTTTCTTACTACTCGCATTTCTTTTATTCTCCGGGTAAACGCCTTATCCATCGGTCCATAGAAATCAAACCATGGAAAATGCCAAGCCCATTGTTACACCGATTGTTCTGAAGGGGACAAACTACTTACTGTGGACAAGAACAACAAGAACCGCCCTTGGAGGTCGTGGCCTTTGAAGTCATGTCGAAACCGACTATGTCCCAAAGCAAAACCCCAAAGGAGAAGATGCTTCCGAGGTGGAAGAAGAGGAAGAGAGCGAGAGGAAGGCCAAGTGGTTCCAAGAAGACCAAGTTGTCCTATCTGTTCTCCAAAACTCTCTTGACCCGCCAATCCTTGAGGCCTACTCATATTGCGAAACGGCCAAGGAACTTTGGGAAACGCTTAAGAGCGTTTATGGGAATGTCTCTAACTTGACCCGAGTCTTTGAAGTCAAGAGAGCCATCAACAGCCTTAGCCAAGATGACTTAGAGTTTACTAAGCATCTTGGTAAGTATAGAGCCCTTTGGTCGGAGCTTGAGGCCTTACGGCCAAGCTCTCTAGATCCGACGGTCCTTAATGAGATAAAAGAGCAGGATAAGGTCTTTGGCCTCCTACTCACGCTCAACCCAGCCTTTAACGATCTCATGAAGCACATCCTAAGAGGAGACAAGCTGCCGAGCTTTGATGAAGTGTGTTCTCAAGTTCAAAAGGCACAAGGCTCACTCGATCTATTTAGCGGTAAGGGGGAGCTGGTCACGGCCAACAAAGGGGTGTACAAGCAGGAAGATAGGAAGGTCTGGGTGTGTGACCATTGCAAGAAGAGAGGCCATATGAAGGACAAATGCTGGATCCTTCACCCTCATCTCAAGCCGGAAAAGTTCAAAGCGAATCTCTATAAGGAAGTGGGAGGTGAAAAAGGGGCTGGTTCATCAAAGCAAGGAGAAGAGGTGGCCATGACTGAATCCTACGGGGAGGTGGTAAGGAAGTCTGACATAGAGGCCCTCATTCGCTCCATTGCTTCACTCAAGGAGTCTGGTATCTCCTTCTTTACCTCTAAGCCTAGTAAATCACTTGTTATTTACTCGGGTGCCTCTCACCATATGATTAGTAACCCTAGTCTAATTAACAACATAAAACCGGCTTTAGGGAATGTTATTATTGCCAATGGAGAACAAATACCAGTAAAAGGAATAGGGACTTGAAACTATTTGATAAAACCTCAAAAGCTTTCTTTATGCCTACTTTCACCTCTAATCTTCTATCGGTTAAAAGGGCCACAAATGATTTGAATTGTTATGCAATCTTTGGTCTTAACAGTGTTCATTTTCAGGATATTGATACTGGAAAAGTTCTTGGAGAGGGGCAAGGGAGTGGAGATCTCTATGTCCTAGAGAAAACCGATCCTAATTTACCTTCTTCTATTAAATCTTGTTTTGTTGTTAATTCGAATATGGTGTGGCATGCTAGGCTAGGTCACCCACATTCTCGTGCTCTAGGATTAATGTTTCCTAATATTTCTTTTGATAACTCTACTTGTGAGTCTTGTATCCTTGGAAAACATTGCAAGTCTATCTTTCCTAAATCAACTACTATTTATGAAAATTGTTTTGATTTAGTTCATTCAGATGTTTGGACATCACCATGTCTATCTAGGGACAATAACAAGTATTTTCTGACTTTTATTGATGAAAAATCAAAATATACTTGGGTCACTTTGTTACCTTCTAAAGATACAGTATTTGATGCCTTTGTCAATTTTCAAAATTATGTGACTAATCATTTCAATTCTAAACTTAAGGTACCAAGGTCTGATAATGGTGCAGAATACACGAGTTGCAAGTTCAAAGAACATCTCTCTAAGCATGGCATTCTCCATCAAACTAGTTGTCCCTACACGCCCCAACAAAATGGTGTGGCCGAGAGAAAGAACCGGCACCTCATGGAGGTTGCGCGGTCAATGATGTTTCATTCGAATGTTACCAAGAGATTTTGGGGTGATGCTGTGATGACTGCATGTTACTTGATCAACCGGACACCGACCAAAGTTCTTCATGACTTATCCCCATTTGAGGTATTAAACAAATTTAAACCATCTCTTGATCACTTACGTGTCTTCGGTTATGTTTGTTTTGTGTTAGTACCTGGAGAACAACGGAGTAAGCTGGACTCCAAGAGTACAAAATGCATGTTCGTTGGTTACTCCACTACTCAAAAGGGATACAAGTGTTATGACCCGGCCACAAGTCGGCTATATGTTTCTAGAGATGTTCGGTTCCTAGAAAATGTTGGCTACTACGACAAGAAGGATTGGAACAGTCTTAAAGACCTCTCCACCTCACCTAACGACCGAGCCTCCAGTCTAAGGTTCCTCCTTGATCATCTTGGTAACCCGTCTCCACCGACGAGTGCTGTGCGGCCAGCGCTAAGTCCAACTCCTACCGAGGGTGGGTTAGACCAAGGCGACACACAAGACAATGCCTTCACACAAGAGAATGTTTTTACCGAGTCTGGCCTACCCATAGCCGGTGTCCCTATCCCTGGCCCTACAACGGCCGCGTCTGCCTCGGCTGATGCTCCTACCGAGGAACACATCGAGGCGGCCACTACGGACGGTACCTCCACCGAGTTTCCCACCGTGGAGCCACCTCCTCCACCAGTCTTGCGCCGGAGTACCCGACCTCGATCTGATCCCTCCACTTGGAAAAACAAGCGTGTATACTACAACAGTCAAGCCGTCGCTCATCCCATTCAGTCCGTTTGTTCCCTTGAGCTGTTACCGGCTGATCACCAAGTGTTCTTCGGCCAAGTTGACGCCAATTGGATCCCACAAACCTATGACTAAGCCAAGGATCACCAGGTCTGGTTAGATGCGGTCAAAGACGAAACAGGTGCCATGATCCGGAACCATACATGGGATGAATCGGACCTCCCTAAAGGCAAGAAGGCAGTCTGCTCTAAATGGGTGTTCACCATCAAGTATTTGAGCACTGGTGCCATTGAACGTCATAAAGCCCGGTTAGTGATGTTCATATATTTTACCTTGTTTTCCCTTAGTTTATTTACATCTTTTGCATCTTTTTCTATCCATTTTCACCATTTTTGTGTAGCTTTAGGATTAATCATGCATTAGAGTTAGGTTGCATTGCATTTGCATCTTTTCATGCATAAACAGGTGATTTTGGAGCTTAAGGAGCATGGAAGCAATGGAGAAGAGATGTGAAGCAATCATGAGGAGGAAACAAGGGAGTTAAGGCTGAAGAACCAAGATCCTGAGTCCAGCTCGACCAAGCACTCGACCGAGTGGGAGATGGACTCGACCGAGTGGAGTTGCACAAGAGAAGCCAGCTCGACCTGTCACTCGACCGAGCACTGGTCGAGTTGACCGGTCCGTGGACCACTTTGACTTTTCCCATTTTTAGGGCTTCCACTCCCCTTCCTATATAAGGCCTTGTACCTGCAGCCAGCAAACTATCTAGATTTTTTAGTCCAGCTTTTCAGATATTCTAAACTTAGTTTTTACCTTTTTAGGAATTTTATTCCTTTGCTTTTTATTTTTCTTTTTGGATTTTGTACTTAGAAAAGAAGAATTTCCTCATACTTATTGGTTCAATAACTTTCTAAGTATTGAGAATCTGAGTTTGATTTCTTCTTCAAAGTTGTAGATCTTTATCTTATCTATCTAATCATTCAAGTTTCAATAATTTCTGGGTTTATGATTTGTTTGATCATGTCTTGTTGTGAGTAGTCTTCTTAGGATCGTGAGGATGGGTTAGGATGGATTGATCTTGTGGTATATCTGATTTGATCAAGCTTGATTGTTGTAGATCTCTTCTAGGCTAGATGTTCTTAATGCTGATCCTATATCTGAGAGGGTAGGATCTGATCTCAAGCTTTTTAGCATCACACCAATGTTTAAGAAGCATAGATAAGGCTAGATCTAGAGCTTACCATTAGGCTTGCTAAGAGATTAGAGGTCTTGTTTGGTTTGAGATGTATTGCTTAATGCCTGCTTGTGTAGATTCTTTTCATTGTGAGAGCAAGTCTAGCATTGCATAGGTTTGATTGTCTCTTGACAATGAGAGTGGGAGAGACTTGTCTTAGATTAATATGTCTAGAGGTTAGCTCATAGCATTGCTTGAGATTTGTTGATCAAGTTAGATTACCACAATGATTAGTTTATCCCATGAATCCATCCTCAGGAACCTTCTTTGTTTATTGATTTTAAAGTCTCAATCTTGTTATTTGCTTGCTGTTTAATCTGTGTTTGCTTTACTCAGTTTTTATTGCATTGCTCTGTTTTCCCGGATTTGTCTAGCTCGACCACCCACTCGACCTACACTCGGTCGAGTGCTGCTCGAGTTCATCCCCAGAATTCTTGTTTATGATTTGTGATTGTCTTGTTTCATTCCTGTTTCATTCCTGTTTAAATCCCATTGCATTAACTTAGCATCTAGTTCATTACTTGTCTTGCATTAGTTCATATCTAGAGTTTACAGTTTCTGTTTCTGTTTTTAGATCATAATCATTCTGTTTTATTTGCATCTAGTTCTTAGTTCTTGTAGTTTATTTTCAGCTTTTATCATTATCATCATAGGATTGTTAGTGACAAACAATCATCACACTTGGCTTAACTTAGATTCATATGCATATCTTGATTGTTCACAAGCACTCAGACTGGATTGACACCTCTTATACTGCAACTGCATAAGGGGAATTGAAACACCCATCATTCCATATCATACCATTGCATACACTGCCACATTCACATTTCACACACAAAATAACAGGTTTCAATTTGGCGACGTTGCCTGTTTGAGTTTGTTTTTGTGACATTTAGGATCCATATTAGTCTAAGATTAAGTTCTTTTATACACTTGTGAGGTTGCTGTGCTTGAATCTTCTGTTTCTGGGTTGAAGTTCCATTTCAGGTACCAGCTCGACCAACAGCTCGACCACAGCTCGACCAAGTCGTGATCGAGCACCTGGTCGAGTCAGACGCCGGATCTAAATAGACAACACTTCCCAGTCGACTCGACCATCAACTCGAGCCTGTGCTCGACCGTGTATCTGTTCGAGTCCGTAACCATGTTTCAAGGCAGTCAGTTCCATTATGCACCAATGCACCAGCAACAAACTTTCCAGCCTCAATGGTGTCACCCTCCAGCATTTCAGACCTACCAAGCCCAAGAACCTGACTTAAGAGCTATGATGCAACAACTATTGCTTAGGCAAGCCAATCAGCAGATTGAGTCAGCAAGGCAGTTTGGGGAGCTGAACCAAACATTGGATTCTTATTCTCATGACCTGAGTAACCAGCTTGAGAGTCTGACCTCCACATTCCAGTACATGGAACACCCCATTGCCTCTACTTCAGCTCCTAAGCCACACCATTTTCCTCAACAAGCTATTCAAAACCCAAGGGAGATCTCTGTTAAAGCTATCCATCTCCATGAGGAATATGTCACTGAGGACAGTGAGGTTCAAGGTGGGGAGGATTGGTCACTAATTGAAGCCCAGAGTGAAGGTTTTACTGAGCAGACTGAAGCAGATAAACCACTCGACCAGGTGCTCGACCACACACACGATCGAGTACCTGATCGAGTGACTGATCGAGTTGCAGACACAGAAGCTGTTAAGCCTGCTAGATACATTCCTCCTGCTTACAAACCACCTCTACCATTCCCAGGATGTTTCAAGGCACAAAAGATAAGAGAACTCAGGGAGATCATTGAGAAAAAGGAGAAGATAGCTTTGCAACAAGAGAAGGAGAAAGCCTTGAAAGAAGAGGTTCTCATTAAGGAAGTGATGGCTTTGAAGGAAGAAGCAGTCATTGAAAAGAAGGATGTAATAGCCATACAACAGGAGGTTGTCATTGAGAAGAAGGAGGAAGTGATAGCTTTGCAACAAGAGAAAGAGAAAATTTTGAAAGAGGAAGCTGTGGTTGTGAAACAAGAGGAAGTGATGGCTTTGAAAGAAGAGGTTGTCATTGCATTCAAAGAAGAAGAGAGAGGACCTGCCTTGGAATAGTATGCTCCATACCCTCTCTATCAGAATATGCTGCTTGAAATGTCAAAAGCAAGGGCTCTAAATCAAGATAAGGAAGATCTTGAGGAGATTGAGGGAGTTATTATCCCAACTAAACTTGAAGACCCAGGTCCTTTCAACCTGCCTTGCTCATTTAGCTATCTCCACTTCAACAAATGCTTGTGTAACTTGGGAGCATCTATCAGTGTAATGCCATACTCTATAGCACAAAAGCTTGGGCATACTGAATTCAAGTCCACCAATCTCCACATGAGTCTTGCTGATGGATCAAACAAGGATGTGGTGGGGAAATTGGAAAGCCTTCCAGTGAAGATAGGCAAAGCAAGAATCCCTACTGACTTTGCTGTTATAGAGATGGATAAGAAGCTTGAAGACCCTATCATTCTAGGAAGACCATTCCTAGCCACTACTGGAGCTGTCATTGATGTCATGGAAGGGCGTATAACTCTAAATATAGCTGAGGGTGTGATCATGAAATTTGATATCAACAACCCAACTAACTTGCCCTCCATCAAAGGTCAACCTTTTACTATCAAGGACAAAGGTAATCATGGGGTCTCAAGTGAAGTGGCTACTCCAAAAGCTAAGCTCTCCTCTCATGAGGAATCTGTTGAACAGCTCAAGGGTTCAGTTCAAGAGTTGACTGACCTAGTGAGGGATCTTCAAATGCAACTCAACAAGAAGCCTTTGAAGAAAGCAAGGCCAAGGTTAAAGCTTGAGAGGAAACAAGGTTCAAGTTCAAGTTTTCTGGGTAAGGTGATCAAGAATCAAGGTCACAGTGATCAAGTAGAACCAGGGGGGATTTCATCACCTCCTTGGTCTCTAACTCAAGCCTGAAAAGGCAATCAAAGTCAAGCTTAGTGACTTTAAACAAGCTCAATAGGGAGGAAGTCCCTAAGGTATCCCTGTATATATTGCTTTGGAATTTTGGTATTTTGATTTTTGCTTTAGTATTTTCATGGTTAGGCAAGCTAGGGAGTCTGAATGGAAGAGGGAGGCACATCTACCGGACACTCGCAACCCAGCTCGACCCCCCCACTCGGACACATACTCGACCGAGTCAGGCTCGATTGGCATAGTCGAGCTGCCCCAAAGTCCTTCTCCGAGCCACCAGCCTGATCCCAACTACTCCTATGATAGCATGCAGATGGATGTGGACAACTTCTTCCACAATCCCTAAGGTACCATCATCACCTTCCCTTGTTTATACCATTGCATTTGATGTTGTGTTTTGTTTTTGTTTTTAGTCTTGAATCCTCTTACAAATTTCTTTCACACAGAGGACTGTGTGATTTAAGTTTGGGGGAGGGTTCTAGATAGCATTTGATGTTGTGTTTTGTTTTCTTATTTCAAATTTTTATCATCATCATGTAGCACTTGCATAATCATCTAAGGCATAGAAAAACCATAAAAATTTGAAATTTTTTTGCAAAAAATCTTTATAAAAAGAGTGTTCATGTAGTTTGCATTGCATATTTAAAATGTTTTGTTTAGCATATAGGACTGTTTGCATTAGGGATCTATATTGAATTTTTCCTTGTTAGCTTGTTTAATTCACTAGACTAGGATCAATGCCCAAGTTAATAGTACTTTGATGCTAGTTGAGTGGTTAGAAGCATAAGATTGAACCAAGCCTTGAATTCCTGCATTGCATTTGGTCTAAATTGAAGCATGTTGTGATTTGATTCCATTTCCTATCTATAAGAACCTAATATTGACTTTCACTTATCATTGTATGCATTGTTTTAAACTCATGGATACCACATACATATTTGGATCATCTTTCTCCTTTTTACCACTCTTATTGATCCAAGTAGCTGATTAAATCATTAAGATAAGTTCCCCTACCCCTTAACCAAACCTTCTTTCAAGCCTTGTTTATTCTTGTGTGTGTGAGGCCTATTTTTGGGATTGAGCTTGGTAGAAAGTGTTAGGTTTGAACTAACAAGAGTAAGAACTTGTGTAGTTCTAGTTTGCAATTTTCAAACTAGATAGGACTAGGTGATTCACTTGTTGGGTTTGGGACTTGGTTGTTTTGAAAAGGAAAAGGAAAGAGGAAAAAGAAAGAAAAAAGGGTAGAGTCTTTAGGAGAGGGATGTGTTTAAGTGAAAGCTAATGTCTAGTGAAAGGATGGGAAGTAAGAAAATGGTTATCTAAGATGGTTCTAGTTAAAGAAAAGAAAAGAAAGCAAAGAAAAGTTTAGCAAAAAGCTTATATGTCTTAAGAATAAGAAGAGAAGAGAACCATAGCATTCAATAAGAATCCCCCATCCCACTAGAAAGTTCAAATAAGAAACCTCTCCTAAGACTTGAAAACCAAAAGAGAAAAGGGTTAAAGAGAAAAGAAGAAGTTAAAGGGTAGCACTAGGATCATTTGGGTTTAGATTGTTAGGATAAACACTTTGGGTGCCTTTGGGTAGACAAGGTTTTGTTCTTGTATGTGTCTAAGTGTTCTTACCTTTAGCATTCTTCTAAAGCTCAATCCATTTTTTATGAGAGAACCTTGATATTGACAAGCCCCACTCTGAAAAGAGACCATCATTATCTCAAAACATTTTGTTACCAAGCCAAATGAGTTTAAGCATTACATATAATTGATTCATGTTCTTGATTAATGAATGTTAAAGGAAATGGTTGATTTGAATGCATGTGAATATCTAAGGCTCAAATCAGTAAAGGTTGTGATGTGCTTGTCTAAAGTTTTTAAGTATAGCTATTCACCTTGCATCTTAGTACTAGTAACTTGGACATTGATTCTAGCTGGTCTATTTGCAAGCTTTAGGAGTTATGATCCCACTTTTAAACCTCATCTACCTTCTTATGTCTTGTTTATTTGCTTGAGGGCAAGCAAAGACTAAGTTTGGGGGTGTTGATGTTTCATATATTTTACCTTGTTTTCCCTTAGTTTATTTACATCTTTTGCATATTTTTCTATCCATTTTCACCATTTTTGTGTAGCTTTAGGATTAATCATGCATTAGAGTTAGGTTGCATTGCATTTGCATCTTTTCATGCATAAACAGGTGATTTTGGAGCTTAAGGAGCATGGAAGCAATGGAGAAGAGATGTGAAGCAATCATGAGGAGGAAACAAGGGAGTTAAGGCTGAAGAACCAAGATCCGGAGTCCAGCTCGACCAAGCACTCGACCGAGTGGGAGATGGACTCGACCGAGTGGAGTTGCACAAGAGAAGCCAGCTCGACCTGTCACTCGACCGAGCAATGGTCGAGTTGACCGGTCCGTGGACCACTTTGACTTTTCCCATTTTTAGGGCTTCCACTCCCCTTCCTATATAAGGCCTTGTACCTGCAGCCACCAAACTATCTAGATTTTTTAGTCCAGCTTTTCAGATATTCTAAACCTAGTTTTTACCTTTTTAGGAATTTTATTCCTTTTGCTTTTTATTTTTCTTTTTGGATTTTGTACTTAGAAAAGAAGAATTTCCTCATACTTATTGGTTCAATAACTTTCTAAGTATTGAGAATCTGAGTTTGATTTCTTCTTCAAAGTTGTAGATCTTTATCTTATCTATCTAATCATGCAAGTTTCAATAATTTCTGGGTTATGATTTGTTTGATCATGTCTTGTTGTGAGTAGTCTTCTTAGGATCTTGAGGATGGGTTAGGATGGATTGATCTTGTGGTATATCTGATTTGATCAAGCTTGATTGTTGTAGATCTCTTCTAGGCTAGATGTTCTTAATGCTGATCCTATATCTGAGAGGGTAGGATCTGATCTCAAGCTTTTTAGCATCACACCAATGTTTAAGAAGCATAGATAAGGCTAGATCTAGAGCTTACCATTAGGCTTGCTAAGAGATTAGAGGTCTTGTTTGGTTTGAGATGTATTGCTTAATGCCTGCTTGTGTAGATTCTTTTCATTGTGAGAGCAAGTCTAGGATTGCATAGGTTTGATTGTCTCTGGACCATGAGAGTGGGAGAGACTTGTCTTAGATTAATATGTCTAGAGGTTAGCTCATAGCATTGCTTGAGATTTGTTGATCAAGTTAGATTACCACAATGATTAGTTTATCCCATGAATCCATCCTCAGGAACCTTCTTTGTTTATTGATTTTAAAGTCTCAATCTTGTTATTTGCTTGCTGTTTAATCTGTGTTTGCTTTACTCTGTTTTTATTGCGTTGCTCTGTTTTCCCGGATTTGTCTAGCTCGACCACCCACTCGACCTACACTCGGTCGAGTGCTGCTCGAGTTCATCCCCAGAATTCTTGTTTATGATTTGTGATTGTCTTGTTTCATTCCTGTTTCATTCCTGTTTAATTCCCATTGCATTAACTTAGCATCTAGTTCATTACTTGTCTTGCATTAGTTCATATCTAGAGTTTACAGTTTCTGTTTCTGTTTTTAGATCATAATCATTCTGTTTTATTTGCATCTAGTTCTTAGTTCTTGTAGTTTATTTTCAGCTTTTATCATTATCATCATAGGATTGTCAGTGACAAACAATCATCACACTTGACTTAACTTAGATTCATATGCATATCTGGATTGTTCACAAGCACTCAGACTGGATTGACACCTCTGATACTGCAACTGCATAAGGGGAATTGAAACACCCATCATTCCATATCATACCATTGCATACACTGCCACATTCACATTTCACACACAAAATAACAGGTTTCAGTTAGTGGCTCGTGGCTTCACCCAAACGTATGGCGCGGACTACACGGACACATTTGCACCGGTGGCCAAACTTCATACAGTTCGGGTTGTGCTGTCCCTTGCCGTCAACCTCTCTTGGGACTTATGGCAGATGGATGTGAAAAACGCCTTTCTTCAAGGTGAAGTCGATGAAGAAGTGTATATGACGCCTCCTCCTGGTCTTGAAGACATAGTCGCTCCCGGCAAAGTCTTGCGGCTGCGTAAGGCTATCTATGGCCTCAAGCAGTCTCCACGCGCCTGGTATCACAAACTGAGCTCCACCCTCAAGACTCATGGTTTTAAGCGGTCGGAGGCTGATCACACTCTCTTCACGCGTCAAACCTCCCTTGGCCGGGTGGTGGTGATTATCTACGTTGACGACATCATCGTGACCGGTGATGATAAGGCTGGTATTCATGACACCAAAGAGTCTCTCAAGTCTGTGTTTGACATCAAAGACCTTGGTGAACTCAAATACTTCCTTGGTATTGAGATTTGTCGCTCACCGGAAGGTCTCTTCCTTTCTCAACGCAAGTATACTCTTGACTTGT
Organism: Camelina hispida; assembly: GCA_023657505.1. Lineage (NCBI taxonomy): Eukaryota > Viridiplantae > Streptophyta > Magnoliopsida > Brassicales > Brassicaceae > Camelina > Camelina hispida. The sequence goes on from CP094637.1 coordinate 25,821,687, forward strand.
TGGAGGAGACCGGCAAGCTTGGCGCGTCTCTGACCCCTACGCCGCTTGATGAGGACTACCAGCTCAAGCGAAAGGGGGAGATCATTCGGGCAAAAGAGGGCCGACCTAAAGAACCGATGGATGAGCCGTTCCCGGACGTCACATGTTACCGCCGGCTTGTAGGTAAGTTAATTTACCTTACCATTACACGTCCTGACATATGTTATGCTGTGAACTAGGTGAGTCAACATATGAAGGCTCCAAGCAAGTATCAATGGAGCATGGTCGAGAGGATCCTAAGCTATCTCAAAGGCAGCCCGGGTCAAGGCATTTGGATGGGCAAGAACAATAACACCGAGATAGTGGGCTATTGTGATGCGGACTACAATGGAGACACCTTAGATAGGAGGTCAACCACCGGATATTGCACCTTCGTAGGAGGAAACCTAGTGACTTGGAAGTCAAAGAAGCAAAAAGTGGTATCGTGTTCAAGTGCGGAGGCCAAGTATCGAGCAATGAGGAAGTTGACAAACGAATTAACTTGGTTAAAGGGGCTGCGCAAGGATCTTGGTATCGACTCACAACAACCTATTACTATGCATTGTGACAATGAGGCTGCAATTCACATAGCCACCAATTCTGTCTTCCATGAGCGAACCAAGCACATTGAAAGTGATTGCCATAAAGTTCGAGAAAAGATTGAAGAAGGAGTGATATTACCTTGTCACACTCGAAGTGAAGATCAGTTGGCTGACATATTCACCAAGTCTGCAAGTCCTAAGGTTTGTGATAACATTCAAAACAAACTCGGACTAGTAGACCTCACAAGACCTTGATCGCACTCCTCTAATCCGTGGACAACACACTCTTTTTCCCTTGGCTTAGTTTTGTCCGATGAGGTTTTCTAAGTCAAGGTTTTTAATGAGGTGCTGCTTCACGGGTTCCAAGCTTAGCCATTGCATTCGGCTAAGCTTGATGGGGAGTATTGACCAAGAATAAGCCTAAGGCAACCATGACCGTCCGTACGCCTAGGCAATAAGGCCGAGTCATCTATGTGTGTGTGGATAGTGAGGAGGCCTGCGCATCTTAGGCCCATGAGAAGGCTCTAGAATATCCTATGTAGCTGTTAGAAAGGAAGAGCAAGTGGAGTCACGGGTGCTGTTGGGTTTAAGGAGACTAGGATGGGTCGCTATCAGCCTTGGGATTAGTCTTCTCTTTCTTTCTGTCCCTATCACTTAGACGATCGGTTTGTAAAGGGTGTAGCCCTAAATTTTCTTTGATATATATAGGTTTTAGCCTACATTGTAATATATACACTTATGGAATGAGAAACTATTCTTATCTCTTTCCTTATTCTCTTTGTCTACCGAATCTCTTTCTTGAATCTACTCTCTAATCTCACTTAATTCTCTTCTTACTTCCGCAAATTCTAACAGTGGGATTGTTACTTACACAATGTGGTTGAGTATGTCCAGGCTGTCTGCATTTTGAACAAGCATATTGCTTATGAGACTTCCTCGGCTTGCTCCCTTGTTTACGTGACAGTTCTAGCCATGTTAGCCAACGAGACTTCTTTTGCCTACCAGGCTTCCGCTTCGGTATGGGAGGTATACATCGGATATCTGGTCCAATTGGATCGTGCTCGACACTAGGCATGATGTTAGCCGCGTATGACGCATAGACATAATCTTTTCTATAGTAAGTTTCGACTACGGTAGACATATGCAATCCACTTGACTTGACAGCTTTAATTGCATGTGAACATGGTATTTTCTCAACATTAAACACTCCACATGAACAAGTTTTTGCTTCCAAGTCAACTAAGCAGTCACGTTGCCCACCCCTAACGTAAAAAGACCAACCATCAATGCGTTCTATCGTCATCATATCTGCGTAGTGCATCCTCTCGTCTTTTCCAATACCACCTACCTAACTTTTTGGTAATAAACTCAATGAGATATGTGATGGGATAACCTTTGGCCTTCTTTATCATGGAGTTGATAGATTCCGCAATGTTACTAGTCTTGATGTTGTATCTATCTCCTGGACAGTAAACCCAAGACCATAAAGCTGGATCTGCCTCATTCAAGTACGCTGCAAGGGCCGGATTTATGTTAGTGAGAGAAGCCATGTTGCGGTTGTAATCATCATGCGTATGCGCATATGCTGCCCCTTTCACCAAGTACATCAGTTGCTTCCCACAGAAATTAGTAATTATGTTTTGTTGGAGATGGTAGTAACATATACCTCGTGTTGCCCATGGAATAACATTGCGACATGCTTTAGCTATTGATCTGCACCTATTCAAAACTACTACCAGTGGATGTTCATACGAGATACACTCACTTAATTTGGTGAAAAACCAATCCCATGAAGCATCACACTCCGAGTCGACAATTCCAGAAGCCAAGGGAAATATCTAAAAGTTACCATCCTGTGCGCAAGCGACTAGCAATACACCTTCATACTTTCCAGTGAGCTGGGTCCCATCAACCACAATAACTCGCCTCATGTAATTGAAACCACGGATTGAAGCATCGAAAGATATGAAAAGGTACTTAAACCTATGCTCATCATCAACAACAAGATCAACGACACTTCCCGGGTTTGACTGCTCTATTTTCCTAAGACAATAAGGCAAATTCGTGTATCCAGATTTGGCGTTTCCTATCACATATTCGAGTGCATGTTGTAATGCCATGTTCGAAGTTGTGTAATCCAATGTCATGCCGATCATTGTCCTCATTGAATCTTCGATATGTTGTGGGACAACACCATCTACAATTCCTACCCGGTCTACAAAAAGCTGCCCAATATATTTGGTGGTGGAACGCGTACGGTGAGCTAGGCGGTCCACAATAGAACATGTATGCACGTTCAGATATTTGGTGACCCAAAAAGTGGTTGGATCATTCTTCACACTGGCGACAACCCTTCACAGGCATCCTGGCACATAGCATATTACCACCAACCGATTCTTTTTGGACTTCTGAATTTTGAAAGAGAATTTTAACATAATAGTGGTCAAACACACCTCTGCTATGACATCATGTTTGCATGGAAAGCATTGACCTACTTTCAGTAGGTCTATCCAAGGATTATTTAACTGTCCATGAATACCACCAACAAACGGTTTCCCTTCTTCAGCATCTACATCCAGGTGATCTCCATCGTCATCGTCATCTTCATTTTCAAATTTCCCGTACTCACTGTAATCGAAATCCTTGTCGTCAACATCTTTCGGCTTCTCATATGTAGTATCATGGAGAGCTTCTTGACATTCTTCTACACATTCATCCGCACCTGGATATACATCGTCACCTACTTCACCCGTTGACTCCCCATCGTCTACAGAACGAGAGTTTTTTTTATCATTAACACATTCCTTAACCGGCTGTCCATCCATGCATCGCGTAGAGACGCAAAGGCGAACAACATTCCTACTACTTAAATCTATCAAGTTCTGAACTGATCTATCATTTGTGACATAGACAGGAGGGGTATCTTGGGGCAATTGCTTAAGCATCATCTCTGTTAAGGAATACGATAACTGAACCATCTTTGTTTCTTTGTCAATCTGATAATCTTTCTACAGCCATTTCAAGAAGCTCAGCGTATGTACAACCGTGTCGCAAAAAAAAACATTCTCCCACCTTTGCGTCCAGCCATAACAAAATGCCAAGACCCATTTCTCGTCACCCATACTCCGAAAACAACAGATATTTGCGCGATTTACCTGAAAGAGTAAGCAGCAAGTCAAATACTTATTACACAGCTGACTACCCGTAGAAGTCTTAAATAAATAACCTAGATGCCTAACAAAACCAAAAACATGATTGATCCAAAAGTATAATATATTATCATGAAAAAAATATACTGAGTCAATAACATAACTGTTAGAAAACAAATAAGGTACAAAATCAATAAGAAAAATTTATAAATTTCAATTAAACACTATTTCATTTATACATACTTCACAGATAACTACAACATGTTGACTTCCCAAATTAGTCTACCTTTGTGATCTAACTGCCTATGAAAACCAAAAACTTGATTTCTCGATATGTATAATATGGATTCATGTCAAAAACATACAGAGGCAAGTAAATAACAAGTATCAAAGAATACATCAAGAAAATCTTAAATATTATTCACCAATTCGCAATGATTTGGTTTTCAATTTATGTTGACTTCATGTTCACATCAACGAGTAGACATAAAACAGACAACACAAGGAAAACTTCAAATGAAGTCTATTTCTTGGGGTCTATTTTTGCAATTACAATTTTACAAAACAGACTGCGAATGAAGTCTACCATAACCGGTTGAATTCTTTTGTGGTCTTCCTTTGTTAATTTTTTGGTTAGTTTTGCAATTAAATAGATAAAAAAAGGTAGACTTCAATGGAAAGTTCAACAGGTTAACTTCAAATATAGTCAACTCTGGTTAATTTTGCAATTGACCAACCCATTGACTTTACAGTAGACTTCTGTCTACTAAGTAGACTTTAACTATCCGTCAACAAGAAAAAGTAAACTTCGTCGTGGTTAGTTTTGCAATTGACCAAGTTTGACTTTTGCCAAGTAGACTTCGTACGAAGTCGACATTTATGATGACTTCGTTTGTTGTCTGTCGTGGTCATTTTTGCAATTGACCAACATTTGTATTTTTTAAACAGTAGACTTCTTTTGCAGTCAACTAATTATTTTAATATATTAATATTACGGTCAATGCTTAAATATTTTGGTCAATTCAAAAAATAGTCACTATGGAAGTCTACTCGTTTATTATTCTACTAGCAGTCATCACTAAGAAGTCAATAATTTGGTCAATTGCAAAAATACAACTTAGTAGACTGCAAACGAGGTATCGGTTGGAAGTATTGTAATGCAGTCTACACTATATTTTTTTTGTTTTCAAATGAAACTAAGGAGACTGGAATTTTAGTCTACGGGCTCGAAATTCGATAAATTTTAAATTGCAAAACTGACCACATAGTAGACTTTACATGATATTATGACGGTTGGACTAACAAATGAAGTCTATTTTCGACAAAAAAATAAAGAAAATCATGAAATCTACCGGAAAATAACCTTATCGGTGGTTGTTTCGCAATGTCAAGCACCTAGGACGTCGTATTTAGTCACCACTGAAGAAACACAACGCCAATTTTCCTTGTTCATGAGATATAACAAGATTAACGAACTTTTAATTTTTTAGATTAAAATGGAGAAGAGATGGAAGAAAATTTACGTTCTCATAGCATTGGGTGTTATTTAAGCTCACAATTTTGGGTTGTTGAAGCATTAAGAGCTTTAAATTTGGTTGTTAATGGTGGTTGGAAAATTGATGACGGTGGCACAACCGTAAATAAAAGAAGAAGATGAGGATATGGATGTAATAAACATTTTTGCAAGAAATTCAAATAAATAAGAAATAATGGCATTTTCGTGAATACATGGAATGGCAGAGGATTTAGTAGGGAGAAAGTGGCAAATGTTGGAAAGAGAAAAAGAGGGGTGCAATTTTGCAATTGACTCAAGTCAGGGGTCCAATATTGCAAAAGCCCCAATCTCAAGCTTGCTTTTTTTTTTGTCAACAAAAGAATTAGCTCAGACAAGCCAATTTGGGGGAATTTTGTTTACAAACAAATTATGATGCAGAGATAAGCGCGCATAGCATGCCAGAAAATCCACTTTTACATTTGCATTTTGAGAAACATAAAATAAAGAAAAAGAAGACAACTCCTAAATAAGTGGCGAAGGCCGGCCAATCGTGAGGAGAAGACACCATCTTCACAAATTCCGAACTGTCTGTAAAGAAAGCTACATCCCGGATGTCGTGGCCAATCATGCATCTCATCGCCCAAACGTAAGCTTCAACCTCTGCATGTAATGGAGATAGACTACACCAGCAGTTAGTAGCTCCGAGTTATGGTGGCAATACCTATAAAGAAGTGCAAAACCATCCTGCACCTGCAAAAGCATCAGTCTCTTTCCAAGAGCCATCAACAAAACACCGATGTCCGAAATAAACCGGAGAAAAGGGAGGTAAACTCCCTTGTGACCGAAGAGAAGGAACCATAGGGGATGAGGGAACCTCCTCAACATCAGCTTCCACCTAAGCTTGCAGCCACGAGGCCGCTTCCCCTTGCGCTACGCGCACTATGTCAGCCGGATCTTCAGTCTGGTTCTCTTACACACGAGCATTTCGCGCTTTCCAAATATACCGCATTAGCTAAGAAAACACCTCTACTTGGGATCCTGGATTCATAGACCCCAGAAAGTGATTGAAACATATATATTTGGTATATTCGGTGATGAATGGAATGATGAATGAATGGATGGATGGGTGTTTCAATTCCCCTTATGCAGTTGCAGTATAAGAGGTGTCAATCCAATCTGAGTGTTTGTGATCAGTAAGGATGTGCTATTATGCCTAAGTCAAGCCAATATGTAAGGATGATTGTCACTAACAATCCTATGATGAAAATGTAAAGTGCAGAAAGTAAAACTATAAGAACAAGATGCTAAATGTAAATGGAACAGAATGATTGTAACTAATATGAAGCTAGAACAGAAATATAAACTATAATAATGAACTAATGCAAGACAATAATGAACAGGACAATAAGTAAATGAAACAGAAATGCAAATAGAATAGGACTAAAGATAAAACAAGACTAATGCAAATCATAAACCAAAGTTCTGGGGAAGAACTCGAGCAAGCACTCGATCGAGCTGGACTAAACGCAAAAACAGAGCAACACAATAAAAACATAGCAATGCAAAGACGAATCAAACAACAAGCAAGCAACATGATTAAGATGTAAAAATCAATAAACAAAGAAGGCCTTGAGGAGGGATTCATGGGCTGAACTAATCATTGTGGTTATCTAACTTGGTCAACAAATCTCAAGCAAACATTGAGCTAATCTCTAGACATATAAATATAAGACAAGTTATCATCCCAATTAAGCTTATAGATGTTGAACTTCATGACTATATCCTCAGCAATGTTCAAGGTCACAAGACCTTCCCTAACATCTATTACTGCTCCAACAGTGGCTAAGAATGGCCTCCCTAATAAGATTGGATCTTCAGGCTCTTTGTCCATCTCTATGACCACAAAATCAGTATGGATCCTTGCTCTTCCTATCTTGATTGGGACATTCTCCAACCTTCCAACTACTTCTCTGTTTGACCCATCAGCTAGGCATACATGGAGGTTTATGGATTTGAAATCAGTTCTCCCAAGCTTTTGAGCTATGGAGTGTGGCATAACACTAGTTGAAGCTCCCAAATCACAAAGGCATTAGTTGTAGTGAAGGTAACTAATTGTGCAAGGCAGATAGAATGGACCTGGATCACTAAGCTTAATTGGGATGATAACTCCTCCAAGGACCTTGAACATTGCTGAGGATATAGTCATGAAGTTCAACATCTATAAGCTTAATTGGGATGATAACTCCTCCAAGGTCCTCAAGATCTTTCTCATCTTGAGCTTCAGCCTTCTTCTTTGACAAATCAAGCAAAAAATCTCTATAGGATAAGGTTCATACTGTTCCAAGGCAGGTCCTCTCTCCTCTTCCTGGTAGGCAATGATGATCTCTTGTATTGCCATCACTTTCTCTTGTTCCTCAACCACAGCTTCTTCTTTCAAAGCTTTCTCTTCTTCATGTTGCTTAGCCAACTTTTCCTTTCTCTCAATAATTTCCCTTATTTCCTTGATCTTATATGCTTTGAAACGTCCATGGAATGGTAGAGGCGGTTTATAAGCAGGAGGGATATACTTGGCTGGCTTGAAAACATCTGAGCCTTCAGCTCGATCGACCACTCGATCAGGCACTCGGTCGAGTGCATGCTCAAGTACCTGGTCGAGCTTGGTGCCGGATCTTTGCTTCTTTGCACAATCAACCCTCTGATCATCAGTAATTGACCCATCCTCCCCACCTTGAACTTCATTGTCCTTAGTGACCTCTTCCTCTAAGATATGAATGGCCTTGGCAGTGAACTCCTTGGGGGTTTTGGATAGCTTTTCCAGGGAGTTGGTTGGGCTTTGGTGCTGAAGTGGATGCAATGTTTCTCTCCATGTACTTGACTCTGGAATTGAGACCTTCAAACTTCATATTCAAATCATTATACTGGAATGTGAGCCTTTGGTTTAACTCAGCAAACAGTTTGGCTTCCTCAATCTTCCCTTGTGTTTGACCATCACAGCTGTTGCATCATGGCTCTAAGGTCTTGTTCTTGGCCTTGGTTAGTCTGAAACCCTGGTGGGGGACACAACTGGGGCTGGAACACCTGATGCTGTTGTTTGGGTGCATAGTTATTCTGTTGAGGAGGCTGAGGAGGGGGGTAAATTTGATCTTGTGGGTTAGCCACATTGGTGCTTCTATAGGAAATGTTATTGTTCTAGAAACCTTCTTTGTTATAACCCTTGAAACCACCTTGGTTCTGCATGTAGCACAACTCAGCATACTCCCTTTCTCCTTCTTGAACTGGAAGCTCTTCCTCACTAATAAAGTGAATGGACTTTTGCTGGCTTAGCAAGATCTTATCAAGCTTTTCATTCACCATTTTCTTATCCTTCTTGTATTTCTCCTCATTATCAGTGGATGAAGACCTTATTGTCCTATCATAATCCTCATTATATTTCCCATCAGACTGGGCTAGATTCTCAACCAATTCCCAGCCTTCTTCCACATTCTTGTTGAGGAAGTTTCCATTGGAGGCTGTATCAAGAAGCATTCTGAATTTGGGAAGCACTCCTCTATACAATGTACTCAATAAGGACTCAACACTGAAACCATGGTGAGGACACTGAGTTTGGAATCCCTTAAATCTTTCCCAAGCTTCACAAAAGCTTTCTTTACTCCTTTGAGCAAACCCAGAGATTTCATTCCTCAACCTAGCAGTCCTTGCATTAGAGAAAAACTTGGCTAAGAAAGCCTTCTTTCAAGCATCCCAAGTAGTGATTGCTCCAGTAGGGAGAGTCTTTTCCCATAAGTGAGCCTTGTCCCCAAGTGAGAAAGGGAACAGCCTTAGCTTAAAGTCATCTTCACTCACACCATTGATCCTTGTAAGGCTGCATATCCTGTCAAACTCATCAAGGTGATCTAGTGGATCCTCCTTTGGCAACCCATGGAACTTGTTGGCTTGAATCATGGAGATCAATCCACTTTTGATATCAAAACTGATGTTTGCAACTGTGGGAGGCACAATGCCAGCTCTTTGGTTGTGTGTGTTAGGTGCATCTCCAGCACCTATGTTCCTTGGTCTTGGAACTGGATCTTGTTGCTCCATTATGATTGAAACCTCTTGCTGTTGTTGAACTACTCTCCTTCTCTGATTTCCCAAACCCTTTGGCAGCCTATGGATGTTATCAAGAGGCCTTTGAAGATTGTCTTTCCCATTTGACCTTGTGTGCATCAACAGACACGAGTACAGACTCGAACAGGTACACAGTTGAGCTTAGGCTTGTGTAGGCGGTTAAGGCGACTGGGAAGTGGTGTCCAAATAGAGGTGGTTTCTGACTCGATCAGGTGCTCGATAACTGCTCGGTCGGGTGGTGGTCGAGTGGTTGGTCGAGTGGGTACCTAAAAAGGTTCGAATCCAGCAACTTCACAAGTGTATAAACGAACTTAATCTTAGACTAATATGATCCTAAATGTCACAAAACATACTCAAATAGGCAACGGCGCCAAATTGAAAAATATATATTTGGTGGATTGGGTGATGAAAGTGTGATGAATGCAATGATGAATGAATGGATGGATGGGTGTTTCAATTCCCCTTATGCAGTTGCAGTATAAGAGGTGTCAATCCAATCTGAGTGTCTGTGATCACTAAGGATTTGCTATTATGCCTAAGTCAAGCCAATATGTAAGGATGTTTGTCACTAACAATCCTATGATGAAAATGTAAAGTGCAGAAAGTAAAACTATAAGAACTAGATGCTAAATGTAAATGGAACAGAATGATTTTAACTAATATGAAGCTAGAACAGAAATAGAAACTACACTAATGAACTAATGCATGACAATAATGAACAGGACAATAAGTAAATGCAACAGAAGTGCAAATAGAATGAGACTAAAGATAAAACAAGACTAATGCAAATCATAAGCCAAAGTTCTGGGGAAGAACTCGAGCAAGCACTCGATCGAGCTGGACTAAACGCAAAAACAGAGCAACACAATAAAAACAGAGCAATGCAAAGACGAATCAAACAACAAGCAAGCAACATGATTAAGATGTAAAAATCAATAAACAAAGAAGGCTTTGATTAGGGATTCATGGGCTTAACTAATCATTGTGGTTATCTAACTTGGTCAACAAATCTCAAGCAAACATTGAGCTAATCTCTAGACATATAAATCTAAGACAAGTTTCTTTTGGTGGCTGCAGGTACAAGCCTTTATATAGTATAGGAGGTGGAATCCCTAAAAATACTAAAAGACAAAACAGTCAACGGTTCGGACAACTCGACCCTGTGCTCGGTCGAGTGCATGGTCGAGTTGGCTTCTCTCGTGCATCCTCCACTCGGTCAAGTCCATCTCACCACTCGATCGAGTGCCTGGTCGAGTTGGACTCCGGAGCTTTGTTTTTCAGCCTTAACTCTCTTTCTCTCCCTTCAATATTGTTTCACTTCTCCTCAGGATTGTTTCCATGCTCCTTGAGCTCCGAAATCACCTGATTATGCATGAAAAGATGCAAATGCAATGCAACTATACTCTAATGCATGATTAGTCCTAAAGCTATGCAATAATGGTGAAAATGGATAGCAAAAGATGCAAAAGATGTGAATAAACTAAGGGAAAACATGGTAAAATATATGAACATCATTGATCAACAATAGCATAGATGGACTCCGTGGGAAACTGAAGTGGTCCCTCGGGTACATAGGCCAACGCCCATACCTGATGGGCTAGCGGGCACCTAAAATTGCATGATTAGTAGTCTCCACATCCGCCCCACACCTCATACATCCAACATCGCAGGCAATGCCCCGCGTGCTCAAATTATCTAAAACCGGAATACAGCCCGTCAAAACTAGCCACATGAAATGTTTTAGTTTTGGTGGAAAGTGGAACTGCCAAACCTTGGCAAGAAGAGGAGTAATCTCTGGCCCAGACCCAAGAGCCTCAAAGGGAAGAGAAGAACCCAGGCATGCCGTATTGTATCCTGATTTAACCATATATTTACCTAATTTTGTGAAATGCCACCCTAAATAATCTACCAACGGGACACTACTGAAAGGAATAACCTCCATCAAAGCAACATCCACAGGATCAAAACACTCATCGACCTGATCTCGACGCCAAGTATTTGTTTGAGTATTTATAACATCATTATTTTACCCATTTTAGCTATAGTTTTAGTATGCATTTAGGATGAGTTTGGTACGATTTCAATGCTTTCATGTCTATTATCAAGTATTTTAGGTTTCAAGAAGGTTTTACACGTTTTATAGCAAAAAGGACCAAAAGTCAAGGAAAATCGTTTTAGGAAAGATTTAGAGCTTTACAATATGGGATACCTTTGAAGAACTTCCAGAACTCAAATTTCAACTTACTTGGTGTCTATGAAAAGCTGGAGGAGTCATCACTTTATTCGTTTAATAGAATGATCTCTCACAGCATTCCATTATCGCGGAAATATTCCCCCATGGCACACCCGGAATATGGGGCCAAAAATTCTTTCGCCTAGAAGTGGAATCGAGTCAATCCGATCACTCACTAGAAAGGTATGCCCGATTTACCGAAGACGTATCTTAAACCGACCTAAGGAGAACCATCAAGAAAATGGGCTTTTATTGAAGGCCTGACCACCGAACACCACGGCGGCCCAGTCCAAGTCTTCACCAACGTTCTAGAACCTTCCTACGCCACCCTTTGCCATGCACTTAACAAGAGAAGACGTTTCTACCCTTACAAAACCCTAAACCTAGACAAAACCCTATAAATACTCTTCTAAACCTAGGGTTTAGAGTGTGCAATCTTTGGAACAGCCAGTAGACACAATCAGAGGAGCAGCCGACGTCCAGAAGACCTCCCTCTCGTCCCTCTCCTTGAAGCTTTGAGATCCACCAACTCTTTTCTATTCTTGTTCGTTTGATACTCTAGTTTTCTTAAGGAGAAGTCTTTACATCTTGTACTTGATTCTAAGAAGTAATCTCTAAACCTTATTCTTACTATTTATTCTTTTATATTTATGAGTTTATTAAACCTTGCTTTGATGATACTCTTAACCATGCTAGAGTAGTTTTCTAGTTGGGTTTAAAGGGATAATCAAAGGGGGGAGATGATCTTAGTTTAGGTGGCAATTTTTAGGGTTTGTTAGATTTAAATTATGTTTATTCTATCCTTTAATTCTAAGTCCTTACTTAATGCTTTAAGTTAGCCTCATGAACTAACTATGATCTAAAGTGTGTGTGCTTTGCCAAAAGCTTGCATGTGTGCTTGACCTAGCTTAGATGTGTGGGGAGACATAGGAAGCACATACCCCTTACCTATGGAATTCCATGTACTAGAATCGAACCTGTTTTAATTGCTTTGATCTATGCGTCGTAGCCTACGACAGTTGAGTTACAGAGTGTAGTGATCTTAGACGGTTAGCTTGAGAACTTTAAGTTAGCTATTCATCAGCGTTTCGTAGTACGAGTTTTAGATAAACAGACTAACCCTAAACTTTTCTAGATTGATAGATCATTGAACTCATGCGATTCCCCTTGATGTCCAACACTTGTTTATTATTTTTACTTGCACTTCTATTGTCGTTTCATTTGCTTTCTATAACCGTGACAACCAAAACCCCCTTTTTATTTAGTCCTAGCCTTACATACCTCCGTTGGATTCTGTTGAACAACAACTCTCTCTCTATGGGATCGATCCTTAAATACTACTACCGATTAGCTGTGCACTTTCAGCAGTTGTGTGGTCTTTTAAAGGTTAAAGATTTGAAGTGAAAAACCACACATTAAAGCTTTTTGGCGCCGTTTCCGGAGACAGATTGTTGTTTACTAAAGTCTGGGAACTAGAGTAACGTCTAGGGCACCATGCTGTTTAATTTTTCTTTTTGTTTTTCATTATTTCAGGAGACCTTGAGGATGAACCTCGAAACTCTCCCAGGAGAATTTGAGAACCTTACTATTGCTGAGCTCATGTCACACTACCTAGCCACGGACGGAGACCCATCCGGTCCGCAAGCCCACTCGCTGCAAGGTTCACGCATTGGTCAGTTTTGACCAATCATTGTACCAATACTTAGGCAACCTTGTCGCCGTGCTTACACTCGACCACCTCAAGGCTCAGCACCTATGGGACCAGCTTACTGCCGAGCTGACCACTCCTACACTCTGTACCACACGGACGTGCCATGCTTTGCGACGGACCATCACCTTGATCCGCAAGAAGTCATGCAAGTCGATGTCAATGAAATTTTTTTTTCTATGACAATCGTAAACCAATCACTTCAAGGAGCTCTTACACTGAAGACAAGCTCATGAAGATGATGGATGAACTTTTATTAAGTCAAGAGGAGGCTGATAGAGTTCTTAATGCTAAATTAGATAGGATGAGCATTGAGTTTGGAGCTAAACTCGAGGCTATCACCAAGGATGTTACCCGCTTGGAGGAACAAATCAATGCTGTCAACAATCAAATCTTAAACAACATGGAGTATATTGATGATGATAGGACGAAGATTATCAACATGGGATACACCATTGAAACCATCAAGAGCCGCCTAGAGTGGAAAGTTGAAGCTTTACAAACCTTATTCAACAACCCGGGTGAGCGCAACAATTGGACTTATGATCAAGTCTTTCAACCTAATGATGCTGAAGAAGAATATTGAGCCTCTCTTGAGTTCCCAACCGATTCTAACAAGTCTCTTGAGGAGAATCTAGAGAGCTCAATTTCGTATGTTGCTGGACACATCCAAGAGGAAAACCCGATCGATGGAGAAGAAGGAAGAAAAAGGGAAATCCTTGACGAAAAAGGAAAACATTCATGTTTCCTTTTAGGAAAAGGAAATTTTTCTTCTACAAAAACACAAGAGAATTTCGTGGGGAACAAGCTACAAGGTTCCATTGAGGCCGAAACCCTCAACCTTAGTTCACACAAGACCTCTCAAAAAGGAGAAGAAGAATCAACACCCCATGTCGCTTGTAACACCATCACAACCTTCCAGTGGCGGACCTAGAAAATTTATTTGATGGGGGCAAGTATATAATAAAAACTTAAATATTAATATATTAAATAACATATAAAATTGTCATATGAAAACTCTTAAACATCTTACAAAACCACCCTACGCTCATTCAACATCTGAAATCTTTTTATCACATTTTCATTTGTGACAGATTCAAGTAACTCTTTTTCAATATAGCAAACAAGACAATCACTTAGAAACTGGTCTCCAATTCTATTGCGTGTAAATGTCTTTACCAATTTCATTGCCGAAAAACATCTCTCAACACTTGCTGTTGCAACTGGTAAAGTTAAGACTAACTTCAAAAGCCTGTAAACCAAAGGATGTGCAAGATGCTTTTGGGTTTTTACCATCAAACAAGAAAGATCTCCAAGACTTTTCAAGTTTTTAAATCGTTCATCTCTGCGTACATTGTCAATGTAGATATCAAGATGCTGCTCAAGACACAAAATCTCCCCATAACTGAAATCATCTGGATAAAACTTAACCAACTTCACCAATTTTTCCTTGTCAAACTCACGAAATGAATCAAGAGGACTTAAAGAAGCCATACATATAAGTAGATCAGTGTTTACCTCTGTAAAACGATCATTGAACTCCTGAAGCTGTAAGTCTAGAATAGTGTAGAAGCAGTTAACCTTATAATGATGCAAGTTGGTTATATTGGTTCTTCTTCTTGGTTTCCTTGGATCAACAAAGACATCTTCCATGACAAGCATTTCAGCATTATGTTTCTCGCAAAAAGATGAAACTTTATTCATAAGTGAATCCCATCCATCATCCCTAAGCTTCTGCAGTTCTCCCTTAGTAGATTCCACCAATGACATGGCATTCAAAATATCTTGATCTTTCCTTTGCAAAGACATTGACAAATTCTCAGTCAGTCCCAAAATAAGTAGCATTAGTTGCATATAGAACACACAATCAAAAGTGTGAAAGTACTTGATAAGACCATATGCTTGACGTTTTTTTGAGTCTTCAACGCCTTCATTTTGGATATACTCAAGAACCTCAATGATAGTAGAAAACAACTCAACTAATCGTTCCAATGTTTTCTGATGAGAACCCCAACGAGTATTTCCAGGTCTTTGAAGCGAAATTTCTTGATTCAATCCTGTACCAGTGTTAATCTCACCTCTACTAATTCCTTCCTGCACTTTTCTTCGATAATTTTCTCTAATCATATCTTGCCTTTTGCAAGAAGCTCCAACTACATTCACTAATGTAGAAATCATATCGAAAAAATCACCAACCTCAAAGTGTTTTTTTGCGATTGCCACCACCACCAACTGGAGTTGATGAGCAAAACAATGAACATAATAAGCAGCACCGTTTTCTCTAACAACCAATGCTCTCAAGCCATTAAATTCCCCTTTCATGTTGCTTGCTCCATCATAGCCTTGCCCTCGTAGCCTTTTCAAGCTCAACCCGTATTTAGCAAACAAATTATCAATAGCAGACTTTAAAGATGCAGATGACGTTTCTTTTACATGAACAACTCCAATAAACCTTTCTTTCACTGCTCCGCTCTTATCAACAAATCGGAATACAACAGCCATTTGTTCTTTGTGAGATATATCTGCAGACTCATCAACTAACAGACCAAACACACCATAATCAATTTCTTCAATAATTGACTTCACTACTTCTTCTGCAAAAGAATTCACGATCTCTTTTTGAATCTTTGGTGAAATCATCTGGTTATTTTTTGGAGCATTATTCAAAACAACCTTACTTATAGCATCATTTTGTTCTCCTGTGAATTTCACGAGTTGCAAGAAATTTCCTCTATTGGCAGATTCTTCTGACTCATCATGACCACGAAAAGACAATCCTTGTCGCAACAAATATCTGGAAACATCAATGGAAGCATTTAAACGAATGCGGTACTCTTTCTTCACCACATCGTCTTGCTTAAACAAGGCATGCACGATAGACTGGCCTTGCTTCATCAAGTTATCACATTTCTCAGCAGCACTACAGTGAGAACTGTTGGATGATTTACCCATATGAGTGTCTAACCTGTCAGGCTTATTCCAGTTACAAAATCCTTCTTTCACAAACGCATCATTCCCACCTTGCTTTTGTACGTCATCTTTAAATAAGTAGCAACACAAACAAAAAGCTCTCTCTTTTGATACACTATACTCTAGCCAAGTACCATACTTCTCAAACCAAGCTGGATTAAATCGCCTCATTGCATTACTCATCTTTGTTTTCTTAAAAGGATGATCATAAGGTTGACATGGACCTCTAACAAGATATCTGCGTCTTATCTCGTCTCTTTCATTCGGATGATAACTCATTATCTCTTTCCTCTCAGCAGGATCCCATGGCAAATCATCGACATTGATGTTGGACGTTGAACCAGAAATCGGTTTGAAAAATCGTTTCATATTAGCTTGCATATTGGTAATTTATCTACAAAAACAAAACATGTCATTAGTTAAAGAATTAGAAAAAAAACACAATAATGTATCACATCTGTCTACGCCTCTACGGTCATCACAATCACAAGAATTCAATAAAATAAATTACATAAAGATTACATTAATCTATGTCTAAAAAATTATGCATTTTATATTCATTGAATTATGAAACAAAATTCCATAAAAGCATAACCATCATCGAGTATACATATATTTGTCAATAAAAAATAGTAATTCAGATACACTTATAATGTTTTATTGTTCTTGGTCGTTTTGAAATAATACTAACAAAACAATAAGTGTTGAATTGTTGATTACAATAAAAAGTTTTAAAGGTTAAAGGAGCAAAGAAAAAAACTCACCACTTTCTGATTCTTTTTCTCTGCAAAAAAGCCAAGACGTGAAAGAGACAAAAAAAACTAGTTTAGGGTTTTAATTTGTAAAACTAATTAGTTTTAGTTTACTAGTTAGGCTTTAATTTATTTAAAAAAAATATTATTGCTGTGGGCTTTTAGCCTTCTAAAAGATTTAATCAAAAGATGTTGGACCATTAAAGCAAAGGTATATTCGATGGTGGGGGTAATTTTTGGGTATTTGGTGGTGGCAATTATTTACATTTTTAAAAAACTTAATTAAAACTCATATATATTTTTTTTTTACTGGTGGCAGCTGCCACCACCATGCTTGCCGTGGGTCCGCCCCTGCAACCTTCAAAGGAGTCCAACCTTTGCAAAAACTTGAAGAAGGGGAGATTTATGAAGAAGAAGATGAGCCATTCAAGGGAACACAGTTCCAATATGAACCACGTTGTCTCACCCTCCTGAACAACCGTTGGTAACCACGCATGATAAGCCTAAGAAATCTAGGTGATTTCAACCGAGCTGTAGGGAGATTACCACAAGGTACCACTTCCGAAAAAGCTTGTTCTATTTATCACATTGGCTGGTTCTTTCTTGAGAGTTGTGAGTCAAGGAAAGAGATGAAAGAGCTATATGATCAAGCTTTACACTACCCACGGCCGTTCAACACACAACATAAAGTGGAGAGCCCTGGCCGATTCCTCATCACATGTTCTATCAATGGTGTTGAATTTAAGGATGCATTATGTGATTCCAGTTCATATATCAACATCATGCCAACCGATGCTGCAAGGAAGATTTGTTTGAGACACTTACAACCCTCGGACATATGCATAGGACTCGCCAACTCCTCATTCACAATACCCAAAAGACTGGTCTGAGACATTCATGTGAGAGTTGGAATCTGCAATGTTCCAACCGACTTTCAAGTCATCAATGCCGAGAAGGGAAGGTTTACACCGCTTATACTTGGAGGAGCATTTCTAGCCACAGCTGGAGCCGTCATGGACTAGCCTAACCGAAGAATGACTCTCACCAACATCAATGGAGATATTTTCTATGAAGCTAAGCCATTTAACCCACCTACTCGAAGGTGTAGAGAAGAAGACTATACTAGAGAGCCACCTGATGCTTACATTGGAAAACGATCCAAGAGAGCATGTCTTAGGACAATCCACTCTCCTCACCCTGCTTGAGAAAGCAAGCCAACTCCGAGCCAACGACGTTAAACAAGAGCGCTTCTTGGGAGGCAACCCAAGCTAGTAAGTATTTATTTTTAGGATTTATTTTCTTTTACTTTTAATATTTTTGCATTTGAGTTTCAGGTTTATAAAAAAAAAAACAAAAAAAATAGAAAAATAGAAAATAGAAAAGCCAAAAAGAAGGAAGAAGAAGTAACATGGATTGGCAATGCACACTATGTCTAGTGGCAAGTACCACCTATTGACCGGCCATGTCCATCATGTCCGAAGCAAGCCGAAGGCAACAGATCATCAAAATCCTCATGTGAATGATGCCGAGAGTCCCCATTAGCCATACCAGCCATAACCGATGCCATGTCCTGTCCCATGTACCGTGTACCATGTCCCATGTACCGCGTAGGCGCGTACCGTCCCACCATACCAACTGCTGCTGTCCATGACCGTTCACCTGTCTACCGCGAGACAATTCTGAACCACGACCATCCTCACCACCTACCATCACCATTCTTTTATTTAGGTATGTTTTGATTATTTTTATTTTCTCATTATTTATTGATGGTTTTAGGTTTTTGTTTCAAGGAGGATGCATTTAGAGATATATCAAACACAATTCGAAAGTACTTAGCGTAGTTCATATCCGATGTCAAGCAACCAAAGGAAGTACACACGGTTAGTCACCACATTTTCATTCCACAGCCGACCTCTAGACAATTTTTGGGCAACCATAAAATGTCTAAGAGTCGACACACATCATTCCATCAAGGTGACATTGTTATTAAACCCTACTCTTTTCCTTATGATTTTTAGTCCTCAACTCTTTCTTTTTCCCACCTGAGGACGGTGTGATTTAAGTGTGGGGGGAAGGATGTTCCATCCTATACTAATGCTACTTTCTATTTTGTTGACTTGAAACCTTTTTCCACTTTTTACATCAATAAGTTTGACATTTTATCGAGTCACATTTTTTTTTATTGAGACAAAACTAGTAGGGGATTATGATCTTATTCTAAAGGTTTATTTGATTTGGATTAACACTCTTATGACTCTTGATTATGCTTGACAAAAGAACCAAAGTTTGGAAAGACTGTGAGCCAACTCAACAATCCCCAAGTCCCTATTCGATGGATATTCAGATGATCTAACGTTGTCTCTAACTTTTATAGGACCTAAACCGGACTTAATTATCAAGCCCTGGGAATTGGTATACATTGGACCAGATCTCTACATTCAAGCCACACAAGACATTGCACTTCTTCAAGAGTATGTTCCCTTCTCTCTTCCCTTCAATACTAAAAAAAAAGAAAAAAGAAGAGAATAAAAGATGAGATGATTTTGATCAGTTTAGAGAGGTAGACAAATTACCTGTGACCTCATTATTCTACTCTTTAATTAAATGATCACACAAATCTTGGAAGAGAGGGGTAGGTAAATTACCCATGACCCCAATATTCGCCTACACCTTTGATTTAAAGAAGAAAAAAAAAGAGAAAGAAGAAGTGAGAAAATGGAGAGGAAAGGAATCATATGAAGAAAGTCTTGGCTTGAAGAGAGTCTACAAGCCTCTGATCGATTTTCCCTTGGTAAGATTTCACTTTTTATTATTGCTTAATCTATGTAAAGAGATGACAATGGAGATTCTGGAAACTCTAAAGAATTGTGGGATCAAGGAAAATTGATGACTCTCATGGTGGATTACAAATGTAAGTTCCTAATGTCAAGGAGATGAAGAGTGCAAAGACAATATCCCCAAAGATAAGTGAATTCCCATTTTTCAAAGCCTCTTTTCCATGATTTAGTTTGATTATTTGCTTAAGGACAAGCAAAGACTAAGTCTGGGGGAGTTGATAACATCATTATTTTACCCATTTTAGTTATAGTTTTAGTATGCATTTAGGATGAGTTTGGTATGATTTCAATGCTTTCATATCTATTATCAAGTATTTTAGGTTTCAAGAATATTTTACAGGTTATATAGCAAAAAGGACCAAAAGATAACGAAAATATGTTTTAGGAAAGATTCAGAGCTTTACAGTACATGATACTTTTGAAGAACTTCTAGAACTCAAATTTCAACGTACTTGGTGTCTATGGAAAGCTGGAAGACTCATATCTCTTCTAGAAGGGAATTCGT
Source organism: Camelina hispida (assembly GCA_023657505.1). Taxonomy (NCBI): domain Eukaryota; kingdom Viridiplantae; phylum Streptophyta; class Magnoliopsida; order Brassicales; family Brassicaceae; genus Camelina; species Camelina hispida. Next base: position 25,842,003 of record CP094637.1, read on the forward strand.
GTCAACCCGATCACTCACCAGGATGTTATGCCCGCTTTACCGAAGACGTATCTTAAACCGACCAAAGGAGAACCATCAACCCAATGGGCTTTTTTTGAAGGCCTGACCACCGACCACCATGGCGGCCCAGTCCAAGTCTTCACCAACGTTCTAGAACCTTCCTACGCCGCCCCTTTCCATGCACTTAACAAGAGAAGACGATTCTACCCTTACAAAACCCTAAACCTAGACAAAACTCTATAAATACTCTTCTAAACCTAGGGTTTTGAGTGTGCAATCTTTGGAGCAGCCAGGAGACACGACCAGAGGAGCAGCCGACTTCCAGAAGACCTCTCTCTCGTCCCTCTCCTTGAAGCGTTGAGATCCACCAACTCTTTTCTATTCTTGTTCGTTTTGATACACTAGTTTTCTTAAGGAGAAGTCTTTACATCTTGTACTTGATTCTAAGAAATAATCTCTAAACCTTATTCTTACTATTTATTCTTTTATATTTATGAGTTTATTAAACCTTGCTTTGATGATTCTCTTAACCATGCTATAGTAGTTTTCAGGTTGGGTTTAAAGGCATAATCAAAGGGGGGAGATGATCTTAGTTTAGGTGGCAATTTTTAGGGGTTGTTAGATTTAAATTCTGTTTATTCTATGCTTTAATTCTAAGTCCTTACTTAATGCTTTAAGTTAGCCTCATCAACTAACTATTGTCTAATGTGTGTGTGCTTTGCCAAAAGCTTGCATGTGTGCTTGACCTAGCTTAGAAGTGTGGGGAGACATAGGAAGCACATACCCCTTACCTATGGAATTCCATGGATTAGAATCGAACTTGTTTTAAATGCTTTGATCTATGCATCGTAGCCTGCGACAGTTGAGTTACGGAGTGTAGTGATCTTAGACAGTTAGCTTGAGAACTTTAAGTTAACGGTTCATCAGCGTTTCGTAGTCCGAGTTTTAGATAAACAGACTAACCCTAAACTTTCCTAGATAGATAGATCATTGAACCCCTGCGATTCCCCTTGATGCCCAACACTTGTTTATTAATTTTACTTGCACTTCTATTTTCGTTTCATTTGCTTGCTACAACCGTGACAACCAAAACCCCCTTTTTATTGAGTCCTAGCCTTACTTACCTCCGTTGGATTCCGTTGATCAACAACTCTCTCTCTATGGGATCGATCCTTAAATACTACTACCGATTAGCTATGCACTTTCAGCAGTTGTGTGGTCTTTTTAAGGTAAAAGATTTGAAGTGAAAAACCACACACATCAAGTATCCATGAACTAAGACAAACAGAGAGTTGGGTCCTTAAAAGGACTATTGCTTAAAGCTGGTCTTGGGAATTGAGCTGGAACCCAGGGATCAGTCCATATAGAAATGGTGTCTCCTGAGCAAACCCTTTTAATAAGTCCTTTGTTTACCAAAGATCGAGCTGATGTGATGCTTCTCCATCCATAGGAAGGAGAATAAGACCGTATCGGGTCCATGGGATTGGAATTCTGGTAGTATCTACTTTTAAAAACCCTAGCAAACAGTCAGTCCGGAATCTCAATCAGTCGCCATAACTGTTTAGCAAACAGTGCCCTATTAAAATCATCAACATTCTTGAAACTCAAGCCACCCATCTGCTTTATGCAACAGAGCTTCTCCCAAGCCATCCAGCGCATACCCCTGGTATGACCATTAGAACTCCACCAAAACTTTTCCACTGCACTAGTAAGCTTGGATGTAATCGTTTTTTGGAGGCAAAAGAAAGATATCACAATGGTAGGGACAGCCGTCGCAATTGAATTAATCATCACCTCCTTACCCCCTTTAGACAACAATTTAGCCGACGAACCTGTTGTTCGGCCTTGCAGCCGGTCCCTGACATAAGAGAAAATCTTTGTTTTGGACCCCCCAAACTTTCAGAGATCCCTAAATATAATCCTATTCCACCCAAGTTTGTTATCACTAGGACCCCCTGTAGATCCGACCTGACCAACTCATCCACTGTATGACCAAACTGAACCGACGATTTCAAAAAATTTATTTGTTGCCCTGAGACAGCCTCATATTGCCTGAGGATATCCAAAATCACACCACATTGATCCTTGTCCGCCTTGCAGAAGAAAAGATGATAACTCTCTAATTTACATGTTTTAAGCATCCTTTTTCGTCCATATTTTGCATTGTTTATACCCTTACTATTAGTATATGAGGAGGAGAAGAGAGAGTGAGGCCGGTGAGGCCGAGCTGCACAAGGAAGAAGAGAGTGGGCGGTAAGGCTGCTAGTACAAGAAGTGTGGCCGGTAAGGCCATGAGTGGTGTGTGAGCGGCCAGTAAGGCCGTGAGCACAATAAGAGTGGCCAGTAAGGCCATATGGGCCGTGAGAAGAATGAGAGTGGTCAGCAAGGCCATAAGTGCAATGTGAGAAGAATTGTGAAGTAAAGGCCTTATAAGTAGAAGAGGCCCAAGAAGAAGTTAAATGTCTCACAAAGGGAAAAGAAGGAAGGAAGCATGTGAGACCTTGGTTGGTGAAGAATGAGACAACCAAGGGAAGGAGCTGTCCCTTTCACCATACACCCACTTGTGCACCAACGGCTATATGTCACTCTCATCTCTCATTTATCTCTAACGGCCATATACATTTGTTCTCCTATATTAGGAGGTGTAATCTCTCATTTGTAAACAATCTACAACAATCTAATAAGAAGAGAAACCGTTTCCCCTCTCTACTTGTGTTCTTGTTCATATCAACAATGTAGAGTGTTTAGGAGATTAGCGGTTAGGGGCTGCCCTTAAGGCAGCCTACTCTCTTCACAAACCCACCTAAACTCTTCTTTATTTACTCTTTCATATAGCCTAGATTACTGATTCTTAATCCCCTTCTCCTAAGTACACAAACTCTAAGTGTTGTGATACTAGAAGAGGATAAGTCTCAAACTAGTGCTTCTCCTAGCTAGGATCCGCTTACTCTCTAGTATTTTGGTTCTATCTAGCTTGTTTATGGGGAGTTCATCACAAGTTAATGTCCTCTTCCCCTCCTTAAGAATGAGTTAGTTTGTTGTGGGTAAAGGGGGATTCATTCACCAAGTGTTTGTCTACCCTCTCTTGTGAGCTTTGCCTCATAAATCCCAACATGGTATCAGAGCCAGGTTTGTTCTTGGTGATTCAAACTCGTTCTCAAGTTAATTTTCTTAGGAGTTAGCTTAGTTAAAGTTTTAGACTTTGCTTAGGTGTTAATTCGCTTAGCTTAGTTCTTTAAAGCTTTAATTTTGCTTTTGTTGTTTAGATCCTTTCTTCTTCATCTCAATGTTGAGAAAGCTTTGTTTCTGGTCATATGGTGTGTCCAGATTCGAGTTTGAGGAAGAGAGAGACTTTATTTTAGCATTTATGGCCCGCTTGGTCAAATAGATTCAAGGTGGTCCAAGATGCATTCTTTTAACCAATGGACAAAAGGTTGTTCCAAAGGTGTTTCTTCTTTTATTTGAATTTTGAACATGGAAAGCATCTTCTATATGCTATTTCGTGATTCTTGAAGGCATTAGACTCTTGGAGAACACTTGTTTAAGTGATTCTACCATGAGAAGTGTCTTAAACCGTTGGATAAATTGATTGTCCAATGGTCCATAGTGTTTCAGCCATTAAAACACCAAAAGAGATTGTCTTCTTGGATGTTCTTGGCTGTCAAAGCTTGTTTCAACTCAAGAAAACAGAGCAAAACTCTGTCCATAAGAACTCTTGAGCAAATTCTCTATTCTACTCTCCATTCTTCCTTATCCGCCCATATTCTCTTTTATTCTCTATACTCTTGGTTACTTATTCTCTAAATTCTCTTTTATTTTCAGTATTATTCTCTATTCTCTAATCTCTCACCATCTCTTGTTTAGAATCTGTCTTGATCTCAAACAGGTTCATGGCTTAAAGATGGTGAAGTGGTTGGCGCATCACAATGCTTGGAAGTTAGAACCGATGGCCATCAAGTGGGTGGAAGGCGATGAATCAGCTCCAAAGTATGTGTGGTTGTGTCAACGGCCAAATGGAGGCACTAGAAGCTTACGGGGGAGCTAGAACCATTCGCAACCAGAAGTGAGGTCCTCTAGGCGAATCTAACCAAGTCAAAGCTCAAGGCAACACCAAGAGGGAGTCCGGCCGGCGAACTCAAGGAATTGGTCAAGAGGAATGGTCTATGGTAGAGGAGCAAGGGGAGAAGAAAACTGGTGTGAAGTGCTGAATCAATCCCACGTTTGATGAGTGTCAAAGTTTGGAGGTGCACAAGACGTTAAGGTCGTTGGTGTACCAAGGTTTCAAAACCATGCCTTCAAAGAAGCGTCTCAAAGATCGACTCGCACGATAGCCTTCCACTGAGATTCAGCTTCCGCGTTCTTCACAAAAGTTATAGACTAGAGAGTCTCCTTGCCAGTGGAAGTGAAATCATACCAATCCGAGCAGTCGTTCAAAAGTTATGTCCGATTCAGTGGGCATATATCAGTCTGACGCGGCTTAGAAGTTCAACATGGTACCAACATGGAAGCGGTCTCAAGAAGAGAGTTCAAACCGCATCCATGATCAACTCTCTCCTTCCTATCCATCAAAACACCAAAGAAAAAGGCTGTGCTCTAAACCCTACTCTATTTAAATTTCTAAATTCATTTACTTAGCTCCATTACTAGTCTTTACTCTTTTATGACTTCTCTTAAATTATCACAATTTTAAAATCTACTTTGATATTCCTCATAATTTATATTTGTTTAAGTAGACTATGAGAGCCTCAAAGAGATTGTCTTTGATATTACTCATAACATAGACTTATTCAAAGGAGACTATGAGAGCCTCAAATAAATTTGAAAAATTGTCACATTTTCTTTAAAATTTTCTTTGATATTCCTCATAGCAAACACTTATTCTTTTCTTCTTTATCACTTGTCTAAGGGGTAAAGGAGACTATGAGAGCCTCAAGGAAATTCGGAAAGTGCAAGAGTGGAGATCATGAGAAGTGTTAAAGGCAAGGAGGGCTAAGGAAGTGTAGCGGTTCAAAGCCATGGAGAGAAGAGAGCCGGTCCTTACAAACCAAGATCATTGCGACATCAAGGACCGTGAAGGCTACACTCTTTTTACTTAACAAAGTTTTCTCCCAAGTGGTTTTCTTTGTTAAGGTTTTTAATGAGGTAGTCGACACGTGTCCACGCTTGATCTTTGGTCCATATGGTGTCCCGACGATCAAACGTGCGGGGGAGTATTAGTATATGAGGAGGAGAAGAGAGAGTGAGGCCGGTGAGGCCGAGCTGCACAAGGAAGAAGAGAGTGGCCGGTAAGGCTGCTAGTACAAGAAGTGTGGCCGGTAAGGCCATGAGTGGTGTGTGAGCGGCCAGTAAGGCCGTGAGCACAATAAGAGTGGCCAGTAAGGCCATATGGGCCGTGAGAAGAATGAGAGTGGTCAGCAAGGCCATAAGTGCAATGTGAGAAGAATTGTGAAGTAAAGGCCTTATAAGTAGAAGAGGCCCAAGAAGAAGTTAAATGTCTCACAAAGGGAAAAGAAGGGAAGCATGTGAGACCTTGGTTGGTGAAGAATGAGACAACCAAGGGAAGGAGCTGTCCCTTTCACCATACACCCACTTGTGCACCAACGGCTATATGTCACTCTCATCTCTCATTTATCTCTAACGGCCATATACATTTGTTCTCCTATATTAGGAGGTGTAATCTCTCATTTGTAAACAATCTACAACAATCTAATAAGAAGAGAAACCGTTTCCCCTCTCTACTTGTGTTCTTGTTCATATCAACAATGTAGAGTGTTTAGGAGATTAGCGGTTAGGGGCTGCCCTTAAGGCAGCCTATTCTCTTCTCAAACCCACCTAAACTCTTCTTTATTTACTCTTTCATATAGCCTAGATTACTGATTCTTAATCCCCTTCTCCTAAGTACACAAACTCTAAGTGTTGTGATACTAGAAGAGGATAAGTCTCAAACTAGTGCTTCTCCTAGCTAGGATCCGCTTACTCTCTAGTATTTTGGTTCTATCTAGCTTGTTTATGGGGAGTTCATCACAAGTTGATGTCCTCTTCCCCTCCTTAAGAATGAGTTAGTTTGTTGTGGGTAAAGGGGGATTCATTCACCAAGTGTTTGTCTACCCTCTCTTGTGAGCTTTGCCTCATAAATCCCAACACTTACCTTAGCATTTTTAGGTCATTAAGAGTAGGAATTTGCATTTAGGCCATTTAGGGTGTTGCATTCTTGCATTTACATACTTTGGATGAAAATAGTATGAGGTTGGCACACCACCTTGGCCACCACCGTCCGTACGACCGTACGGACGTCCGTACAAGCGACCACCTATGGGCTGTCCAAGCCAACTCGTATCTCATGAGCCCAATCCACTAAGAAGAGGTTCCAACGGTCACCTATCATCGAGATCCTTCTATTCTAGCCGTTAGGCAACTTGCAAGTGGGAAGTCAAGTATTAGTCACATGTAGGAATAAGGAGATGTCGCTATCTCTCATTAATGTGCACATAGAATCCTAGGGAAGGAATATCCTCTTTGTATAGCTCTATATATGGTTTGTAAGTATGTTCTAATTTTAGTAAGAAAGAAGTTTATTCTCTTTCTCCAACACTCTCTCCCAATCGCTTACTCTCTCTACTCTCTTCACTCTTACGAACTCTCTTCTCCTTAATCTCTCTTATACTCTCTTCCTTCAAATCTTACATGGTATCAGAGCAGATTTGATTCTGTTCTTGCCTCAAATCTTCATCACACTCTTCCGCACTCTCTTTCTTGTTCTTAAGATTTCTTGTTCTTGAATCTTTTCTCTTTAACCGTTGGACAATAGCTTTAACCAACGGTCTCTTCTATTTTTCCCATGGAAACTACCAAAACTCTCATTGTTCCAGTTACTCTCAAGGGAGAGAACTACTTACTGTGGGCTAGAACCACAAAGACAGCCCTATGTGGCCGAGGACTTTGGTCCCATGTTGAGACGAGCGAAGCTCCTAGTGGCGAGGCCACCAAAGACGGCAAGGATCTTGTCGCGGATGAGAAGAACAAGTGGTTCCAAGAAGATCAGGGAGTCCTAGCCATCATTCAAAACTCCCTAGATGCACCTATCCTTGAAGCCTACTCTTATTGCGAGACGGCCAAGGACTTGTGGGATACGCTCCAAAATGTTTTTGGGAATATCACCAATGTAAACCGAATCTTTGAGATTAAGAGGGCCATCAACAACCTCAACCAAGAAGATATGGAGTTCACCAAACACTTTGGGAAGTTTAGGTCCCTTTGGGCCGAACTAGAGATGCTCCGGCCGGCGACCATAGATCCGGCCATCCTGAATGAAAGGCGCGAACAAGATAAGGTGTTCGGCCTTCTCTTGACCTTGAACCCCTCCTACAATGACCTTATCAAGCATATCCTTCGGTCGGACAAGCTCCCTAGCCTTGATGATGTTTGTAACCAAATTCAAAAGGAACATGGTTCCATGGGGCTGTTTGGTAGCAAGGGGGAGCTTGTGACCGCCAACAAAGCTGAGATGGCTTCCGCAAATAGGGGCTACTACAAACCGGAGGACAAGAACCCACCGGTGTGTGACCATTGTAAGAAGGTCGGCCACTTCAAGAGTCGCTGCTGGATCCTTCACCCTCACCTTCGCATAAACCGTGGAGGAAACGGCCGAGGCGGACCAAGGGCCAACCAAGCAAGCATGATGGGCGAGGCAACGACCTCAACACCAAGTGGTCCAACACTTGAGGGGAATGGAGTGGCATTGGCGGCATCATCGGAGCTAGTTCGCAAGTCGGACCTTGACGCCCTCATTAAGGCCTTAAAGGAGGCCTCCGGTAAAACTCTTCTTGCCTCAACTAAATTTAAACCACTGATTGTTGATTCTGGTGCATCTCATCATATGATTAGTGATTCTAGGTTAATTAGTGATATTAAACCTGCTAATGGTAATGTTGTGATAGCTAATGGTGAGAAAGTTCCAGTTAGAGGCATAGGGAATTTAAAGTTATTTGATAAAGAAACTAAAGCCTTTTACATGCCTAGTTTCACATCTAATTTGTTATCAGTTAAAAAGGCTACCACTGATTTAAATTGTTATGCAATATTTGGTCCTAACAATGTTCATTTTCAGGATATTGAGACAAGTAGAGTTCTTGGTCAAGGAGGTTCCAAAGATGATCTCTATGTGCTTGAGGACTTGAATTTATCTTCTACTGCATCTTGTTTTAATTCGGTTATTATTAAACCTAGTGATTCCATTTTACATGCTAGGCTAGGACATCCTCACTCTAGAGCTCTATCTTTAATGTTTCCCAATATTTCCTTTAAAAATGATGATTGTGAGGCTTGTATTCTTGGTAAACATTGCAAGGCTATTTTTCCTAAATCTATTACTATTTATGAAAAATGTTTTGATTTAATTCACTCTGATGTTTGGACATCCCCTTGCTTATCTAGAGAAAATCAAAAATATTTTGTGACTTTTATTGATGAAAAATCAAAATATACTTGGGTAACTTTGCTTCCTTCTAAGGATAGAGTCCTTGAGGCCTTTACTAATTTTCAAAATTATGTCTCTAACCACTTTAATGCCAAGATTAAAATTTTGAGATCAGATAATGGTGGAGAGTACACAAGCCATGCCTTTAAGCAATATCTAGCCAAACATGGAATTCTTCATCAAACTAGTTGTCCTTACACACCACAACAAAATGGAGTGGCTGAGAGGAAAAATAGACATCTCATGGAGGTAGCAAGGTCTATGATGTTCCACACAAGGGTTCCAAAGAGGTTTTGGGGAGATGCTGTGCTAGCCGCTTGTTATCTCATTAACCGCACACCAACAAAAATTCTCAAGGACTTGTCTCCATTTGAGGTATTAACTAATGACAAACCTATATTTGATCACTTAAGAGTGTTTGGTTGTGTGTGCTATGTGTTGCGGCCAGGTGAGCTAAGGGACAAGCTTGATGCAAAGAGTACAAAGGCTATGTTTCTTGGCTATTCTACTACACAAAAGGGATATAAGTGTTATGACCCTACCACAAGGAGAGTTCTAGTATCTCGTGATGTCAAGTTCATGGAGACACAAGGCTTCTATGAAGAGAAGAATTGGGATGAGCTCCGGAACCTCTCCTCATCACCAGCCGATCGGACACGCAACCTCCGAGTAATCCTTGAGCGGCTAGGCATAGAAACTGAGCAGCCCAATACCGAACCAGACCAACCGACACCACCAGAGCACCCTGAGCCATTGACTGAGCCTGACCATACCATACATACCGATGGCCCGGCCGAGCAGCCGGAAGCACCAACTGACCTTCATACCAACACTACCGTTGAGCCAACCGAGGAATCGCATGAACAGCTTGAAGAAATCATTACACCCGGACGGGCCAACTCAGAAGCTGGTGCTGTGGTTCCTCTTAGGCGCAGTCAACGGATTAAGTATCCTCCAAGTCATTGGATAAACACTCGGGTCTATTACAACAATATGGCCGTTGCCCATCCGATTCAAGCCGTGTGCTCTCTTGCTCATCTCCCTACGGAACATCAAGTTTTCCTTGGACACATTGACGAGCACTGGATCCCAAACACCTATGATGAGGCTAAGGACCATAAGGTATGGCGAGACGCGGTCGATGCTGAGAACACGGCCATGGTTCAAAATCACACATGGGATGAAGCGGACCTACCAAAGGGCAAGAAGGCAGTCACGTCCCGCTATATCTTCACTATCAAGTATAAGAGCAATGGGGAGATTGAACGCTACAAGGCGCGCCTTGTGGCCCGGGGATTCACGCAAACGTATGGGGAGGACTATCTTGATACGTTTGCTCCGGTGGCCAAGCTTCATACTGTTCGCGTGGTTCTATCTCTAGCCACAAATCTTGATTGGGAGCTATGGCAAATGGATGTGAAGAACGCCTTCTTACAGGGCGAGCTCCAAGATGAGGTGTACATGCGGCCACCACCGGGCCTAGAAGATACCATTGGTCCGGGGAAAGTTCTCAAGCTCAACAAAGCCATTTATGGACTAAAACAGTCGCCAAGAGCGTGGTACCATAAGCTGAGTTCGACCCTCTTAGACAAAGGCTTTCGCAAATCCGAAGCTGACCACACTCTATTCACTCTACCAAGCACCAAAGGTATAGTTGTCATTCTAGTGTATGTTGATGATATCATCATCACTGGAAGTGACAAGGTAGGGATTCAAGACACTAAGTCTTTCTTAAAATCGGTTTTTGATATAAAGGATCTTGGGGAGTTGAAATATTTTCTTGGGATAGAAGTTTGTAGATCAAAGGAAGGTTTATTTCTATCACAAAGAAAATATGCTCTTGACTTGTTGAATGAGACAGGTAAACTAGGATCAAAGGCAATGCCAACACCCCTTGATGAGAACTATAAGACTGGAGGACAGGGGGAGCGTGAGCGAGCACCATATAAGGATGTTGGCCGCTACCGGCGCCTAGTAGGTAAGTTAATCTACCTAACTATAACACGTCCTGATATTTGTTTTGCTGTGAACCAGGTGAGCCAGCACATGAAGAACCCAACTGTTCATCATTGGAACATGGTCGATCGAATCCTCAAATATATCAAAGGCTCACCGGGACAAGGCATTTGGATGGGCCGCAACAAGAACACCGAGTTGGTAGGATATTGCGACGCTGACTATGCTGGAGACCGTGGGGACCGTCGCTCTACAACCGGCTATTGCACATTCCTTGGAGGCAACTTGATCACTTGGAAGAGCAAGAAACAAAAGGTTGTATCACTTTCAAGTGCCGAATCCGAGTATAGGGCCATGCGCAAACTCACAACCGAACTAATGTGGCTCAAAGCACTTCTCAAGGATTTAGGGGTGGAGATCACAAGTCCTATCACCATGCATTGTGACAATGAAGCTGCCATTCATATAGCAACCAATTCAGTGTTTCATGAGAGGACCAAACATATAGAGGTGGACTGTCATAAGGTGCGAGAACAAATCAAGCTTGGAGTTGTCCTGCCATGTCACACTGAGAGCAAGGAACAACTCGCTGACATCCTTACCAAAGCTGCAAGCCCTCAAGTGTGCGAATATATTCACTCGAAGCTCGGCCTTATAGATCTTACTCGGCCATGAGTCGCTCGCATGGCACCTACACTCTTTTTCCCTTATGTATAGTTTTTCCCATGAGGTTTTCTATACTAAGGTTTTTAATGAGGTGGGTGCCTAGGCTGTCAAGCTTGCCCGGTCACCTAAGTCAAGCTTGAGGGGGAGTATGAGTTTGGCACACCACTTTGGCCACCACCGTCCGTACGACCGTACGGACGTCCGTACAAGCGACCACCTATGGGCTGTCCAAGCCAATTCATATCTCATGAGCCCAATCCACTAAGAAGAGGTTCCAACGGTCACTTACCTTCGAGATCCTTCTATTCTAGCCGTTAGGCAACTTGCAAGTGGGAAGTCAAGGATTAGTCACATGTAGGAATAAGGAGATGTCGCTATCTCTCATTAATGTGCACATAGAATCCTAGGGAAGGAATATCCTCTTTGTATAGCTCTATATATGGTTTGTAAGTATGTTCTAATTTTAGTAAGAAAGAAGTTTATTCTCTTTCTCCAACACTCTCTCCCAATCGCTTACTCTCTCTACTCTCTTCACTCTTACGAACTCTCTTCTCCTTAATCTCTCTTATAATCTCTACCTTCAAATCTTACAAATAGGTGCTTTAGAGCCTAAAATGGGGAGAAACAAGGACAAATATGAGCATGTACCCGAAGGAGCTATTGAGCCAGAAGAACAGTCCAAACCCCAACCCGATCGAGGAGGATCCAAGAGAAGGAAGAACAACCCAAAGACCTACCCGAGGAGTAACCCGACCTCATCCTCGTGCACCCCATCGAGCAGACCCTCGGGCAGGACTGGGAAGCTAGGTCAAAAGGGTTTCCATATATAAACCCCTTCTTATTCCTCTCGCCCTAGCACGCCGTAGACACTCAAACCACAAAGCGAGAGCTTCTGAGAGATATCTTGAGCGACTCAAACACTTTCTCTCTTCTTTGTTAGGATTTTTTTTATTTTTTTGATATCCTTTTAGATTTCTACTCTGTACTCTTCACCTCTATTTTTATATTTCAATACAATGCAATTTTCGTTTATCTATGCTTTTGTTTTCTCTGCAATGAAATCTGAGTAGTGAAACAAAGTTTCTAGGGATGGGATAGACGATTATGTGTTCTTGATCGGTTAGGATGTCTTAGCTTGGTTGTTTATGTTTTATAAATTCCCTTCTAGATTGGTGTTCTTACTGCTATCAACAGACCGAGAGGTAGAGATTAGATTTAGGGTTTTTTACCATCGAGAGGTGTAGATGAAATGCTTGAATCAATCAATGTTAGAGATTTACTCACTTAGCCTAAGAGATTAGATGTGTAAGGAGTTTATTGACAATAATGAATCAGTTTGTATTGCCTGCTTGGTCATCTTTCTCCAACGAGAGTTGGGTATGGGAGTGATCAAGGTTGATTGTTTCTATCACGAGAGTGTTTTAACAAGGTTTTAGAGATTCATTGTCTAGGGAATATTTGTTTAAGGAATGTAGGACATCCATACTGATCAAGAACACTTAGGAGTCGATTACCCCATCCTTAGGAGCTTTCACATTTTGATTGTTTACGTTTTCATTCATAACTCGACCCCTTACCCGAACTGGTACTCGATCACTATCTTCGTGTAACCCTTCGAGCTATTCATATTCATCTTGCTTACTCGATCACCCCAGCTGATCCTGCACTCGTATGCTTGCATCGAGTACTTAGTATTGATCAAGGTAGTGTACAAGGCTTGACCGTACCGTACGGACGTCCGTACACATTGTCAATAAGGCCGATCCTCTTAGGGACACAACATAAAGAAAGGGAAGTGAAGTGAAGTCCATAAGGCCCAAGCTGTGTTCGAGAATCATCTATTCTAGCCGTTAGGCTGAAGAAGAGGAATGAAGTCACGGGTGCAAGTTGACTTGAGAAGGGTCGCTATCACTTGGGAAATGTTCTCTTCTCTCTCCCTTAATGTCGACATCTTAGGTTTCCATTCTAGTAAAGGGGTTGCCCTAATTCTACTCTCTATTTAAGGTTGTAAAACATTGTTGTAATTTATTCTATTCTAGTTGAATCTTTTCTACTTCTCATTCTCTTTGCCACATGATTTCTCTCTCACTTTATTCTACCAAAACTCTATCAATCTCTTAAGTCTTCCGCTTATTCTAACATGGTATCAGAGCCAGGTTTTTGTTCTTGACAATCTATCTCGTTTATTCTCCCATTCTTCATTCTTTTTTCACTCGATTTCATAGTTCTACTTTCTTTATTCTCCGGGTAAACGTTTTATCCATCGGTCCTTAGCTGCCAAACCATGGAGAACGCCAAACCCATTGTTACACCGATTGTTCTTAAGGGAACAAATTACCTGCTGTGGACAAGAACCACAAGAACTGCCCTTGGAGGTCGTGGTCTTTGGAGTCATGTCGAAGCTGACTATGTTCCAAAGCAAAACCTCAAAGGAGAAGATGAAGGCGCTTCCGAGGTGGAAGTAGAGGAAGAGAGAGAGAGGAAGGCCAAGTGGTTTCAAGAAGACCAAGTTGTCCTATCTGTTCTCCAAAACTCTCTTGACACGCCAATCCTTGAGGCCTACTCATATTGCGAGACGGCCAAGGAGCTGTGGGAAACGCTTAAAGGCGTGTATGGTAATATCTCGAACTTGACTAGAGTTTTTGAGGTCAAGATGGCTATAAATGAGCTTAATCAAGATGATGTGGAGTTCACTAAACATCTTGGTAAGTTTCGAGCACTATGGTCCGAGCTTGACATGTTGCGGCCGAATATACTCGATCCGAGCGTGTTGACTGAAAGAAAGGAGCAAGACAAAGTCTTTGGACTTCTCCTTACCTTGAACCCATCCTTCAATGACCTCTTGAAGCACATCCTCAGGGCAGAAAAGCTCCCCTCCTTTGAAGACATTTGTTCTCAAATTCAAAGAAAACAAGGATCTCTTGATTTGTTTAGCGGTAAGGGGGAGCTTGTTACGGCCAACAAAGGAGTGTACAAGCAGGAAGAGAGGAAGGTGTGGATATGCGACCACTGCAAGAGGCGGGGTCATCTGAAAGACAAGTGCTGGGTTCTCCATCCCCACCTCAAACCGGCTAAGTTCAAGGCCAATCTCTCAAAGGAAGCGGCTAGCGACAAGGGAGCTGGGCCATCAAAGCTAGGAGATGAGACGGCCATGACCGCAGCCTATGGGGAGGTGGTGAGAAAATCAGAACTTGAGGCACTCATTCGCTCCATTGCCTCACTCAAGGAGTCTGGTATCTCTTTCTTTACCTCTAAGCCTAGTAAATCACTTGTTATAGACTCAGGTGCTTCTCACCACATGATTAGTAACCCTAGTCTAATTAACAATATAAAACCGGCTTTAGGGAATGTAATAATTGCTAATGGAGAACAAATACCTGTGAAAGGAATAGGGGACTTGAAACTATTTGATAAAACCTCAAAAGCTTTCTTTATGCCTACCTTCACATCTAATCTTCTATCGGTTAAGAGGGCCACTAATGATTTGAATTGTTATGCAATCTTTGGTCCTAATAGTGTTCATTTTCAGGATATTGAGACTGGGAAAGTTCTTGGAGAAGGACAAGGGAGTGGAGATCTCTATGTCCTAGAGAAAACCTCACCAACTTTATCTACTTCTACTAAGTCTTGTTTTGCTGTTAACTCGGATAGTGTATGGCATGCTAGATTAGGCCATCCTCATTCTCGTGCTCTTGCTTTAATGTTACCAAATGTTTCTTTTGATAGCTCAATGTGTGAGTCTTGTATTCTTGGTAAACATTGCAAATCTATTTTCCCTAAGTCTAATACTATTTATGAGCATTAATTTGATCTAGTTCATTCTGATGTGTGGACTTCACCATGTCTCTCTAGAGATAATAACAAATACTTTGTGACCTTTATTGATTAAAAATCTAAGTACACATGGATTACTTTGTTACCATCAAAGGATAGAGTGTTTGATGCCTTCATTAATTTTCAAAATTATGTCACTAATCATTTTAATGCTAAGGTGAAGGTACTTAGATCAGACAATGGTGGGGAATACACAAGTCACAAGTTCAAAGAACATTTGGCCAAGCATGGCATCCTACATCAAACAAGCTGTCCGTATACGCCCCAACAAAACGGTGTGGCTGAGAGGAAGAATCGACACCTTATGGAGGTTGCAAGATCGATGATGTTCCACTCACATGTTACTAGGAGATATTGGGGTGATGCCGTGATGACGGAGTGTTATTTGATTAACCGGACACCAACCAAAGCCCTTAACGACTTATCACCATTTGAGGTATTGAACAAATTTAAACCATCTCTTGATCACTTACATGTGTTTGGGTGTGTTTGTTTTGTCCTAGTTCCCGGAGAGCAGCGGAGTAAGCTTGATCCTAAGAGCACAAGGTGCATGTTTATTGGGTATTCCACAACTCAAAAGGGATACAAGTCCTATGACCCAACGACAAGTCGCTTGTATGTCTCTAGAGATGTTCGATTCTTGGAAGAGATAGGCTACTTTGATAACAAGGACTGGAACAGCCTCAAGGATCTCTCCTCTTCACCAAATGACCGGGCCTCCAGCCTAAAGTTCCTTCTTGATCATCTTGGTAACCCGGCTCTACCGACAGCCCCTACGCGGCCCGTGTTACGACCAGCCCTTACTGAGGACGAACCAGAGTCTGCTGACGTTCCCGAGGATGTCTTGCCTCCAGATCATGTCCTTCCCGAGTAAAACTCGATGCCGGCCGGAGTCCACAGTGTTCCCATGCTGCCTACCGAGGCTCACTTGGAAGAAACTTCACCGGCCAGCGACGCTGTTGCTCCCCACCAAGCTGAGCCGCCGTCTCAACCTGTTTTACGTAGAAGTGAACGTGTTCGGTCTCACCCGTCCACCTGGAAGGACAAACGGGTCTACTACAACAGTCAAGCCGTCGCGCATCCTATCCAGGCCGTTTGTTCGCTTGAGCAGCTCCCGGACGATCACCAAGCTTTCTTTGGCCAAGTCGATGCTCATTTGGTTCCTCAAACTTATGATGAGGCTAAGGAACACAAGGAGTGGTTAGATGCTGTCAAAGACGAAACTGGTGCCATGATCCGTAACCACACATGGGATGAAGCTGACCTTCCCAAAGGCAAAAAGGCCGTGAGTTCTAAATGGGTGTTCACCATCAAGTTCTTAAGCACCAGTGCCATTGAAAGACATAAAGCTCGACTGGTGGCCCGTGGTTTCACTCAAACGTTTGGTGATGACTACAGGGAGACCTTTGCCCCGGTAGCCAAACTCCATACGGTGCGGGTCATGCTTTCCCTCGCGGTTAATCTCTCGTGGGACTTATGGCAAATGGATGTCAAAAACGTGTTCCTTCAAGGTGAATTAGACGAGGAGGTTTATGTGACGCCCCCTCCGGGCCTTGAAGACTTGGTTGCTCCCGGGAAGGTCTTGCGGCTTCATAAGGCCATCTATGGCCTTAAACAGTCTCCGCGAGCCTGGTATCACAAGTTGAGTTCCACCCTCAAGACTCAAGGCTTTCGAAGATCGGAGGCCGATCCCACCCTTTTCACGCTTAAGACATCTCTTGGCCTTGTGGTGGTGTTGATCTATGTCGACGACATTATTGTGACGGTGACGACAAGGCGGGCATTGAAGACACCAAGCAGTCTCTCAAGTCAACCTTTGATATCAAGGACTTAGGCGAGCTCAGATATTTTCTAGGGATTGAAATCTGTCGCTCTCCGGAGGGGCTCTTTCTTTCCCAAAGAAAGTACACTCTCGACTTGCTGGCTGAAACGGGAAAGCTTGGGGTGTCTCCAGCTGCTACGCCACTCGATGAAGACTACCAGCTCAAGCGAAAGGGGGAGAGTCTTCGGGCAAAAGAAGGCAAACCGCGTGAACCCATGGACGAGCCGTTCCCGGATGTCACGCGTTATCGCCAGCTTGTAGGTAAGTTAATATACCGTACCATCACACGACTTGACATATGTTATGCTGTGAACCAGGTTAGTCAACACATGAAGGCTCCAATCAAGTATCAATGGAGTCAGGTCGAGAGGATTCTGAGCTATCTCAAGGGCAGTCCGGGTCAAGGCATTTGGATGGGTAAAAACGACAACACCGAGATTGTTGGCTATTGCGATGCGGACTACAATGGAGATACATTGGATAGAAGATCCACCACTGGATATTGCACCTTTCTTGGAGGAAATCTAGTTACATGGAGGTCTAAGAAGCAATAGGTGGTTTCGTGTTCAAGCGCCGAGGCTGAGTACAGAGCTATGAGGAAGCTAACCAATGAGATGACATGGCTGAAGGGTCTACTCAAGGATTTTGGTATTGAATCAAAGCAGCCTATGACCATGCACTGCGACAATGAGGCGGCAATCCACATAGCCACTAACTCAGTCTTCCATGAGCGGACCAAACACATAGAAAGTGATTGCCACAAGGTTAGGGAGAAGATCGAAGAAGGAGTGGTATTACGTGCTACACGAAGAGTCAAGATCAGTTAGCCGACATCTTCACCAAGTCTGCAAGTTCCAAGGTTTGTGACTATATCCATAGCAAACTTGGACTTGTAGACATTACAAGGCCATGATCGATTTCCCTAATCCGTGCACAGCACACTCTTTTTCCCTTGGCTTAGTTTTGTCCCATGAGGTTTTCTAAGTCAAGGTTTTTAATGAGGTGTTGCTTCATGGGTTCCAAGCTTAGCCATTGCATTCGGCTAAGCTTGAGGGGGAGTATTGATCAAGGTAGTGTCCAAGGCTTGACCGTACCATACAGACGTCTGTACACATTGTCAATAAGGCCGATCCTCTTAGGGACACAACATAAAGAAAGGGAAGTGAAGTGAAGTCCATAAGGTCCAAGCTGTGTTCGAGAATCATTTATTCTAGCAGTTAGGCTGAAGAAGAGGAATGAAGTTACGGGTGCAAGTTGACTTGAGAAGGGTCGCTATCACTTGGGAAATGTTCTCTTCTCTCTCCCTTAATGTCGACATCTTAGGTTTCTATTCTAGTAAAGGGGTTACCCTAATTCTACTCTCTATTTAAGGTTGTAAAACATTGTTGTAATTTATTCTATTCTAGTTGAATCTTTTCTACTTCTCATTCTCTCTGCCACACGATTTCTCTCTCACTTTATTCTACCAAAACTCTATCAATCTCTTAAGTCTTCCGCTTATTCTAACACTTAGGTCGTGTGGTTTTTGTTTATTTGCTTTCTTTTATTTATTTTAGGATTGTTAGATCAAAACCATTTATTGCTTGGCTTGACTTGCATAGTTCTGATCACATCTCATATGCTAGCATAACAACAACCATTTGGATTGATTACCCTTTGTACTACAACTGCATAGGGAATTGATACCTGGGTGAAAATCCTATTATCAATTTGACGCTGTTGCCATTTGGTTGTATTTAATTTGCTACATTTATGATTTTAGCACTTGCTAGATCAAGTTCTATTATCTACATTGGCTCGATACTGACTTGTTTACTTTCATGTTTGTTTGTTTGCATTTCAGGTACAACCCGAGCACCCACCCGACCTGTCACTCGATCACCTGGATCGGGTTGACCTTCGTGTACTAACTCGGTCACCTACTTCTTCATGCAAACACGATCCAAGGGTAGCCAACACTTGAGTCCTTTCATAGACAACATCGACAGACCAAGGTTACTCTATCAACAACAAGTCGAGCAACAACAACCAACACCAATTGAGGAGACAATGAACAATCAGAAATGTCCACCAGCTCCTCAAGAGAGGACCAACATAGGAGCAGGAGATGCTCTATCTACTCACACTCAAAGACATGGAATTGTGCCACCTACTGTTCAGAACAACAACATTGAGATAAAGAGTAGTCTCATCCAGATGATACAAAGCAACAAATTTCATGGATTGCCAATGGAGGACCCATTGGACCATCTGGATGAGTTTGATAGGCTTTGTAGCCTAACAAAGATTAATGGAGTTAGTGAAGATGGATTCAAACTCCAGCTTTTCCCATTCTCTTTGGGAGACAAAGCACACATATGGGAGAAATCACTCCCCAAAGAGTCCATCACAACTTGGGAAGAATGCAAGAAGGCGTTTCAAGCTAAATTCTTCTCCAACTCTAGTGCCGCAAGGCTGCGAAATGACATATCCAGGTTTGTTCAGAAGAACAATGAGTCGTTTAGTGAAGCTTGGGAACGTTTCAAGGGATACACTACCAGATGCCCTCATCATGGATTCAACAATGCCTCATTGCTAAGTACACTATACCGAGGAGTGGTCCCTAAAATACGGATGTTGCTGGACACCGCATGCAATGGTAACTTCGTAAACAAGGATGCCGATGATGGTTTGAATCTAGTGGAGAACTTGGCTCAATCTGATGGGCATTACAATGAGGAATATGATCGCACTGTGCGATCTACTGGCGAGGAAGATGCCAAGTACAGGGGATATGAAAGCCCTCAATGAAAAGCTCGGTAAGCTCCTCAACCAGCAGCAGCATGTCCATGTAATCTTAGAAGAAGAGCAGTTTCTACAACAAGATGGGGAGAATTCTCAACTAGAAGACATGAACTACATCTATAATGAAAGCGGTCACACAACAAAGCCCAAAACGTACATACCCAATAATCAGAATATCAGCCCAATACCTTCATATACTTCCTCATCACTAGATTTGCTCTCATTAGTGCACCAAGTCCTGTCAACTCAGAAGACCGATGCCATACAAATCATTACAAGATTCGATGATCTCGCCTGCCGTTTATTAGCCAACTTCCAGCAACTACATAACAAGTTTGATGCATTAAGCTCTCAAATTCAGGTGCTTACGAATAACTCGGCTTCAACTTCAAAAAGTCAGAGTCTATGCTAGCTATAGCCCTACAGAGTGGATGCCAATTACCACCTCGAATGGCACCATCTAACATGACTGAGGACAGCAATGACTTAGATGGGAGGATCTCCGTGGACCGCCCACTCCTGCTCAACCACCAAACCATTCTACAGAACAACCCGAGCCTGCACCCGATCATGCTATCCAGATAGATGATCGGGTTGACATTCCGGTCACTCCACCTCCTATGGACAAACCAGGAGGAGAGAAACAGAAAGAGAGATGATTCATCCCTCCTCCTTACAAGCCACCCTTGCCATTTCCTAGACGGTTTCACAAGGAACTTCTTGAGAAGTACAAGGCTTTGTTCGAAAAACAGATGCAGGAACTCGAGCTTTGCATGCCTCTAATGGATGCTTTCACCCTTATACCCCTACCAGAAATTCCTGAAAGATGTTGTGCTGGAACGAATAAAACAAGTTCAAGGAATGGTCATACTCAATCAAGAGTGCAGTGCGATAATCCAGAGGACTACAGTACCTAAGAAACTGAGCGAGCCGGGGTCGTTTACTTTACCTTGCTTGATTGGACCTTTGACGTTCAAAAGATGTCTCTGCGATTTGGGGGCATCAGTCAGCCTAATGCGTTTAACTGTAGCCAAACATCTTGGTTTTGAGAAATTCAAACCCACCGACATCCAACTGGTCCTAGCAGATCGAACTACAAGGTTGCCAAGCGGGGTATTGGAAGACTTGCCGGTCAAGGTAGGGTCAGTAGACATACCAACAGACTTCGTGGTTTTGGAGAAGGATGTGGAGCCAAGGGATCCGCTTATCTTAGGACGACCATTTTTAGCCATCGCAGGGGCAATGATAGATGTGAGGAACGGGAAGATCGATCTGAAGCTCGGGGAAGACCTTACTATGCAGTTTGATATTCGGGAAACTATGAAAAAATCCACAATAGCATGGAAAACCTTATCGATAGAGGAGTTAGAAAAACTGTGTGAGGAGGCGTTTGAGGAGATTGCAATCGGGGATTGCCTACAGATAGCGCTAACAAATGATAGTAAGAAGGGATTCGTATACCAAGAAACGGAGCTCTAAAAGGAACTGCTTGATACTTATTGGGAAGTCATCGAACCGGAGTGAAGTGAAGACATGAGGGAAGGTGAAAAAGAGGGAATGATGATCGAAAACCAAAGCTTGAACAAGTCAGTAGTCACCTCCTGCGTCATGTCGTGCAGTTGCCCAACAACAGTCCACCCGATCACCAACCCGGTCACTAACACGACCACCCCATCTAGTAGGATGATTGAGCACGACCTCGAGCCGCAACTCCAAACCACTGTAGATTGGTCCAAGTCAAAGGCGCCTAAAGTAACACTCAAACCTCTTCCATATGGGATAAGGTACGCTTTCTTGGGACAAAATTCAACTTATCCAGTTATCGTCAATTCTATCCTGCCCGAAAAAAAAGTTGCAATTGATTTGCACTCAGTTAAAAAACTATAGAAGAGCAATAGGCTACACTCTAGATGGCATCAAGGGCATAACCCCTGATCTCTGTACCCACTGGATAAACCTGGAGGATGAATCATACTCTAGTGTAGAACCTCAATGTTGTTAGGATTTGCGGAAGAAAGAAGAGAATTAAGTGAGATTAGAGAATAGATTCAAGAAAGGGATTCGGTAGACAAAGATAATTAGCAAAGAGATAAGAATAGTTTCTCATTCCATAAGTGTATATGTTACAATGTAGGCTAAAGCCTATATATATCAAAAGAAACTTAGGGCTACACCCTTTTACAAACCACACATCTAAGTGATAGGGACAGGAAGAGAGAGGAGACTAATCCCAAGGCTGATAGCGACCCGTCCTAGTCTCCTTAAACCCAACATCACCCGTGACTCCACTTGCTCCACTTGCGCTTTCTCTCTAACGGCTACATTGGAGATTCTAGAGCCTTCTCATGGGCCTAAGATGAGCTGGCCTCCTCATTATCCATACGCACAAAGGTGACTCGGCCTTATTTCCTAGGCGTAGGGACGGACATGGTCGCCTTAGGCTTATTCTTGGTCAATACTCCCCCTCAAACTTAGCCGAATGCAATGGCTTGACTTAAAAAACCTCATGGGACAAAACTAAGCCAAGGGAAAAATAGTGTGCTGTCCACGGATTAGAGGAGTGCGATCAAGGTCTTGTGAGGTCTACAAGTCCTAGTTTGTTATGAATGTGATCACAAACCTTAGGACTTGCGGACTTGGTGAATATGTCAGCCAACTGATCTTCACTTCGAGTATGACAAGGTAATATCACTCCTTCTTCAATCTTTTCTCGAACTTTGTGGCAATCGCTTTCAATGTGCTTGGTTCGCTCATGGAAGACAGAATTGGTGGCTATGTGAATTGCAGCCTCATTGTCACAATGCATTGTGATAGGTTGTTGTGAGTTTATACAAAGATCCTTGAGCAGCCCCTTTAACCAAGTTAATTCGTTTGTCAACTTCCTCATTGCTCGATACTCGGCCTCCGCACTTGAACATGATACCACTTTCTGCTTCTTTGACTTCCAAGTCACTAGGTTCCCTCCTACAAAAGTGCAATAGCCGGTGGTGGACCTCCTATGTAAAGTGTCTCCATTGTAGTCCGCATCACAATAGCCCACAATCTAGGAGTTATCGTTCTTGCCCATCCAAATGCCTTGACCCGGACTGCCCTTAAAATAGCTTAGGATCCTCTCGTCCTGACTCCATTGATACTTGCTTGGAGCCTTCAGGTCGCGTGATAGTAAGATATATTAGCTTACCTACAAGCCGTCGATATCGCGTGACATCCTCATATGGCTCGTCCATGGGTTCACGTGGTTTGCCCTCCTTGGCCCGTAAACTCTCCCCCTTTCGCTTGAGCTGGTAGTCTTCATCAAGCGGTGTAGAGGCCAGAGACGCGCCGAGCTTGCCGGTCTCCTCCAACAAGTCAAGAGTATACTTGCGTTGGGAAAGGAAGAGACCTTTCGGTGAGCGACAAATCTCAATACCAAGGAAATATTTAAGTTCACCAAGGTCTTTGATGTCAAACACAGACTGGAGAGACTCTTTGGTGTCATGAACAGCAGCCGTATCATCATCGGTCACAATGATATCGTCAACATAGATAAGCACCACCACCCGGCCAAGGGAGGTTGGACGCGTGAAGAGGGTGTGATCAGCCTCCGACCGCCTAAAACAATAAGTCTTGAGGGTGGAGCTCAATTTGTGGTACCAAGCGCGGGGAGACTGCTTGAGGCCATAGATAGCCTTTCGCAGCCTCAAGACTTTGCCGGGAGCGACTATGTCATCAAGGCCGGGAGGAGGCGTCATATACACTTCTTCATCGAGTTCACCTTGAAGAAAGGCGTTTTTAACATCCATCTGCCATAAGTCCCATGAGAGGTTGACAGCAAGAGACAGCACAACCCGAACCGTATGAAGTTTGGCCACCGGTGCAAATGTGTCCGTGTAGTCCCCGCCATACGTTTGGGTGAAGCCACGAGCCACTAGCCGGGCTTTATGATGTTCAATGGCACTAGTGCTAAAATACTTGATGGTGAACACCCATTTAGAGCTCACTGCCTTCTTGCCTTTAGGGAGGTCGGATTCGTCCCATGTATGGTTGCGGATCATGGCACCGGTTTTCTCTTTGACCGCGTCTAACCAGACCTGGTGATCCCTGGCTTCGTCATATGTTTGCGGGATCCAATTGGCGTCGACTTGGCCGAAGAACACTTGGTGGTCTTCCGGTAACAGCTCAAGTGAACAAACGTACTGAATGGGATGTGCGACGGCTTGACTGTTGTAGTATACACGCTTGTTTTTCCAAGTGGAGGGGTCAGATCGAGGTTGAGAACTCCTGCGCAAGACTGGTGGATGAGGTGGCTCTACGGTGGGCAACTCGGTGGAGGTACCATCCGCAGTGGCCGCCTCGTCGTGTTCCTCGGTAGGAGCCGCAGCCGGGGCAGACGCGGGCGTTATAGGGCCAGAAATAGGGACACCGGTTATGGGTAGGCTAGACTCGGTAAAAACATTCTCTTGGGTGGGGACATTGTCTTGCGTGTCGCCTTGGTCAGACCCACCCTCGGTAGGAGTTGGACGTAGCGTTGGCCGCACAGCACTCGTTGGTGGAGACAGGTTACCAAGATGATCAAGGAGGAACCTTAGACTGGAGGCTCGGTCGTTAGGTGAGGTGGAGAGGTCTTTAAGACTGTTCCAATCCTTCTTGTCATAGTAGCCAACATTTTCTAGGAACCGAACATCTCGAGAGACATATAGCCGACTTGTGGCCGGATCGTAGCACTTGTACCCCTTTTGAGTAGTAGAGTAGCCAACGAACATTCATTTTGTACTCTTGGCATCCAACTTACTCCTTTGTTCTCCTGGTACTAACACAAAACAAACACAACCGAAGACACGTAAGTGATCAAGGGATGGTTTAAATTTGTTTAATACCTCAAATGGGGATAAGTCATGAAAAACTTTGGTTGGTGTCCGATTGATCAAGTAGCATGCAGTCATCACAGCATCACCCCAAAATCTCTTGGTAACATTCGAATGGAACATCATTGACCGTGCAACCTCCATGAGGTGCCTGAAACATGCTATTTTGGTGGTGATTGGTGAGTGTGTGTGAAAGTGTATGATATGGAATGATGATGGGTGTTTCAATTCCCCTTATGCAGTTGCAGTATAAGAGGTGTCAATCCAGTCTGAGTGCTTGTGAACAATCAAGATGTGCATATGAATCTAAGTCAAGCCAAGTGTGATGATTGTTTGTCACTAACAATCCTATGATGATAATGATAAAAGCTGAAAATAAACTACAAGAACTAAGAACTAGATGCAAATAAAACAGAATGATTATGATCTAAGAACAGAAATAGAAACTGTAAACACTAAATAAGAACTAATGCAAGACAAGTAATGAACTAGATGCTAAGTGAATGCAATGGAAATTAAACTGGAATGAAGCAAGACAAACACAAAACATAAACAAGAAATCTGGGGATCAGCTCGATCAGCACTCGACCGAGTGTAGGTCGAGTGGGTGGTCGAGTTGGACTAAAACGTGAAAACAGAGCAAGACAAGAAAAACAGAGCAATGCTAAATCAAATCAAACAACAAGCAAACGGTGATATTTAAACTAAGAATTCAATAAACAAAGAAGGTTCCTGAGGATGGATTCATGGGATGAACTGATCATTGAGGTAATCTAACTTGATCAACAAATCTCAAGCAAACTTTGAGTTGACCTCTAGACATACTAATCTAAGACAAGTTTCTCCCACTCTCATGGTCAAGAAACAATCAAACCTATGCAATCCTAGACTTGCTCTCACAATGAAAAGAATCTACACAAGCAGGCATTAAGCAATACATCTCAAACCAAACAAGACCTCTAATCTCTTAGCAAGCCTAATGGTAAGTTCTAGATCTAGCCTTATCTATGCTTCTGAAACATTGGTGTGATGCTAAAAAGCTTGAGATCAGATCCTACCCTCTCAGATATAGAATCAGCATTAAGAACATCTAGCCTAGAAGAGATCTACAACAATCAAGCTTGATCAAATCAGATATACCACAAGATCAATCCATCCTAACCATCCTCAACATCCTAAGATAACTACTCACAGCAAGACATGATCAAACAAATCATAAACCCAGAAATTATTGAAACTTGCATGATTAGATAGATAAGATAAAGATCTACAACTTTAAAGAAGAAATCAAACTCAGATTCTTAATACCCAGAAAGTTATTAAACCAACAAGTATGAAGAGTTTCTTCTTTTTTTAAGAACAAAATCTAAAAAGAAAATAAAAAGCAAAAGTAATAAAATTCCTAAAAAGGTAAAAACTAGGTTTCTGAAAAGTTGGACTAAAAAAAGAGTCTAGATGGTGGCTGCAGTACAAGGCCTTTTATAGTGGGGAAGGTGGAAGCCCTAAAATAGAAAAAGTCAAAGCAGTCAACGGATTGGTCAACTCGACCAGTGCTCAGTCGAGTGGCTGGTCGAGCTGGCTTCTCTTTTGCAACTCCACTCGGTCGAGTCCATCTCCCACACGGTCGAGTGCTTGGTCGAGCTGGACTCCGGACCTTGGTTCTTCAGCCTTAACTTCCTTGTTTCCTCCTCATGACTGCTTCACATCTCTTCTCCTTTGCTTCCATGCTCCTTAAGCTCCAAAATCACCTGTTTATGCATGAAAAGATGCAAATGCAATGCAACTAAACTCTAATGCATGATTGGTCCTAAACCTACACAAAAATGGTGAAAATGGATAGAAAAAGATGCAAAAGATGTAAATAAACTAAGGGAAAACAAGGTAAAATATATGAACATCAACACCCCCAAACTTAGTCTTTGCTTGCCCTCAAGAAAATAAATAAGACATAAGAAGGTAGATGAGGTTTAAAAGTGGGATCATAACTCCTAAAGCTTGCAAATCGACCAGCTAGAATCAATGTCCAAGTTACTAGTACTAAGATGCAAGGTGAATAGCTATACTTAAAAACTTTAGACAAGCACATCACAACCTTTACTGATTTGAGCCTTAGATATTCACATGCATTCAAATCAACCATTTCCTTTAACACATGAATCAATTATATGCAATGCTTAAACACATTTTGCTTGGTAATAAAAGGTTTTGAGACAATGATGGTCTCTTTTCAGAGTGGGGCTTGTCAATAACAAGGCTCTCTCATAAAAAATGGATTGAGCTTTAGAAGAATGCTAAAGGTAAGAACACTTAGACACATACAAGAACAAAACCTTGTCTACCCAAAGGTACCCAAAGTGTTTATTCCTAACAATCTAAACCCAAATGATCCTAGTGCTACCCTTTAACTTCTTCATTTCTCTTTAACCCTTTTCTCTTTTGGCTTTCAAGTCTTAGGAGAGGTTTCTTATTTGATCTTTCTAGTGGAATGGGGAATTCTTAATGAATGCTATGGTTCTCTTTTCTTCTTATTCTTAAGACATATAAGCTTTTTTTGCTAAACTGCTCTTTGCTTTCTTTTCTTTTCTTTAACTAGAACCATCTTAGATAACAAATTTACCTCCCATCCTTTCACTAGACTTTAGCTTTTTGCTTAAACACATTCCTCTCCTAAAGACTCTACCCTTTTTCTTTCTCTTTTCTTTCTTTTCTTTTTATAACAGCCAAGTCCCTATTGATCAAGAGAATAAGCCTAAGGCAACCATGGCCGTCCGTACGTCCGTACGATCAATAAGGCCGAGTAAAGCCATATGGCCGAATCACTAATGTGTGTGGACAGTGAGAAGGCCTGCTCTCCTTAGGCCCATGAGAAGAAGGATCTAGAATCCCTTGTAGCCGTTAGAGAAGAAGCACAAGTGGAGTCACGGTTATGGGAAGACTCGCATGGGTCGCTATCAGCCTTGGGATCACCTTTCTCTCTCTTCTTGTCCCTATCGTGTAGTAGGTCGATTTGTAAAGGGTGTAGCCCTAGTATTTCCTTTGATATTTATAGGCCTTAGTCTTCATTGTATTACACACACTTATGGAATGAGAAGCTAAACCTATCTCTTTCCTTATTCTCTTTGTCTACCGATTCTCTTTCTCTCATATACATTCCTCTTTACTTAGTCTAAAACCAACATGGTATCAGAGCATGTTTTTCGATTCTTGACAGTTTAATCTCACCATTCTACTACTTTCTATTCTCTAGTCTTTCTTTCTTTCACTCTTGTTACTCGCATCTTTGTTTATCCTCCGGGTAAAGGCTTTACCCATCGGTCCATAGAAGCTAAACCATGGAAAACGCCAAGCCCATAGTCACGCCGATTGTTCTGAAGGGGACGAACTACTTGCTGTGGACGAGAACCACAAGAACCGCCCTTGGAGGTCGCGGTCTTTGGAGCCATGTCGAAACCGACTATGTCCCAAAGCTGACCCTCAAAGGAGAAGAAGCTTCCAAAGGGGAAGAAGAGGAAGAGAGCGAGAGGAAGGCCAAGTGGTTTCAAGAAGACCAGGTTGTCCTTTCAGTCCTCCAAAACTCTCTTGATACGCCAATCCTTGAGGCCTACTCGTATTGTGAAACGGCCAAGGAACTTTGGGAGACGCTTAAGAGTGTCTATGGGAACGTCTCTAACTTGACCCGAGTGTTTGAAGTCAAGAGAGCCATCAACAGTCTCAGCCAAGATGATGTGGAGTTCACCAAGCATCTCGGCAAGTATAGAGCCCTTTGGTCAGAGCTTGAGGCCCTACGGCCGAGCTCACTAGATCCAACGGTACTTAATGAGAGGAAGGAGCAAGACCAGATCTTTGGCCTCCTACTCACGCTCAACCCAGCCTTTAACGATCTCATGAAGCACATCCTAAGAGGAGACAAGCTACCAAGCTTTGAGGAGGTGTGTGCTCAAGTCCAAAAGGAACAAGGCTCACTCGATCTCTTTAGCGGCAAGGGGGAGCTAGTCATGGCCAACAAAGGGGTGTACAAACAGGAAGATAGGAAGGTTTGGGTGTGCGACCACTGCAAGAAGAGAGGCCACATGAAGGACAAATGTTGGATCCTTCACCCTCATCTCAAGCCAGCAAAGTTCAAAGCAAATCTTTCTAAGGAGGCGGTAGGAGAAAAAGGGGCCGGTTCTTCGAAGCAAGGAGAGGAAGTGGCCATGACCGCATCCTATGGGGAGGTGGTAAGGAAGTCGGACATAGAAGCCCTCATTCGCTCCATTGCCTCACTCAAGGAGTCTGGTATCTCTTTCTTTACCTCTAAGCCTAGCAAATCACTTGTTATAGACTCGGGTGCTTCTCACCATATGATTAGCAATCCTAGTCTAATTAACAACATAAAGCCGGCTTTAGGGAATGTTATTATTGCTAATGGAGAGAAAATACCAGTGAAAGGAATAGGAGACTTAAAGTTATTTGATAAAACCTCAAAAGCTTTCTATATGCCTACCTTCACCTCTAATCTTCTATCGGTTAAAAGGACAACTAATGACTTGAATTGTTATGCTATCTTTGGTCCTAATAGTGTTCATTTTCAGGATATTGAGATTGGAAAGGTTCTTGGAGAAGGACAAGGGAGTGGAGATCTCTATGTCCTAGAGAAAACCGATCCTCATCTATCATCTATTAAATCGTGTTTTGTTGTTAGTTCGGATATGGTGTGGCATGCTAGGCTAGGTCACCCACATTCTCGTGCACTTGGGCTAATGTTTCCAAATATTTCTTTTGATAATTCGGTTTGTGAGTCTTGTATTCTTGGAAAACATTGCAAGTCTATTTTTCCTAAATCAAATACTATTTATGAAAACTGTTTTGATCTTGTGCACTCGGACGTTTGGACATCACCATGCATATCTAGGGACAATAACAAGTATTTTGTGACTTTTATTGATGAAAAATCAAAATATACTTGGGTTACTTTGTTACCTTCCAAAGATAGAGTATTTGATGCCTTTGTCAATTTCCAAAATTATGTGACTAATCACTTTAATGCTAAAATTAAGGTACTTAGATCTGATAATGGAGGAGAGTACATGAGTTTCAAGTTCAAAGAACATCTTTCTAAGCACGGCATTCTCCACCAAACCAGCTGTCCCTACACGCCCCAACAGAATGGTGTGGCCGAGAGGAAGAACCGACATCTCATGGAGGTTGCGCGGTCCATGATGTTTCACTCGAACGTTACAAAGAGATTTTGGGGCGATGCAGTCATGACAGCATGTTACTTGATAAACAGGACACCAACCAAAGTCCTACATGATGTATCACCATTTGAGGTATTAAACAAATTTAAACCATCCCTTAGTCACTTACGTGTGTTTGGGTGTGTTTGTTTTGTATTAGTGCCTGGAGAACAGCGGAGTAAGCTCGATGCCAAGAGTATACGGTGCATGTTCGTAGGCTACTCCTCAAGTCAAAAAGGATACAAATGTTATGACCCGGCCACAAGTCGTCTATATGTTTCTAGAGACGTTCGGTTCATGGAGGACGTCGGCTACTATGACAAAAAGGACTGGAATAGTCTCAAAGACCTCTCTACCTCACCAAATGACCGAGCCTCCAGCCTACGGTTCCTTCTTGATCACCTCGGTAATCCGTCTCCACCAACGGGAACGGTACAACCAATGCGGCACCAGACGGCCATGGAAGGCGGGGCCGACCAAGGGGAGTCACGAGACGATGCCTCAACTCAAGAAGATGTTACTGAGCCTAGTCCTCCTATGGCCAGTGTACATAACCTTGAACCTACCGCTGATGTGTCGCCCCCGGTGCCTATAGCGGAACACCTTGAGGAACGGCCAACTACTTCCACAACGTTGCCCAACGAGGAACGGCCGCCTCCACCAGCCTTACGCCGGAGTACTCGACCTAGAGCTGATCCATCTACATGGAAGAACAAGCGTGTATACTACAACAGCCAAGCCGTCGCTCACCCTATTCAGTCCGTGTGTTCCCTTGAGCTACTACCAGCTGATCATCAAGCGTTTCTTGGCCAAGTTGACGCCCATTGGATCCCTCAAACATATGAAGAGGCGAAGGATCACCAGGTCTGGTTAGATGCGGTCAAAGACGAGACAGGCGCCATGATCCGGAACCACACTTGGGATGAATCGGATCTCCCTAAAGGCAAGAGAGCAGTCAGTTCAAAATGGGTCTTCACTATCAAGTTCTTGAGCACTGGCGCCATAGAACGCCACAAGGCCCGACTAGTTGCCCGTGGGTTCACTCAGACCTATGGAGCTGATTACACGGAGACATTCGCCCCGGTGGCCAAGCTTCACACAGTGCGCGTGGTACTATCGCTTGCCGTTAACCTCACATGGGACTTATGGCAAATGGACGTCAAGAATGCGTTCCTCCAGGGCGAATTAGATGAAGAGGTGTATATGACTCCACCGCCTGGTCTTGAAGACTTAGTCGCCCCCTGGAAGGTTCTTCGGCTACGCAAGGCAATCTACGGCCTTAAGCAGTCTCCACGTGCGTGGTACCACAAGTTGAGCTCCACTCTCAAGACTCAAGGCTTCCGACGGTCAGAGGCTGATCATACACTCTTCACGCTGAAAACATCTCTTGGCCTTGTGGTCGTCTTGATTTACGTTGATGACATCATAGTGACTGGTGACGATAAGGTCGGCATAGAAGACACCAAGCAGTCCCTCAAAACTGCGTTTGATATCAAGGACTTAGGCGAGCTTCGATACTTCCTTGGGATTGAGATCTGCCGATCGCCGGAGGGCTTGTTTCTCTCCCAACGCAAGTACACTCTTGATCTACTGGCTGAAACGGGAAAGCTTGGTGCGTCTCCAGCAGCCACACCTCTTGATGAAGACTACCAGCTCAAGCGAAAGGGGGAGAGTCTTCGGGCAAAAGAGGGCAAGCCGCGTGAACCAATGGACGAGCCATTCTTGGATGTCACGCGCTATCGCCGGCTTGTAGGTAAGCTAATTTACCTTACTATAACTAGACCTGATATATGCTATGCTGTGAACCAGGTGAGTCAGCACATGAAGGCTCCTAGCAAGTACCAATGGAGTCAAGTAGAAAGGATCCTTAGCTATCTCAAGGGCAGTCCGGGTCAAGGCATTTGGATGGGTCAAAACGGCAACACCGAGATCGTTGGCTACTGTGATGCGGATTACAATGGTGATACACTGGATAGGAGATCCACCACTGGGTATTGCACTTTCGTTGGAGGAAATTTGGTTACATGGAGGTCCAAGAAGCAAAAGGTGGTCTCGTGCTCAAGCGCCGAGGCCGAGTATAGAGCTATGAGGAAGCTCACTAACGAGATGACATGGCTGAAGGGTCTACTCAAGGACTTGGGTATCGAGACAAAGCAGCCCATGACCATGCACTGCGACAATGAGGCGGCCACCCACATTGCCACAAACTCGGTCTTTCATGAGAGGACCAAGCACATAGAAAGCGATTGCCACAAGGTGAGAGAGAAGATTGAAGAAGGAGTGGTGTTACCATGCCACACAAGGAGTCAAGATCAGCTAGCTGACATCTTCACCAAATCTGCAAGCTCCAAGGTTTGTGATCACATCCATAGCAAACTTGGACTTGTAGACATTACTCGGCCATGATCAACTTCTCTAGTCCGTGGACAGCACACTCTTTTTCCCTTGACTTGGTTTTGTCCCATGAGGTTTTCTAAGTCAAGGTTTTTAATGAGGTGCTGCTTCACGGGCTCCAAGCTTAGCCATTTCATCAGGCTAAGCTTGAGGGGGAGTATTGATCAAGAGAATAAGCCTAAGGCAACCATGTCCGTCCGTACGTCCGTACGATCAATAAGGCCGAGTAAAGCCATATGGCCGAATCACTAATGTGTGTGGACAGTGAGAAGGCCTGCTCTCCTTAGGCCCATGAGAAGAAGGATCTAGAATCCCTTGTAGCCGTTAGAGAAGAAGCACAAGTGGAGTCACGGGTATGGGAAGACTCGCATGGGTCGCTATCAGCCTTGGGATCACCTTTCTCTCTCTTCTTGTCCCTATCGTGTAGTAGGTCGATTTGTAAAGGGTGTAGCCCTAGTATTTCCTTTGATATTTATAGGCCTTAGTCTTCATTGTATTACACACACTTATGGAATGAGAAGCTAAACCTATCTCTTTCCTTATTCTCTTTGTCTACCGATTCTCTTTCTCTCATATACATTCCTCTTTACTTAGTCTAAAACCAACAGTCCCAAACCCAACAAGTGAACAACCTAGTCCTATCTAGTTTGAAAATTGCAAACTAGAACTACACAAGGTCTTACTCTTGTCAGTTCAAACCTAACACTTTCTACCAAGCTCAATCCCAAAAATAGGCCTCACACACACAAGAATAAACATGGCTTGAAAGAAGGTTTGGTTAAAGGGTAGGGGAAACTGATTTAAAAGTGAAATCAGCTACTTGGATCAACAAGAGTGGTAAAAAGGAGAAAGATGATCCAAATATGTATATGGTATCCATGAGTTTAAAGCAATGCATACATTGATAATTAAAAATCAATATTAGGT
Organism: Camelina hispida; assembly: GCA_023657505.1. NCBI lineage: Eukaryota > Viridiplantae > Streptophyta > Magnoliopsida > Brassicales > Brassicaceae > Camelina > Camelina hispida. The sequence goes on from CP094637.1 coordinate 25,874,922, forward strand.
TATTATAGATAGGAAATGGAATCAAATCACAACATGCTTCAATTTAGACTAAATGCAATGCAGGAATTCAAGGCTTGGTTCAGTCTTATGCTTCTAACCACTCAACTAGCATCAAAGTACTATTAACTTGGGCATTGATCCTAGTCTAGTGAATTAAACAAGCTAACAAGGAAAAACTCAATATAGATCCTTAATGCAAACAGTCCTATATGCTAAACAAAACACTTTAAATATGCAATGCAAACTACATGAACACTCTTTTATAAAGATTTTTGCAAAAACTTTTCAAATTTTTATGGGTTTTCTATGCCTTAGATGATTATGCAAGTGCTACATGATGATGATAAAAATTTGAAATAAGAAAACAAAACACAACATCAAATGATATCTAGAACCCTCCCCCAAACTTAAATCACACAGTCCTCTGTGTGAAAGAAATTTGTAAGAGGATTCAAGACTATAAACAAAAACAAAACACAACATCAAATGAAATGGTATAAACAAGGGAAGGTGATGATGGTACCTTAGGGATTGTGGAAGAAGTTGTCCACATCCATCTGCATGCTGTCATAGGAGTAGTTGGGATCAGGCTGGTGGCTTGGAGAAGGGCTTTGGGGCAGCTCGACTATGCCAATCGAGCTTGACTCGGTCGAGTGCCTGTCCGAGTGGGGGGGTCGAGCTAGACTGCGAGTCTCCGTTAGCTGTCCCTTCCTGTTCTATTCAGACTCCCTAGCTTGCCTAACCATGAAAAAACTAAAGCAAAAATCAAAATACTAAAATTCCAAGGCAATATTTACAAAGTTACCTTAGGGACTTCCTCCCTAGTGAGCTTGTTTAAAGTCACTAAGCTTGACTTCTATGGTTCTTTAGGCTTGAGGGGCATCTTTGAGAAGCAGTGAGCACTTCTCATGTGTCTCCTTCTCTCCTAAATATTTCTTAATCCTCTGACCATTTACTGTGAACTCACTACCATCCTTGTTGAGAAGTGTGACATCTCCATATGGCAAAATCTCTTTTATTTCAAAAGGGCCTCCCCATCTACTTTTTAGCTTCCCAGGGAACAACTTGAGTCTTGAATTGTAAAGCAGAGCTTGGTCTCCAGGCTTAAGGTCCTTGATGATAATCTTCTTATCATGGAAGGCCTTAGTCCTCTCCTTGTAAATTTTGGAGTTTTCATAAGCTTCCAATCTGATTTCCTCAAGTTCATGCAGATCAAGGCTTCTCTTAGCTTGTGTTGTCTCAAGATCTAAGTTCAGGAGTTTGATGTTGAAATTAGGCGGAAGCAAAGATAGTAATGAGAGAAACTAAGATGAGAGCAAGTAAGAAAATGTATTTCATTAGTATGAATGTTACAATGTCGGCTGGGTTCCCTTAAATAGAACAAGAAAACTAGGGTAACAATCCCAATTTTGAATACTAGCTAGATGATAGGGACATAAAGGGGAGTTGGTGGATCCAAAGGCTGAAAGCGACATCACATGGTCCCCCCATGTAAAGCAACTCGTGTCTTCTAGCCTCCAACGGCTCCTTGTGTGTTCGAGATCCTTCTAATGGGCCTTAGTAAGTGGCCAAGCCTCCCCCTTACCTCATTTCACTTCGATATGGCTCGGCCTTATTGATTAGTGTACGGACGGCCGTACGGACACTCTCTAGTCTCGAGTGTCTTATGATCAATACTCCCCCTCAAGCTTAGCCAAATGGAATGGCTAAGCTTGGAACCTGCGAGAGACCACCTCATTAAAAACCTTAACATGGAAAACCACATGGGACAAAACCATGTTAAGGAAAAGAGTGTGATCTTCACAAGTTAGGGAAGTTTTCTCATGGGTGTGTAGGGTCAACTAGTCCAAGTTTGCTTGAGATGTATTCGCAAATCTGTGGACTAGTGGCCTTGGTGAATATGTCAGCTAACTGCTCTTGACTTGGCGTGTAACATGGTAGGACTACCCCTTCTTCTATCTTCTCTCGCACCTTATGACAATCAACCTCAATGTGTTTGGTTCTTTCATGAAATACTGAGTTGGTTGCTATGTGTATTGCAGCATTGTTGTCACAGTGCATGGTGATCGGTCCTTCAACCTCCACTCCAAGATCCTTGAGTAGACCTTTGAGCCATGTAAGCTCATTGGTGAGTTTCTTCATAGCCCTATATTCAGACTCAGCACTTGATTGAGACACAACCTTTTGTTTCTTTGATTTCCAAGTGACCAAGTTCCCACCAAGGAACGTACAGTACCCTGTTGTTGATCGCCGGTCAGTAGTATCCCCCGCATAGTCGGCATCGCAATAGCCCACTAGTTCAGTGTTGTTGTTCTTTCCCATCCAAATGCCTTGGCCAGGGCTTCCCTTGAGATAGCATAGGATCCTTTCAAGAGTGTGCCAATCAAATTTTGTTGGCGCCTTCATGTGTTGGCTGACTTGGTTCACCGCATAGCAAAGGTCCGGTCTTGTTATTGTAAGATAGATAAGTTTTCCCACCAAGCGACGATATCGGCCCACATCCTCATATGGCTCGGCGAGGCTAGTGGCATTCTTCATCTCCCCTTGCGCTTGACCTGGTACCCTTCTTCAAGAGGAGTGGCCACAGGTTTGGCCCCAAGTTTGCCGGTCTCGGCGAGAAGGTCAAGGGCATACTTCCGTTGAGAGAGAAACAGTCCCTCCGGCGAGCGGGATATCTCAATGCCAAGGAAATACTTGAGTTCGCCAAGGTCTTTAATGTCAAAGGAGGAGTGGAGCAGAGCCTTGGTGGTGGTAATGCCCTCACGGTCATCACCGGTAATGATAATATCGTCCACATACACAAGGACAACAACCCGGCCAAGGGAAGTGCGAAGGGTAAAGAGGGTGTGGTCAGCCTCTGAACGTGTGAAGCCATGTGTGCGGAGTGTGGAGCTCAGTTTCTGGTACCACGCCCTCGGAGACTGCTTGAGCCCATAGATGGCCTTGCGAAGCCGTAGAACTTTGCCCGGAGCTATGGTGGCCTCTAAGCCCGGAGGTGGATGCATATAAACCTCTTCGTCAAGCTCCCCCTGAAGGAAAGCATTCTTGACATCCATCTGCCAGAGATCCCATGACAAATTGGTAGCTAGTGAGAGAACGACCCGAACTGTGTGGAGTTTGGCCACCGGTGCGAATGTGTCCGTGTAGTCGGCGCCATAGGTCTGAGTAAAGCCGCGAGCAACTAAACGGGCTTTGTACCGTTCCACATCACCATTGCTTAGATACTTGATGGTGAACACCCATTTGGAACTGACCGCCTTTTTGCCCTTAGGAAGATCGGCTTCATCCCAAGTGTGATTGCGGATCATGGCCCCCGTTTCATCGTCGACAGCATCTAACCATTCCTTGTGAGCTCTAGCCTCTTCATAGGTCTGTGGAATGAAATGAGCATCGATCTTAGTAAGGAAGGCCGCATGATCAGACGGAACAAGATCAAGCGAGCATACGGCTTGAATCGGATGGGCCACGGCCTGATTGTTGTAATAGACTCGTCTTTCCTTCCATGTGGACGGATGGAACTTGAGCCGTGTGCTTCGACGAGGAAGGACAATGCCTGAGTCTTGAGGATTGTCTCCGTCGGTAGCGTGTGGTTGGTCATGGTCCAGTTGGGTCGGCTCATTAATGGAGAGGTCAAGCGGCTCCAAAGCATTTTCTTGATCTTCTCCATGACTTGGTGATGCCGGAATAGCCGGTGAGGACGCAGGGGTCGGCGCTTGTTGTAACTGAACGGTTGGTTCTCGGGCGTGATCCGATGGTTTGGTGACTCCAAGATGTTCTAGGAGGAACCTCAGGTTAGTGGCCCGGTCAGAGTTGGAATGAGCTAGGTCCTTGAGATTATTCCAGTCCTTGGTCTCAAAATAGCCTTGTTCTTCAAGAAACTTTACATCGCGTGAAATAAGAAGGCGGCTGGTGGTAGGATCATAGCACTTGTATCCTTTTTGACTTGTTGAGTAGCCGATGAACATACATTTGGTACTTTTGGCATCAAGCTTCGTTCTCAATTCACCTGGTACCAAAACAAAACACACACACCCAAAGACGCGTAAGTGATCCAAAGAAGGTTTAATTTGGTTCAATACCTCATATGGTGATCTATCTTGTAAGACTTTGGTGGGTGTCCTATTGATCAGATAGCAAGCCGTCATCACCGCATCTCCCCAATACCGTTTGGTGACATTGGTTTGGAACATCATTGCTCTTGCCACCTCCATGAGATGCCGGTTCTTTCGCTCGGCCACACCATTTTGCTGAGGGGTATATGGACAACTTGTTTGTTGTAGAATGCCATGTTTAGTCAAATGATCTCTAAGTTTGTGACTTGTATACTCTCCTCCATTGTCAGATCTTAGTACCTTGATTTTAGCATTGAAATGATTAGTGACATAATTTTGAAAATTAATAAAAGCATCATAAACTCTATCTTTAGATGGTAACAAGGTAAGCCAAGTATACTTTGATTTTTCATCAATAAAAGTCACAAAGTACTTATTGTTATCTCTAGATAGACATGGTGAAGTCCACACATCAGAATGCACTAAATCAAAACAATTTTCATAAATAGTAGTTGACTTAGGAAATATTGATTTGCAATGTTTGCCAAGAATACAAGGTTCACAACTTGAGTTATCAAAAGAAACATTAGGCAACATTAATTTAAAAGCTTTAGAGTGAGGGTGGCCTAGTCTAGCATGCCAAACATCACTTGAAACACTACTAAGGTTCGATATAAGCGAAAATAAATTTGGTGAACTAGAAGAGGTTTTCTCTAAAACATATAAGTCTCCTTGAGCATCTCCTCCTCCAAGAACCTTCCCAGTCTTAATATCCTGAAAATGCACACTGTTAGGACCAAAAATTGTGTAACAATTTAAATCAGTGGTAGCTCTTTTAACCGATAATAAATTTGAGGTAAAGGTAGGCATAAAGAAAGCTTTTGAATCTCTATCAAATAATTTTAAATCTCCTATGCCTTTAACTGGTATCCTATCTCCATTAGCAATAACAACATTACCCACAGCCGGTTTTATGTTGTGTATAAGACTAGGGTTGCTAATCATATGGTGAGAAGCACCCGAGTCCACAACAAGAGTTTTACTAGGCTGTGAAGCAAAGAAAGTGGTACCAGAATCCTTTAGAGCGGCAATGGATTTGATGAGAGCCTCCAGGTCAGACTTCCTCACAAGATCTCCAAGAGAAGCCGCCATGGCCGTGGCCGCCGCACTGCCTTGGTTCGCTGCATTAGAACCTTGTCCGCTTGAACCTTCATGCGAGAGATTGGCCTTGAACTTGGCCGGCTTGAGGTGAGGGTGTAGAACCCAACACTTATCTTTCACATGTCCCTTCTTCTTGCAGTGGTCGCACACCATGGTCCTCCGGTCATCATGCTTGTAAACCCCCTTGTTGGCAGTCGCCAACTCTTCCCTTCCGCAAAAGAGGCCGAGTGAACCTTGCTCCTTTTGCACTTGGGAACACACATCTTCCAGCGTAGGCAGCTTGTCTCCTCTAAGGATGTGCTTGATTAGGTCATTGAACGCCGGGTTGAGAGTGAGTAGGAGGCCGAACACCTTGTCTTGCTCCTTTCTTTCATTTAGGATGGCCGGATCGATGGTGCTTGGCCGGAGCATCTCTAGCTCGGCCCATAGTGACCTGAACTTCCCAAAGTGCTTTGTGAACTCTAGATCTTCCTGATGGAGTCCATTGATAGCTTTCTTGACTTCAAACACTCGGGTTAGATTGGTCACATTCCCATAGACATTCGCTAGCGTCTCCCACAACTCCTTGGCCGTCTCGCAATATGAGTAGGCTTCAAGGATCGGCGCGTCTAGCGAGTTTTGGAGGATGGCAAGCACGGTCTGGTCTTCTTGGAACCACTTGGTCTCCTTCTCAAGATCAGCCTCCTTGTCTTCTTCCTCTTCTTTACCGCCTTCTTTGGTGACTTTCTTGGGAAGCTGGTCCGTTTCAACATGGATCCATAGCCCCCGGCCACTTAGTGCGGTCTTTGTGGTTCTCTTCCACAACAAGTAGTTTGCTCCTTTGAGCACAACAGGGGTCACAATGGGTTTAGAGTTGTCCATTGTTTTTGAAAGAACAAGAATAAAGTTTGATAAGTAGAATGATGAAGGTAGCGAGTAGTATATGAAGAGAATAATGAGTATAGATCGGATAATGAGTATTTAGAAAAGTGTTTAGAGAATAAGAAAGAGCAAAAACAAGATTCAGAGAGTCAAGAATCGAGTGACTTGCTCTGATACCATGTTGGAATTAGGCGGAAGCAAAGAGAGTAATGAGAGAAACTAAGATGAGAGCAAGTAAGAAAATGTATTTCATTAGTATGAATGTTACAATGTCGGCTGTGTTCCCTTAAATAGAACAAGAAAACTAGGGTAACAATCCCAATTTTGAATACTAGCTAGATGATAGGGACATAAAGGGGAGTTGGTGGATCCAAAGGCTGAAAGCGACATCACATGGTCCCCCCATGTAAAGCAACTCGTGTCTTCTAGCCTCCAACGGCTCCTTGTGTGTTCGAGATCCTTCTAATGGGCCTTAGTAAGTGGCCAAGCCTCCCCCTTACCTCATTTCACTTCGATATGGCTCGGCCTTATTGATTAGTGTACGGACGGCCGTACGGACACTCTCTAGTCTCGAGTGTCTTATGATCAATATTTGATTGCCCATAGAGCCTTGTACTCAACTTCAACTGGGAGGTGACAAGACTTTCCATAAACAAGCTGGTATGGGGTTCTTCCTATAGGAGTTTTAAAAGCTGTTCTATAAGCCCAAAGTGTCTCATCAAGTTTATTAGACCAATCCTTCCTTGTTGCTCCTACTATTCTTGATAGAATGGCCTTGATCTGTTTGTTTGACACTTCAACTTGCCCACTTGTCTGAGGGTGATAGGCTGTAGACACCTTGTTCTTAACTCCATACTTCCTTAGCATTCCTTCAAAGATCTTATTGATGAAGTGGGATCCTCCATCACTTATCACAACTCTTGGGATTCCATACCTTGGAAAGATTATGTTCTTGAAAAGTTTGAGAACTACCTTGTGATCATTAGTGGGACTAGCAATGGCTTCCACCCATTCGGAGACATAGTCTACTGCTACTAAGATGTAGGCATTCCCATTTGAAGGTGGATTCAAGGGTCCCATGAAATCAATTCCCCACACATCAAATATCTCAACTTCAAGAATTGGATTCTGAGGCATCTCATTCCTTCTTGTGATGTTCCCCATCCTTTGGCAGGCATCACATTTTGTGATGAACTTGTGAGTGTCTTTGAACAATGTAGGCCACCATAGACCAGCTTGTAAAACCTTTTGGGCAGTCTTGAAAGTTGCAAAATGGCCTCCATAAGTTGAAACATGGCAATGTCCTAGCACTCCTTCAACTTCATTCTCTGCTATGCATCTCCTAAACAATCCATCTGATCCCTTCTTGTATAGGTAAGGTTCATCCCAATAGTATCCATTGATGTCCTTGAGGAGTTTCTTCTTCCCATAGGGGTCCATGTCTGCTGGGATTTCTTCACACACCTTGTAGTTGACTATATCAGCATACCAAGGCATATCCTCACTCTCAAGTGCCATCCACTCCTCCATTTCGTCCTGCTCGATCGGGCTCCCAAACGCACACGGTCGAGTGCATGCTCGAGTAGGGGGTCGAGTGGGAACGCGTGTTGACCCAATCAGCATCAGTTTCTCCTAAGGCATTGAATCATCAATAGGAATCTCTTCTTCTATCCTCATCCTAGACAAGTGATCAGCTACTCCATTCTCTATCCCTTTCTTATCAACTATTTCCATGTCAAATTCTAGGAGAAGCAAAATCCATCTCAACAACCTTGGTTTTGTATCCTTCTTTGAGTAGATGTGCCTCAAAGCAGCATGATCAGTGTACACAATCACCTTGGACCCTACCAAGTAGCTTCTGAACTTTTCAAAGGCAAATACCACTGCTAAGAGCTCTTTCTCTGTTGTTGAATATCTTCCTTGAGTTTCATCCAAAGTTCTACTTGCATAGTGAATCACATGCAGCCTTTTATCTTTTTTCTGACCTAGGACTGCTCCTACTGCAAAGTCTGAAGCATCACACATTATCTCAAATGGAAGGTCCCAGTTTGGAGCTTGGACTATTGGAGCTGAAATCAAAGCAGCTTTGATCTCCTTGAAAGCCTTCAAGCAATCTTCATCAAAGTTGAACTCAGTCTCCTTACATAGCAACCTTGTCAATGGCCTAGCTATCTTTGAGAAGTCCTTGATGAATCTCCTATAGAACCCAGCATGCCCAAGAAAGCTTCTTATGTCCTTGACTGATTTTGGTGGTTGGAGTTGAACCATGACCTCAATCTTTGCCTTATAAACCTCAATCCCTTTTTCTGAAATCTTATGGCCAAGAACTATCCCTTATTCAACCATGAAGTGACACTTTTCCCAGTTCAAAACAAGATTTGTCTCCTCACATCTCTTTAGAACCCTGCATAAATTAGCAAGACAAGAAGGAAAGGAGTCTCCATAGACAGAGAAATCATCCATAAAAACTTCCACAACATCCTCAATGAGATCAGAAAAGATAGACATCATGCATCTTTGAAAAGTTGCTGGAGCATTACATAATCCAAATGACATCCTTCTATAAGCAAAAGTACCATATGGACATGTGAATGTTGTCTTTTCTTAGTCATTGGGATGAATAGGAATTTGGAAAAATTCAGAATATCCATCCAAAAAGCAGTAGTGAGTGTGATTAGCTAATCTTTCTAACATTTGATCAATGAAAGGAAGAGGGAAATGATCTTTCCTAGTGGCTGAATTAAGCTTTCTATAGTCAATGCAGATTCTATGTTCTGTTATGGTTCTAATAGGAATTAACTCATCTTGATCATTCTTTACCACAGTAATACCTCCTTTTTTAGGGACACAATGGACTGGTGAAACCCAAGTACTATCAGAAATAGGATAGATTACACCAGCATCTAGCAACTTAAGGATCTCCTTTTTGACTACTTCCTTTAAGTTGGGGTTTAACCTTCTTTGGGGTTCAATACTAGAATAAGATTCATTTTCAAGGTGAATTCTATGCATGCAGAGGCTAGGTGAAAGTCCTTGAATGTCATCTAAAGTATAACCAATAGCTTTTCTATACTTCCTCAATTCAACAACTAGCCAGTCAAGTTCATTCTCACTCAATTTAGCATTAACTATTACTGGATAAGTAGAGTTCTTACCAAGGAAAACGTACCTTAGCCCATATGGAAGAGGTTTTAGCTCTACTTTTGGTGCTTTCAGCTCGGACCAGTCATCCCTAGAGGATTCAGCAGTGCACTCGGTCGAGTGGGTCCTGCACTCGGCCGTGTGAGTGGTTGAGCTAGTGGTCGAGCTGTCCGTATTTGCTACTTGAACTGACCAAACTTCCTCCCTCAATGCTGGTAATCCCTCAAAAATCTCTGGATGGTCTGATTCTTTACATGAATCCAATATCTCTTCATAGACCTTGGTTTCTTTATGGATGAACCCTTCCTCTCCACTTTTGGTCAAGGCAGTCCTAAGATGATCTTCTTCTGCTAGTTCTTCCATTAGTTCTCCTGATAGCTTATCAAGCTCCTCAATCCAAAAGAATTGTCCTTCAATTGTTGGTTTCTTCATAGTTTCAACAATGTCAAATGTAATTTTTAGGTCATCTCCTAAGTTGAGATCAATCTTCCCTTCTCTCACATCTACTATTGCTCCTGCTGTTGCAAGGAAAGGTCTTCCCAAAATCAAGGGATCTTTTGGCTCCTCATCCATTTCCAAGACTACAAAGTCTGTTGGGACTTCTACTGCTCCAATTCTAACAGGTAGATCTTCCAAAACACCATGTGGAAGTCTTATTGATCTATCAGCTAAGATCAAAGATATATTGCATGGTTTATACCTTGTAAATCCAAGTCGCTTTGCAACTGTCAAAGGCATGAGGCTCACTGAGGCTCCCAAATCACAAAGGCATCTGTTGAAAGTCAAAGGTCCTATTGAGCAAGGTATAGTGAAGGAGCCTGGATCTCTCAACTTTTGAGGGTTCACTTGCTTTTGGATTATGGCACTACAATCATGGCTAAGATGCACCATCCCCTGAACTTCTTTGATTCTTTCCATCACAGCATCTTTCAAGAACTTCTGGTAAGGAGGAATCATCACAAAAGCATCAATCAAGGGCATCCTAAGCTCAATCTCTCTAACTTGTTTATCAAACAATGCTTTATACTTGTCAACCATTTGCTTCTTAAACCTTCCTGGGAAGGGCAAAGGAGGCTTGTAAGGAGGGGGAATGGACCTAGCTTCCTTTTCCTTGGAGGTAGCTGGCTTAGATGTTTCCTGAGCAGCTGCTCGATCAGGCACTCGATTATTCACTCGGTCGAGTGCCTGGTCGAGTGGCCCGTCGAGTTCAACACTGTTTTTGACCTGAGTCTCTTCTTCTTGAAATTCCTCCCCTTCTTGTTCCACACTGTCCTCAGTGTTTTGGAAAGCTCTCTTTTTGTCCTGGAAAACTCTTCCACTGCGCAAATTAATGGCATGGGCACTTTCTATAGATTGCACAATAGCTTTTCCCTTGTTGTTCTCTTGCTTAGAGGCAGAAGTTTTTTGACCCTCCAGTGTTGTAATCCTTGAAGTAAGTGTGTCAAACTTTCCATTTAGGTCACTGTAAAGATCTGTTATCCTCCTGTTCAACTCAGCAAATCTATTGGTTTCCTCTATCTTCCCTTGGGTTTGACCAATCAACAGCTGCTGTAGCATAGCTCTAAGGTCTTGTTCTTGGCCCTGGTTAGTCTGAAATCCTGGTGGGGGACACAACTGGGGCTGGAACACCTGCTGCTGTTGTTTGGGGATATAGTTTTGAAACCCTTGAGGCTGTTGAGGTTGTTGAGGCTGTTGAGGAGGGTAGACTTGATCTTGTGGGTTTGCCACATTAGTGCTCCTATAGGACAGATTGTTGTTCCTAAACTCTCCTTGGTTATAGCCCTTGAAACCTCCTTGGTTTTGCATATAACAAAGCTCAGCATACTCATTCTCCCCCTATTGAACTGGAGTTTCTTCTTCACCAATGAAATGAATAGATTTGGACTGGATGAGGAGTATCTTGTCAAGTTTCTCATTGACCATCTTCAAATCCTTCTTGTATTTGTCCTCCTCATCAGTTGAGGAACTCCTTATGGTCCTATCATAATCTTCATTATAATTACCATTTGACTGAGCAAGATTCTCCACTAATTCCCATCCTTCTTTCACATTCTTGTTGAGGAAGTTGCCATTAGAAGCTGTGTCAAGAAGCATCCTGAACTTTGGAAGGACTCCTCTATAAAGTGTGCTTAACAATGACTCCATACTGAATCCATGATGAGGGCATTGTGTTTGGTAGCCCTTGAATCTCTCCCAAGCTTCACAAAAGCTTTCATTGGACTTTTGAGCAAAACCAGAGATCCCATTCCTCAGCCTTGCTGTCCTTGCATTGGAGAAGAATTTGGCCAGGAAAGCCTTCTTACACTGATCCCAAGTAGTGATAGCACTAGTAGGCAGAGTCTTCTCCCACAAATGAGCCTTGTCCCCAAGAGAGAAAGGGAACAACCTCAGCTTGAAACCATCTTCACTTACTCCATTGATCTTGGTAAGACCACAGATTCTGGCAAACTCATCAAGATGATCAAGTGGATCCTCCATAGGCAATCCATGAAACTTATTTGCCTGAATCATTGAGATCAATCCACTCTTGATCTCAAAGTTGTTGTTGGCAACTGTTGGTGGTACAATGCCAGCTCTTTGGTTGTGAGTGTTAGGTGCATCTCCAGCACCAATATTCCTTGGTCTCTGAACTTGATCCTGATGATCCATGGCTACTGGAACCTCCTGTTGTTGCTGAACAACCCTCTTCTTCTTGGATCCCAAACCCTTTGTCAACTTGTTGATACTGTCACTATGCCTTAGAAGATTGTCCTTTCCTTTGGACCTTGTGTGCATCAACGAACGCAAACGATTTTTCCCGAGCAAGCGACTGAGCACAGGCTCAAGTAGGAAGGTAGGGCAACTGGAAAAAGAGGCTAACAGAGATCCGGGGTCTGGCTCGAGCAAGTGCTCGATCTCCACTCGGTCGAGTGGTTGTCGAGTGACTGGTCGAGTGGTACCTAAAATGGAACTTCAACCCAGAAACACAAGATTCAAGTGCAGAAACGTCACAAATGTATAAAAGAACTTAATCTTAGACTAATATGGATCCTAAATGTCACAAAAACAAACTCAAACCGGCAACGGCGCCAAATTGAAACATGCTATTTTGGTGGTGATTGGTGAGTGTGTGTGAAAGTGTATGATATGGAATGATGATGGGTGTTTCAATTCCCCTTATGCAGTTGCAGTATAAGAGGTGTCAATCCATTCTGAGTGCTTGTGAACAATCAAGATGTGCATATGAATCTAAGTCAAGCCAAGTGTGATGATTGTTTGTCACTAACAATCCTATGATGATAATGATAAAAGCTGAAAATAAACTACAAGAACTAAGAACTAGATGCAAATAAAACAGAATGATTATGATCTAAGAACAGAAATAGAAACTGTAAACACTAGATAAGAACTAATGCAAGACAAGTAATGAACTAGATGCTAAGTGAATGCAATGGAAATTAAACTGGAATGAAGCAAGACAAACACAAAACATAAACAAGAAATCTGGGGATCAGCTCGATCAGCACTCGACCGAGTGTAGGTCGAGTGGGTGGTCGAGTTGGACTAAAACGTGAAAACAGAGCAAGACAAGAAAAACAGAGCAATGCTAAATCAAATCAAACAACAAGCAAACGGTGATATTTAAACTAAGAATTCAATAAACAAAGAAGGTTCCTGAGGATGGATTCATGGGATGAACTGATCATTGAGGTAATCTAACTTGATCAACAAATCTCAAGCAAACTTTGAGCTGACCTCTAGACATACTAATCTAAGACAAGTTTCTCCCACTCTCATGGTCAAGAAACAATCAAACCTATGCAATCCTAGACTTGCTCTCACAATGAAAAGAATCTACACAAGCAGGCATTAAGCAATACATCTCAAACCAAACAAGACCTCTAATCTCTTAGCAAGCCTAATGGTAAGCTCTAGATCTAGCCTTATCTATGCTTCTTAAACATTGGTGTGATGCTAAAAAGCTTGAGATCAGATCCTACCCTCTCAGATATAGAATCAGCATTAAGAACATCTAGCCTAGAAGAGATCTACAACAATCAAGCTTGATCAAATCAGATATACCACAAGATCAATCCATCCTAACCATCCTCAAGATCCTAAGATAACTACTCACAGCAAGACATGATCAAACAAATCATAAACCCAGAAATTATTGAAACTTGCATGATTAGATAGATAAGATAAAGATCTACAACTTTAAAGAAGAAATCAAACTCAGATTCTTAATACCCAGAAAGTTATTAAACCAACAAGTATGAAGAATTTCTTCTTTTTTTAAGAACAAAATCTAAAAAGAAAATAAAAAGCAAAAGGAATAAAATTCTTAAAAAGGTAAAAACTAGGTTTCTGAAAAGTTGGACTAAAAAAAGAGTCTAGATGGTGGCTGCAGTACAAGGCCTTTTATAGTGGGGAAGGTGGAAGCCCTAAAATAGAAAAAGTCAAAGCAGTCAACGGATTGGTCAACTCGACCATTGCTCGGTCGAGTGGCTGGTCGAGCTGGCTTCTCTTGTGCAACTCCACTCGGTCGAGTCCATCTCCCACACGGTCGAGTGCTTGGTCGAGCTGGACTCCGGACCTTGGTTCTTCAGCCTTAACTTCCTTGTTTCCTCCTCATGACTGCTTCACATCTCTTCTCCTTTGCTTCCATGCTCCTTAAGTTCCAAAATCACCTGTTTATGCATGAAAAGATGCAAATGCAATGCAACTAAACTCTAATGCATGATTGGTCCTAAAGCTACACAAAAATGGTGAAAATGGATAGAAAAAGATGCAAAAGATGTAAATAAACTAAGGGAAAACAAGGTAAAATATATGAACATCAGTGCCGGTTCTTCCTCTCGGCCACACCATTTTGTTGGGGCGTGTAGGGACAACTAGTTTGATGGAGAATGCCATGCTTAGAGAGATGTTCTTTGAACTTGCAACTCGTGTATTCCCCACCATTATCAGACCTTAGTACCTTAAGTTTAGCATTGAAATGATTAGTCACATAATTTTGAAAATTAACAAAGGCATCAAATACTCTATCTTTGGAAGGTAACAAAGTAACCCAAGTATATTTTGATTTTTCATCAATAAAAGTCACAAAATACTTGTTATGGTCTCTAGATAGGCATGGTGATGTCCAAACATCTGAATGAACTAAATCAAAACAATTTTCATAAATAGTAGTGGATTTAGGAAAAATTGACTTGCAATGTTTTCCAAGGATACAAGACTCACAAGTAGAGTTATCAAAAAAAATATTAGGAAACATTAATCCTAAAGCACGAGAATGTGGGTGACCTAGCCTAGCATGCCACACCATAATCGAATCAACAACAAAACAAGATTTAATAGAAGAAGATAAATTAGGATCGGTTTTCTCTAGGACATAGAGATCTCTACTCCCTTGCCCCTCTCCAAGAACTTTTCCAGTATCAATATCCTGAAAATGAACACTGTTAGGACCAAAGATTGCATAACAATTCAAATCATTTGTGGCCCTTTTAACCGATAGAAGATTAGAGGTGAAGGTAGGCATAAAGAAAGCTTTTGAGGTTTTATCAAATAGTTTCAAGTCCCCTATTCCTTTTACTGGTATTTGTTCTCCATTAGAAATAATAACATTCCCTAAGGCCGGTTTTATGTTGTTAATTAAACTAGGGTTACTAATCAAATGGTGAGAGGCACCCGAGTCAATAACAAGCGATTTACTAGGCTTAGAGGTAAAGAAAGAGATACCAGACTCCTTGAGTGAAGCAATGGAGCAAATGAGGGCCTCTATGTCAGACTTCCTTACCACCTCCCCATAGGATGCGGTCATGGCCACTTCCTCTCCTTGCTTTGATGAACCGGCTCCTTTTTCACCTCCAGCTTCCTTAGAGAGATTCGCTTTGAACTTTGCTGGCTTGAGATGAGGGTGAAGGATCCAGAATTTGTCCATCATATGGCCTCTCTTCTTGCAATGGTCACACACCCAAACCTTCCTATCTTCCTGCTTGTACACACCTTTGTTGGCCGTGACTAGCTCCCCCTTACCGCTAAATAGATCGAGTGAGCCTTGTTCCTTTTGAACTTGAGAACACACTTCTTTAAAGCTCGGCAGCTTGTCTCCTCTTAGGATGTGCTTCATGAGATCGTTAAAGGCTGGGTTGAGCGTGAGTAGGAGGCCAAATACTTTGTCCTGCTCTTTTCTCTCATTAAGGACCGTTGGATCTAGAGAGCTTGGCCGTAAGGCCTCAAGCTCCGACCAAAGGCCTCTATACTTACCAAGATGCTTAGTAAACTCTAAGTCATCTTGGCTCAGGCTGTTGATGGCTCCCTTGACTTCAAAGACTCGGGTCAAGTTGGAGACATTGCCATAGACGCTCTTAAGCGTTTCCCAAAGTTCCTTGGTCGTTTCGCAATATGAGTAGGCCTCAAGGATTGGCGTGACAAGAGAGTTTTGGAGGACGAATATGACAAATTGGTCTTCTTGGAACCACTTGGCCTTCCTCTCGCTCTCTTCCTCTTCTTCCACCTCGGAAGCATCTTCTCCTTTGGGGTTTTGCTTTGGGACATAGTCGGTTTCAACATGACTCCAAAGGCCACGACCTCCAAGGGCAGTTCTTGTGGTTCTTGTCCACAGCAAGTAGTTTGTCCCCTTCAGAACAATCGGTGTAATAATGGGCTTGGCGTTTTCCATGGTTTGATTCTTATGAACCGATGGACAAGGCGTTTACCCGGAGAATAAAAGAAGTGCGAGTAGTAAGAAAGAACGAGAAGGAGGCTAGAGTATAGAGACGAGTAGAATGATGAGATTAAACTGCAAAGAATCAAAGAACATGCTCTGATACCATGTTAGGATTTGCGGAAGAAAGAAGAGAATTAAGTGAGATTAGAGAATAGATTCAAGAAAGGGATTCGGTAGACAAAGAGAATTAGGAAAGAGATAAGAATAGTTTCTCATTCCATAAGTGTATATGTTACAATGTAGGCTAAAGCCTATATATATCAAAAGAAACTTAGGGCTACACCCTTTTACAAACTGCACATCTAAGTGATAGGGACAGGAAGAGAGAGGAGACTAATCCCAAGGCTGATAGCGACCCGTCCTAGTCTCCTTAAACCCAACATCACCCGTGACTCCACTTGCTCCACTTGCGCTTTCTCTCTAACGGCTACATTGGAGATTCTAGAGCCTTCTCATGGGCCTAAGATGAGCAGGCCTCCTCACTATCCATACGCACAAAGGTGACTCGGCCTTATTGCCTAGGCGTACGGACGGACATGGTCGCCTTAGGCTTATTCTTGGTCAATAAATGTCAGCTAAACCCAAACCTGAAAGAAGTGGTGAAAAAGGAAATTCTGAAGTTGCTCGATGCTGGAGTTATCTACCCCATCTCTGATAGTACTTGGGTGTCCCGGTGCACTGCGTTCCGAAGAAAGGAGGAATAACCGTTGTAAAAAACGAGAAAGATAAGCTAATTCCCACAAGGACGATAACAGGTCATCGAATGTGTATTGACTATAGGAAGCTTAACGCAGCCTCGAGGAAGGATCACTTTCCCATGCCTTTCATCGACCAGATGTTGGAACGACTCGCTAACCACCCCTACTACTTCTTCCTTGACGGGTATAGTAGATTTTTCCAATTCCTAATACACCCTGCCGACCAGGAGAAAGTGACATTCACCTGCCCTTATGGCACTTTTGCCTATAAGAGGATGCCCTTCGGTTTGTGCAACGCTCTCGCAATTTTCCAAAGATGCATGACGTCCATCTTCTCGGACTTAATAGAAAAGATGATGGAGGTTTTCATGGATGACTTTTCAGTATATGGAGCCTCTTTCTCATCCTGTCTTTCAAACCTCTGCAAGGTGCTCAAAAGGTGTGAAGAAACCAACAAAGTGTTAAACTGGGAAAAGTGCCACTTTATGGTTTAAGAGGGGATAGTCCTAGGACACAAGATCTTAGAAAAGGGAATAGAGGTCGACAAGGCTAAGATCGAAGTAATGGTTCAACTGCAACCTCCTAAATCGGTGAGAGACGTCATAAGCTTCTTAGGTCACGCAGGGTTCTACAGGCGATTTATTAAAGACTTCTCTATGATCCCCCGACCATTAAGGCGGCTCCTTTGCAAGGAAGCAGAGTTTATTGTCGACAATGATTGTTTAGATGTTTTCAACAAGATAAAGGAAGCTCTGGTAAGCGCACCAATAGTTCAAGCACCGAATTGGGATCATCATTTCGAGATTATGTGTGACGCATCAGATTAAGCTGTGGGGGCGGTACTGGGTTAAAGAATACAGAAAAATCTCCATGTGATCTACTACGCCAGCAGAACCAAGGACGATGCCCAGACGAGGTATGAGACAACCTAGAAGGAGCTCCTTGCTGTGGTCTTTGCGTTTGAGAAATTCCGAAGTTACCTGGTAGGATCGAAAGTGATTGTTTACACGAATCATGCCACCCTAATGTACATTTACTCAAAAAAGGAAACCAAACTTGGGCTCCTCAGATGGATACTTTTTCTGCAAGAATTCGACATAGAGATCCTGGATAAGAAAGGGATAGAAAACGAGGTGGCAGACCATTTGTCCAGGATGAGGATTGAGGATCCACTCCCAATATATGACTTAATGCCCGAAGAGAGACTGATGAAAATCGCCTTCTTGGAAGAAATGAGCCACACGATCGGGCACACGATAGCTCACTCTGTCCCCGAGTCAACCAGGTTGATTGAGTTTATGGCAATCGAGTCGGCTAAGTTACCGTGGTACTCAGATTTCGTGAACTACATGATGTGCGGGGAAATTCCTAAGGAATATGATGCTCATAGAAAGAAGAAATTCTTCAGGGACGTCAACAAATATTACTGGGATGACCTTATCTATACAAAAAGGACGGATGGCCTGTTCAGACGATGTGTAGCAGAGGAAGAAGTCTGAGGAGTACTATAGCACTGTCATGGGTCCGCCTATGGAGGACATTTTGCCACCTTCAAAACCGTCCAAAAGATACTTCAAGCTGGTCTCTGGTGGCCAACCATGTTCAAAGACGCGCAACTCTTCATAATAAAATGTGACTCTTGCTAGAAAATCGGTACCATCGATAAAAGAAATGAAATGCCTCAACAGCCAATCTTAGAAGTCAAAGTTTTCGATGTCTGGGGAATATATTTCTTGGGACCTTTCAACCCACCCTTGAATAGAAACATGTACATCCTGGTGGCATTCGACTATGTCTCGAAATGGGTCGAAGCAATCACCAGCCCGACGAATGACCACAAGGTCGTAAGGAAGATGTTCAAAAGCATCATTTTCCCGAGATATGGAATCCCAAGAGTAGTGATCAGTGATGGACGAACACACTTCACTAACAGGGTTTTCGATGGTTTGTTGAGAAAGCATGGAGTCAAGCATAAAGTCGCAACAGCTTACCACCCACAGACCAGCGGTCAAGTGGAAGTAAGTAATAAATAGATTAAAGCAATATTAGCCAGAATCGTGGGAATCACAAAAAAGGATTGGGCATTCAAGCTAGATGATGCTTTATGGGCTTATACGACCGCTTACAAAACACCGATTGGGCGAGCGCCTTTCCAGCTTCATTATGGAAAAAAATGTCGCCTTCCGGTAGAGGTAGAATATAAAGCAATGTGGGAGACCAAGCTACTGACTTTTGATATAAAGTCTGCTGAAGAAAAGAGAGTAATGGATCTCCACAAACTTGATGAAATACGGTTGGAAGCTTATGATAATTCGAGGATCTACAAGGAAAGAACCAAAGCCTTTCATGATAAAAAGATCCAACACAAGGATTTGAAAGCTGGAGACAAAGTCCTCTTATTCAACTCGAAGCTTCGGCTATACCCCGGGAAGCTCAAGTCAAATGGTCAGGACCCTTCGAAATTAAAGAGGTTCTGCACTATGGAGCATTGACTTTGCTCGAGAAGGATGGGACTGATTTTATGAACCAAAAACATTTTCAAGGTTTTACCTACTTCATGAATGTATGATAACTTACAAACAAAGACATAAGCAGAGATGATCAGAATGTATGCAAGGTGTTTCAATACTCTTATGATGTTGTAGCATAAATGATGTCAATCCATAAAGAGTGATTATGCAAGAAGTCAAGATGTGATTTATGCATTCAAGTTAAGCCATATATCAAGTTGGTTTTGTTACTAACAACCTAATGACAAATATGAAATGCAGAAGATTAAAGCAACTTAAGATAATACTAATGCAGAATTAAACTATAGAACAAGTGCAATAAACAATACTAAGCAGAATTGACTAATAAGCAGAAGAAAACAAGAACTGAACAATGCATAAACAAAAAATAAACTGGAGCTCGACCTAGCACTCGGTCGAGTGCATGGTCGAGTAGGTGGTCGAGCACTTGGCCGAGTGGTGCATAACAGAAGAACATAAGCAAAATAAAGAACAAAGATGCAAAATAAACGATGAAAAACGATTTAGCAGAGAAAGCAATAATAAACAAGGAGCAAATAGGTCCTAGAGATGGGGGTAATTGGTTGGCATCAAACTAGCTTACCCAGATTGCTTAACAAACTTAAAAATAGCTATTCCTAGACAATGATCTTCTAATACTTGCTAATCCACTCTCATGGCAATAACAATCAAGCTTAGATACTCCTAGACCAAGCTCTCACTAGCTAAGAACATATAAAAGCAGACAATAAACAACCAGACCATTACATTTCAAAAATTACCTTAAACATCTAATCTCTTAGCATGCTTCATGATAATCTCTAGTATTAGCCTTATCTAGGACCTTAGACATTAGTGTGATGCTAAGAATCTTAAGATCTATCATTACCCTCTCAGTATAAGAATAGAATACAACACAGCTACCAGAAGGGATCTATAAACAATCAAGCTTAAACAATCTAGATAAACATAACTCTTTACCAACCTATCCCATCTCTAAGATCCTAAGCCACTAATCAAATCTAAAAATCATCATGAAGAACAAAAACCCAGAAAATGATGATATAGACATGGATAGATAGATAATGATGAGATGAACAATTTAATACAAAGAAGTGAAAGCAAATACTCAATAGATTCAAAGTTATGAAGGTTACAAATCTATGAAAATCCTAGAAAAAATAAGAGATGACACAATAAAGTAAAAGCAGCTAAAAATGGCAAAAACTAGGTTATGACATGTCTTCAGGCGGCTGCAGGGTGCATTGTCCTTTTAAAGGAGGAAGGGGTAGCCCTACTTAGCTAGAAGACAAACTAGAAGGTCGGCTGCAAGTGCTCAACCATGTGCTCGGTCGAGTGCATGGTCGTGTGGTTGGTCCATCAAGTAGCTCCACTCTTCGATCTAAGATGACATCTGTTCAGTAAAACAAGGATAACATTTGCACTATACCTCTTATTGACCTGAAACCAACGGCTCCGGAAAGGAAACTCAATTTCCTACAACTGTGATGAAGTACGCTGAAGCTGAATCGCAACTGAAGATCTTCATTTGGATCGATCTTTGAGGAGATCGTTATGAATCCGACCATGTACTCGACCGTGTGCCTGCTCGAGTGCTATGGTCGAGTGCCTTCTTTTCCCTTCCTGATACTTCCAATCCTCTTATTTAGCTCCAGAAATAAGAGCAAGTCCTTCCTTACCCTTTTAGAGTTCCATAACACCTAACAATACTCCAAATGCACAAATGTATGCAATGCATGCTTCTAAACATCCTAAGTGCATATTTGGACATAAATGGCTATAAAACCTAAGGAATTAATTCTATATGATGCAAAACATGAACTAAACAAGGCCATAAATATGGTAATATATAGTGACATCAACACCGCCAAAATTAGTCTTTGCTTGTCCTCAAGCAAACAAACAAGACAAGAGAGGAAAGCGAGGTTTGAAAATGGGATCTCAAAACCTAAAGTTTATTAATAAACTAGCTAGAATCATTGTCCAAGTTACTAGTACTATGATGAAAGGTGAATGAGCTGTACATAAAGATTTTAGACAAACTGATGTGAGCACCGGACGTCTCGCGGCTTGGGACGGAGGTCGCGCCTTCGGGCTGTTCAAGATAGAGACGACACTACTCGGGCCAAACGATGGGAAACGCTTGTAGAGGTTAAATGGTCGACGGAGTCGAAGTTTGGTGAAGAAGGAACGATGGAAGCGCGATTTGCTCGATGGACTCGAACATGGTCGCTCGGACAGATCGACGTAGAACGATACAGTACTGTCGAATTGTTGTGGAAATCGGCTGGTGAACCAAGTGAGGTTTCACTAAGCGTAATGGGAAAGAGGGGGATCGAATGACAACACGCGAGGGATGGCTAACCTCATGATACGGTCAGACTAGCGACGGTGAATCTGGTTTAAAGTCGACTAGGTTTCTCTCGGTAGATCAATCTCGGATTGAGTCTAAGGAAAGGAGTGAGAAAAGAGACAAAGAATCTCTTTTTGGAAATTTTAACATTTCAATCAAGTCTGAGGCTACAAGAAGGTAACAAGAGGATTAAATAGAGCTAGGGTTAGGAGGGACTAAGGACATGCAGAGTCTCAATGGTCCGAACACGTTGTCCTTTGACGTTTTCTCTTTGAAATAGAACACGTCGCCTCCTACGTGATTCAAACATTACCACAAACAGACTACTTAACATTGTAAAAGAGAAGGATCTAGAGTTTATTAAAAACGCAAAGCATAAGTAAAGGTAAAGAACAAGTCTTCGGCCTTGGCGCAGGAAACATCTTGGTCTTCGAACGTTTTCACTAAAGCTCCTCACCTCATTAAAACCTCCTCCGGTAAACCACGTGAGAAAAATTTGAAGTGAGGAAAAAGAGTACGACTCCTTGCTCTAGTGACTTGGTCGCCTTCATCCTTGAGTAAGGATGAAGGCCGTGCGAACGGTTTTCGTGTGAATTGCTTCGGTTGGGTCGTCGTTGCGGATGTAGGCTTAACAGGTTGATTTCTGCCTGGTGGACTTGGAAGAGCTCTTAGAACGCGTTGTGGCTCCCAGAGTGAATGCTGGTGAGTTGGTCGGCAGTTGTCCCGTGAATGGTGTAGGCGTCTCGGCCGTGTCCTCGGCGTCTTGGTCAGGTACAAGTGTTCCTGGCCACGAGTCTGGACCCGTGATCACATCATTCCCTCCCCCTTGAGAAAGTTATGTCCCCAAAACTTCTTCATCATCACCTGCGTCAAACAGAACAAGATCAGTAACATTGAAGGAGGTTGACGTATTATACTCACCTGGTAGTTCAAGACGGTAGGCGTTGTCGTTGATCTTCTCAATAACTCTGAATGGTCCGTCTCCTCGTGGGCTAATCTTGTCTTTCCTCTTTTGCTGGAAGCGCTCCGGCCTTAGGTGCAACCAAACCCAATCTCCTGGCTTGAACACCATAGGCTTGCGTCCGCGGTTCAAGAAACGTGCATATTGGTCGGTCCTCCTTTCAATGTTTGCTCGAACCTAGTCATGTAGTTGCTTGACTAACTCGGCTCTTACGGCTCCATCTGGGTTCTCAACCTCGTCTGGTGGTAACAGTAGGAGATCCATTGGCATGAGAGGCTTGAAACCATAGGCGACTTCGAACGGTGACTACTTGGTGGACGAGTGAACGGCTTGGTTGTACGCAAACTCGATGAGTGGGATGCACTCGAGCCACGATCCTTTGTTGCTCGCGATTGCTGTCCAAAGTAGAGTTTCAATAGATTGGTTCACGACCTCGGTCTGGCCGTCGGTTTGCGGATGAGCAGCGGTGGAGTATAACAGTTTAGTGCCAAGCTTCTGCCATAATGTTCGCCAGAAATGGCCGAGGAACTTTGGGTCTCGATCCGGAATGATGGTGCACAGTAAGCCGTGGAGCTTGATCACTTGATTGAAGAAGAGGTTAGCCAGTTGCACCACATCATGTTTCTTGTTGCATGGTATAAAGTGTGCCATCTTCGAGAACCGACCCACCACGACCATCAAGCTGTCCTTATGGTATAAAGGAGGTAAACCAAGGAAAAATCCATTGATAGGTCAATCCATGGTGCTGTTGACACCCGTAGAGGCATGTAAAGGCTATGAGGGTGAGTCGTTGACTTTGAAGCTCGACACACCACACAGCATCTTCAGTGCTTCTCGACCATGCTTCGCATCGTTGGCAAATAGAAATGTTCTTGGAGCACAGCCAGAGTCTTGGTGATGCCAAAATTCCCGGACAACCCTCCACTGTGTGCTTCTCAGACTAACAACTCGCGAATGGACCCAATAGAAATGCAAAAATGTCGGCCTCGGAACAAGAACCCATCATGCAAATAGAACTCTGTGAATATGCCTTTTCCATGATTCTTGAAACAGTCACCGAACTCGACATCATTGGCGTAGGCATCTTTAATGCTCTCAAACCCCAAAACCTTGGCGTCCATGGTGGTGATCAAGGCATGTCTCCGTGTTAAGGCGTCGGCGACGATATTCTCTTTCCCCTTCTTATACTTGATCACGTACGGGAAAGACTCGATGAACTCGAGCCACTTTGCGTGTCTTCGCTTGAGGTTGGTCTGGTCGCGCAAGTGCTTCAAAGTCTTGTGATCGGTGTGAATCACAAACTCTCAAGCCAAGAGATAATGCTGCAAACCTCCATGGCGCGGACTAGGGCGTAGATTTGCTTACCATAAGTGGGATAGTTGAGGGAGGCTCCGCTGAGCTTCTCCCTGAAGTAAGCCACTGGTTGCCTCCTTGAGTGAACCGCACAATTCCCTACACCAGACGCGTCACACTCTACTTCGAACGTCTTGTTGAAGTCGGGTAACGTAAGTAGAGGGGTTTGAGTTCCTTAAACGCTCGCTCTTGCTCCCCTCCCCATTTGAACTCCTGGTTCTTCTTAATTACCGCGGTGAGAGGCGCCGCAACCGTGGTAAAATCTTTCACGAACCGCCGATAGAATCTAGCGAGGCCCTTGTAGGCGTGGCGTGCGATCGGACGTGCGACACACTGGTAGGCGTGGGCCACTCCTCAATGGCTCTTATCTTCTCTCCATCTACCTTGAGGCCCTTGTCACTTACAAAAAAAACTAAGAAAACTAGTTCATTAGCAACAAAGACGCACTTTTTCAAATTAGCGTACAAATTGCTCTTCGCGGAGAGTGTTCGAAACATATTCAAGGTGCATAACATGATCCGATAAACATGAACTATACACTAGAATGTCATCTAAGTAAACCACAAAAAATTTGTTTATGTAAGCTCTCAGGACATGGTTCATCAAACACATGAATGTAGAGGGAGCATTAGACAGACCGAATGGTATTACCAACCATTCGTACAAACCTTGCTTGGTTTTGAAAGCGGTTTTCCACTCGTTCCCTTCCTTCATTCGAACCTGGTGGTAGCCACTCTTAAGATCGATCTTCGAGAAAACGATTGAACCACTTAACTCATCAAGCATGTCGTCCAGTGAAACACTATCTTTCTATGGTGGAATGATGGATGGTATGAAAGATATGAATGGATGGAATGCAAGGCAGAGGGTTTCAATTCCTCTTATGATGTTGCAGTATAAGAGGTGTCAATCCAAATCTGAGTGGGTTGAAAGCAATTAGAACATGCACATTTGTCAAAGTTGAGCCAATTGTAAAGATGATTTGAAACTAAGATCCTAATGACAAGTATGGAATGCAAGATATAATAACTAACAGGACAAGAAACTAAATGCAATTGGAACAGAATGATTTAGATGATGATGAGACTAAACGAAAACAAAATAGAGATGCTAGACTACTAATAAACTAATGCAAGACAAATGATGAAGAGTAACTAAATGAAATGCAACAGAAATGAAACTAGAATGAAACAGGGAATTAAATAGGACAAATACAATGCAAAAATAAGAAACTCTGGGTTGAGCTCGAGCAAGACCGGATCGTGATCGAGTACTAGGTTGAGTTGGAGAATTCGAGAAAACAGAACAACACAAAAGTAAATCAATCAACAAGCTAACAACAGGATTTAAACTGGGAAATCAATAGAAATGCAAGGTCTTAGGGATGGATTCATGGGCTGGACTTAGGATTGTGGTTATCTATCTTGATCAACAAACCTCAAGCAACATGAGCTAATCTCTAGACAATGATCTCCTAACACATGTTAATAAACTCTCATGGAAAAAACAATCAAGCCCAGATATTTCTAAACTAGTTCTCACATACCAAAGACATACAAGAGCAAGCATTAAGCAACAGATCATTTATGTCAAAAATCAAACAAAGCATCTAATCTCTTAGCATGCTCAATGATAATCTCTAGAACTAGCCTTATCTAGAAACTTTGACATTGGTGTGATGCTTAGAAGCTTAAAATCAAATCCTACCCTCTCGGTTATACGATCAGCATAGAGAATATATAGCCTAGAAGAGATCTAAAACAATCAAGCTTGACCAGATCAAAACAACCACAACCATCATCCAGCCTAAACCATCCGTAAGAGCTAATCAAACTACTCACAATCACACATGATGAACAACAAAGTCATAAACCCAGAAAATGATGAAACTTGCATGATTAGATAGATAAAAAAGAGATCTACAATATTGAAGAAGGAATCAAACTCGGATTCTTAATATTTTGAAAGTTATGGAACCAACAAATATCAAGAATCTCTCTTTCCCTTCAAAAGTTTTATAAAAGATCTAGAAAAATAAAAAGGCAAAAAGCATAAATTCCCAAAAAGGGTAAATACTAGGTTTCTGGATTCTCTAAAAGTCTGCTCTCTTTGGTGGCTGAGGGTACAAGGCTTTATATAGAAAAGGAGTGGAAGCCCTAAAAATGCTAAAAGACAAAATAGAAGGGCGGCTCGGTCAACTCGACCAAGTGCTCAGTCGAGTGACCGGTAGAGCTGAACTCTTGATTGCTTCTTCCATCTGGTCGAGTCCCTCTCAGCACTCGGTCGAGTCCTTCTCAGCACTCAGTCGAGTGCCTGGTCGAGTGAGTGATCGAGTTGACTTCCGGGCCTTGTTTCTTCAGCTCTAACTCCCTCGTTTTCTTCTCTTCTTAGCTCAAATCTTCTTTAGCATTCCTTCCATGTTCCTTAGGCTCCAAAAATCACCTATTTATGCAAGAAATATGCAAATGCAGTGCAACTCTATCCTAAATGCACAAACAGTCCTAAAGCTATGCAATAAAGACCAAAATTGATGGAAAATCATGCAAAAGATGTGAATAGACTAAGGGAAAACAAGGTAAAATAGATGAACATCAACACCCCCAATCTTAGTCTTTGCTTGCCCTCAAGCAAATAAACAAGACATAAGAAGGTAGGTGAGGTTTGAAAGTGGGATCTCAGCTCCTAAAGCTTGCTAATAAACCAACTAGAATCAATGTCCAAGTTACTAGTACTATGATGCAAGGTGAATGAGCTGTACTTAAAAATTTTAGACAAGCATATCACAAACCTTTACTGATTTGAGCCTTGGATATCCAAATGCATTCAAATCAACCATTTCCTTTAACATTCATTAATCAAGAACATGAATCAATCATATGCAATGCTGAAACTCATTTGGCTTGGTAATAAAGGTTTAGAGACAATGATGGTCTCTCTTTAGAGTGAGGCTTATCAGTATCAGGGTCCTCTCATAAAAAATGGATTGAGCTTTAGAAGAATGCTAAAGGTAAGAACACTTAGACACATACAAGAACAAAACCTTGTCTACCCAAAGGTACCTAAAGGATTTTATCCTATCAATCTAAACCCAAACTGTCCTAGTTCTACCCTTTGTTCTCTTCACTTCTCTTTTACCCTTTTCTCTTTTGATTTTAAGCCTTAGGAGAGGTTTCTTATTTGATCTTTCTAGTGGAATGGGGGGTTTCTTCTTATTTGCTATGGTTCCCTTTTCTTCTTATTCTTAAAACATAAAATCTTTTTGCTATACTCTTCTTTTCTTACTTTCTTTTCTTTGACCAGAACCATCTTTACAATTTCACACTTCTCATTCTTTCACTAGACTTTGATTTTTTACTTAAAGACTCTAACCTTTTCTTTCTCTTTTTTCTCTTTTCTTTTCTTTTCTTTTCAAAACAGCCAAGTCCCAAACCCAACAAGTAAACCACCTAGTCCTATCTAGTTTGAAAATTTCAAACTAGAACTACAAAAGGCTTTACTCTTGTCAGTTCAAACCTAACACTTTCTACCAAGCTCAATCTTAAAAAAGGCCTTACACACTCAAGAACAAACATGGCTTGAAAGAAAGGTTGTTTAAGGGTAGGGGAAACTGATTTAAAAGTGAAATCAGCTACTTGGATCAACAAGAGTGGTAAAAAGGAGAAAGATGATCCAAATATGTATAAGGTATCCATGAGTTTAAAGCAATGCACAAACTGATATTTAACAATCAATATTAGGTTCTTATAAATAAGAAATGGCATCAAATCACAACATGCTTCAATTTAGACCACAATGCAGTTTAGGAATTCAAGGCTTGGTTAAATCTTATGTTTCTAACCACTCAACTAGCATCAAAGTACTATTAACTCTGGCATTGATCCTAGTTTGGTGAATCTAAACAAGCTAACAAGGGAAAACTCATCATAGATCCCTAATGCAAATATTAGACAGTCCTATATGAAACATGCTAAACAAGATTCTAATATGCAATGCTAACTACATGAACACTCTTTTTTTCTATAAATATTTTTGCAAAAAACTTTCAAATTTTTAGGTTTTTTCTATGCCTTAGATGAAATGCAAATAACATGATTATGCTAAAATGTGAGATAAGAAAACAAAACACAGCATCAAATACTATATTAACCCTCCCCGAAACTTAAATTACACAGTCCACTGTGTAAGAGAAATTTGAAGGAAGATTCAAGACTAAAAACAAAATGATACAAGATATGCAATGGTATTTACAAAGAAAGGTGATATTGTTACCTCATGGATTGTGGAAGAAGCTGTCCACATCCTCATTCATGCTTTCAAAAGTGTAGTGGGGGACTTGTTGTTGACTTGGAGATGGAGAAGAAGGTAACTCGACTATAGCCATCGACTGGTACTCGGTCGAGTGCCCAGTCGAGTGGGGTGGTCGAGTTGATGCGCAAGGGATAAACTGCTGACCTTGCTGCTGGTAGAACTAGTGCAATAGGGCTGGATCCATGAAGTATTGGGGTGGATATCCTGGATAGCCTGCTTGAGCTGGGAAGCAATAGGGAGTTATGAGTAAGGACTCGGCCGAGTACATCGAAGGTACTCTGTCGAGAGACTGGTCGAGTGAACTGGTCGAGTGCCTCGAAGATTAGTGTTCTCAGCGACTTGAACCTCTCCTCATCTGAATTGGCTCGTTCATTGAAGCTCTAACTGGTTCCACAGGGTTTTCAGCTCTTGAAAGTGCTCTAGTTTAGCTACTCCTCCTCAAAAGGCTAGAATGGCTTGGTGATGAGTTTTCACTCTTCAGTTCAGCAATCTCCCTCTTTAAGCCCTTGATGGACTTAGTCATTCTTCCCATCTTCTTCTTTAGCTTGTCAAGTTTATTCCCATGCCACTTGCTCCATTTTTGTAGAAGTGTCAGCCTCTTGCTAGTCTCCCTCACTCCTCTACTACTTCTAGGGGTTGGCTCATATTCTTCAAAGTAGAATTGATCTTCCCCATCAGTCATTTCTACATCTCCAGCTTTATCAACTCTAACTTGAGCTGTCCCATCAAACAAGAACTCATCAGCTGGCCAAAAGTCAATGTTTGCTCCTTCTTGTATGGTGGTGAGCTCTTGATTAGGTAGGACAAGCTGTCTTTTCCCAACTGTTGGAAGCTCAAAATTGAAAAGGCGATTTCCTTGATGCATCTCCTTGGCTAGTAATAGGGTAGAGGTGAGATAGTTGGAATCAATCCACCTTGGCATGACCTTCTTTCCTCTAAGTGGCACCTTAGCAGCTAGTAGTATTGGAGGGATGATGCCTCCAATGGTTAGGGCTCCCATTGATCCTCTCTTGTGCAACTTGCTCACCCAGCTCCAATAATACATCATTTGGTCAATGAGGATCATAGCAAGATCAGTCCCCACACTGCTTCCAAGGATGATGGTTCCATCCCTTGCTTGAAGGATAATGCCATTGAGTGCCACATCAATCATCTTGAGCTCACCCTCATTCACATTTCCAGTCTCCTTCCTGGCAAAGAAGGTGTTTGCTAAGGGCTTGTGGAAGTACCTTAGTGATATATCATGATTTTTGTGGTTTTTAACCATGATATAAGGAGTCTTTTAGTGTCTTTTCATTTGTTTCTAGATTGTTTTTGAGTCTTTACAGGTTTTTAGCATGGATGGAGCAAAGTGGAGCATTTTGAATCAATTTGGAGTCTGATTATACGAAGAGCATCGATCGACACCTATATGGCATCGATCGACACCCCTCTCTGCCGACTCAAGACCCAAATTTGGAAGTTTTACAAATTTGCCCAAAGTCTTCCATATTTGCAACACAAGTCCCTGACGTGTTTTAGGACATATAAATAGTATTTTTAGGTTTTCCAAACCCTGAAGTTGTATTCTATCAAGTTTTATTTTTCCTGCAACCCTAAGAGATTTTTTAGAGCTATTGGAGAGAGATCTGAACTCTTTGAGAGAAGAATTTCTAAACTCCTTCTTAATCTTTTAATATATATTTCTTATTATTCAGAATTATGTTTTGTTCTTCATTGATTATGTCTGAGTAGTTTGCTTATTAGGTTCAGGGTTTTTCATAGCACTACAACAATTTTTAGTGCGAGAAAACTGCTGTCATAGATATTACATAGCGTTATCGTAAATGCTGTGACATCGGCAGCCATGGTAGACCCCCCACATATAATAGCGTTTTTGACATGCTATAATAAATACCTACATACAATAACATTTTCATATTATAGCATTCGATTACTGCTATAATGTAACACAAAATTAGTGTTATTTTTTTGGTATATAAATTATATAATTTGTATATTTGAATCCTATTTTGCGGAATTTATTTAATTAGATATATATATATATATATATATATAATATTTTTATTTCATAAAATCACCAACATACATAAAATTATTATTACATTAACCAAATGATGTCTTACATAACATAAAGTCTTACATAACAATCTTAATTAAAATAAACTAACATCACCAAAAAAATAGAGACAAACTTCTAAGTTCTAGAACATGTGCATGTAACTCAGATGATGATTAACCTCAGATCTTCATCGGACAAAGTATCGTTGTTGTTGCAGTTCTTATTGTTGCAGTTGGGGAAACGTTGACCTTTATTGTTAGTGACCATCAAGTTGGTCGCAATTGTTCTTTTCGTTTTGTGAATTAGAAGGTTAGATCTTTTATAGTCAACATCATTCACCACCACCTGAATCAACCAAAAAATTTAGAAACAAACAAATTATCTATCAACCAAAATGAATGGAAGATGATAGAGTTTAACAAACATTTCCATTAGGTAGAGATCCTGATTATGATGATTCATGAATTATTTCAAGCAGCTGAAATAATACATGAAAAAATAGAATGACAAACAAGATTATTAGGGTACCAAGGAAAAGGCTTGATAGCCTCCAGTTCACCACTCTCTATAGCCATAGCCTAGGTAGAAGGCAAAGAATTCAACATTTGAGAATTGCACAAAATGATACAAAAACAAAAGCAAGAGTCAATGTATTATTTACCTCATCCTGAAGAGATTTCATGAAATCATTCTTCAACTAGAGTCGAAGATCATCGCAAATTGACCGCTAAAGAATCGCATAATAAATAGAATCCAACCAAATTAAAAAGTCAAAAACTTAAACCATGAATGAAACTGTTAAACGGTTCAAGGATGTAGATAAATAAAGCATACATAAGTACTTGGAAATAACTCTGAAAGCAGCAGACAATGGCTTAAGAAGGATCTCCATTAACGAATCCCACTCTTCTGCTTTCACTATCCTTTGCTCCTTACACACCACAAGAAGAAAGAACAATACACAATGTTGTTTAGAAACCAAAAACTTGTCCTAAATCCTAATCCGTGAGAACAAATTCAAACTTCCTAAGAAATTTATCTTTGCAAACCTAAATATTGCAGAATTTAATCCAATGGATAACACTTATATATGTTGTAGCAAGTCAGATCATGTTCTAGTTTACATACAATAAATATGTTAACAATAAGATGTTAACTAAGATAAGAGTAAGAACCAAGACTCTTTCTTTCTCCCTCCGCCAATTTTATCGAACCCAGACTCTTCTCTTCCTCTCGCTCTCTCTCTCTCTCTCTCTCTCTGGCTTCATAACCGCTATATCATGGGATACAAAATCAGATCTGAAGATATAAAATAACAAACACAATATTAATTTGTAATTGAAATCGATTCTGGTTCGAAATTGCAGATAAGTAACCTGAGTCCTCTTTGCAATAGCCCGGACGGCGAGTAAACTCGTACTCAACTCAGGATGAAGGAGATTTGAGTTCAAATTATACCAAATCGGAGAAATTTCTGAGTACAGGTGAAGGAAAAATAATTATAGTGTTTAATGGTGATGCGGTCGAAGGTTATGAGCTGAGAAGGAGGAGAAAAGAAATAGAAGATGATGAGAAGAGGTTGAATAAGATCTGGGTTTGATTCTGGGCTGGTCATCGACATAGACAATAGGAAGATCAGATCTGATTTTTTTTTTTTTTTTATTGCCTATGGGTTTGAGTTATGGAGATAGAGAAAGGGGATTAGGGTTGAAGGAGAGAGCGTGAAAAAAAGTATTGAGAGATAGATGTAGAGACTAGAGAGAGAGGAAAAGGCGTTTTTCTGAATTATTTGGCTAAGTGTTGGCGGACTATGCGATTTTAGATTCCCGCTTAGAGATTTTTTGGCATAGCATTTATTAAATGCTATCATATCACGTCTAAAATTACAAACTTATCTTCAATAGCAATTAAGTAAATCGAGCTATCTTCATGTGCTATCAATGTAGGTTTTTTTTTGTAGTGTAGGGTTTTTATGAATTATTAGATCTGTTTATTTAGGATTCATTATCTTGCTCGATCTTCATCATAGGTTGTTTTTCATATTAATCTTTGATTGGCCATCTAGAATTAATACTTTAGGAAAATAAATTGATATGAGAATATAATTGATTTTCTTGATAAAACCTTTTGATGAGCAAAATTACTTCTTGCAAAGAGATTTGATTAAGTGATTTTGTGAACAATCTAAACCTGATTTTATTGCTGATTTTTAACCTAGAATTTTACAAAGAGATTTGGATTTTCTGGTTTTAAATTTAGATATTATTTTCAGTGAGAACTGATTTAATTTACAAAGGTGATTAGAGTTCTAGATCTGTTCTTAATTGCTTAAATCCTAATTTATTTCTTGATTTAATATTTCATAATTTCCTGAGAAATTCCCTAGGCCTAGCTTTTTAATCTTCTGAATTTACAACAAGCTTTTATTTAATATTTTGCATTATTTATTTTAATTCAATATAATCTGTTTAGCATAATTGGAAAACTCTATTATTTATTGTGTAGTCTTGAGTCTCTGTGGAATTTGATCCCTAAGTATTACATTGATCTCTTAATTTGAGAGAGTAGCTCTAGGGTTAATTTGAGCATATCAAATTTTGGCGCCGTTGTCGGGGACTCTTTGATCTACCATTAGATTTGAGTTTTAGATTTTGTCTAAATTTTTCTTTTTATTTCCAAACTAACACGCTTTTGTTTTCTTCTCTCTTGTGTGTTTCAGGTGTATGCCTAATAAGCCTAATACAAGGAGCAACAAGAATGGTCCAATTCTGAAGCTTTCAAAGCAAGAGTTGGGAAAACTTGAGTGTGAGAACAGAAAAGCAGCTAAATCTCTGAAGATGGTTAATACGATCATTCTGATGCGTGATGAGGCTGGTGTTTTGAGGGATCAAGAAGGCCACTTGCGCAATGAGCAGGGCCTAAAGCTTGATGCAGAAGGAAACGTGATTGCTGACCCTGTTATCAACGAGCAGGCTGTCGTGAATCAGCAAGCTGTCGTCGTTGATGAGCCAAACCTCGGTGTCGATCGACACAACCAAGGTGGCATCGATCGACACCCACCTGCTGCAGACGGACATGGAGCTGCAAACCATGTCCAAAACCCAGTTAGAAGACAAGAGATTAACCGAGACTTGATCAGGACCATTGATGACTACAACCGGGCTGATCTTGTATATGAGAACCGGTCTGCTATTGTTCCTCCTCCATTCCAGAGGAATGATTTTGAGTTGAAACCTGCGTACTTTCAACTACTTGGGCAGAGACCTTTCTCTGCTTTGCCCAATGAGAAGCCCTTGGACAATATTGAACACTTTGAAGACCTTGTGACCAGTATCAAGACTAATGGAGTGACTGAGGACTTCATATTCTGCAAGCTCTTTCCATAATCACTTGCAGGAGAGGCATCTCAGTGGTTGAAGCAGTTGCCAGCTGGATCTTTGACAAACTGGCATGATATCAAGGTGGCTTTCCTTAACCACTTCTATGATGATGCAATGTCAAATGAGCTGAGAGTCAAGATCTCTTCATTCAAGCAAGGACATGATGAAGCTTTCAAGGCAGCTTGGGTGAGATTCAAAGCTTATCAGAGGGACTGTCCACACCATGGTTTTTCAAAGGTACAACTGTTGAGTATCTTCTTTAGAGGATGTGACTGGAAGTATCTGTTAGCTTTGGATGCTGCAAGTCATGGGAACTTCAAAACAAGATTTCCAGAAGATGCAGAAGTTTTGATTGAGAATTCGGCTTCTAGCAATAGCACTAAAAGAGCTGATGCTGAAAGAAAGAGACTGCATGGAGAGTTTGATTCAAACCAGCTAGCTTCTGTTAATGCTAAGCTGGATTCAGTGCACAATCTCCTTGTGGATAAGAAGTCAGTCCAATTCGCTGCTGAAGTTGAGACATTTGAGTCAGAGAATACAGAGGAGAATGTCAACTATGTGTATGGAGCTGGGTATCAGGGACGGAGATTCGGTAATCAGCAAGGCAACAGACCTTACAATGGTGACCAGAAGCAGAAACAGAACAATGGCTATACAAGGACCTATGGGAACTCATCTTATCAATCTCCCCCTCCTAAGAATTCTTCAGAGAGTAGAATGGAAGCCATGCTTGAGCAGCTTTTGCAGGGACAAGAGAATTTGACAGTGACATTCAATGGAAAGATTGACAATGTTTACAGTGAGCTGAATGGGAAGATAGAAGCATTGAATGTTCATGTTAAGAAGCTGGAGGTTCAAGTTGCACAGACTATTGGGTCTGTAAAAAGGCAAGAGAATTATCTTCCAGCAAGAACTGAGTCAAACCCTAGACATGCTTGCAATGCCATATCAGTGAGAGATGAAGATGATGGTAAAATTGTTTCTGCAGAACAAGGAGAAAAATCGGCCAATCTGTCGGACACTGATGATGGTGTCGATCGACACCACCTTGGTGTCGGTCGAC
This sequence comes from Camelina hispida, assembly GCA_023657505.1. Taxonomy (NCBI): domain Eukaryota; kingdom Viridiplantae; phylum Streptophyta; class Magnoliopsida; order Brassicales; family Brassicaceae; genus Camelina; species Camelina hispida. Next base: position 25,909,561 of record CP094637.1, read on the forward strand.
ACCCTTCTCAGACATACAGAATCGGAAAATACAAAATCTCAGATTCCAGCAGTTGAGAGGGTCTACAAGCATAAGGTGCCTTTTCCTAAGCCAAGGAGGTCTAAGCAGGAGCTTGAAGAAGCTTGATGCAAGGCAATGATGGACAAGGTGATGATTGAGATGCCATTGATTGATGAAGTAAAGCTTTCACCACCTCTTAAGCGCTATGTGAAAAGAATTGTGTCAAATGGTTTCAGCCCTGAAGAAGGAGCACTGCTTACAAAAGATGTCAGTGCAATTTTGTTGAACCAGCCTGTTCAGAGGAAGAAGGAGAGAAAGCAGGAAGTTGTTGTCTCTAAGGAAGTGGGTGCAATCATTCAATGTAAGACTACAGAGAAGTTACCAGATCCTGGAAGCTTTGTACTTGATTGCTCTATCTCCACAGGATAGTTTTCTCACTCACTTTGTGACCTTGGCTCTAGCATCAACTTGATGCCACATTCTGTTGCTATGAGACTTGGGATGACAGAATTCAAGCCAACTCAGATTTCTCTAATCTTGGCTGATCAATCTCGAAGAACTCCTGAAGGTGTTTTAGAGGATATTCCAGTTAAGGTTGGAAACTTCATGATTCCCACTGACTTTGTGGTGCTGAATTATGATCAAGAGCCTAAAGATCCTCTCATCTTAGGAAGATCTTTCTTGGCTACAGCTGGTGCCATCATAAATGTGCAGAAGGGATGCAAAACACTGAATGTGGATGGATTGAGTGTGAATTTTGAGATGGATAAGCTGAGGAGGGCTCCTACTATTGATGGACAGAAATTTTCTGTTGAGAAAGTTTCTGCTACACGAGCAACAGGCTCAGTGTCGATCGACACTCCATCAGCATCGATCGACACCCCTCCACCTCCGAGACTGAACTTGTCGACAACTGATGCTCCAAACCAGAAACCTGTTCCCAAACAGAAAGTCTCCCACTCCACACTCCAGAGTCCTCAGGTAAGGCCAAGGTATGCATCTCTTTCTCCTGAACTTCCTCCTATCATAAATAAGAATTTCAAAGAGATAAAGACTGTTTTACAATTAACCAAGCCACGAGATTATCGTGGAGCGCTTGTTTCTTCTGTTGATGATTTTGCAGGAATAAAAAGAAACTCTCCCATCCCTAAATCCCGCCCTGGTCTTTTTTCTCGCATACTTGGCAAGCCTCATGCACCTAAAGCTTATACACCACCTTGGATGAAGAGGACATTCTCTTGGAAGCATTCGTTGCCATGCTCTAATCCACCAGATGCCTGAGCTACAGCCAAGTCAAGCTAATGACTGAAAACAAGCGCTTAGTGGGAGACAACCCATTGGTAGGTTTTTATTTTTCTTTTGATTTTTATTTTTATTTATTTTATTTTTATTTTTGCTTTCCTCTTACTTGATAACACTGGGGACAGTGTTTTTTAAGTCTGGGGGAGGTTAGTTACTAACTATGTTTTTGTTTTTGAGTTTCAGTTGTGTCAGTCAAAACCATAAAGTTTGAGTCAAATTTTTCAAATTTTGCTTTTTGTCTTTGGCTAACACTCTAATGATTATTTGTTTATGCTTGATCTCAGAACTGAAGCTTAGAAAGACTATGAGCCATATCAACAATCCTGAAAACCCTTATTCAATGGATATCTGACTGATCTAACGTTGTCTCAACTTTTATCAGGATTTTAACCGGACTTAATCGCTTACATTGGGGTTGGAAATCAGTGGACTAGACTTCTTCTCTAGGCCATACAAGACAGTGCAATTTTTCAAAGTATGTCTCCCCTCTCTCTTCCCTTTTGTGCTTTTTTTTTAAAAAAAGATTAGAAACAAAAAAGATAAATGATGAGATGATTTTGATCAGTTTAGAGAGGTAGGTAAATTACCTGTGACCTTATTATTCTACTCTTGAGTCAAATGATCACACAAAGTTTGGAAGCGAGGGATATGTAAATTACCGATGACCCCGGTATTCGCTTACACCTTTGATTAAGAAAAAAGAAAAGAAAAAAAATTGGAAGTGAGAAAAGGGAGAGGAAAGGAGATGTAAGAAGAATGTCTTGGCCTGAAGAGAGTCCATATGCCACTGATGAATACACCCAAGGTAAGAACTCACCTATACTTGCTTTAATTTATGTAATGAGATGACAATGGAGATTTCAGAGATTCCGAAGGATTGTGGGATTTGAGTAAGGAATGTTGATGCTTATCATGGTTGAGTATAAGAAGTAAGTTCTTGAGTTAGGTAAATGAAGAGTGCAAATAAGAATCATCATGCAGTTGAGTGAGTTCCCTGTTTTCAAACCTCTTTCACATGTCTAAGCTTATGTTTTGTGATATATCATGGTTTTTATGGTTTTTAACCATGATATATGGAGTCTTTTGGTGTCTTTTCATTTGTTTCTAGATTGTTTTTGAGTCTTTACAGGTTTTTAGCATGAAAGGAGCAAAATGGAGCAATTTGGATGAGTCTGGAGCATAAATCTCGAAGAACCAGTTTGGTCTCGGATTAAATGTGGCATCGATCGACACCAAGATGATGGGCATCGATCGACACCCTTCTCTGCCAACTCAAGACCCAAAATTTGGAAGTTTTACAAATCTGCCCCAAAGTTTTCCAAAATTGCAACACAAGTCCCTGATGTGTTTTAGGACATATAAATAGTGTTTTTATGTTTTCCAAACCCTTAAGTTATTTTCTAGCAAGTTTTATTTTTCTGCAACCCTGTAAGATTTTGGGAGCTTTTTGGAGAGAGAGATCTGCTTTGAGAGAAGAATTCTTGAACTCCTTCTTACTCTTTTTAATTTCAATTGCTTATTATTCAGAATCATGTCTTGTTCTTCATTGATTATGTCTGAGTAGTTTGCTTGTTAGGTTCAGGATTTTTCATAGGGTTTTTATGATTTATTAGATCTGTTTATTTAGGATTCATTATCTTGCTAGATCTTCATCTTAGGTTGTTCTTCATATTAATCCTTGATTGGCCATCTAGAATTAATACTTTAGGAAAATAAATTGATATGAGAATATAATTGTTTTCCTGATAAAACCTTTTGATGAGCAAAATTATTTCTTGCAAAGAGATTTGATTTAATAATTTTGTATACAATCTAAACCTGATTTTAATGTTGATTTTTAACCTAGAATTTTGCAAAGAGATTTGGATTTTCTGGTTTTAAATTTAGATATTATTTGCAGTGAGGACTGATTTAATTTACAAAAGTGTTTAGAGTTCTAGATCTGTTCTTAATTGTTTGAATCCTATTTATTTCCTGATTTAATATTTCATAATTTCTTGAGAAATTCACTAGACCTAGCTTTTTGATCTTCTGAATTTACAACAGCTTTTATTTAATATTTTGCATTGTTTATTTTAATTTAATTTAATCTGTTTAGCATAATTGAAAAACTCTATAATTTATTGTGTTTGATCTTGAGTCCTTGCGGAATTCGACCCCTAAGTACTGCAGTGATCTCTTAATTTGAGAGAGTAGCTCTAGGGTAAATTTGAGCTTATCAAATTTTGGTGCCGTTGCCAGGGACTCTTTGATCTACCATTAGATTTGAGTTTTAGATTTTGTCTAAATTTTTCTTTTTATTTTCAAACTAACACGCTTTTGTTTTCTTTTCTCTTGTGTGTTTCAGGTGGATGCCTAATAAGCCTAACACAAGGAGCAACAAGACTGGTCCAATTCTGCAGCTTTCAAACCAAGAGTTGGGAAAACTTGAGTGTGAGAACAGAAAAGCAGCTAAATCTGTGAAGATGGTTAATACGATCATTCTGATGCGTGATGAGGCAGGTGATTTGAGGGATCCAGAGGGCCACTTGCGCAATGAGCAGGGCCAAAAGATTGATGCAGAAGGGAATGTGATTGCCGAGCCTGTTGTCAACGAGCAGGCTGTCGTGAACCAACAAGCTGGTGTCATTGATGATCAAAACCTTGGTGTCGATCAACCAGGTGGCATCGACGACACCCACCTGCAGACGTGCGTGGAGCTGCCAACCACGTACAGAACCCAGTTCGACGACAGGAGCACAACCGGTATCTGAGGACCATTGCTGACTACAACCGGGCTGATCTGGTGTATGAGAACCGGTCTGCTATTGTTCCTCCCCCTTTTCAGAGGAACGATTTTGAGGTTAAACCTGCGTACTTTCAACTAGTTGGGCAGAGACCTTTCTCTGCTTTGCCCAATGAGAAGCCCTTGGATCATATTGAGGATTTCGAGGATCTGGTGACTAGCATCAAGGCTAATGGGGTGACTGAGGACTACATCTTCTGCAAACTCTTCCCTTACTCACTTGCAGGAGAGGCATCTCAGTGGTTAAAACAATTGCCAGCTGGATCATTGACAAAGGCATGACGTCAAGGTGGCCATCCTCAACTACTTCTATGATGATGCCATGTCAGATGAGTTGAGAATCAAGCTGTCTTCTTTCAAGCAAAGACCAGATGAAGCTTTCAAAGCAGCCCGGGTGAGATTCAAGGCTTACCAAAGGGACTGTCCACACCATGGTTTCTCAAAGGTTCACTTGCTAAGTATCTTCTTCAGAGGGTGTGACTGGGAGTATCAGTTGGCTTTAGATGCTGCAAGTCATGGGAATTTCAAGACAAGACTTCCAGAAGATGCTGAATGTTTGATTGAGAACTTAGCTGCTAGCAATAGTACTAATAGAGCAGATGCTGAAAGGAAGAGATTACATGGAGGATATGATTCAAACCAGCTAGCTTCTGTTAATGCTAAGCTTGATTCAGTGCATAATCTCCTTGTGGGCAAGAAGTCAGTTCACTTTGCTGCTGAAGTTGAGACATTTGAGCCACAACCTGAGACAAGGAATGAAGAAGCAGATGTCAACTTTGTCTATGGAAATCAGGGTCAGAGATTCAGTAATCAGCAAGGCAACTGGCCTTACAGTGGGAACTTTTTAGGCTACACTTCCAAGCCAGAGTATCAGCAGCAGCAACAGGGCACTGGGTACACAAGGACTTATGGCAACTGAAACATGATATTTTGGTGTTGTGAAAGGTGAATGAGTGTGTGTGTGTGTATGCAATGATGAGATATGGATGGATGGGTGTTTCAATTCCCCTTATGCAGTTGCAGTATAAGAGGTGTCAATCCAATCTGAGTGTTTGTGAACAATCAAGATATGCATATGAATCTAAGTTAAGCCAAGTGTGATGATTGTTTGTCACTAACAATCCTATGATGACAATGATAAAAAGCAGAAAGAAAACTACAAGAACTAAGAACTAGATGCAAATAAAACAGAATGATTATGATCTAAAAACAGAAAAAGAAACTGTAAACACTAGATATGAACTAATGCAAGACAAGTAATGAACTAGATGCTAAGTGAATGCAATGGGAATTAAACAGGAATGAAACAGGAATGAAACAAGACAATCACAAATCATAAAGAAGAGTTCTGGGGATGAACTCGAGCAGCACTCGACCGAGTGTAGGTCGAGTGAGTGGTCGAGCTAGACTAATCCGGGAAAACAGAGCAATGCAATAAAAACAGAGTAAAGCAAACACAGATCAAACATCAAACAAATAACAAGATTAAGACTTTAAAATCAATAAACAAAGAAGGTTCCTGAGGATGGATTCATGGGATAAACTAATCATTCTGGTAATCTAACTTGATCAACAAATCTCAAGCAATGTTATGAGCTAACCTCTAGACATATTAATCAAAGACAAGTTTCTCCCACTCTCATGGTCAAGAAACAATCAAACCTATGCAATCCTAGACTTGCTCTCACAATGAAAAGAATCTACACAAGCAGGCATTAAGCAATACATCTCAAACCAAACAAGACCTCTAATCTCTTAGCAAGCCTAATGGTAAACTCTAGATCTAGCCTTATCTATGCTTCTTAAACATTGGTGTGATGCTAAAAAGCTTGAGATCAGATCCTACCTTCTCAGATATAGGATCAGCATTAAGAACATCTAGCCTAGAAGAGATCTACAACAATCAAGCTTGATCAAATCAGATATACCACAAGATCAATCCATCCTAACCCATCCTCAAGATCCTAAGAAGACTACTCACAACAAGACATGATCAAACAAATCATAAACCCAGAAATTATTGAAACTTGCATGATTAGATAGATAAGATGAAGATCTACAACTTTAAAGAAGAAATCAAACTCAGATTCTCAATACTTAGAAAGTTATTGAACCAACAAGTATGAGGAAATTCTTCTTTTCTAAGTACAAAATCCAAAAAGAAAAATAAAAAGGGAAAAGGAATAAATCCTAAAAAGGTAAAAACTAGGTTTAGAATATCTGAAAAGCTGGACTAAAAATCTAGATAGTTTGGTGGCTGCAGGTACAAGGCCTTATATAGGAAGGGGAGTGGAAGCCCTAAAAATGGGAAAAGTCAAAGTGGTCCACGGATCGGTCAACTCGACCAGTGCTCGGTCGAGTGACAGGTCGAGCTGGCTTCTCTTGTGCAACTCCACTCGGTCGAGTCCATCTCCCACTCGGTCGAGTGCTTGGTCGAGCTGGACTCCGGATCTTGGTTCTTCAGCCTTAACTCCCTTGTTTCCTCCTCATGATTGCTTCACATCTCTTCTCCATTGCTTCCATGCTCCTTAAGCTCCAAAATCACCAGTTTATGCATGAAAAGATGCAAATGCAATGCAACCTAACTCTAATGCATGATTAATCCTAAAGCTACACAAAAATGGTGAAAATGGATAGAAAAAGATGCAAAAGATGTAAATAAACTAAGGGAAAACAAGGTAAAATATATGAACATCAACACCCCCAAACTTAGTCTTTGCTTGCCCTCAAGCAAATAAACAAGACATAAGAAGGTAGATGAGGTTTAAAAGTGGGATCATAACTCCTAAAGCTTGCAAATAGACCAGCTAGAATCAATGTCCAAGTTACTAGTACTAAGATGCAAGGTGAATAGCTATACTTAAAAACTTTAGACAAGCACATCACAACCTTTACTGATTTGAGCCTTAGATATTCACATGCATTCAAATCAACCATTTCCTTTAACATTCATTAATCAAGAACATGAATCAATTATATGCAATGCTTAAACTCATTTGGCTTGGTAATAAAAGGTTTTGAGACAATGATGGTCTCTTTTCAGAGTGGGGCTTGTCAATATCAAGGTTCTCTCATAAAAAATGGATTGAGCTTTAGAAGAATGCTAAAGGTAAGAACACTTAGACACATACAAGAACAAAACCTTGTCTACCCAAAGGCACCCAAAGTGTTTATCCTAACAATCTAAACCCAAATGATCCTAGTGCTACCCTTTAACTTCTTCTTTTCTCTTTAACCCTTTTCTCTTTTGGTTTTCAAATCTTAAGAGAGGTTTCTTATTTGATATTTCTAGTGGGATGGGGGATTCTTATTGATTGCTATGGTTCTCTTTTCTTCTTATTCTTAAGACATTTAAGCTTTTTGCTAAACTGCTCTTTGCTTTCTTTTATTTTTCTTTTAACTAGAACCATCTTAGATAACATCTTTTACTTCCCATCCTTTCACTAGACATTAGCTTTCACTTAAACACATCCCTCTCCTAAAGACTCTACCCTTTTTTCTTTCTCTTTTTTTTTTTTTTTTTTTTCTTTTTATAACAGCCAAGTCCCAAACCCAACAAGTGAACCACCTAGTCCTATCTAGTTTGGAAAATGCAAACTAGAACTACACAAGGTCTTACTCTTGTCAGTTCAAACCTATTAGAGAGTAAGGAGGAAGAGAGAGGAGAGGCCGGTAAGGCCGAGCCTTGAAGGAAGAGGAGAAACGGCCGGTAAGGCCGTGTGCACCAAGAGAGTGGCCGGTAAGGCCATGGGAGGCATAAGAGCGGCCAGTTAGGCCGCGAACATAAGGAAGACGGCCAGTTAGGCCGTGAACACATTGAGGAAGGCTGGTAAGGCCATGTGGGCTGTGTGAGCAAGGAAAGAGGCCAGCAAGGCCATAAGTGCTTTATAAGAAGAACAAAGGCCTTATAAGAAGAACAAAGGCCTTATAAGAAGAAGAAGCCCAAGAAGAAGTCTCACAAAGGAAGGAAGGAAGGAAGAAGGATCTAATGGCCACAATGAAAGGAAGGAAGAGGGATCCAACGGCCAAGAAAGGAAGGGAAGAGATCAAGTGGTTGGTGAAAGGGAAGGAAGTCACTTTCACCAACACCAAATCGAGAATGTCACTATCAATGCTCTCTTCCTCTCTAACGGTCATATTGACCTTGTTTTCACTATATTATGTTGTAATTGAGCTCATTTGTAAGCTATCACATTATTATTCAATAGAAGAGATTCGTTTTTCCCCTCTCTACTTAGTGTTCTTGTTCTTAGTTACAATGTAGAGAGTTTAGGGTTATTGGTTAGAGGCTGCCCTTAAGGCAGCCTAATCTCTTCCTAAATCCACCTAAAATCTTCTTTATTTACTCTTTCATATAGCCTAGATTACTGATTCCTAATCCTCCTTCTCCTAAGTACACAAACTCTAAGTGTTGTGATACTAGAAGAGGATAAGTCTCAAACTAGTGCTATAGCCTTGTTAGGATCCGTTTACTACCTAGTATTGGAGTCTATTTTAGCTTATTTATGGGGAGTTCATCACAAGTTGATGTTCTCTTCTTCCCCTTGAGATTGAGTTTGTTATTGTGGGTTTAAGGAGACTTAACCATTGGGGTTTTGTTCTTCCTTGTCAAGAGCTTTCTCTCTTGCAAAACCAACAAAACCTAACACTTTCTACCAAGCTCAATCCCAAAAATAGGCCTCACACACACAAGAATAAACAAGGCTTGAAAGAAGGTTTGGTTAAGGGGTAGGGGAAACTGATTTAAAAGTGAAATCAGCTACTTGGATCAACAAGAGTGGCAAAAGATGAAAGATGATCCAAATATGTATATGGTATCCATGAGTTTAAAGCAATGCATACATTGATAATTAAAAGTCAATATTAGGTTCTTATAGATAGGAAATGGCATCAAATCACAACATGCTTCAATTTAGACCAAATTCAATGCAGGAATTCAAGGCTTGGTTCAGTCTTATGCTTCTAACCACTCAACTAGCATCAAAGTACTATTAACTTGGGCATTGATCATAGTCTAGTGAATAAAACAAGCTAGCAAGGAAAAACTCAATATAGATCCCTAATGCAAACAGTCCTATATGCTAAACAAAACACTTTAAATATGCAATGCAAACTACATGAACACTCTTTTTATAAAGATTTTTGCAAAAAAATTTCAAATTTTTATGGTTTTTCTATGCCTTAGATGATTATGCAAGTGCTACATGATGATGATAAAAATTTGAAATAAGAAAAAAAAACACAACATCAAATGCTATCTAGAACCCTCCCCCAAACTTAAATCACACAGTCCTCTGTGTGAAAGAAATTTGTAAGAGGATTCAAGACTAAAAACAAAAACAAAACACAACATCAAATGCAATGGTATAAACAAGGGAAGGTGATGATGGTACCTTAGGGATTGTGGAAGAAGTTGTCCACATCCATCTCATGCTATCATAGGAGTAGTTGGGGTCAGGCTGGTGGCTCGGAGAAGGACTTTGGGGCAGCTCGACTATTGCAATCGAGCCTGACTCGGTCGAGTACGTGTCCAAGTGGGGGGGTCGAGCTGGGTTGCGAGTCTCCATTAGCTGTCCCTTCCTGTTCTATTCAGACTCCCTAGCTTGCCTACCTATGAAAATATGAAAGCAAAAATCAAAATACTAAAATTCCAAGGCAATATGTACAGAGATACCTTAGGGACTTCCTCCCTAGTGAGCTTGTTTAAAGTCAATAAGCTTGACTTTTGATTGCCTTTTCAGGCTTGAGTTAGAGACCAAGGAGGTGATGAAATCCCCCTGGTTCTACTTGATCACTGTGACCTTGATTCTTGATCACTTTACCCAGAAAACTTGAACTTGAACCTTGTTTCCTCTTAAGCTTTAACCTTGGTCTTGCTTTCTTCAAAGGCTTCTTGTTGAGTTGCATTTGAAGATCCCTCACTAGGTCAGTCAACTCTTGAACTGAACCTTTGAGCTGTTCAACAGATTCCTCATGAGAGGAGAGCTTAGCTTTTTGGAGTAGCCACTTCACTTGAGACCCCATGATTACCTTTGTCCTTGATAGTAAAAGGTTGGCCTTTGATGGAGGGAAAGTTAGTTGGGTTGTTGATATCAAATTTCATGATCACACCCTCAGCTATATTTAAAGTTATAAGCCCTTCCTTGACATCAATGACAGCTCCAGCAGTGGCTAGGAATGGTCTTCCTAGAATGATAGGGTGTTCAAGCTTCTTATCCATCTCTATAACAGCAAAGTCAGTAGGGATTCTTGCTTTGCCTATCTTCACTGGAAGGCTTTCCAATTTCCCCACCACATCCTTGTTTGATCCATCAGCAAGACTCATGTGGAGATTGGTGGACTTGAATTCAGTATGCCCAAGCTTTTGTGCTATAGAGTATGGCATTACACTGATAGATGCTCCCAAGTCACATAAGCATTTGTTGAAGTGGAGATAGCTAAATGAGCAAGGCAGGTTGAAAGGACCTGGGTCTTCAAGTTTAGTTGGGATAATAACTCCCTCAATCTCCTCAAGATCTTCCTTATCTTGATTTAGAGCCCTTGCTTTTGACATTTCAAGCAGCATATTCTGATAGAGAGGATATGGAGCATACTGTTCCAAGGCAGGTCCTCTCTCTTCTTCTTTGAATGCAATGACAACCTCTTCTTTCAAAGCCATCACTTCCTCTTGTTTCACAACCACAACTTCCTCTTTCAAGGCTTTCTCTTTCTCTTGTTGCAAAGCTATCTTCTCTTTTTCTCAATGATCTCCCTGAGTTCTCTTATCTTTTGTGCCTTGAAACGCCCTGGGAATGGTAGAGGTGGTTTGTAAGCAGGAGGAATGTATCTAGCAGGCTTAAAAGCTTCTGTGTCTGCAACTCGATCAGTCACTCGATCAAGTACTCGATCGTGTGTGTGGTCGAGCACCTGGTCGAGTGGTTTCTCTGCTTCAGTCTGCTCAGTAAAACCTTCACTCTGGGCTTCAATTAGTGACCAATCCTCCCCACCTTGAACCTCACTGTCCTCAGTGACATATTCCTCATGGAGATGGATAGCTTTAACAGAGATCTCCCTTGGGTTTTGAATAGCTTGTTGAGGAAGATGGTGTGGCTTAGGAGCTGAAGTAGAGGCAATGGGGTGTTCCATGTACTGGAATGTAGAGGTCAGACTCTCAAGCTGGTTACTCAGGTCATGAGAATAAAAATCCAATGTTTGGTTCAGCTCCCCAAACTGCCTTGCTGACTCAATCTGCTGATTGGCTTGCCCAAGCAATAGTTGTTGCATCATAGTTCTTAAGTCAGGTTCTTGGGCTTGGTAGGTCTGAAATGCTGGAGGGTGACACCATTGAGGCTGGAAACTTTGTTGCTGGTGCATGGGTGCATAATGGAATTGACTGCCTTGAAACATGGTTACAGACTCCAACAGATACACGGTCAAGCACAGGCTCGAGGTTATGGTCGAGTCGACTCGGAAGTGCAGTCTATTTAGATCCGGCGTCTGGCTCGACCAGGTGCTCGATCACGACTCGGTCGAGCTGGGGTCGAGCTGATGGTCGAGCTGGTACCTGAAATGGAACTTCAACCCAGAAACAGAAGATTCAAGCACAGCAACCTCACAAGTGTATAAACGAACTTAATCTTAGACTAATATGGATCCTAAATGTCACAAAAACAAACTCAAACAGGCAACGACGCCAAATTGAAACATGTAATTTTGTTGTTGTGAAAGGTGAATGAGTGTGTGTGTGTGTGTATGCTATGATGAGATATGGATGGATGGGTGTTTCAATTCCCCTTATGCAGTTGCAGTATAAGAGGTGTCAATCCAATCTGAGTGTTTGTGAACAATCAAGATATGCATATGAATCTAAGTTAAGCCAAGTGTGATGATTGTTTGTCACTAACAATCCTATGATGACAATGATAAAAAGCAGAAAGAAAACTACAAGAACTAAGAACTAGATGCAAATAAAACAGAATGATTATGATCTAAAAACAGAAACAGAAACTGTAAACACTAGATATGAACTAATGCAAGACAAGTAATGAACTAGATGCTAAGTGAATGCAATGGGAATTAAACAGGAATGAAACAGGAATGAAACAAGACAATCACAAATCATAAACAAGAGTTCTGGGGATGAACTCGAGCAGCACTCGACCGAGTGTAGGTCGAGTGAGTGGTAGAGCTAGACTAATCCGGGAAAACAGAGCAATGCAATAAAAACAGAGTAAAGAAAACACAGATCAAACAGCAAACAAATAACAAGATTAAGACTTTAAAATCAATAAACAAAGAAGGTTCCTGAGGATGGATTCATGGGATAAACTAATCATTGTGGTAATCTAACTTGATCAACAAATCTCAAGTAATGCAATGAGCTAACCTCTAGACATATTAGTCTAAGACAAGTTTCTCCCACTCTCATGGTCAAGAAACAATCAAACCTATGCAATCCTAGACTTGCTCTCACAATGAAAAGAATCTACACAAGCAGGCATTAAGCAATACATCTCAAACCAAACAAGACCTCTAATCTCTTAGCAAGCCTAATGGTAAGCTCTGGATCTAGCCTTATCTATGCTTCTTAAACATTGGTGTGATGCTAAAAAGCTTGAGATCAGATCCTACCTTCTCAGATATAGGATCAACATTAAGAACATCTAGCCTAGAAGAGATCTACAACAATCAAGCTTGATCAAATCAGATATACCACAAGATCAATCCATCCTAACCCATCCTCAAGATCCTTAGAAGACTACTCACAACAAGACATGATCAAACAAATCATAAACCCAGAAATTATTGAAACTTGCATGATTAGATAGATAAGATGAAGATCTACAACTTTAAAGAAGAAATCAAACTCAGATTCTCAATACTTAGAAAGTTATTGAACCAACAAGTATGAGGAAATTCTTCTTTTCTAAGTACAAAATCCAAAAAGAAAAATAAAAAGGCAAAAGGAATAAATCCTAAAAAGGTAAAAACTAGGTTTAGAATATCTGAAAAGCTGGACTAAAAATCTAGATAGTTTGGTGGCTGCAGGTACAAGGCCTTATATAGGAAGGGGAGTGGAAGCCCTAAAAATGGGAAAAGTCAAAGTGGTCCACGGATCGGTCAACTCGACCAGTGCTCGGTCGAGTGACAGGTCGAGCTGGCTTCTCTTGTGAAACTCCACTCGGTCGAGTCCATCTCCCACTCGGTCGAGTGCTTGGTCGAGCTGGACTCTTGGTTCTTCAGCCTTAACTCCCTTGTTTCCTCCTCATGATTGCTTCACATCTCTTCTCCATTGCTTCCATGCTCCTTAAGCTCCAAAATCACCTGTTTATGCATGAAAAGATGCAAATGCAATGCAACCTAACTCTAATGCATGATTAATCCTAAAGCTACACAAAAATGGTGAAAATGGATAGAAAAAGATGCAAAAGATGTAAACAAACTAAGGGAAAACAAGGTAAAATATATGAACATCAGCAACAATTCATATCAGTCCCCTCCTCCCATAACAGCTGAAAGTAGTAAGGTGGAAGCTATGCTTGAGCAGCTTTTGCAAGGTCAGGAGCAAATGACAGTGACTTTCAATGGGAAGCTTGACAATGTCTACACTGATCTTAATGGGAAGTTTGAAGCTTTGAATATTCATGTCAAGAAGCTGGAGAGTCAAGTGGCACAGACTGCTGGGTCTGTTTAAAGGCAAGAGGGTTTTCTCCCTGGAAGAACTGAGTCAAATCCAAAACATGCTTGCATTGCCATATCAGTGGAGGATGAAGAAATTGATGAAATTGCTTCTGCAGAAAAAGAAGAGAAATCGTCAAATCTCTCGGTTTCAGATGACGGTGTCGATCGACACCACCTAGGCATCAATCGACACTCATCTCAGACGGAACCAAAAGCTGTGAAATCTCAGGTTCCAACAGTTGAGAGGGTCTACAAGCCTAAGGTTCCTTTTCCCAAGCCAAGAAAGTCCAAGCAGGAGATGGAGGAAGCTAGATGCAAGGCAATGATGGACAAGGTGAAGATTGAGATGCCTTTGATTGATGCTGTGAAGCTTTCACCACCACTTAAGCGCTATGTTAAGAGAATGGTATCAAATGGTTTGAGCCCTGAGGAAGGAGCCTTGCTAACTAAGGATGTTAGTGCAATTCTGTTGAACCAGCCTGTACAGAGGAAGAAGGACAAGAAGCAGGAAGTGGTTGTCTCTAAGGAAGTGAGTGCAATCATTCAATGTAAGACTGCAGAGAAGTTACCAGATCCTGGAAACTTTGTACTTGATTGCTCAATCTCAGCAGGAAGGTTTTCTCACTCACTTTGTGATCTTGGCTCTAGCATCAACTTGATGCCACATTCTGTTGCTATGAGACTTGGGATGACAGAATTCAAGCCAACTCAGATTTCTCTTATCTTGGCTGATCGCTCCCGAAGAATTCCTGAAGGTGTTTTAGAGGATATTCTAGTTAAGGTTCGCAACTTCATGATTTCCACTGACTTTGTGGTGCTGAAGTATGATCAAGAGCCTAAAGATCCTCTTATCTTAGGAAGATCTTTCTTGGCTACAGCTGGTGCCATCATTGATGTGCAGAAGGGACAAATAGCACTGAATGTGGATGGATTGAGTATGAACTTTGAGATGGATAAGCTGAGGAGAGCTCCTACCATTGATGGACAAACTTTTTCTGTTGAAAAAGTTTCTGCTTCACGAGCAACATGCTTAGTATCGATCGATACCCCTTCAGCATCGGTCGACACTCCTCCACCTCCGAGACTGAACTTGTCCACAACTGATGCTTAAGCCAGAAAGCTGTTTCCAGACAGAAAACCCCACATTCCACACTCCAGAGTCCTCAGGTAAGGCCAAGGTATGCATCTTCTTCTCCTAAACTTCCTCCTATCATCAACAAGAATTACAAAGACTGTTTTGCAGTCAACCAAGCCACGAGATTATCGTAGAGCGCTTGTTTCTTCTGTTGATGATTTTGCAGGACAGAAAAGATACCCTCCCATACCTAAATCCCACCCTGGTCCTGTTCCTCGCTTACTTGGCAAGCCTCATGCACCTAAAGCTTATACACCACCTTGGATGAAGAGGATTTCAATGCCATGTTCTGCTCCACCGGATGCATGAGCTCCAACACAGTCAAGCTAATGACTGAAAACAAGCGCTTAGTGGGAGGCAACCCACTGGTAGGTTTTTCTTTTTCTTTTTCTTTTGATTTTTCTTTATTTTATTTTTATTTTTGCTTTCCTCTTACTTGATAACACTGGGGACAGTGTTGTTTAAGTCTGGGGAGGTTAGTACTAACTATGATTTCTGTTTTGAGTTTCAGTTGTGTCAGTCAAAACCATAAAGTTTGAGTCAAATTTTTCAAAATTTTTCTTTTTGTCTTTGGGAATTATGATCTTGATTAATGATTTCTCTTATTTGGCTAACACTCTAATGATTACTTGTTTATTCTTGATCTCAGAACTGAAGCTTAGAAAGACTATGAGCCTTATCAACAATCCTGAAAGCCCTTATTCAATGGATATCTGATTGATCTAACGTTGTCTCAACTTTTATCAGGATTTTAACCGGACTTATTCTCTTACTTTGGGGTTGGAAACCAGTGGACTAGACTTCTTCTTCGGGCCATACAAGACAGTGCAATTTTTCAAAGTATGTCTCCCCTCTCTCTTCCCTTTGGTACTTAAAAAAAAAGGGATCAGGAAAAAAGAATAAAGATGAGATGATTTTGATCAGTTTAGAGAGGGTGGTAAATTACCTATGACCTCATTATTCTACTCTTGAGTCAAATGATCACACAAAGCTTGGAAGCGAGGGATAGGTAAATTACCGATGACCCAGGTATTCGCTTACACCTTTGATTCAGAAAAAGAAAATATAAGAAAAAAACAAAATGGAAGTGAGAAAAGGGAATGGAAAGGAGATGTAAGAAGAATGTCTTGGCCCGAAGAGAGTCCAAATGCCACTGATCAATACACCCAAGGTAAGAATTCACCTTATTTGTGCCTTAATATTGACTAATGAGATGACAATGGAGATTTCAGAGATTCCAAAGGATTGTGGGATTTGAGTAAGGAATGTTGATGCTTATCATGGTTGAGTATAGGAAGTAAGTTCCTGAGTCAGGTAAATGAAGAGTGCGAATAAGAATCATCATGCACTTGAGTGAGTTCCCTGTTTTCAAACCTCTTTCACAGGTCTAAGTTTATGTTTTGCTTGGGGGCAAGCAAAGGCTAAGTCTGGAGGAGTTGATATATCATGGTTTTTATGGTTTTTAACCATGATATATGGAGTCTTTTAGTGTCTTTTCATTTGTTTCTAGATTGTTTTTGAGTCTTTACAGGTTTTTAGCATGAAAGGAGCAAAATGGAGCAATTTGGATGATTCTGGAGCATAAATCTCGAAGAACCAGTTTGGTCTCGGATTAAATGTGGCATCGATCGACACCAAGATGATGGGCATTGATCGACACCCTTCTCTGCCGACTCAAGACCCAAAATTTGGAAGTTTTACAAATCTGCCCCAAAGTTTTCCAAAATTGCAACACAAGTCCCTGACGTGTTTTAGGACATAGAAATAGTGTTTTTATGTTTTCCAAACCCTTAAGTTATTTTCTAGCAAGTTTTATTTTTCTGCAACCCTGTGAGATTTTGGGAGCTTTTTGGAGAGAGAGATCTGCTTTGAGAGAAGAATTCTTGAACTCCTTCTTACTCTTTTTAATTTCAATTGCTTATTATTCAGAATCATGTCTTGTTCTTCATTGATTATGTCTGAGTAGTTCGCTTGTTAGGTTTAGGATTTTTCATAGGGTTTTTATAATTTATTAGATCTGTTAATTTAGGATTCATTATCTTGCTAGATCTTCATCTTAGGTTGTTCTTCATATTAATCCTTGATTAATACTTTAGGAAAATAAATTGATATGAGAATATAATTGTTTTTCTGATAAAACCTTTTGATGAGCAAAATTATTTCTTGCAAAGAGATTTGATTTAATAATTTTGTGAACAATCTAAACCTGATTTTATTGCTGATTTTAAACCTAGAATTTTGCAAAAAGATTTGGATTTTCTGGTTTTAAATTTAGATATTATTTGCAGTGAGAACTGATTTAATTTACAAAAGTGTTTAGAGTTCTAGATCTATTCTTAATTGTTTGATCCTATTTATTTCCTGATTTAATATTTCATAATTTCCAGAGAAATTCCCTATACCTAGCTTTTTGATCTTCTGAATTTACAACAGCTTTTATTTAATATTTTGCATTGTTTATTTTAATTTAATTTAATCTGTTTAGCATAATTGAAAAACTCTATAATTTATTGTGTTTGATCTTGAGTCCTTGTGGAATTCGACCCCTTAGTACTGCAGTAATCTCTTAATTTGAGAGCGTAGCTCTAGGGTAAATTTGAGCTTATCATTTTGCTTGAGGGCAAGCAAAGGCTAAGTCTGGGGGAGTTGATATATCATGGTTTTTGCTGTTTTTAACCATGATATAAGGAGTCTTTTAGTGTCTTTTCATTTGTTTCTAGATTGTTTTTGAGTCTTTAAAGGTTTTTAGCATGGATGGAGCAAAGTGGAGCAATTTGAATCAATTTGGAGTCTGATTATACGAAGAGCATCGATCGACACCTATATGGCATCGATCGATACCCCTCTCTGCCGACTCAAGACCCAAATTTGGAAGTTTTACAAATTTGCCCAAAGTCTTCCATATTTGCAACACAAGTCCCTGACGTGTTTAAGGACATATAAATAGTATTTTTAGGTTTTCCAAAACCTGAAGTTTTATTCTATCATGTTTTATTTTTCTTGCAACCCTGAGAGATTTTTGAGAGCTATTGGAGAGAGATCTGAACTCTTTGAGAGAAGAATTTCTAAACTCCTTCTTAATCTTTTAATATCTATTGCTTATTTTTCAGAATTATGTTTTGTTCTTCATTGATTATGTCTGAGTAGTTTGCTTGTTAGGTTCAGGGTTTTTCTTAGGGTTTTTATGAATTATTAGATCTGTTTATTTAGGATTCATTATCTTACTAGATCTTCATCATAGGTTGTTCTTCATATTAATCTTTGATTGGCCATCTAGAATTAATACTTTATGAAAATCAATTGATATGAGAATATAATTGATTTTCCTGATAAAACCTTTTGATGAGCAAAATTACTTCTTGCAAAGAGATTTGATTAAGTGATTTTGTGAACAATCTAAACCTGATTTTATTGCTGATTTTTAACCTAGAATTTAAAGAGATTTGGATTTTCTGGTTTTAGATTTAGCTATTATTTGCAATGAGAACTGATTTAATTTACAAAAGTGTTTAGAGTTCTAGATCTGTTCTTAATTGCTTGAATCCTAATTTATTTCTTGATTTAATATTTCATAATTTCCTGAGAAATTCCCTAGGCCTAGCTTTTTTATCTTCTGAATTTACAACAAGCTTTTATTTAATATTTTGCATTATTTATTTTAATTCAATTTAATCTGTTTAGCATAATTGGAAAACTCTATAATTTATTGTGTAGTCAAACTTCTTGGTGAAGTCTTCAGTCAGGTGGAGCTTGATAGTCCCCATCTTAACATCAATTACAGCCCAAGCTGTGGCTAAAAATGTCCTTCCCAAGATGAGGGGGTCTTCAGGCTCATGTTCCATGCTCATAATTGCAAAATCAGTTGGGATCCTTGTTTCTCCTATCTTGACTCGGAAGTTTTCAATCACTCCAACCACATCCCTCTTGGACCCTTCTGCTAGACTGATATAGAAGTTGCTGGCCTTGAAATCTTCATAACCCAACTTCTCAGCCACTGAGTATGGCATCAAACTCACTGAGGCTCCTAAGTCACAAAAGCACTTGTTGAAGTGCATGTAGCTGATGGAACAAGGTAAGTTAAATGAGTATGGATCTTCAAGTTTTGTTGGGATAATAGCTTTCCCAATCTCTTTCAAACTTTCATGTCCTGATCTTGTGCCATCTTCTTTGACATCTCAAGTAGAAAATCCTGATAGAGAGGATATGGAGCATACTGTTCCAAAGCAGCCCCTCTCTCTTCTTCTTGGTAAGCAATAATGACATCTTGTATGGCCATCACTTCCTTCTTCTCAATCACAACCTCTTCCTTCAAAGTTTTCACTTCCTCTTGTTGCAAAGCCATCTTTTCTTTTTTCTCAATGATTTCCCTTAGCTCCTTCAGCTTTTGTGCCTTGAAACGTCCTGGGAATGGTAGAGGCGGTTTGTAAGCAGGAGGAATGTACTTAGTAGGCTTGACAGCTTCAATGCCTTCAGCTCGATCGACCACTCGATCAGGCACTCCGTCGAATGCTTGTTCGAGCACATGGTCGAGTGCTTTGCCGAATTCAGTCTGCTTTGCACAATCAGTACCCTGGGCTGCAATAAATGACAAATCCTCCCCAGCTTGAACTTCACTTTCTTCAGTAACATCTTTCTCATGTATAAGAATGGCTTTGGCAGCAAACTCCCTTGGGTTTTGAACAGCTTTTCCAGGGAATTGGTTAGGCTTATTAGATGAGGTAGAAGCAAGGTTGCTCTCCATATATTTCAATCTAGAGTTAAGACCTTAAAACTTCATGTTGAGATCATTGTACTCAGAAGTCAGATTCTGGTTCAGCTCAGCAAACTTCTTTGCATCCTCAATCTGCCCATTGGCTTGCCCAAGCAACATTTGTTGCATCATAGCTCGCAAATCTGGTTCTTGGCCCTGGGAGATCTGAAACCCTGGAGGGGGACACAATTGAGGCTGGAACCCTTGATGTTGCTGCTTGGGGGCATAGTTGTTTTGCTGTTGGGGCTGTTGAGGTGGATAGACTTGATCTTGAGGAATGGCTACATTGTTACTTCTATAGGAGAGATTGTTGTTTTTGAATCCTCCTCCCTGATCGTAACCCTTGAATCCTCCTTGGTTTTGCGTATAACATAGCTCAGCAAACTCACTCTCCCCATCTTGAACTGGAGAGTCTTCTTCACCAATGAAGTGAATTGCTTTTTGTTGGCTAAGGAGAATCCTGTCCAAATTCTCATTGACTACATTCAGCTCCTTCTTGTACTTCTCCTCTTGATCATTGGAGGCAAACCTTACTTTTCTGTCATAGTCCTCATGGTAGTTGCCATCTGATTGAGCAAGGTTCTCAACCAACTCCCATCCTTCTTCCACATTCTTATTCGGAAAGTTGCCATTGGAGGCTGTGTCAAGAAGCATCCTAATCTTTGGGAGGACTCCTCTATACAAGGTGCTTAGCAGGGACTCATTACTAAAGCCATGGTGAAGGCACTGAGTCTGGAATCCTTTGGATCTCTCCCATGCCTCACAGAAGCTCTCATTATTTCTTTGTGCAAAACCAGAGATTTCATTCCTTAGCTTGCAGTTCTTGCATTGGAAAAGAACATGGCTAGGAAAGCCTTCTTGCAAGCATCCCAAGTGGTGATTGCTCCAGTAGGAAGGATCTTCTCCTACAGGTGAGCCTTGTTACCAAGTGAGAAAGGAAATAGTCTGAGCTTGAAATCATCCTCACTCACACCATTGATCTTTGTGATACCACATATCCTATCACACTCATCAAGGTGGTCTAGGGGATCTTCCATTGGCAAACCATGGAACTTGTTTTCTTGAATCATAGAGATCAAAACACTCTTGATCTCAAAGTTGTTGTTAGCAACTAAAGGAGGAACAATACCAGCTCTTTGGTTATGTGTGTTGGGTGCATCTCCAGCACCAATGTTCCTTGGCCTTTGAACATCATTAGCTTGTTGCTCCATTAGCAACTGTTGTCCTTTTTCCTGAAGGATTCTTGTTTTCTGCTGTCTTAAATCTCTTGGTGGCCTGTTGATGTGGTCAAGGAGCCTTTGAAGATTCTGATGACCCTTTGATCTTGTTTGCATCAACAGACTCGAGTACAGACTCGGTCAGGCACTCGGTCGAGCACAGGCTCGAGTGGGTGGTCGAGTCGACTGAGAAGAGATGTCTATTTGTATCCGGCGTCTGACTCGATCAAGCACTCGATCAAACACTCGGTCGAGTGGGGGTCGAGTTTATGGTCGAGTTGGTACCTAAGATTCAAAACAACCAAGCAGAGGAAGAATCTTGATCAGTAGTGATCAAAGTATATACAGAACTCAATCTTAGACTTATGTGGATTCTAAATGTTACAAACAAACACTCAAAAGTGGCAACGGCGCCAAATTGAAACACAATCTTTCTATGGAATGATGGATGGTATGAAAGATATGAATGGATGGAATGCAAGGCAGAGGGTTTCAATTCCTCTTATGATGTTGCAGTATAAGAGGTGTCAATCCAAATCTGAGTGGGTTGCAAGCAATTAGAACATGCACATTTATCTAAGTTGAGCCAATTGTAAAGATGATTTGAAACTAAGATCCTAATGATAAGTATGCACTTCAGCAAGAACCCACCATGCAAATAGAATTCGGTGAATATGCCTTTTCCATGATTCTTGAAACTGTAACCAAACTCGACATCATTGGCGTAGGCGTCTCTACTGCTCCCAAACCCCAAAACCTTGGCGTCCATGGTGGTGATCAAGGCGTGTCTCCGTGATAAGGCGTCGGCGACGATATTCTCTTTCCCCTTCTTATACTTCATCACGTACGGGAAACACTCGATGAACTCGAGCCACTTTGCGTGTCTTCTCTTGAGTTTGGTCTGGCCACGCAAGTGCTTCAAAGTCTCGTGATCGGTGTGAATCACAAACTCTCAAGCCAAGAGATAATGCTGCCAAACCTCCATAGCGAGGACTAGGGCATAAAGTTCCTTATCATAAGTGGGATAGTTGAGGGAGGCTCCGCTGAGCTTTTCGCTGAAGTAAGCCACTGGTTTGCCTCCTTGAGTGAGAACCGCACCAATCCCTACGCCAGACGCGTCACACTCTACTTCGAACGTCTTGTTGAAGTCGGGTAAGGTAAGTAGAGGGGCTTGAGTGAGGCACCGTTTGATTTCCTTAAACGCTCGCTCTTGCTCCCCTCCCCATTTGAACTCCTGGTTCTTCTTGATTACCGCGGTGAAAGGTGTCGCAACCGTGGTAAAATCTTCTACGAACCGCCGATAGAAGCTAGCGAGGTCGTGGAACGATCAGACGTGCGACACACTGGTAGGTGTGGGCCACTCATCAATGGCTCGTATCTTCTCTCCATCTACCTTAAGGCCCTGCTCACTTACAAAAAACCTAAGAAAACTAGTTCATTAGCAGCAAAGACGCACTTTTTCAAGTTAGCGTACAAATTGCTCTTCGCGGAGAGTGTTCGAAACATGAACTATACACTAGAATGTCATCAAAGTAAACCACAACAAATTTGTTTATGTAAGCTCTCAAGACATGGTTCATCAAACACATGAATGTAGAGGGAGCATTAGACAGACCGAATGGCATTACCAACCATTCGTACAAACCTTGCTTGGTTTTGAAAGCGGTTTTCCACTTGTTCCCTTCCTTCATTCGAACCTGGTGGTAGCCACTCTTAAGATCGATCTTCGACAAAACGCTTGAACCACTTAACTCATCAAGCATGTCGTCCAGTGAAACACAATCTTTCTATGGTGGAATGATTGATGGTATGAAAGATATGAATGGATTGAATGCAAGGTAGAGGGTTTCAATTCTTCTTATGATGTTGCAGTATAAGAGGTGTCAATCCAAATCTGAGTGGGTTGCAAGCAATTAGAACATGCACATTTATCTAAGTTGAGCCAATTGAAGATGATTTGAAACTAAGATCCTAATGACAAGAATGGAATGCAAGATATAAAAACTAACAGGACAAGAAACTAAATGCAATTGGAACAGAATGATTTAGATGATGTTGAGACTAAACAGAAACAAACTAGAGATGCTAGACTACTAATAAACTAATGCAACACAAATGATGAATAGTAACTAATTGAAATGCAACAGAAATAAAACTAGAATGAAACAGGGAATGAAACAGGACAAATACAAAGCAAAAATAAGAAACTCTGGGTTGAGCTCGAGCAAGCACTCGACCGGATCGCGATCGAGTACTAAGTCGAGTTGGAGAATTTGGGAAAACTCAGCAACACAAACAAAACAGAGCAACAGAAAAGTAAATCAATCAACAAGCTAACAACAGGATTTAAATTGGGAAATCAATAGAAATGCAAGGTCTTAGGGATTGATTCATGGGCTGGACTTAGGATTGTGGTTATCAAACTTGATCAACAAACCTCAAGCAATATGAGCTAATCTCTAGACAATGATCTCCTAACACATGTTAATCCACTCTCATTACAAAAACAATCAAGCCCAGATATTTCTAAACTAGTTCTCACATAGCAAAGACATACAAGAGCAAGCATTAAGCAACAGATCATTTATGTCAAAAATCAAACAAAGCATCTAATTTCTTAGCATGCTCAATGATAATCTCTAGATCTAGTCTTATCTAGCAACCTAGACATTGGTGTGATGCTAAGAAGTTTAAAATCAAACCCTACCCTCTCTGTTATAGGATTAGCATAGAGAATATATAACCTAGAAGAGATCTAAAACAATCAAGCTTGACCAGATCAAACAACCACAACCATCATCCAGCCTAAACCATCCCTAAGAGCTAAGCAAACTACTCACAATCACACATGATGACAACAAAGTCATAAACCCAGAAAATTATGAAACTTGCATGATTAGATAGATAAAACAGAGATCTACAATATTGAAGAAGGAATAAAACTCGGATTCTTAATATTTTGAAAGTTATGGAACCAACAAATATCAAGAATCTCTCTTTCCCTTCAAAAGTTTGATAAAAGATCTAGAAAAATAAAAAGGCAAAAGCTAAATTCCCAAAAAGGGTAAATACTAGGTTTCTGGATTCTCTAAAAGTCTGCTCTCTTTGGTGGCTGAAGGTACAAGGCTTTATATAGAAAAGGAGTGGAAGCCCTAAAAATGCTAAAAGACAAAATAGAAGGGCGGCTCGGTCAACTCGACCAAGTGCTCGGTCGAGTGACCGGTCGAGTTGACCTCTTGACTGCTTCTTCCATCCGGTCAAGTCCCTCTCAGCACTCGGTCGAGTGCCTGGTCGAGTGAGTGATCGAGTTAACTTTCGGGCCTTGTTTCTTCAGCTCTAACTCCCTTGTTTTCTTCTCTTCTTAGCTCCAATATTCTTTAGCATTCCTTCGATGTTCCTTAAGCTCCAAAAATCACCTGTTTATGCAAGAAATATGCAAATGCAGTGCAACTCTATCCTAAATGCACAAACTGTCCTAAAGCTATGTAATAAAGACAAAACTAGCTGGAAAATCATGCAAAAGATGTGAATATACTAAGGGAAAACAAGGTAAAATATATGAACATCATCCAGTCTCGGTATAGGGGGCCTATACTTGATGAAGATGTTGTTCACGGCTCGATAGTCGCACATACGCCACGAGCCGTCCTTCTTGGACACGAGCAGGACACGGACGGCACACAGGATCAAACTCTCTCGAACATAACCTTTGGACATAAGATCAGAAACTTGGCGCTCTAGCTCCTTCGCTTCCTCCGGGTTGACTCGATACATGGGCCGGTTTGGTAGTTGAGCTCCGGGCACGAGATCAATCTGTTGTTTAATGCCGCGAATCGGTGGTAAACCATCGGACAACTCGTCCGGGAACACGTCCTTGAAGCGTCGTAGAACATCGCGGATCGCCTCCGGTAGAGCCTCCATCGAACCTTCGTGCCCCTCAACCAATAAATCTCGGAAAACCATCAATAAGACTTGGTTAGAGTCCTTAAGGGACTTTCTAACATCACTAGATTGAACTAGAAAGTTCGTTTTAAAGTCTGAATCCTTAGACAGTTTTAATTGCATTTCATGAACTTGTGTGGGGCTCAATGGCTTCAAACAAATACGCTTATGATCATGAACAAAATAATATTGGTTGGTGTGGCCACAGTGAGTGGTTCTCTTATCAAACTGCCAAGGACGCCCCAAAAGGAAGTGCCTAGCTTGCATTGGAACCACATCACACAAGACTTGGTCTTTGTAAGGACCCACACTAAACGGAAACGTGACTTGTTCTTTAACATGAATCACAGTTTTGTCATTCAACCATTTGAGTCTATAAGGTCGAGGGTGGTTTGTGGTGTTAAGAGATAGTTTCTTGGCCAGACTGGAGCTTGCGACATTAGTGCAAGATCTATCGTCGATGATCAACCCACAAACTTTCCCATTTACAGTGCAACTGGTGTGAAATATGTTGTCGCGCTGGCTCGCGTCGTCGGTCTCCATGCTGGTCTTGAGGATGCGTTGGATCATCAGGAGTTCTCCCATGTCAGGCTCAGCTACGGCCACTTTGAGCTCCTCCTCAGCTCGATCATTCTCCTCGGCCGCTTCTCCGTCGGACTCGAGCTCTCTAGACTCTGTGATGATCATCGTGCGCGCATTTGGAAACTCGCGATCGTAATGGCCTCGTCCTTGACATTTAAAGCACACAATGTCACGGCTCCGGACGTCATTGGTGTTATGTCGTGGGTCTTGATGCTCGTTGGTGGTCGGCTCTCTTGTTTTAAATCTTGTGTCGACGTTGGCTGCTTTTGGCTTCTCTTGTGGCCGGTTCGAGGTTGACGTGTTTGGGGACAAGCTTGGAACTCCTTGAGTTCTGGTGCGACTTGAGGCGGCGTTCTTCTTTTTAATCTGGCCCTCAATTTGCACTGATAGGTGCAAAAACTCCTCGAAGCCTTGATAAGGCTGGCGTTCGACCTTGTGTGCGATCCGGTCTTGTAAACCGTCAAGGAACTGCGCCATGAGGGATTCTTCAGTGTCTTCGACTTGGAGTCGATTGCGTAAGTGTTCGAACTCCTCGAAATACTCCTCTACGAATCACGTGCCTTGTGTGAGCCTCTTGAACTTTTTTTGGAGCTCTCGGTGGTAAAATGGGGGAACATATCGCCTCCTCATTTTGGCCTCCAAGACCTCCCAAACGGTGATCGGTCGGTCATGACTGCGGTGTTGCTCGGCCACTAAACGATCCCACCATGTGAGGGCGTAGTCGGAGAATTGAGCCACAACATAGTTAACCTTGTGAAGCTCCGGATGGTTGTGACACGAATAGAGGTGATCCATTCGGCTCTCTCACTCAAGGTAGGCCTCCGGGTCAGACTTGCCAGCAAAGGTTGGTGCCGTCATCTTATGAACAGGCTCGTGAGGCCTCAGAGCATCGTCATATTGATCGTCACGTTGGTGGCGTTGTCGGGGCCGCCGACTCATAATCCTCGTCGGACTGTTTCCTTTGTTCCAGTTCTTGACGTTGACGCCGCATGGGCAAGGGATCTTCTCTCGGAGGGTTTAAAAGTTCAAGGCGTGTCATACGCTCCGCAAGGCGTTCTATCCCATTGCGTAAGGCTGCTAGTGTGACTCAAATCTCTGGTGGAGGTAGAGGATTCTCTGGGGGTTGTTGGTCGACCATACCGATTGTATGGACGGTCAAAGATTACGTGGGTCAACACAATGTGCGGCTTGGCTAATTTTAAACCTCGTCAAAAGTAAAAACGAATATGCGTGAGTATATTACATTCAACGGACCACAAAGAGATATTTTCTCTCGTCTCACAATGATTGATGACAGCACACAAAAGCAAACCTAAGACTAACAAAAGTAAAAGCAAAAGTGAGTAACGACAAAAAATGCTTTTGGAACACAACAAGAATGCTAAAGCAAAACACGACCTTTATCAATCTAGCAACGTTTATGCAAGAACAAGAATGAACAAAATGATGAACAGGATGAACACAAAACAATCTAAACAAACGATTCTCAAAACTACACATGCACCAATTTAAACCAAATGACCAAACCATACATGCAGAACAAGATAAAGCTAACAAGACTACTGGATATGATCAAGATCCAAACTTTAATCAAAGGAAATAACTTTCAGGGTTAGAAAGACACAACCTTTGGGTTAGGAACCTTTAAGCTCTGATACCAATTGATGTGAGCACCATACATCTCACGGCTTGGGACGGAGGTCGTGCCTTTGGGCCATTCAAGATAGAGACGACACTACTCGGGCCAAACGATGGGAAACGCTTGTAGAGGTTAAATGGTCGACGGAGTCAAAGTTTGGTGAAGAAGGAACGATGGAAGCGCAATTTGCTCGATGGACTCGAACTTGGTCGCTCGGACAGATCGACGTAGAACGATACGGTACAGTCGAAGTTTTGCGAAAATCGGTTAGTGAACCAAGTGAGGTTTCACTAGGCGTAATGGGCATGAGGGGGATCGAATGACGACACGCGAGGGATGGCTAAACTCGTTATACGGTCAGACTAG
Source organism: Camelina hispida (assembly GCA_023657505.1). Classification (NCBI taxonomy): domain Eukaryota; kingdom Viridiplantae; phylum Streptophyta; class Magnoliopsida; order Brassicales; family Brassicaceae; genus Camelina; species Camelina hispida. Next base: position 25,936,939 of record CP094637.1, read on the forward strand.
CGACGGCGAACCCGGTTCGAAGTTGACTAGGTTTCTCTCGGTAGATCAATCCCGGATGGAGTCTAAGGAAAGGAGTGAGACAAGAGTCAAATAATCTCTCTTTGGAAATTTTTTTATTTCAATCAAGTCTGAGGCTACAAGAAGGTAAGAAGAGGTTTAAATAGAGCTAGGGTTAGGAGGGACTAAGGACACGCGGACTCTCAATTTTCCGCACACGTTGTCCTTTGACGTGTTCTCTTTGAAATAGAACACGTCGCCTCCTATGTGTTTCAAACATTACCACAAACACTCTACTTAACGTTGTAAAAGAGAAGGATCTAGAAATTATTCAAAACGGAAAGCATAAGTAAAGGTAAAGGACACGTCTTTGGCCTTGGCATGGGAAACGTATTGGCCTTCGAACGTTTGCACTAAAGCTCCTCGCCTCATTAAAACCTCCTCCCTTAAACCACGTGGGATAAACCCGAAGTGAGGAAAAAGAGTACGACTCCTTGCTCTAGTGACTTGGTCGCCTTCATCCTTGGGTAAGGATGAAGGCCGTGCGAACGGTCTCCGTGTGAACTGCTTCGGTTGGATCGTCGTTGCGGATGTAGGCTTGCACGAACAGGTCGATCTTCTGCCTGGTGGACTTGGAGAGCTCTTAGAACGCATCGTGGCTCATGGAGTGAATGCTGGTGCGTTGGCCGGCTGTTAAACCGTGAATGGTGTAGGTGTCTCGGCCGCGTCCTCGGCGTCTTGGTCTAGTAAAAGTATTACTGGCCGCAAGTCTAGACCCGTGATCATATCACAAACCTATCACAACCTTAACTGATTCAAGCCTTAGACATCCACATGCATTCAAATCAACAATTTCCTTTAACATTCATTGAACAAGAACATGAATCAACTTATGCAATGCTTAAACTCATTTGGCTTGGTAATAAAAGGTTTATAGACAATGATGGTCTCTCTTTAGAGTGGGGCTCTTCAATATCAAGGTTCTCTCATAAAAATTGGATTGAGCTTTAGAAGAAGGCTAAAGGTAAGAACACTTAGACACATACAAGAACAAAACCTTGTCTACCCAAAAGTACCCAAAGTGTTCGATCCTAACATTCTAATCCCAAATTGTCCTAGTTCTACCCTTTAGCTTCATCACTTCTCTTTTACTCTTTTCTCTTTTGTTTTTAAGCCTTAGGAGAGGTCTCTTATTTGAATCATCTAGTGGAATGGGGGTTTCTTACTTATTTGTTATGGTTCCCTTTTCTTCTTACTCTTTAAGACATAAAAGATTTTTCTATACTCTTCTTTTCTTTCTTTCTTTTCTTTGACTAGAACCATCTTCATCAATCTTATACTTCCTATTCTTTCACTAGAGCTTAAATTCTCTTAAAAACATTCCCCTCCTAAAGACTCTAACCTTTTCTTTCTCTTTTTCCTCTTTTCTTTTCTTTTTCAAAATAACCAAGTCCCAAACCCAACAATTAAACCACCTAGTCCTATCTAGTTTGAAAATTGCAAACTAGAACTAAACAAGGCTTTACTCTTGTCAGCTCAAACATAACACTTTCTACCAAGCTCAATCCTAAAAAGGCCTTATACACAAAAGAATAAATATGGCTTGAAAGAAGGGTTGGTAAAGTGTAGGGGAAACTGATTTACATGATGAAATCAGCTACTTGGATCAACAACAGTGGTAAAAAGGAGAAAGATGATCCAAATATGTATATGGTATCCATGAGTTTAAAGCAATGCACAAACTGATAATTAAAAGTCAATATTAGGTTCATATAAGTAGGAAATGACATCAAATCAAAACATGCTTCAATTTAGACCAGAATGCAATATAGGAATTCAAGGCTTGGTTCGATCTTATGTTTCCAACCACTCAACTAGCATCAAAGGAATATTAACTTGGGCATTGATCCTATTTTAGTGAATTTAAACAAGCTAACAAGGCAAAACTCATCATAGATCCCTAATGCAAAAAAATATAAAATAGTCCTATATGAAACATTCTAACAAGATCCTTATATGCAATGCAAACTACATGAACACTCTTTTTTTTTTTTTTTGTAAAGAATTTTGTAAAAATTTTCAAATTTTTATGGTTTTTCTATGACTTAGATGCAATGCAAGTATTAACATGATTATGCTAAAAATTTGAAATAAGAAAACAGAAAAACAATGTCAAATGCTATCTCAAACCCTCCCCCAAACTTAAATTACACAGTCCACTGTGTAAGAGAAATTTGAAAGAGGATTCAAGAATCAAGAAGCAACACAAAATCAAGAAATGCAATGGTATATACAAAGATAGAGTTGGAGTATTACTTGGGGTGGACTGAGGGTGGGATTCATTTGTTGGGATATCACCAAGTGCCTAAAGGACCTTCATGCTACCTGATCAACCATAACACAAAAGAAAACAAGATCAAAATAACAAGAAACTTAAACCAATATGTACATGGATACCTTTGGGACTTCCTCCCAAGTGAGCTTGTTTAAAGTCTCTAAGTTTGACTTTGCATACTTCTTATGCTTTGGAAGGGTCATAGAGAGGTGATGAAGTCCCCTTTGTTTTCAAACATTGCATTGCTCCTCTTATTCCTGGGTCAATACTAAAAGAGGTGCTTCTCTTAGTAATATTGAGATCTTGCCTTGCTTTCTTTGGAGAAGAACTTCTGACTTTACCATGAAGCTTCTTGATTTGCCCACTTTTCTCCTGATCCTTAGTTATTAACTCCCTCACTGAATCATGTAGAATGTTGATAGTTTGAATCTCAGACAAACCATCAGAGCAGGGATTTCTTGGCTCTTGTTGGTAGTGAAGCTTGGGGATGAACTCTGGACATTCTCGGTGACTTTTTACCACTCGGTCGAGTGATTTAAGGTGCTCGGTCGAGTGGTAGGTCGAGCAGTAGGTCAAGTGACCTAAAATCTCTGTTTCTACCCCATTCACACACTCAAAGATTTCAGACTCAACTTTATTACCTTTCTCTTCAATTCTCAAGGTTTGCCCATCAATAGTTGGCTTCTTCTGCTCAAGCTCTTTAACTTGTGGCTTATCCTTCATTTCAGCATCTTCTAACATAGGTTCAAGTCTCAAGACCATCATTGCTGGTTGATCAATAGAAGCCTTGTACTTTTTCAGCATTTGCTCTTTAAACCGTCCTGGAAATGGCAAAGGTGGCTGATAGGGAGGAGGAATGAACCGAACTGGCTTGCTAGATTCTTGAGCAATGACTCGATCAGGCAATCGACCAATCACTCGACCGTGTGCATGGTTGAGTGTATGGTCGAGTGGTGTTCCGAAATCAGTTTTCTTCTTATTCTGCACCTCTGGTTGGAGAAAATCCTCCCCATCTTGGTTGTCACTGTCCTCAGGGAGATTTGAAGGTAGTTCTTTGAGAGATATAGCTTGTGCAGTGATGTGATCCTCCCAAGGAATCGACGCTCTAAGGTTGGTAGACTGATAATCCTAGAACTCCGATGGCTCGCGAAGCTGGATGATAAGGCGTGAGATGAACTCGAAAATCCTTATGCCCCAAACTCTCTTAAAACAAACCAAACAAAGCAAGGCGGTGAAACTTTAGATAGAAGCTTCGCGGAGACAGATGACAAGGCGTGAGACTAATCCCGAACATCCTTGTGCCCTAGACTCTCTTATAACGACCCTTCAATCCTCAGCTGGTGAATGGCAACGTCAAGTGCTGTGGAATCACTTGATATACCAAAAACTCTTTGATGTAACCCACCAAGGAGAAAGAACAAGTTCCAAAGGAACAAAGGAGTTTACCACTCTCAAATAAAAGATAAAAGATTTCTTGATTGAATGATTTCTCAATGAGATTACATGTGTTTATAAAGAGATAGAAAACTTGGTAACAAAGCCAAGTATTAATTATTCTTGAAACTAAAAGACAATAAAGATAGATAGTTGAATGAAGATTCAACTCTTGGTGTTTCCCTTCCCCAGGTGACTCTAGAACTTCATTTTCGTCACTCTTCTTGGACCACAAAATAAAGTGATTATTTTGGGCTTTCTTGGACTTGAATTAGGCTCAAAGTAGGCTGGACTTGATAGATATCATGCTGGACTATATAGATATCATGCTGGACTTGAGAGATATCATGCTGGACTTGAGATATATCATGCTGGACTTGAGAGATATCAACTTCAGTAGAAATTCCCATGCTCTCTTTGGCCATAATCTCTTGAATAAGCCCATTTAGTGCATTCCTTAGTTGCTTAGCTTTTGCTCTGGTCACTAGTCCTTTAGGTACAAGCAATGGTTCCTCAGCTACAAGCTCCTCAGGTTCAAGCTCAGCTACATATTCCTCATGTTCAAGCTCAGCTTCCACTTGATCATCCTCATTGCCTCCCATTATCATATCATGCCCCTCCTCTTCAAAAGGATTTGTCCTCAAATCCGGACCATCTGCAACAAATGGAGCCAAATCAGAAACATTAAAAATGGAGCTCACTTTGTACTTACCTTGCAAATCAAGCTTGTAAGCATTGTCACTGATTTTCATCAAGACTTTGAATGGACCATCGACCCTTGGCATTAGTTTAGACTCTCTTTCAGCTGGGAAACGTTCATTTCTCAAATGTATCCAAACTAGATCTCCCATTTCAAAAACCAGCTGGCGTCTTCCTTTGTTTGCTTGCTTCTCATACTGCTTAGTCCTTGCTTCAATGTTGAGTCGTGCATTCTCATGAATCTGCTTAACAAGTTCAGCTTTCTTTTTCCCATCCATACTAACTCTTTCACTCAAAGGTAAAGGAATTAAATCCAAAGGTGTTAAAGGGTTAAAACCATAAACAATTTGGAAAGGGGAATACTTAGTAGCATAATGAACTGAATGATTATATGCAAACTCAACATGAGGCAAACAATCTTCCCAAGATTTGATGTTCTTCTTAATGATAGCACGCAAAAGTGTAGACAAAGTTCTATTCACTACTTCAGTTTGTCCATCAGTTTGAGGATGACAAGTAGTTGAAAACAACAACTTAGTCCCTAACTTAGATCACAAAGTTTTCCAGAAATAGCTTAAGAACTTAGTATCCCTATCAGAAACAATAGTTCTAGGCATGCCATGCAATCGAACAACCTCTCTAAAGAACAAATCAGCAACATTTGAAGCATCATCAGTTTTGTGACATGGAATGAAGTGTGCCATCTTAGAAAATCTATCAACAACCACAAAAACTCCTATGAATGCTCTCAAGACATGATTCATTAACCTCATAAAAGTACTAGGTGCATTTGTTAACGCAAAAGGCATCACAAGCCATTCATATAATCCATACTTAGTCTTAAATGCAGTTTTCCACTCATCCCCTCCTTCATACGAATTTGGTGATATCCACTCTTAAGATCAATTTTAGAAAACACACAAGACCCATGTAACTCATCTAGCATGTCATCTAAGCGAGGAATAGGGTGGCGATACTTTACAATGATATTGTTTATGGCTCTGCAATCCACGCACATTCTCCAACTACCATCCTTTTTAGGCACAAGTAACACCGGCACAACACATGGCTCATGCTCTCCCTAATGTATCCCTTTTCCATGAGCTCACTGACTTGTTTCTGCAGCTCCTTTGTTTCCACGGGATTGGTTCTATAGGCTGGCCTATTAGGAAGTGAAGCTCCTGGGACAAAGTCTATTTGATGTTCAATTCCCCTAATTGGTGGCAAACCATCTGGATTTTCTTCTGGGAAAACATCGCCATAATCCTGCAAAAGAAAAACAATATTGCTCGGAAGTTCCGGCTCAGGATTAGTCAAACTCATGAGAGTTTCCTTGTACATAAGCATAATGATAGGTTGATCCAAAAATAAAGCTCTCTTAATCTCACTTTCTCTCACAAAGAAATTAGATTGTCTCACAGGGTTACTCTCAAAGGCCTTTAGCTAGGTTTTTCTCAAACTCTCACTCTCTTCTTTGTGGTTTTTAGTGTTTAGGGGTTCACTCACATTGTTCTTTCCAAGTTGCAACTGATCTTCATAGACCTTTTGTGGTGTCAATGGAACTAGTGTGATCTTCTTCCCTCTGTGCTCAAAAGAATGTTTGTTGGTGTAGCCGTCATGATTAACCTTGCAATCAAACTGCCATGGCCTTCCCAACAGAATGTGACTTGCTTCCATGGGCAATATATCACACAACACTTCATCTTCATACTCCCAATGGATAATGGAATCAACACTTGATGGCTAACCTTCATATTCCTTTGGTTGTTCAACCACTGAAGATTATATGGTCTGGGATGCTTCTTTGTATCCAACTTCAGCTTCTTCACTAAAATAGTGCTTGCAACATTAGTACAACTTCCTCCATCAATGATAAGACTGCACACTTTATCCTTCACCAAACACCTTGTGTGGAACAAGTTTTCTCGTTGTTGTACTTCCTGGATCTTGTCTTGCATCACCGAAGCTCTTCGCGTAACCAACAATTTTCCCTCTGTAGCACAAACCTCATGTTCTTCCAAAGATTAAGTAGAATCACAGTCTTTCTCTTCCTTGGTTTCAATCTCTCCATTCTCCATCAATATCATGGTTCGCTGGTTTGGACATCGGCTAGCATAGTGTCCTATCCCATGACATCTGAAGCATTGGATATCTCGGTTCCTTGTGTGAGTAGCATCAGCTTTTCCTTTTAACTCTTGTCCAACATTATTTGGCTTAGCTCCCACATTTGGTTTAAATTCTGTTCTAGGCCGAAAACTTGACTTCTCCTCCTTGTAGTAACTCGGTTTTGGACTAGAACTAACGACTTGTCGAGTACTGCTCTTCCTCTTAAGTTACTCCTCAATCAGAATCGCCTTGTGAAACATCTCTTCCAAGTCTTCATAGGTCTGCAACTCCATTTGATCTTGAATATTTCTGGCCAATCCTCCTAGAAACCTTGCCATAGTTGCATCTCCTTCTTCTTCAATGTCAGCTTTAATCATAAGAGACTCCATCTCCTAGAAGTAATCCTCTACATTCTTGCTGCCTTGACTTAGACGTCTCAGTTTCTGATGCAACTCTCTGTTGTAGTGGCTGGGCACAAATCTCTTCCTCATAACTGCTTTCAACTCATCCCATGTGTCAACAGGTTGGACTCGTCGGCGCTGTAACACCCGTACCGTCGCAAAAGACGGAACAACATGTACTCCATCCGATCTGGCCAAAAACGTTTCTTTCTTTAAAATTCACCAACGAACAAACTTCAAACTGTAACTCTTGAACTTACTAACCTGGGAAAAAGGAAAGAAGGGGGTGAGTAAACAAGTTTACTCAGTGAGGAGATCAAACTCTGCCCACTGGACATACAGTAATACCGTTCCAAATATAATCAACAACTATTACATAGCATAGATTCAGAATGTTTATCAATCAAACAAACAAGCAAACATCTTATTTCTCCTCAATAACTTTCATCTTAGTTTATTCACTTCTGTGGCAGCTACCACATTCAAACATTTTCGTTCGTTTACATTCTCATTATAGGTTTGGCCATTATCACTTTTTCTGGCTCACAAACCCCATTCTTGGAAGACCACGGCCCATAGCTCGATTCTTCCCGTACTGCTCGTCTGCGGTTTATGACCTGCAATGAACCCGTCGGTCCATTACAGTCCAACATCCTCAAGTATCTTATCCTTTCTCATTCTCATTCTCATTATACGTTCATAATTATATTTATAATAATATATATATGTTAACTCATAACATCAAATCATGTAATTAATGTGCTTCACATATATCATGTTACTAGCAACCTACTCTATCATGCACACCAATCCACACAAACACTTCCAATCAACAAACAATTCTCGAACCTATAATCAGCAACTATCGAAGAGTACATAAGGAAAGAGGTTACTGTTATCCGCAAATACCACCCTCACCTTAGCTAGAAGATCCGCTTCAACAACAACCTTCTAAATCTGATCAGAATTTTATATCTAAAATAATAATCCATGATTTAATCTAATATCCAAACCAACTTCTAAATCTTAATAAAACGATTTGGTATTCCTCCAATTAAATTAATTAAACCATAATCTAATAATTTAATATACCATTATTCCACTTTCACGTGTTTGGTTTCATAATCACATCTCAACTCAAACCAATAGCACAACACCACACTCCCACACGTGACCACCAAACCATAAGTCAACTCACGTCCACATGAATTAAGTTGTGGTTCTTGTCTGATATAAGTTAAGATTCATTGGTTTAGACACGGTTCAATAATCAACAAAACACAACAACAACACGAGACAAGAGTACCGCCGTTTACCTTTCTCGGCGTTTACACGCAACGACTCATGACGGATCAACAAAACCGATCCACAAAGCTTCAAGCCCACGGTTTTCACGTCCTCATCTCTCAACAATTAAACAACAACAAATCATAAGACAAAGCTAGAAACTTTCTGCGCAAGTTACAAAACAATCTAGGGTTTCCTTACCCATAACGGCCTCGACGATGACTACAGCTGGTCTGGTGACAGCGGCTGACATCCCCGATAACAGTGGCTGACATCTCCAGTGATATACGATGGCTTGCTCACCATCGGTGGTGACGTACGGTGGCTAGCGACAAGTCTCCCGTGACCTCTTCCTCTACTTCTCAGCAATGACAATGGTGGCTCAGCTCTATCTCGTCTCTCTCATCCTCGGCGGTTGTTGAGTTTTAGGTTTAGAATCATCAACTCCCTTTTACGGCTTTAACGAGAGCACACAACATAACCCTTTTTTTACCATTTGCTTTACGTTCAACTATGGGGCCTTTAATGGGCTAATCTTAGTAATAAAACTGACCCAAATACCAATTATAAAATTGGATGTTACAATTCTCCCCCACTTAAAATAAATTCGTCCTCGAATTTGCGAATTAATTTCTCCCCCACTTAGTTTCCCTCCTAACTTGGAGTATCCTTCTCTGAGATGCTCTGTTCACTTTTATTAACTTTTTTGATCAACAACAAATCACAAGTTTCCACTTGGTTTTGATACAATATTCTAGTTTCCATTTACTAGAAATAATTTCTCCTTGCTCCTCATTCTCACCTTTTGATTCAATGAAACCCAACTCTTCACTTATTATGATTTAATTCACGCTTAACCGTATGACAACATGGGACGTCAAGTGTCATAGTTCCTTTAGCTTTCCATCGCTTAGGCATAATTTACATCCCTCAAATAATTATGAAACTTGAAAAGAATATTTCGATTTCCAACAAAGGTTTTCCCATTACCTTAGACTTGTGAAAATAACATATTCACCAACATACAATCTTGTCTAATAATGTACTGAAGTGTGCACATTAACCATGACCATTATGGTTTCATGCAACATGTGGTTTTATGATCCACCATGCTTCCACTACACTCACTTTGCAATGCTGACATCCATGTGAAAGTTTCCATTTTTTTTTTTTTTTAAAGTAGCATTTGCCCACATAATTTCTATTTGCCACAAGATGTCCATCCTGCGTTAGGTGAACACCAAGTCTTGATAATATCTCCTTACAGTTCTTAGTGAATTATTTTTCACTAACATTAGTAGATTTTAGCACCACCAATCTAACTTCATACGCTGTAACACTTAGTGTTATTTGCGCTTCCAATATATATATTTTTTTCCTTTTAGAACAAATTCCATTTTCTAAGACATTCTCCAAAGCCGCAATATTGAATCAACCCTTTTTTTTCAACATTTTTCGTTTCAACTCATCCTGCTCTACAACTACTCAAGTTGCCTCCTTACTGCTAGTCGTCCGCATCAATCCACTAACAATATCCATTTTCACATACCCTTTCCCATTCGGGTTAAGACAACTTTAAATTATAAACAGCCTATCTCCACTGTCACGACACATTTTTTTTTTTTTTTTTTTTACTCCTATGTACCGCTTACATACAATTCTCTGTAGAAGTCCATAATCTACATTAATGGGGTGTCCTCCCACACTTCTATTTTCCACTTCCTTTGCTGCAATTCCTTTTTGTGCTCTCCAAGCACTAGAATAACCTCAACTAGTGAATTTTTATACAATACCTCATCTTTAAACTTTGTAGTCCACCTCAAAAAAATATCCTTCCACAATATTAACACCAATATTTTGTCAAGTGTCCATTTGACTTTTATAAGCTAGTATCCCACACCTTCGTCCATTTGAACAACACGTCCTTCCATGTGAGTCGAGTAATTGGTTTAGCCATACTAGCATATCATGTACGAAACTTCTGTTTGTGATCTACTACTCCAAGAAAACTAGCGAAAACTACCGAAAACTACCGACCTTAATAGCATTTGTGGTCCTCGACGTTAACTTCTCCAAGTCAACTTACATTTCAACTTTTAGAAACAATCCCACACTCCTTCGTCCATTCAGTTTCCAACGAGTTGAGTAGTTTGTTTAACCTTACTGTATGTCGCACAAGTATACATTCTTGCCAACACCATATCGACTTATATCGTGTTATCATCCATATGAGATTCCTTCCCATTTTTCCTTTTTTTTTTCCCTTTCATCTACGGTTTATAGGGCTCCTTTCCATGTTATTTATCACTTTATTGTCGTCACACATATCTTAGCGTGTTCCGTCCCTCTTAATTTTTTTTTTTTATACTTTCCTGACTATCCTGTCGAACTGATCTTCACTTGGAACATCTTACCAACTCCTTTAAGCTTACAGACAAGGGCTTCAACTTTCATTTACAAAAACTAGAAGATGCAATGAAGACTCCTTAAAATAATAAACCAAACATGCAATTCAATCAAAAGAAATAATGCAACACTCAATTTAAATCAAAGCAAATAAAAGCACACAAATATAAAAGACGGTTCAAGTCTTCGTCTTCTTTATCACCAACCTTCCCCACTAGAGGAATTATCCCTAGTACTCTCACCTGGTATTGACTCTTCACCTTCCTCTTGAAAAAAAACATTCACCACACTTTTTGGCTTCACACGCGATGGCGGTTCAGATTCTTACACTGCTTTTGAGGATTGGTTTCCACTCGCCACAAAATCAAGCTTAAGATTAGAATCCTACTAACTTTCACAAAATGAAAGTCAAGAACAAGTTTGTTGTTGGTGAATTCAAAATTTTTATACAAAACACAATTTGTTTCCGGAAACTTTCTTTGCAAACACTTTTTTTTTTTAAACAAAAATCGTTTTTGAAATCTTGACCCTCCGGGTCAGCACCGGAGTGGCCTTAACCTGGCTTTGATACCAAATGTAACACCCGTACCGTCGCAAAAGACGGAACAACATGTAATCCATCCGGTCTAGCCAAAAACGTTTCTTTCTTTAAAATTCACCAGCGAACAAACTTCAAACTGTAACTCTTGAACTTACTAACCTGGGAAAAAGGAAAGAAGGGGGGTGAGTAAACAAGTTTACTCAGTGAGGAGATCAAACTCTGCCCACTGGACATACAGTAATACCGTTCCAAATATAATCAACAACTATTACATATCATAGATTCAGAATGTTTATCAATCAAACAAACAAGCAAACATCTTATTTCTCCTCAATAACTTTCATCTTAGTTTATTCACTTCTGTGGCAGCTACCACATTCAAACATTTTCGTTCGTTTACATTACTTAGTAAGTTTTACTTTCCTTATAGGTTTGGCCATTATCACTTTTTCTGGCTCACAAACCCCATTCTTGGAAGACCACGGCCCATAGCTCGATTCTTCCCGTACTGCTCGTCAGCGGTTTATGACCTGCAATGAACCCGTCGGTCCATTACAGTCCAACATCCTCAAGTATCTTATCCTTTCTCATTCTCATTCTCATTATACGTTCATAATATATTTATAATAATATATATACGTTAACTCATAACATCAAATCATGTAATTAATGTGCTTCACATATATCATGTTACTAGCAACCTACTCTATCATGCACACCAATCCACACAAACACTTCCAATCAACAAACAATTCCCGAATCTATACTCAGCAACTATTGAAGAGTACATAAGGAAAGAGGTTACTGTTATCCGCAAATATCACCCTCACCTTAGCTAGAAGATCCGCTTCAACAACAACCTTCAATCTGCAGCGGTTTAGATAATCTGATCAGAATTTTATATCTAAAATAATAATCCATGATTTAATCTAATATCCAAACCAACTTCTAAATCTTAATAAAATGATTTGGTATTCCTCAAATTAAATTAATTAGACCATAATCTAATAATTTAATATACCATTATTCCACTTTCACGTGTTTGGTTTCATAATCACATCTCAACTCAAACCAATAGCACAACACCACACTCCCACACGTGAACACCAAACCATAAGTCAACTCACGTCCACATGAATTAAGTTGTGGTTCTTGTCTTATATAAGTTAAGATTCATTGGTTTAGACACGGTTCAATAATCAACAAAACACAACAACAACACGAGACAAGAGTACCGCCGTTTACCTTTCTCGGCGTTTACACTCAACGACTCATGACGGATCAACAACACCGATCCACAAAGCTTCAAGCCCACGGTTTTCCCGTCCTCATCTCTCAACAATTAAACCACAACAAATCATAAGACAAAGCTAGAAACTTTCTGCGCAAGTTACAAAACAATCTAGGGTTTCCTTACCCAAAACAAGGCGTGAGACTAATCCCGAAAATCCTTGTGCCCTAGACTCTCTTATAACGACCCTTCAATCCTCAGATGGTGAATGGCAACGTTAAGTGCTGTGGAATCACTTGATATACCGAAAACTCTTTGATGTAACCCACCAAGGAGAAAGAACAAGTTCCAAAGGAACAAAGGAGTTTACCACTCTCAAATAAAAGATAAAAGATTTCTTGATTGAATTATTTCTCTATGAGATTAAATGTGTTTATAAAGAGATAGAAAACTTGGTAACAAAGCCAAGTATTAATTATTCTTGAAACTAAAAGACAATAAAGATAGATAGTTGAATGAAGATTCAACTCTTGGTGTTTCCCTTCCCTAGGTGACTCTAGAACTTCATTTTCGTCACTCTTCTTGGACCACAAAATAAAGTGATTATTTTGGGCTTTCTTGGACTTGAATTAGGCTCAAAGTAGGCTGGACTTGATAGATATCATGCTGGACTTGAGAGATATCATGCTGGACTTGAGATATATCATGCTGGACTTGAGATATATCATGCTGGACTTGAGAGATATCAACTCCAGTAGAAATTCCCATGCTCTATTTGGCCATAATCTCTTGAGTAAACCCATTTAGTGCATTCCTTAGTTGCTTAGCTTTTGCTCTGGTCACTAGTCCTTTAGGTACAAGCAATGGTTCCTCAGCTACAAGCTCCTCAGGTTCAAGCTCAGCTACATATTCCTCAGGTTCAAGCTCAGCTTCCACTTGGTCATCCTCATTGCTTCCCATTATCATATCATGCAGTGGCAAACTCCTTTAGATTGTTAATTGCTATCCCATGGAGTTGTATAGAAGAAGAAGATCCACTCTTGCTCTCTAGGTAAAGCATTCTGCAAGTTAAAGCTTCAATCTTGATATTAAGGACACCATATGTGGAGTCTATCTTGTTTTTCATCTCTATGAGCTTCTTACTTATTTCCATATCTCCATTAGCTTGGACTTGCAGGGCTTGCTGAAGCATACTCTTCATCTCTTGATCTAGAGCAGGAGCTTGTTGGGGTTGTTGTTGAGGATAGACTGGGACCATAAACTGCTAATCTTTACAAACAACATGTATTTGCTGTTGCTGGGTTAGAAAGAGCTTATCTAGCTTCTCAAGCTTCTCATTTATGGCTTGTATTTCCTTTTTATGTCCTTCCTCAGATTCAACACCTCCCCTTAAGCTTTTCTCATATTCCTCACTATGATTTCCATTGGACTGAGCAAGATTCTCCACTAATTCCAAACCTTCATATATATCTCTATTCATGAAGCTTCCATTAGAGGATGTGTCTAGGAGCATCCTGATCTTGGGAAGAACACCTCTATACAAAGTACACAACAAATATTCACTGTTGAATCCATGATGTGGGCATTGTGTTTGATAGCCTTTGAACCTCTCCCATGCTTCACAAAATGGTTCATTATTCTTTTGAGCAAAACCAGAAATTTCATTCCTCAAATGTGCAGTCCTTGAGCTAGTGAAGAACTTTTCAAGGAATACCTTCTTACAATCAATCCAAGAGGTGATCTTTCCTGAATGTAGAGTCCTCTCTTACTGATGGGCTTTATCTCCTAGAGAAAAAGGAAACAACCTCAGCTTCAAGGCATCCTCACTGACTCCATTTATATTGGTGAGGCTACATAGCCTATTAAACTCATCAAGATGGGCAAGGGGGTCTTCAGTAGGAAGTCCATGAAATTTGTTGCTTTGAACCATGGAGATCAGACTACTCTTGATTGTGAAGCTTGTGTTGTGGATAGGAGGAGGTACTATCCCATACCTCTGTGTATGAGTAGTGGGAGAATTACTATCACCAATCTTCCTTCTCCTTTGAGGTTCATTCTGATCCTGTGGGAGTTCCATTTCCACCTCTTCTTCTTTGTTTTTGAGACTCTTAACAGGTGCTCGACCAAGTGCTCGAACACGCACTCGACCGTTTGCCTTTGGGTGCTTGGCAGAGTACCTGGTCGAGTGGTACCTGAAGATCAAAATAGAACACCAGGAAAACAAAGAGGTGAGTAATAGAACAAAATGTAACATAACTTAATCTTGAAATATTGAAATCTCGACTGGAAAATATAAACACTCTACTGGCAACGGCGGCAATTTGAAACAAGAACTTTTTCAAGGTTTTACTTACTTAATGAATGTATGGTAACATGCAAATAGAGACATAAGCAGAGATGATCAGAATGTATGCAAGGTGTTTCAATACCCTTATGATGTTGTAGCATAAAGGATGTCAATCCATAAAGAGTGATTATGCAAGCAGTCAAGATGTGATCAATGCATTCAAGTTAAGCCAAATATCAAGTTGGTTTTGTTACTAACAACCTAATGACAAATATGAAATGCAGAAGATTAAAGCAACGTAAGACAATACTAATGCAGAATTTAACTATAGAACAGGTGCAATAAACAATACTAAGCAGAATTGACTAATAAGCAGAAGAAAACAAGAACAGAACAATGCATAAAAAAAAGAATGGAGCTCGACCAAGCACTCGGTCGAGTGCATGGTCGAGTAGGTGGTCGAGCACTTGGCCGGGTGGTGCATAACAGAAGAACATAAGCAAACTAAAGAACATAGATGCAAAATAAATGATGAAAAATGATTTAACAGAGAGAGCAGTAATAAACAAGGAGCAAATAGGTCCTAGAGATGGGGGTAATTGGTTGGTATCAAGCTAAGCTTACCCAGATTGCTTAACAAACTTAACAAAAGCTAACCCTAGACAATGATCTTCTAATCTTTGCTAATTCACCCTCATGGCAATAACAATCAAGCTTAGATACTCCTAGACCTAGCTCTCACTAGCTAAAAACATATAAAAGCAGGCAATAAACAACCAGATCATTACATGTCAAAAATCACCTTAAACATCTAATCTCTTAGCATGCTTCATAATAATCTCTAGTATTAGCCTTATCTAGCAACTTAGACATTGGTGTGATGCTAAGAAGCTTAAGATCTATCCTTACCCTCTCAGTATAAGAATAGCATAGAGAACAGCTAACCCAAAAGAGATCTATAAACAATCAAGCTTAAACAATCTAGATAAACATAACTCTTTACTAACCTATCCCATCTCTAAGACCCTAAGCCACTAATCAAATCTAAAAATCATCATGAAGAACACAAACCCAGAAAATGATGATATAGACATGGATGGATAGATAATGATGATATGAACAATTTAATACAAAGAAGTAAAAGCAAATACTCAGTAGATTCAAAGTTATGAAGGTTACAAATCTATGAAAATCCTAGAAAAGATAAGAGATGATGCAATAAAGTAAAAGCAGCTAAAAATGGCAAAAACAAGGTTATGACATGTCTTCAGGCGGCTGCAGGGTGCATTGTCCTTTCATAGGAGGAATGGGTACCCTACTTAGCCAGAAGACAAACTAGAAGGTCGGCTGCAAGTGCTTGACCATGTGCTCGGCAAGTAGCTCCACTCTTCGATCTGAGATGACATATGTTCAGTAAAACAGGGATAACGTTTGCACTAGACCTCTGATTGACCTGAAACCAACAGCGCTAGAGGCAACTCGATTTACTACAAATTAGATGAAGGATTCTGAAGCTGAATCGCAATGGAAGATCTTCATTCGGATCGATCTTTGAGGAGCTCGTTATGAATCCGACCATGTACTCGACCGTGTGCCTGCTCGAGTGGTATGGTCGAGTGCCTTCTTTTCCCTTCCTGATACTTCCAATCCTCTTATTTAGCTCCAAAATAACAGCAAGTCATTTCTTACACTTTTAGAGCTCCATAACACCTAATAATACTCCAAATGCACAAATGTATGCAATGCATGCTTCTAAACATCCTAAGTGCATATTTGGACATAAATGGCTATAAAACGTAAGGAATCACTTCTACAAAACATGAACTAAACAAGGCCATAAATATGGTAAAATATACTGACATCAGTTTACTCTGAACGGGCATAGTGTGAAGAAATACATGGCAAATGAGAGCACAGAGGCGGGATCATCTCTGCATCTTTCCAACCCCGCACCAGTCTGAAATGAATCGAAATTCAAGCTTAGCGACTATAAACAAGCTCACTTGGGAGGAAATCCCAATGGCGGAGTTATAAATATAACTTACGTTTTTAAGTCCTTTCTCTCCTCAGTATTTTCAAGCTACCCGATGGGCTACGCGATGCCATACCCGATCAACCCCTCGGATGCTGGTCCGAGCAAGTCATCCGTGCACATAACCTAGCTCTCTAATGAGCGAATCCCGGTGCCTGCTGAAGCTGGTGACAACCCTGGCTACACGTTGGCAAGCATGGAGGCTTCTACAACCTCCTTTTTCACCAACCCATGAGGTACCACAATCATCGAAACCTTTGTAAATAACATTGCATTTAGTTTTATTTTATTTTGTATGATTCTTGGTGATGTAGTACTTTTCTATCAATTATTTTATCAATCCACAATTTGCAATCAATCAACACACCAAGAATACATAAAATGCTTAATCTATTCTCAATCAGATAAAAGTTCTTTTGTCTCCAATTTATCTAATTAAATGATTCAAATAAAAGAAACAAGAAAATGCAACTAAAGGCAAATAGAACACAACTAGCAAATATACTAAAAATCAAGAATTAACAAGAGAACCTTGGGCAAGGTAACTGACTTGGGAGATAGCTAATCAATCCTAGATGTCTAAGTAACAGTTAAGAACAATCCTATGGCTAGAACACTAATGCAAATCAATTCATTTCCATGATAGAAATCCTATGCTAGTCAGATGATAATCAACAATTTCCAAAGGTAATCACAGGACAAGCATGCATTAAGAACAAGTTCTAATACCACTAAGCACCCTAATCATCAATTGTCATTGGCTAGGAATGCAAAGCTCTTAAGAAGTTTGGCTCAGGAATTTCATCAAACACCTTGTGGGCAAGGAAATCCTAAAGTCTAGATTTTAAGCTTGATCAAGGCTATCCAGCAATATTAACACTAATCAAGATAGGAAATGCATAAAACAAGCCCTAGACATCAAAGATCAACCATCTATCTCCCTAATCTACCAAGCCCAAAGTTCTTAAAAGATCTACTCACTAATCACCATGATCACACAAAGGAAAGAGGTTTGTCTTTGATAAATCATAATAAAAGCTTGTAGATTAAAAGATTTGAAAGACTAATTACTATTAAAACTGGAAATCCACACAAAGATTCAACAAAACCAAGTATGGAAATGCTTAAGAACCCTAAGTGGCTGCTAAAAACTCAGATAAGATAAGATATCAGTCTCCTTAATAGGTTTAGAGTATTTATAGTCAAGTAGAAAAGAACCCAGGTCAACCCAAATTAAACTGGGTCAAACCCGGTTTTGATAATAAAACATTGAGAAGATGGCCCCAGCGGCCAGCGTTTGGCCGCTTGCCCTTAGCCGCTGGTGCACTCGCTTGTTTCTTCAGGAACTTCATCGGCCATGGTTTGGCCGCTGGTGCACGGCCGCTGGTACACTCGCTTATCTCCTCAGGAACTTCATCGGCCATGGTTGGCCGCTGGTGCACGGCCGCTGGTACACTCGCTTATCTCCTCAGGAACTTCATCGGCCATGGTTTGGCCGCTGGTGCACGGCCGCTGGTGCAATCGCTCTACGCACGTCCTCCTCACTCGGCCACTGCTTGGCCGCTGGTTCTTGACCGATGATGGGCATGTATGCTTCTTGATCCCTTGTCACTTCTCCAATTTCACTTCTTTATGCTTCTTTGCACCAAAACAAGTCCAAATGCTCCAAATGTGTAGGGATCACTCCAAGAACCTGAAAGATAACAACTAGATGCAAATGCTCCTAAAAAAACCTAGAATGACATGATTATGCAACAAGATTATATAAAAACAAGGCTTAAAACCCAACAAAAACACAAGATATCAACTCCCCCAAACTTATCTCTTGCTGGTCCTCAAGCAAGAACTAAACAAAAGTGAGAGAGAGAGGTTTGAAAAAGGGATTCAGAACCAAAAAGCATCATTAAAGGATTCAAACCACAGTCCTTAAATGCAGTTCAATGGTGCTAAGATCAATCAAAGTCCTTACAAATATTTTTCTAAGCTTAACACAATGCACCACTCTAGTTCATCTTCTATCTATTGGTAAAGACTTGCAATCCTATTGAACATCTCTTTCACATTCATTAAGGTGTTTAGTGTGATCTTGCAAATGGAAAATAAATCAAGCTCAATTGGTTTAAGGGAAAGGCTGCTTATAAAGTGGTTGGATAATGGTGCTTTTTGGGTGGTTAACTCTCAAACAAAGAGGAATGCTAGACAATCATGAAATCTATCTAAGACCAAGAATAATTTGGGCATACAAAACTTAGCTCTTGATGTTCTACCCACCTAAAAGCTTTTCTACCCCTTATTCTCATCTTCCTTATCTTTCTTTTTAACCCAAAAACTCAACCTTATTCAATTCAACCCCTTTTTCTTCTTTACTTAAGGTCTTAACCCAAATGAAAGTTCCATGAGCTAGCATTCATAGTCCATATGCAAGATAATTTTAAGATCAAATTAAAGTCCAAATAATATAGAGATGCAGCAATGATCAAGCAAGCTTTACACCAGATGAAAATGCTTTCAAGTGACAAAATGCTTCTAAGCTTAGATTCTTCATTTTTTCCCAAAGATTAAAGAAGCACCAATTAGCTATAAATGAGGGCTTTGGGTTCAATCCTAAAACTCAACCTTTACAAGGCAATTTCATCATCATCCCCAAATGCAAATGCATACTAAATGTTTCTAGACTCAACCCTAAACACAAGAATGAATATGCAAAGCTAAATGCATTTTTTTTTTTTTTTTTTAATTTTTCAAAATTTTTTTGATTTTTCTCAAAACATAGCTAGTAACAATGCATCACACAAAACATGAAAATCAAAATAGAACACAATGTTAGATGGCTAGTCTCTTCCCCAAACTTAATTCACACAGTCTCTGTGTGAGAAAAGTTGAGAAAGAGATTAATAAGACCAAAAATAAAAAGAAAATATGAAAAAGACTCTTATGTACAAGGACTTGGAGTGTACCTCTAGTTCATGGAGAGGTCAAGAGAGTATGAGGAGTTACTAGAGCATGGTGTTGGAGACTTCTCTGCTCTTCTCTTCTTCCTTTGTCTCCTCTCACATGATGAAGCTCTCTGTGGGTCATAGAAGCCAAGGGCAGTACTAGCTTCACCATTGACTGAGTGTCTCTCCATTTCAGCCTCAACCACAGTTGCTTGTTCCTCTCTTGAATCCACAACAACTTCAGGGGTTGAATTTGTGGCATTTGCAATTTCAAGTTTTGCTTCCACATGTTTCAATCTCTTTGAAAGGCTTGTCATACCCTTGACTAACTTCTTGATGTTCTTCCCTTGCCACTTAGCCAAACGCTGGAGAAGGTTGATATGGGAGTGTGCTTCTCTAAGAGACTTGTTTTCTGTGGTTTCCTCAAATGGCTGGAAATCATACCTAGCACTACAATAAACTGGGCTAGGAGGAGCTGCTTGATGTGTGTCCTCTGCTTGCTCTTCCCTTGAAGTCTTTATTGGACCTACTGGCCCATCATCCTGAAAGGAGTACATGAACTCATCTTCGATCTGGCCATACATACCATGCTCCATATAAAGGGTAGTGACATCCTTTTGAGGAAGCAAGAGCCTCTTCTTTTCCATGCTTTTGAAAATGTGGCCAATGTAGACATAGGAACCCTTCTTAGTTTGGCCATCTAAATAAGCAGTCTTCTTGAGATAGACTGGATCAAGCTTTGCAATGTCAAGGTCAAACTCACCAAGCTCAACTCCTTTTGCTTGCAAAATTGGAGTGACAAGTCCACCCATACTTAGAACTGGGGTTTTGTCTTTTGTTGTCCAAACCCAGCTTTGGTAATGAAGCATTTGGTGAAGAAAAACAGCAGCAACACAAGTGTTTTCAGCATTGGACAATGGAGGATTCCTTTGTTCATTGGCTCTTATGAAAGGTTGTAGCCCTGCTAGAAGACAGCCAAGTTCATTGGCTAGAACTCCTCCAGCTTCTCTTCTTGCAAAAAGAGTGTGAGAGAGAACCTTCTGAGCATATCTCACTATAGGATGCTGGATGCCTGAGTTCTTAACTAGACCAGCTTTGTATTTTCCCATACCAATACCTTTCCAAAAAGAATCAAACTCCTTAGGGTCAATGTTGTACTCTAGCCTTGTTCCTGGTTGAAAACCATATATAGCTCCCAACTCTCCAAAGGTCATCTTGTAATGCTTCCCTTGAATTTTAAACTCAAAATGCCCAAGGTCATTTTTCTCCTTCACCATCTCATCTTCATAATAAGTCACTGACAAAGAAGCAAGGAACTCTCTTGTTGGCTCAACATAGGTGGGAAAAGCCATATTGAAGAACTGTCCTAATCCCAAAGTTGTGAAGATAGTTTGCATGTCTTCAAGGAGGCCAGCATTATGAAGGAATTCATGATCTGGATATCTAGTTGGAGCAAACTTGATCTTCTTAAGGTGTTTCATCAGTTGGGAATAGGTAGGTTTCTTCTTCATTGGTTTAATCTGCTTTTCTTTGGCAGCTGGAGGTGGTGGAGAATCAAACTCACTCTCACTCATATCATTTTCCTCTGAATCATTAACCTCCATCACAAGCTCCTTACTCTTCTTCTTGATTGCTAGAGCCTTTTGTTTACCAAGTGAGGACTTAGGTTGAGTTGCTGTCTTCTTCTTCTTATCAACAACCTTTACCACAACCTCTTTGGCTTTAGTTTGTTTCTCTCCATGTCTCAAGTTGGTTCTAGCCATTGTTCCTATTAAAAATACAAAAACACTTGAGAAATATTAGTAAGGATCACTAGGAGCCACAAGTTGAATCAACAACTAGAAAGTGCCTAGTATTTAATAGATAAATCAATATAATTAAACCAATGAGCAAAATGGAACCACTTAGATACAAATTTCTCAATCTAACTCAAAATTACATCTAGAAAAAACTCAATTAACCACTAAACATGATCAATTGGTCCCCAAAATTGATAGTCTCTTCCAAGATGCTTAATTGAACAATAAACAAGGTAAATGATCAATAAATTTTAAATTTCCCCAAAATTTTATTTTTAAGAATTCTCAAGAACCCTAATTTCTCATAAATCTAAAATTTCGAAATTAAACACCAAACAAAGTCACTCAAATGAAATTGTAATAAGATAACATCAATATCCAGCTTTACAACTCAAAATAAATGCAAAAATCACTTGCTGGTCGGTTCTAGCAAAATTTTGGGCTCAAACTTGAATAAGAGAAGATAGGGGAAATTGAATGTCTTACCTTGTTGTTGATGAGGAGCGAATAGGAACTAGTAGGATGGGTTAGCAGTGATTAAAAGAAACAAGATCAACACACCAAGAAATTTTGAAATTGGTTGAGAAAAGAGAAAGATACAAAGATTTTAGTGCTCTAAAGGTTTTTTGGGAACTTGAAATCGACAAAGAGAGAAGATGGGAGAGAGTTGTCGGGTTTAAGGAGGCTGAGGGAAGGAAGAAACACGCCAGAATTGAGTTAAAAAAAATTGAAAATCAAACCGGTTTACTAGGATTGGACCGAATTGAACCGAAAAGGGGAAGAAGGCTTACCTTGGTCCGTGCCAGCGGCCGGCGTTTGGTCGATGGCCTAGGCCGCTGGTACACTCGCTAACAGGCTTCGATTGTTCATTGGCCATGGTCCAACCGATGGCCCTGCCCGCTGGTGTACTCTCTAACAGGTCCACGAATTGCACATCAATGCTTCATCGGCCACGGTCCGACCGATGGCCCTGACCGATGGGACATTCACTAACAATCTTTGACTTCTCATGCGGCCAAACCTCGACCGATGGCCCTGACCGCTGGTGTACTCGCTAACAAGCTTCGATTGTTCATGCGGCCAAACCTCGACCGATGGCCCTGACCGCTGGTGTACTCGCTAACAAGCTTTGATGGTTCATGCGGCCAAACCTCGACCGATGGCCCTGACCGCTGGTGTACTCGCTAACAAGCTTCGATGGTTCATGCGGCCAGGCTTCGGCCGCTGGTCCAAGGCCGTTGACACACTCGGGCACCACTTAGCCAATTCAGTTGGTTCTTAACTCCATCTGTTGAAGATCCAAATACACACAAGCCTCCAAACTTTCCAAATCTCAAAATTTAAAACACAAAGCCTTAAACACACATACTAAAAGAAAATAAAAGGTATGTACAAAAGGATACCATGGGAATGCCTCCCAAGTTTGCTTGTTTTACGTCTCTAAGCTTGACGTTACCGCACCGCTTAGGCGTCTTGAGGTTCTGAGAGAGAAATAGTTGTTCCCTCCTCAATGAAGTCATTTGCCAAGTAGCTCTTCAACCTCTGTCCATTAACCACAAACTCATTTCCAGCCTTGTTCAGCAACACAAAGGCTCCATAAGGTCTAACCTCCTTGATCTTGAATGGTCCTGACCAGCGGGACTTGAGCTTTCCCGGGAATAGTTTCAACCGGGAATTGAACAGCAACACCAAATCTCCTTCCTTGAAAACTCTTGGAAGAATCCTCTTGTCATGGAATGCTTTTGTCCTCTCCTTGTAGATCTTTGAACTCTCATAAGCCTCAAGGCGGATCTCCTCTAACTCATTCAATTGTATCAGGCGTTTCTCATGAGCACTCTTGATATCAAAGTTAAGAAGCTTAACTGCCCACATTGCTTTATACTCTAACTCAACTGGCAGATGACAAGACTTTCCATAGAGAAGGTTGAATGGAGTTGTCCCAATTGGTGTCTTGTAAGCAGTTCTATATGCCCATAGAGCATCATCTAACTTCTTTGCCCAATCTTTCCTTGTGATACCAACTGTTTTCTCAAGAATTGACTTGATTTCCCTGTTTAAAATCTCAACCTGACCACTAGTTTGGGGATGATAAGGTGTAGCAACCTTATGCTTAACTCCATGCTTCTTGAGACGACTCTCAAAGACTTTGTTAACAAAGTGTTTTCCTCCATCACTAATGACCACTCTTGGAATACCAAACCTTGGAAAAATGATTGTCTTGAACAGCTTCAACACAACCTTTGCATCATTGGTAGGACAGGCTATGGCTTCCACCCATTTAGAGACATAATCAACAGCCACCAGTATGTAGTTATTACCATATGAAGAAGGAAATGGTCCCATGAAGTCAATACCCCAGACATCAAACACTTCAACTTCTAATATAGGAGTTTGTGGCATTTCATTTCTCCTGCTGATGTTTCCTTTTCTTTGACATGAATCACACTTGGAGATGATCTCTTGGGTGTCCTTGAACATAGTTGGCCACCACAAACCAGCTTGAAGAATCTTGGTGACTATCTTATATGTAGCAAAATGACCTCCATAGGCAGCCCCATGACAAAGTTCTACCAAACCTTCTATCTCTTCTCTGGCAACACATCTTCTGTAAATCTTGTCCTTACAAAGAGTGTAAAGGTAACGTGCATCCCAATAGTAGTTGTTTATGTCCCTGAAGAATTTTTTTCTATCATACCCAACCAGATTTGGTGGCTCAATCCCACAAGCAAGATAACATAATCAGCATACCAAGGGCCATTCTCTTCCAACCTCATGACCTCTCCAAGCTTTTTCCAGGTCTCATTGGTCTTGTCAAGTAGTTGAATTGCCATTATCTGCTCTTCAGGCAGTGCATCATTGATTGGAATCTTATTGTCAATCCTTAATCTAGATAGATGATCAGCTACTCCATTCTCAATACCCTTCTTGTCTTTAATCTCCAAATCAAACTCTTGAAGTAGCAGTATCCATCTCAACAGCCTTGGTTTAGCATCCTTCTTTGCCAAAAGATGTCTCAATGCTGCATGATCTGTGTGAACAACTACTTTTGACCCCACCAAATATTGTCTAAATTTTTCAAATGCAAAGACAATAGCTAGGAGCTCTTTTTCTGTTGTAGCATACTTGACTTGAGCTTCATCCAAGGTTCTACTTGCATAGTATATAACATGAAGCTTCTTATCTTTTCTTTGACCAAGCACTGCTCCAACTGCATAGTCACTAGCATCACACATGATTTCAAATGGCAAACTCCAGTCTGGGGGTTGAACTATTGGAGCACTAACCAACTCTTCCTTTATCTTCTTGAAAGCTTGAAGACACTCCTCATTAAACTCAAATTCAACTTCCTTACACAGCAACCTTGTAAGAGGTCTAGAAATCTTTGAGAAGTCTTTAATGAACCTTCTGTAGAAACCAGCATGGCCCAGAAAGCTTCTTATCCCCTTGACTGAATTTGGTGGTGCTAGATTGGTCATCACATCAATCTTAGCTTTGTCAACTTCAATGCCCTTCTCAGAAATCTTATGACCCAACACAATTCCTTCTTTCACCATGAAGTAACACTTCTCCCAATTCAAGACCAGATTTGTATCCTCACACCTCTTTAAGACCCTGCACAAGTTAGAAAGACAACCAGAAAAAGAATCTCCATAGACAGAGAAGTCATCCATGAAGACCTCCACAACATCCTCAATTAGATCAGAAAAAATTGACATCATGCATCTTTGGAAAATAGTTGGAGCATTACACAGTCCAAATGGCATCCTTCTATAAGCAAAAGTACCATAAGGACATGTGAAAGTAGTCTTTTCCTGATCATTGGGATGTATGGGGATTTGAAAGAAACCAGAATAACCATCAAGAAAGCAATAATGAGTATGACTAACAAGCCTCTCTAACATTTGATCAATAAATGGTAAAGGGAAATGATCTTTTCTAGAAGCAGCATTGAGTTTCCTATAATCTATACACATTCTATGACCAGTTATAGTCCTAGTAGGAATTAGCTCATCTTTATCATTCTTAACAACTGTAACTCCTCCTTTCTTTGGCACCACATGTACAGGTGAGACCCATGTACTATCTGATATAGGATATATGATGCCAGCATCAAGGAGTTTAAGAATCTCTTTCCTCACCACATCTCTTAAATTAGGGTTTAACCTTCTTTGTGGTTCAATGGAAGTCATTGATTCATCATCTAAATGAATTCTATGCATGCAAAGAGTTTCTGAAATTCCTTTAATGTCATCAAGTGAATAACCAATAGCTCTCCTATACTTTTTTAATTCATCTAGAAGAGTAACAATTTCTTGTTCACTAAGTTCCTCATTGATAATGATAGGGTAAGTAGAGTTTTTACCTAGGAAAGCATACCTTAGCCCCTTAGGGATTGGTTTGAGTTCAATCTTAGGTGCCTTAAGCTCACTCCAATCTCCATTTGAGTCTACCTCAACTGAACACACCAATTGCTCCTTTAACTCAAGGAAGCTTCCATCATCACTAGAAGGCTTGTGAGAGTCAAGAATCTTTTCATAACCTTCACAATCTTCCTTTAGTAAACCAAACTCTCCTTGTTTAACTGTCAAAGTGCTTTGGAGCTCATCTTCTATTACCAATTCCTCCAAAAGTTCATCAGCCAAAGCTTCCATCTTCTCAATGTAGAACACTTGACCGCCAATTGTTGGCTTCCTCATCACTTGATTTATGTCAAAAGTCAAAGCTTCCTTGCCCAAATTCAACTGAATCTTCCCACCTTTCACATCAATCATTGTTTCTGCTGTTCTTAAGAATGGTCTTCCTAAGATGAGTGGATCCTTTGGTTCTTCATGCATTTCAAGAACAACAAAGTCAGTTGGGATTTCAAAATGACCAATCATCACTGGTAGATCTTCAAGTACTCCAACTGGTGTTCTAACTGATCTGTCAGCTAGGACAAGGGTGATCATACACTTCTTGTAGTGTGTGAAACCTAGTCTCTTTGCAACTGAGAGAGGCATCAAGCTCACACTGGATCCCAGATCACATAAACAATGGCTAAAGGATAGAGGTCCCAAAGTGCAAGGGAGAGTGAAGCTGCCAGGATCTTCAAGCTTCTTTGCTACTACCTTGTTTTGAATGATAGCACTACACTCATGAGTCAAGATAACCATTCCTTGGAGAGCTTTCTTCTTTTCCAAAACTGCATCCTTGAGGAACTTGCTGTAAGAGGGATTCAACAAGAATGCATCAATGATAGGCATTGTGATAGCAACATTCTTCATTTGTGCATCAAACATGGCTCTATACTTGTCCACTTGTTGCTTCTTGAACCTTCCAGGAATTGGCAGCCTTGGTTCATAAGGTGGAGGCACAAACAGAGTTTCTTTGGTAATACCTTTACTTTTCTTGGAAATTTCATCAATGGTCTTGTCTTGCTTAGGCTCCTCAACCACTTTACTCTTCCCTTTGTCAACCACAACTTGTTCAGCTTCTTTGTCTTTACCCAAGTCTTTCAATATCAACTGATCTTCACCCTCAATCTCAACCACTACCTCCCCTTCTTTAGGCTCATTGTCCCTATTGAGCTCATTAGTTTGTAGTTGCCTACCACTTCTCAACATGATTGCATTGATGAACTCTTTGGGGTTTGGTTCAGGTTTCCCTGGTAAGGAACCCATTTGTCTTGTTGATGATGAAGAAGCTTGTTCTTGGACTTGTGTTTGCAGCCTCTCAATCTTAGCATTTAACTCACTTTAGACATTTTCAACCTTGTGGTGCATTGCTTTCATTTGTGTAGCAAGTTCAATTGCACCTCTCCCTTGGCCTTCTAGGAGTTGTCTAAGTAAAGCATTTGTGTCATCTGCTTGACCTTGATGATTGGGTGCATTCACTTGTTGCTGAGGGTGAGAATAAGTCTGAGGCTTGGCTTGGTAGTTTCCTTGAGGTTTTGGCTGATAGTTGGGTTGAGATGGAAAACCAGGTGGTTTTTGTGGTGGATAAGACTGATCTTGTGGGTTCTCCACATTTGTGCTGCGGTAAGAGAGGTTAGGGTGTTGGCGGTAATTGGGATTGAATTTGTTATATCCTTGGCCACCCACATAGTTGACTTCCTCTTGACCTTCTACACAAACCTCCAGGCCTTCCTGATAAAGCTCACATTCATTGACAAAGTGAACTTGCTTTTGGTTGGCCATAAGCATCTTGTCCATCTTGTCATTCAATGCTTTAATCTCCTTTCTGTGCTGCTCAATTCAGATCAGAGTAATCTCTTGAGGTTCTATCATAATCTTCCCCATAGTTGCCATCACTTTGAGCAAGATTCTCCACCAAAGTCATACCAACATCAACATCTTGGCCAAGGAAGTTGCCATTACTTGCTGTGTCAAGCAACATCCTGATTTTTGGTAGCACCCCTCTGTATAATGTGCTAAGAAGAGACTCCTTGGAGAAACCATGATGAGGACATTGCATAGTATAGCCTTTGAATCTCTCCCATGCCTCACAGAAACTCTCATTTCCCTTCTGAGCAAAGCTTGATATCTCATTTCTTAACCTTGCTGTTCTTGTAGTTCAGAAAAACTTGGAGAGGAAGGCTCTCTTGCACTGATCCCAAGAGGTGATTGATCCCACTGGTAGGTTCTTCTCCCAAGTCCTAGCTCTATCTCCAAGAGAAAACGGAAATAGGCGGAGTTTGAATGCATCATCAGAGATACCATTGATTTTTACTGTCCCACACATCATATCAAACTGATCCAAGTGATCAAGAGGGTCTTCCATAGGCAGACCATGGAACTTTGAGCTCTGCACCATGTTAATAAGACTCGACTTGATCTCATAGTTGTTATTCTCAACAGCAGGTGCTCTAATTCCTTGGCGGTTCCCATGAATGTTTGGCTGATCAAAAGCTCCAATGACTCTTGGTTGTCTTGGAGGGTGGATAGGAGCTTGGTTTTCATTGTGCTGATCATTTCCATTATGACCAGCAGCAGCAGGCGGATTATTGTCCATGGCTTGGCGGGCTAAACGACGGTTCTCTCTTTCAAGTCGGGGTACGTCGTCAACAGGCTGAAACAAGTGTGCTAGGCCGTGGCTTCTCAAGTTCATACACCCTGAAAATCAAAGACAAACCACCAATGCAACCCAAGTAACAAACTGTGCAAAGTAAAATGAATAGTCTCAAGCAAAGATGAAATCCTAATGGTCAATTAGAATGCAAACGGGCAACGGCGCCAAATTGATGTAGTACTTTTCTATCAATTATTTTATCAATCCACAATTTGCAATCAATCAACACACCAAGAATACACAAAATGCTTAATCTATTCTCAATCAGATAAAAGTTCTTTTGTCTCCAATTCATCTAATTAAATGATTCAAATAAAAGAAACAAGAAAATGCAACTAAAGGCAAATAGAACACAACTAGCAAATATACTGAAAATCAATAATTAACAAGAGAACCTTGGGCAAGGTAACTGACTTGGGAGATAGCTAATGAATCCTAGATGTCTAAGTAACAGTTAAGAACAATCCTATGGCTAGAACACTAATGCAAATCAATTCATTTCCATGATAGAGATCCTATGCTAGTCAGATGATAATCAACAATTTCCAAAGGTAATCACATGACAAGCATGCATTAAGAACAAGTTCTAATACCACTAAGCACCCTAATCATCAATTGTCATTGGCTAGGAATGCAAAGCTCTTAAGAAGTTTGGCTCAGGAATTTCATCAAACACCTTGTGGGCAAGGAAATCCTAAAGTCTAGATTTTAAGCTTGATCAAGGCTATCCAGCAATATTAACACTAATCAAGATAGGAAATGCATAAAAAGAACCCTAGACATCAAAGATCAACCATCTATCTCCCTAATCTACCAAGCCCAAAGTTCTTAAAAGATCTACTCACTAATCACCATGATCACACAAAGGAAAGAGGTTTGTCTTTGAGAAATCATAATAAAAGCTTGTAGATTAAAAGATTTGAAAGACTAATTACTATTAAAACTGGAAATCCACACAAAGATTCAACAAAACCAAGTATGGAAATGCTTAAGAACCCTAAGTGGCTGCTAAAAACTCAGATAAGATAAGATATCAGTCTCCTTAATAGGTTTAGAGTATTTATAGTCAAGTAGAAAAGAACCCAGGTCAACCCAAATTAAACTGGGTCAAACCCGGTTTTGATAATAAAACATTGAGAAGATGGCCCCAGCGGCCGGCGTTTGGCCGCTTGCCCTTTGCCGCTGGTGCACTCGCTTGTTTCTTCAGGAACTTCATCGGCCATGGTTTGGCCGCTGGTGCACGGCCGCTGGTACACTCGCTTATCTCCTCAGGAACTTCATCGGCCATGGTTTGGCCGCTGGTGCACGGCCGCTGGTGCAATCGCTCTACGCACGTCCTCCTCACTCGGCCACTGCTTGGCCGCTGGTTCTTGACCGATGATGGGCATGTATGCTTCTTGATCCCTTGTCACTTCTCCAATTTCACTTCTCTATGCTTCTTTGCACCAAAACAAGTCCAAATGCTCCAAATGTGTAGGGATCACTCCAAGAACCTGAAAGATAACAACTAGATGCAAATGCTCCTAAAACAACCTAGAATGACATGATTATGCAACAAGATTATATAAAAACAAGGCTTAAAACCCAACAAAAACACAAGATATCACTTGGATTCTTTTTCAGAGTTTTATTAACACAGGGACTGTGTAATTTAAGTTTGGGGAGGGTCCTAGAATGTATTTAACATTATGTTTTATTTTCTTATTTTCTTATTTCAAATTTTTGCATGCTATTTTTATTCATTTGTGTCAGCATTTATTTTCATTGAAAAAAACCAAAAAATTTGAAATTTTTTAATAGAAAAAATAAATTATAATAATATATATAAAAAAAGAGTGTTCATATAGTTGCATTTACATATTAGGATTGAGTCTAGTTTGCTTCATATAGGATTGTTGCATATGCATCTTAGGGGACAATGATTAAAACCACCTTGTTTAAAGTCAAACCTTACGATTGAAGTTATAGCCCTTAATCACAGTTTATTGTTGCTAGATCAATCTTTGGAAAAAATGAAAAATATTTGTTTAAAACCTTGTGTCTTTTAAATGCTTCCTCCACTTGCTTGAAAATCGAATAATCTCTATATTATTGTACTTAACTTGAACTTAAATTGTCTTGCTTATGGAATTTGAATACTTGCTCTTTGTAACTCTAAACTCAGGTTAGCACTCCATTTTTGCCAATTCGTTTAACCCGATTTGTTTTTCCCTACCCTCGAACCGAAACCATTCTTTCAAACCTTGTTGTGAATTGTTGAGTGAGGCCTTTTCATTGTGCTATAGGTTGTGAAACCTTGAGAGTATTGAGAACGACAAAGAACTGGCTCTTGATTTAGCTAAGTTAGAATCATTTGGACTAGCTAATAGAATCGGTTTTGAAAGATAGGTGGTTAGCATGTTTATTTGGGGTTAGGCTGAGAACTTAAAAAAAAAAATCTCTAAGGTTCCAATCAAGTAGCTCTAAGTCTCTTAGTAAAAAAATAGAGAAAAAAAATCTTGCAATAGTCTCCTAGAAAAAAAAAAGGAACATTATTAGGAGTTTAGCAAAGAAAGAAAAAGAAAAAAAGAAAAAGAGAGCTGATGTTTAAAGTTTAGACCTTAGGGATTATTATTAAAAAAAAAAGAGTCAAAATCAAGGATGTGGGTAGTTTTATTCTAGGGGGTTTGATAAAAAAAAAGGGGATGAATGACAAAAAGGTAGATTATCAAGAGTTAAGCTTTGTATGCCCTAATTGTTCTCAATCTTAGATAGTTTTCACAACTGTCTAGCATTCCTTCTTTCGAGAAAAAACCACCCAAATAATTTGTTTGAAACCACCTTACCAAAAAGTCTTACCCTTGAAACCGATTGAGCTTGATTCACCTTCCATTTGCAAGAATTCGCCAAACATTTTAATGAATGTGAAAGAGATGTTCTTTGGAATTGCAAGTCTTTACTTTTAGTTGGAGGTTGAACTAGATCGATGCATGGTGATAAGCATAGAAAAATATTTGTAAGTATGTTGATTTATCTTAGCACCATGAAACTATCTTTAAGGACTATAGCTTAAATCTTTCGCTTAGCACAAAAAGGTTATAAGTCCCCATTTTTAAAACTCTTCCTCCTACTTCATTGCTAGAGGACTAGCAAGATTTAAGTTTGGGGGTCTGATAACTCTCTAATTTACATGTTTTAATCATCCTTTTTTGTCCATATTTTGCATTGTTTATACCCTTACCTTAGCATTTTTAGGTCATTAACAGTAGGAATTCGCATTTAGGCCATTTAGGGTGTTGCATTCTTGCATTTGCATACTTTGGGTGAAAACAGGTGCTTTAGAGCCTAAAATGGGGAGAAACAAGGACAAATCCGAGCATGTATCCGAAGGAGCTATTGAGCTGGAAGAACAGTCCAAACCCCAACCCGATCGAGGAGGATCCAAGAGAAGGAAGAATAACCAGAAGACCTACCCGAGGAGTAACCCGACCTCATCCTCGTGCACCCCATCGAGCAGACCCTCAGGCAGGACTAGGAAGCTAGGTCAAAGGGGTTTCCATATCTAAACCCCCCCCTCTTCTTCCTCTCGCCCTAGCACGCCGCAGCCACTCAAACCAGAGAGCGAGAGCTTCTGAGAGAGATCTTGAGTGACTCAAACACTTTTTCTCTTCTTTGTTAGGATTCATTTTATCTTTTTGCTATCCTTTTAGACTTTTACTCTGTACTCTTCACCTCTATTTTTATATTTCAATACAATGCAATTTTCGTTTATCTATGCTTTTGTTTTCTCTACAATGAAATCTGAGTAGTGAAACAAAATTTCTAGGGTTGGGATACACGATTATGTGTACTTGATCGGTTAGGATGTCTTAGCTTGGTTGTTTATGTTTTTTAAATTCCCTTCTAGATTGGTGTTCTTAATGCTATCAACAAACCGAGAGGTTGAGATTAGATCTAGGGTGTTTTACCATCGAGAGGTGTAGATGAAATGCTTGAACCAATCAATGCTAGAGATTTACTCACTTAGCCTAAGAGACTAGATGTGTAAGAATTTTATTGACAATAATGAATCGGTTTTTATTGCCTGCTTAGTCATGTTTCTTAAACGAGAGTTGGGTAGGGGAGTGATCAAGGTTGATTGTTTCTATCACGAGAGTGTTTTAACAAGGTTTTAGAGATTCATTGTCTAGGAAATATATGCTTGAGGCATGTAGGACATCCATACTGGTCAGGAACACTTAGGAGTCGATTACCCCATCCTTAGGAGCTTTCACATTTTGATTGTTTACATTGTCATTCATAACTCGACCCCTTACCCAAACTGGTAGTCGATCACCAGCTTCGTGTAACCCTTCATGCTGTTCATACTCATCTTGCTTACTCGATCACCCCACCCGATCCTGTACTCGAATTTTTGCATGGAGTGCTTAGGTCGTGTGGTTTTTGTTTATTTTCTTTCTTTATTTATTTTAGGATTGTTAGATCAAAACCATTTATTGCTTGGCTTGACTTGCATAGTTCTGATCACATCTCATCTGCTAGCATAACTTCTATTTGGATTGATAACCCTTTGTACTACAATTGCATAGGGAATTGATACCCTGGGTGAAAATCCTGTTATCAAAAGACTATCATCCGCAAATAACAAATGTGTTATAGGCGGGCACTTATTTGCCACCTTAATTCTAGTAATCCGCTTATTAGCCTCCGCCTTTGAATATTGGCAATCAAAACCTCCGTACATAAAATAAATAAGTAAGGTGAAAGAGAACCTTGTACTCCACCGATGAGACACAAAACATAATTCATGAAATCCAAATCTCCGAAAACCCCATTTTCTGCAGTGACGGTGCCAAAAAATCTCACTCAACCCTATCATACGCCTTACTCATATCTGTCTTAATGACCATAAACTTCCCTTTACATGAATTATTCGTTCGCAACCCATGAAACATCTCCTAAACAATGAGGATGTTGTCTGAGATCAAACGTCCTGGCACAAACGCAGATTGAGTTTCCGAGATTAAACCAGGTAATATCAACTTAAGCCGGTTACACAAAATTTTAGACAAGACCTTATATCCCATATTGCACAAACTAATAGGACGCAGCTCCGTCATCCGGGTCGGTTTTGCGACCTTCGGATAAGGCAAATATGGGTTTGATTTAAACTTTTATCAAAAACCCCTTCCTCAAAAATCGATTAACCAAAGAAACAAGATCTTCCTTTACAACTCGCCATGCCTTCTGAAAAAACAAGGCTGTAATCCCATCAAGGCCTAGAGCTTTATCCGGGTGCATCATAAATAAAGCCCGCTTTACCTCTGCTTATGTGGCATGAGCCGTTAAGCGGGCATTATCCGCCTCTGTGATGACTGTGTTAACTTCCCGTAAAGGATCCTCAAAATTACTCGGGTGTATCGAAGAAAACAACTCCTCAAAATATGTTACCGCCGTATCACAAATTGTCGCATCCTCCGTAGACCATACATCATGTTTGTCAAAAAGACCAACAATCCGATTACGGGCCCGTTTCTGCTTAGTTTGGGCCTGGAAATACTTAGTGTTCTTGTCCCTCACCCGCAACCACCGATTCCAACTCTTCAAGTACCAATGGACCTCTTCATCCTTGTAAGCCTCTCGTAGATGGGCACTGAGATTTGATATAACTTCCGGAGTGGACGCACCATCGGCTTGAGCCCTCTCCAATTGTCGTTTTAGATCATCAATCAAATCTCTACCATACGGAACCTGCAATTTCCGCCATCGAGAGATCACCTGTTTATACTTTGATTTTTGTATGTCCTAGCAAGTTCAATTAACCATATGTAATTGTAATACTTAAGGTGTCAATCCAGTTGGGAAACTTTACTAACAATTGAGATGCAATCAAGAAATCACAAGTCAAACCAATTCAAAGAGTGGTTTTATCTCTAACAATCCTAGAATGATCAGAATGCAAAACGGAAATGAGTTTCAGAACTAGAAACGAGAATGCATGACAAGAAGCGAAAATGAATGAAAACATAAACGAGTCTGAGCATGAACTAAACAGCAAGAAACGATACAGTCTCAAGAATGTAATAAAATCAGAAAGATAGAAGTCCTCAGGATGGGAGTAATTGATGTAGGTGGAGTATCCTACTGTACAGTATGTTTAACATGCCACAAACAAACTATCCCTAAATAATTAACATCACGACTTAGCTAATCCAATCTCTTGACAGAAGCTATTCAGACTCAACCACTTCCAAACCTAGCTCTCGCTAGAGAAACATGATCAAGCAGGCATGAAAAACAAGTTCATTCACGTCAACAAACATCCTAGACAACTAATCTCTTAGGCTAGGAATGTAAGTCTCTGGTACTAGTTGGTCAGACATTTCATCAAACACCTTTTGGGTGTGGAAATGTCTAAGACCTAGTTCCAATTGATCAGAATGAAACTAGTATTTCTAACTCTTGTCTAGAAAGGAATCATATGAATCTAAGCTTAAACACCCTACATACTAAGATCCTCCACCTAATCTATCCCATCCTCAAGAACAATCGCACTATTCAGATCCTCAAATCATCATCAAGGATACAAACTCTGAAAACATTGAATCAAACATCATTTGATAGATAAAAATGGGATGAACAACTTTGTAGAAGAAATCAAATGCAAAAACTGAATAAACTCAAAGATATCGGATTACAAAGTCTCAAAACGTTTTAGGTCGCTAGGTAAACCTTAAGGAAAAGAACAAATCGAGATAAAAGATGTCTTGGACAAAGACTTAACAAAATGTATATATAGTCCAACATGGAAAGCCCTAAAACATAAGACTACAAGGTAAGGAGTCGGTGTTGGAATCTCCTGAAGCGTGTGAGAAGGAGTGTCTTCCTTCCTGAAATTTGCGATTGAGTCAGTGCACGTCGAGTGGAATGCAATCTCATCATGGCTCGACCTAGGCGGCTCGACTGGTGGCTCCACTGGTGGCTCAAACGGTTGGCTTGAATGGTGGCTCGACTGGTGGTTGGACTGGTGGCTCAACTGGTGGCTCGACTGGTGGAGTGGAGGGGTTTGGTTCGAGCTGGGTGTATACGCATCCACTAAAAAAATGATAACTCTTGAACCATCCCTCCGATAGGCTTCAAATAAACGGCATTGGAAAGATAACTCAATTCCCTACAACTTTGATGAAGATGTGAACAGCTGAATCCCAAGGAAAAATCTTCACTCGACTCGATCAAAGAGGTGAAATAAGTCGGATGACTAGCGTTGTCGGTCGAGCGGGATAACATCTATTCCAGGCATGATGGATCGAGTGGGATGCTGGTGCTTCTTCATGGGAGCGCGTCCAAGTTGCATGACGTCCATTTCGAGCATGCTTGGTCGAGACGCATGTCTCAACCTCCATTCAGTTCCAACAGTCTGGACATCTCCTAAACACCTGAAATAACTCCAACATGCAAGATGTATGCAAGACCAATGCAAAGACTACCTAGATATGCATATTATGCAAAAGAGACTGAAAACAATGCAAAACAATGAGTTAAGAGAACAAAATGAATAAAAAATGCATGATGAAAGAGTGCAAAATATATACATATCACCTGTGACAAGCTAATAACTTTGTCCACAAAATCAGACGTATCATGATCCAGATTTCCACACCAACCCGATGAGATCGCCTCCATTAACCCATCTTTACCGACCCAACGACAAACATAAAATTCTAGAGCCCCCGCGGCCTTTTCGCCCCAACACTAACAACAAGAGGCTTGTGATCAGAAGCAAGCATAGGTAAATATTCCGTAACCGTGTCCGGAAATAAATCATGCCAATCTTCATTTCCTAAAGACCTATCCAAATGACATCGTATTGGTTTTTTATCTCACCAACCCCACCAGAACAGGCAATCCCCCAGGTAGGGAAATTCCAAAAAACCACAATCCTAAATCATACCATTAAATGAGAGAAAGGAAGATGTGGGACTTAACTTCCCTCCTCTTTTTTCATGTTTACCCGTTAATTCATTTAAATCTCCAACAATAAACCAAGGAGTTGACCAAGTTAAACTAATCCGTAATAACCGCTGCCAAACCAATTCCCGGTTTCTGGGAACCGGGTCACCATAAACAAATGTTAATTTAATTATACGTCCCTTGTAAACTGCTTCAACATCAATCATTCTATTAGACTTCATTAATATTGAGACATTGAGAAACTCTTTATTATAAAAAAAAAAAGCCAAACCATCCCTGCAACCAACATGTTCAACTGTTTTTAAATTATTATAGCCAAATTGGCCTACAAATGTTTCCAGAAAAGAAAATTATATTTTTGCTTCCATAAGAAATAAAAAAAAACTGGCCTATGCTTATTCCCAAGATCCCTAAGATTCCCTATAGTGGCCTTATTACCAAGAGCCTGACAATTCCAACTTACAACATTCATTTAACAGGTTTCGGTTTTGGTGGCTTTCCCCCACCTGGACCTCCCTTCGCCCCTTCCTGGGCCTTTGAGACCTGTCTAGACTCTCCTGTCCCCGGCCCATGAGAAGGGCGCTTCCGTGGGGATAAAAGCATCTGTGCATTTCCCTTCCTCCCACTGAACCCACGCAGCACGGGACCTCTCCCCCTTCGGCTTTTGTAACCCGGAGCCAGCTTGATAGATTCCTCGAGTCTACCCTCACCAAGATCTCCATCATCGCATCCCATGTCTTCCTCCGAAACATCACCATCCGCCTGATCCCCAACCCACTCCCCACCTTCACCCTCTTTTCTTACATCCTGCCCAACCACCTCATCTAATCTAATCAGATCCATGACCCCACCCAAACCCTCTTAAACCAGAAAAGGCATATTCGAACCCCCGGAGACAACCAAAGAGGCAACATCCATTTGAGATTCATCACCTGCTGCTCAATACAAGACCCCTGACACTCAACCTGTTGTCTCTTCTGCAGGGAACATCGGTCCACATCCTGCACTATAGACTCCGTACCCTGAAACCTAGTACTCCCGCTGGAACAACACCCACCGTGCCTGGAGCCAAGGGCAAAGGCTCATCCGCTGCTTTCTCCTGACGACTAACCAAGATTTGTCCCTCCTCAAAAACATCATCGTCGCCTAAAATCGCCACCGTAGAGTCAGCTCCTCCACTACCAAATTGAAAAACGCCTTCTTAGAACCCTTTTTCTGCCTATGATGCGGCTCAGATTGCCGTGTGTCGGCAGGGACAGGACCCATAGCTACCATTGCAGGGGCAGGAGCAGTAGCAGGACGTTTCCACGTATGATCCGTAGGAGCACCTTGTCTACTATGATCTGCCAGAGAAGTCCCCAAACCAGAACTCCCCTTACTACGAGCAAACTACTCTTGTTGGGCCTTAGTTCCTCCGTAGTTTGATCCCTTAGTCCCACCCTTATTGAAACTAGTTCCCCTCCTTGATTCAGCCAGAACCGCCCCCTTATAACTCAGCAACTGCCCATTATCGTGACCAACCTCAGTACTCACCCGACCATCAGTGATCGTAGCTCCCTTTGACAGTGGACACACTGACTCATCGTGAGACAAACTGAAACAACATTTGCACCAGCCATATAAACGCTCATACTGAAGCTTAAAAACAGTGACCTCACCATTGTAGAAATAAATATTTGTTTCAAAACAAACCGGCTTGAGACCATCAATAGTAACCTGCACTTGCCCTCTATCAATATCCACATCTTTGACGATGCCCAAAGCAGAATCGATATCACGAAATGTAGGTACTGCCCAGAACTGGATAGGCACATCAGTCACACGAATCCAAAACTTCAGGGATGACGGATAAGCTGGATCCACCACCGAAGTCCACCTGACCAGAGACACCATCCAAGAATCAAAGTGGAAAGGTTCCATCTTCAAGATTTCAACAATATCCGACTCCTCCTCGAAGTCGAACTAAAATTTTTCCGGAACCCAAATCGGCACCTGCCACCTTCCCCTCAATCTGCCAAATCCTTGGCATCATATAAGCAACAACGACTTCATATCATGTAGTTGTGGATTGAAACAGAGCCCAATAACGATCTTAGAGTACCCAGCAATGAGATCCGAATTGTCAAAGTATGAAATCTTGATCTTCCTCCTTGCTCGAGAGACATTCTCCATCTGATCGACCAAACCTTTACCCAACAAACCACTTTGAGCCATTTTGAACTTAGCCAACTGCGAGCATAAAGCAATAGAGCTAGAGGAGGAAAATGAGCAAAGAAAGAACTGCAATCTGCTCGATTCTGCCAACCTTGTTTTAAAGACCATCCGAAACCCCAATAAATACCAAATCAGGAAGCTAATATCAATCTCACAGGATCCGATCCACCCCAATGGAAACACATCCCTCAACCTCCCCATATATGGCAACCAGATCCCCGACGAAACCTGGTCCTTAACTCCCACCATATCGTGACCTTTTTCAAACATCCCCAAATGCATCCGAGTTCCCAATAATACCAGATCTTGAATCCACCAGGGAAACTAAATGTGAAAAGCAGAGATCTCAGAGAATCCCGAGATCGCGCCAATCCCCAAAGATCCCTAACGATTAAGATCAACCAGATCTCCTGCCAAAAATAACCCAATCTCCGGGATCCCCTCTATCCTGAAATTGAAGCAACACAACCCCACCAAACAAATAAACATATAAACCATTCCTATACCACATAACCAGAGCCAACAGATCCCCGTAAAACCGCAAAAGACCAACCAAAGAACCCCTCAGGAGCATTCAGGAGTCAAAACCCTAGTACCGCCGTCGACAACGCCTTTCGTCTAGAGAGAGTTTTTACTTTTAATGATTAGTTAGTTCATTGTTACTCAAACTTGCTTTATATATATATATATATATATATATATATATATATTATTTAGTATTCTTTATTAGAAAAATTTTGAATTAATTGTGTTTTTTCTTTCTAATAAATATGAGGGGACAGTGTACTACTGACAATTAACATTTAATATTCACAAAAGTAAGAATCAATGGGCAAAAGAAATGAGCTGTAACTGTTTGAAGAAGAAATAGAAATAAGTAATAGAAAAAGCATGTGTGATGACAAGCAGAGAGCATTAATTGAGTCTGTAGACAAGTTATTCCGTAGACAAAATAATTTTTTGAAGATAAGTTTTATTTGTTGATCATGGTAGACATATTCATTTTTGGACTGTGGACAAGTTATTTTTAATGAATTTATAGAGGGAATGTATTTTTTTAGACAAGTTGAGCCGATAGACAAATTATCAAGTACAAAGTAACAGACAAGTTTGTAAACAAGTTGGTTTTGTTGTTTGTGGACAAATTGGTTTTGTTGTTTTTGGATCTATAATAGACAAGTTGGTTTTGGTGTTTGTGGACAAGTTTCAATTTGTTAAGGTTGTAGACATATTTTTTCTTTAGTAGACAAATTGGTTTTGTTGTTTATTGACTACTTCCAATTTTTATGTCTATAAAACTGAAACGGACAACAAACTAAGATCTTAGTACACAATTATGAAATCGATGGAAAAGTCATAAAATATGTCCATAAAATATCAGACATCATAAAAAATATAATTTGAAGTGATGAGGTCCATCTCCTCGATGCCGCCATTGTTAGTTTTATGATTCATCATGAGGGGACAAACCGAGGGTAAATAGAAAAAGTTATTGATTAGGGGTCAAAGATGGAATAATGGAAGATGAAAAGTGTATACTTACACTATATTATAGACTACAGATGAGAGAAAAGGAAGATTGTGGTGGTTTTCACGTTTGATGGAATTAGTTATTTTTGGCTACCGAAAAAGAAAACTGAAGTTTTTTTGTTGGGATTTGTTGATAAAAAGTTAGAAAACAATGGAAAGAAATTAAAAAAAAATGTGTTTGTCGATGTGTTGTTTTTAGAAAAATGGAGAGATAAACAATGGGAGGAAGAAAGAGTTGAATATCCCTTCTTCTATCTACTTTAATTTAGTCTGACAAAATATGGAGCGAGAGAGAAAAAAAAAGCGCGTTGGTTTCATTTATTATTAAAACTTTTCAAAAAAATATAAAGAAGTTAGTCAAGGTTAGTTTAGTATTTTAATGTTGTGAATGTGGTATTTGGGAAAAACAGTTATGGAATGTGGTAGATGGAATGAGAAATGTTTTTGAACGTGGTAGATTTGTTAAAAAAAAAAACTCTTTTTAATCTATTTTAATATATTTTAAAAACAAAACAAAGCAAACTTCAGATAATATTTCAATGTAACCTAGATTCGAAACAAATTAATATTTCCTTTTGTTCCACAAAATGTGTCATTTTAGAAAGAAAAAAAAATTTGTTTCATAATGAGTGTCATTCTATATTACCAATATTTTATAAATGCTAAATTCATAATAAGATTCTTTAGATAAAAACACGCATAATAAGAAATATCTAATTTTATAAAGTTTAACCAATCATAAACAAGACTGCATAAAATAAATAATACAGTAATAAAAAATAAAATTTATCTAAAAGTTATCTAGAAAGTTGAAAACATTATATACTTCCTCTATTTTAAAATATATGATGTTTTAACTAAAAACAGATATTAAGAAGTATTTACTTTAACAAAGTTCGACCAAATAGAAACAATACTGCATAATAGAAAAAATTAAATTAATCTAAAATTTGCATAAAAACTTGAAAAGATCTTATACTATGAAATAAAAGATTTTCTCTAAAACATTCTATATTAAGAAATGGGGAGATTATTATGAAACAAAAAGAACCTCTAAAATATCCTACATTATAAATCAAAGGGAGTATAATTCAAGTTTTTTTTTTTAATTTGTGTGAAATATGTTAAAACGACAATATTTATGAAATAAAGGAAGATGGGAAAACGTCCTATTTTCCCATGAGAAATATTATATCGTATTAGATAGAGCCTGCACTATGACTTTGTCCCTGACATCTGTCTACAAATGCTTCTCCATAATTATGGGTTTGATTGATTTACTGTTTGTTTACTATTTATCTAACCAACTAACTAAAATTATAAACCGACTTCGGACCCGATTTCGACCCCATTTCAACCAAATTACATAATAAAACCATTTTTTTTCAAAGATCTCTTTTTCCCCATCCAAACACTATATCATACTTCCATTAAAGTTAAACCATCATCCACATCAAATAAGCTAAATAGAAGAAGAAATAAACAAATCTATTTAAACAAAGATGACCAAGCTCGATACAAACCAAGATAAAGCAACAATGGAGAAACACTGTAGATTGCTTTATGGTAATGGATCGAGGAAGTATGATGTGAATATCTCGCTGTCGATTTAAAGTTTTGAACGACGAAGAGAACGAGATGGTGGACAAATGGATATTCTAGATGAATTAGCTTGGTTTGGGTTTTTAACATTAGTTGGTTTTTAATTTTGGTTTCGTCATTGGTATAATGAGTTTTCTATTGGGTTTACTCTTTAACCAATAACATCCAAATTTATGGGTAAATAGGTGAGAACTATTAATTTGGAGATATATAGGATGAGAAAGACATCTAGCAGGAAGTTATAGTTTGAGCTCTATCTTATATGATGTAATCGTTTTTATATAGCAATAAGATGTTTTTCGGGAGAATTATTATAGAAGTATTGTATTTTTTAAGTTATTAAATGAAGTATAATTGTATATTTAGGTTAATTAAAAAAAAGAAAAAAAAAACCGAAGGGCGGAAAACCCAAAAGATCTAAAGATCAAATAGAATACAACCACATCTTGAAAAATACTCTACTTTAACTATAACACTTACTTATTCTTTTGTCAAAAGAATATTATTATTTATTTTTTATATTTCAGATCGAACAAGAAAAAGGATAAAAAAGTGTATTCGGGAATCGGAGAAGGAGAAGAGAAGCTGATGATTCGTTCAATGTGTTAATAAAGATCTCGACTTTGTTAAATCATAGATCGTTTATCATCTTAATTGTTATTCCGTGTGGTGTTGTTGACGCGATTGGATCATCTGAAACAAGATTGAGTATGGTGGATGCGATTGTTCCCGGAGACATGGCTTGTTTGGATGCAAATTTATTGCAGCTTCAAGAGATGTCTTCGTTTGTACTAACTTCGAAACCTGGATTCACTCAGAAGCTCTTTGACCAGTGGCTTTCTCTTCCTGAAGCTCATCGACAGGTATCTGAGCTCTGTTTCTGCTTTATTTGGCTTTACAATTGCTCAAGGTTGGTGTAAAGTTCAAATATTTTGATCGTGTTAATTATGCAGCAGTGAGTGTTACAATGATATGCTTATGTTCTGGTTGATAGTGATAGTTATGCAGTAGTGAGAGTTGCAATGATGCTTAGGTTGCCTAATTACTCTGTGCTGTTAAAGATTGCTGTAAAGTTCGAATCTTTGATAGTGTGAGTTATGAGTTATTTCCTTATTCTGTGATGTGAGTTTTACAATGATGCTTAGGTTACTCTGTGATGTTAAAGATTGGTGTAAAGTTTGATTTTCGTTGTTGTTGTTCGTTATGCAGTATGTGTTCTTGTTTGATTGTGTGAGTATTACAATGATGCTTAGATTACTGTGATTTGGTTTCTAAATTACTCTATTCACTGCAATCTGAAATCTAAAGCTTTGGTTTTTTTTTCTTCTCGTTGCCTAATCGGTTTTTATATATAGATTGCATCACTGCTCAAGGATGCTATAGCTGGAGGTCCTATAAATGTAACTGGAAGTTCATCTGGTTCAAGTTCTGCCACCAGTAATTCTATACCATCTATGTTTCCTGCGGGAAGTGCTCCTCCGCTTTCGCCAAGGAGTTGTGGTTCACCGCGTACAACGAAACAAAGAGGCCCTTCTAACTTAGGTTCTTCGCTGAAAGTCGTCAGTGAGCCTGTTAGAGAGCCAATGCCTCAGGTTTTGAACTTGCAAGTTTTGATAAGTGCATTCTTTTTTCCTCCTTTCTATACTAATGGAGTAAGAACACTTACTTTAAACTTGAAATTACTGTAGTTTTATTTCCAAAATGGTCGCCCACCACCAAGCGAGATAAAAGAGCAATGCATGTTTAGAATCAATCACTTTTTCTATGGTCACATGGATGGACTACAGATACAAGGTAATAAGTCATAAGTTTTTTTGATATTTATAGTGTGACATTTATATGGAGATTCTCACTAACTTTTACCTTTTTTAATACACAGAATTCAAATTAGTCACCAGAGAAATCTGCAAGCTCCCATCATTCTTCTCCACCTCACTTTTCAGGAAGATCGATGTCAATAATTCAGGTTTTGTTACTAGGTGTGTAATACCATGCTCTTTGTTTTGTGGAATCTCATGTGTGCATAGTTTGCAACGCACTTCAATCGTCCTGCTCATTTTATAGTTACTCTTGTCACATGTTTAGCGATCACTGTATTGAAAAACCCAGTATAAGAATTATGAGTGTTTGATTATGCAGAGAAGCATTTATTGATTATTGGGTAAACGGGAACATGTTGATAAAGGATACAACGACCCAAATCTTCAAGATATTAAAGCAGAAAGATCAGAGTTATATTGTCAAGGTAATTTTCTTTTTGTTTGCATATTCAGTCATGAGAACTGAGTTAATTTCCTAATCTACTTGCTCGTGT
The DNA here is from genome assembly GCA_023657505.1 of Camelina hispida. Taxonomy (NCBI): domain Eukaryota; kingdom Viridiplantae; phylum Streptophyta; class Magnoliopsida; order Brassicales; family Brassicaceae; genus Camelina; species Camelina hispida. The sequence goes on from CP094637.1 coordinate 25,981,087, forward strand.
GTTTGCACTATTAATTCGCCACATTTTTTTTCCTGGCAGGATGATTTCAAACCACTACTTAAAGAACTGTTGGCGACACATCCTGGGCTAGAGTTCCTGCAGACGACACCTGAATTCCAAGAAAGATATGGTGAGGTTTTACCTTCATGTAGAGTTTAGTCAGTATCCTATTTCCTTCTCCCTCTTGAAATTTTTTGATTAATAATGTTTAGTAACTTAGCGGGGAATGGTTATGACATCAGTTGTATTACTGTATAACTATTTAATAAGCTAAGATTTCCTTGTTCTGTTAGACATCTTTTTATAATTTGCAATTACATAACACTTGCAAGAACAACATGATGGTAATTGTTTGCTATGTGAATCATGTGGCAGTTAGATATTGAAATTAAAGTAAATAATTTTGTCTGATACAACTTTTATTTTGATGAGTCAGCTGAAACTGTCACCTACCGAATATTTTACTACATAAATAGATCTGGGAATGGTCGACTTACATTTAGGGAGCTTAGACGGGGAAACTTAATTGATGCAATGCGACATGCTGACGAAGAAGAAGATATCAACAAAGTGTTGAGGTACTACTAACAAACAGAGTTCATCCTGTTGGTTGTATATATGGTTTTGTTTCTCTTTATTTGACGTCAACATTTTCTATTTACTTTGGCAACTAGATACTTCTCATATGAGCATTTCTATGTCATATACTGCAAGTTCTGGGAGCTGGATACGGATCACGATTTCCTGATTGACAAAGAAAATCTTATGAGATATGGAAACCATGCACTTACTTACCGGATTGTCGACAGAATATTCTCCCAGGTTCTGTCTAAAAAGTCTTGATCTCTTAGAATGATTTATAATGCTTACTACTTAAAGATTATATTTATATCACATCCATTTAAGAATTACTGCTGTCATCTTTTCAAAGTTTTTATTGCTCTTAAGATGACTGTCATCATAAAAGTAAAGCATTGGTTCTCAGGTTGCTAGGAAGTTCACTAGCAAAGTTGAAGGGAAGATGGGGTATGAGGACTTTGTGTATTTCATACTTGCAGAAGAAGATAAATCGTCAGAGCCTAGCCTAGAATTTTGGTAAGCTGTGTTATAAGGATCCAAAGTTGCAGACAGATAGCGTTTTGAGTGTTTTTGTCTGACGTTAGTATATTTTGGACTAGGTTTAAGTGCATAGACTTGGATGCAAATGAGATTATTACGCGAAATGAGATGCAATTCTTTTATGAAGAGCAGTTGCATCGAATGGAGTGCATGGCGCAAGAGGCTGTTCTTTTTGAGGATATCTTATGTCAGATGATTGATATGATCGGACCAGAGGTTCCAACATGATAACTCATTGTTTCTTGTGGTTATTATATGCTTAAGCTATTCTCAACTTAAAGAAGTTATAGGACGGTCACGGAAGTAGTTAGTGTTCCCAGTTTTTTCTCTGTAACCTCTGCAATTTTGTTTTGTTTTGTGTTTGATTGTTTCTTGATTCCTTCCACAGAACGAAAGCCATATAACGCTGCATGACCTGAAGGGCTCAAAGCTCTCTGGAAACGTCTTTAACATCCTTTTTAATCTCAACAAATTTATGGCATTTGAAACACGGGATCCGTTCCTCATACGTCAGGTACTTCATATTTGATTTTCAACCTTACTGTTTTCTAGACAGCACATGCCTCTTATAACATTTCGAGTTGTCAAAACGGAAACAGGAGCGTGAGAACCCTACATTGACTGAGTGGGACCGTTTTGCACATAGAGAATATATTAGGCTTTCAATGGAAGAAGACGTTGAAGATGCATCCAATGGAAGTGCTGAGGTTTGGGATGAGTCGTCACTGGAGGCTCCCTTCTGAGTTCATAGAGGTAAGTCAATGGAAAATCGCAATCTCACTAGAAGATGAAACCAGTGGAATTGATAATCTCAGATGAAATCAATGGAAAATTGTCGTCTAGGTCATCGCTTTACGCCTTCTTCACCTGTATTGCTTTCACTTTGTTCCATCTCTGGGTTTTTGTATGTACTTTGTAGATGTGTTACTTCATTATCTCCAGCTGTTGAAAAAATGTTATAGTTCCTTTCATTGCCGTTTTTCTAGTGTCTTATTTTTGTTAGGAATCATTAAATACCATCTATCTATAATATTAAAATAATATTAAAATGGAAGTATTTTTAATAAAAATACGTAAAGTTAAACATTATTACAGTTAAATGCTACTAAAAACAGAATAAAAACAGAATAAGTATATGTTTATTTTTAATTAAACAACACATTTAATTATATATATTAATGCATACTATAAATTTATTATTTACTACTAAATTGCAACTGAAATTACATAAATTTTGTGAATTGACTTTTTCTCCTCTATTCATTTTCATTTAAACATACTATTAATCATAATTGTAACTTTTCTAATTTAATTATTTTAGAAATGTAACTTCCATCACTTTTTATCCTATAAATAACTATTTTCATATCCTAATCCATTATATCCCAAATCCTAAAGATTTTCTTTATTTTTTTATAATGTTCTTGCATAGGTTGAAAAAACCCAATTAAGGTTTTGATTATATTTTTTGTTTACTATATATTTTACATTGTTTTGAGTTTTATTGTTTCTTTGTTTTATGTACTTCTTCTTTTCTTCTTTGTTTTCTTATATTATTTTGATTTAAAATACATATGTATTCTAATATGTATAATAAAATTTTGATGACCATAATAATATTTTGGTTATAACTATCTCAAAATAAGGGAATCAAGCTAAAAAAAACATCTTAATTCTTTACTTATATATATATGATTAGTTCTTACAAATTCATGTATATTTATTTTATTCTTAAAATTTGAAATGTTTTCATGAAAACTTTTTTGTAATATAATTATCAAATAAATTTTTCCTACTTCTCTCTTACCTCCAACAAAATAATAAAGTTTTCCTATTTCTCTCTTACCTCCAACAAAATTGTAATAAATACATTTTAGAATACTCATCATTATATTTAGTTTGTGATTCAACATATAATTATATATAAAAAATTATGTTTAAATTTAATTCAAATATGTACTTTAATTATTTTGCTATATAAAAAAACAATTTGATATTTATATTCTTTCTAGCTTTTACTACAAGGATTAAAAATTAAAACTAAGCCTAGCAATTTAACTTAAATTAAGGGGAATATAAAAGAATTGTAATATAATTATCAAATCAATTTTTCTTAACTCTCACTTACATCCAACAAAATTGTAAGACAATTATTTAGAATAATAATCATTATATTCAGTTTGGGATTTAACATATGATTATATAAAAATTAATTCAAATATGTACTTTAAATATTTTTTTATATAAAAAACAAATTGATATTTTCCTTTCTATCTATCTTTTATTACAAGGATTAAAAATTATAACTAAACCTAGCAACATATCTTAAACTAAGGGGAATATAAAAAAAAAATTGTATTTTAATACTTTGATTGCACTTCATATGATTTTATAGGAAATATATTTTGTTTACTTTAAAAATAGTTTAGTTTTTAATTATTAAATACCTTAGGCTATGTGTTAGACTGTTAGTTTACATGAAAAACTTAAAATTATTATTTAAATCACATAGTAAAATTTCGTTTTTATTAATAATATTTTTTTTACCTCAAATGCTCAAAAATACTAATGAAAATTATTATCAAAGTTGAACAATCAAAAACAAATAACTTTAAGAAATATGTATAATGTATGTAAGATTATATTTAAATAAGTTATATATTTTGATAATGTATGATTTGAATAAATAAAAGTGTAAAAAATGTTAATGATATTTAAATTGATTTGTTAAGTTTTTTAATGATTATCAAATAAATTTAAATTAATTAATATATTCTATTATACAACAATCCGCGCATTTGCGCCGAACATTACCTAGTTGATATTAATAGGAGCCAAACTTATTGATATAAGTGGTTTTAGCCGAACTAAAAAAAAATCACATAACCCTTCCAAATCGGGTGCAAGTGAGATGGGTTCTAAATCCGTTTTCAAACAGAGCACAGTCCAAGAATAACAAGGGACAATTGCATTTTGTAGACCTTTATTTGGTCTTGAATGCAATAGTAGACCTCATATTCGATATTTGAGAAACATAACCACTAAAGGGTACTGAAATTACAGTTGACTCCTTTACATCAAACAAAAAATAGAAGTCGAGATGACAGATGTAATACGGAGGAAGTCTGCCACATATTTCTTTCAAGTCGATTACATATTGACATCATCAAGAAGACATAAAAAATTACTACTCCTTAATTATATTTTAAATTTTAATTAAAAAATTATAAAAAAAAATAATTTGATAAATCTATTGATCAAATAATAATCACATAGACTTCCTGCATTGAACAAAAATAAATTTACATATAAACCAGTAAAATTAAGGGAGGAAAGATTGATTAGGCTAAAATTATTTGATTTAGGGTTTGCTTAAGTAGACTTCTCTGTAGACTATTGGTGGTCGAATTTGTTATGCCATCAACCATTAATATTATATTATATTGATTTCACCGGTAGTTTAATCAAACCGATAGCTGAACCTAACCGAATGCGTATCGATTCCTTGATTTTAACCTGACCGGATAATTTAACCATATATATATTTCTTTCTGTAAGTCAACCCTAGTTTTTTTATGTGATCTCTCTCTCTCCAAAATTTCTCTCTCAAAAATTCCGATATTGTTGCTCTCGAAAATTCAGATTGTATTCTCATCATTTATCGTCTTCGAAACTCAAGGACATCTCAGATAAGTATTCTCATCATTTCTCGTTGGCGCTTTGCTTTTGTTTTAGCTAATTTTGTTTGAAAATATGGAGTGAAGGTCCACCCGAAGTAAACTTTCTTGGCCTGACAGTTAGAATTCCTGACTAATGTTTCTGCGGAAGGAAAACCGTGATGAAATGTTCCACTACATCCGACAATACTAGAAGGATTTTCTTTGGATGCAATAACCATGAGGTTGTTAGACTGTGTGTTATTTATTTATTTGGTATAATTATTATTTGAGTATAAATAATATTCTTATGGGTATATTTATTTCTTTGTATAGGATGGAGAGGACCATATTATGAAATGGTGGGATGAGGCTATTATGCAAGAACTTCAAGCATTTAGAGGTGGACTTGCTGACCAAAGAGATTCTATTACAGCCATCCAGGAAAATGAAGATATGCTATTCGTTCAGCAGGAGCTAGACAAGGTGAAAGATCAGGTGAAGGAATTACGTCTGTCAGTTTGCCGTGTACGCGAGGTGGTCGAGAATGTGTTAATCGCTGGTATAATCCTCATTGTTGTATTAATCTATTTGGTTTTGTAGATCTTTCAATTAAGTTCTAAAATCTGTGAAACTTTCTTTATTTTGTCTGTTTGTTTGAATGACGTATTTATGTTTGTAATCTGTGAACTTGCTTCAATTTCTGTAATATTTGGACGACTTCGTTGACTTCAATAGTTGACTTATTTAGTAGACTTCAACCGTTTACATAACGACGAAAAACTTAGATTATGAAGTCAATCGTACAATGTGAGTAATCAAGTCAGGAGATGAAGTCTGCGTGTGAAGTCTACTCGTTAATGATTTATGACGTGACGGTTTGCATTATTAATTAATTATATGTAACTGTTCATTGTAACCGCTTTGTCTCGTATATATAAACCTAGTCCTGGGCCTACTGATTATTTTAAAACGTCAACCGGAAAAGTAATCAGCAAATCATTTCATTTCCTTTGAAAAAAAATAGTTCGTGCTTCATCTTCACGACGGAATTGGAGATTGAAAGTCTTTCCGTATCTATATCGGTCAATCTAAGTCATCACATCCACGAAGAATTGGAGACTGAAATCACTGACGGTACCGTAATTCTTGGAAATTTTCTATATCACTTCACTTCAAACGTATAAGTGTAAAAGTTTCTATATCACTTCACTTCATACTTATAAGTGTAGAATTCTACATTCACCCGCAACTTTTGTCCCTATATCATAGAAACTCGTTTATTCGTCGTTAACGATGTATTAATTTGGTTAATTAGATTGATTTGCAGTTTAAGGGTCAGTTTAGTTTCCAAGTAAGAAGTCTTCCTGATAAGTCTTCAGCATAATCATTGCAAATATTAATTTGATTTGATTGATTTGTAGACAGTTCAGTTTCCCGTGGAGAAGTCTGCAAAAGAAGTCGACAACATAATCAATACAAGGTAAATTGATTTGTCGTTAGTTGGCGGTAATATATAACGACGAAAAACATAGATTATGAAGTCAATCGTACAATGTGAGTAATCAAGTCAGGAGATGAAGTCTGCGTGTGAAGTCTACTCGTTAATGATTTATGACGTGACGGTTTGCATTATTAATTAATTATAAGAAGCCAACTCCAATTCGAATGGGCTTCCAGACTGATTCACTATATGCTCAGCTTTCAGATAGTCTGCAACAAAAAGTACGAGATATGGAGTCTAGTTGGATCTAACCCATTAAGAGTTTCTATGAATGAGTTTGAAGCCATCACCGGACTTAACTGTGAAGATGTCGAGTCCTTGGAGCAGCCACAGGTTGAACTTACTGACGAGATGGAAGAGTTTTGGGAGAACCTTGGAGTCTGTTTAGACAGTGGTCCGAGTATTGAGCAACTCGTCGCAGCATGTAAGAACGCTTACGATTGGGATAGAGTAGATCGTATTAGGTTGGGTTATTTAGCCATCTATGCTCGGTTTATAGAAGCTAGGAAACCCTCAACGCCCACCCGTCTAAATATGGCTAGGCTAGTCATCAATTTAGATACATTTCTTGATTATCCCTGGGGAAGAGTTGCTTCCAAGAACCTCATCCAGTCTATGAAGGAGAAGGACATAAACAAGAGTTACACCATAAACGGATTTTTAAACCTTTGCAGATTTGGGTATACGAATCTATACCGTGTTTTGGCAAGGAATTTGGCGACCCGTTGCCTAATAAACCAACTCTACCGTTGCTTGCTTACCGCAGTAGAAAATATGTCAAAGAGGGCATTCTAAAACAGGTACGCATACCAGTTTTTATACTATTTTAGATTTGTCTATTAACAACACTGTTAACCACTATACTGGTTTTTATCAATTGTAGACTCGTTTCAATCACTTCAAAACCATTGGTGGCATGATTAGCCCTGTTTGGGAAGAGGATGAAGCAGATGACAAAATTGATAACATTTTGAGAGCATTCAATGGGGATTTTGGTCCATGGAAGTGGGGGAGAGGTGTGTGGGAGACGGACGATATTCATGAATCCAACAATGTGAAGGTGAAGGTGGAGGAAAAAGGTAAGAAGAAGAGAGCTGGTACATTTGGTGAACCAAGTGGGAAGATGCACTGTCAAGGTCTTTCAACTGCCCTGGAATTCAATCCTGGATTCTCTTAAAGAAGAGTTCAGCATGTGGGGAGCAGCTCTGCTTCAAGAGATTAAGGATGGATTCAGCAGTTGCGATTTGAGGTTTGACATGCTGAATGAGAAGATTGAAAACCTGGCTTCAGATCTTACCAAGATGAAGGAAGATGTAACTGGTAAGTTAGCGGTAGATCCTTTATCAAAGGAACATACTGCATCTCGGGCAGCAACTGGGAAAAATGAAGAGCCTCTCACTCAAAAAACGGATATGGTTAGTTCTAACACTTGCAAATTCCTACTACAATCCCTCGCAGTCACAATACCAGGTACAAGGCAAAGAAAAAATAGACTTTCAGAAGTTGTCAACTTCGCAGACAATAACAAATGTATCAAGTAGACTTCCTTATGTGAAGTAGACTTCAATAATCGTGTTGTCTTTGTTTGTTTTATTCAAGACTTTTAAACATATGTTTTGATTATAATATTATTTGTTTTGATCAATAATCATGTAACTTTTAAATTGGAATTTGCAGAACAAGCCAAGTCTGAAAGATAAACCACTTCCATTTGTTGCTAGAACGGATACCAAGGTGCCTGCGGTAGTAAGCTCTAAATCATCTGACACTGACTCAGATTTAGCTGTGTTCATTCGCACAGACATCCCAACAGAAGCTGACTTCTCTGCAAGAGCTAAGAAACAGGAACCAAGGAAAGAAGCTGCTAGGCTTGCGGCACATGGCAAGGTTGAAAGGGCTAAGAGGTTAGCTTCAAGTCAGCGTTCTCCCTACGTGGGTATCATGACTAATCCTCCACCAGCTACGTCTGCATACAATCCATTCGAGAAAGTAGACAAAGACATGAAGAAGATTCTGCTTGATTTCTTAAAGAAAGATCCGTAAGTTAACAACCTTCTATTTCTATGTTTTCAACATTCTATGTTTCAAAAATCTAATAAATTATATGTTTCCAAACCATTCTTCACCCGCAGGACGTTCAAGAGCAAGGTTCCAGAAAAATCCAGAAATTGTCTATGGTGGTATGAACTGCAGACAAGAACCCAGTGGCTACGAGATTTGGTAAGTCTTCTAGAAAACTTTTTCTAAGATTTACTTTGACAGTCTTCAATTTTATTTTAACTTCATTTTCAAACCCATGTGATCATCCAGCACATGGATGCTAGTTTGAATCTATTGAGACATTGATACATACATCATCAGAGTGGTAAAAATCGAGTAGAGTTGCCTTCCTTAACGCAATGTTCACTCATCTGTGGACATCGAAGTACTTTGATTTTGTCAAATCTGAGCCAAACTCTAATGGATCTTGAAAACTTCTGTCGGCCGGTGCCTTCAGCTACCACGCAGGGGAGTATCCACCGTATGCTCAGACTAACAGACAGTGGGGTCTGGAAGTGGACGACTTATATGCGCTATTGAACGTCAAGTCGATGCACTTGGTTGCTTTGTGGATGTCAATTCTAATGAGACACATCGTCGTCTGGGACATCATCCCAAGTGTCACCAACAACGAAGAGCTTGCATCTGCCATTGAGCCTATTACTGTGATGGTTCCTTAAATGCTGCGGGAGTTAGCCAGCCATGACCACAAGCAAATGTACTCGTACGAGAAGTTCACTCATGAGCGGGTTATAAAGGGAGTGCCTCCAAACAGTAAGCTAGGTGATTGTGGTGTTTATACTTTGAAGTATATAAAATGCCATGCCCACATAATTATCTTCCCTTCTGCTCTGTGCGACGCAAACATCACATGGATAAGGGAGAAGCTGGCTTGTGACTTATTTCACGAGATTGAATTCCGTGGACCAAATGAGCAAAACTAAACCGAAGACTTGGGCTCTATGATCCTCCCCCAATCCGGGACTAACTAAGATCTTTGTTTCAATAACTTAAACTCTTTTTTAATTATGTACTTATTTATGACTTTATTAGAATGATGTTTTCTTTATGTCGGGGATCTTAATTTTTTGTGGGTGGGATCCTCCTTATTAAACTCTGATGATGGGCGGGATCTTGATATTTTTTATGGGATCCTCCTTATTAAACTATAATGTGTTAGGATGATTGTTCTTGTTGTCTTCTAGTTTTATGTGGGATATTGGTATTTTTTGGCAGTTCTCATTACATTACTTCAAACGTTAAGCTTAAAACAGGGTGACATAGTGTAGCAGACCTAAGAAAAAAAAAACAAAAAAATACAAGTAGCGTACAACGAAAGCTTAGTAGACATATGATTGAAGTTAACTCAGAGATTTCTACTACAACATACTTCATACACATCCCAAGAATCATGGCGATGACAACAATGAAACCTATCAAAGACAATACCATGAATTGTCGAAGCATTTTTTCCCTCTCATTAGCTGCCATAACATCAAGTTCCAACTTCTTCTTAGCTTCCTCATATTTGTTAAACAACATAGAGTTTTCCAAACCATTAACAACTTGTTTACTCATTGCTCTTATAGATTCTTTAAGTACCTTGATTTCTTATTTATGCCTACGAATCTCATCTCTCGCCTCCAATAAGCTCCGCTTTTGCCAACCACGTGTTCTTCGTCTGACCAATTGGAAAACCCAAGAATAGTGCATCTGAAGAAAATTCTTCCCGGATTTGCATCTGTCCATGATTTCACAAGTATCATCGATCTACCGCAATAGTTCCAGATTGGACCTGGAATTTGTATTTGCGAATTTGTATCAGATTCTGACCCCCAAATTTGACTCATCATTCTCTATCTGATGCTAGTTTACAAAGAAGAGAAGAAAATGAAATCCCCTTAGGAGAACATGACAGGCAAACAGTGTCATTAATTATGTCAACTTGCACACGTGGAATAACCCCAAAAATATTACAAAGACAAATTACTGCTAAGGAAATTCTCATTAGTAGACTTCACGAGGAAGTTAACTTCTACTCTCCGTCTTCAGGAACCTGAACAAATACTTGTTAGTATAACTGACGATCAGCCACAAAACATTAAAAATAGTCAAGTGAATGTTACTCACACAATGAGGTCGAGTATGTCTGTGCTGCCTGCATTTTGAACAAGCATATGGCTTCTGAGCCTTTCTCGGCTTGCAACCTTTTTTACGTGACAATTCTAGCCATGTAAGCCAACAAGACTTCTTTTGCCTACCAGGCCGACGCTTCGGTACAGGAGGTATACGTCAGATCTGCCCCAATTGGATTGTACTCGACATTGCGCATGATGTTAGACGCGTACGACGCATACACAAAATCTTTTCTATAGTAAGGATCGGTCACTGTAGATATATGCCAACCACTTGACTTGGTAGCGTTAACTGCATGTGAACAAGGTATTTTCTCAACATCTAACATCCCACATGAACAAGATTTTGCTTCAAAGTCAACCATACAGTCACGTTGCCCTCCCCTAGCGTGGAAACGCCAACCATCTATGCGTTCGACCGTCATCATATCATCGTAATGCTCCCTTACAGCCAATAAGTACTCAACACCCCGGCTAAAACTAGTTATCAGATTCAGTGCATCCTCTCGTCTTTTCCAATACCACCTACCTAAATTTTTCGTAATAAACTCAATAAGATATGTGATGGGATAAACTTTGGCTTTCTTTAGGATTAAGTTAATAGATTCCGCAATGTTACTAGTCTTGATATTGTATATATCTCTTGGACAGTAAACTCGAGACCATATAGCTGGATCTGCTTCATTCAAGTACGCTGCAAGGGCCGGATTTACGTTAGTAAGTGAGGCCATGTGCAGGGCTGGATCCCTCTTGTTGCCCATGGCATAACATTGCGACATGCTTTAGCTATTGAACTGTGCCTATCCGAAACCACTACCAATGGATATTCATCCGAGATACACTCATTTAATTTGGTGAAAAACCACTCCCATGAAGCATCACACTCCGAGTCGACAATTCCAAAAACCAACGGAAAGATCTGAAAGTTACCATCATGTGTGCAAGCAACTAGCAATATACCTTAATACTTGCCAGTGAGATTGGTTCCATCAACCACAATAACTCACCTCACGTAATCGAAAACACGGATTGAAGCATCGAAAGATATGGAAAGGTATTTAAACCTATGCTCGTCATCTACAACAAGGTCAGCGACACTTCCAGAATTTGACTGCTCTATTTTCCTAAGAATTCTAGGCAACTTCGCATATCCGGATTCGGCACTTCCTCTCACATATTCTTGGGCATATTGTAAAGCCCTGTACGAAGTTGAAACGACCCGACAAGTTTTTTTTTAATAATAAATAATAAATAGAGAAATAATAATCTAAGCTAGTGGTTCCATATCCACTAGCCACCTAACCACACACAACCAACAGCGGAAATAAATAATACCAATAAACCAATAACCAATCATAAATAACAATATTAATTCCAAAACCATAAACTAATACTCCAAACAACATGAATCATAGAACCAGCAACCTAAACCACATTCTAATGACCCAACTCTAGTAACCTACCAATGCCAGACAACATCCAATCGAGTCCCTAGAACATCCTCCTCTTCATCGCCTTGATTCCACGATCTCACTTTGCCTTTACCTGCACCACATACACAAATTGAGATGCATGAGTATTTTATAAACACTCATTGAGGCAATCTTCCCATCTACTGGGCTATACACACAAGCAATTGAGATATTCTAACCATCAAACAACAATCAACAAACAAACCAGGCACTGCATCGACCGACACCATCAGGGGATTGCGTCGACCGACACATGAACCGCATCGACCGATGTAAGGTTCCCTTGCATCGATGGACACTCACATTGCATCGATCGACACATGCTCGATATTTCACAAAAAACCCTACTTGCATCGACCGACGCCTTCACATGGCATCGACCAATGTTCCTAGGTCAAATCGTGTCGTCCTCGCATTGCATCGACTGATGCACATGCCGAGCATCGTTTTCCCCGAAGATTCTCACCGGATCTTCGTTCCTACAAAGCCTCTATTAACGTTATAACAAGCCAAACAACACAGTAACAAGCAGATCAAAGAAATCTCAAGCTTAGATAAGCCATGGTCATGCACTCACCTTTTCGAAGAAGATTTTGAACCGAAAACAAGCACAACAACGCTCCCAGCTACAGATCCCTACTTGAGCGGCCTCCAATCTCCCAAAATCCTCAAGAACACTCAAGAACAGTTTTCTCCTTCTCTTTTCTCTCAAAATCGGCTAAACTCGCTAATGAAGACAAAAATCCCGATTAAACATGTCTTAAGGGTTTTCCTAACCCAAAACGCAACGTTTAACTTAAACTCGTCCGCACAGAACCGGCCTTGCATCGACCGATACATCCCCTAAACCGGGATTTCGGTCCGCGGATGTTACAATTCTCCCCCACCAACATAGATTCATCCTTGAATCTCGAACAACCATCAGCCAAGGACTCTCGTGCAACCGTCTCCACGGTCCGCAATTCCTCCGACCGATCTACAAAAGGTCACCTCTAGGCGATAGACTCACGTTCCAGGCATTATTTGCTCTCGAGTTTTGAATTTTCCTTTACTCATAGGCCTTCACCTTGAATTTTTATTGGCTCCTCATTAGGCCGAAACCTGCATGCCATAATGTTGGCTCCATATCGGGCCTAAGCCCGCATGCCATAATATATAAGGAAGTCCAATATTTGTCTCTCGGGTTGCCACCTTACAGCGCGTCCCCAGATCGTCATCCAAAGTCGATATACCAACCATACTCCCAAGCCACGAAGTCTCAGAATATGACAGTACTAGGAGAACTAATGTCCCACAAGAACTGCGAGCAAACAATTCTGAACACGTCTGAGTCCTATCCCTAACCAGGTTTTCTTCCGTGGCTCGCGTAAAACATCACAATGTCCTACAAACCACATATCCCCTCACTGGAATACCTCATGACCACATAAGGATCATCAACATGCCACTAGGGCCGCCAAAAAGGCCAACAAATGTCCTAAACATGACTGCCACCAAGACCTAACAAATATCCTAAACATGATCGCCACCAATGCCAAATAAATGTCCTAAACAGGAAGGCCACAAAAGCCAAACAAATGTCTTCAACATGACCGTCACAAAGACCACTTGTCCTCAACAGAGCCGTCACAAATACCACTTGTCCCAAAGGACCGTCACGAAGGACCGTCACAAAGACCACTTGTTCCGAAGGACCGTCACAAAGACCACTTGTCCCGAAGGACCATCACAAAGATCATATATCCCAAAATATTGCCTAAAAATACCACACGTCCCAAAGGACCGTCACAAAGACCACATCCCGAAGGACCACCTAAACAGGCACATTGGCTAAACAGCCTGCCACAAAGGCCACACAATTGGCGAAACAGACCGCCACAAAGGCCACACAATTGGCTAAATAGCCCGCCACAAAGGCCACTCAATTGGCTAAGCAGCCCGCCACAAAGGCCACACAATGTCTCAAAAGACCGCCACACATGGGCACAATGACTCAAAAGTCCACCACGAAGGCCACACAAGCCCCTCAAGGCTCACAACCACTAAAACTGGAAACTTTCCATTTTTAGAACTTTCCACTTCAGGAAACTTTCCACTTTTAAAAACATATATTTCAGGAAACTTTCCCTCAAGACCACCACCTCACGGGACTATCGTATCCTTATCACCACCTCATCTTCTTAATTAGTCGCACAACCAACCACCCCTAAGCGACCAAGTAAACAAGAGAGATGGGTTAAATACTCCATTCCCGCTCCAGCCAGGAATTACATATGGGACCAGGCTAGGTAAGCTCAAGTTGTGGCTTGCTTCTCATACCACTTCTTAAACATTGCCTTCATCCCTGCCTCCGGTTCCCATGTCTGCTCCTCAACACCATCACAGTCCCAAAGGACTCTCATCAAAGAAATCTACTTTTTCTGAAGTTCCTTGATCCTCCTCCCGAGAACCCTCACTGGTCTCGCCTCTAAAGTCATGTTAGGTTGAAGATCCTCTGGAATCTTATCCAACAACTGATCATTCTCACGGAGATACTTCCGCAACATAGACACATGGAAAACCTTGTGCAACGCACGCATAACCTCATGGAAATCCAGCCTATATGCTCCCAGTCCCACCCGCTCAATCACTCTGAACGAACCCATATACTCAAACTCAAATTAGTCTTTGTCAATGACTTGTTCGAAGCCCGCAACATGGCCATCTTGAGGTACACTCTGTCTCCTACCTAAAACTCAAGATCTCTCCTCCTCCTATCAGCGTAACTCCTCTGTCGATCCTGAGCTTCCTTCATGTTCAACATGAGGACTCGAATCTTTTCCGAGGTCTCCTGAACAAAACTAGCACCATACATGCTCCTCTCCCCCACCTGAGTCCAGCATAACTGTGTACGACATGGCCTCCTATACAAAACCTTAAAAGGAGCCATCCTAATGCTCGCCTGATAACTGTTGTTGTAAGCAAATTCTACCAGGTTTAAGTGATCGGCCTAATGGCCACCCCAATCCAACACACACATCCTCATAAAATCCTCCAGCGTATGGATCGTCCTCTCTGACTGTCTATCGGTCTGAGGATGATAAGTTGTACTCATATGCACCTTAGTGCCCATCTCTGCCTGAAATGCTCTCCAGAACACCGAAGTGAACTTAGAATCTCTATCAAGCACAATCCTCGCTGGCACCCCATGCAATCTGACTATCTCCTTCACATACTTCTTAGTCAATACAGCTCCTCCATCAGTCTTCTTAATGGCCAAAAAATATGCTGACTTAGTCAACCGGTCCACAATGACCCAAATAGCATCAAATGTCCGAGACATTGGCAAACCTACCACGAAGTCCATCGTGATCATATCCCACTTCCACTCTGGAATGGGCAAACTCTTCAGTAGCCCGCCTGGACCTGATGCTCAGCCTTCACTAGCTGACACACATCGCACCTCGCGACCCAACTACCTACATCCTTCTTCATCCCGACCCAGTGATAGTACTTCTTGAGGTCACGGTACATCTTAGTCGCTCCTTGATGAATAGAAAACATGCTCGCATGAGCCTCCCTCAGGATCTCCTGCCTCAATATAGTACCATTAGCTGAGACCTGATACTCAGAATGAACATCCTTAGAGGCATTTACCAGCCCCAAATCCTTCTCCTGAGCCAACCGCACCCTACTCAGAAGGTCTGCTCTATCATCCGCCTCCAAACCCAACGGCTCCTAAGAAACTGCACACAAACTCAATGAACTGATCTCTCCTACCAGATACTCCATCTCCTGCTCCTGAGTCGAAGCTACCCTCTTCCAACTTAGAGCATCTGCAACCAAGTTAGCCTTACCAGGATGATAGGCTATCTCCAAATCCTAATCCGCCACCAACTCCATCCATCGCCTCTGCCTCAAGTTCTGCTTAGGCTGAGTGAATATATTCTTCAGGCTCTTATGATCTGTAAACATCTGTACTTTTGCAACATAAAGATAAGATCTCCAAATCTTCAGGGCAAAAAATACAGCAGCTATCTCCAAATCATAAGTAGGATAATTGTCCTCATGCTTCCACAACTACCGCGAAGCGTAGGCAATCACATTCCTATGCTGCATCAAC
Source organism: Camelina hispida (assembly GCA_023657505.1). Taxonomy (NCBI): domain Eukaryota; kingdom Viridiplantae; phylum Streptophyta; class Magnoliopsida; order Brassicales; family Brassicaceae; genus Camelina; species Camelina hispida. The sequence continues at coordinate 25,997,115 of CP094637.1, forward strand.
ACACACCCCAAATCAACTCTGGATGCATCTGTATAAACCACATAGGGTTCTCCCTGCTCCGGTAAAGCCAACACTGGCCTAGTAGTCAACATCTCCTTCAGGCTTGCAAAGCCCTCCTCGCACTCCTGTGACCAAACAAAAGGGACATCCTTACCCATCAACTTAGTCATGGGACGAGCTCTGCTCGCAAACTCCTGCACAAATCTCCTGTAATACCCTGCCAACCCAAGGAAACTCCTGATGTCCGTGGCATTCTGCGGTCTAGGCCAATCCCTAATAGCGTGAATCTTCTCGGGGTCTATACAAAACCCATCTGCAGAAACAATGTGACCCAGAAAACTCATCTCATGCAGCCAAAAATTGCACTTGCTAAACTTAGCAAACAACTTCTGCTCCCGCAGCTTCTCCAGAACTGCCGTCAAATGCACTACATGCTCCTCTGGATTCTTAGAATAGACCAGGATATTGTCGATGAAAATGATGACAAACTCGTCTAGAAACTCCTAAAACATGCTGTTCATCAATCTCATAAACGTTGTTGGAGCGTTAGTCAAACAAAAAGGCATCACCACAAACTCGTAGTGTCCATACCTCGTCCTGAATGTAGTCTTCCTCACATCTGCCTCATCTATCGGTATTTGATTATAACCCGACGCCAGATCTATCTTGGAGAACCAAGTAGCACCTCTCGACTGAACCAACAACTCATCGATCCTAGGAAGAGGGTACTTGTTCGTTGCAGTGACCCGGTTCAGACCCCTATAGTCAATACACAAGCGGAAACTCTCATCTTTCTTCCTAACAAATAACATCGGCGCTCCCCACGGTGATACACTAGGACAGATGAATCCCTTGCTCAATAGATCCTCCAACTGCTTCTTCAGCTCTGCCATCTCTGCTGGAACCATCCTGTAAGGAGCCTTGGATAACGGTGTCATCCCCGGTTCTTGTTCAATCGTGAAAGGATCAGACCGAGATGGTGGTAATCCCTACAATGACTGGAACACATCCTTAAATTCCTCCACAACCTGAATACCGCTAACCGTAGACTTCCCCACTCACTCTGGCATTGATATGGTAACCAAATAAGCCTCACAGCCCTTCTCGATCATCATCCCAGTCTGCATGGCCGAGATCAGGAGACTCCCCAAAGTCGGCCTAATACCCTGAAAAACCAACTTCCCTCCTAATCGCTCAAACTCCACTCTACCCCGATGGCAATCAAGATGTACCATATGCCGATGCAACCAATCCATCCCAAGATGAACTGATCTATCATTTGTGACATAGACAGGAGGGGTATCTTGGGGCAATTAATAAAGCATCATCTCTGTTAAGGGATACGATAACTGAACCATCTTGGTTTCCTTGTCAATCAGATAATCTTTGAAACGACCGACCCTTTTTTTTTTTAAATAAATATAAATATAATATAATAAATAAACTACAACTAGTGGTCCCATACCCACTAGTCACCTAACCACAAACACAACCAACAGCGGAAATAATAATCCAATATCCAATAAATAATAATCCAATAAATATAAATATCCATCATAGATTCCAATCTTAACTAATGATCCAAACATCATAAACCAAATAACCAGCAATCCTAAACAATGCTCTAAGACTCAACTCTAGCAACCTAACAATGCCAGATCAACAATCAACCGAGTCCCTAGAACATCCTCCTCTTCATTGCCTGGATTCCACGATCACACTTTGCCTTTACATGCACCACAAACACATATTTCAATGCATGAGTATTTTACAAACACTCAGTAAGGCAATCCTCCCATCTACTGGGCTATACACACAAGAAATAGAGTATCAGTAATCATCACACAAAAATCAACAGACAATAGCAAAACAGGACGTAGCATCGACCGATGCCACACCTGCATCGATCGATGCCACATGGAGAAGCATCGATCGATACCCAGTCTGCATCGACCGACGCATGCTCGACGCACACGAAAAACCCTAAAGTTCATCGCGCCGTCCTCGCACTTGCATCGACCGATGCAAGCTATGCATCGATCGACGCAACGTCGAGCACCGTGATTTCTCCGAAGTTTCTCGCCGGATCTCGTTCCTACAACCACAGAAACTCAATCCCAAGCCACAAGAAAGCTTCCTAACGTCCATAACAACAAACTAATACGTCTAACAACAAGCAACAAGCAAATCACTGAATTCTCTAGCTTAGATAAGCCATGGTCCTGCACTTACCTGTGCCAAGACGAATCTAAACAATAAACCAGCAAGATCACGCTTCCAGGAAGCTCCTACAGCAATCCCAGCTACAGATCTCCTCAGGAAAACACCAAAACTCCAAGAAACTCCCAAGAACTTTTCTCTCTTTTCTTTTCTCTCCCAGAAACGGCCAAAGCACGAATGAGACCAAAAGAAAACGAGTTAAGGGTTTTCCCTTTCTCTTCTCCCCAAATTGCAGCGTTTGACTTAAGTCAAAACGCACAGAATTGAGTCAGCATCGATCGATGCTCCTACTGCATCGATCGATGCACATCCTAAACTGGAATTCCGGTTCACGGATGTTACAATTCTCCCCCACCAAACTGGATTCGTCCTCGAATCCCAAACAACCATCAGCCAAGGACTCCCGTGCAACCGTCTCCACGGCCCGCACTCCTCCGACCGATCTACAGAAGGTCACCTCTAGGCGATAGACTCACGCTCCAGGCGTTATTTGCTCTCGACTTTTTGGACTTTCCTTTTTCTCATAGGCCTAAACCTTGAGTTTTCATTGGCTCCTCGTCAGACCTAAGTCTGCATGCCAATGTTGGCTCCTCATCGGGCCTAAGCCCGCATGCCATAATATATATAAGGAAAATCCAAACTCGTCTCTCGGGTCGTCACCCTACAGCGCGCCTCCGGACCGTCGTCCGAAGTCGATATACCAACCATACTCCAAAGTCACAAAGTCTCCGAATATGGCAGTACTAGGAGAACCAAAGTCCTCCAAGAGCCGCGAGCAAACGATTCTGAACACGTCTGAGTCCTATCCCTATCCAGGTTTCCTTCCCGAGGCTCGCGTAAAACATCACAATGTCCTACCAACCACATATCCCCTCACTGGAATACCTCATGACCACACAAGGATCATATACACGCCACAAGGGCCGCCACAAAGGCCAAACAAAATTTCCTAAAGAGGACCGCCACCAAGGCCAAACAAATGTCCTAAAGAGGACCGCCACCAAGGCCAAACAAATGTCCTAAAGAGGACCGCCACCAAGGCCAAACAAATGTCCTAAAGAGGACCGCCAGCAAGGCACTCTGGCTAAACAGCCCCGCCACAAAGGCCATCTGTCCCGAAGGACCGTCACAAAGACACTCTGGCTAAACAGCCCGCCACAAAGGCATCTGTCCCGAAGGACCGTCACAAAGACACTCTGGCTAAACAGCCCGCCATAAAGGCATCTGTCCCGAAGGACCGTCACAAAGACACTCTGGCTAAAGAGCCCGCCACAAAGGCCAAACAAAACGGCTAAACAGCCCGCCACAAAGGCCAAACAAAACGGCTAAACAGCCTGCCACAAAGGCCAAACAAACGGCTAAACAGCCCGCCACAAAGGCCACACCCGGCTAAACAGCCCGCCACAAAGGCCACACACAAGCCCCTCCAAGGCTTTCCACCGCTAAACTGGGCAAATTCTCTCTCCCGAGAACTTTCCATATTTAGCACTTTCCATTTCTGGAAACTTTCCACTTAAGGAAACTGCTAATTCAGGAAACTTTTCCCCCAAACCCCGCCTCACGGAAACTTTGTATCCCAAGCACCACCTCATCTTGTTACTGAGTCGCACAACCAACCACCCCAAGCGACCGAGTAACAAGAGAGATGGGCTTGAATACTCCATTCTCGCTCCAGCCACGGATTACAGACGGAACCAGACTAGGCAAGCTCAGGTCGTGGTTGCTTCTCATACCACTACTTGAACCTTGCCTTCATCCTTGCCTCAGGTTCCCAAGTCTGCTCCTCCACACCATCACAGTCCCACAGGACTCTCATCAAAGGAATCTTCTTCTTCCGAAGTTCCTTGATCCTCCTCTCGAGAACCCTCACTGGTCTCGCCTCCAATGTCATGTTAGGCTGAAGATCTTCTGGAATCTTAGCCAACAACTGATCATCCACACGGAGACACTTCCGCAACATAGACACATGGAATACCTTATGGAAAGCACGCATAACCTCAGGTAACTCTAGTCTATATGCCACTGGTCCAACTCGCTCAATCACTCTGAACGGACCCATATACCTCGGACTCAACTTAGTCTCTGCCAACGACCTGTTCGGACCCCGCAACATGGCCATCTTGAGGTACACTCTGTCTCCTACCTGAAACTCCAGGTCTCTCCTCCTCTTATCAGCATAACTCCTCTGCCTATCCTGAGCCTCTTTCATGTTCAGCTTGAGAACCCGAATCTTCTCTGAGGTCTCCTGAACAAAATCTGCCCCTTACATGCTCCTCTCCCCCACCTGAGTCCCGCATAACGGTGTACGACACGGCCTCCCATACAAAGCCTCATAAGGAGCCATACCAATACTCGCCTGATAGCTGTTGTTGTAAGCAAACTCTACCAGGTTCAGGTGATCTGCCCAATGGCCACCCCAATCCAAAACACACATCCTCAGGAAATCCTCCAACGTCTGGATCGTCCTCTCAGACTGTCCATCTGTCTGGGGATGATAAGCTGTACTCATATGCACCTTAGTGCCCATCTCTGCCTGAAATGCCTGCCAGAACACCGAAGTGAACTTAGAATCTCTGTCAGACATAATGCTCGCTGGTACCCCATGCAATCTGACTATCTCCCTCATATACTTCTTAGCCAAGACCGCTGCTCCATCAGTCTTCTTAATGGCTAGAAAATGTGCTGACTTAGTCACCCAAATAGCATCAAAGGTCCGTGACACTGGCAATCCTACCACAAAGTCCATGGTAATCATATCCCACTTCCACTCAGGAATGGGTAAACTCTTCAGTAACCCGCCAGGAACCTGATGCTCAGCCTTCACTAGCTGACACACATCACACCTCGAAACCCAACCCGCTACATCCTTCTTCATCCGACCCAATGATAGTACCTCTTGAGGTCACGGTACATCTTAGTCGCTCCTGGATGAATAGACAGCTTGCTCGAATGAGCCTCTCTCAGAATCTCCTGGCTCAACTCCTCATCCTTGGGCACACAAATCCGACCATGCACCAAGATAGTACCATTATCTGAGACCTGATACTCTGACTCAACATCCTTTGAGGCATTCACCAGCCCCAAATCCTTCTCCTGTGCCAACCGCACCCTACTCAAAAGATCTGCTCGGTCAACTGCTTCCAAACCCAATGGTTCCAGTGAAACAGCACACAAGCTCAACGCACTGATCTCTCCTACTAGAGACTCCATCTCCTGCTCCTGAGCCGAAGCTACCCTCTTCCGACTCAGAGCATCTGCAACCGTGTTAGCCTTACCAGGATGATAGGCTATCTCCAAATCATAATCCGCCACAAGCTCCATCCACCGCCTCTGCCTCAAATTCAACTCAGGCTGAGTGAATATATACTAAAGGCTCTTATGATCTGTAAACACCTGTACCTTTGCACCATAAAGATAAGATCTCCAAATCCTCAGGGCAAAAACTACAGCACCCATCTCCAAATCATGAGTAGGATAGTTGCCTTCATGCACCCGCAACTGCCGCGAAGCATAAGCAATCACCTTCCCATGCTGCATCAGAACACACCCCAAACCAACTCTGGATGCATCTGTATAAACCACATAGGGTTCTCCCTGCTCAGGCAAAGCCAACACTGGCGCAGTAGTCAACATCTCCTTCAGGCTTGCAAAGCCTTCCTCACACTCTTCTGACCAGACAAAAGGAACATCCTTCCCTGTCAACTTAGTCATAGGACGTGCTCTGCTTGCAAACCCCTGCACAAACCTCCTGTAGTAACCTGCCAATCCGAGAAAACTTCTGATCTCTGTAGCATTCTGCGGTCTAGGCCAATCTCTGATAGCCTGAATCTTCTCTGGATCCACAGAAACCCCCTCTGCAGAAACAATATGACCAAGAAATCCCATCTCACGCTGCCAAAAACTGCACTTGCTCAACTTAGCAAATAGCTTCTGTTCCCGCAGCTTCTCCATAACTGCCTTCAAATGCACTGCATGTTCCTCAGGACTCTTAGAATAAACCAGGATATCGTCGATGAAAATTATGACAGATACATCCAGAAACTCCTGAAATACACTGTTCATCAATCTCATAAACGCTGCTGGTGCGATAGTCAACCCGAAAGGCATCACCACAAACTCATAATGCCCATACCTCGTCCTGAAAGCAGTCTTCCTCACATCTGCCTCATCTATCGGTATCTGATGATAACCCGACGCCAGATCCACCTTAGAGAACCAAGTAGCACCCCTCAACTGATCCAACAACTCATCGATCCTAGGAAGAGGATACTTGTTCTTCACAGTGACCCGGTTCAAACCCCGATAATCAATGCACAACCTGAAACTCCCATCCTTCTTCTTCACAAATAACACCGGCGCTCCCCACGGTGATACACTAGAACGGATAAATCCCTTACTCAATAAGTCCTCTAGCTGCTTCTTCAGCTCTCCCATCTCTACTGGAGCCATTCTGTAAGGAGCCTTGGATAACGGTGTCGTCCCCGGTTCCAGTTCAATGGTGAAAGGATCCGACCGAGATGGTGGTAATCCCTGCAAAGACTGAAACACATCCTCAAACTCCTCTACTACCGGAATACCGCTAACCGTAGACTTCCCCACTGACTCTGGCATAGATATAGTAACCAGATAAGCCTCACGGCCCTTCTCGATCATCTTCCCAGCCTGAATGGCTGAGATCACGAGACTCTCCGAAGTCGGTCTAATTCCCTGAAAAACCAACTTCTCTCCTGGACGCTCAAACTCCACTCTACCCCGATGGCAATCCAAATGCACCATATGCCGATGCAACCAATCCATCCTGAGAATAACATCATACAACTCCACTGGACTGATAAGCAAATCCGCTGGCCACGACTCTCCTGCGATCTGAATATCAACCCCTCTAGCTCGTCCAATAACTCTCAGGAACTTGCCTCCAGCAACTCTAACAACTCCTGTACGCTCCCCGGAATCCCCTCTGATTCCCGCACATTCTGCACACTCCGGGGTAATGAAGCTATGAGAAGCTCCAGAATCAAACATAACGTGGGACTTAAACCTGCCCACCAACAAGGTCCCTACACAAACCTCATGTGTTGAGAACCTAACACTTTATCACAGGAAAACAAAAATCTGAACCTACTATAAATTCACAAAGTTAAAGTATCAGAAATTATACCTGTGATCGCCCTAGCACTGGTTCCACCAGTCTCTGCTGTCGTGTAACCCCGTGGCGCCTGCTCAATCCGTGCCACCTGCTGCCCTCCAGGCTGCACCTGCTGCAACGCTGCCACTGCTGCCGCTGCAACTTGGGACAAAAAGGCCTGATGTGCCCTGTCTCCCTACAGTGATAACAGACCCGAGGCCCTGCCGTCGGAACACTCTTCTTGGGACAACTAGCAATCTTGTGATCCTTGCTCCCACAACTGAAGCAACCAGCACCACCTGACTTCTGCGTAGCCTCCCACTTCCTCTTGGTTCCCTGGGCATGCCTGCCGCCCCTGCTGGAACCACCCTGCTGCTGAGCCTTACTAGGCTGAACTGCTGGAGTAACCGACACTGACTGTGCCCGGATATCCTCCTCAATCTCTGCTGCTGTCTCAACCAGCTCAGCACGCGTAGCATAGCTCCGCCCTCTACAGTGGACTCTCAAATCATCACGTAGAGCCCTCAAAAACCTCCTGATCTGAGCCTCCTCAGACTCCATACTCCGACCCCCATAACATTGAAGTCGACTGAACTCCAAGTCCAGCTCCCGCACTGACCGTGTCCCCTGAGACAACTGAAGGAACTATACCTCCAAACGATCCAATGCCTCTCTAGGAAAATACTTGCGGTTGAACTCCAAAACGAAATCAGCCCAAGTCATCTCCCGCTGCACCCTCCTAGCAGCCACAGACCTCCACCACAACTCAGCATCTCCACTCAAAAAGTAGACCCCTATGTCCACCCAGAACTCCTCAGGAAATCTCAGAGTGTGGAAGTTACGTTCCACTCTCGTCCTCCACGCATCCGCAGCAGTAGGATCTACACCTCTTGAGAACTGCTCAGTACGCAACTTACCCATCTCTGACAACATGTTGAGATAACGAGCATGGACCCCCACATCCGCAGCCACTGGCTGCCGCTCCTCCGCCACCACTGGTGGCACTACCCGAGCCTGAGCCGGTACAACAGGTGGTAACCGCTCCAACACCTGTGCTAGCAAAGCCGCAATGTCAACACCAGGGACTCCACCCGCTGGGGCTCCCACACCTGGGACCCTAGCATCACCGACCACTGGAGCATCAACACCGCCGCCTCCGGCCACACTCACTGAATCCCCCGGTACACCCTGCGACTCGCCAACACCCTCAGCTGTCACACTCTGGTCCTCGGTCTCACTAACCACTGGGACTCTGCCCCTACCACGACCATGTCTGCGACCACGACCGCGTCCACGACCTCGACCAGCAACAGCACCACCTCTAACCATCTGCACTACCATGAACAGAAGGCTAAGCAAACAATTACTATTTAACAAAGAAATAGAAACTCACCGTGGAATCACCAATAGGCTCGAAGAGGATGTTCTAGGACTCCATGCCACACACAATTGACTAACTCACATAATCAATCAAGACATGCAATCCCAAACATCTACAGCACAAAGCCTAGTGAACCCAAACCTAGAACCGTAAGGGCTCTGATACCAAAATGAAACTACCGACCCTTTTTTTTAAAAAAATAAATATAAATATAATATAATAAATAAACTACAGCTAGTGGTCCCATACCCACTAGTCACCTAACCACAAACACAACCAACAGCGGAAATAATAATCCAAAATCCAATAAATAAAATCCAATAAATATAAATATCCATCATAGATTCCAATCTTAACTAATGATCCAAACATCATAAACCAAATAACCAGCAATCCTAAACAATGCTCTAAGACTCAACTCTAGCAACCTAACAATGCCAGATCAACAATCAACCGAGTCCCTAGAACATCCTCCTCTTCATTGCCTGGATTCCACGATCACACTTTGCCTTTACCTGCACCACAAACACATATTGCAATGCATGAGTATTTTACAAACACTCAGTAAGGCAATCCTCCCATCTACTGGGCTATACACACAAGCAATAGAGTATCAGTAATCATCAAACAACGATCAACAGACAATAGCAAAACAGGACGTAGCATCGACCGATGCCACACCTGCATCGATCGATGCCACATAGAGAAGCATCGATCGATACAGAAGCTGCATCGATCGATGCAAGTATAAATTGCATCGACCGATACCCAGTCTGCATCGACCGACGCATGCTCGATGCACACGAAAAACCCTAAAGTTCATCGCGCCGTCCTCGCACTTGCATCGACCGATGCAAGCTATGCATCGATCGACGCAACGTCGAGCACCGTGATTTCTCCGAAGTTTCTCGCCGGATCTCGTTCCTACAACCACAGAAACTCAATCCCAAGCCACAAGAAAGCTTCCTAACGTCCATAACAACAAACTAATACGTCTAACAACAAGCAACAAGCAAATCACTGAATTCTCTAGCTTAGATAAGCCATGGTCCTGCACTTACCTGTGCCAAGACGAATCTAAACAATAAACCAGCAAGATCACGCTTCCAGGAAGCTCCTACAGCAATCCCAGCTACAGATCTCCTCAGGAAAACACCAAAACTCCAAGAAACTCCCAAGAACTTTTCTCTCTTTTCTTTTGTCTCCCAGAAACGGCCAAAGCACGAATGAGACCAAAAGAAAACGAGTTAAGGGTTTTCCCTTTCTCTTCTCCCCAAAACGCAGCGTTTGACTTAAGTCAAAACGCACAGAATTGAGTCAGCATCGATCGATGCTCCTACTGCATCGATCGATGCACATCCTAAACTGGAATTCCGGTTCACAGATGTTACAATCTTCTACATCCATTTCAACAAACTTAGCGTATGTACAACCATGTCGCAAAAAAAACATTCTCCCACCTTCGCGTCCATCCATGTCAAAATGCCAAGACCCATTTCTCGTCATCCATACTCCGAAAACAATAGGTATTTGTGCCATTTACCTGAAAGAGTAAGCAGCAAGTTAAATACTCATTATATGGCAGAAGACTTAAATCAATAACCTAATTGCCTAAGAAAACCAAAAACATGATTGATCCAAAAGTATAATATATTATCATGAAAGAAATATACAGAGGCAAGTACATAACCGATATAAAACAAATGAATTAAAAAATCAAAAAAAAGTATTTATATATTTTAAATTAAAGACAATTTCAGTTATACATACTTCACAAGTAACTCCAACATATTGACATCCAAAATAAGTCTAATTTAATGACCTAACTGCCTATGATAACCAAAATCTTGATTTATCCCTATGTATAATATGTAATCATGTCAAAAACATAAAGAGACAAGTACATAACATATAACAAATAAGACAACAAGAAAAACTTAAAAATTATTCACTAATTTGCAATAAATTGGTTTTCAAATTTTGCCGACTTCATGTTGACAAACAAGTAGATATCAAATAGCCTCTACGCAGAGACAAAAACATGAAGTCTATTTTGTGGTCTATTTTACAATTACAATTTAACAAACCAGACTGCAGATTAAGTCTACTAGGATAGTTGACTTCTTTTATGGTCTTCCTTTGTTAATTTTTTGGTCAATTTTGCAATTAAATTCATAGAACTGAGTTGACTTCAAGGGGAAGTTCAACAGGTTAACTTCGAGGTCAGTCTACTCTGGTTATTTTTGCAATTGATCCTACCATTGACTTTGTAGTAGACTTCTAGTTAACTAGTAGACTTCATCTACCGTCAACTAGAAAAAGTAGACATCGTCGTGGTTAGTTTTGCAATTGACCAAGTTTGGCTTTTCCAGAGTAGACTGCAAACGAAGTCTCCAGACGCGTTTACTTCGTTTGCAGTCTGCCGTGGTCATATTTGGGGTTAACCAACATTATAATATATTTAATTAGTAGACTTCTTTTGCAGTCAACTAATTAATTTTAAATCAATAATATTCCGGTCAATATTTTTATATTTTGGTCAACCCCAAAAATAGCCAAGATAGAAGTCTACTATTTTATTATTGTAAGAAGACTTCGTCCGGCAGTCATAACTAAAAAGTCAAGAATTTGGTCAGTTGCAAAAATACACCTGAGTAGACTGCAAACGAAGTATCCGACAGAAAGATTATAATGTAGTCTAAACCATTATTTTTTTTTCAAATCAAATTAAGGAGACTGAAATTTCAGTGTACAGGCTCAAACTCGATAAATTTTAAATTGCAAAACTGACCACATAGTAGACTTTACATGATATTATGACGGTTAGACTAACAAATGAAGTCTAATTTCGACAAAAAAATCAAGAAAAGCACGAAATCTACCAGAAAATAACCTTATCGGTGGTTGTTTCGTAATGTGAAGCACCGAGGACATCGTCTTTAGTCACCATGGAAGAAACCTAGCACCAATTTAATCGATCACGACATATAACAAGATGAACGCACTTGCAAATTTTTTTGGATTAAAATAGAGAGGAGATGGAATAAAATGAAGTTCTCATAGCATTGGGTATTATTTAAGCTCACAAATTTAGGTTGTTGAAGCATTAAGAGCTTCAAATTTGGTTGTTCATGGTTGTTGGAAAATTGATGGCGGTGGCAAAATCATAAATAAGAGAAGAAGATGAGGATATGGATGTAATAAACATTTTCGCAACAAATTCAAATAAATCAGAAATAATGGCATTTTTGTGAATACAATAAATGACCGAGGATTTAATAGGGAGAAAATGGCAAATGTTGGAGAGAGAAAAAGAGGGATCTAGTTTTGCAATTGACTCAAGTTAGGGGTCCATTTTTGCAAACGTCCCTAATAAGAATTACCTAATATTTATGAAAATTAAATTTATTACCATAAAAATCGGACAATTAAATTCGGAATTATATATATGTAAACATATTTAACTTCGTAATATATTTAGATATATTTATGGAAACAACAATTTATTATAAAAGTAATTGAATTGGTCAAACCTAATTTGATATTATAAATGAGGTGGTTAATCAAAGAAAGTAAATATAGGATTAGCAAAAATGGAAATAGATAACATTAGATTTTCAAATTTCTTTAAAAACTTAATAATTTTTTTATGAAAATAAAACAATAATTAATAATAAGAAAATATATAATGAAACAATTAAGAAATGAGTATTCTCTTTTATATTGATTTCAAACTGATTAATAAGAAGAAAATATTTAAATTATTACAGGTAATATATATATATATATAATTATTTTAAAACTTATGAAAGTATTTTAATGTTCTTAAATAACAGAGCTACTAAATTTAAATTTTGTCTAAAATCTAGTTTTACAAAAATTATTATATTTAATTAAAATAAATAACGATTGATAGTATAAATTAAAATCTATAAAAAATTTCATCGATTATGGTGTGAATTAAATGAAGATAATTGAAGTAACTTTAGTCTTCAAACAAATATTCAAACAAAATATGGGCGATATGATGGCAAATTTGTGGAAACTATCAACAAACAATTAGGAGATTTAAGCAATATATTTGGCAAACAATATCTTAATAATAAATGAAAAATCTTAAACAGATGTTAAACTTTTTCTATACTATTTTCCTATATATATAACGAAATATTTTTGTTTAAGCCTAGAATATCTTTTTTTCGTTTTTCAATTTTAATAGCACATAATTTTTCGTTCTTTTTTGCTAATTGAAGATCTAATTTGAGTTTTATATTCTTGATTTCAGCGTTCGAAAAGAGCATGGAATGGTTGTTTCTCCACCTTGTGTGTCACTGTTTCTTCAAACCAATGGTACTTTGATCTATTTATTATTTAAGTTTATTTAGTTTATTGACTTTGTGGAGTTTCTATTATGTTAAAGTTTGATCTTTATTTTTCATGACACACCCTTTGATTGAAAAAGCTTAGAAATCGAGTTCTTATTAAATACTAATCATGATATGGATAAGAGAAGGAAGAGCAGATGATAGAACATGGATCCTCAAATCGACTCATCGAGCTAGATGGTATGAAGCATGACTACGTCATTCTGGCTTTTTCATTTTGTTTAAAGGTTATTTTTGTGTATTATTAATCTGTGTGTTTTGTTTTTTTAGATGGCAAACTTTGGTTTGATATTTTGGACTAGGGAATCAAACACATTAAAAATTTAATTATTTCGTATTTAAGTTAGCTAATAATTAGGGTGTGTTTATGTAGGGTTTTAGCCATGAAGAATGTTGGATCACATAAGAAACAAGTAGGAAACCATTCTAACATGGAGTTATACAATTAGACACAATTAGTCACTTTATCTGTGAGGTGAAGACTATACTACTTGTGATTGACTTTATTATGTTTAGACTTTTATATAGGAAATGTATTAAGGAGCAAGTGCATCCATCCACACATATTGTGTAAGATATATATGTGTGGTACATAAAAAGATAAATTGTTTATTAATATATTTTATAAAACTATTTGAAATAGACTCCTGGTATATCAACAATTTCATAGCCAATATTTATGAAAATTATTTTAAGAAACTTCCATTACAAATCAGGTTATTTGAATCGATATTATTTCTTATTTCCAAAAGCAACCATCTAATTTAATATTATTCAATGAAAATCATCATTTATTTTTAATTTTCTTTTTTAAAAAAGAAACTATAATAATTAATTTGGATTATAACACAACAGAAAAAATCAAATTTTTTTTAAAAAAAGATTTTTTTAGATTATATTGATTTTTTCAATTATGAAAAAATTTATTATGTCTGTAATATATAATCTAATGAAAATTTACTTTATCAGATTCATCAGTATCTTAAAAATTCAAATATTATCAGTTTTGAAAAATATTAATTTAAAATATATACTAAGTTGAAATTCTCCGGATATTGGTTCGTAAGTGAGAAAATCAATTTTTAACTATTAAAAATAGTTTTAATGGATATATACCATAACTGTTAAGATTCTAATAAAATTTATATTTTGTTATTAATCATGAGAAATATCTTGTACTAGCACTAATCTAAGTTTTTATTCCAAAGTTAGGACACATTCTCTAATTTTCCAAAATTAGCATTTATGAATATTATTCTAAATAACAACATTAATATTTTCTATTTTTTGCATCAAATATCAAAATATCTTCCATCTACGATTTCTTTTGTTATGATTTTCTTACAGAACGATGACGGTGGTTGTCGCTGGTGAAGGTGAGCATCCAATCTGAGTTATATGTTTTCATTTAGCACCGTCAATTTCAGACTTTCTCCGGCAATTTCAGACTTCTCCGACATCATCTTCCTCCGGCGTCATCAATCTTTGACATCGTCTTCATCTGTCTTCCTCCGAAGTGATGATGAATTCTTTTAATTTTCTCTAACCCAATCTCTTCACCAGAGAAAGATCAAACACTATCTTCACCTCTTATCTCTCTTTGTTCTTTTCTACTATTGAAACCATTAAACCAATTATGAGGTTTTACAAAGTTTCCTTTGCCTTTGCCTGGAATGGAAAAAATTGTTTGTATTCTTGTTCTACTTTGATTGAAGTATGTGTTCAATTGAAATTGATGTCATCTATTCTTAGGTTGTAATCGATGGAGTTCATGTTCAGATCTTTTGGGATGTAATTGGTAGTTGAGTAAATGAAGATGAGGAAAAGATTTGTTAAGAATAAGAGATTGTCTTTGATTTTGATGTTTGTGGCTTCTCTGGCTTGTTGTTCGTTGGTTATGGAGTGGGCTATTAGTGTTGAGGTGGAGTACAGTCGTGGAGTATCATCGGGTTCTGGTCAGGAATTTCTAAACATTTAGTAAAACCTTCATAAACTTCAAAAACGTCTTCCTAAAAATTATGAAAAATTTCATAAATCTAAAGAAATGAGTTTCTGAATCTTTGATTTATGTGGTGTCTTAATGTATCACAAGTTATTCTAATATGATGAATTTTATGCACTGAACTAGTTTTCATCATTATGAGATTTATGCAAGAACACTTTAAAGATGTCATTTTCATATAATTTTTATGAAAGCTATCATGAATTTCAGTGAGTCATTCCTGAATATTATTGAATCCTTCCTAAATTTGAGTAAATATGTTTCTAAATCACTATTTTGTGTGTATTGGTTCAATGTGTCAAATATTAAGTAGTTTATTCAGAGTAGTTTACTCCATTAGTGAAAGGTAATAATTTCATTTTTGTGAATATTATGATGTTAGGAAATCTAAACTTTTTCATAAAGGTCATCATAAACTTCAAAGAGACCTTCATGAATTTTTTAAAATCCTTCCCAAATTTCATAAAATTACAATCAGCTCATCTAAAGTTTTTAAGTTACATCTAAAGTTTTACAATCAGCTCATCTCCCAGTTTCGGTGTTTTCATGATTCAACAGCCCATTATCTGCAGGCCAAAGCTCATCTCCAAAGAAGCTGCTTATGTAGATAAGTTGATCTCCATATTTAAGCCCAGCTTTTGCTGTGTTCCCACCTCCTTCCACTCCCTGACAAACCCCATCAATATAACCAAACAACATATTTACAAGAATGCAACTTCATTGCAAAGTTAAGTAAAAAAAAACTCACGGTGATGACAACTCCACTGCCTTGCTTCTCTCCTAGAGTCAGACCCAAAGGCTTGTCTACTTCTGAAACAACCCTTCCCGTTTTTTTTTTTTTTATAATATAATTCACTAGTGGTCCCATACCCACTAACATCCTAACAACAATCAAAAACCGCAGATAACCAAAAAACACAATTCCATTAATCCAATAAGAATTCCAACAAAATAAACCAATAGTCAACAATGCAGTAATCCAAACTAACAATGAAATAGCAAGGTTCCAACATCCTACAATGTTCTATCAACTCAATACTAGCAACCTAACAACAGCTAGACCACAATCAATCAAGCCTCTAGAACATCCTCCTCCTCATCGCCTTTGATTCCACGATCACACTTTGCCTTTACCTGCACACCACAAACAACAATTGAGATGCGTAAGGATTATCATAAATACTTAGTGAGGCCGTCCTCCCATCTACTAGGTTATACACACAAGCATATGAGACCCTCATGTTCAAGTAACAAACAAACACACAACAATACATCAAACCAGGAAAACAAGTCTCGGATAAGACTAGTGTTGACCGATGCTACATCGGTGCCGACCGATGCCACACGAACAAGTGTCGACCGATGCTGAAAGGTGCCGATCGATGCTTCTTAATAGGTGTCGACCGATGCCACATGGTGTCGATCGATGCCTCTTCTGCAGACACGATCTGCGCGAACATGAACGTCCGACTTGCGATTCAATCCATCTCAAAATCGTCTCAAACTCACCCAAACACCTCGGAAATCACTGGGAATCACGAAAACAACGAACCCAAGCAAGCAAACACCACAAAAGACAAGAAAAAAACAAAAACAAGAGAGATCTCATGCTTAGATCAACCATGGTCAAGCACTCACCTCAAAAACATAAAGATTGGATTGAGAAACGATGGAATCAACACCTCCAGAAGCTTCTCCTTCGTTCCCAGCAACAAATCTTGCTTTTCCAGCCACAGATCCTTCCCAAAACACCAAGAACAAGCCTAGAAACTCACCAAACCACTCTCTAATGCTTTCTCTCCTTTTTCTCTCTTTTCTCACTAAACGGCGACAAATGAATTTCCCAAAACCCATAATTCGTCACTTAACACTTTTAGAAGCAAATTTTAGAACCAAACCAAACCAATCAGCAATTAAAACAAACCCGACCAAACCGAAATACTTTGTGTCGATCGATGCACCAAGGGTGTCGATCGACACCCACACTAAAACAACAAAAATTTGGTTCGCGGATGTTACAATTCTCCCCCACCAATAAGGATTCGTCCCCGAATCCCGCAGTACCGTCCATCTGCCAAGGACCTCCGTGCCACCGTCAACACGGCCCACACGTCCCCAGACTGGATTGAACATCGTCAGCCAAGGTTTCCCGTGCCACTGTCGCAACAGCCCGCACACCTCCGACTGACCCTCGAGGTCTCCCTCTAGACAATATACTCGCATCATAAACACTATTTGCTCACAACTCAGTGTTTCCCCCGTCAGTGGTCGCAACCAACGAATCATGCCGGCTCGCTATCAGGGCAACCGCTTTAAGCTACGGCATCCAGGAAGTCACTCACACACACTCCCCCCGCTCTCGGGTTGCAACACTCGAGACATACCAGCTCACTGCCGAGCCACGGCTCACAGCTACGGTATCCAGGGAGTCTCAAATATCCCGCTCTTGGGTCGTCACCCTAAAGAGCGCTCTCGGATCATCATCCGAAGCAACATACCACTCCCACTCTCTGGCCACA
This sequence comes from Camelina hispida, assembly GCA_023657505.1. Lineage (NCBI taxonomy): Eukaryota > Viridiplantae > Streptophyta > Magnoliopsida > Brassicales > Brassicaceae > Camelina > Camelina hispida. The sequence continues at coordinate 26,014,747 of CP094637.1, forward strand.
AAGTCCATCGAGCTATCGGTATCACATGAGTTGGGCCCACACGGCCTTGAGCAAAACAAATACTGATGCCAACGAGTATCTCCCGGCTAGATCTACCTCAACGTTTCCACAAAAAATTTCCTTTTTGTACTTCCTAAATCCGGAAACTTTCCTTTTATGGAAACTTTCTATTTATGGAAACTTTCCAAAAATAGAAACCCGAGCTATTTCTCTTTTCCCATGACAACAACAGTCAAACATAAAGAAAAATACTCATCTTATTAATGTCAAAAATGTCATAATCGTTACAATCTCAACGAAAATACATCAGAAATGGTAAAAGTACAACAATCGGAGCCATCAATCCCGCATTCCGAGAACCACCTCATCTTGATACTTAGTCGCACAACCAACCACCCCTAAGCGACCAAATATCAAGATAGATGGGCTGGATTACTTCGTACCCGCTCCAGCCACGGACTACAACTTTGACCCGGCTAGACAAGCTCAAGTCGCGGTCTGCTTCTCAAACCACTTCTTAAACCTTGCCTTCATCCTCGCCTCGGGCTCCCAAGTATGCTCCTCTACTCCATCACAGTCCCACATGACTCTCATCAAAGGAATCTTCTTCTTCCGAAGTTCCTTGACTCTCCTCTCGAGCACCCTCAACGGCCTCGCCTCTAAAGTCATGTTAGGCTGAAGATCCTCAAGAATCTTAGCCAACAACTGATCACCCTTGTGAAAACACTTTCTCAGCATCGACACATGAAATACCTTGTGGAACGCACGCATAACCTCAGGCAACTCCAGCCGGTATGCCACTGGTCCCACCCGCTCAACCACTCAGAACGGACCCATGTACCTCGGACTCAACTTAGTCTCTGTCAATGACCTGTTCAGACCCCGCAACATGGCCATCTTGAGGTACACTCTATCACCAACCTGAAACTCAAGATCCTTTCTCCTCTTATCAGCATAGCTCTTCTGCCGATCCTTAGCCTCCTTCATGTTCAGCCTCAGAACCCGAATCTTCTCCGAGGTCTCCTGAAAAAAATTTGCACCAAATATGCTCCTCTCCCCCACCTGAGTCCAACATAACGGTGTACGACACGGCCTCCCATACAATGCCTCATAAGGAGTCATCCCAATACTCGCCTAGTAGTTGTTGTTGTAAGCAAACTCCACCAAGCTCATATGATCTGCCCAATGACCACCCCAATCCAGCACACACATCCTCAGTAAATCCTCCAAAATCTAGATCATCCTCTCTGACTGACCGTCCATCTGAGGATGATAGGCTGTACTCATATGCACCTTCGTGCCCTTCTCTGCCTGAAATGCCTTCCAGAACACCGAGGTGAACTTGGAATCCCTATCAGACACAATACTAGCAGGCACACCATGAAATCTGACTATCTCTCTCACGTACTTCTTGGCCAAAACCGCTGCTCCATCAGTTTTCTTGATGGACAGAAAATGCGCAGACTTAGTCAAACAGTCCACAATGACCCAAATCGCATCAAACGTCCTCGACACAGGCAAACCCACCACAAAATTAATCGTGATCAAATCCCACTTCCACTCTGGAATGGGCAAACTCTGTAATAATCCACCAGGAAGTTGATGCTCCGCCTTCACTAGCTGGCAAGTATCACACTTCGCCACCCAGTCGGCTACATCCTTCTTCATCCCGACCGAGTGATAATACCGCTTGAGGTCACGATACATCTTGGTCGCCCCTGGATGAATAGAGAACTTGCTCGAATTAGCCTCTCTCGATATCTCCTACCTAAAACCCTCACCCTTGGGCACACAGACCCGACCATGCACAAGGATAGTACCATTAGCAGAAACCTGATACTCTGCACCCTCAGCCTTAGAGGCATTCACCAGCCCTTCATCGCTCTCCTGAGCTAACCGCACTCTGCTCAACAAATCCACTCGATCAGCTGCCTCCAAACCCAAAGGTTCCTGTGAGATAGCACACAAACTCAATGCACTAATCTCACCTACCAACGCCTCCAAATCCTGCTCCTGAGCCGAAGCCACCCGCTTCCGACTCAAGGCATCTGCAACTAAGTTAGCTTTACCAGGATGATAGGCTATCTCCAAATCATAATCCGCCACAAGCTCCATCCACCGCCTCTGTCTCAAATTCAGCTTAGGATGAGTGAATATATACTTCAGGCTCTTATGATCTGTAAACACCTGTACCTTTGCACTAAGGATAAGATCTCCAAATCTTCAGGGCAAAAACTACAGCAGCCATCTCTAAATCATGAGTAGGATAGTTGCCCTCATGCTTCCGCAACTACCGCGAAGCATAGGCAATCACCTTCCCATGCCGCATCAACACACACTCCAAACCAACTCTAGATGCATCTGTATAAACCACATAGGGTTCTCCCTGCTCAGGCAAAGCCAACACTGGCATAGTAGTCAACATCTCCTTAAGGCTTTCAAAGCCCTCCTCACACTCCTGTGACCAAACAAAAGAAACATCCTTCCCTATCAACTTAGTCATAGGGCGTGCTCTACTTGCAAAACCCTGCACAAACCTCCTGTAGTAACTTGCCAACCCAAGGAAGCTCATGATCTCTGTGGCATTCTGCGGTCTAGGCCAATCCCTAATAGCCTGAATCTTCTCCGGATCTACAGAAACTCCCTCTGTAGAAACAATGTGACCCAGAAAACCCATCTCACGCTGCCAAAACTACACTTGCTCAACTTGGCAAACAACTTTTGCTCCCGCAGCTTCTCCAGAACTGCCCTCAAATGAACTACATGCTCTTCAGGACTCTTATAAAATACCAGGATATCGTCGATGAAAATGATGACAAACACGTCCAGAAACTCCTGAAACACGATGTTCATCAACATAAACGCTGATGGTGCGTTAGTCAACCCGAACGACATTGCCACAAACTCATAAACCCATACCTCGTCCTTCTTCTTGACAAACACAGACGCTCCCCACAGGGAAGTGATAAGACAAAAGAGTCCCCTGCTCAACAAATCCTCTAGTTGCGTCTTCAGCTCTACTAAACAAATAATCAAGTATGCCGACATTAACTCGAAGCCACCTGAATGTCAACCCTCATGTTCGTCCAAGAACCTCTAGTAATTTGCCTCTTAGGGAAAATTTTCATAAGATAGATTATTCCAGAAATAGCTTTTCCGCTTGGCAATTCTCCACAGCAAATCATCAATACGAGCGTACTAAAACAAACAAGTACCATACGTTCGCATATTCTGATTCACCTCTTCAAATGCTTTGCAGGCCGCTAACTCAAACCACTTTGACTTATTCCCTCCAAAGTGCTTACCAAAACAGCAACCTTGTCCATCTCCATTGAACTTCATCCAACATCGTCGCAACGAATAGATTATCTTGCCATGAAGGCTTCTCGTGAATTTATGAATCTGGCAAACATGCCTTTTCCGGCTCAAACCTACTGCAACTCCCCTTTCTGGGACTCTAACACCACCTTCCACACAATCATGGCGCAACATCCACACATTCTTGACCGCACCGGTCCTAAAACCCTGGCCCATCGGCCAACATAATCCTAAAATCCAAGATTAAACCACCATCACTCTCGAGGTCTACATTCCGTCGTTATGTTCATACTCACGTTCTATACATTGCTTGCTCCCAACTCTTCCTCTGTTAGGTCGCAACCTTTGAGCCATACCGATCTCACTCTCAGACCAGCGTCTTCGAGTTATACCGTCTCACTCTTGAACCACAATCCTCAAGATCTCGGTATCAGGGGAACTACTCATCACCTCAGGGGAACATCATCCCCTCTGCCACTCTCGGAGCCCTCAGCCCCTCGAGCTATCGGTATTCAGGGGAATCACCATCCCCTTAGGAGCAACAATCCTTAACGACTATAAACATCTCTCGACACAAAGTACCTCCTGTGGTCTGAGTATAACATTGCAATGTTACACCTCCCCACTAAAATTTTAATATCCAACTAGATTAACCCCCAAACAGAGAAATATCTGCTCCATTATGTCCACCTATCCGCCTCTCTAGGTCTGATACCCCTTGAGAATAATGTCATACCGGCATCTACAACCGCTCCATCCTCTTAACATAAGGTGGAAATCCTCAACATCCGCAGCCCTCGGCTCAACATGCGGCAATCCACAACATGCCGGTCTCGTGGCACCTCCCCACACCTGGGTTCCCAGCACCCCGGCACGCTCACCGTCTAACCCCCTCTGGTCCCTCCTGATACGCTTGCGACCCTCTGACGTACCTCCTCGTGGAACTCTGGACCACACACTCGTTGGCCTCGGGACCCGTCCGACAATGACCACGACCACGTCCCCGTCCACGACCAACAACTTAAACACCTTAACCACTGATCTTCCAAGAACAGAGGCTAACAAGCATAAAACAAATCAAAACCACACAAAGAAACATAACAATAACTCACGGTGGAATCTCATTGAAGGCTCGAAGAGGATGTTCTAAGACTCCTTGCCACACACAATTGACTAACTCACATAATCAATCAAAGCATGCAATCCAAAACATCACAACAGAAACCTAGCGAACTCAAACCTAGAACCGTAAGGGCTCTGATACCAAAATGAAACAACCCTTCCCGTTTTTTTATATATATAATATAATTCACTAGTGGTCCCATACCCACTAACATCCTAACAACAGTCAAAAACCGCAGATAACCAAAAAACACAATTCCATTAATCCAATAACAATTCCAACAAAATAAACCAATAGTCAACAATGTAGTAATCCAAACTAACAATGAAATAGCAAGGTTCCAACATCCTACAATGTTCTATCAACTCAATACTAGCAACCTAACAACAGCTAGACCACAATCAATCAAGCCTCTAGAACATCCTCCTCCTCATCGCCTTTGATTCCACGATCACACTTTGCATTTACCTGCACACCACAAACAACAATTGAGATACGTAAGTATTATCATAAATACTTAGTGAGGCCGTCCTCCCATCTACTAGGTTATACACACAAGCATATGAGACCCTCATGTTCAAGTATAAACAAACACACAACAATACATCAAACCAGGAAAACAAGTCTCGGATAAGACTAGTGTCGATCGATGCTACATCGGTGCCGACCGATGCCACACGAACAGGTGTCGACCGATGCTGAAAGGTACCGATCGATGCTTCTCAATAGGGTGTCGACCGATGCCACATGGTGTCGATCGATGCCTCTTCTGCAGACACGATCTGCGCGAACATGAACGTCCAACTTGTGATTCAATCCGTCTCGAAATCGTCTCAAACTCACCTAAACACCTCAGAAATCACTGGGAATCACGAAAACAACGAACCCAAGCAAGCAAACACCACAAAAGACAAGAAAACAATCAAAACAAGAGAGCTCTCATGCTTAGATCAACCATGGTCAAGCACTCACCTCAAAAACAGAAAGATTGGATTGAGAAACAATGGAATCAACACCTCCAGAAGCTTCTCCTTCGTTCCCAGCAACAACTCTTCCTTCTCCAGCCACAGATCCTTCCAAAAACACCAAGAACAAGCCCATAAACTCACCAAACCACTCTCCAATGCTTTCTCTCCTTTTTCTCTCTTTTCTCACTAAACGGCGACAAATAAATTTCCCAAAACCCTTAATTCGTCACTTAACACTCTTAGATGCGAATTTAGGGATTCTAATTGAACCAAACCGAACCAATCAGCAATTAAAACAAACCCGACCAAACCGAAATACTTGGTGTCGATCGATGCACCAAGGGTGTCGATCGACACCCACACCAAAACAACAAAAAATTTGGTTCGCCGATGTTACAACTTCAACCTCAATTGTCTTGGAAGCTGCTGTTCTTGCTTTGATTTTGAATCGTCTAAACCCATTTAACCCTCCAGTCTTTCTCTCAGAGACAGCAAAGATCTCTGATACACTCTTCTTCGAATCTTCCAAAGAAACTCATAAAATTACAATCACACACATATAAACCCAACATTGAATCGTCTCAAGGTTTGTTTATTCCTCAAATATTTGCCTAACTAATTGATCAGAATATGGCGATTTAGGTTTTTAGGGATTTCAAAAAGGGAAATTCTCAAAAATAGCACCAAAATAAGTTTTTGTTCCAAGCTTAGCACAACATCTCTAAAATTCCAAAAATAGCACTAATTAATCTTTTAAATTGAATCATAAATTCAAAATACTAAACCCTACCCCTCAAAACTATACCCTATTTGTGAAATTGAGAACCCAAACATAAAAAAAAAAAGACAAATTCTTATTATTTTTTTTTTTGTCAACAAAAGAAATCAGCTCAGGTGAGCCAATTTGAGGGCAAATTGTTTACAAATAAAACAGGATGTGGATTAGAACGCGCTCGGTGTGCCAAGGAATCGCTCTAGATACCTGAACCAAAGCGAAAGAAAAGAACTCCTCCCTGTCAGTCTTGATATCTTCTAGGTATGTTGTTAATTCTAAAAAAAGGCAAATTCTAAAAATTAATTTTAAATATTTCAATGTGTTAAATAGTGCTATTTTTGGAAATTTATGGAATATGTGCTATAACTGTCCATAAAACTTAGTTTAGTGCTATTTTAGGGTATTTCTCTTTTAAAAAATCAAAATCACACACATATAAAAGTTACAGTGCTTACAATATCTATAATAGAAGAAGAATAACAAGTTAAAATGGATATAAAGCTTACATTAGGATGACACGATGATGAACACTGACACGACGACGAAGAAGACTGATCGGGGAAGAAGAAGAATCATGAATCCAAAGCGCTAACGAGATACCACCGTTAATAGACCGACGATGATACACCAACCGGCGAGGACTCACCTCCGATCCAAATCTTATTGGGTTCACTGTTGATACACCGTTTGCATTTGGTTTTGGAATCGACGGAGAAGAAGGAAAAGAGTGAGAGAGAACATGGTGGTTGTCACGAAAGATTATAGTTTTAATTTATTAATATTTTATTTTTAATAATATACAAATTTGTGCTAAATTTGGAGTATTTGAGAGTATGTGCTAATTTTGGAACAAAAACTTAAATGTGTGCTAGTTTTGAGAATCTCTCATTAATCATCATCAATTTCAGTTATGCAATTAAGATTTACATTTTTTTGGTAAAGTTTGAATCAAGAGAAACCTAATTTCGTGTATAACTTAATTACAGAATTACTAGAGTTTCGGAACCAGCATATACAACAATTGTATGTATACAAATCTATATCTTTTAATATTATTGATTTATAATAAAAATTGTTAAATAAACTTTTGTTAAAATAGTTATTTTCAATATTTTAAATATATATCACTAATCTATAAATTATAAATATATAAAATAAAATATAAAAATATTAGAAATAATTATTATCTTGCAATATATGAGCCAAATAAACAATTTTATTAATCAAATAATTTTTAATTGAATCAAACTATTATGTAATGGTGTCCTAAATTCTGGGAACATCATTTAGAGAAAATTAGATGAGTTATGAATTACTGGATGAAACGGGATGAAAGGAGATAAAACGGGAAAAGAACACAAATTTCCAATATTCTATGTAACATATTTTCAATTATCTAACATAAAAATGTTCAAAAAAAGACATTAAACTATGTTCTATAATAGTTAAAAAATTTAACAATAAAGAAATGTAATCTAATATAAATTAACCATATGTCAAAATATAAGAATAAAGAAGTCAACTAATTTTGTAAGTATTTATATGATATGATATATAAATATATTAATTTAAATACAAACTTCAAAAATGCAAATAAGCTGAATAATCCAAACTACAAACATTACCTCTCCAAAATATAATTAATAATATATTTACTACTATCCTATAAAAGTACTTTCAAAAAATCCTTTCGACAAACCCACACAAAAAAGAAATGTTTCTATTAACAACAACATAACTATATGTATATGTTACAAGAGATCAAATTTTACTTATGAAAACAACACCGCACTTAAGTGCGCATATCTAGTTAGAGGTTCAATATCAGGTTTGTTTGTTTTATATTTCTACGGTTTCATAATATATGATGTTTTAGAGAAGTTAGTTTGTTTCATAATATTATTGTACTGGATGTTTTCAACTTTCTATGCAACTTTTAGATTAGTTTAATATTTTATATTATTTTATATTATGCAATCTTGTTTATGATTGTTGAACTTTTTTTAATCAGCATATTGTTACTTTAAAGCATCCTATATTTTGAAATGGAATGAGTATTAAATACCCCACAATTTTGATGTCATTCTCAAAGCAAGAAACCGTAGTGTCTTTTTTTCCTAAATCTGGAAAAGGTTGGTTGTGTAATTGCTAGTGAGATTGTAGTAATTTGTTATTGCTAATGAGATTGTAGTCAGGGTCGGCCCTAACCTAAAGCTCGTAAAGCAAGGGCTTTAGGCGCCAGATTATATTAACGATTTAAAGGGCATCAATATTGAAAGTGTTTCAGTGGTACAGTGGTTAGGTTCTCCTTTCTCTCCTTCAGTGCCACGAGCTCGAACCTTGGGAGTAGTAGATTTTGCAACTTTTTTTCCCTAGTGTTTGTTAATGTGCAAAAAAAAAAATTTGCTTTAGGCAACAATATTAGTCGGGTCAGCCATGATTGTAGTAATGTCTTATTATTTGTGGAATCCAAACCATTTCAGCAAACCAATTTTGATTGAATTGATGAATAATAAAATTTGCAGCAAGTCCAATAAAAATCTGCATTAAGTCTAATAAAAATCTGCAGCAAGAAAAGTTTACCTCAAACAATTTTTCTACTCCACGTGTAAGCGAAGTTGGCAATTTCATGGCATCAGTCATTCGTTCTGAAAACCATCTTGTCATCATGGCTCTCACAACTTCCAACAGTTAGTCGATAAGTAAACTCCTAATTTTAGATAGAACATTATTCATGGATTCAGCAATGTTGCTTGTAAGAAAATTATATGTATCTCAAGCAAAATGCACACGTGTTCACAGGCTTACATCAACTCTTTGGAGATAACTATGAAGTTGAGGATGTAACTATTGGATCTGATCAAATATGACTTGAAAATCAACAAGTCTATAAGCATTCGCTGCCTTCTTCACTAAACTAAACGCCTCTCGACCTCTAAAGCGGACCAATATATTCTTATACAAATGATATGTGCATATTCCACGACTAGACTTTGGATATACCGTTGACATAGTCTTTGCAATTGATTGGTGCCTATCAGAAAAAATTGCAATGATTTCATCATCAGGAATCACACAACTGAGTTGTTTGAAAAACCATTCCCACGATTCATCATTTTTAGTATCAACCACTTCAAAAGCAATATGAAAATTACCATATTGAGCTGTGGCAGTAACAAGTGTCTCTTTGTATTTTCCTTGCAAAAATGTACCATCAAGAAACACCACTTTCCGCATGTATATAAATCTGTTGATGCTTGCATTAAATGCTAGAAACAAATACTTGAATCTCTGAGCGTCATCAACTTCAAGTTATGTATATGTTCTAAGATCTGCTCCCTTGATCATGTATAAATATGTAAGAAGTAATTCATATCCACTTTCAGGAGTGCCTCTGACTACAATTCTAGCATGTCTTAATGTCCTATAGGCTTTCCAATACTCAATCTACAACACAACAGTATAAAAGATTCTGCATTAATACTCATATATAGCAAACAAATCTGCGATGAATTCTTAGATATAGCATAAAAATCTGCGATGAATACTCATAAATAACCAACAAATATGCGATGAATACTCAAATATAGCAAACAAATATGCGACTAATACTCAGATATAACAAACAAATCTGCGAGGAATACTTATACACAACAAAGAAATCTGTGGTTACAGACATCACCTTAATTTGAAATTGTTTCCTCAAAGCCTCAAAAACATGCATTGGTAATACGGTTGGTCCAACTCCTCCAACAAAATTCTTGTATAACACTCCAAATATCTCATGAGTTGCTTGTCGGGATCTCGTATAACGATCTGTAACTGAACATGTATGTCCACTTACATACTTTCAGACATGAAATTTTGGATAATCTCTAATTGGTGTAGTTCTTACTTTCCAAGTACATCCTTGCACCCAACACTTGACAATTAATAGGATTAGACTTGATTTGTATACATCGAAATCAAATTTCTATACCACAAAAAGGATCTTCAATCTTGTCTCAAGATGCTCTTTCATCACATAACATTGACCCACCACTACATCCACATAAGCCATTTCCAACTTTGAATATTCATCGATTTGAGTTCCTTCACTTACAAATGTTGATGAACCTCTCATAACATGAGCCTTTTCATCGATTTGAATTCTTTCACTTACAAATGTTGATGAACTTATCATTATAGGGGCTTTTTTTCCTCTGTCTCTTCTTCATGAACCATATTATATGTTGCAAAATTTTCGTCACCAAAATCTATTCCATCAGAATCATCAAAATAATCGAATCTGGATCCATCGTCATCTTCATCTGACTTCTTCAAATCTTCTTCATCCCTTTCAGCTTTTCTACTGCAACCAACAAAATTGCCCTGAAATTACTGTTTGAAATGAGTTAAAGCTTTGTCTTTCACTTCCACACAAAGTTGAACCAGATCTGATTTTGGTTGCTCCAAAAAAATTTGAAATTGTTTACATTTCGCAACATACACTGGAGTTGTATCTTCAGGTAATTTCTGCATAATATTCTTATGAAACATGTAGCTCAATTCAACATCGGAACATCTCCTATCCAAAGCATAATCTTCATTGACCATTTCAATGAAATCTTCATAAAGCGTGTTAGCATCAGCTGATAACATTCGAGATCCTCTCTTGCTATCAACAGCAAGCAACCATCTTCCTCTGTCAAACATTCATTTTCCACATACAAGAATAATCTTCTTCATCTTCAAAGAGTATATGATTTAGAAGATGAATTCGAAGAGGAGGTTGAAGAGTTGATCATTAGAATAATAGAGAAGAAACGAGAAAGAGAGGAGGTAGAGATCGACGACTAATTTTGATGAAAACGAGGAAAGGGTCAAAACCTAAATTGGACGGCTCAGATTGGTTAATCTAGATATTGGGAAATAAATCTGCGAAATAACCATAAATAAATCTGTATAAACAAATCTGCCACCACTATTTTCTAGATATAAATCTGTGATAAATCGGTAACAAAAAATTTGTAAACAAAAGGTTTGAGCAAGTCTGTAAGATTAAGTCTGCCACCACTAAAAAGTTAGTTTAGTCAGGAATAAGTCGGCGATCACTTATACCAAACAAATCAGCAGTCAATAAAAATAAGTCTGGTGTAACATTGAATAAAACTGTGATCATTACGAGTCAATCTAGCAATTATCTTTCCTTAATACATCTCTACAACCACTTGCAGACTTATTATAAGTCTATAGTTACTATAAATATATTTGTAGCTACTTTACATAAAAAGTCTGTACATAAATAAATCTGTATAAACAAATCTGCCACCACTATTTTCTAGATATAAATCTGTGATAAATCGGTAACAAAAAATTTGTAAACAAAAGGTTTGAACAAGTCTGTAAGATTAAGTCTGCCACCACTAAAAAGTTAGTTTAGTCAGGAATAAGTCGGCGATCACTTATACCAAACAAATCAGCAGTCAATAAAAATAAGTCTGGTGTAACATTGAATAAAACTGTGATCATTACGAGTCAATCTAGCAATTATCTTTCCTTAATACCTCTCTACAACCACTTGCAGACTTATTATAAGTCTATAGTTACTATAAATATATATGTAGCTACTTTACATAAAAAGTTTGTACATTAAGTGTGTGGTTAGAAAATAAATATGTAAGCCATAACAAGTTTGCATAAACAAATCTGCTGGACAAAGAAGGTGTCATCATAAAAGTCTGTAAGATATGTCTGTGGTAGACAAAAAGTCTGCAACAGCCTATAAATCTGCGACATCGTAATAACAAATCTGTACAACAAATCTGTGGCGAAAACAAATCTATCGCAGAGTTGTTTAAAAAATTGTGGCATAATTAAATCTTTAGAACAAATCTGCAAAAAAAAACAAATCTACAATAACTTTGCAGTAAAATCTGTCACATAATTTCTTACAGATTTATTTAAAATTCGGGTTTTTTCATAAATAACAGCAACTTATGCCACACTGTTGATGTTAATATATTTTACCATGTTTTCCCTTGGTTTATTCACATCTTTTGCATCTTTTTCTATCCATTTTCACCATTATTGTGTAGCTTTAGGACTAATCATGCATTAGAGTTTAGTTGCATTGCATTTGCATCTTTTCATGCATAAACAGGTGATTTCTGAGCTTAAGGAGCATTGAAGCAATGCTGAAGAGAAGTGAAGCAATCATGAAGGGAAAGCAAGGGAGTTAAGGCTGAAGAACCAAGGTCCGGAGTCCAGCTCGACCAAGCACTCGACCGAGTGGGAGATGGACACGACCGAGTGGAGATTGCACGTGAGAAGCCAGCTCGACCCCTAGTTCGACCGAGCACTGGTCGAGTTGACCGAGCCGTTGACTACTTTGACTTTTTCTATTTTTAGGGCTTCCACCTTCCCCACTATATAAAGCCTTGTACCTGCAGCCACCAAAAGAGTCCAGCTTTTAGATATTCTCAAAAACCTAGTTTTTACCTTTTTAGGATTTATTCCTTTTGCACTTTTCTTTTATTTTAGATTTTGTACTTGTTCTAGGAAAAAGACTACATTCTTGTATTTTGTTGGTTTCATAACTTTCAAGATATAAAGAATTTGAGTTTCATTCCTTCATCAATATTGTAGATCTCTGTTTTATCTTTCTAATAATGCAAGTTTCAATAATTTCTGGGTTTTTGACTTGTTTAATCATGTCTTGTTGTGAGTAGTCTTCCTAGGATCTTGAGGATGGTTAGGATGGACTGATCTTGTGACTTGTGTGACTTGGTCAAGCTTGATTGTTGTAGATCTCTTCTAGGGTAGATGATCTTAATGCTGATTCTATATCTGAGAGGGTAGAGTCTGATTTCAAGCTTCTTAGCATCACACCAATGTTTAGGAAGGATAGATAAGGCTAGATCTAGAGCTTACCATTAGGCTTGCTAAGAGATTAGAGGTCTTGTTTGGTTTGAGATATATTGCTTAATGCCTGCTTGTGTAGATTCTTTACTTTGTGAGAACAAGTCTAGAAGATGCATAGGTTTGATTGTTTCTTGACCATGAGAGTGGGAGAAACTTGTATTAGATTCATATGTCTAGAGATTAGCTCATAGCTTGCTTGAGATTTGTTGACCAAGTTAGATAGCCACAATGATCAGTTCATCCCATGAATCCATCCTCAGGACCTTCTTTATTTATTGATTTTAAAGTCTTAATCCTGTTGCTTGCTTGTTGTTTGATTTGGTTTAGCTTTACTCTGTTTTTATTGCATTGCTCTGTTTCTGCGTCTAGTCTAGCTCGACCACCCACTCGACCCACACTCGGTCGAGTGCTGCTCGAGTCAGTCCCTAGAATTTGTGTTTTATGATTTGTGATTGTCCTGCTTCATTCCTGTTTCATTCTAGTTGCATACATTTAGCTTTTAGTTCATTACTTGTCTTGCATTAGTTCATCAGTAGTAGTTTCTATTTCTGTTCTTGCACCATTACTGTTAGAATCATTCTGTTTCATTTGCATTTAGTTCTTAGTTCTTGTAGTTTACTTTCTGCATTTTACATTTTCATCTTAGGATTGTTAGTGACAAACAATCTTTACACTTGGCTTGACTTAGATTGATATTCACATCTTAATTGTTCACAGACACTCATTTAGGATTGACACCTCTTATACTGCAACTGCATAAGGGGAATTGAAACACCCATCCATCCATATCATACCATTGCATACACTGCCACCTTTCATCTCTCACCACACAAATATTCTTGTTTCAATTTGGCGCCGTTGCCCATTTGAGTGTGTTTTTGTGACATTTAGGATCCATATTAGTCTAAGATTAAGTTCTTTTATACACTTGTGAGGTTGCTGTGCTTGAATCTTCTGTTTCTGGGTTGAAGTTCCATTTCAGGTACCACTCGACCACCACTCGACCGAGTCGTGATCGAGCACTTGCTCGAGCCAGACCCCGGATCTCTTTTAACCTCAGTTTCAAGTCGACCTACACTCCTACTTGAGCTTGTGCTCAGTCGCTTGCCTGGCAAAAATCGTTTGTGTTTGTTGATGCACACAAGGTCTAAAGGAAAGGACCATCTTATTAAGCATATTGACAACATCAACCAGTTTACCAAGGGTTTGGGATCCAAGCAAAGGAGGGCTGTTCAGCAACAAGAAGAGGTTCCAGTAGCTATGGATCATCAGGATCAGGTTCAGAGACCAAGAAACATTGGTGCTGGAGATGCACCCAACACTCACAACCAAAGAGCTGGCATTGTGCCACCAACAGTTGCCAACAACAACTTTGAGATCAAGAGTGGATTGATCTCAATGATTCAGGCAAATAAGTTTCATGGATTGCCTATGGAAGATCCACTAGATCATCTTGATGAGTTTGATAGAATCTGTGGTCTTACCAAGATCAATGGAGTAAGTGAAGATGGTTTCAAGCTGAGGTTGTTCCCTTTCTCTCTTGGGGACAAGGCTCATTTATGGGAGAAGACTCTGCCCACTGGTGCTATCACTACTTGGGATCAATGTAAGAAGGCTTTCTTGGCCAAATTCTTCTCTAATGCTAGGACTGCTAGATTGAGGAATGAAATATCTGGATTTGCTCAAAGGAACAATGAGAGCTTTTGTGAAGCTTGGGAGAGATTCAAGGGCTACCAAACTCAATGTCCTCATCATGGTGTCAGTATGGAGTCATTGTTGAGCACACTGTATAGAGGAGTGCTTCCCAAGTTCAGAATGCTTCTTGATACAGCCTCCAATGGGAACTTCCTCAACAAGAATGTGGATGAAGGCTGGGAGTTAGTTGAGAATCTAGCTCAGTCTGATTGGAACCATAATGAGGATTATGATAGGACACTAAGGTCTTCATCTACTGACAATGAGGAGAAGTACAAGAAGGATCTGAAAATGGTGAATGAAAAGCTTGATAGGATCTTGCTCAGCCAGCAAAAGTCTATTCACTTCATTTGTGAAGAAGAAGCTCCAGTTCAAGAAGGGGAGAATGAGTTTGCTGAGTTATGCTACATGCAAAACCAAGGTGGATTCAAGGGCTACAACCAAGGTGGTTTCAAGAACAACAACCTATCTTATAGGAGTACCAATGTGGCTAATCCACAAGATCAAGTCTACCCTCCTCAACAGCCTCAACAGCACCAAAACTATATCCCCAAACAACAGCAGCAGGTTTTCCAGCCCCAGTTGTGTCCCCCACCAGGGTTTCAGACTAACCAAGGCCAAGAACAAGACCTTAGAGCTATGATACAGCAGCTGTTGATTGGTCAAACCCAAGGGAAGATTGAGGAAGCCAAGCAGTTTGCTGAGCTAAACCAAAGGCTCACATCCCTGTATAATGACCTGAACATGAAGTTTGAAGGTCTTAATTCTAGAGTGAAGTATATGGAGAGTAACATAGCCTCTTCTTCAGCTCCAAAACCCAACCAACTCCCTAGAAAAGCTATCCAAAATCCTAGGGAGTTCACAGCCAAAGCCATTCAATTTCATGAGGAAGAAGCCACTGAGGACAGTGCAGTTCAAGTTTGGGGGAATTCATTAGTTACTGAAGCCCCAGGTGATGTTTGTGCAAGTAAATTGGAACTCGCACCTGAGCTCGACCATGGGCTCGAGCAGCTACTCGACCGAGTGCATGCTCGAGTGGTCGATCGAGCTGGACAGTCCGAGGCTGACAAACCTGCCAAGTACATTCCTCCTGCCTACAAGCCTCCACTACCTTTTCCTGGGCGTTTCAAAGCACAGAAGATTAGGGAATAAAGGGAAATCATTGAGAAAAAGGCATTGTTGGCTAAGCAACAAGAGGAAGAAAGGGTTTTGAATGAGGAAGCTGTGGTTGAAAAGAAGGAAGAAGTGTTGGCTATACAAGAGATCACCATAGCTTACCAAGAGGAGGAGAGAGGACCTGCCTTGGAACAGTATGAACCATATCCTCTCTACAAAAAATTTTTGCTTGATTTGTCTAAGAAGAAGGCTGAAGCTCAAGATGAGATGGATCTTGAGAACCTTGGAGGAGTGATCATTCCAATAAAGCTCAGTGATCCAGGACCTTTCAATTTGCCCTGCACAATCAGTTACCTTCACTACAATCAATGTCTTTGTGATTTGGGAGCTTCAACAAGTGTCATGCCTTATTCCATAGCCCAAAAGCTTGGAAGAACTGATTTCAAATCCACTAATCTCCATGTTTGCCTAGCTGATGGGTCAAACAAAGAAGTAGTTGGAAGGTTGGAGAATGTCCCACTCAAGATAGGGAAAGCAAGGGTTCACACTGATTTTGTAGTCATAGAGATGGACAAGGAGCCTGAAGATCCAATCTTGTTAGGGAGGCCATTCTTAGCCACTGTTGGAGCAGTAATAGATGTTAGGGAAGGTCTTGTGACCTTGAACATAGCTGAGGATACAATCATGAAGTTCAACATCTATAACCCAACCAACCTGCCTACCATTGATGATCAACCCTTCACTATCAAGGAGAAAGTTGATCATGAGGTGTTCAAGGATGAAGGAGACCCTAAAGCTGAGCTCCCATTTCAAGATGATTCTGTGGAAAAGCTGAAGAGGTCAGTTAAAGAGTTGACTAGAATGGTTGAGAATCTTCAAGTGAAGCTGAACAAGAGGTCTTTGAGGAAAGCAAGACCAAGGCTCAAAATCAAGAAGAAGTATGGTTTGTGTGCTAAGGGTGAGGTGATCAAGGATCAACTTCACAGTGACCAAGAGGTTCCAGGGAGGATTTCATCACCTCCTTGGTATCTAGATCAAGTCTAAGAAGGAAACCAAAGTCAAGCTTAGTGACTTTAAACAAGCTCACTAGGGAGGAAGTCCCTAAGGTATCCTTTGTAAATATGGTTTAAATTCTTATTAGTTTTGATGTGTTTTCTTTTATGTTTTTGTTGGACAGGCTTTTTAGTGAGAATGTAGTTGGGTAAGGAGAGTTGTGGACTTGGAGAAGAAGACTCGCAGGCCCACTCGACCAGGCCACGAGAGGCACTCGGCCGAGCTGGATACTAATTGAGGTCCATTTGAATCCCATTCTTCTAGAACGATCGAGTGGAGGGAAGAACAAGGAGAAAAATTTTGAAATTTCAAATTTGGTCAAGGAGCTCGACCACGTGCTGGTCGAGTGTGGGGTCGAGTGGCAGCTAAAAGCAAGTCAAAGATTCCCAATTCAAATTTGAATGGTATGGACGCTCCACCCTTGTCTCCTTGTCCCCTTGGCTTCTTTAAATAGCCCTTGCACGATCCTAAGACTCTCACATTCTCTCATTTGCTCAAAATATTTAAATTCAAGCTTTAAAATCTCTCTCAAAGTTCATCTCTTGCTCTAGCTTTGTTCTTTCAAGTTTTTGGGTCACTAACCTATTAACTTTGAGCTTTGAGTGTATTTCCCTTCAGTTTCTTTTGAAAATGTCTTCAAAGATAACCAAGAAGTCTCACAAAACCGCTGCAAGCTCCATAGAACGTCGTGATGCTGACCTTGAATCAAGAGGTGAAGCTGGGAGAGCCACTCGACGGTCCACTCGATCAACCACTCGACCGAGTGGCCGTTCGAGCAGTCGATCGAGCCAGATGCCGTGTCCAAGGAGAGAATCAGTTGAGGAAGATCCTGAGAGGACTGAGAGTGAGGAGGAAAGGGAGCCTACTCTTAATGAGTTTATGAGGAGACACAAGGCCAAAGGGAAGAGGCCAGCTGTTGAAGTGGAGCAAGAAGAGAGTGAAAGTGAAAGTGAGGAAGATAGTGAAGAAGAAGAATTGATGGATGATGGAGAGGCTGAGTCTTGTGGGCTGTCAAAGAAGCAGCTTTATGATGCTTTCATGAGGATGGAGTTCCTGGGAACTAGATATCCTCACAAGGAGACTATGGAGAAGTTTGCCATTGATGAAGATGTGGAATGTCTTTTTGAGAAGAGCAGCCTTACCAAGTTCATGGGGCTTTTTATGGAAGGCTATAGAGAGGAAAGCTGAGAGTTCCTAGCCACTGTCAAGCTGCACCAATATTTGAGGAAAGATGCTGAAGTAGGAGCTGGTCATATCTCCTTCACAATCAAAGGGAAGAAGCATGAGCTTTCATTGAAGAAGCTGGCTGATGTGTTTGGTTTTGAGGTTGGGAGCCACAGGAGCTTGATGGTTCCAAGAGAAGAATTGTATGCTGTATGGGAGACCATTGGGGACAACAAGCTTTACTCATCCTCCAACTCCAAGAGCTCAAGTATTAGGAGCCCAGTCTTGAGGTATTACCACAAGGCTCTTGCCAATACCTTCTTTGCTAGGAAGGAAACTGGAAACATCAATGAGGGAGAGCTGAAGATGATTGACTTGGCTCTCAATGGAGTTCTTCTTAAAGCAAGGAATGGAACCATCATCCTTGGTAGCACTGTGGAGACTGATCTTGCAATGGTGCTGATAGACCATATGATTTATTTGAGAAGTTGGGTAGGCAAACTTGAGAACAAAGGTTCAAGAGGAGCACTTACCATTGGAGGCATCATCACTCCAATCCTTCAAGCTGCTGACATCCAACTTAGAGGAGAAAGGGTCTTACCAAGATGGATTGACTCAAGCTACCTTACTTCCACTCTCATCCTAGCCAAGGAGATGCATCAAGGGAACCACATTTTCAACTTTGAGCTTCCAACACTTGGGAAAAAGCAACTCATATTGCCTACCCAAGAGCTCACCACCATTCAAGAAGGAAACAACATTGACTTTTGGCCAGCTGAGGAGCATTGGTTTGATGGAGTGGTTCAGCCTAGAGTTAAGGAAGCTGGGAATGAATAAGTGGCTGATGGAGAGGAGCAATTCTATTTTGAAGACTATGAGCCCAATCCAAGAGATAGTAGAGGAGTGAGGGAGAATGCAAAGAGAATGACTCTCTTGCAAAGATGGAACAAGTGGAATGGGAAGAGGTTTGATAAGCTCAAGAAGAAGGTGACTAACATGGCTAAGGGACTAAAGAAGGAGATTGCTGAGCTGAAGAGTGGAAACTCATCTCCAAGCCATTCAAGCCCTTTGAGGAGGAGTAGCTCAACTAGAGCACTTTCAAGAGTTGCAAACCCTGTGGAACCAGCTAGGGCTTCAATGTATGAGCCAAATCAGAGGAAGAGGAGCTCAAGTACCCAAGAACAACAGTTTTCGAGGCACTCGACCGGGTCACTCGAGCAGCCACTCGACCGAGCACCACCAAAGCACTCGGTCGAGCACCAGCCCAGGTCACCCTATGGCTTCCCACCTCCAGCTGCTTATCCAGGTTATCAATGTTACCCTCCCTTCCCACCCCAATACTTTATGGATCCCACACTCTACCAGCAGTACCAGCATTACCAGACTCAAGATTTGGAGATTCGCAGTCCAGCTCGACCAAATCTTTACAAAAAAAAGAGTGTTCATGTAGTTTGCATTGCATATTAGGATCTTGTTTAGCATGTTTCATATAGAAGTGTATAATATTTGCATTAGGGATCTATGATAAGTTTTTCCTTGTTAGCTTGCTTAATTCACTAGACTAGGATCAATGCCCAAGTTAATAGTACTTTGATGCTAGTTGAGTGGTTAGAAGCATAAGATTGAACCAAGCCTTGAATTTCTGCATTGCATTTGGTCTAAATTGAAGCATGTTGTGATTTGATTCCATTTCCTATCTATAAGAACCTAATATTGACCTTTAATTATCAATGTGTGCATTGCTTTAAACTCATGGATACCACATACATATTTGGATCATCTTTCTCCTTTTTACCACTCTTGTTGATCCAAGTAGCTGATTAAATCATTAAGATCAGTTCCCCTACCCCTTAGCCAAACCTTCTTTCAAGCCTTGTTTATTCTTGTGTGTGTGAGGCCTATTTTTGGGATTGAGCTTGGTAGAAAGTGTTAGGTTTGAACTGACAAGAGTAAGACCTTGTGTAGTTCTAGTTTGCATTTTCCAAACTAGATAGGACTAGGTGGTTCACTTGTTGGGTTTGGGACTTGGCTGTTATAAAAAGAAAAGAAAGAAAAGAGAAAGAAAAAGGGTAGAGTCTTTAGGAGAGGAATGTGTTTAAGTAAAGATAAAAGTCTAGTGAAAGGATGGGAAGTAAAAGATGTTATCTAAGATGGTTCTAGTTAAAGAAAAGAAAAGAAAGCAAAGAGCAGTATAGCAAAAAGCTTATATGTCTTAAGAATAAGAAGAAAAGAGAACCATAGAAATCAATAAGAATCCCCCATCCCACTAGAAAAATCAAATAAGGAACCTCTCCTAAGACTTGAAAACCAAAAGAGAAAAGGGTTAAAGAGAAAAGAAGAAGTTAAAGGGTAGCAATAGGATCATTTGGGTTTAGATTGTTAGGATAAACACTTTGGGTACCTTTGGGTAGACAAGGTTTTGTTCTTGTATGTGTCTAAGTGTTCTTACCTTTAGCATTCTTCTAAAGCTCAATCCATTTTTATGAGAGAACCTTGATGTTGACAAGCCCCACTCTAAAAAGAGACCTTCATTGTCTCAAAACCCTTGTTACCAAGCCAAATGAGTTTAAGCATTGCATAGAATTGATTCATGTTCTTGATTAATGAATGTTAAAGGAAATGGTTGATTTGAATGCATGTGGATGTCTAAGGCTCAAATCAGTAAAGGTTGTGATATGCTTGTCTAAAATTTTTAAGTATAGCTCATTCAACTTGCATCATAGTACTAGTAACTTGGACATTGATTCTAGATTGTCTATTTGCAAGTTTTAGGAGCTGAGATCCTACTTTTAAACCTCATCTACCTTCTTATGTCTTGTTTATTTGCTTGAAGGCAAGCAAAGACTAAGTTTCGGGGTGTTGATGTTCATATATTTTACCATGTTTTCCCTTGGTTTATTCACATCTTTTGCATATTTTTCTATCCATTTTCACCATTATTGTGTAGCTTTAGGACTAATCATGCATTAGAGTTTAGTTGCATTGCATTTGCATCTTTTCATGCATAAACAGGTGATTTTGGAGCTTAAGGAGCATGGAAGCAATGCTGAAGAGAAGTGAAGCAATCATGAAGGGAAAGCAAGGGAGTTCAGGCTGAAGAACCAAGGTCCGGAGTCCAGCTCGACCAAGCACTCGACCGAGTGGGAGATGGACACGACCGAGTGGAGATTGCACGTGAGAAGCCAGCTCGACCCCTAGCTCGACCGAGCACTGGTCGAGTTGACCGAGCCGTTGACTACTTTGACTTTTTCTATTTTTAGGGCTTCCACCTTCCCCACTATATAAAGCCTTGTACCTGCAGCAACCAAAAGAGTCCAGCTTTTAGATATTCTCAAAAACCTAGTTTTTACCTTTTTAGGATTTATTCCTTTTGCACTTTTCTTTTATTTTAGATTTTGTACTTGTTCTAAGAAAAAGACTAGATTCTTGTATTTTGTTGGTTTCATAACTTTCAAGATATAAAGAATTTGAGTTTCATTCCTTCATCAATATTGTAGATCTCTGTTTTATCTTTCTAATAATGCAAGTTTCAATAATTTCTGGGTTTTTGACTTGTTTAATCATGTCTTGTTGTGAGTAGTCTTCCTAGGATCTTGAGGATGGTTAGGATGGATTGATCTTGTGACTTGTGTGACTTGGTCAAGCTTGATTGTTGTAGATCTCTTCTAGGGTAGATGATCTTAATGCTGATTCTATATCTGAGAGGGTAGAGTCTGATTTCAAGCTTCTTAGCATCACACCAATGTTTAGGAAGCATAGATAAGGCTAGATCTAGAGCTTACCATTAGGCTTGCTAAGAGATTAGAGGTCTTGTTTGGTTTGAGATATATTGCTTAGTGCCTGCTTGTGTAGATTCTTTACTTTGTGAGAACAAGTCTAGAAGATGCATAGGTTTGATTGTTTTTTGACCATGAGAGTGGGAGAAACTTGTATTAGATTCATATGTCTAGAGATTAGCTCATAGCTTGCTTGAGATTTGTTGACCAAGTTAGATAGCCACAATGATCAGTTCATCCCATGAATCCATCCTCAGGACCTTCTTTGTTTATTGATTTTAAAGTCTTAATCTTGTTGCTTGTTTGTTGTTTGATTTGGTTTAGCTTTACTCTGTTTTTATTGCATTGCTCTGTTTCTGCGTCTAGTCTAGCTCGACCACCCACTCGACCCACACTCGGTCGAGTGCTGCTCGAGTCAGTCCCTAGAATTTGTGTTTTATGATTTATGATTGTCCTGCTTCATTCCTGTTTCATTCTAGTTGCATACATTTAGCTTTCAGTTCATTACTTGTCTTGCATTAGTTCATCAGTAGTAGTTTCTATTTCTGTTCTTGCACCATTACTGTTATAATCATTCTGTTTCATTTGCATTTAGTTCTTAGTTCTTGTAGTTTACTTTCTGCATTTTACATTTTCATCTTAGGATTGTTAGTGACAAACAATCTTTACACTTGGCTTGACGTAGATTGATATTCACATCTTAATTGTTCACAGACACTCATTTAGGATTGACACCTCTTATACTGCAACTGCATAAGGGGAATTGAAACACCCATCCATCCATATCATACCATTGCATACACTGCCACCTTTCATCGCTCACCACACAAATATTCTTGTTTCAACTGTCATTAAAATTTTAATTTTAATGATATTTCTGTAATAACTTTTTACAACAAAGCTTATAAAGGGTATTATAGAGATTAAAAAAAATGAAAAACATTCTAGTTACTCTAGTTATTAATTCCAATATATAAATCATTTTAGTTATTTTCCATTTATTTTATTTAGGAATGTCTTGTATATGCAATGATAAATTAACATTTTATCTTATAAAGAAGTAGTTAATTATTTGATCCACGGTCGGCTCTGGTTGAACCAATGACCTGGTGACGCGAAGCCGAAGTATTCCGGTTGGTGTCGAGTTTAGAAACATTAACCAAAATCAAAAGTAATATAATTTTTAGTGTCTAAGTAAATATGAGTCACATGACCTAATAACAATAGATCTTGATATGTGATGACCCGACTAATGTTGGTTGGATTAATGTATGGTTGGATCCTGTATTTGTGAAGCCTTTTACTATTGGGAAAAATGTTATTTAAACCATGAACTTTCAAATTGTGGCCATTTAAACCATGAACTTTGTTGTAGGCCATTTAAAACATCAACTTTCGTTGACTATGTTTTTTAAACATTAAGTTTTGTTGACAAAGCCAAGAAATACATGACGTTAAATCCGATAAACGAGCAACTAACAAACGGTACTATGCTGTTAACACTCTCCGTTAGTGACAAAACGACGTTGTTTTGATGAAAATTTTAGTTCGAGAAAAATGTTATTTAAACCATGATCTTTTAAATTGAAGCCAATTAAACCATGAACTTTCAAATATAGGCCATTTAAACCATGAACTTTGTTGTAGGCCATTTAAAACATCAACTTTCATTAAGTGAGATTTTTTAGACATCAAGTCAAACTATTAAGTTTGATAACATATCTTACTTTAGTCGATCACAAGGGTGAATACAAACATCAAGATCACAAGCACAAAAACATCATAAGGGTCAGAAGCAGAAGCACAACAAAGATTCGGTAAAATAACACATAGAAAACCTAGAATCTTAAATAAAGTGATGAATTCTATTAAACTAAAATAATGTGATCAATCTTTCAGACTCCAGTGTGACATTCTAATACCTAGAAAAAAAACTCAATACAGAAACAAATAGACACAAAAGACACGACAAAACGACCAAAACTGAGTACTAAACGAAAGACAAAATACGCTAAAAGCACCATATGTCACTTGTTTTATTAGCATAATTAATGCCATGTCGAGTTTAGCTTAGTCAATGAAACTTAATGTCTAAAAAGTCTCATTCATTGAAAGTTGATGTTTTAAATGATCTAAAACAAAGTTCATGGTTTAAATGACCTAAATTTGAATGTTTATGGTTTAAATGACCTCAGTTAAAAAGTTAACTAGATTATGATCCGTGCTAGAGCACAGGTTGAAAGTTCTTTTATTTATATTATAATTTTAGAATAAAATATAATTTATATGATTGTTTTTAAAAGTTTTTTGGATAAAACATTATGTAATAAAATCATATGCTAAATATAATGACTTGAAAAAACACCTATTTTTTAAGTTTTATATTTTTAATTTTATAATTTTATGTATAAGAAATAGTTATGTTTGTTGTTTGTTTTTATTTTAATTTTTGAACATGTTTGGTGGAAGTTTTTAAATATAACCTGTACTTAGGTAAGATTTTATTTTCAACTGCACAAATAAGATCTCAGAAATCACGATTAAGTGTGATAAATTGCCAAGATTTATTTCTTTTTACATCTTACATTATATTTTTATGCCTAACAGTATATATTTTGTAACAATACATGAAATAGTAAAGATTTTATTTTGAAAATTGTATAAATCATTGGAATATTATCTTTAAGAGTATTTGGGATATTCTTAAGTGTATTCATATAACCCACAGATTAACAAATTAATCTATAACATTTTTTGTAACTAACATATATTTAATCTATAACCTATTTTGTAATCAACTTATAAAAATTATATAGTCGACAAAAAAGGTTGTGTACTTTCATTTTATTATATAAGAGATGGTTTAAATGACATTTTTTGCAAACTAAAATTTTCATCAAAACGATGTCGTTTTGTCACTAACAAAGAATGTTAACGGCAGAGTAATGCGTTGCTCGGTTAACGGATTTAACGTCATGTTTTTTTTGGCTTAGTCAACATAATTTAATGTTTAAAAGAGCTAGTCAACGAAAATTGATGTTTTAAATGACCTACAACAATGTTCATAGTCAACGAAAGTTCATGGTTTAAATAACATTTTTCCCTTTTACAATTTTTTTCGTTTATTTATTCTTTTTTGGACAAAAAATAGATATATTTTCTTAAGGGGAGAGTAATAGAGAACTTTTTTCTCCGTTGGGAGTCCCCTCAGAATTTGACCCGATTCGTTCATTGTGTTAATAAAGATCTCGACTTTGTAAAATCCTATCAGCTTAATTGTTATCTCGTCTGGTGTTGTTGATGCGATTAGATCATCTGAAACAAGATTGAGTATGGTGGATGCGATTGTTCCCGGAGACATGGCTTGTTTGGATGCAGATTTATTGCAACTTCAAGAGATGTCTTCGTTTGTACTAACTTCGAAACCTGGATTCACTCAGAAGCTCTTTGACCAGTGGCTTTCTCTTCCTGAAGCTCATCGACAGGTATCTGAGCTCTGTTTCTGCTTTATTTGGCTTTACAATTGCTCAAGGTTGGTGTAAAGTTCAAATATTTTGATCGTGTTAATTATGCAGCAGTGAGTGTTACAATGATATGCTTATGTTCTGCTTGATAGTGATAGTTATGCAGTAGTGAGAGTTGCAATGATGCTTAGGTTGCCTAATTACTCTGTGCTGTTAAAGATTGCTGTAAAGTTCGAATCTTTGATAGTGTGAGTTATGAGTTATTTCCTTATTCTGTGATGTGAGTTTTACAATGATGCTTAGGTTACTCTGTGATGTTAAAGATTGGTGTAAAGTTTGATTTTCGTTGTTGTTGTTCGTTATGCAGTATGTGTTCTTGTTTGATTGTGTGAGTATTACAATGATGCTTAGATTACTGTGATTTGGTTTCTAAATTACTCTATTCACTGCAATCTGAAATCTAAAGCTTTGGTTTTTTTTTCTTCTCGTTGCCTAATCGGTTTTTATATATAGATTGCATCACTGCTCAAGGATGCTATAGCTGGAGGTCCTATAAATGTAACTGGAAGTTCATCTGGTTCAAGTTCTGCCACCAGTAATTCTATACCATCTATGTTTCCTGCGGGAAGTGCTCCTCCGCTTTCGCCAAGGAGTTGTGGTTCACCGCGTACAACGAAACAAAGAGGCCCTTCTAACTTAGGTTCTTCGCTGAAAGTCGTCAGTGAGCCTGTTAGAGAGCCAATGCCTCAGGTTTTGAACTTGCAAGTTTTGATAAGTGCATTCTTTTTCCTCCTTTCTATACTAATGGAGTAAGAACACTTACTTTAAACTTGAAATTACTGTAGTTTTATTTCCAAAATGGTCGCCCACCACCAAGCGAGATAAAAGAGCAATGCATGTTTAGAATCAATCACTTTTTCTATGGTCACATGGATGGACTACAGATACAAGGTAATAAGTCATAAGTTTTTTTGATATTTATAGTGTGACATTTATATGGAGATTCTCACTAACTTTTACCTTTTTTAATACACAGAATTCAAATTAGTCACCAGAGAAATCTGTAAGCTCCCATCATTCTTCTCCACCTCACTTTTCAGGAAGATCGATGTCAATAATTCAGGTTTTGTTACTAGGTGTGTAATACCATGCTCTTTGTTTTGTGGAATCTCATGTGTGCATAGTTTGCAACGCACTTCAATCGTCCTGCTCATTTTATAGTTACTCTTGTCACATGTTTAGCGATCACTGTATTGAAAAACCCAGTATAAGAATTATGAGTGTTTGATTATGCAGAGAAGCATTTATTGATTATTGGGTAAACGGGAACATGTTGATAAAGGATACAACGACCCAAATCTTCAAGATATTAAAGCAGAAAGATCAGAGTTATATTGTCAAGGTAATTTTCTTTTTGTTTGCATATTCAGTCATGAGAACTGAGTTAATTTCCTAATCTACTTGCTCGTGTGTTTGCACTATTAATTCGCCACATTTTTTTCCTGGCAGGATGATTTCAAACCACTACTTAAAGAACTGTTGGCGACACATCCTGGGCTAGAGTTCCTGCAGACGACACCTGAATTCCAAGAAAGATATGGTGAGGTTTTACCTTCATGTAGAGTTTAGTCAGTATCCTATTTCCTTCTCCCTCTTGAAATTTTTTGATTAATAATGTTTAGTAACTTAGCGGGAATGGTTATGACATCAGTTGTATTACTGTATAACTATTTAATAAGCTAAGATTTCCTTGTTCTGTTAGACATCTTTTTATAATTTGCAATTACATAACACTTGCAAGAACAACATGATGGTAATTGTTTGCTATGTGAATCATGTGGCAGTTAGATATTGAAATTAAAGTAAACAATTTTGTCTGATACAACTTTTATTTTGATGAGTCAGCTGAAACTGTCACCTACCGAATATTTTACTACATAAATAGATCTGGGAATGGTCGACTTACATTTAGGGAGCTTAGACGGGGAAACTTAATTGATGCAATGCGACATGCTGACGAAGAAGAAGATATCAACAAAGTGTTGAGGTACTACTAACAAACAGAGTTCATCCTGTTGGTTGTATATATGGTTTTGTTTCTCTTTATTTGACGTCAACATTTTCTATTTACTTTGGCAACTAGATACTTCTCATATGAGCATTTCTATGTCATATACTGCAAGTTCTGGGAGCTGGATACGGATCACGATTTCCTGATTGACAAAGAAAATCTTATGAGATATGGAAACCATGCACTTACTTACCGGATTGTCGACAGAATATTCTCCCAGGTTCTGTCTAAAAACTCTTGATCTCTTAGAATGATTTATAATGCTTACTACTTAAAGATTATATTTATATTACATCCATATAAGAATTACTGCTGTCATCTTTTCAAAGTTTTTATTGCTCTTAAGATGACTGTCATCATAAAAGTAAAGCATTGGTTCTCAGGTTGCTAGGAAGTTCACTAGCAAAGTTGAAGGGAAGATGGGGTATGAGGATTTTGTGTATTTCATACTTGCAGAAGAAGATAAATCGTCAGAGCCTAGCCTAGAATTTTGGTAAGCTGTGTTATAAGGATCCAAAGTTGCAGACAGATAGCGTTTTGAGTGTTTTTGTCTGACGTTAGTATATTTTGGACTAGGTTTAAGTGCATAGACTTGGATGCAAATGAGATTATTACGCGAAATGAGATGCAATTCTTTTATGAAGAGCAGTTGCATCGAATGGAGTGCATGGCGCAAGAGGCTGTTCTTTTTGAGGATATCTTATGTCAGATGATTGATATGATCGGACCAGAGGTTCCAACATGATAACTCATTGTTTCTTGTGGTTATTATATGCTTAAGCTATTCTCAACTTAAAGAAGTTATAGGACGGTCACGGAAGTAGTTAGTGTTCCCAGTTTTTTCTCTGTAACCTCTGCAATTTTGTTTTGTTGTGTTTGATTGTTTCTTGATTCCTTCCACAGAACGAAAGCCATATAACGCTGCATGACCTGAAGGGCTCAAAGCTCTCTGGAAACGTCTTTAACATCCTTTTTAATCTCAACAAATTTATGGCATTTGAAACACGGGATCCGTTCCTCATACGTCAGGTACTTCATATTTGATTTTCAACCTTACTGTTTTCTAGACAGCACATGCCTCTTATAACATTTCGAGTTGTCAAAACGGAAACAGGAGCGTGAGAACCCTACATTGACTGAGTGGGACCGTTTTGCACATAGAGAATATATTAGGCTTTCAATGGAAGAAGACGTTGAAGATGCATCCAATGGAAGTGCTGAGGTTTGGGATGAGTCGTCACTGGAGGCTCCCTTCTGAGTTCATAGAGGTAGGTCAATGGAAAATCGCAATCTCACTAGAAAATGAAACCAGTGGAATTGATAAGAAAAAAAAGGAAACAGAAAAAAACTTAGGAAGTTGAAGGTTGTGTTAATGTTGTTATCTCATGAGAAAGAAAATATAAAGTTCCTGAGAAGAATCTTTGTAGCTTTCTGGAGAAAGGGAAGTGAAAACCAAGCAAAAAGCCGGCAGTATCCTCTGTTGAATTCCATACACTTAGCTTGGAATTGTTTTTATTGTTCTTTTAACTACACTTCTTCATTTGTTAGTTGATTATAGCAGAGTTATATTTATTAGTTCTTCTCTTTTCTTCCCTTCTCAATGCCTACCAGATAAGGACCTCCACATGTCACTTGCGACTTAATTTCCTTTCTGATCCATCGTTTGAGTTTCATATAATTCAAAAGTAATGTTTCAACTAACGCATACTTTAAAGACGTACAAGAAAGAAAGAAAAAAACCCACTAGAGTTTAAAGCGAGAGGCCGTCTCTGTAGTTTAAAGCAACCAATGAGCTTTACAAAATTGTATTCTATTTAACCCTACCTCTGAAATGTTGTTCCAGTTCCACATACTTAGGGTCCGAATGGTAACCGCGGATTTAGTAGTGCGGGACAAAAAAATTGTTAGTGCGGTGCGGTTCAACTGCGGTACGTGCGGGACAAATGTATTTGCGGGACAAGTGCGGTTACTCCAAAATAAGCGGTACAAAATAATGTTTGATTGGTGAAAAATTAGGTACAGTGCGGATTTCATATTGTTTATTAATAACTAGTATAATTATATATTTTAATTTGTTTTGTATCAATAAATAAATATTTTATTTTGTGTATATATTTAATATAAAGTATAATTGTGATGTATTTTGTAATGTATTTTCATAGACTTTGTATAAAGTATATTTTGTCTACTATAATACTAGTTATATGAATAAATTAGCAAATGTTTTGTAAATGTTATTAAATTAAAATTTTATTACAATACATAATATACTCCATGTACTAAGAAAATATTTATTTATTTATAAATAAAATACATAACCTGTTCTTGTATATATTATTTTGCTCAAAGAATATAGAATAATAAACATTAAACAATATTACCACTTTGTATTAATTAATAAACAATTTTCAAATATAGAAAACATGTTTTGATAGATTGGTTAAAATTCTATAAAAATGTATTTTATTAACTATAGGTATACATACATTAAATAATTAATCTATGAGAAAATAATTTAAAAATGATTTTATTTTTGTATGTGTTTTTTTTGGGAATATTGATGTAACATATATCTAGCAAATATAGTAAATTAAAACAGAAAAGAAAAAATTTTTATCCACTGGAAAACAGAACTGATCTATATAAAGGAAATTTAGTTGAACTTAAAAAAAAAAAAAAAAAAAAAAAAAAAAAAAACTTTTTTTCTGCGGATTTCGGCAAAACCGCTGGGTAATAACTGATGTTGTGTGAAAAAGCGGTCCAAGACTATTTAACACCTAAAAATCCGCGATTTTTTTTTTTTTTTCTATAAAACCGCAAATTATTATTATTTTTGTTGATCGGTAAACAAAAGCGTTTTTTATCTTTCCCCTTCTCAAATCCGCTTTTATATTGTCACCAATCATAGCCTTAGTTTGGGCTCTCTAATAGATGTATTTTCAACCCTTTTCCTTCAGTTAAGTCCCACTCCGTTTCTACTCTTTCTCTTCAGGTGAGTTGGATTGTTTTTTTTTTTCCTATGTTTTAAGGGAAAAATGCCAAAAAATACCCCAAGTTTATTTTATTTGGAAGTTTAATACCCAATGGTTTTCCATTGGAATAAAAATATCTTGTTTATTTTTTTGATGCTTTTTAAAACGTTATGTTATATTGATCTGTCGAATCAAACATCCGACTTAACAGACGTTAATTTGCTAAACGGAATCTCTAAACCGGGTTAATTAAACCAAACACGTGCGTAATTGAGGGTAAACGAAAGACACTGTTGCCCTTAGTTATTTCCCCCAAATCGATTTCATATGCTCAAACCCTAAAAACAAAATTCCCAAATTTCTTTCTCTTCCTCTCTTCGTCTCTTCTTCTCTTCGTCGCCATTGTTATGGATCGGGTGATGATTGAAGGCGTTTGATTTTGGGGATTGATTGATTTCATTGTTTGGAAGTGATTTATGAGATTATCGCGGAGATTATGTATGTCGATTTCACGTTTTTAGGTTTTGGGTTCTGTGTCGATTTCAATTTTACGGATTTTTAGGGTTCATAGATGTTTTATTTTTGATTGGGTGGGTTAAATCGTTCATAGATTTTAGATTGGGTTGGTGAAATTGATTATTTTAGGGTTCATAGATTTTCTTATTTTAGGGTTCGATGATTTCAATTGATGTTTTTAGGGGTTTGTTTGTACTAATCATATCTTCTTGTTGTGTCTAGTGCTTTCGAGTATTTGAAGTGCAAAATACACTTTAGAGGAGATGTGTCATTCAAGGAGCAATCATTCGATTACATAGGAGGCGATTGGAAAGACATGTTAGTGGATCCTGATTTGATGACATGGTCAATCTTCGGTGAGTTTTACGTAGAGAATGGAGTCAATGGTGAAGTCGTAGACGTTTGGTATAAGCTTCCACATGAGGACATAAGTTCAGCAAGATCTATGGGTAAAGACAAAGATGGTGGGATTTGGGAGTTGTGTCGTGAAGCTGTTATTGGTGGTGAAGTCGATATATACATCGACAACGGTGTTTCTTTACCATTACCGGTTCCGGATGAAGATGTTGCTGATGAGGAAGAAGAAGAAGAAGCTGATTCACCAGATCAGCATGGTGAACAAAGAACCAATGAGCAACAAGATGATGGGGTAGATCCTGTAGAAGAAGGAAGGCATGATGATCCTCGCTTTTCAGCTTTTTTCGAAGAAATTAACAACAATGACAGACCAGTTGGGGATGAAGCAGCAGGTGGGGACGAAGCAGCAGTTGGGGATGAACCAGCAGGTGTTAACGAAGCAGCAGGTGATGTCGAGGAAGAAGCTGGAGATGAAGATGAATTTGAGAGACAATGTTTTGATGCTGAGCGTCCAGATCATGTGTTGGACACAGACGATGAATGGGATGCATTTGATGAAGAGGAAAGGGTGACATCAAGAGCTAAATTCACCAAGGATAAAGAACCTTATTTGTGGTTATTGCAAAAATTTCATAGTGGAGAAGAGTTCAAGGATCAACTTTTGCGGTATGTGTTGAAGACTAACTACGATGTGAAGCTGTGTAGATGGGGTTCAACAAAGCTGGCCGCTATATGTAATAATAAGAAGTGTAAGTGGAAGATATACTGCTCTGCCCATAAGCGGACAAGTAAGTGGATAGTTCAAACCTATGTTGCAACTCATAACCATGGTCGGAATGGGAAAGCGAAGATGTTGAAACAAGGGGTTATTGCAAGGATGTTCAGAGATGAAGCAAGACGAAGACCGGGATTAAGGTGGACTGATATCAAAGATGAGATAATGAGGAGGTACACACTTTCAGTGTCTAAGTGGATATGCCAAAAGGCAAGAAGAATGACATTAGATATGGTGATAGAAACCCAGAAAGAACAGTTTGCGAAACTGTATGACTATGAGGCTGAACTACAAAGGTCAAATCCGGATACACACACAGACATTGTGACCATCCCTCAAGCGTCTGATAAGCAACAGTTTGACAAGTTCTACATTAGTTTTCCTGCGTTAAGAAGAACATGGAAGTCTTGCTGTCGACCCATCATTGGACTTGATGGATCATTTTTGAAATGGGAACTGAAAGGCGAGATACTGGCGGCTGTTGGGAGGGGTGCTGATAATAGGATTTATCCTATCGCTTGGGCAGTAGTTAGAGTGGAGGACAATGACTCATGGGCGTGGTTTGTTGAGCATCTAAAGAAGGATTTAGATTTGGGGGTAGGTAGTGGTTTGACTGTGATATCGGATAAGCAGAAGGGGTTACTAAATGCTGTTTCCAACTTGCTTCCTAATGCTGAACATAGGCATTGTGCTCGACACATATATGCGAATTGGAAGAAGGCACATGGTGACTACTCTCATGAAGGTTATTTCTAGGCTATTGCATATAGTCCAGTCGAAGGAGATTACCGGTTTAATATGAGAGCTTTGAAAGCTTATGATGAAGCTGCACATGATGATTTGCTGAAAACAGAACCACATACATGGTGTAGAGCCTTCTTCAGTGGCCATTCTAGTTGTGAGGATGTTTGCAATAATTTATCTGAGAGCTTCAACAGAACAATCAAGGATGCTAGGAAAAAGCCATTTTTAAATATGCTTGAAGATGTTAGGAGACAAGCCATGAAGCGTATTTCGAAGAGACGTGACAAGACTATGAAATGTCAAACAAATTTCCCACCTCACATCATGGAAATCGTTGAGGCCAATCGCAGACATGCCAAGTTCTGTTCAGTTCTAAAAAGTAGTGAGAATGTCTATGAGGTGTTAGAAGGAAGTGGTAGCTTTGTGGTCAATCTTCCGCATAGGAGTTGTGCTTGTAATCAATGGAATCTCACAGGCATACCTTGTCCCCATGCAATGTATGTCATAACCGAGCATAATCGTGATCCAGAATGATATCTTGTGTTTTTATGAGTTTTTAAAGCTTATTTCCTCATTGTTTTGTGCATATTCATGAGCATTTAGGTTGTTTAGGCTGCATTGTGCATCAAGTCTGGTATTTCAGGTGTTGGAGTGGAGATATGCAAGGAAAGTGTGCTTTGGAGCCAAATAAGTCAAGAATTTGCAAGGAAATGAAATGAAGACAAGGAGGCCGAACAATCGACCAGCCAATCGACCAAATGGTCGATCATCGCATCACCAGATTCTCGGACTTCAAGCAATCGAGCAAACAATCGACCATTTGGTCGATCAAAACACTCTCGGATCCCTCGGACTGGACGCAGGACAAAACAATCAACCATGCAATCGACCAAATGGTCGATCATGCCGAACCAGACATCAACGATCGACCAAGCAACCGACCAAATGGTCGATCATGACTCGAGCCGAACTTCGGACTTCAACACAAGATGATTGATGATTCGGAACCAATCTGCAACCCCTCAAAGATCTACTCGTATGAAGAATTTTCCTTGGGATTTAGCTCCAGAGTTCTTCATAAAAGTTATTAGAAATTGAGTAAGCTTTGCAATGGAGGT
Organism: Camelina hispida; assembly: GCA_023657505.1. Taxonomy (NCBI): domain Eukaryota; kingdom Viridiplantae; phylum Streptophyta; class Magnoliopsida; order Brassicales; family Brassicaceae; genus Camelina; species Camelina hispida. The sequence continues at coordinate 26,048,655 of CP094637.1, forward strand.
AATTTCAGGCTAATCGGAGGTGTTTATTAAGAGTTATACCTGTTTTTGTGAACGTATGTACAACCAGAGTGAAGACAGGAGCCACAAGACAAAACGATCGACCATTTGGTCGATCACGTGGTCGATCAACTCATCCCCAGACTTGAACGGACTTCAGATTTCAATAATCGACCATTTGGTCGATCATAGGGTCGATCAACTTGTGCTGGACTTGAGCAGACTTCCGAGACTTGACCAATCGACCAAGAGATCGACCAATGGTCGATCAAGCACCATTTTGAGACCAAAATCCTGTTTGTTCCGGTTTTCTCTGAATTGTTTAATTTCAATCCGGTTTGTTCCGGTTTAGTTTATATTTTCCTATAAATACTCAAACCCTAATTGTGGAGACTGATCTCATATCTCATCTCTTATCTCTTATCTTATCATTTATCTCTTGTATTAGTTTGTGTTAAGCAGCCACCTAGGGTTCTTAAGCATTTCCATACTTGGTTTTGTTGAATCTTTGTGTGGATTTACAGTTTTAATAGTAATTTGTCTTTTAAATCTCTTAATCTACAAGCTTTTATTATGATTTCACAAAGACAAACCTCTTTCCTTTGTGTGATCATGATGATTAGTGAGTAGATCTTTTTAGAACTTTGGGCTTGGTAGATTAGGGAGATAGATGGTTGATCTTTGATGTCTAGGGTTTATTTTATGCATTTCCTATCTTGATTAGTGATAATATTGCTAGATAGCCTTGATCAAGCTTAAATCTAGACTTTAGGATTTCCATGCCCATAAGGTGTTTGATGAAATTCCTAAACCAAACTTTTTAAGAGCTTTGCATTCCTAGCCAATGGAAGTTGATGATTAGGGTTCTTATTGGTATTTGAACTTGTTCTTAATGCATGCTTGTCTTGTGATTACCTTTGGAAATTGTTGATTATCATTTGACTAGCATAGGATCTCTATCATGAAAATGAATTGATTTGCATTAGTGTTCTAGCCATAGGATTGTTCTTGATTGTTACTTAGACATCTAGGATTGATTAGCTATCTCCCAAGTCAATTACCTTGCCCAAGGTTCTCTAGTTAATTCTTGATTTTCAGTATTATTGCTATTTGTGTTTGTTTGCCTTGAGTTTGCATTTTCTTGTTTGCTTTATTTGAGTCATTTTGATAGTTAAGTAGTGACATAAGAACCTTTTACTTGATTAAGAATAGATTAAGCATTTTGTGTATTCTTGGTGTGTTGATTGGTGCAAATTGTGGATTGATAATAATTGATACTGAAAGTTACTACATCAATTTGGCGCCGTTGCCCGTTTGCATTTTAATTGACCATTAGGATTTCAACTTTGCTTGAGACTATTCATTTACTTTGCACTGTTTGTTACTTTGATTGGATTGGTGGGTTGTCTTTGATTTTCAGGTTGTATGAACTTGAGAAGCCACGGCCTAGACAACTTGTTTCAGCCATTAGACGACATTCACTTACTTGAACGAGAGAACCACCGTTTAGCCCACCAAGCCATGGAGAACAACCCTCCTCCAGCCGCTGCTCATAATGGAAATGAGCAGCCCAACCACAACCAAGCTCCTATCCATCCTCCAAGACAACCTGGAGTCATTGGAGCCTTTGATCAGCCGAACATTCATGGGAACCGCCAAGGAATCAGAGCACCCACTGTTGAGAACAACAACTACGAAATCAAGTCTAGTCTTATCAACATGGTGCAAAGCTCAAAGTTCCATGGTCTGCCTATGGAAGACCCTATTGATCACTTGGATCAGTTTGATATGATGTGTGGGACAGTGAAAATCAATGGAATCTCGGAAGATGCATTCAAACTCCGCCTCTTTCCGTTTTCTCTTGGAGATAGAGCTAGGACATGGGAGAAGAACCTACCAGTAGGATCCATTAATTCGTGGGATCAATGCAAGAGAGCCTTCCTCTCCAAGTTCTTCTCAACTACAAGAACAGCAAGGTTGAGAAATGAGATATCAAGCTTTGCACAAAAGGGAAATGAGAGTTTTTGTGAAGCATGGGAGAGATTCAAGGGCTATACTATGCAATGTCCTCATCATGGTTTCTCCAAGGAGTCTCTTCTTAGCACATTGTACAGAGGAATGCTACCAAAGATAAGAATGTTGCTTGACACAGCAAGTAATGGAAACTTCCTTGGTCAAGATGTTGGTATGACTTTGGTGGAGAATCTTGCTCAAAGTGATTTTAACTATGGGGAGGATTATGATAGAACACCACGAGATCACCCTGATATGAATGAGCATCACCGCAAGGAGATCAAAGCATTGAATGAGAAGATAGATAAGATGATTCTTGCCACTCAAAAGCCAGTCCATTTTGTTACCGAAAGTGATGTGTATCAAGGATCAAGAGGGAATGGAAGCTTGTGTTGAGGGACAAGAAGATGTCAACTATGTGGGTGGACAAGGCTATAACAAGTTCAATCCTAATTACCGCAACCACCCAAACCTCTCTTACCGCAGCACCAATGTGGAGAACCCACAAGATCAGTCTTATCCACCCCAAAAACCACCTGGTTTCCCTTCCCAACCCAACTATCAGCCTCAACCTCAAGGAAATTACCAAGCCAAGCCTCAAAGCTATTCCCAACCTCAACAAAAACTGACTGCACCACATCCTCAAGGTCAAGTAGATGACACAAATGCTCTACTTAGACAACTCCTAGAAGGACAAGGAAGAGGAGCCATTGAACTTGCTACACAAATGAAAGCCATACACAACAAGGTTGACAATGTCTATAATGAGTTAAATGCTAAATTTGAAAGGTTGCAAACACAGGTCCAGGGACAAGCTTCTTCCTCTTCAACAAAACAAATGGGTTCTCTACCGGGAAAATCAGAACAAAACCCAAAGGCGTTTTGCAATGCCATCTTCAAGGAAGAAGTGAACAGGGTTAGTAGTATGAGTTTAGAAAAATCAAAAATGGATAGCCATGCTGATGAGAATGAAAGGTCTATTGAAGAGATCTCTTCTCTCCTATATGGTTCTACTGCTGAGAGTTTGGTGGTTGCTAAAGTTGAGAAATCTGAGAAGGGATCAAGGGGTAAGGAGATAGTTGCCAAGGAGGTTGAAAAGAAAGATGAACCAAGTATTTCTCTTCCTCTTTATAGTCCTCCAATTCCATTTCCCCAAAGGGTTCTTACAAAGGCCAAAAAGAAGTTCTCTCAAGTTTCAAAGCTAATATGAATAGAGTTGGAGCACCTTTGCCTCATGTGGATAGCTTGTCTCAAGTTCCTAGCCATATAGGGTTCATCAAAGCTATTCTAGCAAACAGAGAGAAGGTGGAAGAGATCATGGGAATTTTTGGTTCACCAAGTGAAGAACAACCAAGTCCAGAAACACTTTCCAAGCTTGAATATCCAGGCAGATTCACTATACCTTGCTCACTTGGTGCTTTACAACTTGATGATGCCTTGTGTGATTCAGGAGCAAGTGTTAATGTGATGTCACTTGAGATGGTAAAGAGTCTTGGGATCAAAGATATGAAGCAACCCTCTTATTCCATCACATTTGGAGATGCCTCCTCAAAATCTCCACTTGGTTTGATTGAAAACTATCCACTCAAGGTTGGTGATTGCACAGTTCCAACAGACTTCATGGTAGTTAAGATGAAAGAAACCAACAAGCTCCCTCTCATACTAGGAACTCCATTTCTCAACATTGTGGGTGCAAGCATTGATTTCCCAAATAAGAGAGTAACTCTTATTCATGTGAACCCAAACCTATCATATCCTATCAAGCCTTCCTCTACAATGTTTTGTGGAACAATCACTAGTGAAGAAGTGGCAACTAAGGAAGAGCATAGAGACTTGAATGATCAACATCAAGAGCTCCAAGTTGATAAAGTGGGGATTAAAGAGACTACAAGGCTTGATGAGGACATTTTGGATGGTGAGTGTTTAGACTCTTTATTTGATGACCTCAAAGGAGATTCAAGAGAAGGGGATTTGGGTCAAGCACATAAAGTTGTTGACAAGAAAAAGAGGAAGAAGAAACAAAACCACCTTCCCACCATTGTTTCTTCTCCTATGACTTTGTGTTTGCATCCCTTGGGGCTTTTTGATGGAGCAATAGAGTACAAAGTGAAGCACAAAGGTTCTTCTTCACCCTTTGCAAGTGTCAAAGCCAAGCTAGCTCCCAACTATCATTATGACAAGGATAAGCTTCATGAACTTCTCTCAAGTGACATTACTTTCAACCTCCAATCTCCTTCCACCAATTCAACAAGATCTCAAGGGAGCACTAAAGCTCCTCCTATCACTCCATTCCCTAAAGTTCACAACTAGGGCCAAGGTATGGTCCTCACATCCCATTGTATATATCATTTGAGTCTTGTTTTCTTTATTTGTTAGTCTTTCTCTTGGACTTTTCTCACACAGGGACTGTGTGAATTAAGTTTGGGGGAGAGACTAGCCATCTAACATTGTGTTCTGTTTTGATTTTCATGTTTTGTGTGATGCATTGTTCATATCTATGTTTTGAGAAAAATCAAAAAAATTTTGAAAATTTTTAAAAAACCAAAAACAAATGCATGTAGCTTTGCATATTCATTCTTGTGTTTATGATTGAGTCTAGAAGCATTTAGTATGCATTTTCATTTTCATTTGGGATAATAATGAAAATTCCTTGTAAAGGTTGAGTTTTAGGATTGAACCCACAGCCCTCATTTATAGTTCATTGGTGCTTGTTTAATCTTTGGGAAAAAATGAAGAATCTAGGCTTAAAAGCATTGTGTCACTTGAAAGCATTTTCATCTAGTGTAAAGCTTGCTTGATAATTGTTACATCTCTATGTTATTTGGACTTTAATTTGATTTTAAAATTATCTTGCTTATGGACTATAAATGCTTGCTCATGGAACTTTTGTAAGATTAGAAGATTAAAAAGAACTTGAGAGTGTAGGCAAAGTGATTAAGTGAAAGAGAGTAAGCGAGTATGGACGAGAGAGAGAGAGAAGGAGAGTGTAAAGTGTAGGAGAAGAAGATATTCTCACTTCTTACTAAAATTAGTTCCTAGTTACAATCTATATAAGGACTATACACAAAGAATATTCTCTAGAGATCCTATGCACAAGTTACATGACCGATAGTGACATCTCTTCCTTAAACCAACATGTGACTTATCTTTGACTTCTCTTGGTTCCCACTTGTGCAATGTCGACAACGTCTAGATAAGAGGATTCTAGATCCTTTGTGACCGTTGGAGACTTATCAGCTTATGGACTGGACTCATTGCTCTTCTAATGTGTACGGACGGCCCATCATGAGTTTGTTGTACGGACGGTGGTGTGCCGGTTTATACTCCCCCTCAAGCTTGACTTGAGGAACTAGTCAAGCTTGACAACATAGGCACCCACCTCATTAAAAACCTTAGTATAGAAAAACCTCTTGGGAAAACTATACTTAAGGGAAAAAGAGTGTAGGTGCCTAGCAAGGCAATCATGGCCGAGTAAGGTCTAGGAGGCCAAGCTTAGGATGGATGTATTCGCACACTTGGGGGCTTGCAGCCTTGGTCAGGATGTCCGCAAGTTGTTCTTTGCTTTCGGTATGGCAAGGTAAGACAACTCCAAGCTTGATTTGTTCTCGGACCTTCTGGCAATCCACTTCAATGTGCTTGGTCCGCTCATGAAACACTGAATTGGTTCCTATATGAATGGCTGCTTCGTTGTCACAGTGCATGGTGATCGGCTTTGTTGACTCTATTCCAAGATCCTTGAGTAGCATCTTCAGCCACATTAACTCCGTTGTTAGCTTCCTCATAGCCCTATACTCGGATTCGGCACTTGAGAGTGAGACGACCTTTTGCTTCTTGCTCTTCCATGTGACCAGGTTCCCACCAAGGAATGTGCAATAGCCGGTGGTTGAGCGTCGGTCCCCACGATCTCCGGCATAGTCAGCGTCGCAGTAGCCTACCAACTCGGTGCTCTTGTTGCGTCCCATCCATATGCCTTGGCCGGGTGAGCCCTTGATGTACTTGAGGATCCGTGTCAGCATGTTCCAATGGTGCACGGTGGGGTTCTTCATATGCTGGCTCACCTGGTTCACGGCAAAGCAAATATCAGGCCGAGTGATAGTTAAATAAATAAGCTTACCGACTAGCCGCCGGTAGAGGCTAACGTCCTCGAATGGAGCGGTGTCAAGCTCCCCCTGTCCTCCATCCTTGTAATTCTCTTCTAGGGGCGTTGTTACTGCCTTAGCTCCTAGTTTTCCTGTTTCACTCAATAAGTCAAGTGCATACTTCCTTTGAGACAATAATAACCCTTCATTTGATCTATAAACTTCTATCCCAAGAAAGTATTTCAACTCTCCAAGATCTTTAATATCAAAAACTGATTTCAATAATGTTTTAGAGTCTTGAATACCTACCGAGTCACTTCCAGTGATGATGATATCATCAACATACACTAGAATGACTACTATACCTTTGGCGCTTGGTAAGGTGAACAAGGTGTGGTCAGCTTCGGATTTGCGAAAGCCTTTGTCAAGGAGTGTGGTGCTAGGCTTGTGATACCAAGCCCTTGGTGACTGCTTCAAGCCATAGATAGCTTTGTTGAGTTTCAAGACCTTTCCCGGACCGATAGTATCCTCCAAACCCGGTGGTGGTCGCATGTACACTTCATCCTCCAGTTCTCCTTGCAAGAAGGCGTTCTTCACGTCCATTTGCCAAAGTTCCCAGTCGAGGTTGGTGGCAAGAGAGAGTACAACTCGAACCGTGTGAAGCTTAGCCACCGGAGCGAACGTATCAAGATAGTCCTCCCCATACGTTTGCGTGAAACCTCGTGCAACTAGGCGTGCTTTGTGGCGTTCAATCTCCCCATTGCTCTTATATTTGATGGTGAAGATATACCGAGAGGTGACAGCCTTCTTGCCCTTGGGTAAGTCAGCCTCGTCCCATGTATGGTTTTGCACCATGGCCGTATTCTCGGCATCCACTGCATCTTTCCATACCTTGTGCTGCTTAGCCTCATCATAGGTCTCTGGAATCCAATCCTCATCAATATGGCCGAGAAACACTTGATGCTCTATCAGAAAATGAGCCAAGGTGCACACGGCCTGAATCGGATGTGCAACGGCCATGTTGTTGTAGTACACACGGGTGTTCTTCCAATGACTAGGAGGATACTTAATACGTTGGCTGCGCCTAAGAGGAAATTGTTGATTATCATTTGACTAGCATAGGATCTCTATCATGAAAATGAATTGATTTGCATTAGTGTTCTAGCCGTAGGATTGTTCTTGATTGTTACTTAGACATCTAGGATTGATTAGCTATCTCCCAAGTCAATTACCTTGCCCAAGGTTCTCTAGTTAATTCTTGATTTTCAGTATTATTGCTATCTGTGTTTGTTTGCCTTGAGTTTGCATTTTCTTGTTTGCTTTATTTGAGTCATTTTGATAGTTAAGTAGTGACAAAAGAACTTTTCCTTGTTAAGAATAGATTAAGCATATTTGTGTATTCTTCGTGTGTTGGTTGATTGCAAATTGTGGATTGATAAATAATTGATACTGAAAGTTACTATGAAACAAGGTTATTTGTGGGTGTGATGAAAGATGAATGTGTATGCAATGATGAGATATGGAATGGATGGATGGGTGTTTCAATTCCCCTTATGCAGTTGCAGTATAAGAGGTGTCAATCCTAAATGAGTGTTTGTGAACAATTAAGATATGCATATGAATCTAAGTCAAGCCAAGTGTAAAGATTGTTTGTCACTAACAATCCTAAGATGAAAATGTAAAATGCAGAAAGTAAACTACAAGAACTAAGAACTAAAAGCAAATGAAACAGAATGATTATAACAGTAATGATGCAAGAACAGAAATAGAAACTACAACTAATGAACTAATGCAAGACAATTAATGAACTGAAAGCTAAATGTATGCAACTAGAATGAAACAGGATTAAAGCAGGACAATCACAAATCATAAAACACAAAGTTCTAGGGATGAACTCGAGCAGCACTCGACCGAGTGCAGGTCGAGTGGATGGTCGAGCTAGACTAGACGCAGAAACAAAGCAATGCAATAAAAACAGAGTAATGCTAAACCAAATCAAATAACAAGCAAGCAACATGATTAAGACTTTTAAATCAATAAACAAAGAAGGTACTGAGGATGGATTCATGGGATGAACTGATCATTGTGGTTATCTAACTTGGTCAACAAATCTCAAGCAAACTTTGAGCTAATCTCTAGACATATGAATCTAAGACAAGTTTCTCCCACTCTCATGGTCAAGAAACAATCAAACCTGAGCATCTTCTAGACTTGTTCTCACAAAGTAAAGAATCTACACAAGCATACATTAAGCAATACATCTCAAACCAAACAAGACCTCTAATCTCTTAGCAAGCCTAATGGTAAGCTCTAGATCTAGCCTTATCTATGCTTCCTAAACATTGGTGTGATGCTAAGAAGCTTGAAATCAGACTCTACCCTCTCAGATATAGAATCTGCATTAAGATCATCTACCCTAGAAGAGAACTACAACAATCAAGCTTGACCAAATCACACAAACCACAAGATCAGTCCATCCTAACCATCCTCAAGATCCTAGGAAGACTACTCACAACAAGACATGATGAAACAAATCAAAAACCCAGAAATTATTGAAACTTGCATTATTAGAAAGATAAAACAGAGATCTTTAATATTGATGAAAGGATCAAACTCAAATTCTCAATATCTTGAAAGTTATAGAACCAACAAAATATAAGAATCTAGTCTTCTTTCTTAAGAAAGTACAAGATCTAAAAATTAAAATGCAAAAGGAATAAAGCTAAAAAAAGTAAAAACTAGGTTTAGAGAATATCTAAAAAGCTGGACCCTCTTGGTGGCTGCAGGTACAAGACTTTATATAGGAAGGGGAGTGGAAGCCCTAGAAATGGAAAAAGTCAAAGTAGTCAACGGCTCGGTCAACTCGACCTGTGCTTGGTCGAGTGGCAGGTCGAGCTGGCTTCTCTCGTGCATTCTCCACTCGGTCGAGTCCATCTCCCACACGATCGAGTGCTTGGTCGAGCTGGACTCCGGACCTTGGTTCTTCAGCCTTAACTCCCTTGCTTTCCCTTCATGATTGCTTCACTTCTCCTCAGCATTGCTTCCATGCTCTTTAAGCTCCAAAATCACCTGTTTATGCATGAAAAGATGCAAATGCAATGCAACTAAACTCTAATGCATGATTAGTCCTAAAGCTACACAATAATGGTGAAAATGGCTAACAAAAGATGCAAAAGATGTGAATAAACTAAGGGAAAACATGGTAAAATATATGAACATCAACACCCCCAAACTTAGTCTTTGCTTGCCCTCAAGCAAATAAACAAGACATAAGAAGGTAGATGAGGTTTGAAAGTGGGATCACAGCTCCTAAAGCTTGCAAGTAGACTATCTAGAATCAATGTCCAAGTTACGGTGAAGAGCTGTACTTAAAAATTTTAGACAAGCACATCACAACCTTTACTGATTTGAGCCTTAGTTATCCACATTCATTCAAATCAACCATTTCCTTTAACATTCATTAATCAAGAACATGAATCAATTCTATGCAATGCATAAACTCATTTGGCTTGGTAACAAGGGTTTTGAGACAATGATGGTCTCTTTTTAGAGTGGGGCTTGTCAATATCAAGGTTCTCTCATGAAATGGATTGAGCTTTAGAAGAATGCTAAAGGTAAGAAAACTTAGACACATACAAGAACAAAACCTTGTCTACCCAAAGGTACCCAAAGTGTTTATCCTAACAATCTAAACCCAAATGATTCCTAGTGCTACCCTTTGAACTTCTTCTTTTCTCTTTTGGTTTTCGAGTCTTAGGAGATGTTTCTTATTTGAACTTCCTAGTGGGATAGGGGATTCTTACTGATTTGCTATGGTTCTCTTCTTATCTTATTCTTAAGACATACAAGCATTTTGCTATACTCTTCTTTGCTTTCTTTTCTTTTCTTTAACTAGAACCATCTTAGATAACAATTTTTACTTCCCATCCTTTCACTAGACTTTAGCTTTTACTTGAACTAAATCTCCTTTTAAAGACTCTACCCTTTTTCTTTCTCTTTTTCCTCTTTTCTTTCTTTTCTTTTCTTAACTGCCAAGTCCCAAACCCAACAAGTGAACCATCTAGTCCTATCTAGTTTGAAAATTGCAAACTAGAACTAGACAAGGCTTTACTCTTGTCAGTTCAAACCTAACACTTTCTACCAAGCTCAATCCCAAAAATAGGCAAGGCTTGAAAGAAGGTTTGGTTAAGGGGTAGGGAAACTGATTTAAAAGTGAAATCAGCTACTTGGATCAACAAGAGTGGCAAAAGGAGAAAGATGATCCAAATATGTATATGGTATCCATGAGTTTAATAGCAATGCATATATTGATAATTAACAGTCAATATTAGGTTCTTATAGATAGGAAATGGCATCAAATCTCAACATGCTTCAATTTAGGCCAAATGCAATGCAGGAATTCAATGCTTGGTTTAATCTTATGCTTCTAACCACTCAACTAGCATCAAAGTACTATTAACTTGGGCATTGATCCTAGTTTGGTAAATCTAGCAAGCTAACAAGGTCAAACTCATCATAGATCCCTAATGCAAACAGTCCTATATGCTAAACAAAATACTTAAATATGCAATGCAAACTACATGAACACTCTTTTTTATAAAGATTTTTAGCAAAATTTTTTCAACTTTTTAGGGTTTCTCTATGCCTTAGATGCTATGCAAATACTAACATGAGGATGCTAAAAATTTGAAATAAGAAAACAAAACACAATGTCAAATGCCATCTCAAACCCTCCCCCAAACTTAAATCACACAGTCCCTTGTGTGAAAGAAATTTGTTTGAGGATTCAAGACTTAAAACAAAACACAAAATATGAAATGCTATGATATGTACAATGGAAAGGTGATAGTGTTACCTCAAGGATTGGAGAAGAAGCTGTCCACATCCTCCTGCATACTATCAAAGGTATAACTGGGGTCCTGCTGGTGACTGGAGGAAGGTGATTGGGGCAGCTCGACGATGCCAATCGACCGTGACTCGGTCGAGTGAGTGTCTCGAGTGGGGGGGTCGAGCTGGACCGCGAGTCTCAAATAGCTGTTCCTCCCTCTTCTATTCAGACTCCCTAGCCTCCCTGACCATGAAAACACTAAAGCAAAAATCAAAGTACCAAAATTCCAAAGCAATATATACATGGATACCTTAGGGACTTCCTCCCTAGTGAGCTTGTTTAAAGTCACTAAGCTTGAATTTGATGGCCTTTCAGGCTTGAGTTGGATACCAAGGAGGTGATGAATCCCCCCTAGTTCTATTTGATAACCTTTGTATTCCTTCTTGATCACTACTGCCTTAGCACTTGAACCATGTTGCTTCTTAAGCTTGAGTCTTGGTCTTGCTTTCTTCAAAGATTTCTGTTTGAGCTGAGCTTGAAGTTCCTTCACTAAACCAGCTAGCACTTGAATTGAACCCTCTAGTTCTTGGACAGTCTTGGCTTGGGCTGAATCTTTAATCCTATGAGTCCCTCCTTCCTCAAAAACTTCACAACTAGCCTTTTTCCCTATCATAAAGTGCTGACCTTCAATAGTAGGCTGATGAGTAGTATTCCTGATGTCAAACTTCATAGTGAAGTCTTTAGCAAGGTGAAGTTTGATGGTTCCCATCTTAACATCTATTACAGCTCCAACTGTGGCTAAGAATGGTTTCCCCAAGATGAGAGGATCTGTTGGCTCTTGATCCATGTTCATGATCACAAAATCAGTTGGGATTCTTGCCTTTCCTATCTTGACTAGAAGGTTTTCAATTATCCCAAGTACATCCCTCTTGGATCCATCTGCCATATAGAGATTACAAGGCTTAAAGTATTCATACCCCAACTTTTCAGCCACTGAGTATGGCATTAAGCTCACTGAAGCTCCTAAATCACAAAGGTACTTATTGAAGTGCATGTAGCTGATGGAACAGGGTAGGTTGAATGACCCTGGATCTTCAAGCTTTGTTGGGACAATAGCTTTTCCAATCTCTTTCAAATCCTTCATATCTTGGTCATGAGCCCTTTTCTTTGACATCTCAAGTAAAAAATCCTGATAGAGAGGGTATGGAGCATATTGTTCCAAAGCAGGTCCTCTCTCTTCTTCCTGGTAAGAAATGATGACCTCTTGTATAGCCATCACCTCCTTCTTCTCAATAACAACCTCTTCTTTCAAGGCTTTCTCCTTCTCTTGTTGCAAAGCCATCTTCTCCTTTTTCTCAATGATCTCCCTCAATTCCCTTATCTTTTGAGCCTTGAAACGTCCTGGGAATGGTAGAGGCGGTTTGTAAGCAGGAGGAATGTATCTAGCAGGCTTAACAGTTTCTGTGTCTGCAACTCGATCATTCACTCGATCAGGTACTCGATCGTGTGTGTGGTCGAGCACCTGGTCGAGTGGTTTCTCTGCTTCAGTCTGCTCTGTAAAACCTTCACTCTGGGCTTCAATTAGTGACCAACCCTCCCGACCTTGAATCTCACTGTCCTCAGTGACATTTTCCTCATAAAGATGGATAGCTTTAACAGTGATCTCCCTTAGGTTTTGAATGGCTTGTTCAGGAAGTTGGTGTGGCTTAGGAGCTGAAGTAGAAGAAACGGAGCTCTCCATGCACTGGAATGAAGACGTCAGACTCTCAAGCTGGTATCTCAGGTCATGAGAATAAGAATCCAATTTTTGGTTCAGCTCTTCAAACTGCCTTGCTTCTTCAAGCTGCTTATTGGCTTGCCCAAGCAATAATTGTTGCATCATTTCTCTTAAGTCAGGTACTTGGGCTTGGTAGGTCTGAAACGTTGGAGGGTGACACCATTGAGTTTGGAAACCTTGTTGCTGGTGCATGGGTGCATAATGGAACTTACTTCCTTGAAACATGGTTACTGACTCGAACAGACACACGGTCGAGCACTGGCTCGAGTGGATGGTCGAGTCGACTAGGAAGTGCTATCTATTGAGATCCGGCGTCTGACTCGATCAGGTGCTCGATCACGACTCGGTCGAGTGGTGGTCGAGTGACTGGTTGAGTGGTACCTGAAATTCAACTTCAACCCAGCAACAGAAGATTCAAGGTTATAAACGAACTCAATCTTAGACTTTTATGATCCTAAATGTCACAAAACAAACTCAGATAGGCAACTGCGCCAAATTGAAACAAGGTTATTTGTGGGTGTGATGAAAGATGAATGTGTATGCAATGATGAGATATGGAATGGATGGATGGGTGTTTCAATTCCCCTTATGCAGTTGCAGTATAAGAGGTGTCAATCCTAAATGAGTGTTTGTGAACAATTAAGATATGCATATGAATCTAAGTTAAGCCAAGTGTAAAGATTGTTTGACACTAACAATCCTAAGATGAAAATGTAAAATGCAGAAAGTAAACTACAAGAACTAAGAACTAAAAGCAAATGAAACAGAATAATTATAACAGTAATGATGCAAGAACAGAAATAGAAACTACAACTAATGAACTAATGCAAGACAATTAATGAAATGAAAGCTAAATGTATGCAACTAGAATGAAACAGGATTAAAGCAGGACAATCACAAATCATAAAACACAAAGTTCTGGGGATGAACTCGAGCAACACTCGACCGAGTGCAGGTCGAGTGGATGGTCGAGCTAGACTAGACGCAGAAACAGAGCAATGCAATAAAAACAGAGTAATGCTAAACCAAATCAAATAACAAGCAAGCAACAGGATTAAGACTTTTAAATCAATAAACAAAGAAGGTACTGAGGATGGATTCATGGGATGAACTGATCATTGTGGTTATCTAACTTGGTCAACAAATCTCAAGCAAACTTTGAGCTAATCTCTAGACATATGAATCTAAGACAAGTTTCTCCCACTCTCATGGTCAAGAAACAATCAAACTTGAGCATCTTCTAGACTTGTTCTCACAAAGTAAAGAATCTACACAAGCAGGCATTAAGCAATAAATCTCAAACCAAACAAGACCTCTAATCTCTAATCTCAAACCAAACAAGACCTAATGGTAAGCTCTAGATCTAGCCTTATCTATGCTTCCTAAACATTGGTGTGGTGCTAAGAAGCTTGAAATCAGACTCTACCCTCTCAGATATAGAATCAGCATTAAGATCATCTACCCTAGAAGAGATCTACAACAATCAAGCTTGACCAAATCACAAAAACCACAAGATCAGTCCATCCTAACCATCCTCAAGATCCTAGGAAGACTACTCACAACAAGACATGATGAAACAAATCAAAAACCCAGAAATTATTGAAACTTGCATTATTAGAAAGATAAAACAGAGATCTTTAATATTGATGAAAGGATCAAACTCAAATTCTCAATTTCTTGAAAGTTATAGAACCAACAAAATATAAGAACCTAGTCTTCTTTCTTAAGAACGTACAAGATCTAAAAATAAAAATGCAAAAGGAATAAAGCTTAAAAAGTAAAAACTAGGTTTAGAGAATATCTAAAAAGCTGGACCCTCTTGGTGGCTGCAGGTACAAGGCTTTATATAGGAAGGGGAGTGGATATGGAAAAAGTCAAAGTAGTCAACGGCTCGGTCAACTCGACCTGTGCTCGGTCGAGTGGCAGGTCGAGCTGGCTTCTCTCGTGCATTCTCCACTCGGTCGAGTCCATCTCCCACGATCGAGTGCTTGGTCGAGCTGGACTCCGGACCTTGGTTCTTCAGCCTTAACTCCCTTGCTTTCCCTTCATGATTGCTTCACTTCTCCTCAGCATTGCTGACATGCTCCTTAAGGTCCAAAATCACCTGTTTATGCATGAAAAGATGCAAATGCAATGCAACTAAACTCTAATGCATGATTAGTCCTAAAGCTACACAATAATGATGAAAATGGCTAACAAAAGATGCAAAAGATGTGAATAAACTAAGGGAAAACATGGTAATATATATGAACATCATACTACATCACAGAAGAGTAAGTGTTAGTAATTTATAGTTTAAATTTATACTTCATTTATGCATAAAACTGACCAGTTATTGCTTATCCTTTTCCTTTGTAGCTATGTCGATAGAAATTTTCTGACAATTGTTTGGCAAGCCAACTACAAAGACAATATAGAACCTGTGAATGGAGAGATATTGTGGCTTGGAACAGATAAAGGGTCTATTGAAGTGCCAAACAAAAGGAAAAAGCGTGGGCGTCCTAAGAAGTATGCTAGGATAAAGGAACCAGGTGAATCATCAACCAATCCCTTCAAGGCTACAAGGGAAGGCCAAACCGTCACTTGTACTAATTGCAAGCAACAAGGTCATAATAAAGGAACCTGCAAAAATCCGGCTGTACAACCAGCTCCTACACGCAAAAGAGGAAGACCAAGAAAGCGACTGGTAAGTTTCGTTATTGGTTTGTTTCTTTTATGAGAGCTTTCTGTTTGTGATATTGTAGCGTTTCCCTAGGATAATGATGATCGATGGAGCATACACAATGCCCAAAGAGGTGGAAGCAAGCTCAAAGCCAGTCTACTCCAACTGTTTCTCAAAGTCAAGCAGGAGAACAACCTCAGCATTCAAGTGCTCCACCACCTGGTACTGGACGTGCTCGTGGGCGTCCTCCTGGAACTAAAAATGGTGAAGGAAAAGGTCGTCTCAGAGCTCATGGTAAAGGTCGTGGCAAAGGATCAGATGAAGCTCCTAAAACCACCTGTTTTCTTTATGTCTCCATGGACTGACAAAGTCTTTGATGTTTAGCAACCAAAAAAAAACTAAGTTGATGTGTTCTATGTTCTTAATGATTAGGATGGTACGATGATATCTTTAGGATGATATTTTGTGGGATCCTTGTATTTTTTTGTGTGGGATCCTTGTATTGTTCTCAAACTTAACGGCTATTTGGATCAATGGTACTGATTTTTAGGAAATTTTTGAAGTGCAAATAACATCAAACTTGGATTAACCATACAAGAGACAAAGCAACAACAACAACAATATCAAACAACAAAAACAACAACCCAACTACTTTCCCAATCAAGGTATCATCGCAATTACCACAATGAATCCTCCCCAAGACAACACAATGAACTGTCGGAGCATTTTCTCTCTCTCAGTAGCTGCCATAACTTCATTTTCAAGCTGATTCTTCTCTTGCTCGTATTTGTTGACTAACCCACTATGCATCATCGTTGTCGCAACACTCACACCATGTTCATTCATGGCCTTTAGAGATTCTTTAGGCACTTTTATTTCATCTTTCTGACCACGAATCTCATCTCTAGCTTCTAATAAGCTAACCTTCTGCCATCCATACGACTTTCCTTCATCTGCCCAACCAATGAACCCATGAACAACACATATGTAGAATCTTCTTCCTGGATTATCGTTTGTCCATGATTTTACAATGGTCGTTACTTTTCCACAATTGCATATAGGACCACCAGACCATCTCCCTGAATTTGCATTAGATCCAGAACTTTGACTCAACATTCGCTCCATTTTGGGGGACGAAGAGACGAAGAGACGAAGAGAGGAAGAGAAAGAAATTTGGAAATTTTGTTTTTAGGGTTTGAACATATGAAATCGATTTGGGGGAAATAACTAAGGGCAACAGTGTCTTTTGTTTACCCTCAGTTACGCACGTGTTTGGTTTAATTAACCCGGTTTAGAAATTCCGTTTAGCAAATTAATGTCTGTTAAGTCAGATGTTTGATTCGACAAATCAATATAACATAATGTTTTAAAAAGCATCAAAAAAATAAACGAGGTATTTTTATTCCAATGGAAAACCATTGGGTATTAAACTTCCAAATAAAATAAACTTGGGATATTTTTTGGCATTTTTCCCTATGTTCTAATTGTCAATAGCTCATAATTCCTTTTTGTTTGTTTATATTTGAAAAATTAGAGAGGAGTAGATTGAAGGTTGTGAACTACCCCTCATTATGCTTATTTTTTTCCTAATATTAATTATTCAGTCCTAGTGAAGATCTATATATATAAAGTACACTTTACTCATTCCTGGTGCTGTCATGTCAGCATATCTATCTGTTTAATAAGCCCATATTTCTCCAGACATGTCATATTCGTATGTATTTTTATCTTATATTTTTTAAAGCCCATTTTTAAATTTCTTTCAGGGCCCAAAATATTATTATGCCGACAGATACGTGTACTCAACTCAATGAATAAGAAGGTACAACTTTACGAAGTAAATGATTTTTAAAAAATTAGACGAAACATAATTAAACCAACACACCAAAGGACAACCAAGAGACAAAATATGTGAACTGAAACCTAAATTCATATCTACTAATCTTCATAAGAATATAGGAATATAATCAGACACAAACCTATGTTAGCATACGCATACATTAGAAACAATTATATTATAAAAAGATTTTAACAGTACGACACATGTCTGACATTATACTTAAGTAAACAAATTTACTAATTGTTCTTAAGTTTGAATCGATTAAAAAATTAAAGGACTAGAAATTTAAGAAGAAACATCACTCTCCCAATTTACACTAACCATTATGCCATAAATTAATGACGAAGAACTAAGCGGCAAACCTCATATAGACGTGCATATCAAAGTATCAACGATAAGGGGAAAAAGAAGGCCAAGAATTTCAAAAAATCACAGGAAAACGTATCTCCAACTCACCACCAGCCTATAAATAACTCAACAAAAATTCTAAAATATAAGTCACACACAACTCGCAATAAAAATGCTTCCAAACACAGCCTACTCCATTGAAGAACTACCATATGATGTGCTAGGAGATATTATCTCTCGAGTTGCAAGGAGGTCACGCACATACGTCAAACATGTTATGCAAGCATCACCACATCTAACTAAAGCAGCACAAGATCACCGAGTTTACAAGCATATCAACCTACGCCCACTAGCAATCAATCCCCTAGCAGCACTCAAGAAATACCAAGACCTCTTGCAAAAAACAATTGCAAGTGGAAATGTGGAGGCACACTAAATCAAAGGGATCTAGGAGTATTTCCACAAAAACAACATAGAAGAAGGCTTGACACACTTGAAAAAGGCAGCAGAAGGTACTTACGAGAACGGTATTTACCTTTATGGAATTGTCCAGTTGTGCAGGGGTGAGATAGAAGAAGGGAAATTTTGGCTCGACAAGCTAGGCTGGAAAGAAAACAAGGCAAAGACTGATCAATGCTGGAAAGATATCAAGAAATCGTTACAAAGAGTCAATGTACAAAAACATGAGTGCTACTACAATACATTGGCACAAGTCTGTACAACAATCATCTGCACCCTCAATGATATGGAGAATAGATGCGAACAATGCTACTACTTCAAACAAATGATCAAGTTTATTTTTTTCTGCTAGCTTATGGCAAACAATAAGCTTAACCAATGTTATCATCCTCTACAAAATTTCAAACTTCATAATAAAGTCGTTGTTTTCCTGCTTCATAAACAAAGAATACGCCTCTATAATAAGATAAAAAAGAAAAGAAGATAAAGTAAGTGAAAGTATACCAAGAATAGAAAAACAGAGAGAAAATGATAAATCAGCCCACCAGTTACCATGAAAACAAAACACAACACCTAAGATCAACAAATTTACAAGAGAGCTAGAACAAACATTCTCTGAACCAACTCTAAATCGATCTCTATGAATATTAGCATAGACATATGGAAACAGGTCTTCAGATTTAGCAACACTTATAGCATTTAAAAACTCTCATTCGTAAAACATGCCTCCTTTAAAAAAAATGATAAAACAACTCAACCAAAACACTTACAAACACATACATAGAATAAGGGAAACACAACTAACAATTAAATTAGCATTACTCGACAAATATATACGAAAAAATTAGAAAGCCGGGAAAAAAAAGTCGACCTATACGCACAATAACTTGTAGAGAAAGATGCTAACATTCAAGTTCGAGATTATGTACACATTAGACTTAAATTCATTTACTAGCTAAACCGACGAACATAATACTACACCTTACAATTTTTTGGGGATAAACCGCATGAGAGGCAAACATTTAATTTGACAACACACAATTCACATTCGATCGAACCCCACACTCTGGAGATCAAAGGAAACAAAATTAAAACCAAAATCCGCAGTACAATTGACAAATTAAATCTGAAATTAAACCCAAAAAACAAAATAAAAAAAAAAGTCCAGATTTGAAGACCAACAAAAACTAAAATTGAAAAAAAACCAGCAGAAAAGAGCCAATTACCCCGTACTGATGCGAAGCGCAGAGAGATAAATTATACATCACTGAAAAGGATGAATGAAGAAGGATTTGCAGGATGAAGGAAATACTTTCAAAACTCTAACTATACTGTAGATCGGAAAAAAAAAACTATTCTGCTATCCGTTCAGACGACAACATATTTTGAATGGGAAGAAAGCCATTTACACAAGGAAAACACAATAACAACCTAACGGCCCAACAGAATTCTAAGTATTAAAGAAATAAAGGCAAAATATCAAACAGAAAAAGAATGAAACAAAAATTACATATTAGTAAGTAATTCAACTGCCAAAACATTTATCATCAAAAACCACAAACACATTACTCCAAAAAAAAAGCGTTTTGAAAAATAACAACTACCACAGGTTAGTTATTTTGTTTTAAAAAACAATAAAAAATAGCTACAACAACAACTAAGAAAACCAAATAAAAAAATGGAACACCAAAATGAGAAATAAGTTAAATAAACCAAAACTAAAGACGGAACCAATAAAACAAACAATAACTATTCAAAACTTAACTTCAAATTCCATATTTTATTAGTACCAAAAAATTATCATGATTTAAATAAGATAAAGATTTCTAAAATAGAAAAGAAAATACAAACTTGGAAAAAATACCATAAAAAAAACAAAAGAACAAAGAACAATATACGGAAACACCATAACCACACAGAAAGACGGAAAAGAACATACAAAATATCAAACTAACAAAACAACAAAAATAAAAACAACCTCATGAAACTTCTGCGCGTAGCGCAGGTCAACGGCTAGTATCTTATATAATAAAGTAGAGTTTCATTCTAAAATATATTACAGGTATCACCAAAGAACTTGACACTTGTCCAAAAAACATTTTCAACAAAAAATCTAATTAAATTATCTATAAAACTCATTTAATCAAATAAATCTAATTCACACTTTAAATATAAATAAAACTAAAAAAACTACATATTTTCAATTAATCCAAAGATAAGACTGTAACATCCGCGAACTAAATAATTGGTTTTGGGGGCGGGTGTCGATCGACACCAGTTGGTGTGTCGATCGACACCATCAATTCCGGTTTGGCCGGGTTGATTTAAATTGCTGTTTGATTTGGTTTGGTTCAATTGAAGTCCCTAACCGACTTATTAAAAGGGGGAAGTCGACTTGAGGGTTTGGATCAACCATTCTTTGTCGCTTTCAGGAAGTTAGAAGAGAGAATAGAGTTTTTGAGATATTTTGGAGTTTTGGTGCTTTCCTTGGAGATTTGTTGCTGGGGAGTGAAGATCTTGTGTTATGAACAAAGTAGAAGCCTTCCTGGGTCGTTGTTGTGGGTCAGAAACTTCCTTCAAAGAGGTAAGTGCATGACTATGGCTGATCTAAGCCTGAGAATTCTTTGTTTGCTTGTTTTTGTGGCTATTTCTGTAATTTTCTTGTATGTTTGTGGTTGGTTGTTGGTTTCCTTGAGTTTCCAGGACCTTTGTGTGAGTCGCGGAGTCGGTGTCGATCGACACCAAGGAGGAGTGTTGATCGACACTGAGGGGCGGTGTTCGTCAACACCAAACCTTTTCAGCAGCGGCTGATACTTGTTTCCCTGGTTTGTTTGTGTTTCTTTGTTGCTTGTTAAACATTAAAATCTCAGTTGTTTGTGAGTATATCCCAGTAGATGGGAGGATTGCCTCACTGACTGTTTATAAGATACTCACGCATCTCATATGTGTTGTGGTGCAGGTAAAGACAAAGTGTGATCGTGGAATCAAGGCTATGAAGAGGAGGATGTTCTAGAGGCTCGGTTTTTTGCTATGTGTCTTTGATAGGATGCTAGAGTAGAATTTAGTGGTCTAGAACGGTTGTTTCGAATGCTTGTTCTATGACTTTTTATGTTTTGGATTGTTGTTGGAATTGGTTTAAGATATTTATTATTCATTATTGGTTTATTGGATTGGTTATGTGTTATCTGTTGTTCGTTTTTGATTGGGATAGGTTGCTAGTGAGTATAGGATCACTAGATACTAGGATATTAAAAAAAAATAGATATGATTGTTTCAGTTTGATATCAGAGCCCATACGTTTCTAGGTAAGGGTTCACTGTGTGCTTTGTAATGTGGATGTTGGATTGAATGCTTGTGTGTGGCATGGGGTCCTAGAACATCCTCTTCGAGTCTGCTTGGTGATTCCACGGTGAGTTGTGTTTTTTGTGTAGTTAGATTTGTTTTGCTTGCTTAGCCTTCTGTTATTGTTAGTACAGATGATTAGAGGTGAGGGTGCTGTTAATTACGGGCGTGGTCGTGGTCGTGGGGGTGGTAGCGGGTGGGTAAGGTATCCGAGGCCAGTGTGAGTGTGACCCAGAGCATGGCCAGTGAGGAGGTGGCAGAGTCGCAGGTTCATCCTAGGGTGTCTAGAGACCAGGCTAGTGTTGGTACCGGTGTTGTCCCGAGAGTGAGGGTTGCAGTGGATGGTGCTCCAGGTAGAGAGGATGTCTTGGCAGGCTTGCTAGCTGAGGTGTTTGCACGGCTTCCTGCAGTGGTGCCGCCAGCGGTTGGTGGGCAGGTTCCTGTGGTGCCGCCAGAGGTTGGTGGGCAGGTTCCGGTGGTGACGACAGTGGTTGGTGGACAAGGCCCAGCGGTGGAGCCTGTGGCCGGGGCACAGGCAGGTGTACAGCTGGGGGCTGAGGTAGTAGATACAAAGTATGTTATGATCCTGGTGTAGCTATGGCATGAGGGTGCAGGATTTTTCCCGGGAGGCATGGATCAGAGTGCACAAATGAGTGGAGAGAGCGGATGGAGGATATCTTCCAGTTGCTCTGGTGTCCCGACCAGTACTGTGAGGACTTGGCAGCGCACTACCTTTAGGGGATGTGCGGGTCTGGTGGAGGTTTGTGACGGCCCGAAGAGTGCAACGGGAGATGACTTGGATGGACTTTGTGGGGAGTTCAATGCCAAGTATTTTCCACAGGAGGCGCTTGATCGCATGAAGGTGCAGTTCTTGGGGTTGACCCAGGGGAAGTGTTGTAATGACCCTCACCAAGAGTAGAAATTTCAAAATAAAAGATTGAGGAAATGGCCCGGAAAAGACCTAAAAAAGAAGAGGAAGGAAAATAAGGAAGTGAAACAAGAATATTTGTGGTGGTGGAAGATGAATGTGTATGCAATGATGAGAAATGGATTGGATGGGTGTTTCAATTCCCCTTATGCAGTTGCAGTATAAGAGGTGTGAATCCTAAATGAGTGTCTGTGAACAATTAAGATTTGAATATCAATATAAGTCAAGCCAAGTGTAAAGATTGTTTGTCACTAACAAACCTAAAATGAAAATGTAAAAGCAGAAAGTAAACTACAAGAACTAAGAACTAAATGCAAATGAAACAGGGTGATTATAACAGTAATGATGCAATACCAGAAATAGAAACTACTACTAATGAACTAATGCAAGGCAAGTAATGAACATGACACTAAGTGAATGCAATAGGAATGCAACTAGAATGAAACAGGAATGAAACAGGACTATCACAAATCATGAAACACAAGTTCTGGGGATGAACTCGAGCAGCACTCGACCGAGTGTGGGTCGAGTGGGTGGTCGAGCTAGACTAGACGCAGAAACAGAGCAATGCAATAAAAACAGAGTAATGCTAAACCAAATCAAACAACAAGCAAGCAACATGATTAAGACTTTAAAATCAAATAACAAAGAAGGTCCTGAGGATGGATTCATGGGATGAACTGATCATTGTGGCTATCTAACTTGGTCAACAAATCTCAAGCAAGCTATGAGCTAATCTCTAGACATATGAATCTAAGACAAGTTTCTCCCACTCTCATGGTCAAGAAACAATCAAACCTATGCATCTTCTAGACTTGTTCTCACACAGTAAAGAATCTACACAAGCAGGCATTAAGCAATACATCTCAAACAAAACAAGACCTCTAATCTCTTAGCAAGCCTAATGGTAAGCTTTAGATCTAGCCTTATCTATGCTTCCTAAACATTGGTGTGATGCTAAGAAGCTTGAAAGCAGACTCTACCCTCTCAGATATAGAATCAGCATTAAGATCATCTACCCTAGAAGAGATCTACAACAATGAAGCTTGACCAAATCACACAAACCACAAGATCAGTCCATCCTAACCATCCTCAAGATCCTGTAGGAAGACTATTCACAACAATACATGATTAAACAAGTCAAAAACCCAGAAATTATTGAAACTTGCATTATTAGAAAGATAAAACAGAGATCTTTAATATTGATGAAAGGATCAAACTCAAATTCTCAATATCTTGAAAGTTATAGAACCAACAAAATATAAGAATCTAGTCTTCTTTCTTAAGAAAGTACAAGATCTAAAAATAAAAATGCAAAAGGAATAAAGCTAAAAAAGATAAAGACTAGGTTTTGAGAATATCTAAAAAGCTGGACTCTTTTGGTGGCTGCAGGTACAAGGCTTTATATAGGAAGGGGAGTGGAAGCCCTAAAAATGGAAAAAGTCAAAGTAGTCAACGGCTCGGTCAACTCGACCTGTGCTCGGTCGAGTGGCAGGTCGAGCTGGCTTCTCTCCTGCATTCTCCGCTCGGTCGAGTCCATCTCCCACACGATCGAGTGCTTGGTCGAGCTGGACTCCGGACCTTGGTTCTTCAGCCTTAACTCCTTTGCTTTCCCTTCATGATTGCTTCACTTCTCCTCAGCATTGCTTCCATGCTCCTTAAGCTCCAAAATCACCTGTTTATGCATGAAAAGTTGCAAATGCAATGCAACTAAACTCTAATGCATGATTAGTCCTAAAGCTACACAATAATGGTGAAAATGGCTAACAAAAGATGCAAAAGATGTGAATAAACTAAGGGAAAACATGGTAAAATATATGAACATCAACACCCCCAAACTTAGTCTTTGCTTGCCTTCAAGCAAATAAACAAGACTTAAGAAGGTAGATGAGGTTTGAAAGTTGGATCTCAGCTCCTAAAACTTGCAAATAGACCATCTAGAATCAATGTCCAAGTTACTAGTACTATGATGCAAGTTGAATGAGCTGTACTTAAAAATTTTAGACAAGCACATCACAACCTTTACTGATTTGAGCCTTAGACATCCACATGCATTCAAATCAACCATTTCCTTTAACATTCATTAATCAAGAACATGAATCAATTCTATGCAATGCTTAAACTCATTTGGCTTGGTAATAAGGGTTTTGAGACAATGATGGTCTCTTTTTAGAGTGGGGCTTGTCAATATCAAGGTTCTCTCATGAAATAGATTGAGCTTTAGAAGAATGCTAAAGGTAAGAACACTTAGACACATACAAGAACAAAACCTTGTCTACCCAAAGGTACCCAAAGTGTTTATCCTAACAATCTAAACCCAAATGATCCTAGTGCTACACTTTAACTTATTCTTTTCTCTTTTGGTTTTCAAGTCTTAGGAGAGGTTTCTTATTTGATCTTTCTAGTGGAATGGGGGATTCTTATTGATTTCTATGGTTCTCTTTTCTTCTTATTCTTAAGACAGATAAGCTTTTTGCTAAACTTCTCTTTGCTTTCTTTTCTTTTTCTTTTAACTAGAACCATCTTAGATACAATTTTTTTTCTTCCCATCCTTTCACTAGACTTTAGCTTTTACTTAAACACATTCCTCTCCTAAAGACTCTACCCTTTTCTTTCTCTTTTTCCTCTTTCCTTTTCCTTTCCTTTTCTAAACAACCAAGTCCCAAACCCAACAAGTGAACCACCTAGTCCTATCTAGTTTGAAAATTGCAAACTAGAACTACACAAGGCTTTACTCTTGTCAGTTCAAACCTAACACTTTCTACCAAGCTCAATCCCAAAAATAGGCCTCACACACACAAGAATAAACAAGGCTTGAAAGAAGGTTTGGTTGAGGGGTAGGGGAACTGATTTTAATGAATTAATCAGCTACTTGGATCAACAAGAGTGGTAAAAAGGAGAAAGATGATCCAAATATGTATGTGGTATCCATGAGTTTAAAGCAATGCACACATTGATAATTAAAAGTCAATATTAGGTTCTTATAGATAGGAAATGAAATCAAATCACAACATGCTTCAATTTAGACAAAATGCAATGCAGGAATTCAAGGCTTGGTTCAATCTTATGCTTCTAACTACTCAACTAGCATCAAAGTACTATTAACTTGGGCATTGATTCTAGTCTAGTGAATTAAGCAAGCTAACAAGGAAAAACTCATCATAGATCCCTAATGCAAATATTATACAATTCTATATGAAACATGCTAAACAAGATCCTAATATGCAATGCAAACTACATGAACACTCTTTTTTATAAAGATTTTTCAAAAAATTTCAAATTTTTATGGGTTTTCTATGCCTTAGATGATTATGCAAGTGCTAACATGATGATGATAAAAATTTGAAATAAGAAAACAAAACACAACATCAAATGCTATCTCAAACCCTCCCCCAAACTTAAATCACACAGTCCCTTGTGTGAAAGAAATTTGTTTGAGGATTCAAGACTTAAAACAAAAACAAAACACAACATCAAATGCAATGGTATAAACAATGGTAAGGTGATGATGGTACCTTAGGGATTGTGGAAGAAGTTGTCCACATCCATCTGCATGCTGTCATATGAGTAGTTGGGGTCCTCTTGGTGGCTTGGAGATGGACTTTGGGGCAGCTCGACGATGCCGATCGACCGTGACTCGGTCGAGTGCATGTCAGAGTAGGAGCTGGACCGCGAGTCTCCATATCTTGAGTCTGGTACTGCTGGTACTGCTGGTATAGTGCTGGATCCATATAGTATTGGGGTGGGAAGGGAGGGTAACCTGGATAGCCTGGATAAGCAGCTGGAGGTGGGAAGCCATAGGGCTGGTGCTCGACCGAGTGCAATGGGGGTGCTCGGTCGAGTGGGTGCTCGAGAGACCCGGTCGAGTGCCTCGAAAATTGTTGTTCTCGGGTACTTGAGCTCCTCTTCCTCTGATTTGGCTCATACATTGAAGCCCTAGCTGGTTCCACAGGGTTTGCAACTCTTGAAAGTGCTCTAGTTGAGCTACTTCTCCTCAAAGGGCTTGAATGGCTTGGAGATGAGTTTCCACTCTTCAGCTCAGCAATCTCCTTCTTTAGTCCCTTGATGGACTTAGCCATGTTAGTCACCTTCTTCTTCAGCTTGTCAAACCTCTTCCCATGCCACTTGTTCCATCTTTGCAACAATGTCAACCTCTTGCTATGCTCTCTCACTCCTCTACTATCCCTTGGATTGGGCTCATAGTCTTCAAAGTAGAACTGCTCCTCTCCATCAGCCACTTGTGCATTCCCAGCTTCCTCAACTCTAGGCTGAACTACTCCATCAAACAAGTACTCATCAGCTGGCCAAAAGTCAATATTGTCTCCTTCTTGAATGGTAGTTAGCTCCTTGTTTGGTAGGATCACTTGTTTCTTCCCAACTGTTGGCAGCTCAAAATTAAAGATGTGGTTCCCTTGATGCATCTCCTTGGCTAGGATGAGAGTGGAGGTAAGGTAGCTTGAGTTAATCCATCTTGGTGAGACCCCTTCTCCTCTAAGAGGGATGTTAGCAGCTTGAAGAATTGGAGTAATGATGCCTCCAATGGTAAGTGCTCCTCTTGAACCCTTGTTCTCAAGCTTGCCTACCCAACTTCTCAAATATATCATATGGTCTATCAGCACCATTGCAAGATCACTCTCCACAGTGCTACCAAGGATGATGGTTCCATTTCTTGCTTGAAGAAGAACTCCATTGAGAGCCAAGTCAATCATCTTTAGCTCCCCCTCATTGATGTTCCCAGTTTCCTTCCTAGCAAAGAAAGTGTTGGCAAGAGCTTTGTGGTAGTACCTCAAGACTGGGCTCCTAATCCTTGAGCTCTTGGAGTTGGAGGATGAGTAGAGCTTGTTGTCCCCAATGGTCTCCCACACAGCATATAATTCTTCTCTTGGAACCATCAAGCTCCTATTGCTCCCAACCTCAAAGCCAAACACATCAGCCAACTTCTTCATTGAAAGCTCATGCTTCTTCCCTTTTATTGTGAAGGAGATATGACCAGCTCCTACTTCAGCATCCTTCCTGAAACATGGTTTATTTTGTGGTGGTGAAAGATGAATGTGTGTGTGTGTATTCAATGATGAGATATGGAATGATGGGTGTTTCAATTCCCCTTATGCAGTTGCAGTATAAGAGGTGTCAATCCAATTTGAGTGCTTGTGAACAATCAAGATATGCATATGAATCTAATTCAAGCCAAGTGTAAAGATTGTTTATCACTAACAATCCTAAGATGAAAATGTAAAAAGCAGAAAGTAAACTACAAGAACTAAGAACTAAATGCAAATAAAACAAGATGATTATAAAAGCAATGATGCAAGAACAGAAATAGAAACTACTATTAATGAACTAGTGAAAGACAATTAATGAACAGAAAGCTAAATGTATGCAAAAGGAATGAAACAGGAATGAAACAAGACAATCACAAATCATAAACAAGAGTTCTGGGGATGAACTCGAGCAGCACTCGACCGAGTGTAGGTCGAGTGAGTGGTCGAGCTAGACTAATCCGGGAAAACAGAGCAACACAGTAAAAATAGAGCAGAGCAAACACAAATCAAACAGCAAGCAACTAACAGGATTAAGACTTTAAAATCAATAAACAAGGAAGGTCCTGAGGATGGATTCATGGGATGAACTGATCATTGTGATTATCTAACTTGGTCAACAAATCTCAAGCAAGCTATGAGCTAATCTCTAGACATACTAATCTAAGACAAGTTTGTCCCACTCTCATGGTCAAGAAACAATCAAACCTATGCATCTTCTAGACTTGTTCTCACAAAGTAAAGAATCTACACAAGCAGGCATTAAGCAATACATCTCAAACCAAACAAGACCTCTAATCTCTTAGCAAGCCTAATGGTAAGCTCTAGATCTAGCCTTATCTATGCCTCCTAAACATTGGTGTGATGCTAAGAAGCTTGAAATCAGACTCTACCCTCTGAGATATAGAATCAGCATTAAGATCATCTACCCTAGAAGAGATCTACAACAATCAAGCTTGACCAAGTCACACAAATCACAAGATCAACCCATCCTAACCATCCTCAAGATCCTAAGAAGACTACTCACAACAAGACATGATCAAACAAATCATAAACCCAGAAATTATTGAAACTTGCAATATTAGAAAGATAAAACAGAGATCTACAATATTGATGAAGGAATGAAACTCAAATTCTTTATATCTTGAAAGTTATGGAACCAACAAAATACAAGAATCTAGTCTTTTTCTTAGAACACGTACCAAATCTACAATAAAAGAAAAGTGCAAAAGGAATAAATCCTAAAAAGGTAAAAACTAGGTTTCTGAGAATATCTAAAAAACTGGACACTTTGGTGGCTGCAGGTACAAGGCTTTATATAGTGGGGAAGGTGGAAGCCCTAAAAATAGAAAAAGTCAAAGTAGTCAACGGCTCGGTCAACTCGACTGGTGCTCGGTCGAGCTAGGGGTCGAGCTGGCTTCTCACGTGCAATCTCCACTCGGTCGAGTCCATCTCCCACACGGTCGAGTGCTTGGTCGAGCTGGACTCCGGACCTTGGTTCTTCAGCCTTAACTCCCTTGCTTTCCCTTCATGATTGCTTCACTTCTCTTCAGCATTGCTTCCATGCTCCTTAAGCTCCAAAATCACCTGTTTATGCATGAAAAGATGCAAATGCAATGCAACTAAACTCTAATGCATGATTAGTCCTAAAGCTACACAATAATGGTGAAAATGGATAGAAAAAGATGCAAAAGATGTGAATAAACCTAGGGAAAACATGGTAAAATATATGAACATCAACACCCCCAAACTTAGTCTTTGCTTGCCCTCAAGCAAATAAACAAGACATAAGAAGGTAGATGAGGTTTGAAAGTTGGATCTCAGCTCCTAAAACTTGCAAATAGACCATCTAGAATCAATGTCCAAGTTACTAGTACTATGATGCAATGTGAAGAGCTGTACTTAAAAATTTAAGACAAGCATATCACAACCTTTACTGATTTGAGCCTTAGATATCCACATGCATTCAAATCAACCATTTCCTTTAACATTCATTAATCAATAACATGAATCAATTCTATGCAATGCTTAAACTCATTTGGCTTGGTAACAAGGGTTTTGAGACAATGATGGTCTCTTTTTAGAGTGGGGCTTGTCAAAATCAAGGTTCTCTCATGAAATGGATTGAGCTTTAGAAGAATGTTATAGGTAAGAACACTTAGACACATACAAGAACAAAACCTTGTCTACCCAAAGGTACCCAAAGTGTTTATCCTAACAATCTAAACCCAAATGATCCTAGTGCTACCCTTTAACTTCTTCTTTTCTCTTTCACCCTTTTCTCTTTTGGTTTTCAAGTCCTAGGAGAGGTTTCTTATTTGATCTTTCTAGTGGAATGGGGGATTCTTATTGATTACTATGGTTCTCTTTTCTTCTTACTATTAAGACATATAAGCTTTTTGCTAAACTGCTCTTTGCTTTCTTTTCTTTTTCTTTTAACTAGAACCATCTTAGATAACCATTTTCTTACTTCCCATCCTTTCACTACACATTAGTTTTCACTTAAACACATTCCTCTCCTAAAGACTCTACCCTTTTTCTTTCTCTTTTCTTTCTTTTCTTTCTATAACAGCCAAGTCCAAACCCAACAAGTGAACCACCTAGTCCTATCTAGTTTGGAAAATGCAAACTAGAACTACACAAGGTCTTACTCTTGTCAGTTGAAACCTAACACTTTCTACCAAGCTCAATCCCAAAAATAGGCCTCACACACACAAGAATAAACAAGGCTTGAAAGAAGGTTTGGTTAAGGGGTAGGGGAACTGATCTTAATGATTTAATCATCTACTTGGATCAACAAGAGTGGTAAAAAGGAGAAAGATGATCCAAATATGTATGTGGTATCCATGAGTTTAAAGCAATGCACACATTGATAATTAAAAGTCAATATTAGGTTCTTATAGATAGGAAATGGAATCAAATCACAACATGCTTCAATTTAGACCAAATGCAATGCTGGAATTCAAGGCTTGGTTCAATCTTATGCTTCTAACCACTCAACTAGCATCAAAGTACTATTAACTTGGACATTGATCATAGTCTAGTGAATTAAGCAAGCTAACAAGGAAAAACTCATCATAGATCCCTAATGCAAATATTATACAATTCTATATGAAACATGCTAAACAAGATCCTAATATGCAATGCAAACTACATGAACACTCTTTTTTTATAAAGATTTTTTCA
Source organism: Camelina hispida (assembly GCA_023657505.1). NCBI lineage: Eukaryota > Viridiplantae > Streptophyta > Magnoliopsida > Brassicales > Brassicaceae > Camelina > Camelina hispida. The sequence goes on from CP094637.1 coordinate 26,079,153, forward strand.
AAAATTTTCAAATTTTTATGGTTTTTCTATGCCTTAAATGTATCAATTGAGATTGATCACACTTGACCGCACACAACCATTGTCCGTACATGCGCAGCCGGGTCGTCCGTACAAGTCTACACGGGCCGGCCTTACATTAATGTGGTAATGGAAGAAGCCCACTTAATGTCTCACACAGCTCATGTGAAGACCTAGAAAGCATCTAGATCCTTCTAACATGACCGTTGGCGATTTAAGGCAAGTGGGAAGGGAGAAGTCAACCAATAGTCACATGTTAAGTTAAGAATGTAAATGTCACTTTCATCATGTAACTTGTGCAGCATCTTAGGTAGAATATTCTGTAGCTTTATGTCTATATTAGGATTGTATCCATGAACTAAATTAAGTAAGAAGTTTATCTTTCTTCTTCCATACTCTTCCTCTTTACTCTCTCATACTCGCATACTCTTTCATACTCACACTCGCTTATTTACTCGATCTCTTCTCTTTGATTCTAAACTTACATGGTATCAGAGCCATTCTCTTCCTAGTTACAAACACTATACTCACAATCATCTTCCGCTCATACTTCATCTTCGTTTCTCATCTTAAAATCAAAACTCAGTTTCTTTTATCCGTTGGGTAATACTATTGACCAGCGGACAAAACACCATGGAAGGTACTAAAACCTTGATTGTTCCAGTTACTCGCAAAGGAGAGAACTATTTGTTGTGGGCACGGACCACAAAGGCGGCACTATGTGGCCGAGGGCTTTGGACCCATATTACCACGAAGGAGGCTCCCAAGGAGGAGGCTACCAAGGACGGCAAAGAAGCGGTCACAAGCGGCGAAGACAAATGGTTCCAAGAGGATCAAAGTGTACTCGCCATTATCCAAAACTCTCTTGATGCTCCAATACTCGAAGCCTACTCTTATTGCGAGACGGCCAAAGACTTATGGGACACATTGCAAAATGTGTTCGGGAACACCACAAATTTAAACTGAGTCTTTGAGATCAAGAGAGCTATCAACAACCTAAGTCAAGAGGACATGGAGTTCACCAAACACTTTGGGAAGTTTCGGTCCCTTTGGGCTGAACTTGAGATGCTTAGGCCGGCTACACTTGACCCGGCCATCTTGAACGAGAGGCGTGAGCAAGACAAAGTGTTTGGCCTTCTTCTTACACTGAATCCGTCCTACAATGACCTCATCAAACACATCTTGAGGTCAGACAAGCTTCCTAGCTTAGAGAACGTGTGTAGTCAAATCCAAAAGGAGCATGGGTCCATGGGTCTGTTTGGTAGTAAGGGGGAGCTTGTAACCGCAAACAAGGCTGAAGTTGCAACAGCAAACAAGGGCTACTACAGAGGTGAAGACAAGACTCAACAAGTGTGCCACCACTGCAAAAAGCCAGGCCATCTCAAGAATCAGTGCTGGATCCTTCACCCACATCTCCGAGTCAACAGGCCGATGAACAGCCGTGGAGCACCAAGAGCACATCAAGCGAGCGTGGAGCCACCGGTTGCCGAACCAAACCCGCGAGTCTCAGATACTAATGGGACTGCCCTGGCCGCCACTTCTGATCTTGTGTGGAAGTCAGCCCTCGATGCTCTCATCAAGGCCCTCAAAGAAAACTCTGGTAACTCTTATCTTGCCTTGAATCATACTAAACCCCTTATAGTTGATTCCGGAGCCTCGCACCATATGATAAGTGATTCTAGATTGATTAGTGAAATTAAACCAGCAAATGGAAATGTGATTATAGCTAATGGTGATAGGGTTCCAGTTAAAGGAATAGGTAACCTAAAACTATTTGATAAGACGACTCAAGCGTTTTATATGCCTAGCTTTACATCGGATTTACTCTCGGTAAAAAGGGCCACCACTGATTTAATTGGTTACGCTATTTTTGGTCCTAACAATGTTCATTTTCAGGATATTGAGACCAGTCAAGTTCTTGGAAAAGGAGGTTCCAAGGGTGACTTATATTTTCTTGAAGACTTGAATCTATCCACCTCTAATGCATCTTGTTTTAGTTCTGTTTCAATTAAAGCAAACAATGCTATATGGCATGCGAGATTAGGACACCCTCACTCTCGTGCTTTAGAACTTATGTTTCCAAGTATTTCTTTTAAAAACAATGATTGTGAAGCTTGTATTCTTGGTAAACATTGCAAAACTATTTTTCCAAAGTCTTTAACTATTTATGAAAATTTTTTTGATTTGGTTCACTCTGATGTGTGGACTTCTCCTTGCTTGTCTAGAGAAAATCAAAAATATTTTGTCACTTTTATAGATGAAAAGTCTAAATACACTTGGCTAACTCTCTTACCTACTAAAGATAGGGTTCTTGAGGCCTTCACTAGTTTTCAAAATTATGTGACTAACCATTACAATGCTAAGATCAAAATCTATAGGTCAGACAATGGTGGTGAGTATACTAGTCATGCCTTCAAACAGCACTTGGCCAACCATGGGATCATTCACCAAACTAGTTGCCCCTACACCCCACAGCAAAATGGTGTGGCCGAAAGGAAAAATAGGCATCTTATGGAAGTGGCTCGGTCTATGATGTTCCATACCAATGTTCCTAGGAGGTTTTGGGGAGACGCGGTCCTAGCTGCCTGCTATCTCATCAATCGCACTCCCACCAAGATTCTTCAAGACATCTATCCCTTTTAGGTATTAAATAATGTAAAACCTACATATGATCACTTACGCGTATTTGGCTGCACTTGTTTTGTGTTGAGACCAGGTGAATTACGCGACAAACTTGAGGCTAAAAGCACCAAAGCAATGTTCCTTGGCTACTCTAACACTCAAAAGGGGTATAAGTGTTATGATCATGAAGCCAAACGAGTTGTGGTCTCTCGGGATGTGAAGTTTGTGGAGACTCAAGGCTACTACAGCAAGAAAAACTGGGAAGATCTCCGAGACTTACCAACCTCCTCATCCGATCGGGCCACTAACCTCCTGATCATCCTCGAACGGCTAGGAGTTACAACTGATCGAGACACTCCCAATTCACCCGAGCCAAACCCTTCAGGGGAGCCTGAGCCACTCATAGACAGTCACCTTGGCGACTCCCACAGTCAAAATACACCAATGGCTCCCATACCTCATGAAGAGACCCACTCGGAGAATCTTGCGGATGCGGCTCAACCGGACGCGGCCAGTGAACAAAGCGGCAATGATGACGAAAATGATGGCCTTGAGGAGGTTGAAGAGATCATACCCTTGAGGAGAAGCCAAAGACTCAAGTTCCCACCGTCAAACTGGAAAAACACGCGTGTGTACTACAACAATGTTTCTGTCGCTCACCCAATTCAAGCAGTGTGCACATTGGCTCACTTGCCGGTGGAACACCAAGTCTTTCTTACTAGCATCGATAGCAACTGGATACCTCAAACCTATGAAGAAGCTAAAGATCACAAGGTGTGGCGAGATGCAGTCCAAGATGAAAGAACGGCCATGGAAAAGAATCACACATGGGATGAGGCTGATCTGCCGAAAGGAAAGAAGGCAGTCACCTCCAAATGGATCTTCACGATCAAGTATCGTAGTGACGGGGAGATTGAACGGTATAAGGCACGGTTAGTGGCGAGAGGCTGTCCTCCCCGTACGTTTGCTCCGGTCGCCAAACTTCATACGGTGCGTGTGGTCCTCTCCTTGGCGGTCAACTTGAAATGGGAGCTATGGCAGATGGATGTTAAGAATGCTTTCCTACAAGGTGAACTGGAGGACAAAGTCTACATGAGGCCACCGCCTGGCCTAGAAGACACGGTTAGCCCGGGCAAAGTGTTCAAACTCAACAAAGCAATTTATGGGCTGAAACAATCACCAAGGGCAAGGTACCACAAGTTAAGCTCAACCTTGATCACGCGTGGATTCAATCGATCAGAATCTGACCACACCCTATTCATTTACCCATCATTCTTGTATATGTTGATGATATCATCATATCCGGGAATGACACGGTAGGGATTCAAGAAACTAAGGCCTATTTAAAATCAGTTTTTGATATTAAGGACCTTGGTGAGTTGAAATATTTCTTAGGGATAGAAGTGTGTCGCTCGGAAGAAGGCTTGTTTCTATCTCAAAGAAAATATGCTATTGACCTTTTAAATGAAGTAGGAAAGCTAGGATCAAGGCCAGTCGAGACACCATTGGATGAGAATTACAAGGTTTGCCGTGAGGGGGAGGCCGAAGACCAACCGTTCAAGAATGTGACACAATATAGGCGTTTGGTGGGTAAGCTAATTTACTTAACCATTACTAGACCAGACATTTGCTTTGCTGTGAACCAGGCTAGTCAACATATGCAAGCTCCGAAGGTGCATCATTGGAACATAGTCAATCGGATTCTCAAATACATTAAAGGATCACCGAGCCAAGGAATATGGATGGGATGCAACAACAACACGGAACTCGTGGGATATTGTGATGCGGACTATGCTGGAGACAAAGGAGACCGGAGATCCACCAGCGGCTACTGCACCTTCCTTGGAGGCAACCTAGTCACATGGAAGAGCAAGAAACAGAAGGTGGTGTCGCTTTCAAGGGCGGAGTCCGAGTATAGGGCGATGCGGAAGCTTACTACAGAACTAATGTGGCTCAAGAACCTACTTAAAGACCTTGGAGTAGACATTACAAAGCCAATCACAATGCACTGCGATAATGAGGCCGCTATCCACATCGCAACGAACTCGGTGTTCCATGAGAGAACAAAGCACATTGAAGTGGATTGTCACAAAGTCCGAGAGCAAATCCAAATTGGTGTAACCCTTCCTTGTCACACTAAGAGCTCCGAGCAACTTGCTGATGTATTCACCAAGGCAGCCAGCCCTCAAGTATGTGAGTACATACACTCAAAGCTTGGACTCATGGACCTCACCAAACCTTGAGATCCTACACTCTTTTTCCCTTAAGTATAGTTTTTCCCAAGTGGTTTTCTACACTAAGGTTTTTAATGAGGTAGGTGATCAATGGTTCAAGCTTGTGTCATGGGGTCCAATGACTAAGCTTGAGGGGGAGTATCAATTGAGATTGATCACACTTGACCGCACACAACCATTGTCCGTACATGCGCAGCCGGGTCGTCCGTACAAGTCTAGACGGGCCGGCCATACAATCAATGTGGTAATTGAAGAAGCCCACTTAATGTCTCACACAGCTCATGTGAAGACCTACAAAGCATCGAGATCCTTCTAACATGACCGTTGGCGATTTAAGGCAAGTGGGAAGGGAGAAGTCAACCAATAGTCACATGTTAAGTTAAGAATGTAAATGTCACTTTCATCATGTAACTTGTGCAGCATCTTAGGTAGAATATTCTGTACCTTTATGTCTATATTAGGATTGTATCCATGAACTAAATTAAGTAAGAAGTTTATCTTTCTTCTTCCATACTCTTCCTCTTTACTCTCTCATACTCGCATACTCTTTCATACTCACACTTGCTTACTTACTCGATCTCTTCTCTTTGATTCTAAACTTACAAAATGATTATGCAAGTGCTAACATGATGATGATAAAAATTTGAAATAAGAAAACAAAACACAACATCAAATGCTATCTCAAACCCTAGTTTAGTTGAATTGGAACAAGATTTATTTTGTGGTGGTGAAAGATGAATGGTGTGTGCAATGATGAGATATGGAATGATGGGTGTTTCAATTCCCCTTATGCAGTTGCAGTATAAGAGGTGTCAATCCAATTTGAGTGCTTGTGAACAATCAAGATATGCATATGAATCTAAGTCAAGCCAAGTGTAAAGATTGTTTGTCACTAACAATCCTAAGATGAAAATGTAAAAAGCAGAAAGTAAACTACAAGAACTAAGAACTAAATGCAAATAAAACAGGATGATTATAAAAGCAATGATGCAAGAAAAGAAATAGAAACTACTATTAATGAACTAGTGCAAGACAATTAATGAACAGAAAGCTAAATGTATGCAAAAGGAATGAAACAGGAATGAAACAAGACAATCACAAATCATAAACAAGAGTTCTGGGGATGAACTCGAGCAGCACTCGACCGAGTGTAGGTCGAGTGAGTGGTCGAGCTAGACTAATCCGGGAAAACAGAGCAACACAGTAAAAATAGAGCAGAGCAAACACAAATCAAACAGCAAGCAACTAACAGGATTAAGACTTTAAAATCAATAAACAAGGAAGGTCCTGAGGATGGATTCATGGGATGAACTGATCATTGTGATTATCTAACTTGGTCAACAAATCTCAAGCAAGCTATGAGCTAATCTCTAGACATACTAATCTAAGACAAGTTTCTCCCACTCTCATGGTCAAGAAACAATCAAACCTATGCATCTTCTAGACTTGTTCTCACAAAGTAAAGAATCTACACAAGAAGGCATTAAGCAATACATCTCAAACCAAACAAGACCTCTAATCTCTTAGCAAGCCTAATGGTAAGCTCTAGATCTAGCCTTATCTATGCCTCCTAAACATTGGTGTGATGCTAAGAAGCTTGAAATCAGACTCTACCCTCTCAGATATAGAATCAGCATTAAGATCATCTACCCTAGAAGAGATCTACAACAATCAAGCTTGACCAAGTCACACAAATCACAAGATCAACCCATCCTAACCATCCTCAAGATCCTAAGAAGACTACTCACAACAAGACATGATCAAACAAATCATAAACCCATAAATTATTGAAACTTGCATTATTAGAAAGATAAAACAGAGATCTACAATATTGATGAAGGAATGAAACTCAAATTCTTTATATCTTGAAAGTTATGAAACCAACAAAATACAAGAATCTAGTCTTTTTCTTAGGACAAGTACCAAATCTAAAATAAAAGAAAAGTGCAAAAGGAATAAATCCTAAAAAGGTAAAAACTAGGTTTCTGAGAATATCTAAAAAGCTGGACACTTTGGTGGCTGCAGGTACAAGGCTTTATATAGTGGGGAAGGTGGAAGCCCTAAAAATAGAAAAAGTCAAAGTGGTCAACGGCTCGGTCAACTCGACCAGTGCTCGGTTGAGCTAGGGGTCGAGCTGGCTTCTCACGTGCGAGTGCTCGGTCGAGTGCTTGGTCGAGCTAAACTCCGGACCTTGGTTCTTCAGCCTTAACTCCCTTGTTTCCTCCTCATGACTGCTTCACATCTCTTCTCCATTGCTTCCATGCTCCTTAAGCTCCAAAATCACCTGTTTATGCATGAAAAGATGCAAATGCAATGCAACTAAACTCTAATGCAAGATTGGTCCTAAAGCTACACAATAATGGCCTAAATGGATAACAAAAGATGCAAAAGATGTAAATAAACTAGGGGAAAACAAGGTAAAATATATGAACATCAACACCCCCAAACTTAGTCTTTGCTTGCCCTCAAGCAAATAAACAAGACATAAGAAGGTAGATGAGGTTTGAAAGTTGGATCTCAGCTCCTAAAACTTGCAAATAGACCATCTAGAATCAATGTCCAAGTTACTAGTACTATGATGCAAGTTGAATGAGCTGTACTTAAAAATTTTAGACGAGCATATCACAACCTTTACTGATTTGAGCCTTAGATATCCACATGCATTCAAATCAACCATTTCCTTTAACATTCATTAATCAAGAACATGAATCAATTCTATGCAATGCTTAAACTCATTTGGCTTGGTAACAAGGGTTTTGAGACAATGATGGTCTCTTTTTAGAGTGGGGTTTGTCAAAATCAAGGTTCTCTCATGAAATGGATTGAGCTTTAGAAGAATGCTAAAGGTAAGAACACTTAGACACATACAAGAACAAAACCTTGTCTACCCAAACGTACCCAAAGTGTTTATCCTAACCATCTAAACCCAAATGATCCTAGTGCTACCCTTTAACTTCTTCTTTTCTCCTTCACCCTTTTCTCTTTTGGTTTTCAAGTCTTAGGAGAGGTTTCTTATTTGATCTTTCTAGTGGAATGGGGGATTCTTATTGATTGCTATGGTTCTCTTTTCTTCTTACTCTTAAGACATATAAGCTTTTTGCTAAACTGCTCTTTGCTTTCTTTTCTTCTTCTTTTAACTAGAACCATCTTAGATAACCATTTTCTTACTTCCCATCCTTTCACTAGGCATTAGTTTTCACTTAAGCACATTCCTCTCCTAAAGACTCTACCCTTTTTCTTTCTCTTTTCTTTCTTTTCTTTCTATAACAGCCAAGTCCCAAACCCAACAAGTGAACCACCTAGTCCTATCTAGTTTGGAAAATGCAAACTAGAACTACACAAGGTCTTACTCTTGTCAGTTCAAACCTAACACTTTCTACCAAGCTCAATCCCAAAAATAGGCCTCTTACACACAAGAATAAACAAGGCTTGAAAGAAGGTTTGGTTAAGGGGTAGGGGAACTGATCTTAATGAATTAATCAGCTACTTGGATCAACAAGAGTGGTAAAAAGGAGAAAGATGATCCAAATATGTATGTGGTATCCATGAGTTTAAAGCAATGCACACATTGATAATTAAAAGTCAATATTAGGTTCCTATAGATAGGAAATGGAATCAAATCACAACATGCTTCAATTTAGACCAAATGCAATGCATGAATTCAAGGCTTGGTTCAATCTTATGCTTCTAACCACTCAACTAGCATCAAAGTACTATTAACTTGGGCATTGATCCTAGTCTAGTGAATTAAGCAAGCTAACAAGGAAAAACTCATCATAGATCCCTAATGCAAATATTATACAATTCTATATGAAACATGCTAAACAAGATCCTAATATGCAATGCAAACTACATGAACACTCTTTTTTTATAAAGATTTTTTCAAATTTTTTCAAATTTTTTTATGGTTTTTCTATGCCTTAAATGATTATGCAAGTGCTAACATGATGATGATAAAAATTTGAAATAAGAAAACAAAACACAACATCAAATGCTATCTCAAACCCTCCTCCAAACTTAAATCACACAGTCCTCTGTGTGAAAGAAATTTGTAAGAGGATTCAAGACTAAAAACAGAAACAAAAGACAACATCAAATGCAATGGTATAAACAATGGTAAGGTGATGATGGTACCTTGGGGATTGTGGAAGAAGTTGTCCACATCCATGTGCATGCTGTCATATGAGTAGTTGGGGTCCTCTTGGTGGCTTGGAGATGGACTTTGGGGCAGCTCGACGATGCCAATCGAGCCTGACTCGGTCGAGTGCTTGTTCGAGTCTCCGTTAGCTGTCCCTTCCTGTTCTATTTAGACTCCCTAGCTTGCCTACCCATGAAAATACGAAAGCAAAAATCAAAATACTAAAATTCCAAAACAATATATACAGGGATACCTTAGGGACTTCCTCCCTAGTGAGCTTGTTTAAAGTCACTAAGCTTGACTTTGATGCCTTTTCAGGCTTGAGTTGGATACCAAGGAGGTGATGAATTCCCCCCTGGTTCTACTTGATCACTGTGACCTTGATTCTTGATCACTGTACCCATAAAACTTTAACTTGAATCTTGTTTCCTCTTAAGCTTTAACCTTGGTATTGCTTTCTTCAAAGGCTTCTTGTTGAGCTTGACTTGGAGATCCCTCACCAAATTAGTCAGTTCTTGAACAGAATTCTTAAGCTTCTCCACTGATTCTTCTTGAAAGGTTAGCTTACCCCTTGAAGCCGTTTCCTCACTTGAGACCTCATGATCCTCCTTTCTTTTTATAGTGTAAGGTGGATCATATTTGGAAGGCAGATTAGTGGGATTGTTGATGTCAAACTTCATAGTGAAGTCTTCAGTCAGGTGGAGCTTGATAGTCCCCATCTTCACATCAATAACAGCCCCAGCTGTAGCTAAGAATGGCCTTCCCAAGATAAGAGGGTCTTTAGGCTCTTGTTCCATGCTCATGATTGCAAAATCAGTTGGGATCCTTGCTTCTCCTATTTTGATAGGGAGATTTTTAATCACTCCAACCACATCCCTCTTGGATCCATCTGCTAGACTGACATAGAAGTTGCTATCTTTGAAGTCTTCATACCCCAACTTCTCAGCCACTAAATATGGCATCAAGCTCACTGAAGCTCCTAAATCACAAAGGCACTTATTGAAGTGCATGTAGCTGATGGAACAGGGTAAGTTGAATGAGCCTGGATCTTCAAGCTTTGTTGGGACAATAGCTTTCCCAATCTCTTTCAAATCCTTCATATCTTGGTCATGAGCCCTCATTTTTGACATCTCAAGTAAAAAATCCTGATAGAGAGGGTATGGAGCATACTGTTCCAAAGCAGGTCCTCTCTCTTCTTCTTGGTAAGCAATGATAGTCTCTTGTATAGCCATTACTCCCTTCAAGACTTTCACTTCCTCTTGTTGCAAAGCAAGCACTTCCTCCCTCTTTTCAATGACTGCCTCCTGTTGTATGGCCATTACTTCCTTCTTTTCAATGACTACTTCTTCCTTCAAAGCCATCACTTCCTCTTGTTTCACAACCACAACTTCTTCTTTCAAAGCTTTCTCTTTCTCTTGTTGCAAAGCTATCTTCTCCTTTTTCTCAATGCTCTCTCTCAATTCCCTTATCTTTTGAGCCTTGAAACGTCCTGGGAATGGTAGAGGCGGTTTGTAAGCAGGAGGAATGTATCTAGCAGGCTTAACAGCTTCTGTGTCTGCAACTCGATCAGTCACTCGATCAGGTACTCGACCGTGTGTGAGGTCAAGCACCTGGTCGAGTGGTTTCTCTGCTTCAGTCTGCTCAGTAAAACCTTCACTCTGGGCTTCAATTAGTGACCAACCCTCCCCACTTTGAATCTCACTGTCCTCAGTGACATATTCCTCATGGAGATGGATAGCTTTAACAGTGATCTCCCTTGGGTTGTGAATAGCTTGTTGAGGAAGATGATGTGGCTTAGGAGCTGAAGTAGAGGCAATGGAGTGTTCCATGTACTGGAATGTAGAGGTCAGACTCTCAAGCTGGTTACTCAGGTCATGAGAATAAGAATCCAATGTTTGGTTCAGCTCTCCAAACTGCCTTGCTGACTCAATCTGCTGATTGGCTTGCCCAAGCAATAGTTGTTGCATCATAGCTTTTAAGTCAGGTTCTTGGGCTTGGTATGTCTGAAACGCTGGAGGGTGACACCATTAAGGCTGGAAACTTTGTTGCTGGTGCATAGGTGCATAATGGAACTGACTGCTTTGAAACATGGTTACTGACTCAAACATAAAACACAAACGATTTTTCCCAGGCAAGCGACTGAGCACAGGCTGAAGTAGGAGGTTAGGTCGACTGGAAAATGAGGGTTATAGAGATCCGGCGTCTGGCTCGAGCAGGTGCTCGATCACGACTCGGTAGAGTGGTGGTCGAGTGACTGGTCGAATGGTACCTGAAATGGAACTTCAACCCAGAAACAGAAGATTCAAGCACAGCAACCTCACAAGTGTATAAACGAACTTAATCTTAGACTAATATGGATCCTAAATGTCACAAAAACAAACTCAAACAGGCAACGGCGCCAAATTGGAACAAGATTTATTTTGTGGTGGTAAAAGATGAATGGTGTGTGCAATGATGAGATATGGAATGATGGGTGTTTCAATTCCCCTTATGCAGTTGCAGTATAAGAGGTGTCAATCCAATTTGAGTGCTTGTGAACAATCAAGATATGCATATGAATCTAAGTCAAGCTAAGTGTAAAGATTGTTTGTCACTAACAATCCTAAGATGAAAATGTAAAAAGCAGAAAGTAAACTACAAGAAATAAGAACTAAATGCAAATAAAACAGGATAATTATATAAGCAATGATGCAAGAAAAGAAATAGAAACTACTATTAATGAACTAGTGCAAGACAATTAATGAACAGAAAGCTAAATGTATGCAAAAGGAATGAAACAGGAATGAAACAAGACAATCACAAATCATAAACAAGAGTTCTGGGGATGAACTCGAGCAGCACTCGACCTAGTGTAGGTCGAGTGAGTGGTCGAGCTTGACTAATCCGGGAAAACAGAGCAACACAATAAAAATAGAGCAGAGCAAACACAAATCAAACAACAAACAACTAACAGGATTAAGACTTTAAAATCAATAAACAAGGAAGGTCCTGAGGATGGATTCATGGGATGAACTGATCATTGTGATTATCTAACTTGGTCAACAACTCACAAGCAAGCTATGAGCTAATCTCTAGACATACTAATCTAAGACAAGTTTCTCCCACTCTCATGGTCAAGAAACAATCAAACCTATGCATCTTCTAGACTTGTTCTCACAAAGTAAAGAATCTACACAAGCAGGCATTAAGCAATACATCTCAAACCAAACAAGACCTCTAATCTCTTAGCAAGCCTAATGGTAAGCTCTAGATCTAGCCTTATCTATGCCTCCTAAACATTGGTGTGATGCTAAGAAGCTTGAAATCAGACTCTACCCTCTCAGATATAGAATCAGCATTAAGATCATCTACCCTAGAAGAGATCTACAACAATCAAGCTTGACCAAGTCACACAAATCACAAGATCAACCCATCCTAACCATCCTCAAGATCCTAAGAAGACTACTCACAACAAGACATGATCAAACAAATCATAAACCCAGAAATTATTGAAACTTGCATTATTAGAAAGATAAAACAGAGATCTACAATATTGATGAAGGAATGAAACTCAAATTCTTTATATCTTGAAAGTTATGGAACCAACAAAATACAAGAATCTAGTCTTTTTCTTAGAACAAGTACCAAATCTAAAATAAAAGAAAAGTGCAAAAGGAATAAATCCTAAAAAGGTAAAAACTAGGTTTCTGAGAATATCTAAAAAGCTGGACACTTTGGTGGCTGCAGGTACAAGGCTTTATATAGTGGGGAAGGTGGAAGCCCTAAAAATAGAAAAAGTCAAAGTGGTCAACGGCTCGGTCAACTCGACCAGTGCTCGGTCGAGCTAGGGGTCGAGCTGGCTTCTCACGTGCAATGTCCACTCGGTCGAGTCCATCTCCTACTCGGTCGAGTGCTTGGTCGAGCTAGACTCCGGACCTTGGTTCTTCAGCCTTAACTCCCTTGTTTCCTCCTCATGACTGCTTCACATCTCTTCTCCATTGCTTCCATGCTCCTTAAGCTCCAAAATCACCTGTTTATGCCAGAAAAGATACAAATGCAATGCAACTACACTCTAATGCAAGATTGGTCCTAAAGCTACACAATAATGGCCTAAATGGATAACAAAAGATGCAAAAGATGTAAATAAATTAGGGGAAAACAAGGTAAAATATATGAACATTTGAAAACAAAAAAAAAAAAAAAAAATCATGTTTATATACTTACCACACAAATATATAAATCATGTTTCAATTTGGTGTCGTTGCCTGTTTGAGTTTGTTTTTGTCACGTTTAGGATCCATATTAGTCTAAGATTAAGTTCTTTTATACACTTGTGAGGTTGCTGCACTTGAATCTTCTGTTTCTGGGTTGAAGTTCCATTTCAGGTACCACTCGACCGAGTCGTGATCGAGCACCTGCTCGAGCCAGACGCCGGATCTCCTTTCACCTCAGTTTCCAGTCGACCTACACTCCTACTTGAGCCTGTGCTCAGTCGCTTTCCTGGCAAAAATCGTTTGTGTTTGTTGATGCACACAAGGTCCAAAGGAAAGGACAATCTTCTTAGGCATAGTGACAACATCAACAAGTTGACCAAGGGTTTGGGATCCAAGAAAGGGAGGGTTGTTCAGCAACAACAAGAGGTTCCAGTAGCTATGGATCATCAGGATCAGGTTCAGAGACCAAGAAATATTGGTGCTGGAGATGCACCCAACACACACAACCAAAGAGCTTGCATTGTGCCACCAACAGTTGCCAACAACAACTTTGAGATCAAGAGTGAATTGATCTCAATGATTCAGGCAAATAAGTTTCATGGATTGCCTATGGAGGATCCACTTGATCATCTTGATGAGTTTGACAGAATCTGTGGTCTTACCAAGATCAATGGAGTAAGTGAAGATGGTTTCAAGCTGAGGTTGTTCCCTTTCTCTCTGGGGACAAGGCTCATTTATGGGAGAAGACTCTGCCCACTGGTGCTATCACTACTTGGGATCAATGTAAGAAGGCTTTCTTGGCCAAATTCTTCTCCAATGCTAGGACTGCTAGATTGAGAAATGAGATCTCTGGATTTGCTCAAAGGAACAATGAGAGCTTTTGTGAAGCTTGGGAGAGATTCAAGGGCTACCAAACTCAATGTCCTCATCATGGTTTCAGTATGGAGTCATTGTTGAGCACACTGTATAGAGGAGTGCTTCCAAAGTTCAGAATGCTTCTTGATACAGCCTCAATGGGAACTTCCTCAACAAGCATGTGGAAGAAGGATGGGAACTAGTTGAGAATCTTGCTCAGTCAGATGGCAATTACAATGAAGATTATGATAGGACCATAAGGAGTTCCTCAACTGATCAAGAGGACAAGTACAAGAAGGATTTGAAGATGGTCAATGAGAAACTTGACAAGATACTCCTCAGCCAGTCCAAATCCATTCACTTCATTGGTGAAGAAGAAGCTCCAGTTCAAGAGGGGGAGAATGAGTTTGCTGAGCTTTGCTATATGCAAAACCAAGGTGGATTCAAGGGCTAAAACCAAGGTGGCTTCAAGAACAACAACCTATCTTATAGGAGTACCAATGTGGCTAATCCACAAGATCAAGTCTACCCTCCTCAACAGCCTCAACAACACCAAAACTATATCCCCAAACAACAGCAGCAGGTGTTCCAGCCCCAGTTGTGTCCCCCACCAGGGCTTCAGACTAACCAAGGCCAAGAACAAGACCTTATAGCTATGATACAGCAGCTGTTGATTGGTCAAACACAAGGGAAGATTGAGGAAGCCAAGCAGTTTGCTGAGCTAAACCAAAGGCTCACATCCCAGTATAATGACCTGAACATGAAGTTTGAAGGTCTTACTTCTAGAGTGAAGTATATGGAGAGTAACATAGCCTCTTCTTCAGCTCCAAAACCTAACCAACTCCCTGGAAAAGCTGTCCAAAATCCAAGGGAGTTCACAGCCAAAGCCATTCAAGTTCATGAGGAAGAAGCCACTAAGGACAGTGCAGTTCAAGTTTGGGGGAATTCATTAGTTAATAAAGCCCCAGGTGATGTTTGTGCAAGTAAATTGGAACTCGCAGCTGAGCTCGACCATGGACTCGAGCAGCCATTCGACCGAGTGCATGCTCGAGTGGTCGATCGAGCTGGACAGTCCGAGGCTGACAAACCTGCCAAGTACATTCCTCCTGCCTACAAGCCTCCACTACCTTTTCCTGGGCGTTTCAAAGCACAGAAGATTAGGGAATTAAAGGAAATCATTGAGAAAAAGGCATTGTTGGCTAAGCAACAAGAGGAAGAAAGGGTTTTGAATGAGGAAGCTGTGGTTGAGAAGAAGGAAGAAGTTTTGGCTATACAAGAGATCACCATTGCTTACCAAGAAGAGGAGAGAGTACCTGCCTTGGAACAGTATGAACCATATCCTCTCTACAAAAACTTTTTGCTTGATTTGTCTAAGAAGAAGGCTGAAGCTCAAGATGAGAAGGATCTTGAGAACCTTGGAGGAGTAATCATTCCAATAAAGCTCAGTGATCCAGGACCTTTCTATCTGCCCTGCACAATCAGCTACCTTCACTACAATCAATGTCTTTGTGATTTGGGAGCTTCAACAAGTGTCATGCCTTACTCCATAGCCCAAAAGCTTGGAAGAACTGATTTCAAATCTACCAATCTCCATGTGTGCCTAGCTGATGGGACAAATAGAGAGGTAGTTGGAAGGCTGGAGAATGTCCCAATCAAGATAGGGAGAGCAAGGATTCATACTGATTTTGTGGTGATAGAGATGGACAAGGAGCCTGAGGATCCAATCTTGTTAGGGAGGCCATTCTTAGATACTGTTGGAGCAGTCATTGATGTCAAGGAAGGTCTTGTGACCTTGAACATTGCTGAGGATACAGTCATGAAGTTCAACATCTATAACCCAACCAACCTGCCTACCATTGATGATCAACCCTTCACTATCAAGGAGAAAGTTGATCATGAGGTGTTCAAGGATGAAGGAGACCCTAAAGCTGAGCTCCCATTTCAAGATGATTCTGTGGAAAAGCTGAAGAGGTCAGTTCAAGAGTTGACTAGGATGGTTGAGAATCTTCAAGTGAAGCTGAACAAGAGGACTTTGAGGAAAGCAAGACCAAGGTTCAAAATCAAGAAGAAGTATGGTTTGTGTGCTAAGGGTGAGGTGATCAAGGATCAACTTCACAGTGACCAAGAGGTTCCAGGGAGGATTTCATCACCTCCTTGGTATCTAGATCAAGTCTAAGAAGGAAACCAAAGTCAAGCTTAGTGACTTTAAACAAGCTCACTAGGGAGGAAGTCCCTAAGGTATCCTTTGTAAATATTGTTTAATTTCTTAGTAGTTTTGATGTGTTTTCTTTTATGTTTTTGTTGGACAGGCCTTTTAGTGAGAATATAGTTGGTTAAGGAGAGATGTGGACTTGGAGAAGAAGATTCGCAGGCCCACTCGACCATGCCACAAGAGGTACTCGGCCGAGTTGGATACTAATTGAGGCCCAATCGATTCCCATTCTTCTAGAACGATCGAGTGCAGGGAAGAACAAGGAGAAAAATTTTGAAATTTCAAATTTGGTCAAGGAGCTCGACCACGTGCTGGTCGAGTGTAGGGTCGAGTGGCAGCCAAAAAGCAAGTCAAAGATTCCCAATTCAAATTTGAATGGTAAGGACGCTACACCCTTGTTTCCTTGTCTCCTAGGCTTCTTTATAAAGACCTTGCTCGATCCTATACTTCTCACACTCTCTCATTTGCTCAAAATATTTAAATTCAAGCTTTAAAATCTCTTTCAAAGTTTATCTCTTGCTCAAGCTTTGTTCTTTCAAGTTTTTGGGTCACTAACCTATTAACTTTGAGCTTTGAGTCTATTTCCCTTCAGTTTCTTTTGAAAATGTCTTCTAAGATCACCAAGAAATCTCACAAAACCGCTGCAAGCTCCATGGAACGTCGTGATGTTGACCTTGAACTAAGAGGTGAAGCTGGGAGAGCCACTCGATCGACCACTCGACCGCGTGATGGTTCGAGCAGTCGGTCGAGCCAGGTGCCGAGTCTCAGGAAAAAACCAGTTGAGGAGGATCCTGAGAGGACTGAGAGTGAGGAGGAAAGGGTGCCTACTATTGATGAGTGTTAGACTTTGTAGAACTAGATAAGAGAATTAAGAGAGATTGAAGAGAAGAATCGGTAGACAAAGAGAATCATAAGGATTAGAGTATATTAGAATGGTCAATACAATGTGAGAACACACCTTTAAGTAGGTGGCTCGACAACTAGGGTTTATTCCCTTTCAAACACAAATGGTAACATAGTACAAAGACATAAAGAGGAGAGAGGTGGTGATAGCGACATGACCGTGTCCACTTGCTTAGGATCACATGTGATCCCTTATGGCCTCCTTTCTCCCTAACGGTCATCTAGGAAGCTTCTCGATCTCTTACAAGGCCTTGATGGGCTTCACTTCCTTCTCCCTCCTTTGTGTCCTCTAACAAGGCTCGGCCTTATTGTAACTCCATACGGACGTCCGTACGGTATGGCCAACCTCTTATTATGCCTTGATCAATACTCCCCCTCAAGCTTAGCCGAGTGAAATGGCTAAGCTTGGAACCCGTGAAGCAGCACCTCATTAAAAACCTTGACTTAGAAAACCTCATGGGACAAAACTAAGCCAAGGGAAAAAGAGTGTGCTGTCCACGGATTAGAGAAGTAGATCATGGCCTTGTGAGGTCTACAAGTCCAAGTTTGCTATGGATATGTTCACAAACCTTGGAGCTTGCAGACTTGGTGAAGATATCGGCCAACTGATCTTGACTTCTTGTGTGGCACGGTAATACAACACCTTCTTCGATCTTCTCCCTTACTTTGTGGCAGTCGCTCTCTATGTGTTTGGTCCGCTCATGAAAGACTGAGTTAGTAGCGATGTGAATGGCCGCCTCATTGTCGCAATGTATGGTCATGGGCTGCTTTGTTTCAATACCAAGATCTTTGAGTAGTCCCTTCAGCCACGTTAATTCATTGGTCAGCTTCCTCATGGCTCGATACTCAGCCTCCGCACTCGAACAAGATACCACTTTCTGCTTCTTTGACTTCCAAGTCACTAGGTTACCTCCTACAAACGTGCAATAGCCTGTGGTTGACCTCCTGTCCAAGGTGTCTCCATTATAGTCTGCATCACAATACCCCACAATCTCGGTGTTGTCGTTCTTGCCCATCCACACGCCTTGGCCTGGACTGCCCTTGAGGTAGCTTAGGATCCGCTCAACTTGACTCCATTGATACTTGCTTGGAGCCTTCATATGTTGGCTAACCTGATTCACAGCATAACATATGTCAGGTCGTGTGATAGTAAGGTATATGAGCTTACCTACAAGTCGTCGATAGCGCGTGACATCCTCATATGGTTCATCCATTGGTTCGCGCGGTTTGCCCTCCTTAGCTCGTAGACTCTCCCCCTTTCGCTTGAGCTGGTAGTCTTCATCAAGGGGCGTAGTGGCTGGAGACACACCAAGCTTACCGGTCTCCTTCAACAATCAAGAGTGTACTTGCGTTGAGAGAGGAAGGTTCCTTCCGGTGATCGACAAATCTCAATACCGAGAAAGTATTTGAGTTCCTCAAGGTCTTTGATATCAAACACAGACTTGAGGGATTCTTTGATGGCATGAATGGCAGCCTTGTCGTCCCAGGTCACTATAATGTCGTCTACGTAGATAAGCACCACTACCCGGCCAAGAGGGGTGCGACGTGTGAAGAGAGTATGATCAGCCTCCGACCGCCTAAAACCTTCAGTCTTGAGAGTGGAGCTCAGTTTGTGATACCAAGCACGAGGGGACTGTTTGAGGCCATAGATGGCCTTACGCAGCCTCAAGACTTTGCCGGGGGTAACCATATCTTCAAGGCCGGGAGGGGGCATCATGTACACCTCTTCTTCGAGTTCGCCTTGAAGAAAGGCGTTCTTCACATCCATCTGCCATAAGTCCCATGAGAGGTTGACAGCAAGGGACAACACGACCCAAACGGTATGAAGTTTAGCCACCGGTGCAAATGTGTCTGGTTAGTCCGCTCCATATGTTTGGGTAAAGCCACGGGCCACTAACCGGGCTTTATGCCTTTCAATAGCGCCAGTGCTCAAATACTTGATGGTGAACACCCATTTGGAGCTAACTGCCTGTTTGCCTTGTGGGAGGTCCGATTCGTCCCATGTATGATTCCGGATCATGGCGCCAGTCTCATCTTTGACCGCATCTAACCAGACCTGATGATCCTTGGCTTCATCGTAGGTTTGTGGGATCCAGTGGGCCTCAACTTGGCCAAAGAACGCTTGGTGGTCAGCCGGTAACAGCTCAAGTGAACAAACCGCCTGAATGGGATGTGCGACGGCTTGACTGTTGTAGTATACACGTTTGTTCTTCCAAGTAGAGGGGTCAGATCGAGGTCGGGTGCTCCGGCGTAAGACTGGTGGAGGTGGTGGCTCCATAGTTGGTAACTCGATAGGTGTACCATGCGTAGTGGCCACCTCGATGTCCTCCTCGGTAGGATTCGCGGCCGGGACAGGCATGGCCGTTGTAGGGCCGGGAGCAGCAAGGATATCAGCTGTAGGTGGGTCAGACTCAGGAGACACACTCCCTTGGGTGAGATCAATGTCATAAGTGTCGCCGTGGTCAGTCCCATCTTCGGTAGGAATTGGGCTTGCCGTTGGCCTCACATCATTCGTCGGTGGAGGTGAGTTACCAAGATGATCGAGTAGGAACCTTAGACTTGAGGCTCGGTCGTTAGGTGAGGTGAAGAGGTCTTTGAGACTGTTCCAATCCTTCTTGTCGTAATAGCCCGCATTTTCTAGGAACCAAACATCGCGAGAGACATATAGCCGGCTTGTGGCCGGATCGTAGCACTTGTACCCTTTTTGTGTAGTGGAATAGCCAATAAACATGCACTTTGTACTCTTGGCATCCAGCTTACTCCTTTGTTCTCCTGGTACCAACACAAAACAAACACAACCAAAAACGCGTAAGTGATCAAGCGATGGTTTAAATTTGTTTAGTACCTCGAATGGAGCTAGGTCATTGAGAACTCTGGTCGGTGTCCGGTTGATCAGGTAGCATGCAGTCATCACAGCATCACCCCAAAATCTTTTGGGAACATTCAAATGGAACATCATTGATCGTGCAACTTCCATGAGGTGCCGGTTCTTTCTCTCGGCCACACCATTTTGTTGTGGCGTGTAAGGGCAACTAGTTTGATGAAGAATTCCATGCTTGGATAGATATTCTTTGAACTTGCTACTTGTATATTCTCCCCCATTGTCAGACCTTAGTACCTTAAGTTTAGCATTGAAATGATTAGTCACATAATTTTGAAAATTAACAAAGGCATCAAATACTCTATCTTTTGAAGGTAACAAAGTAATCCAAGTATATTTTGACTTTTGATCAATAAAAGTCACAAAATACTTGTTATTGTCCCTAGATAGACATGGAGATGTCCAAACATCAGAGTGAACAAGATCAAAACAATTTTCATAAATAGTAGTTGACTTAGGGAAAATAGACTTGCAATGTTTTCCAAGGATACAAGGTTCACAAGTAGAATTATCAAAAGAAATATTAGGAAATATCAGTTCTAAAGCACGAGAATGTGGGTGGCCTAGCCTAGCATGCCACACCATATTCGAATCAACAACAAAACAAGATTTAATAGAAGATAAATTCGGATCGGTTTTCTCTAGGACATAGAGATCTCCACTCCCTTGCCCTTCTCCAAGAACCTTTCCAGTCTCAATATCCTGAAAATGAACACTGTTAGGACCAAAAATTGCATAACAATTTAAATCATTTGTGGCCCTTTTAACTGATAAGAGATTAGAGGTAAAGGTAGGCATAAAGAAAGCTTTTGAGGTTTTATCAAATAGTTTCAAGTCCCCTATTCCTTTTACTGGTATCTGATCTCCATTAGCAATAATAACACTCCCTAATGCCGGTTTTATGTTGTTAATTAGACTAGGGTTACTAATCATATGATGTGAAGCCCCCGAGTCTATAACAAGTGATTTACTAGGCTTAGAAGTGAAGAAAGAGATACCAGACTCCTTGAGTGAAGCAATGGAGTGAATGAGGGCCTCTATATCTGACTTCCTTACCACCTCCCCATGGGATGCAGTCATGGCCACCTCCACTCCTTGCTTTGAAGAGCCGGCTCCCTTGTCACCTTCCGCTTCCTTAGATAGGTTTGCCTTGAACTTTGTCGGCTTGAGATGAGGGTGAAGGATCCAACATTTGTCCTTCATATGGCCTCTTTTCTTGCAGTGGTCACACACCCACACCTTCCTATCTTCTTGCTTGTACACCCCTTTGTTGGCCGTGACTAGCTCCCCCTTACCGCTAAATAGATCTAGTGAGCCTTGTTCCTTTTGAACTTGGGCACACACTTCTTCAAAGCTAGGTAGCTTGTCTCCCCTTAGGATGTGCTTCATGAGATCATTGAAGGCTGGGTTGAGCGTGAGTAGGAGGCCAAAGACCTTGTCTTGCTCCTTTCTCTCATTTAGGACCGTTGGATCTAGGGAGCTTGGCCGTAAGGCCTCAAGCTCCGACCAAAGGGCTCTATATTTGCCAAGCTGCTTAGTAAACTCCAAGTCATCTTGGCTCAGGCTGTTGATGGCTCTCTTGACTTCAAAAACTCGAGTCAAGTTAGAGACATTCCCATAAACACTCTTAAGTGTTTCCCAAAGTTCCTTGGCCGTTTCACAATATGAGTAGGCTTCAAGGATCGATGTGTCAAGAGAGTTTTGGAGGACTGATAGGACCACTTGATCTTCTTGGAACCATTTGGCCTTCCTCTCGCTCTCTTCCTCTACTTCCTCTTTGGAAGCATCTTCTCCTTTAGGGTTTTGCTTTGGGACATAGTCGGTTTCGACATGACTCCAAAGGCCACGACCTCCAAGGGCGGTTCTTGTGGTTCTTGTCCACAGCAGGTAGTTTGTCCCCTTGAGAACAATCGGTGTAACAATGGGCTTGGCGTTTTCCATGGTCGAATTGCTATGGACCGATGGATAAAGCTTTTACCCGGAGAATAAAAGAAATGCGAGTGAGAAGGGAAGGAGATAAAGAAGCTAGAGTATAGAAACGAGTAGAGAGATGAGTTTAGATTGTAAAGAATCGAAGAACAGGCTCTGATACCATGTTAGACTTTGTAGAACTAGATAAGAGAATTAAGAGAGATTGAAGAGAAGAATCGGTAGACAAAGAGAATCATAAGGATTAGAGTATATTAGAATGGTCAATACAATGTGAGAACACACCTTTAAGTAGGTGGCTCGACAACTAGGGTTTATTCCTTTTCAAACACAAATGGTAACATAGTACAAATACATAAAGAGGAGAGAGATGGTGATAGCGACATGACCAAGTCCACTAGCTTAATGTCACATGTGATCCCTTATGCTGCCTTCTCTCTAACGGTCACATAGGAAGCTTCTCGATCTCTTACAAGGCCTTGATGGGCTTCACTTCCTTCTCCCTCCTTTGTGTCCTCTAACCAAGCTCGGCCTTATTGCGACCGTGTACGGACGTCCGTACGGTACGGCCAACCTCTTATTGTGCCTTGATCAATAATGAGATGATAAGGGGATACAGGGCCAAAGGAAAGAGGCCAGCTGTTGAAGTGGAGCAAGAAGAGAGTGAAAGTGAAAGTGAGGAAGAGAGTGAAGAAGAAGAATTGATGGAAGATGGAGAAGCTGAGTCTTGTGGTTTGTCAAAGAAGCAGCTTTATGATGCTTTCATGAGGATGGAGTTCCTGGGAACTAGATATCCACACAAGGAGACTATGGAGAAGCTTGCCATTGATGAAGATGTGGAATGTCTTTTTGAGAAGAGCAGCCTTACCAAGTTCATGGGGCTTTGCATGGAAGGCTATAGAGAGGACAGCTGTGAGTTCCTAGCCACTGTCAAGCAGCACCAATAATTGAGGAAAGATGCTGAAGTAGGAGCTGGTCATATCTTCTTCACAATCAAAGGGAAGAAGCATGAGCTTTCATTGAAGAAGCTGGCTGATGTGTTTGGTTTTGAGGTTGGTAGCCATAGGAGCTTGATGGTTCCAAGAGAAGAATTGTATGCTGTATGGGAGACCATTGGGGACAACAAGTACTACTCATCCTCCAACTCCAAGAGCTCAAGGATAAGGAGCCCAGTCCTAAGGTACTTCCACAAAGCTCTTGCCAACACTTTCTTTGCAAGAAAAGAAACTGGAAACATCAATGAGGGAGAGCTGAATATGATTGACTTGGCTCTCAATGGAGTTCTTCTTCAAGCAAGGAATGGAACCATCATCCTTGGTAGCACTGTGGAGACTGATCTTGCAATGGTGTTGATAGACCACATGATATATTTGAGTAGTTGGGTAGGCAAGCTTGAGAACAAGGGTTCAAGAGGAGCACTTACCATTGGAGGCATCATCACTCCAATCCTTCAAGCTGCTGACATCCAACTTAGAGGAGAAAGGGTCTTACCAAGATGGATTGACTCAAGCTACCTTACCTCCACTCTCATCCTAGCCAAGGAGATGCATCAAGGGAACCACATTTTCAACTTTGAGCTTCCAACACTTGGGAAAAAGCAACTCATATTGCCTAACCAAGAGCTCACCACCATTCAAGAAGGAGCAAACATTGACTTTTGGCCAGCTGAGGAGCATTGGTTTGATGGAGTGGTTCAGCCTAGGGTTGAGGAAGCTGGGAATGCAAAAGTGGCTGATGGAGAGGAGCAGTTCTATTTTGAAGACTATGAGCCCAATCCAAGAGATAGTAGAGGAGTAAGGGAGATTGCAAAGAGAATGACTCTCTTGCAAAGATGGAACAAGTGGAATGGGAAGAGGTTTGATAAGCTCAAGAAGAAGGTGACTAACATGGCTAAGTCCATCAAGGGACTAAAGAAGGAGATTGCTGAGCTGAAGAGTGGAAACTCATCTCCAAGCCATTCAAGCCCTTTGAGGAGGAGTAGCTCAACTAGAGCACTTTCAAGAGTTGCAAACCCTGTGGAACCAGCTAGGGCTTCAATGTATGAGCCAAATTAGAGGAAGAGGAGCTCAAGTACCCGAGAACAACAGTTTTCAAGGCACTCGACCGGGACACTCGAGCACCCACTCGACCGAGCACCACCAATGCACTCTGTCGAGCACCAGCCCAGACCACCCTATGGCTTCCCACCTCCAGCTGCTTATCCAGGTTATCCACATTATCGTCCCTTCCCACCCCAATACTTTATGGATCCCACACTCTACCAGCAGTACCAGACTCAAGATTTGGAGACTCGCAACCCAGCTCGACCACCCCACTCGAACATGCACTCGACCGAGTCAGGCTCGATTGGCATCGTCGAGCTGCCCCAAAGTCCATCTCCAAGCCACCAAGAGGACCCCAACTACTCATATGATAGCATGCAGATGGATGTGGACAACTTCTTCCACAATCCCTAAGGTACCATCATCACCTTACCATTGATTATACCATTGCATTTGATGTTGTGTTTTGTTTCTGTTTTTAGTCTTGAATCCTCTTACAAATTTCTTTCACACAGAGGACTGTGTGATTTAAGTTTGGGGGAGGGTTTGAGATAGCATTTGATGTTGTGTTTTGTTTTCTTATTTCAAATTTTTATCATCATCATGTTAGCACTTGCATAATCATTTAAGGCATAGAAAAACCATAAAAATTTGAAAAATTTTGAAAAAAACTTTATAAAAAAAGAGTGTTCATGTAGTTTGCATTGCATATTAGGATCTTGTTTAGCATGTTTCATATAGAATTGTATAATATTTGCATTAGGGATCTATGATGAGTTTTTCCTTGTTAGCTTGCTTAATTCACTAGACTAGGATCAATGCCCAAGTTAATAGTACTTTGATGCTAGTTGAGTGGTTAGAAGCATAAGATTGAACCAAGCCTTGAATTCCTGCATTGCATTTGATCTAAATTGAAGCATGTTGTGATTTGATTCCATTTGCTATCTCTAAGAACCTAATATTGACTTTTAATTATCAATGTGTGCATTGCTTTAAACTCATGGATACCACATACATATTTGGATCATCTTTCTCCTTTTTACCACTCTTGTTGATCCAAGTAGCTGATTAAATCATTAAGATCAGTTCTCCTACCCCTTAACCAAACCTTCTTTCAAGCCTTGTTTATTCTTGTGTGTGTGAGGCCTATTTTTGGGATTGAGCTTGGTAGAAAGTGTTAGGTTTGAACTGACAAGAGTAAGACCTTGTGTAGTTCTAGTTTGCATTTTCCAAACTAGATAGGACTAGGTGGTTCACTTGTTGGGTTTGGGACTTGGCTGTTATAGAAAGAAAAGAAAGAAAAGAGAAAGAAAAAGGGTAGAGTCTTTAGGAGAGGAATGTGTTTAAGTGAAAACTAATGTCTAGTGAAAGGATGGGAAGTAAGAAAATGGTTATCTAAGATGGTTCTAGTTAAAAGAAAAAGAAAAGAAAGCAAAGAGCAGTTTAGCAAAAAGCTTATATGTCTTAAGAGTAAGAAGAAAAGAGAACCATAGCAATCAATAAGAATCCCCCATTCCACTAGAAAGATCAAATAAGAAACCTCTCCTAGGACTTGAAAACCAAAAGAGAAAAGGGTGAAAGAGAAAAGAAGAAGTTAAAGGGTAGCACTAGGATCATTTGGGTTTAGATTGTTAGGATAAACACTTTGGGTACCTTTGGGTAGACAAGGTTTTGTTCTTGTATTTGTCTAAGTGTTCTTACCTTTAGCATTCTTCTAAAGCTCAATCAATTTCATGAGAGAACCTTGATTTTGACAAGCCCCACTCTAAAAAGAGACCATCATTGTCTTAAAACCCTTGTTACCAAGCCAAATGAGTTTAAGCATTGCATAGAATTGATTCATGTTCTTGATTAATGAATGTTAAAGGAAATGGTTGATTTGAATGCATGTGGATATCTAAGGCTCAAATCAGTAAAGGTTGTGATATGCTTGTCTAAAATTTTTAAGTACAGCTCATTCAACTTGCATCATAGTACTAGTAACTTGGACATTGATTCTAGATGGTCTATTTGCAAGTTTTAGGAGCTGAGATCCAACTTTCAAACCTCATCTACCTTCTTATGTCTTGTTTATTTGCTTGAGGACAAGACATATATTTTACCTCATCTACCTTCTTATGTCTTGTTTATGTCTTGTTTATTTGCTTGATGTTCATATATTTTACCTTGTTTTCCCCTAGTTTATTTACATCTTTTGCATCTTTTGTTATCCATTTAGGCCATTATTGTGTAGCTTTAGGACCAATCTTGTATTAGAGTTTAGTTGCATTGCATTTGCATCTTTTCATGCATAAACAGGTGATTTTGGAGCTTAAGGAGCATGAAAGCAATGGAGAAGAGATGTGAAGCAGTCATGAGGAGGAAACAAGGTAGTTAAGGCTGAAGAACCAAGGTCCGGAGTCTAGCTCGACCAAGCACTCGACCGAGTGGGAGATGGACTCGACCGAGTGGAGATTGCAGGTGAGAAGCCAGCTCGACCCCTATCTCGACCGAGCACTGGTCGAGTTGACCGAGCCGTTGACCACTTTGACTTTTTCTATTTTTAGGGCTTCCACCTTCCCCACTATATAAAGCCTTGTACCTGCAGCCACCAAAGTGTCCAGCTTTTTAGATATTCTCAGAAACCTAGTTTTTACCTTTTTAGGATTTATTCCTTTTGCATTTTTTTTTTTTTTTAGATTTGGTACTTGTTCTAAGAAGAAGACTAGATTCTTGTATTTTGTTGGTTCCATAACTTTCAAGATATAAATAATTTGAGTTTCATTCCTTCATCAATATTGTAAATCTCTGTTTTATCTTTCTAATAATGCAAGTTTCAATAATTTCTGGGTTTATGATTTGTTTGATCATGTCTTGTTGTGAGTAGTCTCCTTAGGATCTTAAGGATGGTTAGGATGGGTAGATCTTGTGATTTGTGTGACTTGGTCAAGCTTGATTGTTGTAGATCTCTTCTAGGGTAGATGATCTTAATGCTGATTCTATATCTGAGAGCGTAGAGTCTGATTTCAAGCTTCTTAGCATCACACCAATGTTTAGGAGGCATAGATAAGGCTAGATCTAGAGCTTACCATTAGGCTTGCTAAGAGATTAGAGGTCTTGTTTGGTTTGAGATGTATTGCTTAATGCCTGCTTGTGTAGATTCTTTACTTTGTGAGAACAAGTCTAGAAGATGCATAGGTTTGATTGTTTCTTTACCATGAGAGTGGGAGAAACTTGTCTTAGATTAGTATGTCTAGAGATTAGCTCATAGCTTGCTTGAGATTTGTTGACCAAGTTAGATAATCACAATGATCAGTTCATCCCATGACTCCATCCTCAGGACCTTCCTTGTTTATTGATTTTAAAGTCTTAATCCTGTTAGTTGCTTGCTATTTGATTTGTGTTTGCTCTGCTCTGTTTTTATTGTGTTGCTCTGTTTTCCCGGATTAGTCTAGCTCGACCACTCACTCGACCTACACTCGGTCGAGTGCTGCTCGAGTTCATCCCCAGAACTCTTGTTTATGATTTGTGATTGTCTTGTTTCATTCCTGTTTCATTCCTATTGCATACATTTAGCTTTCTGTTCATTAATTGTCTTGCACTAGTTCATTAATAGTAGTTTCTATTTCTGTTCTTGCATCATTGCTTTTATAATCATCCTGTTTTATTTGCATTTAGTTCTTAGTTCTTGTAGTTTACTTTCTGCTTTTTACATTTTCATCTTAGGATTGTTAGTGACAAACAATCTTTACACTTGGCTTGACTTAGATTCATATGCATATCTTGATTGTTCACAAGCACTCAAATTGGATTGACACCTCTTATACTGCAATTGCATAAGGGGAATTGAAACACCCATCATTCCATATCTCATCATTGCATACACTGCCACACATTCATCTTTCACCACCACACAAATAATCATGTTTCAATTTGGCGCCGTTGCCGGGAATCGAACCCGGGTCACCCGCTCACTTTCACTTTCTTCTTCCTCACTTTCACTTTCACTCTCCTCTTGTTCAACTTCAACAGCTCGCCTCTTCCCTTTGGCCTTGTGTCTCCTTATCATCTCATCAAGAGTAGGCTCCATTTCCTCCTCACTCTCAGTCCTCTCAGGATCCTCCTCAACTGATTTTCTCCTAAGACTCGGCACCTGGCTCGACCGGTTGCTCAAACTGTCACTCGGTCGAGTGGTCGATCGAGTGGACCGTTGAGTGGCTCTCCCAGCTTCACCTCTTGATTCAAGGTCAGCATCACGACGTTCCATGGAGCTTGCAGCGGTTTTGTGAGACTTCTTGGTTATCTTGGAAGACATTTTCAAAAGAAACTGAAGGGAATAGACTCAAAGCTCAAAGTTAATAGGTTAGTGACCCAAAAACTTGAAAGAACAAAGCTAGAGCAAGAGATGAACTTTGAAAGAGATTTTAAAGCTTGAATTTCAATGTTTTGAGCAAATGAGAAAGTGTGAGAGGTATAGGATCGAGCAAGGTCTATATAAAGAAGCTAAGGAGACAAGGGTGGAGCGTCCTTACCATTCAAATTTGAATTGGGAATCTCTGACTTGCTTTTGGCTGCCACTCGACCCCACACTCGACCAGCACGTGGTCGAGCTCCTTGACCAAATTTGAAATTTGAAAATTTTTCTCCTTGTTCTTCTCTCCACTCGATCATTCTAGTAGAATGGGAATCGAATGGGCCTCAATTCTTATCCAGCTCGGCCGAGTACCCCTCGTGGCCTGGTCGAGTGGGCCTGCGAGTCTTCTTCTCCAAGTCCTCAACTCTCCTTACCCAACTACATTCTCACTTAAAAAACCTGTCCAACAAAAACATAAAAGAAAACACATCAAAACTACTAAGAAATTAAACCATATTTACAAAGGATACCTTAGGGACTTCCTCCCTAGTGAGCTTGTTTAAAGTCACTAAGCTTGACTTTGGTTTCCTTCTTAGACTTGATCTAGATACCAAGGAGGTGATGAAATCCTCACTGGAACCTCTTGGTCACTGTGAAGTTGATCCTTGATCACCTCACCCTTAGCACACAAACCATACTTCTTCTTGATTTTGAGCCTTGGTCTTGCTTTCCTCAAAGACCTCTTGTTCAGCTTCACTTAAAGATTCTCAACCATTTTAGTCAACTCTTGAACTGACCTCTTCAGCTTTTCCACAGAATCCTCTTGAAGTGGGAGCTCAGCTTTTGGAGTTGCCTTATCACTTAGCCCTTCTTGACCACCTTTGTCCTTGATAGTAAAAGGCTGGTCATCAATGGTAGGGAGATTGGTTGGATTGTAGATATTGAACTTCATAACTACATCTTCAGCAATGTTCAAGGTCACAAGACCTTCCTTGACATCAATAACTGCTCCAACAGTGGCTAAGAATGGCCTCCCTAGTAAGATTGGATCTTCAGGCTCCTTGTCCATCTCTATCACCACAAAGTCAGTATGGATCCTTGCTCTTCCTATCTTGATTGGGACATTCTCCAACCTCCCAACCACTTCTTTGTTTAACCCATCAGCTAGGCAAAAATGGAGATTAGTGGATTTGAAATCAGTTCTTCCAAGCTTTTGAGCTATGGAATATGGCATGACACTTGTTGAAGCTCCCAAATCACAAAGGCATTGATTGTAGTGAAGGTAACTGATTGTGCAGGGCAGATAGAAAGGTCCTGGATCACTGAGCTTTACTGGAATGATCACTCCTCCAAGGTTCTCAAGATCCTTCTCATCTTGAGCTTTAGCCTTCTTCTTAGACAAATCAAGCAAAAAAATTTTGTAGAGAGGATATGGTTCATACTGTTCCAAGGCAGGTCCTCTCTCTTCTTCTAGGTAAGCAATGGTGATCTCTTTTATAGCCAAAAATTCTTCCTTCTTCTCAACCACAGCTTCTTCATTCAAAACCCTTTCTTCCTCTTGTTGCTTAGCCAACATTGCCTTTTTCTCAATGATCTCCCTTAATTCTTTAATCTTCTGTGCTTTGAAACGCCCAGGAAAAGGTAGTGGAGGCTTGTAGGCAGGAGGAATATATTTGGCAGGTTTGTCAGCCTTGGACTGTCCAGCTCGATCGACCACTCGATCAGGCACTCGGTCGAGTGGCTGCTCGAGTCCCTGGTCGAGCTCAGGTGCGAGTTCCAATTTACTTGCACAAACATCACTTGGGGCTTCAGTAACTAATGAATTCCCCCAAACTTGAACTGCACTGTCCTTAGTGGCTTCTTCCTCATGAACTTGAATGGTTTTGGCTATGAACTCCCTTGGATTTTGGACAGCTTTTCCAGGGAGTTGGTTGGGTTTTGGAGCTGAAGAAGAGGCTATGTTACTCTCCATATACTTAACTCTGGAATTAAGACCCTCAAACTTCATGTTCAGGTTATTATACTGGGATGTGAGCCTTTGATTCAACTCAGCAAACTGTTTGGCTTCCTCAATCTTCCCTTGTGTTTGACCAATCAACAGCTGTTGTATCATAGCTCTAAGGTCTTGTTCCTGGCCTTGGTTAGTCTGAAACCCTGGTGGGGGACACAACTGGGGCTGGAACACCTGTTGCTGTTGTTTGGGGACATATGTTTGCTGCTGTTGAGGCTGTTGAGGAGGGTAGACTTGATCTTGTGGATTAGCTACATTGGTACTCCTATAAGAGAGGTTGTTGTTCTTGAAACCACCTTGGTTGTAGCCCTTGAATCCACCTTGGTTTTGCATGTAGCACAACTCAGCAAACTCAGTCTCTCCTTCTTGAACTGGAGCTTCTTCTTCACCAATGAAGTGAATGGATTTGGACTGGCTGAGGTGATACGATCTCCCTAGGATAGAAACTCTGATGAAGGCTAATGATAGGTGATAGGCGACGTGGACTCGGTGGTGATGATGATCGAGTGAGATTGGTGAGTGAATAGATGTGATGATCGAACAAAGTGACAATGAATCAATGGTGAGGAGTGTTTGAATGATAAGATGGATTCGAACAGGTAGAAGAGTTTCTTAATTCACAACGTGTATAGAAACTCAGAAATCAAGAACGCATTCAAGATATCGGATTGAGAGAAGAAAGTTCACAAAACGTGTTTACAACATACTTCTTCGCTAAAGAACAAAGGAGGCGTGGCTGTGGGTTTTATAATTAACCCTAGGCTCGACACTTCAAACAGCAGGAAGGTAAAAATAAAACAACAAAACGTTTTAAGGAAATAAGAAAACAGCAAAACGTCTAAGTGACATGTAGTAGTACAGAAGTCACTTCAACTAGTACAGAAGTACATTATTCCCCATTGGTAATGACTTCTAGATAACTCGACGTAGTGATCCATTTGCCTCATTAAAAACCATGCTGAGAAAACCCATTGGGACAAAACTCAGCTCTGGGAAAAAGAGTACAAACTTCTCACCTAAGTTACCTAGTCATCATTACCGGGTGAAGTCTTCAGGTTAGATATGTTGAAGACTTGGATCCTTGGTAGGTTGAATGACCCGTCACTATGAGTGCATGAGCTTCCTTGGCCCTCTCCTTAGCTCTTGAACGAGTGATCCTTCCCACCACCTCCGGTTGCTCTGCAGCCTCTGGCTCCTTGCTTGCCACGATCATATCATCCTCCCCCTCTTCAAAAGGATTTGTCCTCAAATCGGAATCTGCATAGTAAGGGAGCAAGTCAGAAACATTGACTGTTGATGATATGGTATACTTACCTTGAAGATCAGTCTGATATGCGTTGTCATTGATCCTCCTTATGACTTCCCTGAAAAACAAGTTAGCTACAATAACAACATCACCCGTCTTGTGACTTGTAATGACGTGAGCCATCTTGCTAGACCTGTCAACCACAACAAAAATAGCATCTCTACCATTTCTGGTTCGAGGTAAGTCAAGAACAAAATGCATAGAAATACAAGTCCAAGGTTGAGAAGGATTCGGTAGAGGAGTGTACAAGCCGTGAGGCTGTACCTTACCCTTCGCAATTTTGCAGATATGGCACCTAGAACAAACCTTCTCAACGTCTTTCTTCATTTGAGGCCAATAGAAGTGTTCTTGCAGTCCAAGTAGAGTCTTTGACACCCCAAAATGTCCAGCTAGTCCACCTCCGTGAGCTTCTCTGATCAGCATCTCTCTCATGGATCCTCTTGGTATGCACAATCTATCCTTAAAGAACAGATATCCATCCTGCCTATAGTAGTTTTCAAAAGCAAACTTATGGCATTTGCCATAGCTCTCAGCAAAATCGAGGTCAGTCTCATAAAGTCCTACTAGTTTAGAAGACAAAGTAGAAATGAGAGTGTACCTCCTGGATAATGCATCTGTGACTACATTATCCTTACCTGCATTTGGACTGAGGTTCTCATTAATGTGTCCCTTGCTCATCAGCTCTTCTACTTGCTTTTGAAGCTCTTTAGTTTCTACTGGATTGGTTCTGTAAGCTGGTCTGTTCGATAGAGCTGAACCTGGTACCAATTCGATCTGATGCTTTATCCCACATAGTGGCGGCAACCCTGGAGATATCTCTTCTGGAAACTCATACTTGTACTCCTCTTTAATCTCTATGATTTCGCGTGGAAGCTCTTCTGCTGGCTTAGTGCTGGTGAGTGTTTCTTTATACTCAAACATGAATGTGGTCATCTCTGGATCAAAAAGATTGCTGAACTCGCTGTGGTTGATGTACAGGCTGTGAGACACTTTCTCTGTATCCTTGCGGTTCATGTGAAGTTGGTCCTTGTAGATTTCGCTGGGTGTAAGTGGTAGAAGAGTGACCTTGCATCCTTTGAATTCAAATGACTGCTTGTTGGTGTAGCCATCTTGAAACACTCTTCTGTCGAACTGCCATGGTCTTCCCAACAGAATATGACTTGATTTCATCGGAATCACATCACATAACAGCTCATCCTCATACTTCCCAATCGCTAGTTTCACCATCACTTGCTGCGTGACTGTTAAAGCTCCCTTGTTGTTCAACCACTGTAGCTGATAAGGCCTTGGATGTGAAGTGGTCTTGAGATTAAGCTTCTGTACCATCTTTTCACTAGCTGCATTAGTACAGCTACCACCATCTACGATCAAGGTGCAGACCTTGTCTTGAACCATACACCTTGTGTGAAATAGGTTCTCACGCTGACCTCTATCATCTGGATGCATCTGAACACTTAAAGCTCTGCGTGCTACTAACATCTCTCCCACAACTGCGGGTTCTCCTTCTTCATCTAGTTCAGGCTCTGGTTCACTTTCTGAACTGTCTTCTGGCACAATCTCTCCTCCTTCTTGAAGAAGAAACATCTTCTTGTTTGGACAGTCTCTGGAATAATGCCCCATTCCTTGGCATTTGAAACACCTAATATGACTTGTAGAGGTACTACTCTTGGGCTTGAAATCGATTTTAACCTCCTCTTTGACTGTGGCTGTCACGGGTTTGCTGTCCTTGGTGAAGGCGGGTTTACTGAACTCTCTCGGCTTGGACATGTCAGGCGTAAATGTAGACCTCACTCCCTTTCTCTTGATCTGCGATTCAATCAGCTCTGCCTTATGTACCATTTCTTGCACATCTTCATAGTTGTGCAGCTCTATTTTGTCTTGAATCTCTCTGTTAAAACCTCCAAGAAACCTAGACATAACCATGTCTTCACTTTCCCTCAAATCAACTCTGATCATAAGTGTTTCCAGCTCCTGATAGTAGTCTCTTACAGATTTAGTCCCTTGAGTGAGTCGCCTCAGCTTGTTAAGAATCTCTCTCTGGTAGTGTGTAGGCACAAACTTCTTCCTCATCTGCGTGACTAGCTGTTCCCATGTAGTGATAGCAGGCTCTCTCTGTCGGTGTCTAGTAAGTCCAAACTGCTCCCACCACAATAAAGCATAACCACTGAATTCGGAGATGACTATCTTCACCTTGTTCAGCTCAAAAGTACCTTGAATTTGAAAGTTGGATTCCATCTTCCTTTCCCAGTCTAGATAAGTTTCTAGATCATTGGTTCCATGGAAAGAAGGATATGATCTCCCTAGGATAGAAACTCTGATGAAGGCTAATGATAGGTGATAGGCGACGTGGACTCGGTGGTGATGATGATCGAGTGAGATTGGTGAGTGAATAGATGTGATGATCGAACAAAGTGACAATGAATCAATGGTGAGGAGTGTTTGAATGATAAGATGGATTCGAACCGGTGGAAGAGTTTCTTAATTCACAACGTGTATAGAAACTCAGAAATCAAGAACGCATTCAAGATATCGGATTGAGAGAAGAAAGTTCACAAAGCGTGTTTACAACATACTTCTTCGCTAAAGAACAAAGGAGGCGTGGCTGTGGGTTTTATAATTAACCCTAGGCTCGACACTCCTAACAGCAGGAAGGTAAAAATAAAACAACAAAACATTTTAAGGAAATAAGAAAACAGCAAAACGTCTAAGTGACCTGTAGTAGTACAGAAGTCACTTCAACTAGTACAGAAGTACATTATTCCCCATTGCTAATGACTTCTAGATAACTCGACGTAGTGATCCATTTGCCTCATTAAAAACCATGCTGAGAAAACCCATTGGGACAAAACTCAGCTATGGGGAAAAGAGTACAAACTTCTCACCTAAGTTACCTAGTCATCATTACCGGGTGAAGTCTTCAGGTTAGATATGTTGAAGACTTGGATCCTTGGTAGGTTGAATGACCCGTCACTATGAGTGCATGAGCTTCCTTGGCCCTCTCCTTAGCTCTTGAACGAGTGATCCTTCCCACCACCTCCGGTTGCTCTGCAGCCTCTGGCTCCTTGCTTGCCACGATCATATCATGAGGAGTATCTTGTCAAGTTTCTCATTGACCATCTTCAAATCCTTTTTGTACTTGTCCTCTTGATCAGTTGAGGAACTCCTTATGGTCCTATCATAATCTTCATTATAGTTGCCATATGACTGAGCAAGATTCTCAACTAATTCCCATCCTTCTTCCACATTCTTGTTGAGGAAGTTTCCATTAGAAGCTGTGTCAAGAAGCATCCTGATCTTGGGAAGCACTCCTCTATATAATGTGCTAAGGAGTGACTCATTGCTGAAACCATGGTGAGGACACTGAGTCTGGTACCCTTTGAATCTTTCCCAAGCTTCACAAAAGCTCTCATTGTTCCTTTGAGCAAACCCAGAAATTTCATTCCTCAATCTAGCAGTCCTAGCATTGGAGAAAAACTTGGCCAAGAAATCCTTCTTGCAAGCATCCCAAGTAGTGATTGCACCAGTAGGAAGAGTCTTCTCCCATAAGTGAGCCTTGTCCCCAAGTGAGAAAGGGAACAACTTCAGCTTGAAACCATCTTCACTTACTCCATTGATCTTGGTAAGACCACAGATTCTATCAAACTCATCAAGATGATCAAGTGGATCCTCCATAGGCAATCCATGAAACTTATTTGCCTGAATCATTGAGATCAATCCACTCTTGATCTCAAAGTTGTTGTTGGCAACAATTGGTGGCACAATGCCAGCTCTTTCGTTGTGAGTGTTGGGTGCATCTCCAGCACCAATGTTTCTTGGTCTTGGGACCTGATCCTGCTGATCCATAGCTACTATAACCTCTTGTTGTTGCTGAACAACTCTCCTTTGCTTAGCTCCCAAACTCTTGGTCAACTTCTTGATGTTGTCAATATGCTTAATAAGATGGTCCTTTCCGTTAGACCTTGTGTGCATCAACAAACTCAAACGATTTTTGCCAGGCAAGCGACTGAGCACAGGCTCAAGTAGGAGGTTAGGTCGACTGGAAAATGAGGGTTATAGAGATCCGGCGTCTAGCTCGAGCAAGTGCTCGATCACGACTCGGTCGAGTGGTGGTCGAGTGACTGGTCGAGTGGTACCTGAAATGGAACTTCAACCCAGAAACAGAAGATTCAAGCACAACAACCTCACAAGTGTATAAAAGAACTTAATCTTAGACTAATATGGATCCTAAATGTCACAAAAACACACTCAAATGGGCAACGGCGCCAAATGGAAACAAGAATATTTGTGGTGGTGGAAGATGAATGTGTATGCAATGATGAGAAATGGATTGGATGGGTGTTTCAATTCCCCTTATGCAGTTGCAGTATAAGAGGTGTCAATCCTAAATGAGTGTCTGTGAACAATTAAGATGTGAATATCAATCTAAGTCAAGCCAAGTGTAAAGATTGTTTGTCACTAACAATCCTAAAATGAAAATGTAAAAGCAGAAAGTAAACTACAAGAACTAAGAACTAAATGCAAATGAAACAGGGTGATTATAACAGTAATGATGCAATAACAGAAATAGAAACTACTACTAATGAACTAATGCAAGGCATGTAATGAACAGGACACTAAGTGAATGCAATAGGAATGCAACTAGAATGAAACAGGAATGAAACAGGACAATCACAAATCATGAAACACAAGTTCTGGGGATGAAATCGAGCAGCACTCGACCGAGTGTGGGTCGAGTGGGTGGTCGAGCTAGACTAGACGCAAAAACAGAGCAATGCAATAAAAACAGAGTAATGCTAAACCAAATCAAACAACAAGCAAACAACAAGATTAAGACTTTAAAATCAAATAACAAAGAAGGTCCTGAGGATAGATTCATGGGATGAACTGATCATTGTGGCTATCTAACTTGGTCAACAAATCTCAAGCAAGCTATGAGCTAATCTCTAGACATATGAATCTAAGACAAGTTTCTCCCACTCTCATGGTCAAGAAACAATCAAACCTATGCATCTTCTAGACTTGTTCTCACACAGTAAAGAATCTACACAAGCAGGCATTAAGCAATACATCTCAAACCAAACAAGACCTCTAATCTCTTAGCAAGCCTAATGGTAAGCTATAGATCTAGCCTTATCTATGCTTCCTAAACATTGGTGTGATGCTAAGAAGCTTGAAATCAGACTCTACCCTCTCAGATATAGAATCAGCATTAAGATCATCTACCCTAGAAGAGATCTACAACAATAACTTGACCAAATCACACAAACCACAAGATCAGTCCATCCTAACCATCCTCAAGATCCTAGGAAGACTACTCACAACAAGACATGATGAAACAAATCAAAAACCCAGAAATTATTGAAACTTGCATTAATAGAAAGATAAAACAGAGATCTTTAATATTGATGAAAGGATCAAACTCAAATTCTCAATATCTTGAAAGTTATAGAACCAACAAAATATAAGAATCTAGTCTTCTTTCTTAAGAAAGTACAAGATCTAAAAATAAAAATGCAAAAGGAATAAAGCTAAAAAAGGTAAAAACTAGGTTTTGAGTATATCTAAAAAGCTGGACTCTTTTGGTGGCTGCAGGTACAGTGGCGGAGCCAGAAAAGTTATTCATGGGTGTCATAACTCGTAATAATTTTCTCAAAAAAATATAGATTATGATAAAAAAAAATGTTCTTACAAAAATTCATTCTAAAGATGAATCCTACGCTCACTCATACTTTGGAAACATTTAATCACTGTTTCGTTTGTCACAGTGTCAAGTACCTGTTTTTCAATAAAGCAAACTAGACAATCACTAAAAAATGTATCAAAAATACGATTACGTGAAACTGTCTTCACAATGTTTGTTGCAGAGAAACATCTTTCAACGGTTGCGGTAGCAACAGGTAGAATCAAGGCTAGCTTCAAAAGTTGATAAACAAAAGAATGAGAAATATGTTTCTTTGTCTCCACCATCACACGAGCTAGATCACCAAGACTTTTAAGATTATAAAACCTTTCATCTCTGCACATTATCAAGATAGATGTCAAGTTGATGATCAAGAGATAAACGCTCCACAAAACTAAAGTCATCTGGATAAAGCTCAGCCATTCTTACCAACATTGATTTATTAAATTGCCGAAAAGAATCCACTGGACTTAAGGATGCAACGCAAACAAGTAGTTATGAATTTACCTCGTCAAATAGATCATTGAACTCTTGAAGTTGCATATCTAAGACAGTGTAGAAACAATCTACCTTATAGTGATGCAAGTTGCTTATGTTGGTCTTTTTCCTTGGCCTTCTTGAATCAACAAACTCTTCGTCCATATTAAGCACTTCAATATTGTTTTTCTCACCAAAAGAACATACTTTAGTAACAAATTCATCCCATCCATCATCTCTAAGCTTCTGCAGTTGTCGCTTAGTAGATGCCACCAATGAAATAGCATTCAAGATATCTTGATCGCTTCTTTGTAAAGCCTTGGATAAGCTATCAGTGAGCCCCAAAATATGTAAGGTTAACTGGAGATAGAAAGCAAAATCAAAGGTATGGAAGTATTTGAGGAGGCCATATGCTTGTCTCCTTTTGGTTGTGTTTACGCCCTCATCCTGAATATATTCAAGAACCTCAATAATACAAGAAAACAAATCAACAAGCCGTAGTAAAGTCCTATAATGTGAACCCCAGCGAGTATTTGTGGGCCGTTGAAGTGAAAGCACCTGATTTAACCCAGTTCCAGTCTTAGGGGGGTGTATTGAACTTGATGTTTTAGGAGATTTGTTGAGATTTTAATATTTGAGGATTTTGAGAGATTTGAGTGTAATTTTAGGAGATTTGGTTTTTGAATCTAGATTTTTAGAATTTGGTGAGATTTGAGATTTGATATTTGGTGAGATTTGGTTATTGAATTTTAGGTGATTTTAAGATATTTATATGGTTAAAAAAAAAAAGAGAGATCGTACGCAAAATCTCATTTGTTGGCAAAGACAAGAAAGTTGCACCTCATATAATGATATATCCATGTTTGTTGCTCGTGAAATCTGTAAGTGGCAGAAGAGTAATGAGTTACTGATCATGAAGCACCCATTCAAGAGACTTGTTCGTGAGATTGCCCAGGATTTCAAAATAGTGGCTTTAAAAGCTTTCTGTTAGGAGACTTGAATATATACAATGGTGGTTGGCTATTTTTTATTTCCCTATTTCTTACCTACTCGTTCTTATGATTTGCGTGTGTTCTTACTTAGCTACGTTTTGTGGTGTGTGTATTGCTTTTTCTTTTGCAATATTTAACTGAACACCTTTTGTTGTTGAATTTCATCTTTGAGGCATATTGGTATGTTAATGTTTCTGAAAAAAACATAGGGGGAACAAAACTATTTCACCAAAAGGATTCACCTAATTGCAGAAATTCTGAAATAATTTCTGCCGTTCGTGATGTTGATGGTCATGGTTTTTCAACTACGGATGGAGATGCATGTTTTGATGTCTACACAGATAAAGATGATGTCGAAGCAGAAATGTTTCATGACAAGGTTCTTGTGGAGCCCGACATGGTGGTGTTCGACGATAGTGTTCTCCACAACGACAACACTTTAGTTCTAAGAGTTGCGACCGATGATGACATCATCAACTACATCGCCTCTTTAGATCTTATTGGTGGGCCAGAACCTCTTGAAGTTTTTAGTCAAGTTCAATCAACAAAAGGAGATCAAGAGGACGAAGACATCGACGTGGGCATGTTGGACTTCCGCTCTCTATCAGAAACCCATGAGATGTAGAAGAGCGATGCACAAACCCAGATGTGGACATTCTTTGTTGGAGAAAAGAACGATTCTTTCGACCAAATTATTCCCACTTGAGCACTCAAAGGTATTGACCGTCGCCGTTGACGGAAGTTCCGCTGCGTAGGTGGCTAAGAAAATATCTTGAGTTGCTTCAATGATCAACTTGATGGGTCGAGACAACATCTTGAGGTATGTATTTGCGAGTAAAGAGAGAGAGAGAGAGAGAGAAAGGGAGAGAGAAAGAGAGAGAGTAGGAGAAGACAAGTTGCAGAGATGGAGAAGGTATTTGAAAGAAAATTGCAATTGGTTTTGGAAGGTTTTGGAAGAACACGTTTAATAAAAAAAATCTTTCAAAGTTTCACCTCCAAAGGTGTGATTTGTAAGTCATATTTTTTAACTAGAAATGATAGAAAATTTTTCTAAAATCCCATTCATGAGTTTTTTTAAAAAGAGTTGTGATATTTTGAATAACACTAGATTTGAACTGAGATTTATAAATTACTGATTAAATAACAAGAGATTGTAAATGATTTTAAATGATTTTGTAAAATTTCACATTCAATAACATAGGATTTCAGATGATTATTTAAAATCACCATTTGAATAACAGTGGATTTTAAGAATACCCCAAAATCTTCTAAAATATCAAGTTCAATACACCCCCTTTAATTTCACCATTACTAATCCCTTCTTCAATTTTTTGCGATAGCTTTCCCGGAGCATGTCTTTTCTCTTGCAAGAAGCTCCAACCACATTCAATAAGAGAGAAACCATATCAAAAAAGTCTCCAACTTCAAAATGTTTTTTTGTTACCGCCACAACAACTAACTGCAATTGATGGGCAAAGCAATGAACATAATACGCTGAACTACTTTCTTTCAAAATCAGTGACCTCAATCCATTGAATTCTCCTTTCATGTTGCTAGCTCCATCCGTAACCTTGTCCTTTCACCTTTTTCAAACTCAATCCATGTTTGGCAAACAAAGAATCAATAGCAATCTTCAGAGATAAAGAAGATGTCTCCTTCACATGACTAATGCCAACAAATCTTTCTTTTACTATTCCATACTTATCAACAAAGCGAAAAACTACAGCCATCTGCTCTTTGTCTGAAACATCAGCTGATTCATCTACCAATAAGCCAAAGACATCGTTACCAATTTCTTGGATAATAGATTTAGTTACTTCTTCTGCAAAGCAGTGCACAATATCTTTTTGAACTGGAGGAGATGTCATCTGATTATTTTTAGGAGCATTCTTCAACACAACTTTTCTCACAATCTCATTTTGGCCAGCAGTATATTTGAGAAGCTCCAAAAAATTACCTTTATTTGTTGAATCTTCTGTCTCGTCATGGCCACGAAAAGGTAATCCTTGATGTAACAAATGTCTAGAAACATCAATTGAAGCACTCAGCCGAACTCGATACTCATCTTTCATAACATCAGTTTGCTTCTGTAAAGCATGTTTGATAGACTGACCTTGTCTCATCAAAGCATCACATTTATTTTTGGCAATGCTGTGAAAACTAGTATGATCACCTACATTCTTAGTAAACCCATAGGTTTTATTCCACCCACAATAACCAATCGAAACAAAAGCATCACTTCCACCTTGTTTCTCAGCTTGATCTCTGAATAAATAACAACACAAGCAAAAAGCTTTTTCTTTTTCCACACTATACTCTAACCAATCACCTCCATATTGATCATACCATTGTGGATTAAAACCCCGTAATATACCTCCTACAATAATTTGTTTAAAATTATGATCACGAGGTTGATAAGGTCCTCTTATCAAATATCTACGTCGTACCTCCTCTCTTTGATTAGGATGATAACTGAGAATGCTTTTTCTTTTAGCTGGATCCCATGGCAAGTCATCCGAATCAATGTTGGGTGGTGGAGATTTTCTTTTCAAAAATCTAATAATTGTATTGCCTACAAAAAATACACAACGGAACAAATTATCTATACATGTAACATGTTTGCGTAATTATTTGTAGAAAAAATCTAACATACAAGTAATAAAATAATTTTTTGTTACGTTCCAACTAGGTAACAAACTAACAATAATAAATAATAATTCATGATTCCATTCCCACTAAGATATCCAAGAGAAAACCTATTAAGCAATCCCTTCTTTTTTCACAAATCCAAAATCGTGCATAGTATTTTAATTACTTACACTAAACAAAACAAAAAATTCTTATACAAATGAATTAACTTATGATTCATAGTTTTCAATCTGCTTAAGCAAAGATGATGATGG
Source organism: Camelina hispida (assembly GCA_023657505.1). Taxonomy (NCBI): domain Eukaryota; kingdom Viridiplantae; phylum Streptophyta; class Magnoliopsida; order Brassicales; family Brassicaceae; genus Camelina; species Camelina hispida. The sequence goes on from CP094637.1 coordinate 26,120,882, forward strand.
AAATTGAAAGAGGAAGACTGGAAGAGTACGCACGATGATGATGGAAGAGGTAGAGTCCAAACTTTTGTTAAATTAGGTTTTTGTTAATCAACTTATTATTATGTTTAGTCATACAATTAATTGGATTAAGATTTTGTTAAAAGATAAGCCCACAGTTTGTCCAAAAGCCCAATGACCATATGTTAATATTTATTTAAGGGTGTCAACAAAATTTCATAGGGGTGTCAAACATGACTTAAACATATGTTAATTAATTATTTTTATAAAAACTCATCTAAATTTTATAATTTCATGGGTGTCATATGACTCGTGCAGGTACAAGGTGCTCGGTCGAGTGGGTGCTCGAGTGACCCTAAAAATGTGCAGGTACAAGGCTTTATATAGGAAGGGGAGTGGAAGCCCTAAAAATGGAAAAAGTCAAAGTAGTCAACGGCTCGGTCAACTCGACCTGTGCTCGGTCGAGTGGCAGGTCGAGCTGGCTTCTCTCATGCATTCTCCACTCGGTCGAGTCCATCTCCCACACGATCGAGTGCTTGGTCGAGCTGGACTCCGGACCTTGGTTCTTCAGCCTTAACTCCCTTGCTTTCCCTTCATGATTGCTTCACTTCTCCTCAGCATTGCTTCCATGCTCCTTAAGCTCCAAAATCACCTGTTTATGCATGAAAAGAGGCAAATGCGATGCAACTAAACTCTAATGCATGATTAGTCCTAAAGCTACACAACAATGGTGAAAATGGCTAACAAAACATGCAAAAGATGTGAATAAACTAAGGGAAAACATGGTAAAATATATGAACATCAGGAAGAATGACCCAAGGAAGTCCGAGGAAATATTCGTGAGTCGGAGGATGACAAAGCCAAGACGGGAATACCGGATGCACGGCCAAGACCCTAAAATTCGTCGAGAGTGCCAAGAAAATTGGTCGAAGCAATTCGTCGAGAAGGTTGAGAAAACTCGTCGAGTGAATATGTCGAGGCTCGAGGAAGTTACCGAGTACTCAAGAGAATATGTCGAGGCTCGAGGAAGTTACCGAGTACTCGAGAGAATTGCCGAGGGTCGAGGAAGTTACCGAGTACTCGAGAGAATTGTCGAGGACCCGAGGAAGTTACCGAGTACCCGAGAGAAATGTCGAGGACTCGAAGAATTTGCCGATTACCCAAGAAATTGTCGAGACATCCGAGACGCGTAGTCAAAGTTGCCCGAGACGTATCGCCGAGGCGTACTGTCCGAATTTCCCGAGAGATTGCCGAGTGTTGCCGAGCGGAGTGTCCGAACAATCGAGAGAGCTATCGATGATAGTCGAGAGTTGTCGAGAGTGACCGAGAGTTGTGGTCGAGCGGTAACAAGAAATCCGAGAATTACCATAGGAGACGTCGGAGGTGCCGGACTAAGGATCAATATTTTTGGGAAATTATTATTTCCTTAAAATATTGACCAATAAGAATTAAGGAAAGTGGAAGGATTAATTTAATCAAGGTGGAGTTAGTGGGAGGAATTAAAAATTTAAGAAGATTAAGAGTGATAGTGGAGTATTAACTTAATCAAGGAGATTAAGGGGAGATGGCGGAATTCTATTGGCTAAGAGCTAATCCTAAAGCACGATTAAACAACATGCACTAATGGAAGGGTTTACATGCACTAATACAAGGAGGTTTAGTGGCTTAATGGCAAGCAGCTATTGGGCGGTGTTGATCACGCCTAACATGCAAGCAATGAGCACGCCACTTGTCGAAGCGCACTAAGGGAAGAAGAAGAGGAAGCTCGTCTATAAATAGAGAGCAATCGACCTCATTATCATGTTTGTTCTCTCATTTGCTCTCAAACACTTAGTCACTTAAAACTCTTCTTTTTCCAAGAGATCGAGAGAGAGTTTGAGGGAGAGATTATTGACATCGCGTCGAAGAAACCGTTGAGAAAGACGGAGTTTGCGTCGAAGGGATTGTCGAGAAAAGCCAAAGATCGGGTCGAGAGAAAAGACGACTGTTGAGTCGAAGAAAGATCGAGAGAGAGACGCATTTACGGTCGAGAAGATCATCGAGAAAAGGCGGTTGTTGTGTTGAGAACGAGTCGAGGAGATAAGCGGTTTTCGGTAAAGTGAAGCTGAGAGCGAGACGGTGGTTGCGGTCGAAGAAGCGGGAAGCTGATCGACGCAAAGACTGTCTAATCGAGTGGTGCAGTGAAGTCCGGGTAATCATCATCGATGCGTAAAGGTGAGTTCTGCGGTAATGCATGTAGGCTAGACGCATGTAGAGTTGGTTTAAATTGGTTGCATGCGTAGCTTTGGTAGGCCGCATGTTAGTGAAATGTTTAAATGCACATCTAACATGAATCACCATGCGAATGAATTGAGATGCATGTTAAGTAGATTTGGACACGCTTAAAATTTGGAAGTGGATGCATGCATGGTCGAACCTAGTTTTTACTTGAATTCTTTCTTGTTTAAAAACCGGTTTCATGCGCGATTAAATGGTTAAGCATATTGCAAGATATTGCATAATTTTAATCAAGGCGAGAACATGCTTAAAAGAGCCTTAGTGATTTAGATGAATAAATCGAATAGGTTGCATGTGAAATTGGATGTGGGATTTAAAGGGGTAAATCATAAACGGTTGCATGCATATTAGAACTTGTTGCATTGATCTGCTTAAGTTGATTATATTGTTTGCATGCATGTAGAATAATCTTAAGTTGCTTGATTTATTTTTCTTGCTTCTTGTTGATTATTCCATGTTGGTTTTCTTGCGTGATTTCATGCTTGCGTGCTTAATTAATCATTGCTTGAATTTTTGTTGTGTGTTTATTTTAGCTTAGCCTCTTAAATTTGTTTCTTGAGTCTTAGCTATAGTAGTGTGTTGATAATTCTGGTTCCATAAGCGGTTGTCACGAGTGAGTTCCCGACGACCACTCACGCGGGGACAATGTTATGGCTGGCTAGCTACCAGCGTAACCGCTACATGACGATGTAGCTAAAGGTGGGTTCATGCCAGAGAACTTTGTGGTCTCGGCATGGAAAGGATTGGAACGGAACAGATTATCAAAGGGCCCTAGGTGTAAAGAGTCTAGAGTATTCAAGTGTCCCTTGTTTATGTCAAGTCGTCTTTGCATGTTGCGTGTTGCGTGATGTTCAAGAGTCTATGATATTTCAAGCGATCCTTGTTGTATCCTAGACGTCTTGTTTGGTGTTTTGGTAAAGGAGTTAGGATAGTTAAAGAGTTCCTTGGTTATCCTAGTCGTCCTTATGAGTTGCGTATGAGGCAAAAGTCTAAGTGTTCCTTAGGCGTCTTGTAATGGGTATAGTGAGTCTAGATCATCGAGTCAAGTCGTATGGATCTAACCTCTCTCACTTGCATATTATTGTTTGAATTGCTTCCGCTATAGCTTTTGTTGCGTTGCTTTGATTACTTGCTAGTTGTTGAACTTGCTTGTTTTCTATGTTGCCGGGTATTCGGGTTGGGAAAGTAGAATCTTGTCTAGGATGAAGGGGTACCCAGGCTCACTGAGTAATCTTAGATTACTCATGTTTCAGTTGTTGTGGTTTTTGCAGGAAAGCCTAAGTGAGTCTAGAGCCGGAGCAAACATTAGGGTACCGTATAGGGTTTTCCTGTGTTTCTTGTAAAACCCTATATTTTCTTAAATAAATAAGTGTAAAGTTTTCCGACTATCTTTATATATTACTTTGATAACTTATTTGCAGAGTAATATTTTGTTCAAGTAATATATATTCGGTTTTCAGGAAAGCATGGCAAGTTGCAGCTGATACTCGGCCTAGTCTGGGCTAAGACAACGCACCAGGCCGCGAGGGTTGCAAAGCCTAAGTAACCTCGGTTGCCGGTTGGATTGTGCCAGGGAGGACTGGTCGGGAAGTCTGCAGCTTCCGTCCCTCGACCGGATCACCTTGGTGCGATTCCCAAAGTGGCGTTCCGTGGCTGTCCGACGGCCTTCGTTGTCATAGGATGGATCGGGGGCGTTACAAGTGTACTGTGCGGGAGCTGGACACGGAGTTCAGTCTGCTTGTGGTGTATGCAGGCCGGGCTTTAAAGCCAGATTCGGCTCATGTGCAGAGGTTCTTGTAGGCTCTGCGTGGTGACCTGAGGACTCGTTGCAGGGGAGGAGCTACGCTACGAGAGTGGAGCTGGTGCAGACTGCAGCCGAGATAGAATATGACTTGGGGTCACAGGTGGTGGTGGTCAGTCCTCCGGCACAGCCGAAGCGGAATCAGCCTCATTCTGTTCCTAGTAAGGGCGGAAAGCGTGCGCAGGGGCAGAAGCGGAAGTTTGATGCCATGTAGAGGTCTGGTTCCAGCGGTGCGGGATTCTTTGGGTGTGGCAGCTAGGAGCACAGAGTGGAAAATTGTCCACAGAGGGGCAACCATCCAGCGCCATCGACGACTCAGGTGTGTAACCACTGCAGGGAGGCAGGAGAACTTAGATTGTCGTGCCCTAAGATGCATTCGATGGCTATGGCGGCGCTGCAGTCAGGAATGCAGCAGGTGAGGCAGACAGCGTTGCCTTTACCAGCGGCACAGCGTGTGTACATGACAGTTGAGACGGAAGGAACCAGTGCTAACACGATCACGGGTATAATTTCTAAACTTGACTTTTTGGTTTTTTTTGTCATCTTTGGATTTTATGGGTGTCTGTGATGAAGGTTAGGGTTTTTAGTGCATATGATATAGGAACCCAGATGAGGGAACCCAAGTGGATAGATAGAAATAGGCAAATGGTTGATAACACTGTTCTGCCTATTCGGTGGATGATAGATGGAGTGCAGTGAAGAGATGGTGAATAGACAAATGGTTGAAAACACTGTTCTGTCTATCCGGTAGCACTGGAAGATGAAAGGATAGATGGGTGGATTGAGGGACGCCACACAGATCTGTGAAAGGATCTATGATAAGTCAAATCTCAGTCTTCAAGGATTCACACACAAGAAGAAGGAGAAAAAGGTGGTTGCTTCTATCTCAGAAGAAAACCTAAGAAAACTCTCATTTTATTTCATTAAAACTTGAAAGGTTACAATGCTGAGAAGGGACCTTATATAATGGTCCAGCAGCGGGGGACCTTCTAGGGTCGAAATTTATTACAAATAAAAGGACTAAACTTGCAAAAACAACATACTCGATTTTAAGACTTAAATAAATAAAAAGACTCATAAAGACCCAACGGTCGAATCCTGCAAAACAAGAAGAACCAACATTTATTATTTGAATTCAAACACTTACCTGGAAGTAGCTCTCATGCACGCTCCAGTCCTTCATTGAAATATCTACCCAAGGTAGGTTAGGAATAGGCAAAGGCATATATAAACCATAAGGATGTGACCTAGATTTTGCTTTCAAGCAAGTGATGCACTTTGCACAGAACCTTTCCACATCTCTTTTCAAATGCGGCCAAAAGAAATGTTCCATAAGAACACTTAGAGTTTTATCACGCCCAAAATGTCCCATAAGTCCTCCTGCATGTGCTTCTCCTATTAGCAGCTCTCTCATGGATCCTTGAGGAATGCACAGTCTTTTGTCCTTGAAGAGAAATCCATCATGTTGGTAGTATGACCCATAAGCGGCTTTGCTTGTTTCCTTAAAGGCTTCTTTGAAATCTGGATCCTCCTCATTTAGACCTTTGATGTGATCAAATCCCATGACTTTAGCCTCCATTGTAGTGATCAAAGCATGTCTCCTTGATAAAGCATCAGCTACAATGTTCTCTTTGCCCTTCTTGTACTTAATCATATATGGAAATGTCTCCACAAATTCAAGCCACCTTGCATGTATCTTCTTAAGTGTAGTTTGTCCTCTTAGGTGCTTGAGTGTCTCATGATCTGTATGAATAACAAACTCTTTGGATAACAAATAATGTTGCCAAGTTTCTAGAGATCTTACCAAAGCGTAGAGTTCTTTATCATATGTTGGATAATTAAGTGCAGCTCCACTGAGTTTCTCACTGAAGTATGCTACTGGTTTTCCTCCTTGAGTTAGAACAGCACCTATTCCTGTACCAGAAGCATCACATTCTATTTCAATCATTTTATCAAAGTTAGGAAGTACCAAAACAGGTGCATTTGTTAGGCTGTCTTTGAGCAGTTTGAATGCATCCTCTTGTGCTTGACCCCATTTGAATTCCACATTCTTTTTAATCACTGATGTCAAGGGTGCAGCAATGGTACTAAAATCTTTCACAAATCTCCTATAGAAGCTAGCCAGCCCATGGAAGCTCCTAACATGTCCAATGGTTGTTGGAGTTGGCCAGTCTTGTATAGCCTTGATCTTTTCCTCATCGACCTTTAGTCCCTGAGAACTCACAACAAATCCTAGAAACACAACTTGATCAGTGCAAAACGTGCATTTCTTAAGATTAGCATAGAGATGTTCAGCCTTAAGCGCTTTTATCACCAACTCAAGATGCTTTACATGATCTGCAAAACTTGTGCTATAAATCAAGATATCATCAAAATAAACAACCACAAACTTACAGATGTACTCCCTTAGGACCTGGTTCATTAACCTCATGAAGGTGCTTGGGGCATTGGTGAGTCCAAATGGCATGACTAACCACTCATATAATCCTTGTTTTGTCTTGAAAGCCGTTTTCCATTCATCACCTTCTTTCATTCTGACTTGATGATAACCACTCCTTAGATCAATTTTAGAAAAGATAGTAGCTCCATTAAGATCATCAAGCCTTGGAATAGGATGTCTATATTTGACAGTGATGTTGTTGATTGCTCTGCAGTCTACACACATTCTCCAAGTTCCATCTTTCTTAGGCACTAGAAGAACTGGTACAGCACAAGGGCTTAGGCTTTCACGAATGTAGCCCTTTGACATTAGATCACAAACTTGCTTTTCCAGTTCCTTTGCTTCTTCAGGATTTACGCGGTAGGCTGGTCTGTTAGGCAATGGTGCTCCTGGAACTAGATCAATTTTATGTTCGATTCCTCTTATAGGCGGTAGTCCAGGTGGTATCTCCTCAGGAAAGACCTCTTTCAACCTTCCTAATAGTTCAAGCACTTCTGGTGGTAAGTCTTTCTCCTCTTGTCCTGAAAACAAACCTTCCTTAAAGATCATTAGTAGCACCTTGTCCTGTGAATTAATTGATTTCAAAACAGTAGAAGGTGTTATATAAAGATTGGTTTTGTTTGACTTAGCTCCCTTTGACATGGTTTGTTGCATTTCATGCACTTCTTGAGGGGTGAGTGGAGCTAGAGTGTGCTTCTTGTTGTTGTGTGAGAAAGTGTAGTAGTTTGTTCGGCCATTGTGTAAAGTCTCCTTATCAAATTGCCATGGTCGTCCTAGAAGAAGGTGTCCAGCTTGCATAGGAACCACATCACACACAACTTGATCTGAATATTTTCCTATGGTGAATGGTATGGTGACTTGCTCGGAGATCCTTAGTTCAGCCTCATCATTGAGCCACTTAAGTCGATATGGATGGGGATGCTTTGTCTTTTGGAGACCTAGCTTATCAACCAAATACTTGCTGGCTACATTAGTACATGAACCACCATCAATGATTAAGCTACATACCTTGGAGTTTATGGAGCAGCGAGAGTGGAAGATATTTTCTCTTTGAATTGTTTCAGGATCAAAAAGAGTGCTAAGAGCCCTCCTTATGACTAGAAGCTCTCCCATCTCTGGATAGTCCACAATATCCTCCTCAGATTCAACACGTTCTTCTTCCTCATCTTGTGATTCATACTCTCCATTGGCTTTAAGGATCATTACTCGCTGATTTGGGCACTCCCTTGCATAGTGTCCTTTTCCCTGACATTTAAAACAAGTAATATCACGAGCTCTTTGGTTAGTAGGCTTACCTTGCTCTGGTTTGGTTACTTTTGATGTCTCAGGTGCAGCTCTTTTAAATCTCTGGTCCACATCAAGAGATTTTCCCTTGTCTAAAGGTTTTTGAGGTGGTGGTGTCCATGGAGTTTTACTGCGGTTAGTAGAAGCTGCCTTCCTTTTGATGTGTTGTTCAGCTTGGACTGCTAGATGCAACAACTCTTCAAGATCATGATATGTTTGTCTTTCCACCTTTCTAGCAATCCGATCATGAAGACCATCTAGAAACTGCGCCATCAAGTTCTCCTCAGACTCTTCTACCTCCAATCTGTTTTTAAGAGATTCAAACTCTTCAAAGTATTCCTCAACAGATTTGCTTCCTTGTGAGAGCTTGCGGAACTTCTTTTGTAGCTCCCGGTGGTAATAAGCTGGGACATATCTCTTTCTTAGCTGAAACCTCATATCATCCCAAGTAGTGATTGGTATATGTCTATGCCTCCTCCTCTCAGATACATCTCTGTCCCACCAAGCTAAGGCATTATCTGTAAGTTGAGCAGCAGCTAGGGATACCTTTCTCTGTTCAGAATAGTTGTAGTAGCCAAAGATGTGCTCCATACGTCTTTCCCAGTCAATGTAAGCTTCAGGATTAACCTTTCCAGCAAATGTCGGCGGATTGAGCTTAAGATCATAGCCTCCTTCTCTTATGTTGCCATCATCTCGTCCTCTACCTTGTTGGTAGTGTCTCCTTGGCCTGTGGTGTTGATTAAGATCTTGATGTTCTTCCTCTGATTCAGACTGATCTCCAATATCAACCTCATGGTTTCCTCTTGGCAAGTTGCGAACTGGTGCTCTTGGTGCAGGTGGGGGTTGTTCAATTCGTGTCATGCGATCACCGAGCGTTTGGAGTTGGGCTTGAATAGCTGTAAGCATCTCAGCCATGTTCACCTCTCCTCCTTGTTCTCCCATGGTTCAAAACGTTCCTGTAAAAGTAAGAAAAAGAGATCAAGTGCACAGGAAGTCGAAAGGTCCAAAAACTGACAGATCTAGGATTGGAGAGATTTTGGGCAGTCAAAAAGACAGATCTGAACGAATTTTTTTTTTTTTTTTTTAAGAAGAAGAACAATCAAAATAGAACAAAGACACATGAAAATAACAGATCTAAAAGTGAAAAACGAACTGAAACAAAAGGAACTGAAACAGACACAAACTGAAACAAACAAAGGAAAACAAACTGAAACAAAAGGGATAGATAAAACCTGATTTGGAGCGTTTAGCTTTGATACCAGATGATATAGGAACCCAGATGAGGGAACCCAAGTGGATAGATGGAAATAGGCAAATGGTTGATAACACTGTTCTGCCTATTCGGTGGATGATAGATGGAGTGCAGTGAAGAGATGGTGAATAGACAAATGGTTGAAAACACTGTTCTGTCTATCCGGTAGCAGTGGAAGATGAAAGGGTAGATGGGTGGATTGAGGGACGCCACACAGATCTGTGAAAGGATCTATGATAAGTCAAATCTCAGTCTTCAAGGATTCACACACAAGAAGAAGGAGAAAAAGGTGGTTGCTTCTATCTCAGAAGAAAACCTAAGAAAACTCTCATTTTATTTCATTAAAACTTGAAAGGTTACAATGCTGAGAAGGGACCTTATATAATGGTCCAGCAGCGGGGGACCTTCTAGGGTCGAAATTTATTACAAATAAAAGGACTAAACTTGCAAAAACAACATACTCGATTTTAAGACTTAAATAAATAAAAAGACTCATAAAGACCCAACGGTCGAATCCTGCAAAACAAGAAGAACCAACATTTATTATTTGAATTCAAACACTTACCTGGAAGTAGCTCTCATGCACGCTCCAGTCCTTCATTGATTGCCTCGGAAATGATGAAAAGAACGGGTTCTTTTAGCCCTTGTAGAACCGGCAAAAATGATGCTTGTGGAGTCTTCTCTTTGGAATCTTCTAGATCAATGAGAGTAATCAGACTTGCAATGGACTTGTTGAATTGCTCCCTTAATGTTCTTGCTCCCAACCTTGTCATAGGTTTGTTTATCATTGTTGGCAGAACGGGTTCTTCAGGAAATGGTAGAACGGGTTCTTCAGGAAATGGTAGAACGGGTTCTTCAGGAAATGGTAGAACGGGTTCTTCCGGAAGTTTACTATTGATGTCCTCATCAGCATAAGTTTTGTGTATGGACCTTATTGGTGGGAGGACTTCCGTCTTATGTGTTGTTAGACTCTGGAGCTACTCATTGTTTTGTTACCCCAGAGTGTGCCGAGAGGAAAAGCATTCATGGAGATCCCCAGAGAGCGGTTCAGGTCCGTGAAGGTTGCGGGAGGCGGGATTATTCAGGTCCATGGACGGGCGAGAGATGTGGATATACAGGTGGCTGGAAAATTGACGGAAGATCTGGTTATCAGTCCTGTGGAGCTGTATGACGTGATTTTGGGCAGGAATTTGTTGCATCAGTATGGAGTACATCTGGATTGCCATCCGTGTAGAGTTGTATTTAAGAGGCCTAGAGCCAGGAGTTGGTTTTATGAGGGAGTGAGGCCGACCTCGGGGAGTCTGGTTATCTCAGCTGTGCAGGCAGAGAAGATGATCATGAATGGTTGGGAGGCGTATTTGGCTACAATTTTGATGTCGGAGTCTGTAGGGCAGGTTGTTCTGGGTGAGATCCCTATGCATCGGGAATTTGAGGTTGTTTTACATTCGTTACCACCATCTCGTTCTGATCCCTTCACAGTTGAGTTGGATCCAATGACTACGCCATTGTCCAAGGCTCTCTACAAGATGGCTCAAGCAGAGATGATAGAGCTAATTGAGCAGTTGGAGGACTTGTTGGACAAGGGATTCTATCATCCCAGTACTTTACCATGGGGAGTGCCGATGTTGTTTGTTAAGAAGAAGGACAGAAGTTTTCACTTGTGTATAGATTGTCGGGGACTGAAACGAGTCACTGTGAAGAACAAGTACCCTGTCCCGCGGATTGATGAGTTGTTAGGTCAGCTGAGGAGTGCTACTTTGTTCTTTAAGATTGACTTGGTGTCTTGTTTGATGTCAAGAAGACAGCTTTCAGGACGAGGTATGGACACTATGAGTTCGTGGTGATGCCCTTTGGTTTGATCAATGCACCAGCTGCATTTATGAGGTTGATGAACAGCGTATTCCAGGAGTTTCTGGATGAGTTTTTCATCCTCTTCATCAACGACATCCTGGTGTATTCCAAGAGTAATGAGGAGCATGAGATCCATCTGAGAGAGGTTTTGAGGAAGCTATAGGAAGCAAAAGCTTTTGCTAAGCTGAGCAAATGCAGTTTCTGGCAGAGGGAGATGGGTTTCTTAAGTGACGTTGTTTTTGCAGCGGCAGTCTCTGTAGATCCAGAGAAAATTCAGGCTACTAGGGATTGGCCTACACCGCATAACGCCACGGAAATCAGGAGTTTCCTTGGGTTTTCAGGATACTATAGGAAGTTTGTGAGGGGTTTTGCGAGTATGGCACAGCTGATGTCTAAGCTGACAGGGAAGGACGTTTCCTTTGTGTGGTCACCGGAGTGCGAGATGGTTTTCGCGAGCCTCAGGCAGATATTGACGAGTACACCAGTATTGGCCTTGCCAAAGCAGGATAAGCCGTATGTGGTGTATACAGATGCTTCAAGAATTGGTTTGGTGCTGATGCAGGAGGGGAAGGTCATTGCCTATGTTTCGCGGCAGTTGCGGAATCATGAGGGCAATTATCCTACTCATGACTTGGAGATGGCAGCTGCGGTTTTCTCTTTGAAGATTTGTAGATCTTATCTCTATGGCCGAAAGGTACAGGTGTACACAAATCATATCCTGAAATATATCTTCACTCAGCCTGAGTTGAACTTTAGGCAGAGATTATGGATGGAGTTGGTGGCAGATTATGATCTGGATATGGCTTACCACCCTGATAAAGCTAACTTGGTAGCAGATGCTCTGAGCAGGAAACGAGCGGCTTCTGCTAAGGAGCTGGATATAGAGTCTCTGGTGAGTGAGATTAGTACTTTGAGGTTGTGTTATTTCACAAGAGCCAATGGGACTAGAGGCAGCGGACAGAGTGGATAATCTAAGGTAGAGAGTGATGTGGGGTTGGTGAACGCCTCTAAGGTAGAGGGTTCTGAGTATCAGGTATATGTTAATGGGAATATCCTTGTGCATGGTCGGGTTTGTGAGCCCAAGGATAAGGACATGAGGCAGAAGATTATGAGAAAGGCTCATTCGAGAAAATTCTCTGTTCATGTTGGAGCGACTAAGATGTACGGTGACCTTAAATGGTATTATCACTTGTTCTCAAGGTGTGACACATGCCAGCTAGTGAAGGCTGAGCATCAGGTGTCAGGCAGCCTGTTGCAGAGTTTACCCATTCCAGAGTGGAAGTGGGATATGATCACAATGGACTTCGTGGTTGGTTTGCCTGTGTCGTGGAATATGGATGCTATTTGGGTGATTGTGGATCGTCTGACCAATTCTGCACATTTTCTGTCCATAAAGAAGACTGATAGAGGAGCAGTTTTGGCTAAAAAATATGTGAGGGAGATTGTGAGGTCGCATGGTGTGCCTATGAGCATAGTGTGAGACAGGGATTCAACGTTCACTTCAATGTTCTAGAGGGCGTTTCAGGTAGAGTTGGGCACTAAGGTGCACATGAGTACAACTTACCATCCTTAGACAAATGGGTAGTCGGAGAGGATGATTTAGACTCTGGAGGACTTGCTGAGGATGTGTGTGCTGGACTAGGGTGGTCACTGGGCCGATGACCTGAACCTGGTAGAGTTTTCTTACAACAACACCTATCAGGCGAGTATTGGTATAGCTCCTTATGAGGCGTTGTATGGGAGGCTATGTCGCACACCTTTATGCTTGACTCAGGTGGGGGAGATGAGCATATTGGATGCGAGTTTTGTTCTGGAGACCACAGAGAAGATCCAGGTGCTCAAGCTGAACATGAGGAAGGCTTAGGATCGACAAAAGAGTTATGCTGATCAGAGAAGGAAGGACATTGAGTTCCAGGTGGATGGTAGAGTGTACCTCAAGATGGCCATGTTGCGGGGTCTGAACAGGTCTATCTCATAGACTAAGTTGAGTCTGAGGTACATGGGTCCTTTCAGGATCGTAGAGCGAGTGGGACCGGTTGAATACATGTTGGAGTTGCCTGAGGTTATGCATGCGTTCCACAAGGTTTTCCATGTGTCGATGCTAAGGAAGTTTCTTCACAAGGATGACGAGGTGTTGGCTAAGATTTCTGCAGATCTTGAGCCCAACATGACTCTTGAGGCTAGACCGGTGAGGGTACTCGAGAGGCAGATCAAGGAACTTCGACGGAAGAAGATTCCTTTGATGAGAGTCTAGTAGGACTGTGATGGCGTGTTAGAGGAGACTTCGGAGCCAGAGGCGAGGATGAAAGGAAAGCTTCAAGAAGTGGTTCGAGAAGCAGGTCGAGACTTGAGCTTGTCTACTGAAACAAGATTTATTTGGTGGGTGATGATGAAAGTGTGATGAATGCAATGATGAATGAATGGATGGATGGGTGTTTCAATTCCCCTTATGCAGTTGTAGAATAAGAGGTGTCAATCCAATCTGAGTGTTCTGTGATCACTAAGGATGTGCTTATTATGCCTAAGTCAAGCCAAATGCAAAGGATGTTTGTCACTAACAACCCTATGATGAAATCTAAAATGCAGAATGTAAAAGCTATTGGAACTAGATGCTAAATGTAAATGGAACAGAATGATTATGAATCTAGAACAGAAATAGAAACTATTAATATGCAAGAACTGAACTAATGCAAGCAAGTAATGAACAAAACACTAAATGAAAACTACTGGAATGCAACTAGAATGAGACAGAAAGTAAGTCAGGACAAACACAAAACATAATCAAGAATTCTGGGGATGAACTCGAGCAAGCACTCGATCGAGTGTAGATCAAGTGCAGGGTCAAGCTGGACAAATCTGGAAAATAGAGCAATGCAATAAAAACAGAGTAATACCAAAGCGAATCAAACAACAATCAAACAGCAAGATTAAGACTGTAAAGTCAATAAACAAGGAAGGAGTTGAGGAGGGATTCATGGGCTTGACTAATGATTGAGGCTATCTAGCTTGATCAACAAACCTCAAACTACTTTAGCTAATCTCTAGACATATGTAAATCCACTCTCATGGCAAGAAACAATCAAACCTATGCATCCCCTAGACTTGTTCTCACAAAGTAAAGAATCTACACAAGCAGGCAGTAAGCAATATGTCTCATACCAAACTAAACCTCTAATCTCTTAGCAAGCAAGATGGTAAGCTCTAGATCTAGCCTTATCTATGCTTCTGAAACATTGGTGTGATGCTAAGATGCTTGAGATCAGATCCTACCCTCTCAGATATAGGATCAGCATTAAGAACATCTAGCCCAGAAGAGATCTATAACAATCAAGCTTGATCAAACCAAACAAACCTCAAAAACAATCCAGCCTAACCCATCCTCAAGATCCTAAGCCACTACTCACAAGAACACATGATGAACATCAAAATCATAAACCCAGAAAATCTCGAAATTTGCATCAAATGAAAGATAAGAATGAGATCTGAAATATTGCAAAAGGAGTCAAACTCAAATTCTTAATATATTGAAAGATATGGAACCAACAATATTGAAGAATCTAAGAGTTTTCTTAAAGAAGTACAAAATCCAATAAAAATAAAAAGCAAAGGGAATAATTCCCTAAAAGGTAAAAACTAGGTTTCTGAATTTTCTAAAAATTTGGATCCTCTTGGTGGCTGCAGGTACAAGGCTTTATATAGGAGAGGATGTGGAAGCCCTAAAAATGTTAAAAGTCAAAACAGTCAACGGCTCGGTCAACTCGACCCTGTGCTCCGTCGAGTGACAGGTCGAGTTGGCTTCTCTCGTGCATTCTCCACTCGGTCAAGTCCATCTCTCTACACGGTCGTGTGTCTGGTCGAGTGAGAGGTCGAGTTGGACTCCTGACCTTGGTTCTTCAGCCTTAACTCTCTTGCTTTTCCTTCATGATTGCTTCACTTCTCCTCAGGATTGTTTCCATGCTCCTTGAGCTCCAAAATCACATGATTATGCATGAAAAGATGCAAATGCAATGCAACTATACTCTAATGCATGATTAGTCCTAAAGCTATGCAATAATGGTGAAAATGGATAACAAAAGATGCAAAAGATGTGAATAAACTAAAGGAAAACATGGTAAAATATATGAACATCGACACCCCCAAACTTAGTCTTTGCTTGCCCTCAAGCAAATAAACAAGACATAAGAAGGTAGAGGAGGTTTAAAGGTGGATCTCAGCTCCTAAAGCTTGCCTATAGACCAGCTAGAATCAATGTCCAAGTTACTAGTAACACTTTAGACCAGCTAGAATCAATGAGCTGTACTTAAAGACTTTAGACAAGTAATCACAACCTTTACTGATTTGAGCCTTGGTTATCCACATGCATTCAAATCAACCATTTCCTTTAACATTCATTAATCAAGAACATGAATCAATTCTATGCAATGCTTAAACTCATTTGGCTTGGTAATAAAAGGTTTTGAGACAATGGTGGTCTCTCTTTAGAGTAGGGTTTTACAATAACAAGGTTCTCTCATAAAAATGGATTGAGCTTTAGAAGAATGCTAAAGGTAAGAACACTTAGACACTTACAAGAACAAAACCTTGTCTACCCAAAGGCACCCAAAGTATTCATCCTATCAATCTAAACCCAAATGATCCTAGTGCTTCTCTTCTCTTTTAACTTCTTCTCTTCTCTTTCACCCTTTTCTCTTTTGGTTTTCAAGTCTTAGGAGAGGTTTTTTATTTGAACTTTCTAGTGGGATGGGGGATTCTTACTGATTTGCTATGGTTCTCTTCTTATTCTTATTCTCAAGACATTCAAGGATTTTGCTAAACTTTTCTTTTCTTTAACTAGAACCATCTTCAACAACTATATTTTTTTTACTTCCCATCCTTTCACTAGAATTTGCTTAAACACATTCTCCTTTTAAAAACTCTACCCTTTTTCTTTCTCTTTTTCCTCTTTTCTTTTCATAACAGCCAAGTCCCAAACCCAACAAGTGAACCACCTAGTCCTATCTAGTTTGAAAATTGCAAACTAGAACTACACAAGGCTTTACTCTTGTCAGTTCAAACCTAACACTTTCTACCAAGCTCAATCCCAAAGAGGCCTCACTCACACAAGAATAAACATGGCTTGAAAGAAGGTTTGGTTAAGGGGTAGGGAAACTGATTTAAAGTGAAATCAGCTACTTGGATCAACAAGAGTGGTAAAAGGAGAAAGATGATCCAAATATGTATATGGTATCCATGAGTTTAAAGCAATGCACACATTGATAATTGAAAGTCAATATTAGGTTCTTATAGATAGGAAATGGCATCAAATCACAACATGCTTCAATTTAGACCAAATGCAATGCAAGAATTCAATGCTTGGTTCAATCTTATGCTTCTAACCACTCAACTAGCATCAAAGTACAATTAACTTGGGCATTGATCCTAGTTTGGTGAATCTAGCAAGCTAACAAGGTAAAACTCATCATAGATCCCTAATGCAAACAGTCCTATATGCTAAACAAAATACTGAATATGCAATGTAAACTACATTAACACTCTTTTTTTAAAAAAAAGATTTTTGCAAAAGTTAGGGTTTTTCTATGCCTTAGATGCTATGCAAATACTAACATGATGATGCTAAAAATTTGAAATAAGAAAACAAAACACAATGTCAAATGCTATCTCAAACCCTCCCCCAAACTTAAATCACACAGTCCCTTGTGTGAAAGAAATTTGTGAGAATATTCAAGACATAAAACAAAACACACAATATATGAAATGCAATGATATTTACAATAGAAAGTGATAGTGGTACCTCAAGGATTGGCGAAGAAACTGTCCACATCCTCTTGCATGCTATCAAAAGTGTAGCTGGGGTCTTGTTGGTGACTTGGGGAAGGTGACTAGGAAAGCTCGACGATGGCAATCGACCCTGACTCGGTCGACTACGTGCTCGAGTGGGGAGGTCGAGCTGGACCGTGAACTCCATTAGATGTCCCTTCCTCTTCTATTCAGACTCCCTAGCTTCCCTGACCATGAAAACACCAAAGCAAAAATCAAAATACCAAAATTCCAAAGCAATATATACAGGGATACTTTAGGGACTTCCTCCCTAGTGAGTTTGTTTAAAGTCACTAAGCTGGACTTTGATGTCTTTTCAGGCTTGGTTTAGATACCAAGGAGGTGATGAAGTCCCCCTGGTTCTATTTGATAACCCTGGTGTTCCTTCTTGATCACTACTTCCTTAACACTTGAACCATGTTTCTTAAACTTGAGTCTTGGTCTTGCCTTCTTCAAAGACTTCATGTTGAGTTGAGCTTGAAGTTCTTTCACTAAACCAGCTATCACTTGAACTGAACCCTTTAGTTCCTGGACAGTCTTGGCTTGGGCTGAACCTTCAATCCTAGGGTCCTCTCCATCCTCAAAAACTTCACAACTAGCTTTTTCCTCTACCACAAAGTGCTGACCTTCAATAGTAGGTTGATGTGTTGAATTCTTGATGTCAAACTTCATAGTGAAGTCTTTAGCAAGGTGGAGCTTGATGGTTCCCATCTTAACATTAATTACTGCCCCAGCTGTGGCTAAGAATTGTCTTCCCAAGATGAGAGGATGTTCTGGCTCTTGGTCCATGTGCATGATCACAAAGTCAGTTGGGATTCTAGCTTCCCCTATCTTTACTGGAAAATCTTCAATCACTCCAAGCACATCCCTCTTGGATCCATCTGCTAGGCCAATATAGAGATTGCAGGGCTTAAAATGTTCATATCCCAACTTCTCAGCCACTGAGTGTGGCATTAAGTTCACTGAAGCTCCTAGGTCACATAGACAATTGTTGAAGTGCATGTAGCTGATGGAGCAAGGTGGATTAAATGATCCTGCGTCTTCAAGTTTGGTTGGTATAACAGCTTCCCCAATCTCTTTTAGATCCTTCATGTCTTCTTCTTGAGCTTTCATCTTGCATAATTCAAGCAGCATGTCCTTGTAGGAAGGATTTTGAACAAATTTGTTCAAGTCAGACCCTCTCTCCTCTTTCTTGTAGGCAATGGTGATCTCTTGTATAGCCATTACTTCCTTCAAGACTTTCACTTCCTCTTGTTGCAAAGCCATCACTTCCTCCTTCTTCTCAATGACAACCTCCTGTTGTATGGCCATTACTTCCTTCTTTTTCAATGCCTACTTCTTCCTTCAATGCCATCACTTCCTCTTTCTTCTCAATGACAAACTCTTCTTTCAAAGCCTTCACATCCTCTTGTTGCAAAGCCATCATTTCTTTTTTCTCAATAATTTCCCTTAGTTCCTTTAGCTTTTGTGCCTTGAAACGTCTTGGGAATGGTAGAGGCGGTTTATAAGCAGGAGGGATATACTTAGCAGGCTTGACAGCTTCTGTGTCTTCAACTCGATCGGCCACTCGATCATGCACTCGGTCGAGTACTGAGCACCTGGTCGAGTGGTTTCCCTGCTTCAGTCTGCTTTGAAAAACCTTCACTCTGGGATTCCATAAGTAACAAATCCTCCCCAACTTGAACCTCACTGTCCTCAGTGATATCTTCCTCATGGAGATGGATTGCTTTAACAGTGATCTCCCTTGGGTTTTGAATGGCTTGTTCAAGAAGTTGGTGTGGCTTATGAGCTGAAGTAGAAGCAATGGAGCTCGCCATGTACTGGAATGAAGAGGTCAGACTCTCAAGCTGGTTACTCAGGTCATGAGAATAAGAATTCAACTTCTGGGTAAGCTCTCCAAACTGCCTTGCTTCCTCAATCTGCTTATTGGCTTGCCCAAGCAACAATTGTTGCATCATAGCTCTTAAGTCAGGTTCTTGGGCTTGGTAGTTTTGAATCGCTGGAGGGTGACACCATTGAGTCTGGAAACCTTGTTGCTGGTGCATAGGTAAATAATGGAACTCACTGCTTTGAAACATGGTGACTGACTCGAACATGCACTCGGTCGAGCACAGGCTCGAGTTGATGCTCGAGTTGATGGTCGAGTCGACTGAGATGAAAAGTCTATTTGGATCCGACTTCTGACTCGATCAAGTGCTCGATCACTACTCGGTCGAGTGGTGGTCGAGTTGGTGGTCGAGCTGGTACCTGAAACTCAATCACAGACAAGCAGGAGAAGAAACTAGGACAATAGTGAACAAGTGGATAAACGAACTTAATCTTAGACTTATAATGATCCTAAATGTCACAGAAACACACTCAAATAGGCAACGGCGCCAAATTGAAACAAGATTAATTTGGTGGGTGATGATGAAAGTGTGATGAATGTAATGATAAATGAATGGATGGATGGTTGTTTTAATTCCCCTTATGCAGTTGTAGAATAAGAGGTGTCAATCCAATCTGAGTGTTCTTTGATCACTAAGGATGTGCTTATTATGCCTAAGTCAAGCCAAATGCAAAGGATGTTTGTCACTAACAACCCTATGATGAAATCTAAAATGCAGAATGTAAAAGTAATTGGAACTAGATGCTAAATGTAAATGGAACAGAATGATTATGAATCTAGAACAGAAATAGAAACTATTAATATGCAAGAACTGAACTAATGCAAGCAAGTAATGAACAAAACACTAAATGAAAACTACTGGAATACAACTAGAATGAGACAGAAAGTAAGACAGGACAAACACAAAACACAAAACAAGAATTCTGGGGATGAACTCGAGCAAGCACTCGATCAAGTGTAGATCGAGTGCAGGGTCGAGCTGGACAAATCCGGAAAACAGAGCAATGCAATAAAAACAGAGTAATACCAAAGCGAATCAAACAACAATCAAACAGCAAGATTAAGACTGTAAAATCAATAAACAAGGAAGGACTTGAGGAGGGATTCATGGGCTGGACTAATGATTGAGGCTATCTAGCTTGATCAACAAACCTCAAACAACTTGAGCTAATCTCTAGACATATGTATCTAAGACATGTTTAATCCACTCTCATGGCAAGAAACAATCAAACCTATGCATCCCCTAGACTTGTTCTCACAAAGTAAAGAATCTACACAAGCAGGCAGTAAGCAATATGTCTCATACCAAACAAAACCTCTAATCTCTTAGCAAGCAAGATGGTAAGCTCTAGATCTAGCCTTATCTATGCTTCTTAAACATTGGTGTGATGCTAAGATGCTTGAGATCAGATCATATCTTCTCAGATATAGGATCAGCATTAAGAACATCTAGCCCAGAAGAGATCTACAACAATCAAGCTTGATCAAACCAAACAAACCTCAAAAACAATCCAGCCTAACCCATCCTCAGGATTCTAAGCCACTACTCACAAGAACACATGATGAACATCAAAATCATAAACCCAGAAAATCTCGAAATTTGCATCAAATGAAAGATAAGAATGAGATCTAAAATATTGCAAAAGGGATCATACTCAAATTCTTAATATATTGAAAGTTATGGAACCAACAATATTGAAGAATCTAAGAGTTTTCTTAAAGAAGTACAAAATCCAATAAAAATAAAAAGCAAAGGGAATAATTCCCTAAAAGGTAAAAACTAAGTTTCTGACTTTTCTAAAAAGTTGGATCCTCTTGGTGGCTGCAGGTACAAGGCTTTATATAGGAGAGGATGTGGAAGCCCTAAAAATGCTAAAAGACTAAACAGTCAACGGCTCGGTCAACTCGACCCTGTGCTCGGTCGAGTGACAGGTCGAGTTGGCTTCTCTCGTGCATTCTCCACTCGGTCGAGTCCATCTCTCCACACGGTCGTGTGTCTGGTCGAGTTGGACTCCTGACCTTGGTTCTTCAGCCTTAACTCTCTTGCTTTCCCTTCATGATTGCTTCACTTCTCCTCAGGATTGTTTCCATGCTCCTTGAGCTCCAAAATCACCTGATTATGCATGAAAAGATGCAAATGCAATGCAACTATACTCTAATGCATGACTAGTCCTAAAGCTATGCAATAATGGTGAAAATGGATAGCAAAAAATGCAGAAGATGTGAATAAACTAAGGGAAAAAATGGTAAAATATATGAACATCATCTACCCTCGGTCCTAGTGTCGTGATGGTTAGAAGACCGTGGCTGGAGCAGACGGAGTGTTCCAGCCCATCTCTCTTGATACATGGTCGCTTAGGGCATGTTTATTGGGAGATCAGTTTAGGGTGTCCTTAGAGTATAAATATTGTAAAAATAATGTAAGATCAGTAGTTAAGACCTTTTGTTAAAAAATTAGTTATTGGGAGAACAAGTTTAAGATCTTAATATTTAATAATATAATATTCTTATAGAAATTTAAGAATGTTTAATAAGTACATAGATTACTGTTTAATAAAAAATTTAAGAATGTTTAATACTATTTAATAATATAATGTTTATTAATATTTTTAAACATATTACAATAATAAAAAATTTTAAAAATAACATTTTAATTGCAAACTTACAAAACTTTTACTAAAATTCAAAATACAATGCCATATTTTTATGAAACAAAAAAAAACATTGTAAATAAAATTTAAAAGAAAAACAAACAAACATATTACTTAATTAATTAAACAAGACAAACATTTTATTTAATTACTACTGAACAAAATGAAAAATGAAACGAAGGTTCGGTTGGAAAATAATTCTTCCCAATCCCAGAGAGACACGTCACACAAGATCAGTTCTCAAGAAACGGCTTAGAACTGCTCAAGAACGCTCACATGAACTTTTTAGAAAAAAATTTCTCTTTGCAGAAAGAAAAAAGACCAAACTCGGCCAAAGGCGTTGAAATATTCTTTTATACTTGACTCCTAGGGTTTCCTAAACCCAAAACACAACAACGCGTGCGTTTAACTTAAATTGTCCCGCAAATGTGTACTTTGCGTCGACCGATGCAACTTTGCATTGATCGATGCACATCCCAAACTGGGATTTTGGTTTGCCGGCGTTACAATCTTATTCTTTCTCTAGATTTTCTTGTGCTTTGATTAGCTTGAGTAGACTATTCGAATAGTTGGATGCATAATGTCCAATCTTGTCACATCGGTAGCATGTAATTTTTGATTAAGAGGGGGTATTTATAAGGAAACAAGTTGACCTAGCCGCGTCAGGAGGTATCCAACCATGCTACATGAGGTGGAACTCGAGCTCTATTTGGGGTGCATGATCGGATAGGCGATCGGGTGGTTATATTCTTCGATCTGGATGTATGTTCACTAAAACAGGAATAACTCTTGAACTGCACCTCCGATTGGCCTGAAATCACCACCATTGGAAAGTTAACTTGATTTCCTATAACTTTGGTGAAGAACTCAGAAGCTGAATCAAGCTTTATTCGAATCAATCTTTGAGGATCTCGTCATGAACTCGACCGGCTGCTCTTTGACAATGGTCGGGTGGTATGGTCAGGTGCCTCTTTTTTTCTTCTTGATGCTTCAAATCCTCTTGTGTAAACCCCATAAATGACCCCAGATCCTTCCATGTGATAGCTGCAACTTGTAAATCCTTCTTTTTGCTCTTTTTAGGCTCCAAAGTACCTGTTTCCATCCAAAATGCAACAATGTAGCAATGCAACACCCTAAAACACCTAAATACAAATATCTAAGGTTAATGACCTAAAAACACTAATGACATACTCCTAACAATGCAAAAAATGACTAAAAATGATGCCTAAGAAAGTGTAAAATATAGAGATATCAAATATACTTTATAACATATCATAAAATAGCTACAATTTTTCTATAAGTTTTCAATTTCTTAATATGCACCATATTCATTTTGATAATTTTATAGGCTATTAAATATACTACAACTGATATTAGTATTCATTAATCTAAATTTTGTTTGTCTATAGTAGTTGTAATTTATTGTCAATAATTTATAAAATTGTCCCAGTTCATAATTTTGAAGAATATAAACAGTTAAAAATATATCTATAAATTTATAATCCGCTATAAAGTACTAAATATTATCACTAGAAATTAATAAATGTTATGGTTTCAACATTATAAATTTATACAGGTTTTACTATAAATTGCTTGGTGGAATCTAACTCTCACATTCTTATTTACAAAACTCATGGTTTACCATCAGTCAAAAATAATACATTTGTTCTAATTGAAAAAAAAATAGTATATATAGATAAAAAATCCAACGGTAATGAAAAAGCTTTCTTGTTCATATCGCTGCTCGTCGGCGTTGAGATCTCACCGTTTCTATTCCTGCTTGTCTCCGATCTATTTTCTTAGTGTTCCCTTTTGCAATTTCCCCCAATTTCTTTCTTTGTTTAACCCTTCTCGATCTCTTTTCTACTCTGCCTCCGAACACCAAATCTTGACCATTGTCCGCTCCCACTGGCTGCTCTTTCACCGAAGATGCTCTCTGCTCGACAAAAATCTCTACAAAGTTCCAACAGCCGCCACAACCTTACCACTCCTTGGCAATTGATTGAGAAACTAAGGTTTTCCCCAATTGACCTAGTTTCCAAAAAAAATTCTCTTCACTGCCACTGTCTGTTCCCAATGATATTTCACGTACCTGAGATGTTGTATGCACCGCAAATCTCTCCATCAAGCACGGGAAGACATCACACTCAGTCCTCAACCTAGAATCAAGCCACAACCACCGGCTCTTACCGACGATATGTCACTCATCGGAGAGGCTCCCTATTCCGCAATAATCTCTGCAACTTCTGGTCAGCCATCACACCCAATCTTCTCCTTGGCATCAGATTGTGAAACTAGGGTTTTCCCTAGTGGACCTAGTTTCATGTTTTGGCCCATTTAACCTCAAAAGCCCAATTCCATATGCCAATTTTTTAAAACGACGATTTCCAGGTCTATTAGCTCATCGCTTATGCCCTGCCAAAGTCATCTGTGTCGATCTCCTCTTCTCTATTGCCGAAGACTCCATGGGAGAAAGGTATCACTAATGCTTCTTTGATTATTCATAGATGATGAAAGAACCCTGGATTTAGTTAATGTTAGGGACTAGCAGTATGTGTATTTCAGCCTGCAGAATTATGGTCTATGTATTTCGAATTGGTATAGCCAAAGTGGTAATCAGGGTCTTGAACTTGATATGTTCGATGACGGTTACCTCTTAAGCTACCCATCTGATGATGTCAAGCATCGTTATGCACCCACTCTCTTCCACCAGATCCCATACCAACAAGCTTATAATGCGGTTTATCGAAGATATCCAATCCTTATGCTTTGGGATTCAAAGCAACCCTTCAGCGACTACAACACCATAGTCACCCGGATCTTTGTTGCCTTGCTACTTTGGGTAGTGCATCTCGCTCCAGCGAGAACCAAAGCATCGAATCCTTTCTAAATGTCACTATGTCCTTTGACAGTGACCAATCACTCGTCTTTCGAAGCTTTCGAAGATGACTTCTCAGTTCACCATGATCTCACATTTGCCATTGGACACTCAAGTGAAATTTCATAATAGATCTTTGTACTATATGTTTCTTAGACACTAATGTTTCACTTCAATTTTATTTTTATGTTTAGAATTTTATAAATACAATTATTTTTTTACTTCATCATGCATTATAACTTACTTCCATTCTAAAACTCAATAACCTATTCTAAATTTTGGAGTATGATCATTTTTTTGTAAAATGTTTTATAATAACATTATTAATAAAACAAATTCATAGTATTAGTTTTAATATTTTTATATTTTCATTTATGTTACTTAATTAATTTTATATAGTAATTATATTATTATTTACTAAAACATATTTATATTATTGTTTTACTATATTGAAATTTAATTAATTTTACTTAATTGGTTATTTATCTATTTTTTACTATTATTAATTATCAGTAATAAATTTTTTTTTTGACAACAAAAGAATCAGCTCAAACGATCAATTATGTGGAAAATTGATCGTTATGCGGAGAGGTACGCGCCTGGCGTGCCAAGGAGTCTGCATGTATATTAGCATTACGCGAAATAAAAGATAAAGCGAATGAAGAAAACTTCTCCCTGTCAATCTTGATAAAGAGAATGAAGTAATAAATACGCAATGGATAAATTTTAAAATAGTATCTTTTAATGCAAAAGGAAATATATAACATTATTTAGGTGGATACTGATGTAGAGAAAGGAGAAAAGAGAAAAATTAACTTTTTATATATTGATAGATAATTAATTAAATTTTTTAAGTTAGAAAATACTTCTAAAAGTTTTCAGTTGTCAGAAAACAGATATAAATAAGGCTAATTAACATTTCGGCAGAGGTTTTGTTCAGCTGCGAGAATCAAAGGTGTTTTGTTCGAGTGTTTGTTTGTGCAATGGCGGTTTTGGCAACAAAAAATATCTTATATGTTGTTAGATTTTCAAATGTACCTTTAGTTATTATCGGTTTTGTTTCCAATTAATTTTTGATTAAGGTTTCAAACCTGACCTTTATTAGGATCATGGTTAAGTCTATTCAATAATCTATATTGTACCAAAAACTAATTAAAAAAAAATCAATACAAGTAAAACTAAGTTACAAAAGTACATATATATTTCTAAAATCTAAATTATATATGTATGAAGCTTTAACGTACAACAAGATAATTTTTTTTCACATATCCCAAACAAACTACATGTTTTTCTGTTGTTTCTAAACAAGATTTTTTAATGGGATTTTAGTTGAAAGTACCACATTTACTTAGAATCTTTTATATTCTATCACAAGTGAAAACTGTTTTTTTATTCTACCATAAGAGACAATTAAAAGTCGTAAATACCATCTTCTTTATGAGAAAAATTTGGAATTAATTGTGTTTTTTCTTTTTAAGAAATATGAGGGGACAATGTACTACTCACAATTAACATTT
This sequence comes from Camelina hispida, assembly GCA_023657505.1. Taxonomy (NCBI): domain Eukaryota; kingdom Viridiplantae; phylum Streptophyta; class Magnoliopsida; order Brassicales; family Brassicaceae; genus Camelina; species Camelina hispida. Next base: position 26,146,535 of record CP094637.1, read on the forward strand.
AATATTCACAAAAGTAAGAATCAATGGGCAAGAAATGAGCCGTAACTGTTTCGAAGAAGAAATAGAAATAAGTAATAGAAAAAACACGTGTGATGATAAGATGAGAGCATTAATTGAATCTGTAGACAAGTTATTCCGTAGACAAAATAATTTTTTGAAGATAAATTTTATTTGTTGATCATGGCAGACATATTCATTTTTTGGACTGAGGAAAAGTTATTTTTAATGAATTTATAAAGGGAATGTATTTTTTTAGACAAGTTGAGCTGATAGACAAGTTATCAAGTACATACTAACAGACAAGTTTGTAAACAAGTTAGTTTTATTGTTTGTGGACAAATTGGTTTTGTTGTTTTCGGATCTATAATAGACAAGGTTGTTTTGGTGTTTGTGGACAAGTTTCAATTTGTTAAGGTTGTAGACATATTTTTTTTTAGTAGACAAGTTGGTTTTGTTTTTTATTAACAACTTCCAATTTTTAGGTCTATAAAACTGAATTGGACAACAAACTAAGATTTTGGTAGACAATTATGAAATCGATGGAAAAGTTGTAAAATATGTCCATAGAAAATCAGACATCATAAAAAATATAATTTGAAGTGATGAGGTCCATCTCCTCGACGAATCTATTGTTGGTTTTATGATTCATCATGAGGGGACAAACCGAGGGTAAATAGAAAAAGTTATTGATTAGGGGTTAAAGATGGAATAATGGAAGATTAAAAGTGTTATACTTACACTGTATTATAGACTACAGATGAGAGAAAAGGAAGATTGTGGTGGTTCTCACGTCGGACGGAATTAGTTATTTTTGGCTACCGAAAAAGAAAACTGAAGTTTTTTGTTGGGATTTTTTGATAAAAAGTTAGAAAACAATGGAAAGAAAAAAAAAATTGTGTTTGTCGATGTGTTGTTTTTAGAAAAATGGAGAGATAAACAATGGGAGGAAGAAAGAGTTGAATATCCCTTCTTCTATCTACTTTAATTTAGTCTGACAAAACATGGAGCGAGAGAGAAAAAAAAAAAAGCGTTGGTTTCATTTATTATTAAAACTTTTCAAAAAAATATAAAGAAGTTAGTCAAGGTTAGTTTAGTCTTTTAATGTTGTGAATGTGGTATTTGGGAAAAAACAGTTATGGAATGTGGTAGATAGAATGAGAAAGGTTTTTGAACGTGGTAGATTTGTTAAAAAAAAAAAAACTCTTTTTAATCTATTTTAATATATTTTAAAAACAAAACAAAGCAAACTTCAGATAATATTTCAATGTAACCTAGATTCGAAACAAATTAATATTTTCTTTTGTTCCACAAAATGTGTCATTTTAGAAAGAAAAAAAATTTGTTTCATAATGAGTGTCATTCTATATTACCAATATGTTATAAATGCTAAATTTTCCAATTTACCCCTAAACCAAAAAAATTTTTAATTGAATTGAAACCGTTAATTACTTATTAAATTGGGGTAGGCGACATGTACTTCCTCTGTTTCAAAATAATAAAATTCTTTAGATAAAAACACGCATAATAAGAAATATCTACTTTTATAAAGTTTAACCAATCATAAACAAGACTGTATAAAATAAATAATACACACAAATTTGTGAAAAAAAAAAATTTGTTTCATAATGTCACATTCTATCCATTCGTGTTATAATATAGTGTAAGCTTCCATTACCATTTCCCATATTTTACGAATCGATTTCATAATTGAAAAAGTTTTTAAACATAATTGAAGTTGAAATCAACTTGTTAATTACAAGGAAACTTGGTAGGGGTACTGTGTCTACAAAAGTAATAAATTCATTAATAACTCTGATAAAAATCTAATATCATACGGAATAATATAGATTAATAAATCACATCTATTATTTAGAAACAGTTATAAAATAGCATATTAAATGCTAATTGTCAGTAGTAACTGTTATACAACTAAAGACTAAACAAAGTATTTATGACTTTTAAGTAGAATAAACAGTAATACAAACATAAAATTTATCTAAAAGTTATCTAGAAAGTTGAAAACATTATATACTTCCTCTGTTTTAAAATATATGATGTTTTAACTAAAAACACATATTAAGAAGTATTTACTTTAACAAAGTTCGACCAAATCGAAACAATACTGCATAATAGAAAATATTAAATTAATCTAAAATTTGCATAAAAACTTGAAAAGATCTTATACTATGAAATAAAATATTTTCTCTAAAATATTCTATATTATGAAATGGAGAGATTATTATGAAACAAAAAGAACCTCTAAAATATCCTACATTATAAATCAAAGGGAGTATAATTCAAGTTTTTTTTTTTTAATTTGTGTGAAATATGTTAAAACGATACTATTTATGAAATAAAGGAAGATGGGAAAACGTCCTATTTTCCCATGAGAAATATTATATCGTATTAGATAGAGCCTGCACTATGACTTTGTCCCTCACATCTGTCTACAAATGCTTCTCCATAATTATGGGTTTGATTGATTTACTGTTCGTTTACTATTTATCTAACCAACTAACTAAAATTATAAACCGACTTCGGACCCGATTTCGACCCCATTTCAACCAAATTACATAATAAAACCATTTTTTTTTTCAAAGATCTCTTTTTCCCCATCCAAACACTATATCATACTTCCATTAAAGTTAAACCATCATCCACATCAAATAAGCTAAATAGAAGAAGAAATAAACAAATCTATTTAAACAAAGATGACCAAGCTCGATACAAACCAAGATAAAGCAACAATGGAGAAACACTGTAGATTGCTTTATGGTAATGGATCGAGGAAGTATGATGTGAATATCTCGCTGTCGATTTGAAGTTTTGAATGACGAAGAGAACGAGATGGTGGGCAAATGGATATTCTAGATGAATTAGCTTGGTTTGGGTTTTTAACATTAGTTGGTTTTTAATTTTGGTTTCGTCATTGGTATAATGAGTTTTCTATTGGGTTTACTCTTTAACCAATAACATCCAAATTTATGGGTAAATAGGTGAGAACTATCAATTTGGAGATATATAGGATGAGAAAGACATCTAGCAGGAAGTTATAGTTTGAGCTCTATCTTATAGGATGTAATCGTTTTTATGTAGGAATAAGATGTTTTTCGGGAGAATTATTATAGACGTACTAGAATTTGTACCCGCGCACGCGCGGGGTTTTAATTGAATTTTTTTTATCAATAAAAATTGTTGAGCTCAAATATAATCATACCAACTTTTGAGTATAAATCTATATAAATATTAAACTTACTTTACTCAGTGATATACAACTATATATTTTTGAAGATAATATCTATTTGTTATATCAATTTGCAAATTTTTAAGTGAGATTTTAATTAATATTTTTATCAATAAGAATCATTGAATATAAATATAAATTGAAGATTAAAAGATAAATTATATAAATGGCGTACTTATTTTACTAATCTATATATAACATATATTGGCTAGTGTCACAATAATATTATCGACAATATTCTTCTGACCTTTTATCTTTAAAAGAGTTCATTCCATATTCATATCCCATAACAACATAATTTTAAAAGTTCTAACGTCAATGTCGATCGTTGATCTAATTATAGAGAACATTTAAACATATCGATATCCTACATTAAATACGAATATACAAAGTTTTATGAATATTTTTAGTGATATGTCGCTACAATGAGGTTGTCCAAATGCATCATCTGCCATAATGAAATTTCCAACTAAGTCAAGAATACTTAAATGATGAAACATTTAAACCCCACAATGAATATCTATTGACTAATCCATGTTACATATTTTCTAAAATCTCATATATTATTTTCAGATGTTAATTTTGTGATGCAACCTCAGCTTCATCTTCTCAAAAAAAAAAACATAGTATACTTTAAATTTGTTGTTTTTGCCAATGTTTTAGGTTAAAACATTTTAATAATATATATATATATATATTATATTTGTTATATATGTTTTATATCATGTTATATAATTGTAGCTCCAGTTGATAATATACCTTATGAGATATGCTACACAAATCACATGCCACTTTTTGTAACGACTTACATATCATTTTCTATATATCTTGACCATTGATTTTGTTTTTTTAGATAGATTATTTTTTCAAAAAAAAATTTCATAGTTTTTTAAAAAAGTGTGCCTCTTACAATGTCTTTGTTTTAGATCAAAATTTATAAGTTAAGTTAAATAATTAATCTTTTCTTTCTTATAAGTAATATTTAATAATAAATCTATATGGTATATGTTTCTTAAAAACTAATGTTTCACTTCAATTTTATTTTCATGTTTAGATATTTATAAATACAATTACATAACTTGTTTTTTTACTTCACCATGCATTAAAATCCTACTTACATTCTAAAACTCATTAACCTATTCTAAATTTTAGAATATAATCATTTTTTGGTTATAATTTTAATAATAACATTATTACTAAAACAAATTTATAGTATTATTTTTACTATTTTAAAATTTTTATTTATTTTACTTAATTTATTTTTAGATGTTTATTATTTTTATTATTTACTAAAATTTTTTATTATTGTTTATACTATTTTAAAATTTAATTAATTTTAGTTAATTCGTTATTTATTTATTTATTTATTATTATTAAATATAAGTAATAAATATGTAATGAATATATATTAAAAATAATGTTTTTTATGTAAAAAAAATTGATTAGTTGGATGCTGATGTGGAGGATGGAGGAGTGAAGAAAGTTAACTTTATATATATAGATTGTATTTTTTAAGTTATTAAATGAAGTATAATTGTATATTTAGGTTAATTAAAAAAAAAAAAAAAAAAAAAACCGAAGGGCGGAAAACCCAAAAGATCTAAAGATCAAATAGAATACAACCACATCTTGAAAAATACTCTACTTTAACTATAACACTTACTTATTCTTTTGTCAAAAGAATATTATTATTTATTTTCTATATTTCAGATCGAACAAGAAAAAGGATAAAAAAGTGTATTCGGGAATCGGAGAAGGAGAAGAGAAGCTGATGATTCGTTCAATGTGTTAATAAAGATCTCGACTTTGTTAAATCATAGATCGTTTATCATCTTAATTGTTATTCCGTGTGGTGTTGTTGACGCGATTGGATCATCTGAAACAAGATTGAGTATGGTGGATGCGATTGTTCCCGGAGACATGGCTTGTTTGGATGCAGATTTATTGCAGCTTCAAGAGATGTCTTCGTTTGTACTAACTTCGAAACCTGGATTCACTCAGAAGCTCTTTGACCAGTGGCTTTCTCTTCCTGAAGCTCATCGACAGGTATCTGAGCTCTGTTTCTGCTTTATTTGGCTTTACAATTGCTCAAGGTTGGTGTAAAGTTCAAATATTTTGATCGTGTTAATTATGCAGCAGTGAGTGTTACAATGATATGCTTATGTTCTGGTTGATAGTGATAGTTATGCAGTAGTGAGAGTTGCAATGATGCTTAGGTTGCCTAATTACTCTGTGCTGTTAAAGATTGCTGTAAAGTTCGAATCTTTGATAGTGTGAGTTATGAGTTATTTCCTTATTCTGTGATGTGAGTTTTACAATGATGCTTAGGTTACTCTGTGATGTTAAAGATTGGTGTAAAGTTTGATTTTCGTTGTTGTTGTTCGTTATGCAGTATGTGTTCTTGTTTGATTGTGTGAGTATTACAATGATGCTTAGATTACTGTGATTTGGTGTCTAAATTACTCTATTCACTGCAATCTGAAATCTAAAGCTTTGGTTTTTTTTTCTTCTCGTTGCCTAATCGGTTTTTATATATAGATTGCATCACTGCTCAAGGATGCTATAGCTGGAGGTCCTATAAATGTAACTGGAAGTTCATCTGGTTCAAGTTCTGCCACCAGTAATTCTATACCATCTATGTTTCCTGCGGGAAGTGCTCCTCCGCTTTCGCCAAGGAGTTGTGGTTCACCGCGTACAACGAAACAAAGAGGCCCTTCTAACTTAGGTTCTTCGCTGAAAGTCGTCAGTGAGCCTGTTAGAGAGCCAATGCCTCAGGTTTTGAACTTGCAAGTTTTGATAAGTGCATTCTTTTTTCCTCCTTTCTATACTAATGGAGTAAGAACACTTACTTTAAACTTGAAATTACTGTAGTTTTATTTCCAAAATGGTCGCCCACCACCAAGCGAGATAAAAGAGCAATGCATGTTTAGAATCAATCACTTTTTCTATGGTCACATGGATGGACTACAGATACAAGGTAATAAGTCATAAGTTTTTTTGATATTTATAGTGTGACATTTATATGGAGATTCTCACTAACTTTTACCTTTTTTAATACACAGAATTCAAATTAGTCACCAGAGAAATCTGCAAGCTCCCATCATTCTTCTCCACCTCACTTTTCAGGAAGATCGATGTCAATAATTCAGGTTTTGTTACTAGGTGTGTAATACCATGCTCTTTGTTTTGTGGAATCTCATGTGTGCATAGTTTGCAACGCACTTCAATCGTCCTGCTCATTTTATAGTTACTCTTGTCACATGTTTAGCGATCACTGTATTGAAAAACCCAGTATAAGAATTATGAGTGTTTGATTATGCAGAGAAGCATTTATTGATTATTGGGTAAACGGGAACATGTTGATAAAGGATACAACGACCCAAATCTTCAAGATATTAAAGCAGAAAGATCAGAGTTATATTGTCAAGGTAATTTTCTTTTTGTTTGCATATTCAGTCATGAGAACTGAGTTAATTTCCTAATCTACTTGCTCGTGTGTTTGCACTATTAATTCGCCACATTTTTTTTCCTGGCAGGATGATTTCAAACCACTACTTAAAGAACTGTTGGCGACACATCCTGGGCTAGAGTTCCTGCAGACGACACCTGAATTCCAAGAAAGATATGGTGAGGTTTTACCTTCATGTAGAGTTTAGTCAGTATCCTATTTCCTTCTCCCTCTTGAAATTTTTTGATTAATAATGTTTAGTAACTTAGCGGGGAATGGTTATGACATCAGTTGTATTACTGTATAACTATTTAATAAGCTAAGATTTCCTTGTTCTGTTAGACATCTTTTTATAATTTGCAATTACATAACACTTGCAAGAACAACATGATGGTAATTGTTTGCTATGTGAATCATGTGGCAGTTAGATATTGAAATTAAAGTAAATAATTTTGTCTGATACAACTTTTATTTTGATGAGTCAGCTGAAACTGTCACCTACCGAATATTTTACTACATAAATAGATCTGGGAATGGTCGACTTACATTTAGGGAGCTTAGACGGGGAAACTTAATTGATGCAATGCGACATGCTGACGAAGAAGAAGATATCAACAAAGTGTTGAGGTACTACTAACAAACAGAGTTCATCCTGTTGGTTGTATATATGGTTTTGTTTCTCTTTATTTGACGTCAACATTTTCTATTTACTTTGGCAACTAGATACTTCTCATATGAGCATTTCTATGTCATATACTGCAAGTTCTGGGAGCTGGATACGGATCACGATTTCCTGATTGACAAAGAAAATCTTATGAGATATGGAAACCATGCACTTACTTACCGGATTGTCGACAGAATATTCTCCCAGGTTCTGTCTAAAAAGTCTTGATCTCTTAGAATGATTTATAATGCTTACTACTTAAAGATTATATTTATATCACATCCATTTAAGAATTACTGCTGTCATCTTTTCAAAGTTTTTATTGCTCTTAAGATGACTGTCATCATAAAAGTAAAGCATTGGTTCTCAGGTTGCTAGGAAGTTCACTAGCAAAGTTGAAGGGAAGATGGGGTATGAGGACTTTGTGTATTTCATACTTGCAGAAGAAGATAAATCGTCAGAGCCTAGCCTAGAATTTTGGTAAGCTGTGTTATAAGGATCCAAAGTTGCAGACAGATAGCGTTTTGAGTGTTTTTGTCTGACGTTAGTATATTTTGGACTAGGTTTAAGTGCATAGACTTGGATGCAAATGAGATTATTACGCGAAATGAGATGCAATTCTTTTATGAAGAGCAGTTGCATCGAATGGAGTGCATGGCGCAAGAGGCTGTTCTTTTTGAGGATATCTTATGTCAGATGATTGATATGATCGGACCAGAGGTTCCAACATGATAACTCATTGTTTCTTGTGGTTATTATATGCTTAAGCTATTCTCAACTTAAAGAAGTTATAGGACGGTCACGGAAGTAGTTAGTGTTCCCAGTTTTTTCTCTGTAACCTCTGCAATTTTGTTTTGTGTTTGATTGTTTCTTGATTCCTTCCACAGAACGAAAGCCATATAACGCTGCATGACCTGAAGGGCTCAAAGCTCTCTGGAAACGTCTTTAACATCCTTTTTAATCTCAACAAATTTATGGCATTTGAAACACGGGATCCGTTCCTCATACGTCAGGTACTTCATATTTGATTTTCAACCTTACTGTTTTCTAGACAGCACATGCCTCTTATAACATTTCGAGTTGTCAAAACGGAAACAGGAGCGTGAGAACCCTACATTGACTGAGTGGGACCGTTTTGCACATAGAGAATATATTAAGCTTTCAATGGAAGAAGACGTTGAAGATGCATCCAATGGAAGTGCTGAGGTTTGGGATGAGTCGTCACTGGAGGCTCCCTTCTGAGTTCATAGAGGTAAGTCAATGGAAAATCGCAATCTCACTAGAAGATGAAACCAGTGGAATTGATAAGAAAACAAAAACTAAGAAGTTGAAGGTTTTGTCAATGTTGTTATCTCATGATATTAGTTAATCATGCAGTCCCTGAGAAGAATCTTTGGAGCTCTCTGGAGAAAGGGAAGTGAAAAACCAAGCAAAGCATCCTCTTTGAATACCATACACTTAGCTTGGATTTGTTTTATTTTCTTTTAACTTCTCTTCATTTGTTAGCTGATTATAGTAGAGTTATATTTATCAATATTTGTCGTCTAGCTCATTGCTTTACGCATCTTCACCTGTATTGCTTTCGTTTTGTTCCATCTCTGGGTTTTTGTATGTTCTTTTGTAGATGTATTACTTCATTATCTCCCTTTGTGTTGAAAATTTGTGAAAATCAATGCTGTAGTTCCTTCATTTAATATTTTTTGGTTGGTAGGAATCTTTATATACCATTTTTGGTTTAATCATCAGGTTTGCTGGTTTAACCCCACAATTATGATGTCATTCTCAAGGTTCTTTTTCCTGAATCTGGAAAAGGTTGGTGGTATCATTGCTAGTGAGAATGTAGTAATGTCTTATTATATGTGGAATTCTTAAGGAACGTGATTGCTATAAGAAACATCGATTTTGCTCTGTTCAGCTTCTCTGAAGGGGTGTTATTGGTTTATAGAATCAGTTTAGTTGGTTTGCGGTTTCTCTGAACTGTGTGTGTACTATTACTAAAACCTTCCTTTATTATACTGAGAACTCTTTGTACAACAGATGAAGAAATAAGGATAAGAATATTGTTTTGTACATAGCGGAACCGTAAAGTTACCAGAACCTGTCTTTATTAACACTGAGATAACCAGACATGACCTTTCCACCAGTATTTCTCATACCGTCGATGAGGAAACACCAAGTGGAACCCAATGCCCCGACGAAGAAATCAGCTTCGGACGCCATTAAGAAGTTAACCAGAGGATAGTTCGTGCTCATCTCTCTCCCAAGGCTCGCTTCATACTCAGCCATTGATTTATTACCGACTTGTCTCGCAACTTGCGTGTAATAAAATCTCCAATGAGTATAATCTTTAGTTCGGTCCACAACTTCCTTCATCTCTGTAGAGAGCCAGATCCTGTTGAGCTCCGGAAACCGATCTCTGATCTGATCAGCTAAACGCATGTACTCTTCTAAAGCTGCAACTCTCATCTCGCATGCTTTGTCTCCCATCCGCACGTGAACACTCAGCATTGGCCTTGGAATCCACGACTTGTGATCCGACCACACCTGTTTCTCAATCTCTGTCCTTTTCTTCTTCTTCTTCTTTCTCCAATCTCCAGCAGAGAGTACAATCTCGGCAGCTTCTTTTCCAAACGCAGAGTGTCGAGCAGCGTTCATTAGACCGCAAGTGTATTCTGTTTGGAATCTCATCAAGTATCTCACTGCTTGTGCTCTCCACCATCTCCTATCCATTTTCCGGTGACTGGGGATTAAACTTCCGTTGATCTCTGTAGTGGGTTTCATATAACTCCAAGCCTTACCCCATAGCTTTGGTATAGGCCCAGCCCAAATCTCCCTTGTGCTGTAGTTTTGTTTCCCTGTGACAATCCCACTCTCCCACGCTTCTCTGTTCTTCGCAATAGCAAACGCTCGTTTCTGACACTCCTCTGATGTTTCTGGTAGAAAATAGCAAGACCAGCTTCCACGGGAAGAACCTGCAACAAAACAAAGAGTAAAACCAAAATCAAACCCATAGTTTGGTTCTCAAAAATCTTCATATGAAGATTAGCCAAGAAGATGTAACTAGCTTGTGATGTTGCTAATATGTTAGCTAAAAGAAAAAAGAAAAAAAAAAAACACAATAGACATTGTGTACCTTTGCAACCATCGTGATCTGCTCGATTATAATAATTGGCAACGAGCACTCGGTCTTCGTTTAAAGCGATTGCGAGAAGACCAATCATTCCAGCAATCTGAGCTCCAATTCCGAAACCAGGAAGCGTTTCCCAATCAGCTACAAGGAACTTGAGACTCTTGTTCCCGCAATCCAAAGGGTGCTGATGAATCCATATATCTCTTTGCACTCTCCTCGTCAATGGATAGTTCTCTTCATCTCCTCCATTTATCTAAAAACAAGCTAATGATTGTTCATTCACCATAGTAATTCCTTGATGACAGAGAAGAAGAAGAAGAAGAAGAAGAAGAAGAAGAAGAAGAAGAAGAAGAAGAAGAAGAAGAAGAAGAAGAAGAAGAAGAAGAAGAAGAAGAAGAAGAAGAAGAAGAACAAGAAGAAGAACAAGAACATACCCAAGAAGGGAATGTCCCATTTGCTATCCATGTATCTAATCGCTCCCTAACTCGTACCTTCTCCTCACAATTCTCCAAATGTGGACCGTTTGGTACATCAGATTTATTCACACCTAACTTCTTCAAGAAGTCTTCTTCATTTAGTAATAAATTATCCCAAGCAGAGACCAAAAGTTTCACATCATCACCTTCTTCTGTCTCAGCTTTGTTCTTCCATTTCTGTGTACGGTCTATACTTGCAACCATATCTACATGCAAGCAAATTTTTCATTACATGAAACAAAACACAACAAAGTTACCAAAGATCAAATCTTTGTAAGACTTACTGATGATGTGAGAGGTGGAGAAATTGCAAGGAGGAATAGCAGAGGAGGATGAGGAGGAGGAGAAGGAGAAGGCGGCGAGTTCGAAGGTGCCAAGAGTTGTAAGAGCAGCTAAGAAAAGTGAAGTGAGACATATTCCACATAGAAACCCAACTACACAGATTTGACATGGAAATGAATTACCAAGCTTTAGTGCTTTCTCTGAAACTAATCTTTCTAATGACTTCATGCTCACACTACAACTCAAGATTCCTCTATTTTGCTAACTAAGAAAGAACCAAACCCAACTTCCAAGTTTTCTTCAAATCCTTCTCTTATGTAAGTGTAAATTTTCCCAAAGAAACAAAAGATTTTCTCGGAAAATGCTTTGTTTTATAGCCACACTTTACCAAAGTATCAACCAGAAATCACATGATATTTCTCTAACTTTTTGTTTCTTTTCTAAGATAAAAAATTATATGTTGTGGAAAAAAGGATTGATCAAGATGCTTCGATCAAAATATATTTTTGTTTCCTTCTTCATCAGTGGTCCATTTTCTCATTTCCTGCAACAGAAAAAGAAATAAGAAAGAAAATGAGATTATAATTCTCAATAAAACAAGATCAAAACCAAATGTGAGGATAAAAAGAAAACTGATAAAAAATCTGATGAACCTAAATTAAAATTTTAGTCTTTTTTGCTGCTGAATAAGCAAAAAATGAATATTATTTCAGAAGAAAATGATGAAGAGAAGAAGAGGGAGGAGAAACCCATGAAACGGATTGTTACATAATTATGGAGATATTAAAGGAGAGAAGAGCATAACCGTTGATCGTATCTAAACCTCAATTGTTTTTTTTTTTCAAACATTTTGAATTGAATAAAATCTAGATTCTTTTTAAATAAGATTATGAATTATGAATTTCGATGAAAAAACGACACTTGGATAATAAAGAAAGAAAGAACAAAAAGCCTTTATACCAGCTGGTCTGAAAATGAGGCAGAGAATCATAGCACATCCACTGGATACAAGCAAAGAATCCACTTGGAGAAGTATATTTATCTATCACATTTGTTTACTTCTAATTATTTTGTTAAAATTCATGAAATTTACAAGGAAAGGGTGAGAAAATAGAAAAAGCATTGAGACCCTAATAAAAGCTCAGCTTCTTTAGGACATAGAAGTGAAAAGTAAAAGAGTTTGATGTGAGCAAGGTTGTGTTTTGTTGTCTTGTGTTAAAAAAAGTAATATTTAATTATTCATTTTGATGTTCGGTGAAGCAACTACGATTCGTATGGCTGACATGATAAAGTAGAAGTGACTTGATTTAAAAGTTTAGTTATAGAACACGGAATAATAATGATAATAATTTCTCTTTTTCTTTCTTTTGATAGTACTATCAACAAATTGATCGAGCCAAATGGTCCCTATATTAATTGAGAAAACCACAGTTTAAATTCTTAAGTAACCAATGACGGAAACAAAAAAAGTTAAGTAAAAATAAGAGAAATACTCTAAAATGGCACACATTTGGGTTTTTGTTCCAAAACTAGCACACATGCTGAAATGTTCCAAAACTAGCATTTCTTAATATTGAGTAATTAATAGAGAGAAATATTATTATTTAAAAAAACTCAAAAAATCAAAACCCGATCTCTATTACATTTCTCTCCGGCAAAACTTGATGAATTTTCCGATCAGAGATATTCATTTCTGATCTCAGATTTTCCCGGTGCTCCATCGTCTCCGGTGTTCCATCTCTCTGGTGCTCCATCATCTCCGGTGCTCCATTTTCTATCTACAACATCGTTCATCTCTATCTTCCTTTAAGATAGTGTAGATCCATCTCCATCTCCATTTTTTATTGTCTATCTTCATCTCCATTGTCTATCTGCAAAATCAAAGACATTGTAGATCGAAGATGGTGTAAAATTCAAGATTGTTGCCAATTGCAGAAGCTTCCCACGAGTTATAAGCAGCTTTGTTTCCAACGAAGCTGAACGCGACGGCGAAAAAGTCTCATCGATGAAAAGCAAATTGGATCTGCTTCGTAGTTTTCTTCCACCTCCGATGATATCGAGAGAAATTGGCGATTCTTGTCATCATTTGGTTACCAAGATCTTGGTCTAAGATCAACACTCTCAGGTACTAATTTTTAATTTAGAATCTTGCCGTAAAGAACATAAAAAATGGTATGATGTTAGTGTGGTAAAAAGAATCTGCAAATGCTTTAGCAACACTGGTTGGCTTGTGTAGGTTGATGGAAGCAAAATACATCATGGATTTAGTACATTATGATTGTGATTCTGATCCTTGGAAATCTCAGTAGCTGACAACTCTCTCTTGTTGTAAAGTCACCGTCTTTATTCCAAGAAACCTCTATGACTACGGCGATGATGAGAGGAAGAAGATATATGACGATGATGGTTGTGGGAGGGTCGTGAGTTGTGTGGAGGAAAGTGGAATAGGGCATGAGATTTGGATTAGGATTGAGAGAGTGGAGAAAAGTTTCAGTGGGTAGAGTAGGCATGTGTTCTTTAGAGAAGTATTGTTACTATTGTTACCAAGCTCTTTAGTATTGTTTAACATGATGTTGTTGTGTTTGGAAAGAAAGATTATCAACAATGGCGGATTATACAGAGAATGGTGAGAGTTTTGTGGTGTGTTTGCTATTTGTAGAACTGTTTGCAGCTAATGATTTCTCTTGGTCTCTACCAATTTTTGGAGTTTGAATTCAGTCTTTTTTTTAGTTTTGTAGTAGTGTGCTTATTGTTTGGTTATTTACATGGATTAGTTTACCAGCAGCTTCTTTTGTTTAATATGATTTTGTATGCACGTTAGGCGAACTGGATTATGTAACAAGCCACGAAGTAGAGCTCGTCGTGAGAAACTGAGAAGGGAAACACTGAATAATATATCTATGTTCAGAGTTTTGTCTAACTCATGTTTTTGTTATTGTAGAAAATATGAGGTATGGTTAATTCAGATGAATTTTAGAAACTATTGCAGGTTTCTTCGTTAACTCACAGATGAGAGTACAATCGTGGATGATTTTTTGATTCTGGTCGTCACCAATTTTGGATTTTCTGAACATTCAGGAAGACATTCCTAAATTTTAATGATGTCTTCCTAAACTTTATAATTTTTTTTCTAAATTAAAATAAATGAGTTTTTAATATTTTATTTATGTGGTACCTTAATGTATCACAAATTACTCTAATATGATAAATTTTATGCTTTGAATTGTTTTCAACCATTATAGGATTTATGCAATAACCTTTTAAACCATTATGTTTATGAAGATCATCCTGAATTTCAAGAAGTCTTTCCTGAATATTATTGAATCTTTCCTAAATTTAAATAAATATGTTTCTAAGTCTCTAATTTTGTGTGTTTTGTTTCAATATGTCAAATATCAGTAGATTACTCTATTAACTAGAGGTACAGATTTCATTTTTTTATGCATATTCTCTTGTTATAAACTCTGAACATTGTTATGAAGGTTATCCTGAAATTCAAAGAATCCTTCCTGAATTACATAGAATGCTTCTTGAATGTTATAGAACGCTTCCCGAATTTCATACAATTCTTCTTGAATTTTATATGTTTGTTCCTGAAGTTTAATCACAGTTAAACAAAATGCTAACAGAAACTTGTGATATTGTTATGATGCAGATCATACAAGTACCAAAACAATCTAAAGGTTTCACATACATCATGTAGATTGGAAAAGTCTTTAATCCCTATTACCTGCAATAAAAAATTGCAATCAGGGAATATGTTTCAGGAAGGTCTTCTGAATTATCAACAATGCTTCACGAATTCTCAACAATGCTTCTTGAATTTTCACACGCGTTTGGATTCTCATTGCTAAAAATCTGTGGCGCGTGGGCTTGAATTGGGTATCCATAAGGCCAACCTGGATAATACCCGTACCCGTAAGCAGGCTGAGCCGCCATATACTCCATCCTGAATTTCAAGAAATCTTTCCTGAATATTATTGAATCTTTCCTAAATTTAAATAAATATGTTTCTAAATCTCTAATTTTGTGTGTTTTGTTTCAATATGTCAAATATCAGTAGATTACTCTATTAACTAGAGGTACTGATTTCATTTTTTATGCATATTCTCTTGTTATAAACTCTAAACTTTGTTATGAAGGTTATCCTGAAATTCAAAGAATCCTTCCTGAATTACATAGAATGCTTCTTGAATGTTATAGAACGCTTCATGAATTTTATATGTTCGTTCCTGAAATTTAATCACAGTTAAAACAAAATGCTAACAGAAACTTGTGACATTGTTATGATGCAGATCATACAAGTACCAAAACAATCTAAAAGTTTCACATACATCATGTAGATTGGAAAAGTCTTTAATCCCTATTACTGAAACTAAGATTTTTGTGTCTCCTAGTAGGTTCAATTAACCTTATGTGTTGTAGTATTTAAGGTGTCAATCCAAATGGGATGTTGCTAACACTCAAGATGCGATCAAGCAATCACAAGTCAAGCCAATTCAAGAAGAGTGTTTGTCTAACAATCCTAGAATGGTCAAAATGCAAAACTAAAATGAGTTACAGAACTAGAAACGAGAATGCATGACAAGAAGCAAAATTGAATAAAAATGGAAACAAGTCTAAGCATGACCTACAAAAAACGAGGAACAAAATAGTCTCGGGAATGTAATAAAAATCAGAAAGATAAAAGTCCTAAGGATGGGAGTAATTGATGTCGGTGGAGTATCCTAGTCTACATAGTGTTTAACATGCCACAAGCAATCTATCCCTAAACAATGAACATCACGACTTAGCTAATCCAATCTCTTGACAGAAGCTACTCAGACTCAACCACTTCCAAACCTAGCTCTCGCTAGAGAAACATGATCAAGTATGGCATGACAAACAAATTCATTCACGTCAACAAACATCCTAGACAGCTAATCTCTTAGGCTAGGAACGTAAGTCTCTAGCACTAGTTGGTCAGACATTTCATCGAACACCTTTTGGGTGTGGAAATGTCTCGAACCTAGTTCCAATTGATCAGAGAGAAGCTAGTAATTCTAACTCTAGTCCAGAAGGGAATCATACAAATCAAGCTTAAACACCCTACATCCTAAGATCCTCCACCTAATCTATCCCATCCTCAAGAACTACCGCACTACTCAGATCCGGAAATCATCATCAACAATACAAACTCAGAAAACATTGAAACAAGCATTCTTAGATAGGTAAAAATGAGATAAACAAGTTTGTAGAAGAAATCAAATGCAAATACTCAATGTATCAAAAGATATCTGAATACAAAGTCTGAGAACGGTTCTTGGTGGCTAGGGAAACCTTACAAAATAAAAACGAGATAAAACTAAGATGATGTCGCGGAGACTTAAGAAAACGTATTTATAGTAAAGACAGAAAATCCCTAAAACATAAAACGACAAGATGAAGAGTCGGTTTGGGAATCTCCTGAAGCGTGTAAGATGGAACGTCTTCCTGACATGTGCGAACGAGTAGTGGCTCGAGTGAGTGATGGCGCGACTCAAACGGTAGTCGACGACGGAGTGATGGCGCGACTCGAGTGGAAGTGTGATGACGGAATGATGGCGCAACCCGAGCGGAAGTATGATGACGGAATGATGGCGCGACTCGAGTGGAAGTGTGATGACGGAATGATGGCGCGACCCGAGCGGAAGTATGATGACGGAATGATGGCGCGACTCGAGCGGAAGTATGATGACGGAATGATGGCGCGACTCGATCGGAAGTATGATGACGGAGTGATGGTGCGACCGGAGCGGATGTGTGATGACGGAATGATGGCGCGACTCGAGACAGCCTGGCTCCAAAGTCTCCTAAATACCTGAAATACTCCAAAATGCATGATATATGCGAAGATAATGCAAGAACTACCTAGATATGAAAAGTGTACAAAAGAGAGTAGAAATTCATGCAAAACAATTAGTTATCTTAACTAGATGCGTGACAAAAACATGCTTAGCAGAGACAAAATATAGACATATCAATTACCGGCAATAAAAAATTGAAATCAGGGAATATATTTCAGGAAGGTCTTCCGAATTCTCAACAATGCTTCATGAATTTTCACATAAAGGCAAAATCATCACAAGTTGCATATGACGAATTCAGAAGCTGGATTTGAGGACTGAATGATATGAGTTCCCCAATGTGATTGTTAGAGTTGGACTGTTTTCTTCACAACTTCATGTCTTGGCATGAGTTATGTTTGTGCATTCTAAAAAAATGTCTGTAAAAAAAAAAGAGTTCCAATGAATCATACAAACATAATATATCAAGTTTTAGATCAACATCTGCAGAGATCTTCACAAGAGAGCTAAGTTCCATCACAAGCTCTGCAATTTGCTTTCAAGAACAATTTGTTTAATTCTGGAACTCAAAGCAAACAACAAGAATGTATCATCTAAAACTAGATCTCTTACCATTTATTGTCATGAGCAATGAACAAATGACAAATCTAATCTGAGATAATCCTAACAAAATTTGAAGAATAAGAAATTTCCAAGGACCAAATGGTTAAGTTGTTCGTAGACTTAAGCGTCATCATCATCTAAAGTTCAATTCACCAGCACAATTTTATAAAATACAGAACGAATAAACAAAAAAGGATGGGACTAGAGTTCATGATTGAGAGACCCAAATCAATAGAAACTTCAGACCAATTTGAATCTATTTGAATCTCTTGTCTGCGTAGTTTCCATGGCTAACCAAAAAAATAAAAATATAAAATAAAATAAAAAGGTAATCTTGAAAAAATTACAAATTTTACTACCTTAGATTGGGTAACGTCCATGTAAATGTCGTCGTCTCTTTTCTTCCTCATGGCCAATATACGCTTGGCTGGAGACCAGATCTCTGAGATATCTCTAGGCTTTAGATTCATGCTTTGGGTTCTCTTCGATGTCGCGAACACAACTGCTGCTTTCACTAACCTCGATTTGATGACTCACCTATGATTAAAATCCGATTTGGTTCGCTGGTGGAACACCGTCTGCGATTGGTTTTGGAATGACGGAGAGAGGGGACTGAGAGAGAACACCGTCTTCCAAAATAGCACTAATCACGATTTCTATATCTTTATTTTAATTTCCTTAATATTTTATTTTTAATATTATATAAATTTGTGCTATATTTGGAACAATTGAATGTGTGTGCTCGTTTTGGAAGAAAAACTAAAATTGATGCTATTTTTGTCAATTGCCCTAAAAATAATAACTTCGAAATTTTTTTACTAACATTATAAACTATTGAACGAATTTTATTAATATTTAAAAATTTAAAGCTAGTTTTTTTATTTTATTTTTTATTGTAAAAATGACAGTAAAGTAACATCCGTTAATCCAAAATATTTAAAATTTTATTTTTTATTTAAACTTAAATTAAATTAATTTTATTATTTATAACTATTAATCTATATAATAATAGCAATCAAAATAAACGCCAATAATAGTTGTATTTTTTTTTGTATATTTTTGTTATATAATTTATATATATTTTTTTTAAAAAAATTATACGGTTGTGTTGGTTTATTGTACATTTATGTCTTTTACCACAAAAAAAATCATATGGTTGCTTCTGTTCATTGTAGAGCTGTGTCTGACTATTATTAAAAAATCACACGCCAAGCATTTTACCTTTCGTTTTCTTTTAAGTATTATAACCCAGCCGTAAAGTAATATAAATCAGACGTTCACTGTCAATAATAACGTGGAATCGTTTGCTGATTTGTACTTTTTGTAATATTTTTGGAATTAAAAACAAAAATCCAGGGTGTTAATTGTAGTTACACCCAAAGCATTAAATATCTAAGCAATTTTTAGAAAATGTATACATATCATACCAACCTTTTTATAACATCTAAGTAATTCTTTCTAAATTAATTTGAGTTAAACTCTAATTAGTTTTCTTATTTATTAAAAAATTGAAAACTTCATGTTCTTAAACCACGCACAACTAAATTAATTTGAGTTAAACTCTAATTAGTTTTCTTATTTATTAAAAAATTGAAAACTTCATGTTCTTATTCATACCGATTGATTTCTCCTTATAAATCGATGAATTCTCTGGATCTATTGTCGTATTCAGTTTCTCAACAATTTCTCCAATGTTTTATTATGAACGCCTATTTCCTTAGCTTGCCATTATCTTGTACCATTATGGTTCTTCATTTTTTTGGTTTTGATCCCTTTGTATTTCAATCTCTAGTTTTAAAGGTTTATCAATGGCTAAGTAGAAAGTAACCACTATGATGCAGCAAAGATTAAGGTTGGACGAAAAACTTTTGGTTGGTCGGTAGATAAGAAAAGAAAATAAAAAAATATATTATTTTTTTAACTAAGACTCAGACTCCTGTGATATTGTAGGGAAGTATTTTTTTAAGTATTTATTAAAAAATTAAAAACTTCATGTTCTTAAACCACTCACAACTACGCAACTTTCCGACTCTTCATATTAACTTTTCTGATAGATGCATCTCCATTGAGTTCTTATTCAAACCGATTGATTTCTCCTGGGAAACCGATGAATTCTCTGGATCTATTGTCGTATTCAGTTTCTCAACAATTTCTCCAATGTTTTATTATGAACACCTATCTCCTTAGCTTGCCATTATCTTGTACCATTATGGTTCTTCATTTTTTGGTTTTGATCCCTTTGTATTTCAATCTCTAGTTTTAAAGGTTTATCAATGGCTAAGTAGAAAGTAACCACTATGATGCAGCAAATATTAAGGTCGGACGAAAAAATTTTGGTAGGTCGGAAGATGAAAAAAATGAAAATTTTATTATTTTTTTACTAAGACTCAGACTCCCGTGATATTGCAGGAAAGTATTTGTTTAAAAAAACTAAATTAAATTTCAAATTTAGAATTATATATTATAAAATAATGTAAAAGTAATATGATAGTTTGAAATATATGCTAAGTAAAAAAATTTAAACTATTTCAAAAGAAGAAAAATAATAAGTAGTGCTAAAACTTCATAACCATCAAAATGAAAACATATAATATTAAAAATATGGCAAAAAGACTCAACTCTAAATTAAAAATTATTTAATTTAAAGTCATAATGAATCGAGACAACTTTGTATATTTTTTAGTATGAATTATTTAGTTTAAGGTATTTTATGAAAAATCATTGTAAAGAGTAACAATCATCATAACAGTTATTAATATTTACATTACTCATTAAACAAATATTATGACAAAGCGAACCTAATTGAGAATATCAAACGAACGATTATAATAACTAAATGAAACTTTCTGACAAAATAATTTTAAAAATAAAATAAATTTCATCTTGAGTGAAAATTATATCAACCAATAATTATAATAAAATACACGGTTTCTTAAAATAAAAAATTAAATAGTTAAATTTTAAAAAACACATATTTTACGAAAATTTACGATAGATAGACGCAATTGTAAATTACATAATTAAAGTTGATTAAATTTTTATATTACTATAAATTTTTCTAAAATCTTTAGTTAGATTATAGAATAATGTTGGATATTGAATATTAAAATCCATATTATTTAGATTCTGCATGAAACAGAAATATTGTGTCAGCGAACAATAATTTGCTAGTTATCTAAGAAGAGACAGAAAAATTTAGATAAACATAATTGTTGGAAAGAAAAATTACGAATAAGATATGGTGAAAAGTAATATAACTCAGCCGTATGACGGCTGAGTTATAATGCTTGGTGGCTGACTTATAACAAGAAATAAACTGAAAGTGAACATCTGATTTATATTACTTCACGGCTGAGTTATAATACTTAAGAGAAAACGAAAGGTCTCTTAGATTCATATGACGGCTGAGTTATAATGTTTGGTGGCTGACTTATAACAAAAAAATATGCAAACATTTTAGGTAATATTACCAGAACCATACAAAACTTTTTTGTTTTGGCATGAAATATGATGTCCATTGGGGAAGCTTTTTAAAATTGTTTGGCATGAAATATGATGTCTATTGGGGAAGCTTTTTAAAATTGTGGGTTCAAGAGGAACCATTGATATGGGAATCAAAACTCATGCCACTGTTGCTGAAGCACTAACTTAATTGGCACAGAAGACGAAACCTTCGAGTACACATTTTAAACCAGATTGAGAACCAGTTTGAGCTAGTTAGACTGAGGCAAAATGGGTAGGATAACCGTGTAGAAAGGTTGACGAGAGAAGAACACCTTAGTGTTTAGGAAATATTATATTAACTCTAATGAATTATACAATAGGGGTTATATATATATATATATATATATATATATATATATAGTAAGATGATTTCCTAAGCTAAGTTATAAATAAATCTGTACATATCCATATAATAAATATTACAATATATTCATATTAAATATTACTAGGATCTACAATCTAATTTTTTTTTTCTCTAATTTTAATCGATATAATCCTAACTTTTTTGTCAAACCGACGTTTCGTCCCTCTCTTCGTGAAATCAAAAAACTAGGGTTACTAATCCAGATCAAAACTTCTTCCCCTCGTCTAATCGAGATCGAAACTTCTTCCCTCTCGTTGATCGATTGGTTGCACTTCTCCACAAGATGGCGAGGATACATAAAACGGAAAAATAAAAAGAGAATATATAATTGTTTGAGATACTCAAAACGAACAATGTTCGGTTCCGCCGGCCACCTCTACACATGTTGGGGAGGAGGACCTCTAAAAGAATGAGGAAGATGAGAGGGTGTCTCTCCCTTTGGTTGGTGATGAAGATGGTGAGGACGAACTTGAAGGGAGTCAAAAAGTGGATGAAGTCAAGTCTCTACATCCGGTTGGTAATGAAGTAGTAGTATATGAGGAAGTCGGAACTGGCGAAGAAAAAGAAGAGAGTGAGCGAGATGGAGAAGAAGAAAGGGAAACAAACGACAACTCAGAAAACGACTCAGGCGAATCCATCGACGAAATGGTAAGTAGTTGAATTCGGAGCTTCAATTGATTGTGTGACACTCCGGTTTCAGAGACTTGCGGAGAGGTTTTGAAACAAGATTATTTTGTGGTGGTGAGATGATAAATGTATGGAATGGTGAGATATTAAATGAATGGATGGGTGTTTCAATCTCCCTTATGCAGTTGTAGAATAAGAGGTGTCAATCCAATCTGAGTGTTTGCAAGCAATCAGGATGTACTTATATGTTTAAGTTAAGCCAAATGCAAATGATGTTTGTCACTAACAATCCTATGATGAAATGTAAAATGCAGAATGTAAAAGCTATAAGAACTAGATGCTAAATGTAAATGAAACAGAATGATTATGACAACTATGAAACTAGAACAGAAATAGAAACTATGGTAATGAACTAATGCAAGGCAAATAAAGAACAGAATACTAAATGAATGCTACTGAAATGCAACTAGAATGAAACAGGAAGTAAGACAGGACAAACACAAAGCACAAACAAGAATTCTGGGGATGAACTCGAGCAAGCACTCGATCGAGTGTAGATCGAGTGCAGGGTCGAGCTGGACAAATCCGGAAAACAGAGCAATGCAGAAAAAACGGAACAATACTAAAGCGAATCAAACAACAATCAAACAACAAGATTAAGACTAAGAAATCAATAAACAAGGAAGGACTTTGATGTTCATATAATTTACCATGTTTTCTCTTAGTTTATTCACATCTTTTGCATCTTTTTCTATCCATTTTCACCATTATAGCATAGCTTTAGGACTAATCATGCATTAGAGTATAGTTGCATTGCATTTGCATCTTTTCATGCATTATCAGGTGATTTTGGAGCTCAAGGAGCATGGAAACAATCCTAAGGAGAAGTGAAGCAGTCTTGAAGGGAAAGCAAGAGAGTTAAGGCTGAAGAACCAAGCTCCGGAGTCCAGCTCGACCAAGCACTCGACCGAGTGGTGAGATGGACTCGACCGAGTAAAGGATGCCCGAGAGAAGCCAGCTCGACCATGCACTCGACCTAGCACAGGGTCGAGTTGACCGAGCCGTTGACTGTTTTGTCTTTTAGCATTTTTAAGGCTTCCACCTCCTCTACTATAAAAGGGCTTGTACCTGCAGCCACCAAAGAATCCAGCTTTTTACAATAGTCAAAACCTAGTTTTTACCCCTTTTGGGATTATTCCTTTTGCATTTTTTTCTTTTTATTTTTAGATCTTTTACTTTCTTAAGAAAAAGCTAAATTCCTCAATATTGTTTGTTTCATAACTTTTTTAATATTGAGAATTCCAGTTTGATTCCTTCATCAATATTGTAGATCTTTGTTTCATCTTTCTAGTGATGCAATTTTCGTGTTTTTCTGGGTTTATGATTTTAATGTTCATCATGTGTTCTTGTGAGTAGTTCTCTAGGATCTTGAGGATGGGTTAGGCTGAGTTGATCTTGTGGTTTGTTTGATTTGGTCAAGCTTGATTGTTGTAGATCGCTTCTAGGGTAGATGATCTTAATGCTGATTCTATATCTGAGAGGGTAGGATCTGATTTCAAGCTTCTTAGCATCACACCAATGTTTAAGAAGCATAGATAAGGCTAGATCTAGAGCTTACCATTAGGCTTGCTAAGAGATTAGAGGTCTTGTTTGGTTTGAGATGTATTGCTTAATGCCTGCTTGTGTAGATTCTTTACTTTGTGAGAACAAGTCTAGAAGATGCTCAGGTTTGATTGTTTCTTGACCATGAGAGTGGGAGAAACTTGTTTTAGATTCATATGTCTAGAGATTAGCTCAAAGCTTGCTTGAGATTTGTAGACCAAGTTAGATAACCACAATGATCAGTTCAGCCCATGAATCCCTCCTCAAGGCCTTCTTTGTTTATTGATTTTTATCCCTTAATCGTGCTGTTTGATTGTTGTTTGATTTGGTTTAGCATTACTCTGTTTTTATTGCATTGCTCTGTTTCCCGGATTTGACCAGCTCGACCTAGCACTCGATCTACACTCGATCGAGTGCCTGCTCGAGTTCATCCCCAGAGCTCTTGTTTATGCTTTATGATTGTCCTGTCTTACATTCTATCTGCATTCTGTTGCATTTACTTATTGTCTTGTTCATTACTAGCTTGCATTAGTTAAGTTCTTGCATATTAGTAGTTTCTATTTCTGTTCTAGGTTCATAATCATTCTGTTTCTTTTACATTCAACATCTAGTTCTTATAGTTTTACTTTCTGCACTTTACATTTACATCATAGGATTGTTAGTGACAAACATCCTTTCATATTGGCTTGACTTAGGCTTGATATACACATCCTTAGTGATCACAACACTCAGATTGGATTGACACCTCTTATACTGCAACTGCATAAGGGGAATTGAAACACCCATCCATCCATTCATTCATCTTTGCATTCATCACACTTCCATCTTTCACCACACAAATAGCATGTTTCAATTTGGCGCCGTTGCCGATCTGAGTTTGTTTTGTGACATTTAGGATCATAAAAGTCTAAGATTGAGTTCGTTTATAACATTGAATCTTCTGTTGCTGGGTTGAAGTTGCATTTCAGGTACCACTCGACCACCACTCGACCGAGTTGTGATCGAGCACTTGCTCGAGCCAGATGCCGGATCTCTATAACCATCAGTTTCCAGTCGACTTGATCACCTACTTGAGCCTGTGCTCAGTCGTGTGCCTGTCTAAAATGTTTGTGTTTGTTGATGCACACAAGGTCTAAAGGAAAAGACAATCTCCATAGGCATATCGACATCATCCACAAGTTGACAAAGAGTTTGGGAACTAAGCAAAGGAGAGTTGTTCAGGAACAACAAGAGGTTATAGTAGCTATGGATCAGCAGGATCAGGTTCCAAGACCAAGGAACATTGGTGCTGGAGATGCAATCAACACTCATAACCAAAGAGCTGGAATTGTGCCTCCAACTGTTGCCAACAACAACTTTGAGATCAAGAGTGGATTGATCTCAATGATTCGGGCCAATTGAAACATGGTTTTTGTGGTGTGAATGGTGAATGTGTGTGAAAGAGTGTGTGCAATGATATGATGATGGGTGTTTCAATTCCCCTTATGCAGTTGCAGTATAAGAGGTGTCAATCCAGTCTGAGTGCTTGTGAACAATCAAGATATGCATATGATTCTAAGTTAAGCCAGATATGATGATGATTGTCTGTCACTAACAATCCTAAGATGATAATGATGAAAAGCAGAAAATAAACTACAAGAGCTAGGAACTAAATGCAAACAAGACAATATGATTATGATCTAGAAACAGAAACAGAAACTGTAAATACTAGAATGGAACTAATGCAAGGCAAGTAATGAACTAGATGCTAAGTGAATGCAATGAAAATGCAACAGGAATGAAACAAGAATGAAACAAGACAAACACAAAACATAAACAAGCAATCTGGGAACAGCTCGATCAGCACTCGACCGAGTGTAGGTCGAGTGGGTGGTCGAGTTGGGTAAAAACGTGAAAACAGAGCAATACAAGAAAAACAGAGCAATATTAAATCAGATCAAACAACAAGCAAACGATGATATTTAAACTAGAAATTCAATAAACAAAGAAGGTTCCTGAGGATGGATTCATGGGATAAACTAATCATTGTGGTGATCTAACTTAATCAACAAATCTCAAGCAAAGCTATGAGCTGACCTCTAGACATACTAATCTAAGACAAGTCTCTCCCACTCTCATGGTCAAGAGACAATCAAACCTATGCAATCCTAGACTTGCTCTCACAATGAAAAGAATCTACACAAGCAGGCATTAAGCAATACATCTCAAACCAAACAAGACCCCTAATCTCTTAGCAAGCCTAATGGTAAGCTCTAGATCTAGCCTTATCTATGCTTTCTAAACATTGGTGTGATGCTAAAAAGCTTAAGATCAGATCCTACCCTCTCAGATATAGAATCAGCATTAAGAACATCTAGCCTAGAAGAGATCTACAACAAACAAGCTTGATCAAATCAGAAACACCACAAGATCAATCTATCCTAACCCATCCTCAAGATCCTAAGAAGACTACTCACAAGACATGATCAAACAAATCATAAACCCAGAAATCAATGAAACTTGCATGATTAGAAAGATAAGAATGAGATCTACAACTTTAAAGAAGGAATCAAACTCAGATTCTTAAAACCCAGAAAGTTATTCAACAACCAAGTTTCAAGGAATCTTCTTTTTCTCAAGAACAAAATCCAAAAATATAAGAAAAGGCAAAAGGAATAAAATTCCTGAAAAGGTAAAAACTAGGTTTCTCAAAAGCTGACTAAAAATCTAGAATAAAACTTGGTTCAGGTGGCTGCAGTACAAGTCCTTATATAGTGGGTGAGGTGGAAGCCCTAAAATTGGGAAAAGTCAAAGTGGTCCACGAATCGGTCAACTCGACCAGTGCTCGGTCGAGTGACTGGTCGAGCTGGCTTCCCTGGTGCATCTCCACTCGGTCGAGTCCATCTCCCACTCGGTCGAGTGCTTGGTCGAGCTGGACTCCGGGTCTTGGTTCTTCAGCCTTTAACTTCCTTGTTTCCTCCTTATGACAGCTTCACATCTCTTCTCCTTTGCTTCCATGCTCCTTAAGCTCCAAAATCACCTGTTTATGCATGAAAAGATGCAAATGCAATGCAACTACACTCTAATGCAAGATTGGTCCTAAAGCTACACAATAAGGGTGAAAATGGATAGAAAAAGATGCAAAAGATGTGAATAAACTAAGGGAAAACATGGTAAAATATATGAACATCAACACCCCCAAACTTAGTCTTTGCTTGCCCTCAAGCAAATAAACAAGACATAAGAAGGTAAGTGAGGTTTAAAAATGGGATCTCAGCTCCTAAAGCTTGCAAATAGACCATCTAGAATCAATGTCCAAGTTACTAGTACTATGATGCAAGTTGAATGAGCTGGAAATAAAGACTTTAGACAAACATTTCACAACCTTTATTGACTTGAACCTTAGATATCCACATGCATTCAAATCAATCATTTCCTTTAACATTCATTAATCAAGAACATGAATCAATTCTATGCAATGCTTAAACTCATTTGGCTTGGCAATAAAGGGTTTTGAGACAATGATGGTCTCTTTTTAGAGTGGGGTTTGTCAAATTCAAGGTTCTCTCATAAAAAATGGATTGAGCTTTAGAAGAATGCTAAAGGTAAGAACACCTAGACACATACAAGAATAAAACCTTGTCTACCCAAGGGTACCCAAAGTGTTTATTCCTAACAATCTAAACCCAAATGATCCTAGTGCTACCCTTTAACTTCTTCTTTTCTCTTTAACCCTTTTCTCTTTTGGTTTTCAAGTCTTAGGAGAGGTTTCTTATTTGATCTTTCTAGTGGAATGGGGGATTCTTTCTTATTGCTATGGTTCTCTTTTCTTCTTATTCTTAAGACACTTAAGCTTTTTGCTAAACTGCTCTTTGCTTCCTTTTCTTTTTCTTTAACTAGAACCATCTTAGATAACAACTTTACTTCCCAACCTTTCACTAGATTTTTAGCTTTAACTTAAACACATACCTCTCCTAAAGACTCTACCCTTTTTCTTTCTCTTTTCTTTTCTTTTCTTTTTATAACAGCCAAGTCCCAAACCCAACAAGTAAATCACCTAGTCCTATCTAGTTTGAAAAATGCAAACTAGAACTACACAAGGTTTTACTCTTGTCAGTTCAAACCTAACACTTTCTACCAAGCTCAATCCCAAAAAGGCCTCACACACACAAAAATAAACATGGCTTGAAAGAAAGGTTTGGTTAAGGGGTAGGGGAAACTGATCTAAAAGTGAAATCAGCTACTTGGATCAACAAGAGTGGTAAAAAGGAAAAAGATGATCCAAATATGTATATGGTATCCATGAGTTTAAAGCAATGCATACATTGATAATTAAAAGTCAATATTAGGTTCTTATAAATAGGAAATGGAATCAAATCACAACATGCTTCAACTTAGACCAGCAACAATGCAAGAATTCCATGCTTGGTTCAATCTTATGCTTCCTACTACTCAACTAGCATCAAAGTACTAATAACTTGGGCATTGATCCTAGTCTAGTGAATTAAACAAGCTAACAAGGAAATACTCATCATAGATCCCTAATGCACATATTATACAATTCTACATGAAACATGCTAAACAAGATGCTAATATGCAATGCAAACTACATGAACACTCTTTTTTTATAAAGATTTTTCAAAAATTTTTCAAATTTTTATGGTTTTTCTATGCCTTAGATGCTAATGCAAATGCTAACATGATGATGATAAAAATTTGAAATAAGAACACAAAACACAACATCAAATGCTATCTAGAACCCTCCCCCAAACTTAAATCACACAGTCCCTGTGTGTAAAAGTTGTGAGAAGACTCTAGACTATAAACAAAACACAACACAAAATTCAATATGAAATGCTATGGTATAAACAAGGGAAGGTGATGATGGTACCTTAGGGATTGTGGAAGAAGTTGTCCACATCCATCTGCATGCTATCATAGGAGTAGCTGGGATCAGGCTGGTGGCTTGGAGAAGGGCTTTGGGGCAGCTCGACTATGCCAATCGAGTGGGACTCGGTCGAGTGCTGGCTCGAGTGGGGTGGTCGAGCTGGGGTGCGAACCTCCCAATCTTGAGTCTGGAACTGCTGGTACTGATGGTAGAGTGCTGGATCCATATAGTATTGGGGTGGGATGGGTGGGTAAGAAGGATAACCTGGATAAACAGCTGGAGGTGGGAAGCCATAGGGTGCTCTGGGCTGGTGCTCGACCGAGTGCATTGGAGGTGCTCGGTCGAGTGGGTGCTCGAGTGACCCGGTCGAGTGCCTCGGAAAGTGTTGTTCTCGGGTACTTGAGCTCCTCTTCCTCTGATTTGGCTCGTACATGGAAGCCCTAGCTGGTTCCACAGGATTTATAACCCTTGAAAGTGCTCTAGTTGAGCTGCTTCTTCTCAAAGGGCTTGAATGTTGGCTAGGAGATGAGTTTCCACTCTTCAGCTCAGCAATCTCCTTCTTCAAGCCTTTGATGGTCTTAGCCATGTTGGTCACCTTCTTCTTGAGCTTATCAAACCTCTTCCCATTCCATTTGTTCCATCTTTGCAAGAGGGTCAGCCTCTTTGCATTCTCCCTCACTCCTCTACTATCTCTTGGGTTTGGCTCATAGTCTTCAAAGTAGAATTGTTGCTCTCCATCAGCTACTTGTTCATTCTCAGCTTCCTCAACCCTTTGTTGAATCACTCCATCAAACCAATACTCCTCAGTTGGCCAAAAATCAATGTTGGCTCCTTCTTGAATGTTGGTTAGCTCTTGGTTAGGCAAAATGACCTGCTTCTTCCCAAGTGTTGGAAGCTCAAAGTTGAATATATGGTTGCCTTGGTGCATCTCTTTGGCTAGGATGAGGGTGGAGGCAAGGTAGCTTGAGTCTATCCATCTTGGTAAGGCTTTTTCTCCTCTTAGTTGGATGTTGGCAGCTTGAAGGATTGGAGTGATGATGCCTCCAATGGTGAGTGCTCCTCTTGAACCCTTGTTCTCAAGCTTTCCTACCCAACTCCTCAACTGTATCATGTGATCTATCAAAACCATTCCAAGATCTGTCTCAACAGTGCTACCAAGGATGATGGTTCCATTCCTTGCTTGAAGAAGAACTCCATTAAGGGCCAAATCAATCATCTTCAGCTCCCCTTCATTGATGTTTCCAGTCTCCTTTCTTGCAAAGAAAGTATTAGCAAGAGCCTTGTGGAAATACCTTAGGACTGGGCTCCTAATCCTTGAACTCTTGGAGTTGGAGGATGAGTAATACTTGTTGTCCCCAATGGTCTCCCATACAGCATACAACTCCTCTCTTGGAACCATCAAACTCCTATGGCTCCCAACCTCAAATCCAAACACCTCAGCTAGCTTCTTCAAGGTAAGTTCATGCTGCCTCCCTCTAATGGTGAAGGAGATGTGACCAGCTCCATGCTCAGCAGTCTTTCTTAGTTGTTGGTGCAGCTTGACAGTGGCTAGGAACTCACAGCTTTCCTCTCTATAGCCTTCCAAGCAAAGCTCCATGAACTTGGTGAGGTTGCTCTTCTCAAAAAGGCATGCCACATCTTCATCAATACCCAACTTCTCCATGGTCTCCTTGTGAGGATATCTTGTTCCTAGGAACTCCATTCTCATAAAAGCATCATATAGCTGCTTTTTTGATAGCCCACAAGATTCAGCCTCTCCATCATCCCTTAATTCTTCTTCCTCACTCATCTCTTCACTTTCACTCTCTTCTTCTTCTTGCTCCACTTCAACTGCTGGCCTCTTCCCTTTGTTTCTGTACCCCCTTATCATCTCATCAATAGTGGGCTCCCTTTCTTCCTCACTCTCAGTCCTCTCAGGATCCTCCACAATTGGCTTTTTCCTGAGACTCGGCACCTGGCTCGACCGACTGCTCGACCCAGCACTCGGTCGAGTGGTCGATCGAGTGGTCCGTCGAGTGGCTCTCCTAGCTTCCCCTCTTGGTTCAAGATCAGCATCACGACGTTCCTGGGAGCTTGCAGCGGATTTGTGGGACTTCTTGGTGATCTTAGAAGACATTTTCAAAAAGAAACTGAAGGGAAATAAACTCAAAGCTCAAAGTTAATAGGTTAGTGACCCAAAAACTTGAAAGAACAAAGCTAGAGCAAGAGATGAACTTTGAGAGAGATTTGAAGCTAAAATTTAAAAGTTTTGAGCAAATGAGCAAGTGTGAGAAGTTAGGATCAAGCTAGAGCTATTTAAAGAAGCCTAGGAGACAAGAAAACAAGGTTGGAGCGTCCTTACATTTCAAATTTGAAATGGGAATCTTTGACTTGCTTTTTGGCTCCCACTCGACCCCACCACTCGACCAGCACGTGGTCGAGCTCCTTGACCAAATTCAAAATTTTGAAAATTTTCTCCTTGTTCTTCCCTCCACTTGATCATTCTAGAAGATTGGGAATAGATTGGGCCTCAATTAGTATCCAGCTCGGCCGAGTACCTCTTGTTTTGTGGTCGAGTGGGCCTGCGAACCTTCTTCTCTTTGGCCACATCTCTCCTTACCCAACTATATCATCACTTAAAAGCCTGTCCAACAAAATCATAAAACAAAACACATCAAACTACTAAGAAAATTAAACCATATGTACAAGGGATACCTTAGGGACTTCCTCCCTAGTGAGCTTGTTTAAAGTCACTAAGCTTGACTTTGGTTCCCTTCTTAACTTTGGTTTAGATACCAAGGAGGTGATGAAATCCTCCCTGGAACCTCCTGATCAGTGTGAAGTTGATCCTCAATCACCTCACTCTTAACACTCAACCCATATTTCTTCTTAAACTTGAGCCTAGGCCTTGCCTTCCTCAAAGACTTCTTGGTCAGCTTGACTTGAAGATCCTTAACCATACTAGTCAACTCCTGAACTGACCTCTTAAGCTTCTCAACAATCTCCTCTTGAGGTGGGAACTCAGCCTTTGGGGTTGCCTTATCACTTAAGCTTCCTTGACCTCCCTTGTCTTTGATAGTGAAGGGCTGGTCATCAATGGTAGGAAGGTTAGTAGGATTGTGGATATTGAACTTCATAACCACATCTTCAGCTATGTTTAAGGTCACAAGACCCTCCTTCACATCAATGACTGCTCCTACAGTAGCCAAGAATGGCCTCCCTAGCAAGATTGGATCCTCAGGCTCCTTATCCATTTCTATCACCACAAAGTCAGTGTGAATCCTTGCTTTCCCTATCTTAAGTGGGACATTCTCCAATCTGCCTACTACCTCTCTATTTGTCCCATCAGCTAAAAGCACATGGAGGTTGGTAGATTTGAAATCAGTCCTTCCAAGCTTTTGGGCTATGGAGTAAGGCATGACACTTGTTGAAGCTCCCAAATCACAAAGACACTGGTTGTAGTGAAGGTAGCTGATAGTGCAAGGTAGGTAGAAAGGTCCTGGATCACTGAGCTTTACTGGAATGATCACTCCTCCAAGGTTCTCAAGATCTTTCTCATCTTGAGCTTCAGCCCTCTTACTAGACAAATCAAGCAAAAAGTTTTTGTAGAGAGGATAAGGCTTATATTGTTCCAAGGCAGGTCCTCTCTCCTCTTCTTGGTAGGCTATTATGATCTCTTGAATGGCTGACACTTGTTCCTCTTTCTCAACCAAAGCTTCTTCTTTCAAAACCCTCTCTTCCTCTTGTTGCTTAGCCAACAATGCCTTTTCTCAATTATTTCCCTTAACTCCTTGATCTTCTGTGCTTTGAAACGCCCAGGGAATGGTAGAGGAGGCTTGTAAGCAGGAGGAATGTACTTAGCAGGCTTGACAGCTTCCAATTGCTCAGCTCGATCGACCACTCGAGCATGCACTCGATCGAGTGTGTGGTCGAGCTGCTGGTCGAGTTCTCCTGCTAGTTCCTGTTTACTTGCACAGATGTCACTTGGGGCTTCAGCAACTGGTGAATTCCCCCAAACTTGGACTTCACTGTCCTCAGTGACTTCTTCCTCTTGAATTAAGATGGCCTTGGCTGTGAACTCCCTTGGATTTTGAACAGCTTTTCCAGGGAGTTGGTTGGGTTTTGGAGCTGAAGAAGAGGCTATGTTGCTCTCCATATACTTGACTCTAGAGTTAAGACCTTCAAACTTCATGTTCAGGTCATTGTACTGTGAAGTAAGCCTTTGGTTCAGTTCAGCAAACTGCTTAGCCTCCTCAATCTTCCCTTGTGTTTGACCAATCAACAGTTGCTGTATCATAGCTCTAAGGTCTTGTTCCTGGCCTTGGTTAGTCTGAAACCCTGGTGGGGGACACAATTGGGGTTGGAACACTTGTTGCTGTTGTTTGGGAATATAGTTTTGGAACCCTTGAGGCTGTTGAGGCTGTTGAGGAGGGTAGACTTGATCTTGTGGATTAGCCACATTGGTGCTCCTATAAGATAGGTTGTTGTTCTTGAAACCACCTTGATTGTAACCTTTGAATCCACCTTGGTTCTGCATGTAACACAACTCAGCAAACTCTGTCTCCCCCTCTTGAACTGGAGCTTCTTCTT
Source organism: Camelina hispida (assembly GCA_023657505.1). NCBI lineage: Eukaryota > Viridiplantae > Streptophyta > Magnoliopsida > Brassicales > Brassicaceae > Camelina > Camelina hispida. The sequence continues at coordinate 26,179,740 of CP094637.1, forward strand.
CACCAATGAAGTGAAATGACTTGGACTGGCTGAGAAGGATCTTATCAAGCTTCTCATTGACCATCTTCAAATCTCTCTTGTACTTGTCCTCTTGATCAGCTGAGGAACTCCTTATGGTCCTATCATAGTCTTCATTATAATTGCCATCTGATTGAGCAAGATTCTCCACTAACTCCCAGCCTTCATCTACATGTTTGTTGAGGAAGTTGCCATTGGAGGCTGTGTCAAGGAGCATCCTGAACTTTGGAAGGACTCCTCTATAAAGTGTACTCAACAATGACTCCATACTGAATCCATGATGAGGGCACTGAGTTTGATAGCCCTTGAACCTTTCCCAAGCTTCACAAAAGCTCTCATTGTTCCTTTGAGCAAATCCAGAGATCTCATTTCTCAATCTAGCAGTCCTAGCATTGGAGAAGAATTTGGCCAAGAAAGCCTTCTTACACTGGTCCCAAGTAGTGATAGCACCAGTTGGCAAAGTCTTTTCCCACAAATGAGCCTTGTCCCCAAGAGAGAAAGGGAACAACCTCAGTTTGAAACCATCTTCACTTACTCCATTTATTTTTGTTAGGCCACAGATCCTGTCAAACTCATCAAGATGATCAAGGGGGTCCTCCATAGGCAATCCATGAAACTTATTGGCCTGAATCATTGAAATCAAACCACTCTTGATCTCAAAGTTGTTGTTGGCAACTGTTGGTGGAACAATGCCAGCTCTTTGGTTATGAGTGTTAGGTGCATCTCCAGCACCAATATGTCTTGGTCTCTGTACTTGATCCTGATGATCCATGGCTACTGGAACCTCTTGTTGTTGCTGAACAACCCTCTTCTTCTTGGATCCCACACCCTTGGTCAACTTGTTGATGCTGTCACTATGCTTAACAAGAGTATCCTTTCCTTTGGACCTTGTGTGCATCAACTTTCACAAGCGATTTTTCCTGAGCAAGCGACTGAGCACAGGCTCTAGAAGGAAGGTATGGCAACTGGAAAAAGAGACGAACAGAGATCCGGGGTCTGGCTCGATCAAGTGCTCGAGCACTACTCGGTCGAGTCGTGGTCGAGTGACTGGTCGAGTGGTACCTGAAATGGAACTTCAACCCCAAACACAAGATTCAAGTGCAGAAACTTCACAAATGCAAAAAGGAACTTAATCTTAGACTAATATGGATCCTAAATGTCACAAATACTAACTCAAACCGGCAACGGCGCCAAATTGAAACATGGTTTTTGTGGTGTGAATGGTGAATGTGTGTGAAAGAGTGTGTGCAATGATATGATGATGGGTGTTTCAATTCCCCTTATGCAGTTGCAGTATAAGAGGTGTCAATCCAGTCTGAGTGCTTGTGAACAATCAAGATATGCATATGATTCTAAGTTAAGCCAGATATGATGATGATTGTCTGTCACTAACAATCCTAAGATGATAATGATGAAAAGCAGAAAATAAACTACAAGAGCTAGGAACTAAATGCAAACAAGACAATATGATTATGATCTAGAAACAGAAACAGAAACTGTAAATACTAGAATGGAACTAATGCAAGGCAAGTAATGAACTAGATGCTAAGTGAATGCAATGAAAATGCAACAGGAATGAAACAAGAATGAAACAAGACAAACACAAAACATAAACAAGCAATCTGGGGAACAGCTCGATCAGCACTCGACCGAGTGTAGGTCGAGTGGGTGGTCGAGTTGGGTAAAAACGTGAAAACAGAGCAATACAAGAAAAACAGAGCAATATTAAATCAGATCAAACAACAAGCAAACGATGATATTTAAACTAGAAATTCAATAAACAAAGAAGGTTCCTGAGGATGGATTCATGGGATAAACTAATCATTGTGGTGATCTAACTTAATCAACAAATCTCAAGCAAAGCTATGAGCTGACCTCTAGACATACTAATCTAAGACAAGTCTCTCCCACTCTCATGGTCAAGAGACAATCAAACCTATGCAATCCTAGACTTGCTCTCACAATGAAAAGAATCTACACAAGCAGGCATTAAGCAATACATCTCAAACCAAACAAGACCCCTAATCTCTTAGCAAGCCTAATGGTAAGCTCTAGATCTAGCCTTATCTATGCTTTCTAAACATTGGTGTGATGCTAAAAAGCTTAAGATCAGATCCTACCCTCTCAGATATAGAATCAGCATTAAGAACATCTAGCCTAGAAGAGATCTACAACAAACAAGCTTGATCAAATCAGAAACACCACAAGATCAATCTATCCTAACCCATCCTCAAGATCCTAAGAAGACTACTCACAAGACATGATCAAACAAATCATAAACCCAGAAATCAATGAAACTTGCATGATCAGAAAGATAAGAATGAGATCTACAACTTTAAAGAAGGAATCAAACTCAGATTCTTAAAACCCAGAAAGTTATTCAACAACCAAGTTTCAAGGAATCTTCTTTTTCTCAAGAACAAAATCCAAAAATATAAGAAAAGGCAAAAGGAATAAAATTCCTGAAAAGGTAAAAACTAGGTTTCTCAAAAGCTGACTAAAAATCTAGAATAAAACTTGGTTCAGGTGGCTGCAGTACAAGTCCTTATATAGTGGGTGAGGTGGAAGCCCTAAAATTGGGAAAAGTCAAAGTGGTCCACGAATCGGTCAACTCGACCAGTGCTCGGTCGAGTGACTGGTCGAGCTGGCTTCCCTGGTGCATCTCCACTCGGTCGAGTCCATCTCCCACTCGGTCGAGTGCTTGGTCGAGCTGGACTCCGGGTCTTGGTTCTTCAGCCTTTAACTTCCTTGTTTCCTCCTTATGACAGCTTCACATCTCTTCTCCTTTGCTTCCATGCTCCTTAAGCTCCAAAATCACCTGTTTATGCATGAAAAGATGCAAATGCAATGCAACTACACTCTAATGCAAGATTGGTCCTAAAGCTACACAATAAGGGTGAAAATGGATAGAAAAAGATGCAAAAGATGTGAATAAACTAAGGGAAAACATGGTAAAAAACTAAGGGAAAACATGGTAAAATATATGAACATCACCAATAAATTCCATGGATTGCCAATGGAGGATCCACTTGATCACCTTGATGAGTTTGATAGGATCTTCAGCCTAACAAGGATCAATGGTGTGAGTGAAGATGGCTTTAAGCTAAGGTTGTTCCCTTTCTCACTTGGGGACAAGGCTCACTTATGGGAAAAGACTCTCCCTACTGGTGCAATCACTAATTGGGATGCATGTAAGAAGGCTTTCTTGGCCAAGTTCTTTTCTAATGCTAGGACAGCAAGGCTGAGGAATGAGATCTCTGGATTTGCTCAAAGCAACAATGAGAGCTTTTGTGAAGCTTGGGAAAGATTCAAGGGATTCCAAACTCAGTGCCCTCACCATGGTTTCAGTGTGGAGTCTTTGTTGAGCACATTGTATAGAGGAGTGCTTCCCAAGTTCAGAATGCTTCTTGATACAGCCTCCAATGGAAACTTCCTCAATAAGAATGTGGAAGAAGGCTGGGAGTTAGTTGAGAATCTTGCACAGTCTGATGGGAACTACAATGAGGACTATGACAGAACCATGAGGTAATCATCAACTGATCAAGAGGACAAGTACAAGAAGGATCTGAAAATGGTGAATGAAAAGCTTGATAAGATCTTGCTCAGCCAGCAAAAGTCTATTCATTTCATTGGTGAAGAAAAGCTTCCAGTTCAAGAGGGGGAGAATGAGTTTGCTGAGTTGTGCTATATGCAAAAACAGGGAGGATTCAAAAGCTACAACCAAGGAGGGTTCAAGAACAACAACCTCTCTTATAGGAGTACCAATGTAGCTAATCCTCTAGACCAAGTCTACCCACCTCAACAGCCTCAACAGCAGAATCACTATGTCCCCAAACAACAGCATCAGGTGTTCCAGCCCCAGTTGTGTCCCCCACCAGGGTTTCAGACTAACCAAGGCCAGGAACAAGACCTTAGAGCCATGGTGCAACAGCTGTTGATTGGTCAAACACAAGGGAAGATTGAGGAAGCCAAACAGTTTGCTGAGTTGAATCAAAGGCTCACATCTCAATACAATGATCTGAATATGAAGTTTGAGGGTCTGAATTCTAGAGTTAAGTACATAGAGAGTAACATAGCCTCCACTTCAGCTCCAAAAACCCAACCAACTCCCTGGTAAAGCTGTTCAAAATCCAAGGGAGTTCACAGCCAAAGCCATTCAAGTTCATGAGGAAGAAGTCACTGAGGACAAGGAAGTCCAAGTTTGGGGGAATTCATTAGTTACTGAAGCCCCAAGTGATGTTTGTGCAAAGCAATTGGAGCTCACACCTGAGCTCGACCACGGACTCGAGCAGCCACTCGACTGAGTGCATGCTCGAGTGGCCGATCGAGTGGCTGAATCAGAAGCTGTTAAACCTGCCAAGTATATTCCTCCTGCCTACAAGCCTCCACTACCTTTTCCTGGGCGTTTCAAAGCACAGAAGATTAAGGAATTAAGGGAGATCATTGAGAAAAAGGCAATGTTGGCTAAGCAACAAGAGGAAGAAAGGGTTTTGAAAGAAGAAGCTGTGGTTGAGAAAAAGGAAGAAGTGTTGGCTATACAAGAGATCACCATTGCTTACCAAGAAGAGGAGAGAGGACCTGCCTTGGAACAGTATGAACCATATCCTCTCTATAAAATTTTTTTGCTTGATTTGTCAAAGAAGAAGGCTGAAGCTCAAGATGAGAAGGATCTTGAGAACCTTGGAGGAGTGATCATCCCAATTAAGCTCAGTGATCCAAGACCATTCTATCTGCCTTGCACAATCAGTTACCTTCACTACAATCAATGCCTTTGTGGTTTGGGAGCTTCAACAAGTGTCATGCCGTATTCCATAGCTCAAAAGCTTGGAAGAACTGATTTTAAATCCACTAATCTCCATGTTTGCCTAGCTGATGGGTCAAACAAAGAAGTAGTTGGAAGGTTGGAGAATGTCCCAATCAAGATAGGAAGAGCAAGGATCCATACTGATTTTGTGGTCATAGAGATGGACAAAGAGCCTGAAGATCCAATCTTACTAGGGAGGCCATTCTTAGCCACTGTTGGGGCAGTAATAGATGTTAGGGAAGGTCTTGTGACCTTGAACATTGCTGAGGATACAGTCATGAAGTTCAACATCTATAACCCAACCAACCTTCCTACCATTGATGATCAACCCTTCACTATCAAGGAAATAGTTGATCATGAGGTTTTCAAGGATGGAGGAGACCCTAAGGCTGAGCTCTCTCTTCAAGATGATTCTGTGGAAAAGCTTAAGAGGTCAGTTCAAGAGCTGACTCGTATGGTTAAGGAGCTCCAAGTGAAGTTGAACAAGAGGTCTTTGAGGAAAGCAAGACCTAGGCTCAAAATCAAGAAGAAATCTGGTTTGAGTGTTAAGGGTGAGGTTATCAAGGATCAACTTCACAGTGACCAAGAGGTTCCAGGGAGGATTTCATCACCTCATTGGTATCTAGATCAAGTCTAAGAAGGAAACCAAAGTCAAGCTTAGTGACTCTACAAGCTCACTAGGGAGGAAGTCCCTAAGGTATCCTTTGTAAATATGCTTTAATTTCTTAGTAGTTTTGATATGTTTTCTTTTATGTTTTTGTTGGACAGGCTTTTTTTTTAGTGAGAATGTAGCTGGGTAAGGAGAGATTTGGACTTGGAGAAGGAGATTCACAAGCCCACTCGACCAGCCCACGAGAGGTACTCGACCGAGCTAGGGACTAACCAAAAGCCCATTCAATTCCCAAGCTTCTAGAACGATCGAGTGGAGGGAGAAAAGGAAGAAAAATTTTGAAATTTCAAATTTGGTCAAGGAGCTCGACCACGTACTGGTCGAGTGTGGGGTCGAGTGGCAGCAAAAAGTAGGTCAAAGATTCCCATTTCAAATTTGAATGGTATGGACGCTCCACCCTTGTTTCCTTGTCCCCTTAGCCTCTTTATATAGTCCTTGCACGAGTCTACATCTCTCACATGCTCTCATTTGCTCAAAACATCTAAATTCAAGTCTTAAAATCTCTCTCAAGTTCATCTTTTGCTCAAAGCTTAGTTCTTTCTAGTTTTTGGGTCACTAACCTATTAACTTTAAGCTTTGAGTCTATTCCTCTCATTTTTTGTTCAAAAATGTCTTCCAAGATCACTAAGAAGTCCAAACAAGCAGCTGCAAGCTCCAAGGATCGTCATGATGTTGGTTTAGAATCAAGAGAAGATGCTGGAAGGACCACTCGACGCCCCACTTGAGCATGCACTCGATCGAGTGGCCGTCCGAGTGGCCAACCGAGCCAGCCTGCGAGTTCCAGAAACCAAGTTGTTGAGGAGGATCCAGAGAGAACTGAAAGTGAGGAAGAAAGGCAGACAACTCTCCATGAGTTTATTAGGAGAGCAAGGGCCAAAGGGAAAAGGCCAGCTGTTGAGGTTGAACAAGAGGAGAATGAAAGTGAGAGTGAGGAAGAAGAAAGTGAAGAAGAAGAGTTGATGGATGATGGAGAAGCTGAGTCTTGTGGATTGTCAAAGAAGCAGCTTTATGATGCCTTCATGAGAATGGAGTTCCTGGGGACTAGATATCCACACAAGGAAACCATGGAGAAGCTAGCCATTGATGAGGATGTGGAGTGTCTCTTTGAGAAGAGCAACCTTACCAAGTTCATGGGGCTTTGTTTGGAGGGCTATAGAGAGGAAAGCTGTGAGTTCCTAGCCACTGTCAAGCTGCACACACATGTGAGGAAGGATGCTGAGTTTGGAGCTGGCCACATTTCTTTCACAATCAAGGGAAAGAATCATGAGCTCTCAATGAAGAAGTTGGCTAGTGTCTTTGGTTTTGAGGTTGGGAGCAATAGGAGTTTGATGGTACCAAGAGAAGAGCTGTATGCTGTGTGGGAAACCATTGGGGACAACAAGCTCTACTCATCCTCCAACTCCAAGAGCTCAAGGATAAGGAGCCCAGTCCTAAGGTATTTCCACAAAGCTCTTGCCAACACCTTCTTTGCTAGGAAGGAAACTGGGAACATCAATGAGGGAGAACTTAAGATGATTGACTTGGCTCTCAATGGAGTCCTCTTACAAGCAAGGAATGGCACCATCATTCTTGGGAGCACTGTGGAGACTGATCTTGCAATGGTGCTAATTGATCACATGATATACTTGAGAAGTTGGGTAGGCAAGTTGGAGAGCAAAGGCACAAGAGGGGCACTAACCATTGGAGGCATCATTACTCCAATCCTTCAAGCTGCCAAGATCACACTTAAGGGAGAAAGGGTGTCACCAAGGTGGATTGACTCCAGCTACCTAACCTCTACACTCATCCTAGCCAAGGAGATGCATCAAGGAAATCATATCTTTAACTTTGAGCTGCCAACAGTTGGGAAGCAACAAGTGATCCTACCAAACAAGGATCTAACTACCATTCAAGAAGGAGCCAATATTGACTTTTGGCCAGCTGATGAGTACTTGTTTGATGGAGTAGTTCAGCCTAGAGTTGATGCATCTGGAGATGTAGAGATGGTTGATGGAGAGGAGCAGTTCTACTTTGAGGACTATGAGCCCAACCCAAGGTATAGTAGAGGAGTGAGAGAGCATAGCAAGAGGTTGACATTGTTGCAAAGATGGAACAAGTGGAATGGAAAGAGGTTTGATAAGCTTAAGAAGAAGGTGAGCAACATGGCTAAATCCATCAAGGGTTTAAAGAAGGAGATTGCTGACTTGAAGAGTGGAAACTCTTCACAGACACCATCAAGCCCTTTGTGGAGGATTAGCTCAACTAGAGCACTATCTAGAGTTGCAAACCCTGTGGAACCAGTTAGAGCTTCAATGTATGAGCCAAACCAGAGGAAGAGGAGCTCAAGTACCCGAGAATAACAGTTTTCAAGGCACTCGACCAGGTCACTCGAGCACCCACTCGACCGAGCACCTTGGAGCCACTCGACCGAGTTCCAGCCAAGACCACCATTTGGCTTCCCATCTCCAGCTGCTTATCCAGGCTATCCAGGTTACTCTCCCATCCCACCCCAATACTTTATGGATCCAGCATTATACCAGCAGTTCAACCAGTACCAGGCTCAAGATTTGGAGACTCGCAGTCCAGCTCGACCCCCCCCCCACTCGGACACTCACTCGACCGAGTCCCGGTCGATTGGCATCGTCGAGCTGCCCCAATCACCTTCCTCCAGTCACCAGCAGGACCCCAGCTACACCTTTGATAGCATGCAGAAGGATGTGGACAGTTTCTTCTTCAATCCTTGAGGTAACACTATCACCGTACCATTGTACAAACCATAGCATTTCATATTTTGTGTTTTGTTTTAAGTCTTGAATCCTCAAACAAATTTCTTTCACCCAAGGGACTGTGTGATTTAAGTTTGGGGGAGGGTTTGAGATGGCATTTGACATTGTGTTTTGTTTTCTTATTTCAATTTTTTAGCATCATCATGTTAGTATTTGCATAGCATCTAAGGCATAGAAAAACCCTAAAAATTTGAAATTTTTTTGCAAAAAATCTTTATAAAAAAAGAGTGTTCATGTAGTTTACATTGCATATTTAAGTATTTTGTTTAGCATATAGGACTGTTTGCATTAGGGATCTATGATGACTTTGACCTTCTTAGCTTGCTAGATTCACCAAACTAGGATCAATGCCCAAGTTAATAGTACTTTGATGCTAGTTGAGTGGTTAGAAGCATAAGATTGAACCAAGCATTGAATTCCTGCATTGCATTTGGCCTAAATTGAAGCATGTTGTGATTTGATGCCATTTCCTATCTATAAGAACCTAATATTGACTGTTAATTATCAATATATGCATTGCTTCAAACTCATGGATACCATATACATATTTGGATCATCTTTCTCCTTTTGCCACTCTTGTTGATCCAAGTAGCTGATTTCACTTTTAAATCAGCTCCCCTACCCCTTAACCAAACCTTCTTTCAAGCCTTGTTTATTCTTGTGTGTGTGAGGCCTATTTTTGGGATTGAGCTTGGTAGAAAGTGTTAGGTTTGAACTGACAAGAGTAAAGCCTTGTGTAGTTCTAGTTTGTAATTTTCAAACTAGATAGGACTAGGTGATTCACTTGTTGGGTTTGGGACTTGGCAGTTAAGAAAAGAAAAGAAAGAAAAGAGGAAAAAGAGAAAGAAAAAGGGTAGAGTCTCTAAAAGGAGATTGAGTTCAAGTAAAAGCTAAAGTCTAGTGAAAGGATGGGAAGTAAAAATTGTTATCTAAGATGGTTCTAGTTAAAGAAAAGAAAAAAAAGCAAATAAGAGTCTAGCAAAATGCTTGTATGTCTTAAAAATAAGATAAAAAGAGAACCATAGCAAATCAGTAAGAATCCCCTATCCCACTAGAAAGTTCAAATAAGAAGCCTCTCCTAAGACTTGAAAACCAAAAGAGAAAAGGGTGAAAGAGAAAAGAAGAAGTTCAAAGGGTAGCACTAGGATCATTTGGGTGTAGATTGATAGGATAAAAACTTTGGATGCCTTTGGGTAGACAAGGTTTTGTTCTTGTATGTGTCTAAGTGTTCTTACCTTTAGCATTCTTCTCAAGCTCAATCCATTTTTAATGAGAGAACCTTGTTATTGTGAAACCCTTCTCTAAAGAAAGACCATCATTGTCTCTAACCCTTTTATTACCAAGCCAAATGAGTTTAAGCATTTCATAGAATTGATTCATGTTCTTGATTAATGAATGTTAAAGGAAATGGTTGATTTGAATGCATGTGGATAACCAAGGCTCAAATCAGTAAAGGTTGTGATTACTTGTCTAAAGTCTTTAAGTACAGCTAATTCACCTTGCATCTTAGTATTAGTAACTTGGACATTGATTCTAGCTGGTCTATAGGCATGCTTTAGGAGCTGAGATCCCACCTTTAAACCTCATCTACCTTCTTATGTCTTGTTTATTTGCTTGAGGGCAAGCAAAGACTAAGTTTGGGGGTGTTGATGTTCATATAATTTACCATGTTTTCCCTTAGTTTATTCACATCTTTTGCATCTTTTTCTATCCATTTTCACCATTATAGCATAGCTTTAGGACTAATCATGCATTAGAGTATAGTTGCATTGTATTTGCATCTTTTCATGCATTATCAGGTGATTTTGGAGCTCAAGGAGCATGGAAACAATCCTGAGGAGAAGTGAAGCAATCTTGAATGGAAAGCAAGAGAGTTAAGGCTGAAGAACCAAGCTCCGGAGTCCAGCTCGACCAAGCACTCGACCGAGTGGTGAGATGGACTCGACCGAGTGGAGGATGCACGAGAGAAGCCAGCTCGACCATGCACTCGACCAAGCACAGGGTCGAGTTGACCGATCCATTGACTGTTTTGTCTTTTAGCATTTTTAGGGCTTCCACCTCCTCTACTATAAAAGGGCCTGTACCTGCAGCCACCAAAGAATCCCGCTTTTTAGAATAGTCAAAACCTAGTTTTTACCCCTTTTGGGATTATTCCTTTTGCATTTTTTTCTTTTTATTTTTAGATCTTGTACTTTCTTAAGGAAAAAGCTAAATTCCTCAATATTGTTTGTTTCATAACTTTCTTAATATTGAGAATTCGAGTTTGATTCCTTCATCAATATTGTAGATCTTTGTTTCATCTTTCTAGTGATGCAATTTTCGTTTTTTTCTGGGTTTATGATTTTAATGTTCATCATGTGTTCTTGTCAGTAGTTCTCTAGGATCTTGAGGATGGGTTAGGCTGAGTTGATCTTGTGGTTTGTTTGATTTGGTCAAGCTTGATTGTTGTAGATCTCTTCTAGGGTAGATGATCTTAATCCTGATTCTATATCTGAGAGGGTAGGATCTGATTTCAAGCTTCTTAGCATCACACCAATGTTTAAGAAGCATAGATAAGGCTAGATCTAGAGCTTACCATTAGGCTTGCTAAAAGATTAGAGGTCTTGTTTGGTTTGAGATGTATTGCTTAATTCCTGCTTGTGTAGATTCTTTACTTTGTGAGAACAAGTCTAGAAGATGCTCAGGTTTGATTGTTTCTTGACCATGAGAGTAGGAGAAACTTGTTTTAGATTCATATGTCTAGAGATTAGCTCAAAGCTTGCTTGAGATTTGTTGACCAAGTTAGATAACCACAATGATCAGTTCAGCCCATGAATCCCTCCTCAAGGCCTTCTTTGTTTATTGATTTTTATCCCTTAATCGTGCTGTTTGATTGTTGTTTGATTTGGTTTAGCATTACTCTGTTTTTATTGCATTTCTCTGTTTCCCGGATTTGACCAGCTCGACCTAGCACTCGATCTACACTCGATCGAGTGCCTGCTCGAGTTCATCCCCAAATCTCTTGTTTATGCTTTATGATTGTCCTGTCTTACATTCTATCTACATTCTGTTGCATTTACTTATTGTCTTGTTCATTACTAGCTTGCATTAGTTAAGTTCTTGCATATTAGTAGTTTCTATTTCTGTTCTAGGTTCATAATCATTCTGTTTCTTTTACATTCAGCATCTAGTTCTTATAGTTTTACTTTCTGCACTTTACATTTACATCATAGGATTGTTAGTGACAAACATCCTTTCATATTGGCTTGACTTAGGCATAATATACACATCCTTAGTGATCACAACACTCAGATTGGATTGACACCTCTTATACTGCAACTGCATAAGGGGAATTGAAACACCCATCCATCCATTCATTCATCTTTGCATTCATCACACTTCCATCTTTCACCACACAAATATTCTTGTTTCAGACTTGATGAGGGATTCATGGGCTGGACTAATGATTGAGGTTATCTAAATTGATCTACAAGTCTCAAACAACTTGAGCTAATCTATAGACATATATATCTAAGACATGTTTAATCCACTCTCATGGCAAGAAACAATCAAACTCATGCATCTCTAGACTTTTTCTCACAAAGTGAAGAATCTACACAAGCAGGCATTAAGCAATATGTCACATACCAAAAAAGACCTCTAATCTCTTAGCAAGCCTAATGGTAAGCTCTAGATCTAGCCTTATCTATGCCTCTTAACATTGTTGTGATGCTAAGATGCTTGAAATCAAACCCTACCCTCTCAGATATAGGATCAGCATTAAGAACATCTAGCCCAGAAGAGATTTACAACAATCAAGCTTGACCAAATCAAACAAACCTCAAACACAACCCAACCTAACCCATCCTCAAGATCCTAAGCAACTACTCACAAGAACACATGATGAACATAAAGTCATAAACCCAGAAAACATCGAAGTTTGCATCAAATGAAAGATAAGACAAAGATCTACAATATTGAAAAAGGAATCAAACTCAAATTCTCAATATTCTGAAAGTTATGGAACCAACAAATATGAGGAATTCTTTGTTTTTCCCTTTAAAAGAAGTACAAGATCTAAAAAGAAAAGAGCAAAGGGAATAATTCCCTAAAAGGTAAAAACTAGGTTTCTGACTCTCTAAAAAGTTAGACTCTTTGTTGGCTGAGGGTATAAGGCCTTTAAATAGAAAAAGTAGTGGAAGCCCTAAAAATGCTAAAAGACAAAATAGCTAGATGGCTCGGCCAGCTCGACCCGGTGCTCGGTCGAGTGACAGGTCGAGTGGGCGGTCGAGTGAGACTCCGGACCTTGGTTCTTCAGGCTTAACTCTCTTGCTTTCCCTTCATGATTGCTTCACTTCTCCTCAGAATTGCTTCCATGCTCCTTAAGCACCAAAATCACCTGATTATGCATGAAAAGATGCAAATGCAATGCAACTATACTCTAATACATGATTAGTCCTAAAGCTATGCAATAATGGTCAAAATGGATAGCAAAAGATGCAAAAGAAGTGAATAAACTAAGGGAAAACAGGGTAAAATATATGAACATCAACACCCCCAAACTTAGACTTTGCTTGCCCTCAAGAAAATGAACAAGACCAAGAAGGTAGGTGAGGTTTAAAGGTGGGATCTCAGCTCCTAAAGCTTGCCTATAGACCAGCTAGAATCAATGTCCAAGTTACTAGTACTATGATGCAAGTTGAATGAGTTGTACTTTAAAGATTTTAGATAAGTTATCACAACCTTTACTGATTTGAGCCTTGGTTATCCACATGCATTCAAATCAACCATTACCTTTAACATTAATTAATCAAGAACATGAATCCATTCTATGCAATGCTTAAACTCATTTGGCTTGGAGATAAAGGTTTTGAGACAATGGTGGTCTCTCTTTACAGTAGGGCTTAACAATATCAAGGTTCTCTCATAAAAATGGATTGAGCTTTAGAAGAATGCTAAAGGTAAGAACACTTAAACACATACAAGAAGAAAACCTTGTCTACCCAAAGGTACCCAAAGTATTCATCCTACACTACAAGAAAACAGCCCATTCCCGACTGCAGTAAGAGTCGTGAATTTGCTGTTTACGACACCGTTACGACTAAAACGCGTAGTCGTAAATCCTTAGTCGGTAAAAGAATTAGTCGTAAAAATAGTCGTTATTTAACGACTATTATACGACTAATTTCCGTAGTCGTAAAAATAGTCGTAACAGAGTCATAAAAAATTACGACTACGATACGACAGAGTTACGATTAACCAGCAATTATATAGGCAGTTGTAAAGGAGTCGTTGTGTAGTCGTAACAGTTTAAGACTCTTTTACGATGGATTTACGACTACTAATGATATACAGTAATTTTGCTTATAGTCGTAACGTAGTTGTAACCTACTTTTTGATTTACGACTATTTGGCGACCATCCTAAACAAATTGATAATGTAATTTTAGTTTGTTTAGTGACTAATGTATTGTGGAAAACAAATTTATAAATGTTTTAAATTGAAATTGGTACCTGTTTCTCAAAATATTATGAAACCAATATTGTAAATAGAACAGAAACAAGATTAAGACAATAAAGTCATATTAACCATGATTTATAATACAAACCAAAAGACCAAGTTTCTCATAAGATAAATATACCAACCAAAAGAGACAAATGCATACCAAGTATACATGTGTCTCAACAAAAGAGACAAGTTCAACAAAAGAGACAAGCTCAACAAAAGAGACAAGCTAATTAGTTAGGTCTATGAAATTGGAGGTGAGAAGTTAACCTAAAAAGCATCACAGCTTGAAGATGGAGAAGGAACCGGATTTGAAGGTGGAGCTGTTGTAGGAAGTGTGGTTGAGAGTGGCTTTGTGGTTGCTTCAGCTGACTGAGTCTTCATAAACTCTATAAAGGCAGGGTCAGTTTTGCGCAGGTACTTCTCCACTAAGGACAAATTCTCTAACGTGTCCTTCTGCTCAGCCACAGCTTGGAAATGTAGTGCTTCACGGGCAGCAAGCTCTGCATCACGAGCAGCAACCTCTGCGTCACGACGAGAATTATAAGCTGCCTGCTCTTCAATTTGACGTTAAGTTTCCCTCATTTGCTCTTGCAATGACTGAAACATTGTAGACTCTTGTTGTTGGTTTTCCATGCCATTGAGAAGAGGTTGAAGAGTATGCTTAAGACTTCCAATTCCATACATGTTTCCTCGTGAATCTTTCTGAGTAGACTACAAGAAAACAAAGAGAAAAACACTACATCAAGAGGCTGTAGAAATCGAAAGATAATTCAATGTAATCATCTGAATAAAGATATTTACCTGAATAAAGATGTTTGTGTAATCATCTGCTGTGAGCTCTGGAGGCTGTGAAGTATGTTTCCCAAGGTCGGACAACTTCTGCTGCAAGTTATCTCATAATTGAGAGAGATTTGCTCCGCCTTCCGGTCAACATAAGTACCATCTGGCTTGGTATGTGTCTTAATAAAAACCTCACCAAAACTCACCGGTCTTCCCAATTCCCTTTCCTACAATGTTACAAAAGAATCAAGGGTTATGACATCATTTAAAGCTCCAAATGTAAAGAATTTATGGGTATATAAATTTTACTAACCATTTCGGTATGGATTTGTTGATAAGACGTTGGCCCTGATAAGTGGACGTGAGGACCAAGACCACCACGATCAGACATACAGGCTTTAGAGTAGGTGAGACTCCTTTGTTGTGCTTCTTCAGTCTCCCAATAATCAACCATTTCTTTCCAAATAGTATCTCTGATCCATTTTGGTCGCTCTCCACTAGTCTTGACATTGGAAATCATGTCTTTCATCCGGCGTTGGTAGATGAGCTCGAAAAACTGTTGAACTGTCCCAGTAATCAAAGGATCCCATGTGTGTGTTTTCTACATAGCAAAGACAATATAATGATGTTAGTGAAAACTCAACAAGTAAACCTATATGTGAAAAGGTTAAGAGAGAAGAAAACTGTTCAGCAAACTCGATGAACCATCTTTGTTGTCTGTTCCAAGGCACACATGTCCAGCTGTAGTATGGACCATCAAATTTATTTGTAAAAAGTTTAGTAATGCTCCTTACCAGTCGCGATTTTTCGTCGCGAGTAAACCTGCAAACACAAAAAAGGAAAAAAGATGTCAATGTTCTAAAACAACACAAAAGAGATGTCAAAACAGATTGAGTACTTATACTTATGTATATATAGGACCAACACAAAAACAGAACCTATTAAGAACAACCAAAACAGACATATAGGACCAAAACAAAACAGATGTCAAAGATTGAGTACTTATACATATATAAAGGACCAACACAACACAAAACCTATTAAGAACAATAAAAAAAGACATCAATGTTCTAAAACTAACCATCAAAGAGCATCACAGACCATTACACAACAGCAAAAAATTATTTTACTTAAGAATCGTGTATATAATTTTACTTAAGAGTCGTGTAAAATAATTTTACTTAAGCATCACAGACCATTACACATCACAGACCATTACCATCAAACAACAACAAAGAATTATTTTAGCATCAAACAACAGCTCATTAGAAGATAGTATTTATACCAGGTTGTGTTTGGCATCGGTGTGGGGAGAGGACGGTGGTAAACTTCTCACAGTTTGGCACTCTAAGCAGGGCATTTAGAGTGATAATCGTGTCCTCCTGGAGCTCCGGATTTGAAGCCTCAGAACTTTCATGGTAGTTGTTACCGTGAGATGATGGACGGCTCTGAGCTTGAGAGTTCTCAGCTGGAGACGGTGGAGCGTTTTGTAGTGGATGATCTTCGTCTAGAGACTGTCGCGGATTGGTATGGACCTCCTCTGACGAAAGAGGCTGTTGAGTCTGACGTTTTTGGTTCACCGAGGTCTGGAAAAGAGTCTGTGGCGGTGGATAGTTGCGGATCTGTGGTGCTCCTGATGGTGAGGGTCTAGGGAAAACGTGGTCTTGCTCTTGGGGTGTTTGAGGCTGGGGCAAATCTGCTGCCGGCGTAAAGTTATATTATGGCGGTAGAGGGTTTGGTCTTCTCGCTTCCTTGATGGGGGTCGACCGTTCGGTTCTTTGGAAGAAATTACGGTCCATCTTCCTCTTTCTTCCTCGCTTAACTGGAGCTTTGGTCAGAGCCTTAGTTGCAGATTGAGTTGGAGCCATCGTGAAGAAGAGAATCAGAGACAGATAAGAGAAATCGGGAGACTTTCGGAGTTTGTTTCGAAGAGTAATCGAAGAGGAGAGTTTCGGAGTTATCGAAGAGAAGAGGAGAGTGTCGATGAAATTAGGGATTAGGGATTTAGGTTTTGGTTTTGGGGGAAAAATAAGGGTTAAGTATAGGGGAAATCGAATTAATTTGGTTTTGGGGGAAATTATTTTGGTTTCCCGGGTTAAGGGGAAATTATTTTGGGTTAGGGAGAAATTATTTTGGTTTCCCGGCTTAGGGGAAAATTATTTTGGGTTAGGGGGTAATTATTTTGGTTTCCCGGGTTTATTTGGGTTGAGATTAATTAATTAATATTTTCTTAATTTAGTCGCTAATTGGTCGCTAATTAGTCGCTAATTAGTTACTAATTAGTCACAATAATTAAACTAAAAGTTTAATATTTAGAAACTAAATATTAGTCATAACTAAACTAAAAGTTTAATATTTTGAAACTAAAAGTTTAATATTTAGAAACTAATTAATATAAACACATAATTATCTATTTAGAAACTAATTAATATAAACAATTTAATATAAACACATAATTATCTATTTTAATACTACATAATTATTAATAATATTTGATACAAGCATATCCAAATTGATACAAATATTTTACACAAGCATAATTAGTTAGGAAGATCTTCGTCTTCATCTACTTCATCATTTGAAAATGATAAATTACACTGAAATTCATCTTCTGGTTCTGCATCTTCGACAGCATAATCAAGATTTATTGGTTCATTTATTTCTTCTAAATTATCTAAAACCAGATCTTCAATAGTAGTCACCAATACATCATCATCATTTTCTCTTTGCAAAAGAGTCGGTTCTTTGTTCTCATATTCTCCTGCAATGTTTCCCCTCGGATTAACTTTTAAAAACATTGAGTCATTTCTTCCTTGGTTTCTTTGTGTATGGGTAGGGAATATAGCAAACTTGATGCGCGGGAAGGCTGTTTAGGAATATCAACACAAATATATATATTATCGACATTAAAAAAATAATATATATATATATGTACGTAGCTAGAATAAATGGTTCACATTTATTATATTTTCTCGATGATAGAACATCTACAACGCCACCATTGCTCATTCGAGTGCCTCTACCCATAACAGGGTCATATCACTTACACTTAAAAAGTGTGATTCTCAAATTGACCATCCCCTCATACTCGAGTTCTATGATATCAATTAAAGTCCCGTAGAAATCCGCTGCATCGGATGCATCAGTGTAATTTTCACCTTTAACACAGACTCCATAGTTACAAGTCTTTCATCCAACACCATGATCACGTGTATGAAATAAGTATCCTCTTGTAAAATACATTGGCCATGTTTTGACCTTGTTCAAAGGTCCATGCACTATCTCTTGAACCCAGGTAGGAAATGGATTTGTGGCATTCCAGTAAGAAACCTGCATATTAGTCATAATATTATATTAGAATTATTTATAATATATAATAAAAATATTTTAAATAAGGATTAAATAAAGGCATACATAATCTTTAACCCATAAATGATATTCGTCAGTTCTTTTGGTGGAGAGTTCTTTTTCCCAAAGTCCTGGATATTTTGCACCAATAAAATCCTCGAACATACTATATATACAAGACCAACACAAATATATGAGAATTTTTTTTTTGTGGATTATATATATAATAAAGTTTATTTTACTTAATCAATATAAACTTAATTATACATCTCAATTGGCTGAAAATAGTCACAATTTCTTAAAACATATGCATGTGCGCATTGATAGTGTCTTTCAGACAGCCATACTTCATTCATTCTCCACTTGAACGGCCGATGTGAGTAAATATGTTGGGATTTCAAGAGAGATAGCTCTTGACAAAGGAGAGACAACTCCCAATGATTGAATCTCCTTATACCCACAACAAACTAACTCGATCTCAAGGGGAAGAAGAGGACATCAACTTGTGATGAACTTTTCATAAAATAGCTAGATAGAACCCAAATACTAGAGAGTAAGTGATTCTATGAAGGAGAAGCACTAATTTTAGACTTATCCTCTTCTATTATCACAACACTTAGAGTTTGTGTACTTAGGAGAAAGGGGAATAAGAATCAGTAATCTAGGCTATATGAAAGAGTAAATAAGAAGAGTTTAGGTGATATTTGAGAAGAGAATCGGCTGCCTTACCGGTAAGGCCGAGCTGCACAAGAAAGAAGAGAAGCGGCCGGTAAGGCCATGAGCCTTGAGTCTTGACCAGCTTTGGGAAGCTTGATTCGCGTGTCTTCACCATCACACTAGTGTGAAGACACCTCTAAGCCATTAGAAGAGCTGTACTCTTTTTCCTACTTCGGGTTTGTCCCATTGGGTTTACCGAAGAGGTTTTAACGAGGCAGCGACGCTAGTGCATCTCGACTTCGTTCCCACTTGGCTCGTGATCTTGAAACACCTAAAGAAAGACTTAGGAGCCAAGGAAGTGAAGATTACCACCACGTCCCAGCCAATGACGTGGCAATCCTATCCCCTTCCTTTCCTTTCTTTTGAATTTCTTCTTGAACCTTCTTTGACCGTTGGATTGGTCTTTGCTTTACTTTACTTTTGCTTTTGCTTTTGGCCATGTGTATGGTTTAGATCATGGCCACGTCCCTAGGGTTTTTAGAGTCTCCTTATGTAAGCCTCACTATATAAAGGCATCAACCCTCATTGTAAAAATCAGACTTGAAAGAAATAGAAATTTTCACATAGAGAGATTCTTTGTTCTTGTCTCACCTCTCTCCTTAGCTCAAGTCCGGGACTTGGCTCTTGAGAAACCCTAAGAGATTCTCGAACCGGGTTCGTAATCTCTTAGTTGACCGTATCAAGAGGAGAGCCAGCCCTCTTGTGTCGTCACATCAATCCAACTCTATCCATTGACCATCTCTTTCGTTCCACCACCACAACCTCGAGTCCTTTGCCATCAGTTCTCGAGTTTATCTTCGATCCACTTCGCAACCTCGAGTTTCTTTCATCACAAGACCTCGAGTTCTCCATCCTCCACCTCTCGCGTTTCATCGTGGCTTCCGCCTCATCTCTCCGACAGTCGCAGCCGTTCCGGTCAGCCTCATCCGTACGTTTGACACGGCTTCACGTCCGTTCTCGCAAACTGCTCGTTGGTTCCTCCTCTATCTTTGTTTCAGTCGTTTGAATCCTCTCTGGATTAGACTCCTTGAAGCTTGGCCGAGGGAACTTCCATCGATTCCAACTTGACCGAAGCCGCACTCCTCCCTCGCTCCGTAGCCGCGTCCGCGGGTCACATCAGTTGGTATCAGAGCTCTAAAAGCTCCTGACTTCAAAGGTTGTGTCTTTCTAACACACAAACTCATCTCTTTGGTCAAAGTTTGGATCTTGAGCTTTTGTGTTAGTTTTGTTAGCTTTGTATTGTCTCGCTTGTGTAGTTAGTTCTTTGGTTTAATTTGGTGTTGAGTTGTGTTGTTAGTAGGTTCGTTTGTTTTTGTGTTTTAGGTTGATAGTTTTCCATTTCGTTTCTAGCTTGTTCTTGATCGCTCTAGTTTGTTCTTGCTGTTCTTGTTTGTTCTCGTTTCTAGTTTGTTCTTGTTTGTTTTAGTCTGCTCTTGGTCGTTCTTGTAGCTCTTATGTTCTTGCTGTTCTTGTTTTGTTCTTGAGTGTTCTTAGTTGTTTTGTCTAGATCTTTTATAGTTTGAGTTGCTTTTTGTTTTGTTGTTATAGGGTGTTAGATTCGTGTGCTTTGTTTCCTTTGTTGCTTTTTGTGTTTTTACTTTCGTGTTTGGTAAATTTAAGGGAGTAAAAGTAATTTGGTTTCTACCACTTGCTTTCTACTTCAAATTTTAGCCAAGCGTTTGAATTTCAAACTGGTCAAAACCGTGTTGAATTTCTTGTGTGGTCTAGGATTAGTTGCTTTTGTGTGTAGAGAGATTAGCCACCTCTAAAGGCTTTTGGTCAAGACCACAAAAATTGTGGACGTGGATAGCTTCCCTTTGAACCTTGTGGTCCATAGGAGAGTTGTCTTCTTGGCTTTTAGTAACTTGCTTTTACTTTTGCTTTTGGCTTTAGTAGATAGAGTTGCATCATATTGTTAGTTTGTTCCATTTCGTCATTTGGTTTAATTTGTTGCATTTGTGGCATTGTTCATCATTTTATCTAGGTTGTTAGCTTTCATTACATCTTGATTCATCCTTGTTTGCATCATTGTTCATCTTTGTTGCATCATTGATCATCTTGTTTGCATATAGAACGAAATTGCTATAGTTTTGTTTTAGGATTTGTTTTTCTTTTCTTTTGCGTCATAAAGCAATCTTTGTCTTTTTGTGCTTTTTGCTTTTGCTTTTTCTTTTGTTTTTGTTTGAGTCTTAGGATTGAATTTTCTTGAGCTGTCTTCAATCTTTTTGTTGTTGAGATAAATATCTCCTTGTGGTCCATTGAACTCAAGATACTCACGAGTAATCCTTGTTTTTATTTTCGAGGTACACACCTCGCTTGGCCAGCACACCGCGTACGGACCAAGCCGCGTCAGCGAAGAACCCTCCGGTCACCGTTGACCGTCGTCCCTCTGCCGTGCCACCATCAACCGCCCAAGCCAACCGAACCGCCGACGACTTCCGACAGCCGTCCATACCATCGACTGCACCTCATTCCAAAGCCGTCACCAAGATCGCGAACAACTTGCAATGCTTGATCCTACACTAATCTAGCATGGAGTTTGTTGAAAGCGAATACGGAGCAGAATCGTGGTGTGATGAAGAACTTGGCCTGGAACCGGAGCAAGAGGCCACCGGCGACGAATATAGGTCCGAAGAGGACTATGGCAAGGAGTTAGATCAAGGAGAGCTCGAACGTGGATCGCCAGCCTGTTATTGGCCGTCCTTATCACGAGCTACCCGCGTTGAAGAACCAAGGGCGAGCCTATTTGAAGACTCCGATAGTGATGACTGGGTCGCGTACACCAAGAAGCCGAGGCACCGATCCATAAGAAGAAAGGAGCCTATTCCCAAGCCACCCAGCACAACAGACGCGCTGATCTCGCTCCAACACACGCTTCGAGATCTCAATGACAGGCTCGACCGGATTGAGTCAACAACAGTTCGTCAACGGGCCGAGAGAAGCTCGTGTGGTCACCAAGGTCGCAATCAAGGCATCCCTACCTGGTCACCAAGTGCTCCTACGCGAAGACAGACTCCACGGCACCGGTACTATGAGCCACTGCCTACACCGGTTCCGCGATCACGGCACCATTCGGCTTATGTTGAGAAGCCAAGCAGGCCGTATGCGCGCTCAACTCAACTCCAAGCACCAGTTCCTATGCCGTCCCCGCGAATAAGCCGTAACTCGGCCCCTGCCGAGAGGTCAAGGACTTATGCGCCCCTAGTGCAGTTCCGCGAACCGCCAGCACGATACAAGGAACCATTCCAGGAAGTGGTCAGCGCCGCGACCTTACCAAGTCCAAGGAGTTTTGTGCCGCCAGTTCAGCACCGTGACCTGCCCACACCGTGCAAGGAACCGGCCAAAGGAGGAGTTCGAGCCGAGGAAAAGCCAAACCCGGAAGCGCCGAGGACGAGCATCGAACATCACGCAGAACAAAACCGACTAGACGTTCAGCCACCACCTTCGGAGCAAGACATGGAGCAAGAATCATCTTTCGGGAAGCGTGACAATTCACTGGGCGAGGCCAAAGAGGAGTCAGGCCGTGTGTTTAATGCCATAAACGACGATTGCTTGTTAATGGAGAGTTTCAAGCAAGCTGAACCACCAAAGATGGCCACTGAGAGGTCTGTCCATCCAGTGATATTTTTGACTACTTTGAGTAGTACGCTCCAGCTGGGAGTTGCCAAGACCTCGAGTTCTCCATCCTCCACCTCTCGCGTTTCATCGTCGCTTCCGCCTCATCTCTTCGACAGTCGCAGCCGTTCCGGTCAGCCTCATCCGTACGTTTGACACAGCTTCACGTCCGTTCTCGCAAACTGCTCGTTGGTTCCTCCTCTATCTTTGTTTCAGTCGTTTGAATCCTCTCTGGATTCGACTCCTTGAAGCTTGGCCGAGGGAACTTCCACCGATTCCAACTTGACCGAAGTCGCACTCCTCCCTCGATCTGTAGCCGCGTCCGCGGGTCACATCAATTAGAGAGGAGATGAGTGTTGAGAGAGACATTCTCGATTTGGTGATGGTGAAAGCGACTTCTTCCTTCCTTTCACCAACCAAGGGAACACGTGATCTCTTCCTTCCTTCCTTGACCATTAGATTCTTCCTTCTTTCCTTTCCTTGTGACCGTTAGATCCTTCTTCCCTTCCTTGTGAGATATTTCCTTCTTCCTTTCCTTGTGAGATATTTTCTTCTTCCTTTCCTTATGGGCCTCTTTCTCATAAGGCTTTTGTTATTCTTCTCACATTGCACTCATGGCCTTGCTAACCTCTCTCCTTGCTCACACGGCCCACACGGCCTTACCAGCCTCTCTCACTGTGTTCGCGGCCTTACTTGCCGCTCTCATTCCACTCATGGCCTCACCGGCCACTCTTCTTATGCTCATGGCCTTACCGGCCGCTTCTCTTCTTTCTTGTGCAGCTCGGCCTTACCGGTAAGGCAGCCGATTCTCTTCTCAAATATCACCTAAACTCTTCTTATTTACTCTTTCATATAGCCTAGATTACTGATTCTTATTCCCCTTTCTCCTAAGTACACAAACTCTAAGTGTTGTGATAATAGAAGAGGATAAGTCTAAAATTAGTGCTTCTCCTTCATAGAATCACTTACTCTCTAGTCTTTGGGTTCTATCTAGCTATTTTATGAGGATTTCATCACAAGTTGATGTCCTCTTCTTCTCCTTGAGATCGAGTTAGTTTGTTGTGGGTATAAGGAGATTCAATCATTGGGAGTTGTCTCTCCTTTGTCAAGAGCTATCTCTCTTGAAATCCCAACATGGTATCAGAGTCAAGTTATGTTCTTGGTGAATCAAACTCGTTCTCAAAGTCAGTCTTGTAATTTCTCTTAGGAGTTAGCTTAGTTAAAGTTTTTAAACTCGCTTAGCTTAGGATTCTTTAAAGGTTTAATTT
Source organism: Camelina hispida (assembly GCA_023657505.1). NCBI lineage: Eukaryota > Viridiplantae > Streptophyta > Magnoliopsida > Brassicales > Brassicaceae > Camelina > Camelina hispida. The sequence goes on from CP094637.1 coordinate 26,203,212, forward strand.
TTGGCTTTAATTGTTCAATCGATTCTCTAGCAGCTCAATGTTGAGAAAGCTTGGTCTCTGGTCTAGTTAGAGTTTGTAGACCAAGTGTGTGAAGAGAAATCGATCTTAAAAGGCCTCATCTTTATGCTTTACCGATTTGGTAAAAGCTTGATTCAATTGAGGTAGTGATGAACCGATGAGCAAATTGTTTTGTTCATGGTGAGGATTCATGGTTCTTTTAAGCTTGTATGAGCCACGAAATTCTTATCCTCTCAGATTAGTCAAATAGATTAAAGCTGGTCCAAGGATGCATTCTTTTAACCGATGGACAAAAGGTTGTTCCAAAGGCTCCTTTCTTCCTTATTTGCTTTTGACTACGAAAAACATCTTCTATATGTGATTTCGTGGATCTTAAGGCCTTTACTCTTGGAGAACACTCTGTTTAGGTGATTCTACCATGATTATGTCTTTAAACCGTGGAAAATTCATTATCCAACGGTCCTTCGAAGCTCCAGCCACTAAAACGCCCATGTTCTTGAGTAAACACACACCATAGAGTGATACTCTCTAAAGTTCTGGGCTGTTCAAGGCTGTTTTAAAGCTTCTTTCAACTCAAGAAAGCAGAGTCAGACTCTGTCCATAAGAACTCTTGAGCAAATTCTCCCCATCGCTTTAGTTCTTTGAGCTCAAGTATTCTTCCATACACTTGCTCATACTCTTATACTCTATACTCTTGGTTACTTATTCTCATATTCTCCATTTATACTCTCACTTATTCTCTATTTCTCTTTTATTTTCAGTAATATACTCTATTCTCTAATCTCTCACAATCTCTTGTTTTAGAATCTGTCCCATTGAATTTGGTTTCAGTTTCAACCTTGAAGATTGTGTTGAGCTCGCTTGCTATCTCAAGAAGATGTGGCGAGGTTTAAGGCTACAAGAAAGCCACAAGAAGGCGAAGCACAATGCCTGGAGTTAGAAACACGGGCCATCAAGTCTTTGTTAAGCTGGTGGAAGGTGATGAATCAGCTTAAGAGCGTGTGTGATAGTGCCAAGTTATTGATCGGATGTGCACAAGACTTTAAGGAAGGTCATGCAAAAGGTTTCAAGTGAAATGATGAGGTTTCAGCTCATCATCAAGTAAAGGTTGCGGGGGAGATCGACTTTCAAGTGACTTCACCGCACTTCGAAGAATCTGGTTTCAAATTCTCGACCACAAGCAAAAGCTTTACTACAAGCTTTGCCGGAGCGTCTCAAAGATCGACTCGGACGAAAGCCTTTCACTGCGATTCAGCTTCCGCGTTCTTCACAAAAGTTCTAGAACATAGAGTCTTCTTGCCATTGGAAGTGGAATCATACCAATCCGAGCAACCGTTCGAAAGTTATGTTCGATTCAGTGGACATATATCATTCTGAAGCGACTTCTTTCTTCCTTTCACCAACCAAGGGAACACGTGATCTCTTCCTTCCTTCCTTGACCATTAGATTCTTCCTTCTTTCCTTTCCTTGTGACCGTTAGATCCTTCTTCCCTTCCTTGTGAGATATTTCCTTCTTCCTTTCCTTGTGAGATATTTCCTTCTTCCTTTCCTTATGGGCCTCTTTCTCATAAGGCTTTTGTTATTCTTCTCACATTGCACTCATGGCCTTGCTAACCTCTCTCCTTGCTCACACGGTGATGTTCATATATTTTACCATGTTTTCCCTTAGTTTATTCACATCTTTTGCATCTTTTGTTAGCCATTTTCACCATTATTGTGTAGCTTTAGTACTAATCATGCATTAGAGTTTAGTTGCATTGCATTTGCATCTTTTCATGCATAAACAAGTGATTTTGGAGTTTAAGGAGCATGGAAGAAATGCTGAGGAGAAGTGAAGCAATCATGAAGGGAAAGCAAGGGAGTTAAGGCTGAAGAACCAAGGTCCAGAGTCCAACTCGACCGCACACTCGACCAGACACTCGACCGTGTGCTTAGGAGGACTCGACCGAGTGGAGAATGCACGAGAGAAGCCAGCTCGACCTGCCACTCGACCGAGCACATGTCAAGTTGACCGAGCCGTTGACTACTTTGACTTTTTGTATTTTTTAGGGCTTCCACTCCCCTTCCTATATAAAGCCTTGTACCTGCAGCCACAAAAGGATTCCAGCTTTTTAGATATTCTCAAAAACCTAGTTTTTACCCTTTTGGGAATTACTCCCTTTTGCACTTTTATTTTTCTTAGATTTTGTACTTGAAAAAGACTAAATTCCTCAATATTGTTAGTTTCATAACTTTCTTAATATTGAGAATTTGAGTTTGATCCTTTCATCAATATTGAAGATCTCTGTTTTATCTTCCTAATAATGCAAGTTTCAATATTTTCTGGGTATTTGACTTGTTTAATCATGTATTGTTGTGAGTAGTTTGCTTAGGATCTTGAGGATGGGTTATGAAGGATTGATCTTGTGGTTTTTGTGATTTGGTCAAGCTTGATTGTTGTAGATCTCTTCTAGGCTAGATGTTCTTAATGCTGATCCTATATCTGAGAGGGCAGGATCTAATTTCAAGCTTCTTAGCATCACACCAATGTTTAAGAAGCATAGATAAGGCTAGATCGAGAGCTTACCATTAGGCTTGCTAAGAGATTAGAGGTCTTGTTTGGTTTGAGATGTATTGCTTAATGCCTGCTTGTGTAGATTCTTTACTGTGTGAGAACAAGTTTAGAAGATGCATAAGTTTGATTGTTTCTTGACCATGAGAGTGGGAGAAACTTGTCTTAGATTTATATGTCTAGAGGTTAGCTCAAAGTTTGCTTGAGATTTGTTGACCAAGTTAGATAACCACAATGATTAGTTCTTCCCATGAATCCATCCTCAGGACCTTCTTTATTTACTGATTTTAAAGTCTTAATCCTGTTGCTTGCTTGTTGTTTAATTTGGTTTAGCATTACTCTGTTTTCCGGATTTGTATAGCTCGACCTCTCACTCGACCTACACTCGGTCGAGTGTTTGCTCGAGTTAATCCCCAGAACTTTGTGTTTTATGATTTGTGATTGCCTTGTTTCATTCTAGTTGCATTTCTGTTGCATACATTTAGTTTTCAGTTCATTGATTGTCTTGCATTAGTTCATTAGCATAGTTTCTATTTCTGTTCTTGCATCATTACTGTTATAATCATTCTGTTTCATTTGCATTTAGTTCTTAGTTCTTGTAGTTTACTTTCTGCATTTTACATTTTCATCTTAGGATTGTTAGTGACAAACAATCTTTACATTTGGCTTGACTTAGATTGATATTCATATCTTAATTGTTCACAAACACTCATTTAGGATTGACACCTCTTATACAGCAAGTGCATAAGGGGAATTGAAACACCCATCATTCCATATCTCACCATTGCATACACTTCCATCTTCCATTCATCATCTTTCATCACACCCACAAATAGCTTGTTTCAATTTGGCGCCGTTGCCCATTTGAGTGTGTTTTTGTGACATTTAGGATCCATATTAGTCTAAGATTAAGTTCGTTTATACACTTGTGAAGTTGCTGTATTTGAATCTCCTGTTTCTGGGTTGAAGTTCCATTTCAGGTACCACTCGACCAGTCACTCGACCACCACTCGACCGAGTCGTGATCGAGCACTTGCTCGAGCCAGACGCCAGATCTCTATAACCATCAGTTTCCAGTCAACTTGACCACCTACTTGAGCCTGTGCTCAGTCATGTGCCTGGCAAAGATCGTTTGTGTTTGTTGATGCACACAAGGTCTAAAGGAAAGGACCATCTTCTTAAGCATATTGACAACATCCACAAGTTGACCAAGAGTTTGGGAACTAAGCAAAGGAGAGTTGTTCAGGAACAACAAGAGGTTATAGTAGCTATGGATCAGCAGGATCAGGTTCAGAGACCAAGGAACATTGGTGCTGGAGATGCACCCAACACACACAACCAAAGAGCTGGTATTGTGCCTCCAACTGTTGCCAACAACAACTTTTTGATCAAGAGTGGATTGATCTCAATGATTCAGGCTAATAAATTCCATGGATTGCCAATGGAGGACCCACTTGATCACCTTGATGAGTTTGACAGGATATGCAGCCTTACCAGGATCAATGGTGTGAGTGAAGATGGCTTTAAGCTAAGGTTGTTCCTTTCTCACTTGGGGACAAGGCTCACTTATGGGAGAAGACTCTTCCTACTGGTGCAATCACTACTTGGGATGCTTGCAAGAAGGCTTTCTTGGCCAAGTTCTTTTCCAATGCTAGGACTGCTGGATTGAGGAATGAAATTTCTGGGTTTGCTCAAAGGAACAATGAGAACTTTTGTGAAGCTTGGGAAAGATTCAAAGGGTACCAGACTCAGTGTCCTCACCATGATTTCAGCAATGAGTCACTCCTTAGCACATTATATAGAGGAGTGCTTCCCAAGATCAGGATGCTTCTTGACACAGCTTCTAATGGCAACTTCCTCAACAAGAATGTGGAAGAAGGATGGGCATTAGTTTAGAATCTTGCTCAGTCAGATGGCAACTATAATGAAGACTATGATAGGACCATAAGGAGTTCCTCAACTGATCAAGTGGACAAGTACAAGAAGGATTTGAAGATGGTCAATGAGAACCTTGACAAGATACTCCTCAGCCAGTCCAAATCCATTCACTTCATTTGTGAAGAAGAAGCTCCAGTTCAAGAAGGAGAGACTGAGTTTGCTGAGTTGTGCTACATGCAAAACCAAGGTGGATTCAAGGGCTACAACCAAGGTGGTTTCAAGAACAACAACCTCTCTTATAGGAGTACCAATGTAGCTAATCCACAAGACCAAGTCTACCCACCACAACAACCTCAACAGCACCAAAACTATGTCCCCAAACAACAGCATCAGGTGTTCCAGCCCCAGTTGTGTCCCCCACCAGGGTTTCAGACTAACCAAGGCCAAGAACAAGACCTTAGAGCCATGATGCAACAGCTGTTGATTGGTCAAACACAAGGGAAGATTGAGGAAGCCAATAGGTTTGTTGAGCTGAACAGGAGGATAACAGATCTTTACAGTGACCTCAATACTAAGTTTGACACACTAACTTCAAGGATTCTGACACTAGAAAGTCAACAGGCTTCTACCTCTAAGAAAAAGAACAACAAGGGAAAAGCTATTGTGCAATCTATATAGTGTGCTAATGCCATCAATTTGCGCAGTGGACGGGTTCTACCAGCACGTCAGGCGCCTTACCAGACACTGAGGACAATGTGGAACAGGTTGGGGAGGATTTTAAAGAAGAAGAGACTCAGGTCAAAAACAGTGTTGAACTCGACGTGCCACTCGACCAAGCACTCGACCGTGTGCATGATCGAGTGCCTGATCGAGCAGCTGCTCAGGAGAATATCAAACCAGTTATTTCCAAGGAAAAGGAAGCTCGGTTCATTCCTCCTCCTTACAAGCCTCCATTACCTTTTCCAGGGAGGTTTAAGAAGCAAATGGTTGACAAGTACAAAGCATTGTTTGACAAACAAGTTAGAGAGATTGAGCTTAGGATGCCTTTGATAGATGCTTTTGTGATGATTCCTCCTTACCAGAAGTTCTTGAAAGATGCTGTGATGGAAAGGATTAAAGAAGTTAAGGGGATGGTACATCTAAGCCATGAGTGCAGTGCCATAATCCAAAAGCAAGTGAACCCCCAAAAGTTGAGAGATCCTGGCTCCTTCACTATACCTTGCTCAATAGGCCCTTTGACCTTCAACAGATGCCTTTGTGACTTGGAAGCCTCAGTAAGCCTCATGCCTCTGACAGTTGCAAAGCGCCTTGGATTTACAAGCTATAGACCATGCAATATATCTCTAATCTTAGCTGATAGATCAATAAGATTACCACATGGAGTTTTGGAGGATCTCCCAGTTAGAATTGGAGCAGTGGAAGTTCCAACAGACTTTATAGTCCTGGAAATGGATGAAGAGCCAAAAGATTCCTTGATTTTGGGGAGACCTTTCCTTGCCACAGCAAGAGCAATAATTGATGTGAGAGAAGGGAAGATTGATCTCAACTTGGGAGATGACCTCAAAATGGCATTTGACATTGTTGAAGCTATGAAGAAACCAACAATTGGAGGACAAGTCTTTTGGATTGAAGAGTTGGATAAGCTATCTGGTGAACTGATGGAAGAACTAGCAGAACAAGATCATCTTAGGACTGCTTTGACCAAGAGTGGGGAGGAAGGATTTATCCATAAAGAAACCCAGGCCTATGAGGAGATATTGAACTCTAGCAGAGAATCAGAGCACCCAGAAGTTTTTGAGGGATTACCAGCATTAAGGGAGGAAGTTTGGTCAGTTCATATAGCTAATACGGACAGCTCGACCACCCACTCGAGCACACACTCGACCAAGTGCCCGAATGACTCGACCGAGTTCGTTGCCGTGCCTTCCACAAATGACTGGTCTGAACTGAAGGCACCAAAAATAGAGCTAAAACCTCTCCCATCTGGGCTAAGGTACGTTTTTCTAGGTAAGAACTCTACTTATCATGTGATAGTAAATGCTAAATTGAGTGAGAAAGAGCTAGATTTGCTAGTAGTTGAGTTAAGGAAGTATAGGAAAGCCATTGGTTATACATTAGATGATATTCAAGGAATTTCACCTAGTCTCTGTATGCATAGAATCCATCTTGAGAATGAATCTTACTCCAGCATTGAACCTCAAAGAAGGCTAAACCCCAACCTAAAAGAAGTAGTTAAAAAAGAGATTTTAAAATTGCTTGATGCTGGTGTAATCTATCCAATTTCTGATAGTACTTGGGTTTCACCAGTTCACTGTGTCCCTAAAAAAGGAGATATTACTGTAGTAAAGAATGATCAAGATGAGTTAATTCCAACTAGAACCATAACAGGACATAGAATGTGCATTGACTATAGAAAGCTTAATTAAGCCACTAGGAAAGATCATTTCCCTCTTCCTTTCATTGATCAAATGTTAGAAAGATTAGCTAATCACACTCACTACTGCTTCTTGGATGGATATTCTGGATTTTTCCAAATTCCTATTCATCCCAATGATCAAGAAAAGACAACATTCACATGTCCATATGGTACTTTTGCTTATAGAAGGATGCCATTTGGATTATGTAATGCTCCAGCAACTTTTCAAAGATGCATGATGTCTATCTTCTTGATCTCATTGAGGATGTTGTGGAAGTTTTTATGGATGATTTCTCTGTCTATGGAGACTCCTTTCCTTCTTGTCTTGCTAATTTATGCAGGGTTTTAAAGAGATGTGAGGAGACAAATCTTGTTTTGAACTGGGAAAAGTGTCACTTCATGGTTGAAGAAGGGATAGTTCTTGGTCATAAGATTTCAAAAAAAGGGATTGAAGTTGATAAGGCAAAGATTGAAGTCATGGTTCAACTTCAACCACCAAAAACAGTCAAGGACATAAGAAGCTTCCTTGGGCATGCTGGGTTTTATAGGAGATTCATCAAGGACTTCTCAAAGATAGCTAGGCCGTTGACAAGGTTGCTATGTAAGGAGACTGAGTTCAACTTGGATGAAGGTTGCTTGAAGGCTTTCAAGGAGATCAAAGCTGCTTTGATTTCAGCTCCAATAGTCCATGCTCCAAACTGGGATCTTCCATTTGAGATTATGTGTGATGCCTCAGACTTTGCAGTAGGAGCAGTCCTAGGTCAGAAAAAAGATAAGAGGTTGCATGTGATTCATTATGCAAGTAGAACCTTGGATGAAACTCAAGGAAGGTATTCAACAACAGAGAAAGAACTCTTAGCAGTGGTATTTGCCTTTGAAAAGTTCAGAAGTTACTTAGTAGGGTCAAAGGTGATTGTGTACACTGATCATGCTGCCTTAAGACACATCTACTCAAAGAAGGATACAAAACCAAGGTTGTTGAGATGGATTTTGCTTCTCCAAGAGTTTGACATGGAAATAGTTGATAAAAAGGGGATAGAGAATGGAGTAGTTGATCACTTGTCTAGAATGAGGATAGAAGAGGAAATTCCAATTGATGATTCAATGCCTGAGGAGAAACTGATGCAGATTGGGTCAACACGACTTCCCACTCGACCACCGACTCAAACAGGAACTCGGCCGTGTATGTTTGGGTGCCCGATCGAGCAGGACGAGATGGAGGAGTGGATGGCACTTGAGAGTGAAGATCTGCCTTGGTATGCTGATATAGTCAATTACAAGGTGTGTGAAGAAGTCCCAGCAGACATGGACCCCTATAGGAAGAAGAAACTCTTCAAGGACATCAATGGATACTATTGGGATGAACCTTACTTATACAAGAAGGGATCAGATGGATTGTTTAGAAGGTGCATAGCAGAGAATGAAGTTGACGGAGTATTAGGACATTGCCATGGTTCTGCTTATGGAGGCCATTTTGCAACTTTCAAGACAGCCCAGAAAGTCTTACAAGCTGGCCTATGGTGGCCTACATTGTTCAAGGACACTCACAAGTTCATCACAAAGTGTGATGCTTGCCAAAGAATGGGGAACATCACAAGGAGGAATGAGATGCCACAAAATCCAATCCTTGAAGTTGAGATATTTGATGTGTGGGGAATTGATTTCATGGGACCCTTTAACCCCCCTTCAAATGGGAATGCCTACATCTTAGTAGCAGTGGACTACGTCTCCAAATGGGTGGAAGCCATTGCTAGCCCCACAAATGATCACAAGGTAGTTATTAAACTTTTCAAGAACATAATCTTTCCTAGGTATGGAATCCCAAGAGTTGTGATAAGTGATGGGGGATCACACTTCATCAATAAGATCTTTGAAGGAATGCTAAGGAAGTATGGAGTTAAGCACAAGGTCTCTACAGCCTATCACCCTCAGACAAGTGGGCAAGTTGAGGTGTCAAACAAACAGATCAAGGCCATCCTATCAAGAATAGTAGGAGCAACAAGGAAGGATTGGTCTAGTAAACTTGATGAAACACTTTGGGCTTATAGAACAGCCTTCAAATCACCTATAGGAAAAACCCCATTCCAGCTTGTGTATGGAAAGTCTTGTCACCTTCCAGTTGAAGTTGAATACAAGGCTCTATGGGCAATCAAACTTCTGAACCTGGATCTTGAAACAGCACAAGCTAAGAGAAGCCTTGACTTGCATGAACTTGAGGAGATCAGATTGGAGGCTTATGAAAACTCCAAAATCTACAAGGAGAGGACTAAGGCTTTCCATGACAAGAAGATTCTCATAAAGGACCTTAGGCCTGGAGACCAAGCCTTTCTTTACAATTCAAAACTAAAGTTATTCCCTGGGAAGTTGAAAAGTAGATGGGGAGGTCCTTTTGAAATAAAAGAGATCTTACCATATGGAGCTGTCACACTTCTCAACAAAATGGTAGTGAGTTCACAGTTAATGGTCAGAGAGTTAAGAAGTATTTGGGAGAGAAGGAAACACATGAGAAGTGCTCAATACTTCTCATGGATGCTCCTCAAGCTTGAAAAGCCATAGAAGTCAAGCTTAGTGACTCTAAACAAGCTCACTAGGGAGGAAGTCCCTAAGGTATCCCTGTATATATTGCTTTGGAATTTTGGTATTTTGATTTTTGCTTTGGTGTTTTCATGGTTAGGGAAGCTAGGGAGTCTGAATAGAAGAGGGACCCACAATTTCTGGAGATTCGCGGTCCAGCTCGACCCCCCACTCGGACATGCACTCGACCGAGTCACGGCCGATTGGCATCGTCGAGCTGCCCCAAAGTCCGTCTCCAAGCCACCAAGAGGACACCAACTACTCATATGACAGCATGCAGATGGATGTGGACAACTTCAACCACAATCCCTAAGGTACCACCATCACCTTCACTTGTAAATACCATTGCATTTGATGTTGTGTTTTGTTTTGTTTTTAGTCTTGAATCCTCTTACAAATTTCTTTCACACAGAGGACTGTGTGATTTAAGTTTGGGGGAGGGTTTGAGATAGCATTTGATGTTATGTTTTGTGTTCTTATTTCAAATTTTTATCATCATCATGTTAGTATTTGCATAGCATCTAAGGCACAGAAAAACCATAAAAATTTGAAAAATTTTGAAAAAAATCTTTATAAAAAAAAGAGTGTTCATGTAGTTTGCATTGCATATCAGGATCTTGTTTAGCATGTTGCATGTAGAATTGTATAATATTTGCATTAGGGATCTATGATGAGTTTTTCCTTGTTAGCTTGCTTAATTCACTAGACTAGGATCAATGCCCAAGTTAATAGTACTTTGATGCTAGTTGAGTGGTTAGAAGCATAAGATTGAACCAAGCCTTGAATTCATGCATTACATTTGGTCTAAGTTGAAGCATGTTGTGATTTGATTCCATTTCCTATTTTTAAGAACCTAATATTGACTTTTAATTATCAATGTGTGCATTGCTCTAAACTCATGGATACCATATACAGTAAAACCTCTATAAATTAATAAGGTCGGGACCATGAAATTTTATTAATTTATAGAGGTTTTAATTTATCGATAAATTAATAATTATTAATTTATCAATAAATTAATAAAATATTAATTTATGAAGAGGTTTTCTTATTTTCATAATTTTGGAAATTTTATATTACAAAATAAGATACTTTTGTTATCATTCACATTTTTAAAGATTTTTTGAATTTATAATCTTAGTTATCGTAATAGGATGAATGTCAATTGTTTACTAGATTATCTAAGTAAAAATGATAAATGTTAGAAGTTTAGAGTTTAGAAAAAATTGCTACTACTATCCTTCATGGTAATGATGAAGTCGAAGAAGATATTACGCTATCTTTAAAACCAGTTACTAAAGAAACAATTATTGCATCTATGGATATTCACAATTTTTAGATGCGATTTGGAAAGATAACAGTAAAAAATATTAGAGATGAGCTCTAACAAGAATGCAAATTCAAGAATATGCAAACAACAATAAAATAATATTTCACTAGATTTTCTTAGATAGGGAAACAACAATATAAATCATATCTCACTAGATTTTCTTAAATATATATATACTATTATATATATATATATATATATATTTAGTTTACTTGATTATTAATTTATGATATTGATGGGACCATATTTTTACATAGTATTTCCAAAAAAATTATTATCTTATTATTTTATCGAAATGTGTCATTTTTTACACCGGCCCAACTCGGGACCGGAAGAATTTATTAATTTATAGCGAGTATTAATTTAAAGAGTATTAATTTATAGAGGTTCTACTGTACATATTTGGATCATCTTTTCCTTTTTACCACTCTTGTTGATCCAAGTAGCTGATTTCACTTTTAAATCAGTTTCCCTACCCCTTAACCAAACCTTCTTTCAAGCCTTGTTTATTCTTGTGTGTGTGAGGCCTATTTTTGGGATTGAGCTTGGTAGAAAGTTTTAGGTTTGAACTGACAAGAGTAAAACCTTGTGTAGTTCTAGTTTGCAATTTTCAAACTAGATAGGACTCGGTGGTTCACTTGTTGGGTTTGGGACTTGGTTGCTTTGAAAAAGAAAAGAAAAGGAAAGAGGAAAAAGAGAAAGAAAAGGGTAGAGTCTTTAGGAGGGGAATGTGTTTAATTAAAAGCTAAAGTCTAGTGAAAGGATGGGAAGTAAAAATTATTATCTAAGATGGTTCTAGTTAAAGAAAAGAAAAGAAAGCAAAGAGCAGTTTAGCAAAAAGCTTATATGAATTAAGAATAAGAAGAAAAGAGAACCATAGCAATCAATAAGAATCCCCCATTCCACTAGAAAGATCAAATAAGAAACCTCTCCTAAGACTTGAAAACCAAAAGAGAAAAGGGTGAAAGAGAAAAGAAGAAGTTATAGGGTAGCACTAGGATCATTTGGGTTTAGATTGTTAGGATAAATACTTTAGGTACCTTTGGGTAGACAAGGTTTTGTTCTTGTACGTGTCTAAGTGTTCTTACCTTTAGCATTCTTCTAAAGCTCAATCCATTTCATGAGAGAACCTTGATATTGACAAGCCCCACTCTAAAAAGAGACCATCATTGTCTCAAAACCCTTATTACCAAGCCAAATGAGTTTAAGCATTGCATAGAATTGATTCATGTTCTTGATTAATGAATGTTAAAGGAAATGGTTGATTTGAATGCATGTGGATATCTAAGGCTCAAATCAATAAAGGTTGTGATATGCTTGTCTAAAATTTTTAAGTACAGCTCACTCAACTTGCATCATAGTACTAGTAATTTGGACATTGATTCTATATGGTCTATTTGCAAGCTTTAGGAGCTGAGATCCAACTTTCAAACCTCATCTACCTTCTTATGTTTTGTTTATTTGCTTGAGGGCAAGCAAAGACTAAGTTTGGGGGTGTTGATGTTCATATATTTTACCATGTTTTCCCTTAGTTTATTCACATCTTTTGCATATTTTGTTAGCCATTTTCACCATTATTGTATAGCTTTAGGACTAATCATGCATTAGAGTTTAGTTGCATTGCATTTGCATCTTTTCATGCATAAACAGGTGATTTTGGAGCTTAAGGAGCATGGAAGCAATGCTGAGGAGAAGTGAAGCAATCATGAAGGGAAAGCAAGGGAGTTAAGGCTGAAGAACCAAGGTCCAGAGTCCAACTCGACCGCACACTCGACCAGACACTCGACCGTGTGCTGAGGAGGACTCGACCGAGTGGAGAATGCACGAGAGAAGCCAGCTCGACCTGCCACTCGACCGAGCACAGGTCGAGTAGACCGAGCCGTTGACTACTTTGACTTTTTGCATTTTTTAGGGCTTCCACTCCCCTTCCTATATAAAGCCTTGTACCTGCAGCCACCAAAGGAGTCCAGCTTTTTAGATATTCTCAAAAACCTAGTTTTTACCCTTTTGGGAATTATTCCCTTTTGCACTTTTATTTTTCTTAGATTTTGTACTTGAAAAAGACTAAATTCCTCAATATTGTTAGTTTCATAACTTTCTTAATATTGAGAATTTGAGTTTGATCCTTTCATCAATATTGAAGATCTCTGTTTTATCTTTCTAATAATACAAGTTTCAATATTTTCTGGGTTTTTGACTTGTTTAATCATGTATTGTTGTGAGTAGTTTGCTTAGGATCTTGAGGATGGGTTAGGAAGGATAGATCTTGTGGTTTGTGTGATTTGGTCAAGCTTGATTGTTGTAGATCTCTTCTAGGCTAGATGTTCTTAATGCTGATCCTATATCTGAGAGGGTAGGATCTGAATTCGAGCTTCTTAGCATCACACCGATGTTTAAGAAGCATAGATAAGGCTAGATCTAGAGCTTACCATTAGGCTTGCTAAGAGATTAGAGGTCTTGTTTGGTTTGAGATGTATTGCTTTATGTCTGCTTGTGTAGATTCTTTACTGTGTGAGAACAAGTCTAGAAGATGCATAGGTTTGATTGTTTCTTGACCATGAGAGTGGGAGAAACTTGTCTTAGATTTATATGTCTAGATGTTAGCTCAAAGTTTGCTTGAGATTTGTTGACCAAGTTAGATAACCACAATGATTAGTTCTTCCCATGAATCCATCCTCAGGACCTTCTTTGTTTACTGATTTTAAAGTCTTAATCATGTTGCTTGCTTGTTGTTTAATTTGGTTTAGCATTACTCTGTTTTTATTGTGTTGCTCTGTTTTCCGGATTTTTCTAGCTCGACCTCTCACTCGACCTACACTCGGTCGAGTGCTTGCTCGAGTTCATCCCCAGAACTTTGTGTTTTATGATTTGTGATTGCCTTGTTTCATTCTAGTTGCATTTCTGTTGCATACATTTAGTTTTCAGTTCATTGATTGTCTTGCATTAGTTCGTTAGTAGTAGCTTATATTTCTGTTCTTGCATCATTACTGTTATAATCATTCTGTTTCATTTGCATTTAGTTCTTAGTTTTTGTAGTTTACTTTCTGCATTTTACATTTTCATCTTAGGATTGTTAGTGATAAACAATCTTTACATTTGGCTTGACTTAGATTGATATTCATATCTTAATTGTTCACAAACACTCATTTAGGATTGACACCTCTTATACTGCAACTGCATAAGGGGAATTGAAACACCCATCATTCCATATCTCACCATTGCATACACTTCCATCTTCCATTCATCATCTTTCATCACACCCACAAAATAGCTTGTTTCACACGGCCCACACGGCCTTACCAGCCTCTCTCATTGTGTTCGCGGCCTCACTGGCCGCTCTCATTCCACTCATGGCCTCACCGGCCACTCTTCTTATGCTCATGGCCTTACCGGCCGCTTCTCTTCTTCCTTGTGCAGCTCGGCCTTACCGGCCTCCTTCTCTCTTCTCCTTCTAATATTCTAATAAAATATAGGAGGTACTCTAGGGACATGATATTCATGGGCTTCACCTTGATCAAATCGTGTTAACCTGACCAAATGAGAAAAGCAAATGCCTTTCAAATAAATGATAACAGTTTTATCTACCTTGACTGATTTTAGAATTTACCTTGATTTTGTTTGTATATTTGCGGCGAAGTAGTGCTCTGAGAAATAAGCAATCTCGTCATTGATATAAGATTCAACAATTGATCCGGATGCACATCTTTTGTTCTTTGCTTTTCCTTTCAATTTTTTAAAAAACCTTTCAAAAGGATACATCCACCTATATTGGACAGGGCCTCCTAATTCAGCTTCGTAGGGGAGATGTATAGGCAGATGCTCCATCACGTCGAAAAATGATGGTGGAAAGATCTTTTCCAAATTGCATAGGATCTGAACTATGTTCTGTTTTAGAATTTGAATGCAACTTTTATGCAAAGTTCTTGCACATGAGTCCCGAAAAAATACGCCAAGCCCTACAATATACAATGCAAAATATTGGGGTTAATTTCTTTAAATTTACTATTAAATGACTTCAAAAATATAGGTATATAATTGAAATTAATTAATACTTGATAATGCAAGGTGGACGTTCCGGTCTAGGAGTTCTGCAAAGATAAATGGAAGTAGTCGTTCCATAAGAAAATGGCAGTCATGACTCTTCATGCCTGAAAACTTTCCATTTTGCATATCAACACAACTAGCTAGGTCTGACGAATAGCCATCAGGAAATTTCACCAAATGTTTGACACATTCTAGTAAACTTGCTCTCGCTTCTTCTGTCAAAGTGTATGGTGGGAAAGGAGCTTTACCATCACTATCAATACGTAGTTGTGGCCGAGAACAAAATTTTTGTATATCCAATCTTGACATGATGTTGTCTTTTGATTTACCATTCACACTCATAAGAGTATACATGATGTTATCCAAAACGTTCTTCTCTTTATGCATCACATCAATATTGTGTCGAAGATTGAGGTCCCTCCAGTAAGGCAGCTCCCATAAGATGCTTAACTTATGCCAGTTGTGTTGCTTCCCATAGCCAGTAGTCTTCTTTTCATGACCATTTCCACCAACGTCCTTGGTTTTTGGTGGTTTTACTTCAGCCAACCGCTCGTAATAAACTTGCTCACCGGTCAACGACTGAGGTGGATACTCTCTCGAAGCATCTTTTCCCTTGAGAAAGTCTTTCTTATTCCTCCTTAATGGATGGCCGTGAGGAAGAAATCTTTGATGACAATCAAACCAACACACCTTCATTCCATTAGGGAGATAAAACGACTTTGTATCTTCCATGCAAACTGGACAAGACAATTTTTCATGGGTTGTCCAGCCTGATAACATGCCATACGCCGGAAAGTCACTTATCGTCCACATTAGCGCTGCCTTTAGATTAAAATTTTAAACATCGTATGCATCGACTCTAGTAGACCACAACTCTTTTAAGTCCTCAATCAAAGGTTGGAGGAAGATATCCAGACTAGCTCGCTGATGATTTGGCCCAGAATTCAAAATTGTAAGAAACAAGAACTCTTTGTTCATGCACATACCAGGGGGTAGATTGTATGGAGTCAAGATCACAGGCCACAATGAACGATTACGACACACGCCAAACGGATTGAACCCATCAGTACATAATCCAAGATAAACGTTACGGGGTTCTTCTGCAAATCGAAGATTTCGTTCTTGAAAATATTTCCACTCCGCCGCATCTGAAGGATGACACATTTCTCCCACCTTAGATTTGTGCTCAGCATGCCATCTCATCGCCGCCGCAGTCTTGTGGCTCTGGTACATCCTCTTCAATCTATCAGCAATAGGTAGATGCCACATACGACTGTATGGTACTTTGGTTCTACGTCGAGGATCCTTTGGCTTCCATCTTTGAGCACCACAAAACAGACAAGTCTTTTCCTTTTCGTCATCTTTTCAGAATATCATACAATTGTTAATACAAACATCAATTGTATAATATGGGAGACCTAAATTTCGCATTAATTTTTCCATCTCGTAATGTGAACTCGTTGCCTGGTTTCCTTCTGGTAAATAGTCATTCAATATTTCGCACACCGAATCCACTAACTTTTCACTCATATTATACTCCACCTTATTTTGCATGACTCGAGCAGCTAACGATAATTGTGAGTGACCTTCATGGCAACTATCGTATAATGGATTTTTTGCGCCTTCTAACAAGTCGTAGAATTTCTTTGAATGATTACATATTGGTTCTTCTACATTTTGAGAACTACCCTCATGATAGTTATCATCTAAACCCACATTATAACGAAATGCATCATTCACCATATCCACATATGGATTTTCTACTACATTACCCACATCTACATTATCCACTTCTTGATCACTACCAACATAACTTGTTCCTATATCCATATTGATTTCATCCCCATGTTTATACCAAATATAATAATCAGGCATAAATCCATTGCTAAAAAGATGATTCCAAATTCTATTTCCCGACATAAACTTATCATTCTTACAACGACTACAAGGACAGTGAAACATACCCCCATTATTCTGTGCTAGAGACTGACTATTTGCAAATGCCATGAATTGCTCCATCCCCGTTTTAAACTCCGCCGAAAAATTGCCCGTTACTTCATCGAACCTCTTATACATCCACTCTCGAGAATTACTATAATTGTAATTCCCAATGATAATTGTAACATCCGCGAACCAGATTTTGTGATTTTGGGAGTAGCATCGATCGACACCCTTGTGGCATCGATCGATACCACTAATTTCTGGGTTCGACCGGTTTGTTTTAATTGCCGAATTGGTTCGGTTTGGTTCAATTGAATCCCTAAATCGAGTTTTAGAGAAAGGAAACGACCGAGGGTCGTGTTATTTTGTTGTTTCGCCGTTTTTGAGTGGAGAAGAGAGAAAAGAAGTGTTCTTGAGTTTTGAGAGAGTTTTGGTGAGATTTCTTGCTGTTCCTGAGAGATCTAAGGCTGGGAAGGAGCTAGAAGCTTGCTAGGAGTGAGGGAATTCGTTCTTGCTGGTCAAAATCTTCTTGAGAAAAGGTGAGTGCTTGACCATGGTTGATCTAAGCATGAGATCCCTCTTGTTTTGTGTGATTCCTTGTTGTTTGTGTTGTTCTGTTGTTTGGGTTCGTTGTTTGTATGATTTCTAGTGAATCCCGAGATGATTAGACATGATTGGAGTCGATTTTGGGTTGATTGGAGTCGGAGTTCGTCGCTGAGTTTCGCGCAGATCGTGTCTGCAGAGGAGGCATCGATCGATACCACTTTTGAGGAGCATCGGTCAGCACCATTGTTGAGTAGCATCGATGGGTACCGTTTGAGGAGCATCGGTCGGCACTTGATCCTGAAGCATCGATCGACACCTTTGGGCATCGGTCGATACCATTCTTATCCGAGACTTGTTTTTCCTGGTTTGATGTATTGTTGTGTGTTGTTTTTTTTGCTTAAACTTGAGATTCTCATATGCTTGTGTGTATAACCTAGTAGATGGGAGGATGGCCTCACTAAGTATTTGTGATAATACTTACGCATCTCAATTGTTGTTTGTGGTGTGCAGGTAAAGGAAAAGTGTGAACGTGGGATCAAAGGCGATGAGGAGGAGGATGTTCTAGAGGCTTGATTGATTGTGGTCTAGCTGTTGTTAGGTTGCTAGATTAAGTCAATGGAACACTGTAGGATGTTAGTTGTTGGTTGATTCTTTATTTGATTTATGTATTGGTTATTGGTTTAATTGTTGGAATTCTTTTGGTTTAATGGAATTTGTTTTATTTGGTTATCCGCAGTTATTGGTTGATGTTAGGATGTTAGTGGGTATGGGACCACTAGTCAATTAAGGTATTAAAAAGAAAAAAACGGGAAGGGTTGTTTCATTATACAAGAGTAATAGAAAAAATATATTTTTTTTTCTGTTGGAAGATTTTTTTTTTTTTTTTTTTAATTTCCACGAATGTCTATGTGTTTTTATGAGTGAGAAGAGAAGAAATGATGAGTGAAGAGAAAAGAAGTGGTGAAGCTAGTATATATAGGCAATTTTGGCGACTACCAAGCGACGATTAAAATTCAGTCGCATAATACAAGTACACCGACCGCCCCAAACGAAGAAAACGTGAATTTTAATACCGACATTTTACGACTATTATACGACTACGTTACGACCCACCAAAAGTGTCGCATAATAGTCGCTAAATAACGACTACTAAGCGACAACCTTACGACCCGCCGATATTGTCGTAATATAGTCGCCTAATTTGGTGACTTGTATGCGTCTACTTAGATAGTCGTAACTGAGGGACTATATAACGACTATGTTACGACTGCGGTTATAATTCTATATATTAGTCGTAACGTAGTCGTTAAATGGCGACTACTTTGACGACTACTAGATTTTGTCGCAATTTAGCGACTATTGTACGATCGTTTTTAGATAGTTGTAAAATAGTTGTAACGGGTAACCAAATAGTCGCTAAATTTAGCGACTGAATAATAGTCGTAAAATGTAGTCGGCTATGGCCAATTTTCTTGTAGTGCTATCAATCTAAACCCAAATAATTCTAATGCTACCCTTTTAACTTCTTATCTTCTCTTTCACCCTTTTCTCTTTTGGTTTTCAAGTCTTAGGAGAGGTTTCTTATTTGAATTTTCTAGTGGGATGGGGGATTCTTAATTATTTGCTATGGTTCTCTTCTCTTCTTATTCTTCTCTACTTGCTAGCTCAGGTAGCTCAGGCTTTGTAGCGACTTCCAGCAGCTGTGCCGCTAGTGGTTGGTGGGTAGGGTCCAAGGGTGCCGCCAGTGGTTGGTGGGCAGGATCCAGTAGTGCCGCCAGTGGGTGGTGGACAGGTTCCAGTGGTGCAGCCGGGGACCGAGGTAGTGGATGCACAGTATGTGCGGATGATGGAGCAGCTGCGGCATGTGGGAGCAGGGTATTTCTCAGGGAGTACCGATCCGAGAGTAGCGGATGAGTGGAGAGAGCGGATGGAGGATATTTTCCTTTCGCTTAGGTGTCCCGACCGGTACAGAGTGGATCTGGCAGTGTTTTACTTGTCAGGAGATGCACTTGTGTGGTGGAGGTCGGTGACAGCACGGAGGGTGCAGTAGGGTATGTCTTGGGGAGATTTTGTGAGGGAGTTTAACTCCAAGTATTTTCCTCAGGAGGCACTTGATCGCATGGAGGCACGGTTCTTGGGGTTGACTCAGGGAGACCGTACAGTGCGGGAGCTGGATGCAGAGTTCAGTCGGCTTGTGGGGTATGCAGGCAGGGCATGGGAGCCAGAGTCAGCTCAGGTGCGGAGGTTTTGGTTGGCTCTGCGGGATGATTTGAGGACTCGGTGCAGAGTGAGGAGCTATGCTACGAGAGCGGAGTTGGTTGAGGTTGCAGGTGGGATAGAGGATGACTTGAGGTCACAGGTGGTTGTGGTCAGTTCTTCAGTGCAGCCACAGCAGTCTCAGCCGTCTTCTGTTCCTAGCAAGGGCAGCAAGCCTGCGCAAGGGCAGAAGCGGAAGTTTGATGTCATGCAGAGGTCGAGGCATGGGGGTGCGAGATGCTTTGGGTGTGGTAGCAGAGACCACAAGGTGACTAGCTGTCCTCAGAGGGGTGAGCAGCGGGTAGTGACAGAGCAGCGGGCGGTGACGGAGCCGCGGGCAGATACTCGAGTGTGTTACTACTGCAGAGAGACGGGGCACATCAAGCCTCGTTGTCCCAAGTTGCAGCAGAGGGCAGTAGCAGTGTTGCAGGCTGGAGCTCAGCCAGGGACGCAGCAGGTTGTGCAGCACGGTGTGCAGCCGGTGGGTTGGATCGAGCCGACGTCTCAGGTGTATTCGACACAGGAGCCCGGTGGCCCTAATGCGGGAGCGCTCACAGGTATAACTTCTGAGATTCGAACTTGGTTAATTTAATAGTTCAGATTATATTCGTTTTGCTTGTGGTCAAGTGTTAGGTTCTCAACACATGAGATTTGTGTAGGGACCTTGTTGGTGGGCGGGTTTAAGTCCCACGTTATGTTTGATTCTGGAGCTTCTCATAGCTTCATTACTCCGGAGTGTGCCGAGAGTGCGGGGATCAGAGGGGATCCTGGAGAGCGTTCAGGAGTTGTCAGAGTTGCGGGAAGCAAGTTCCTGAGGGTTATTGGACGAGCTGGAGGAGTTGATATTCAGATCGCAGGGGAGTCGTGGCCAGCGGATTTGCTTATCACTCCAGTGGAGTTGTATGATGTCATTCTTGGTATGGATTGGTTGCATCGGTACAAGGTGCATTTAGATTGCTACCGGGGTAGAGTGGAGTTTGAGCGTCCAGGAGGGAAGTTGGTTTTTCAGGGTATTAGACCGACTTCGGGGAGTCTCGTGATCTCAGCCGTTCAGGCAGGGAAGATGATCGAGAAGGGCCGTGAGGCTTATCTGGTTACTATATCTATGCCAGAGTCAGTGGGGAAGTCTACGGTTAGCGGTATTCCGGTTGTGGAGGACTTTGAGGATGTATTCCAGTCATTGCAGGGATTACCACCATCTCGGTCGGATCCTTTTACTATTGAGCTGGAACCGGGACGATGCCGTTATCCAAGGCTCCTTACAGGATGGCTCCAGCAGAGATGGCAGAGCTGAAGAAGCAGCTGGAGGATTTGTTGGGCAAGGGTTTTATCCGTCCTAGTTGTTCACCGTGGGGAGCTCCGGTGTTGTTTGTTAAGAAGAAGGATGGAAGTTTTCGGTTGTGTATTGACTATCGGGGTTTGAACCGAGTTACTGTGAAGAACAAGTACCCTCTCCCGAGGAATGATGAGTTGTTGGATCAGTTGAGGGGTGCTACTTGGTTCTCCAAGATCGATTTGGCATCAGGATATCATCAAATTCCGATACATGAGGCAGATGTGAGGAAGACAGCCTTCAGGACGAGATATGGGCACTACAAGTTTGTGGTGATGCCGTTCGGGTTGACCAATTTGCCAGCTGTGTTTATGAGATTGATGAACAGCGTGTTCCAGGAGTTTCTGGACGTGTCAGTCATCATTTTCATCGACGACATCCTGGTATATTCTAAGAGTCCTGAGGAGCATGCAGTACATCTGAGAGCAGTGTTGGAGAAGCTGAGGGAGCAGAAGTTGTTTGCTAAGCTGAGCAAGTGCAGTTTCTGGCAGCGTGAGATGGGGTTCTTAGGACACATTGTTTCTGCAGAGGGAGTTTCAGTGGATCCAGAGAAGATTCAGTCCATCAGGGAGTGGCTGAGGCCGCAGAGTGCCACTGAGATTCGGAGTTTCCTGGGGTAGCAGGTTACTACAGGAGGTTTGTTCGGGGTTTTGCGAGTATGGCACAGCCGATGACTAAGCTTACAGGGAAGGATGTCCCATTTGTGTGGTCACCAGAGTGTGAGGCAAGTTTTGCAAGTCTCAAGCAGATGTTGACTACCACGCCGGTGTTAGCACTGCCTGAGCAGGACGAGCCTTATGTGGTGTATACAGACGCTTCTAGAGTGGGGTTGGGTTGTGTACTTATGCAGCAGGGGAAGGTTATAGCCTATGCTTCGCGGCAGTTGCGGAAGCACGAAGCTAATTATCCTACTCATGATTTGGAGATGGCAGCAGTGATCTTTGCTCTTAAGATTTGGAGATCCTATCTGTATGGTGGGAAGGTGCAGGTGTTTACAGATCACAAGAGTCTGAAGTACATTTTTACTCAGCCTTAGCTGAATTTGAGGCAGAGGCGTTGGATGGAGTTAGTAGCAGATTATGATCTGGATATAGCTTACCATCCTGGTAAAGCTAATTTGGTTGCAGATGCCTTGAGTCGGAAGAGGGTGGCTTCGGCTCAGGAGCAGGATATGGAGGCATAGGTAGGTGAGATCAGTGCATTGAGTTTGTGTGCTATCTCACAGGAACCTTTGGGTTTGGAGGCAGCTGATAGAGCGGATTTGTTGAGCAGAGTGAGGTTAGCTCAGGGGAGCGATGAGGGGCTGATGAATGCCTCTAAGGCTGCGGGTGCAGAGTATCAGGTTTCTGCTAATGGTACTATCCTTGTGCATGGTCGGATCTGTGTGCCCAAGGGTGAGGATTTGAGGCAGGAGATACTGAAAGAGGCTCATTCGAGCAAGTTCTCTATTCATCCAGGGGCGACCAAGATGTACCGTGACCTCAAGCGGTATTATCACTGGGTCGGGATGAAGAAGGACGTGGCCGACTGGGTGGCGAAGTGTGATACTTGTCAGTTGGTGAAGGCAGAGCATCAGGTTCCTGGTGGTTTATTGCAGAGTTTGCCTATTCCAGAGTGGAAGTGGGATTTGATCACGATGGACTTCGTGGTAGGTTTGCCTGTGTCGAGGACGTTTGATGTTATTTGGGTCATTGTGGACCGTTTGACTAAGTCTGCACATTTTCTGGCCATCAAGAAAACTGATGGAGCAGCGGTTTTGGCCAAGAAGTATGTGAGGGAGATAGTCAGATTGCATGGTGTGCCTGCTAGTATTGTGTCTGATAGGGATTCCAAGTTCACTTCGGCGTTCTGGAGGGCGTTTTAGGCAGAGATGGGCACGAAGGTGCATATGAGTACAGCCTATCATCCTCAGACGGACGGTCAGTCAGAGAGGACGATCCAGATTCTGGAGGATTTATTGAGGACGTGTGTGCTGGATTGGGGTGGTCATTGGGCAGATCATCTGAGTTTGGTGGAGTTTGCTTATAACAACAGCTACCAGGCTAGTATTGGGATGGCTCCTTATGAGGCTTTGTATGGGAGGCCGTGTCGTACACCGTTGTGTTGGACTGAGGTGGGGGAGAGGAGCATTTTTGGTGCAGATTTTGTTCAGGAGACCTCGGAGAAGATTCGGGTTTTGAGGCTGAACATGAAGGAGGCTCAGGATCGGCAGAAGAGTTATGCTGATAAGAGGAAAAAGTATCTTGAGTTTCAGGTTGGTGATAGAGTGTACCTCAAGGTGGCCATGTTGCGGGGTCCGAACAGGTCATTGACAGAGACTAAGTTGAGTCCGAGGTACATGGGTCCGTTCAGAGTGGTTGAGCGGGTGGGACCAGTAGCATATAGGCAGGAGTTGCCTGAGGTTATGCGTGCGTTCCAAAAGGTATTTCATTTGTCGATGCTTAGGAAGTGTCTTCACGAGGGTGATCAGTTGTTGGCTAAGATTCCTGAGGATCTTCAGCCTAACATGACTTTGGAGGCGAGACCATTGAGGGTGCTCGAGAGGAGAGTCAAGGAACTTCGGAAGAAGAAGATTCCTTTGATGAGAGTCCTGTGGGACTGTGACGGAGTAGAGGAGCAGACTTGGGAGCCCGAGGCGAGGATGAAGGCAAGGTTTAAGAAGTGGTTTGAGAAGCAGACCGCTTGAGCTTGTCTAGCCGAGTCCGAGTTTTAGTCCGTGGCTGGAGCGGGTACGGAGTATTCCAGCCCATTTCTCTTGATATTTGGTCGCTTAGGGGTGGTTGGTTGTGCGACTAAGTATCAAGATGAGGTGGTGCTCGGGATGCGGGTTGATGGCTCCGGTTTTTGTATTTTTGGTTTTCTGATGTATTTTCGTTGAGATTGTAAGATTATGACATTTTGAGATTAATAAGATGAGTATTTTTTCTTTATGTTGACTGTGGTTGTCATGGGAAAAGAGAAATAGCTCGGGTTTCTATTTTTTGGAAAGTTTCCATAAATAGGAAGTTTCCACAAAAGGAAAGTTTCCAGAATTAGAAAGTTTCTAGAAAGGAAAGTTTTGTGGAAATGTTGAGGTAGATCTAGCCGGGAGATACTCGTTAGCATCAGTATTTGTTTTGCTCTAGGCCGTGTGGGCCCAACTCACGTGATACCGATAGCTCGATGGACTTTGTGGCCAGAGAGTGGGAGTGGTATGTTGCTTCGGATGACGATCCGAGAGCGCGCTTGAGGGTGACGACCCGAGAGCGGGATATGTGAGGCTCCCTGGATACCGTAGCTGTGAGCCGAGGCTCGGCAGTGAGCCGGTATGTCTCGAGGGTTGCGACCCGAGAGCGGGGGGAGTGTGTGTGAGTGACTTCCTCGATGCCGTAGCTTAAGGCGGTTGGCCTGATAGCGAGCCGGCATGATCCGTTGGTTGCGACCACGGACGGGGGAAGCACTGAGTTGTGAGCAAATAGTGTTATGATGCGAGTATATTGGCTAGAGGGAGACCTCGAGGGTCAGTCGGAGGTGTGCGGTCTGTTGCGACAGTGGCACGGGAAACCTTGACTGATGGTGTTTAGTCCGGTCTGGGGACGTGCGGGCCGTGTTGACGGTGGCACGGAGGTCCTTGGCAGATGGGCGGTATTGCGGGATTCGGGGACGAATCCATATTGGTGGGGGAGAATTGTAACATCCGCGAACCAGATTTTGTGATTTTGGGAGTAGCATCGATCGACACCCTTGTGGCATCGATCGATACCACTAATTTCTGGGTTCGACCGGTTTGTTTTAATTGCCGAATTGGTTCGGTTTGGTTCAATTGAATCCCTAAATCGAGTTTTAGAGAAAGGAAACGACCGAGGGTCGTGTTATTTTGTTGTTTCGCCGTTTTTGAGTGGAGAAGAGAGAAAAGAAGTGTTCTTGAGTTTTGAGAGAGTTTTGGTGAGATTTCTTGCTGTTCCTGAGAGATCTAAGGCTGGGAAGGAGCTAGAAGCTTGCTAGGAGTGAGGGAATTCGTTCTTGCTGGTCAAAATCTTCTTGAGAAAAGGTGAGTGCTTGACCATGGTTGATCTAAGCATGAGATCCCTCTTGTTTTGTGTGATTCCTTGTTGTTTGTGTTGTTCTGTTGTTTGGGTTCGTTGTTTGTATGATTTCTAGTGAATCCCGAGATGATTAGACATGATTGGAGTCGATTTTGGGTTGATTGGAGTCGGAGTTCGTCGCTGAGTTTCGCGCAGATCGTGTCTGCAGAGGAGGCATCGATCGATACCACTTTTGAGGAGCATCGGTCGACACCATTGTTGAGTAGCATCGATGGGTACCGTTTGAGGAGCATCGGTCGGCACTTGATCCTGAATCATCGATCGACACCTTTGGGCATCGGTCGATACCAGTCTTATCCGAGACTTGTTTTTCCTGGTTTGATGTATTGTTGTGTGTTGTTTGTTTTGCTTAAACTTGAGGTTCTCATATGCTTGTGTGTATAACCTAGTAGATGGGAGGATGGCCTCACTAAGTATTTGTGATAATACTTACGCATCTCAATTGTTGTTTGTGGTGTGCAGGTAAAGGAAAAGTGTGAACGTGGGATCAAAGGCGATGAGGAGGAGGATGTTCTAGAGGCTTGATTGATTGTGGTCTAGCTGTTGTTAGGTTGCTAGATTAAGTCAATGGAACACTGTAGGATGTTAGTTGTTGGTTGATTCTTTATTTGATTTATGTATTGGTTATTGGTTTAATTGTTGGAATTCTTTTGGTTTAATGGAATTTGTTTTATTTGGTTATCCGCAGTTATTGGTTGATGTTAGGATGTTAGTGGGTATGGGACCACTAGTAAATTAAGGTATTAAAAAAAAAAAAAAAAACGGAAAGGGTTGTTTCATTATACAAGAGTAATAGAAAAAATATTTTTTTTTTTCTGTTGGAAGATTTTTTTTTTTTTTAATTTCCACGAATGTCTATGTGTTTTTATGAGTGAGAAGAGAAGAAATGATGAGTGAAGAGAAAAGAAGTGGTGAAGCTAGTATAAATAGGCAATTTTGGCGACTACCAAGCGACGATTAAAATTCAGTCGCATAATACAAGTACACCAACCGCCCCAAACGAAGAAAACGTGAATTTTAATACCGATATTTTACGACAATTATACGACTACGTTACGACCCACCAAAAGTGTCGCATAATAGTCGTTAAATAACGACTACTAAGCGACAACCTTACGACCCGCCGATATTGTTGTAATATAGTCGCCTAATTTGGTGACTTGTATGCGTCTACTTAGATAGTCGTAACTGAGGGACTATATAACGACTATGTTACGACTGCGGTTATAATTCTATATATTAGTCGTAACGTAGTCGTTAAATGGCGACTACTTTGACGACTACTAGATTTTGTCGCAATTTAGCGACTATTGTACGATCGTTTTTAGATAGTTGTAAAATAGTTGTAACGGGTAACCAAATAGTCGCTAAATTTAGCGACTGAATAATAGTCGTAAAATGTAGTCGGCTATGGCCAATTTTCTTGTAGTGCTATCAATCTAAACCCAAATGATTCTAGTGCTACCCTTTTAACTTCTTATCTTCTCTTTCACCCTTTTCTCTTTTGGTTTTCAAGTCTTAGGAGAGGTTTCTTATTTGAATTTTCTAGTGGGATGGGGGATTCTTAATTATTTGCTATGGTTCTCTTCTCTTCTTATTCTTAAGACATACAAGCATTTTGCTAGACTTTTCTTTTCTTTCTTTTCTTTTCTTTAACTAGAACCATCTTCAACAACAATTTTTACTCCCCATCCTTTCACTAGACTTTGCTTAAACACATTCTCCTCTTAAAGACTCTACCCTTTTTCTTTTCTTTCTCTTTTTCCTCTTTTCTTTTCATAACAGCCAAGTCCCAAACCCAACAAGTGAACCACCTAGTCCTATCTAGTTTGAAAAATGCAAACTAGAACTACACAAGGCTTTACTCTTGTCAGTTCAAACCTAACACTTTCTACCAAGCTCAATCCCAAAAAATAGGCCTCACACACACAAGAATAAACATGGCTTGAAAGAAAGGTTGGCTAAGGGGTAGGGAAACTAATTTAATGGTTCAATCAGCTACTTGGATCAACAAGAGTGGTAAAAAGGAGAAAGATGATCCAAATATGTATATGGTATCCATGAGTTTAAAACAATGCAGACATTGATAATTTAGTCAATATTAGGTTCTTATAAATAGGAAATGGCATCAAATCACAATATGCTTCAATTTAGACCAAATGCAATGCAGAAATTCAAGGCTTGGTTCAATCTTATGCTTCTAACCACTCAACTAGCATCAAAGTACTATTAACTTGGGCATTGATCCTAGTTTGGTGAATCTAGCAAGCTAACAAGGTAAAACTCATAATAGATCCCTAGCGCAAATATTTAACAGTCCTACATGCTAAACAAAATACTGATGTGCAATGCTAACTACATGAACACTTTTTTTTTTATATAAAGATTTTTGCAAAAAAATTTCAAATTTTTAGGGTTTTTCTATGCCTTAGATGCTATGCAAATACTAACATGATGATGCTAAAAATTTGAAATAAGAAAACAAAACACAATGTCAAATGCCATCTCAAGCCCTCTCCCAAACTTAAATCACACAGTCCTCTGTGTAAAAGAAATTTGTAAGAGGATTCAAGACATAAAAGAAAACAAAACACACAATATGAAATGCTATGATATTTACAAGTGAGGGTGATAGTGGTGCCTCAAGGATTGGAGAAGAAACTGTCCACATCCTCTTGCATGCTGTCAAAAGTGTAGCTGGGGTCTTGTTGGTGACTTGGAGAAGGTGACTGGGACAGCTCGACGATGGTAATCGACCCGGACTTGGTCGAGTACGTGCTCAAGTGGGGGGGGGGGGTCAAGCTGGACTGCGAATGCAAAAATTCTAACTTTTCTGCTGGTAGAACTGCTGGTAGAATGCTGGATCCATGAAGTATTGGGGTGGGATAGGAGGGTAACATGGATATCCTGGATAAGCAGCTGGAGCTGGAAAGCCATAAGGTGCTCTGGGTTGGAACTCGGCCGAGTGCATCTAGGGTGCTCGGTAGAGTGGGTGGTCAAGTGACCCGGTCGAGTGCCTCGAAAACTGTTGTTCTCGGCTACTTGAACTCCTCTTCCTTTGATTTGGCTCATACATTGAGGCTCTAGCTGGTTCCACAGGGTTTGCAACTCTTGTAAGTGCTCTAGTTGAGCTACTCCTCCTCAAAGGGCTAGATTGTGTTGGTGAAGAATTTTCACTCTTCAATTCAGCAATCTCCTTCTTCAGGCCCTTGATGGACTTAGCCATATTGCCCACCTTCTTCTTTAGCTTATCAAACCTCTTCCCATGCCACTTGTTCCACCTTTGTAGGAGTGTCAACCTCTTGCTAGTCTCTCTCACTCCTCTACTATCTCTTGGGTTGAGCTCAAAATCCTCACAGTAAAAATGCTCCTCCCCATCAGCCATTTCCACATCTCCAGCTTCATCAACTCTATTTTGAACTCTCCCATCAAACAAGAACTCATCAGCTGGCCAAAAGTCAATGTTTGCTCCTTCTTGAATGGTGGTGAGCCCTTGGTTAGGTAAAATCAACTGCTTCTTCCCAACTGTTGGAAGCTCAAAATTGAAGATGTGGTTTCCTTGATGCATCTCCTTTGCCAATATGAGAGTAGAGGTGAGGTAGCTTGCATTTATCCATCTAGGCATGACTTTTTCTCCTCTAAGAGGCACCTTAGCAGCTTGTAGGAATGGAGTGATGATGCCTCCAATAGTTAGAGCTCCCATGGATCCTTTGTTGTGCAACTTCCCTACCCAGCTTCTCAAGTAGATCATGTGGTCAATAAGTACCATTGCAAGATCAGTTCCTTCTTTGCTTCCAAGGATGATGCTTCCATCCTTTGCCTCAAGAATTATGCTATTAAGTGCCACATCAATCATCTTGAGCTCACCTTCATTCAAATTTCCAGTTTCCTTCCTAGCAAAGAAGGTGTTTGCTAAGGCCTTGTGGAAGTACCTTAGGACATGGCTCCTTATCTTGGAAGTCTTGGTCTTGGAGGAGGAGTATGTGACATTGTCTCCTATGGTTTCCCAAATGGCATAGAGCTCTTCGCTTGGTATTTCCATCTTCCTCCTACTACCAACTTCAAAGCCAAAGATGTTGGCTATCTTCTTCAATGAAAGTTCATATTTCTTCCCTTTGATGGTGAAGGCAATATGACTAGCTCCCAACTCATTATCCTTCCTTATGTATGTGTGCAGCTTGACTGTGGCTAGAAACTCACAGCTTTCCTCCTTATAACCCTCCATACAAAGCCCCATGGATTTGCTTAGGTTGCACTTCTCAAAGAGGAATTCTACATCTTCATCAATGCCTAGCCTCTCCATGGTCTCCTTGTGTGGGTATCTAGTCGCCAAGAACTGCATCCTCAAGAAGGCTCCATAAAGCTGCCTTTGAGTTAAGCCACAAGACTCTTCCTCACCATCATCTTCTCCCTCTTCTTCCTCATCTTCTTCTTCACTCTCACTCTCAACCTCCTCTTGTTCAATCTCAATTGCTGGCCTCCTTATGAACTCCCTAAGAGGTGGCTCCCTTTCTTCTTCACTTTCAGTTCTCTCAGGATCTTTCTCAGCTGACTGATTTCTGGAACTCGGAACCTGGCTCGATCGATCACTCGGTCGAGTGCATCCTCGAGTGGGGCGTTGAGTGGTTCTTCCAGATTCTCCTCTTGATTCAAGACTAGCATCACGACGATCCTTGGAGCTTGCAGCTGCTTGTTGAGACTTTGTAGTAATCTTTGAAGACATTTTTGAACAGAACTGAGAGGAATAGACTCAAAGCTTAAAGTTAATAGGTTAGTGACCCAAAAACTAAAAGAGCTAAGCTTGAGCAAAAAGATGAACTTTGAGAGAGATTTTGAACTTGAATTTAAATGTTTTGAGCAAATGAGAAAGTGTGAGAGGTATAGGATCGTGTAGAGCTCTATTTAAAAAAGCTAAGGGGACAAGGAGAGAAGGGTGGAGCGTCCATACCATTCAAATTTGAAATGGGAATCTTTGACCTGCTTTTTGCTGCCACTCGACCCCACACTCGACCAGCACGTGGTAGAGCTCCTTGACCAAAGTTTGAAATTTCAAAAATTTTCTTCTTTTTCTCCCTCCACACACGATCATTCACGGAAATTGGGAACCGAGTGGGCCTTGGTCCTTTTCCAACTCGGTTGAGTACCTCTCGTGGGCTGGTCGAGTGGGCTTGCGAATCTCCTTCCCCAAGTCCAAATCTCTCCTTACCCATCTACACTTTCATTTAAAAGGCTGCCCAAAACAAACATAAAAGAAAACAAATCAAAACTACAAGGAAAATAAACCATATGTACATTGATACCTTAGGGACTTCCTCCCTAGTGAGATTGTTTAAAGTTACTAAGCTTGACTTTTGATGCCTTTTCAGGTTTGGTTTAGATACCAAGGAGGTGATGAAATCCTCCCTGGAACCTCTTGATCACTATGAAGTTGATCCTTGATCACCTCACCCTTAACACACAAACTATATTTCTTCTTGATTTTGAGCCTTGGTATTGCTTTCCTCAAAGAACTCTTGTTTAGCTTGACTTGGAGATCCTTAACCATACCAGTCAACTCTTGAACTGACCTCTTAAACATTTCCACAGAATCATCTTGAAGAGAGAGCTCAGCCTTAGGGTCCTCTTCATCCTTAAAAACCTCATGATCACCTTTTTCCTTGATAGTGAAAGGTTGATCATCAATGGTAGGAAGGTTGGTTGGGTTATAGATGTTAAACTTCATGGTTATCCCCTCAGCAATGTTCAAGGTCACAAGACCTTCCCTAACATCTATAACAGCTCCAACAGTGGCCAAGAATGGCCTCCCCAAAATGATAGGACCTTCAGGCTCCTTATCCATCTCTAGAACCACATAATCAGTATGAATCCTTGCTCTTCCTATCTTGACTGGAATATTTTCTAACTTGTCAACCACATCTCTGTTTGACCCATCAGCTAGGCATACATGAAGGTTGGTGGACTTGAAGTCAGTGTGCCCAAGCTTTTGTGCTATAGAGTACGGCATCACACTGATAGATGCTCCCAAGTCACATAAGCACTGGTTGTAGTGAAGATAGCTACTCGGTCGAGTGGTGGTCGAGTGGGTGGTCGAGCTGGTACCTGAAACTCAAGACAGCCAAGCAAAAGAAGATTCGAGTTCAGCAACTTCACAAGTGGATAACGAACTTAATCTTAGACTTCTAATGATCCTAATTGTCACAAAAACACACTCAAATGGGCAACGGTGCCAAATTGAAACAAGATTATTTTGTGGTGGTGAGATGATAAATGTATGGAATGGTGAGATATGAAATGAATGGATGGGTGTTTCAATTCCCCTTATGCAGTTGTAGAATAAGAGGTGTCAATCCAATCTGAGTGTTTGCAAGCAATCAGGATGTACTTATATGTCTAAGTTAAGCCAAATGCAAAGGATGTTTGTCACTAACAATCCTATGATGAAATGTAAAATGCAGAATGTAAAAGCTATAAGAACTATATGCTAAATGTAAATGAAACAAAATGATTATGACAACTATGAAACTAGAACAGAAATAGAAACTATGGTAATGAACTAATGCAAGACAAATAAAGAACAAATACTAAATGAATGATACTAAAATGCAACTAGAATGAAACAGGAAGTAAGACAGGACAAACACAAAGTACAAACAAGAATTCTGGGGATGAACTCGAGCAAGCACTCGATCGAGTGTAGATCGAGTGCAGGGTCGAGCTGGACAAATCCGGAAAACAGAGCAATGCAAAAAAAACAGAACAATACTAAAGCGAATCAAACAACAATCAAACAGCAGGATTAAGACTAAGAAATCAATAAACAAGGAAGGACTTGAGGAGGGATTCATGGGCTGGACTAATAATTGAGGTTATCTAACTTGATCAACAAATCTCAAACAACTTGAGCTAATCTCTAGACATATATATCTAAGACATCCACTCTCATGGCAAGAAACAATCAAACTGATGCATCTCTAGGCTTGTTCTCACAAAGTAAAGAATCTACACAAGCAGGCATTAAGCAATATGTCACATACCAAACAAGACCTCTAATCTCTTAGCAAGCCTAATGGTAAGCTCTGGATCTAGCCTTATCTATGCCTCTTAAACATTGGTGTGATGCTAAGATGCTTGAAATCAAACCCTACCCTCTCAGATATAGGATCAGCATTAAGAACATCTAGCCCATAACAGATCTACAACAATCAAGCTTGACCAAATCAAACAAACCTCAAACACAACCCAGCCTAACCCATCCTCAAGATACTAAGCAACTACTCACAAGAACACATGATGAACATCAAAATCATAAACCCAGAAATCATCGAAATTTGAATCAAATGAAAGATAAGACAAAGATCTCAATATTGAAAAAGGAATCAAACTCAAATTCTCAATATTGTGAAAGTTATGGAACCAACAAATATGAGGAATTATTTGTTTTTCCCTTTAAAAGAAGTACAAGATCTAAAAAGGAAAAGAGCAAAGGGAATAATTTCCTAAAAGGTAAAAACTAGGTTTCTGACTCTCTAAAAAGTTGGACTCTTTGGTGGCTGAGGGTACAAGGCCTTAAAATAGAAAAAGTAGTGGAAGCCCTAAAACTGCTAAAAGACAAAATAGCTAGACGGCTCGACCAGCTCGAACCGGTGCTCGGTCGAGTGACCGGTCGAGTGACTTAAATCTCTTGCTTTCCCTTCATGATTGCTTCACTTCTCCTCAAAATTGCTTCCATGCTCCTTAAGCTCCAAAATCACTTGATTATGCATGAAAAGATGCAAATGCAATGCAACTATACTCTAATGCATGATTAGTCCTAAAGCTATGCAATAATGGTCAAAATGGATAGCAAAAGATGCAAAAGAAGTGAATAAACTAAGGGAAAACAGGGTAAAATATATTAACATCAGGTTTAAAAGAATTGATTTGGCCACCTATGTCACAAAAGTGCACTTATCTTTTTGGTCAAGGGACGTGAGAGAACTCCAGAGTTAAGCGAGCTTAAGCTAGAGTAGTCTTAGGATGGATGACCTTCCTGGAAGTGACTGTCGAAATTGTGCGAGTGAGGATAAAACACATGGAAAGATCATGTAGTGACTTTTAGGAACGGTAACAAGTCTTTAAAGCCTCCCGGACATAACAAACCGGCTTTCGGGTATGGATGGGCTCATGGGCCTAGTGAGAGGACGTGAGACCCATTAAGGAAGGTGGGCCCATAGACTGGGATTGGACATGGGGCCCACTAAGAGGTGGTGGTCGGGGGTTACAGATTGACATAGTAGAACTAGGGAAAACTAATTTTCCAGTTTCTGTAATACTAGTATAACTTGGTAGAACCATATGTCTTGGAAAACTGGTATAACTAGGTAGAATTATATGTCTTTGAAAAACTGGTATATCTAGGTAGAACTATATGTCTGGGTATAACTTGGTAATACATGATAAAATTGTGTCTCGCAGAATTCTGATGATGAATCGATAGCATTACAACCTCTGAGAATGTACTTCCTGTCGGCGGAGTATGACATAAAGATTAAGTTATTGATGAAGTGTTATATCGAGGAAGTTTTGACAATGCTCGATGAGGTGAAGCATCGACTCACTAATTTTAAGAGGAATTGGTTTGAGAACCATCCACTGTGGTTAAATACATTCGGCACTTGACAAAAACACAAAGCACAAGGTTATGGGCATGTGGATGCTCCTTCCAAATGGCATGCATTCAAAAGAACTTCATGAAGAGGCATTTTACGTCTAAGGTTACCCATGAAGACGTGAGAGAAAAGATGAAAGACATTGTAGACCCGTACTAAGGGATAAAGGCCAAAATAAAAGTCCTCGAAGAGGAAGCCTGGAAAGAACTCAGAAAGATGGAGAATGGAAATAAAAAGGGAATGACCGAGAGAATTATGAAGGAATATCAAACAATTCCACTACTCACATCATCAGTAAGTCTCGAAGATTTGGTTTTTGGTAACTTGTTTAGGTTTTTTAGTGTAATGAAAATTGGTTATAATGCAGATATGGTAGCTAGCATAGAAGGGAAATTAAAATGGACGAACAAAAGTAAGACAGAAGATAATAATGATCAAGTAAACCTTTTGGTCTCTGCTTGGGAAAATTTATCACTAAACAATGAAGACTTCTTGAAGAAACTAGGGGTGAATAAATATGATGTACCAAACGCTCTACATTTAGAGAACTGTGAGGTGATGTCACGAGTTACAGAGCGTTTAGATAGATGGATAGAGAATCAGACGTTTCCAACTTGGGTATGCTTGTTATTGTTTTTTTTTATTTATTATTATCTAGCAATAACTATGATGACTAATTAATAAGAAGTTTGTTTTAAGATCAATGGAGGAGATGAAGAGAACTATCCGTTAACGAGGAGAGTGCAAAGTGAGATATGGATTCATCAGCATCCTTCTAACTGCGAAAACACGACCCTCAAGTTCCTTATAGCTGATTGGGAAACGCTTCCTATATATGGATCTGGAGCCCAGATCACTGAAATGACCGGACTGCTCGCAATTGCTATAAATCAAAACCGTGTGCTCATTGCAAATCCCTATAACCGAGCAGATCATGATGGTTGCAAAGGTACGCACTGTTTTTTTTTTTTTTCTTCAGGCTAGCCGTAAGCCCCAACTGTAAATAATATTTCCTCAGTTTCATAAAAAGCGTAATTTTGGCCTGATTTTTTTGTTCCAAAATAAGTGTCATTTTAAATTTTCAATGTAAAATTAATTATAAATTTCTAACTTTAACCTCATACATTGAAGAATATCAAGAGTTAATTTCAATTTTAAGAGTATAAGAGATATTTTAATATGTTTTCTTAATTTGTGTGCAAAGTATCAAAATGACACTTATTATAAAGCAGAGGCAGCATAAATATTATCATAGTCTACATCTTCTTGGTTTGTAGGCGGAAAAGTCTCATTGTTTTTGACTAATCCATGGAAAATAACCAAATTTTGAGTTTGAATTATAAAATTTCTTTGTTTGGTTTCAGGTTCTTCTCGTGGAACCTGGTCATGCTATTTTCTACCGGAAACGTTGGAAGAGTGTCGAAAATGTGCGTTTGTGCTTATGAGGGAGAAAGAAGCTTGGAGGAGTGGGATTGTTACAAGTAAACAAAACTACAGCTCAAAGGTGATTTGGGCTGGACCTGTTCCAAAGCTATGGGGTAAGCCTTTGAGTTATATGAAAACTACAATAGAAATAAATGGAAGTTTAATCTCCAGTCACCGGAGAATGGATCGGAGATGGTGGAGAGCACAAGCAGTGAGATACTTGATGAGATTTCAAACCGAATACACTTGTTGTTTGATGAACGCTGCTCGAAATACCGCATTTGGAAAAGAAGCTGCTGAGATTGTTCTATCAGGTGGTAGAGATTGGAGAAAAAACAAGAAGAGGAAGATTAGGACACAGATTGAAGAACAAGTATGGTCAAATCACTAGCCGTGGATTCCAAGCCCAATGCCGAGCGTTCATGTTCGGATGGGAGACAAAGCGTGCGAGATGAGAGTCGCGACTTTAGAAGAGCACATTCGTCTGGCTGATCGGATAAACGATCGGTTTCCGGATCTCAAGAGGATCTGGCCGTCTACGGAGATGAAGGAAGTTGTCGAAAGAAGTAAAGATTATGGTCACTGGAGATTCTATTACACAGAAGTGGCGAGACAGGTAGGTGATAAGTCGATGGCCGAGTGATGCAGCACCTCTCTCTTCCTTGATGGGCCTCGTCATCAGCTTGCGTACACATCAAGTCATGTCGGTTTACATTGTTTTGTTTTGGGATTTCTTGCATTGTCGGTTTATCTTAAACGCTTAGCTGCTAGGTTTAGGGTTTTATTTGAGTTTTTCCTACGACTCTATAAATAGAGATCGTAGCAGCATTGTACAATCAATCATCTTTTCATCAATAAAAACCAGAAAAAGAGGTAGTCTTAACTACCCAAAGTGCTTTGTTTTCTTGAAGCCCTGCAAGGAGGACTTGCAACCTTAGTCGATCTCGATCCCTCACACATCGATCTCGACTCTATCTTTCTCATAAAACCCTCATCACCTCTTGTTTTCCCCTGTTTTGCTCTTGCTCTGTTTTACTGTCATTAAAACAGAGCACCTTCACCTCTCATAGCTTCTGCCCCTTATCAGTTGGTATCAGAGCCAGGTTGCTCTTGGCGTTGAATTTCTGTCCCAATCATGCCTCCAAAACCATAACCACAAGCCAATCAAACCATCGATTTGGTTGTGTTTCGTGATGCTCTCTTGGCATCGCAAACAGAATTCCAAACGATGATGCAAAACTCTTCGGCCGAGTTGAATCAAACACTGATTCAACACCTTGGAAACAGAGTACCCCCTATGGCAGCTGTTGTCGCTGAACAACCCCAATGACAACAACAACTCGACGTCGTTCATCACGGTCCACCTTGACTTGAGCTGGGAAACGTTCGTCAACATGATTGGCCGCAAGACACACGTTGGGAATCAGGATTTCGTGTTGACATCCCCAAATTTCATGGTGGAGTGCGTGGTGACTCTTTGATGGATTGGATCTTTTCTGTCGAAGAAATACTCGACCTTAAAGGAGTCCCTGACGAACGCAAAGTTGCTCTCGTAGCAACAAAGTTTCAAGGTCATGCTGCGTCATGGTGGAGCCAAACAAAGACAACTCGTGCTCGTACGGGAAGAGACCCGATCCGTTCATGGGAGAAGCTTAAAAAGAAACTCAAAGACACCTTCTTTTCATATAACTACGACAGAACTATGTGCAACAAATTGCAAAACTTATGACAAGGATCACGTTCTGTTGATGAATACACTGAAGAGTTTTACTTACTCTTAACTCGTAACGACTTGGCCGATAATCAGATGCAGCTTGTTTCACGTTTTATTGGAGGATTGCATTCCCAGTTACAAAACTCGCTAGTACAGTTTGATTCGACCACTGTGGCTGAAGCTCACCGACGAGCAGCCTCCTTCGAACAACAAACAAGAAGCGCTGCATGGAGTGCCGCTAATTCCCGAGGGCGAGCTCTTGAGCAACAGATGTCTCCAGCCAATAACACGTCACATGACGTTATTGAACCTATTAAACAGGAGATGCATGGTCCAAATGAAGAACAAGCATTGAGACGTTCGGCGAGGAATGCATTGCATTGCTTCTCATGCGGAGAGCCTGGTCATCGACAAACAGCATGTCCGAATCAAACAAGACGGGGTCTCTTAGCTGATGAACATAACATCATACTTCCAGGAGAACACGATGACACCAATGAAGATGACATCACCCATCACAAAGATTTTGTTCATCTTACACAAGGGGATGTTGGGCGTTCCTTAGTCTCTCATCATGTCTGCTTAACTCCTCAACAACGTGAAGAGCACTAGCTGTGGACAAATATTTTTCGCTCCACATGCACAATTCGTGACCGTTTTTGTACCTTCATAATTGATTCTGGAAGTTGCCGCATCGTCATTGCTGAAGCTGCAGTGCATAAACTTGGATTACCTTTGGAGGATCATCCCACTCCTTACTCAATGACGTGGTTTCAAGACGGTGTTGGTGTTCGCATCTCGCAGCGTGCTTTTGTGCCCTTTTCCATTGGCAAGTTCTACAAAGACCGCATGCATTTTGATGTCGCCTCGATGGATATTTGTCATCTTATTCTAGGAAGACCTTGGGAGTATGATCGTAAGATTATCCATGATGGTGTGAAGAACACATATCAATTTATTTGGGAAACACATAATATAGTCCTTTTGCCATCTCAAGAGCCGTGTTTATCACCTCCAAGCGCCCTGCCTCCACTTCCCCGTGACAGGTTGCCTTCACCACTGCCGCAGGTTCCGGCTCCTATGCGCAAGTCTGGTCATGCACTTCTTTGTTCTCACACTGATTTTCAAAAGGAATTTCGACTAGAAGGCTTTGCTTTGGCCTTACTTGCCACACAAGTTACTGTCCCGTGCTTATCCGCAGACGTCTCTCCATCGTTTGATATGGTGCTTCGTGAGTTCATTGAGGTATTCCCTGACAAACTGCCCCTCCGCTTGCCTCCTCTTTGGGATATTCAGCATCAAATCAACCTAGCTCCGGGTTCCACACTCCCCAACATACCGCATTACCAAATGAGTCCTCAAGAACACGAAGAGCTTCATCGCCAAGTAGAAGACCTACTCCGTAAGGGCCATATTCGTGAGAGCCTCAGTCCATGTGCAGTTCCTGCCTACTAATACCCAAGAAAGATGGGTCGTGGCGTATGTGTGTCGACAGTCGTGCCATTAACAAAATTACGGTACGATATCATTTTCCTATTCCACGGTTGGATGACCTTCTCGACAAGATTGGTAAAGCGTCATTGTGTTCCAAAACTGATTTGAAATGCGGTTATCATCAAATCCTCATCCGCCCTGGAGATGAGTGGAAAACAGCTTTTAAAACATGGGAAGGGTTGTTCGAGTGGTTGGTTATGCCGTTTGGATTATCCAATGTACCTAGCACCTTCATGCGGGTAATAAATCAAGCTTTGTGCCATTTTACAGGCAAGTTTGTGGTGGTTTATTTTGATGAAATTATCATCTTTAGCTCCTCGTTGGCTGACCACTTAACTCACTTGCGAGAGGTTTTCGGCG
Organism: Camelina hispida; assembly: GCA_023657505.1. Taxonomy (NCBI): domain Eukaryota; kingdom Viridiplantae; phylum Streptophyta; class Magnoliopsida; order Brassicales; family Brassicaceae; genus Camelina; species Camelina hispida. The sequence continues at coordinate 26,241,825 of CP094637.1, forward strand.
TCTTACGGCAGGAAAAGTTGTTTGCTGCACGACAAAAGTGTGAGTTTGGGTCTACTACAATTAATTTTTTGGGGTATGTCATCTCCCACAAGGCCTTATCAGTTGACTTGGCCAAAGTTGAAGCCATTCGGTCATGGCCGTTACCACGAGCGGTCATGGACGTGCGCAGTTTCCACGGCCTCGCTTCCTTCTACTGTCGGTTTGTTCCTCATTTTAGCTCCATTGTTGCCCTTATCACTGACTGTATGAAAGAGGGCCGGTTTAATTAGACAAGCGAGGCTACATCGGTGTTTGAGTTGATCAAAGTGAAGCTTACAACCGCACTAATCCTTGTACTACCTGATTTTGAGATAACGTTTGAACTTCATTGTGACGCATCCAAGTTGGGCATTGGAGCTGTTCTCAGCCAACAAGGACGTCCTATAGCTTTCTTTAGTGAAAAACTCCCGGGTTCTCGATCACGGTACTGAGACTTTGTTCTTTTTACCGACCATGATGCATTGCGCTTACCTCTCAGGGAATACAACAAACTGTCGTCGTGGAAGACTGGTCCTGTCAAAGTTGTGGAACGTATCAATGCAAATGCTTACCGTGTTCTCCTTCCATCGCATATGCGTACGTCCAATGTTTTCAACGTGAAGCATTTATCTCCGTATCGTGGGGACAATGACGACCTTGATTCGAGGGCTAATCCTTCTCCACCTTGAGGGACCTGATGCATCGCCTCTCTCTTCCTTGATGGGCCTCGTCATCAGCTTGCGTACCCATTAAGTCATGTCGGTTTACATTGTTTTGTTTTGGGCTTTCTTGCTTTGTCGGTTTATCTTAAACGCTTAGCTGCTAGGTTGAGGGTTTTATTTGAGTTTTTCCTGCGACTCTATAAATAGAGATCGTAGCAGCATTGTACAATCAATCATCTTTGCATCAATAAAAACCAGAAAAGAGGTAGTCTTAACTACCCAAAGAGCTTTGTTTTCTCGAAGCCCTGCTATCCACTTGTTAACTTCTTAATGGCGTCGGAAGCTGATTTCTTTGTCGGAGCATTGGGTTACACTTGGTGTTTCCTTATTGACGGCATGAGAAATACTGGTGGAAAATTCATGGCCTGTTATTTAAGTGTTAATAAAGATCGATTCTGGTAACTTCACTGGCTTCACAATATAGAGAACAAGACTCCACTCTTTTTCTTCTCCCGACTTAAATAATTTCCAGTTTCACATAGGATTAGATTTATCGGTTCATTATCCTTCTTAATCGCATGAAGTCACTTTCTAACTATCCATAGCATACCATTAGACCAATGACTAGTTAGGATGTGGCCTCAATCCAATCAACTTTCATTAAAGTATGAGTTTTTTCCTTTACAAAATTAGAAAGGATGCCTATATAACTGAAACAACCTCACCCGGATTCTCAATCCTTACAGAAGACACAAGGGAAAATGATCTCACCGGAACTCCATAATTTTGATGAGACAACCAGCGTCAAGCGCTCATTACAAAATTACTTCCACAAATACTAGCTAGATCCAACTAACTCATACTCTTCAGTTACGAACAGCAATCATGCAAACAAATTTCAGCTTCACAAGCCTCTTACATTTGTAGACTCTGATTCCTCCTCCAACTGACAACTTCGTGATCCACCCGAACAAGCCACTTAAACACGTATCCCAAACACCACCTCATCTAGTTACTGAGTCGCACAACCAACCATCCCTAGCGACCGAGTAACAAGAGAGGTGGGCCGGAATACTTTATTCCGTCCAGCCATGGAAACACTTCTCCGATGAACCCTCTGATTCACTGACTTAACCTTAACCCCACACTCTTGAGCTCTAACTTGGTTCAACAACCACCATGACCTAAAACCACAAGCCATGGAAGCTCCTTCAAGGTTCCAGCTCAAACTGAGCTCGTTGGCTAAACCAACAATACAATTTACCACAATTCAAGCCATAGAAATCTCTATAATAACACTCTAATAAACCACAAACTAACTGCTCAACTTGCAATTCCACCGTTGGATATAGAGCCTATACTACCCCGAGTCCCTCCACAAAATTTCAGCTCGATCGGACATCATTACGACCTACAAATGGTGTCCTCATAAACCCATCTCGAAAACGAACATGTTCCATAAATTGCATCATTTACCAGCAATTACCCAGCTTTCCAGCAATTACTTGTCCAGGACCACTCTCCCCTTTCATCTCTGCCGTCACGACAACCCTCCACCCCCTATCAAGATAAGACAAGAAGCATCGAGTGTTTTTAAAGGAACGATAGGTTTTTCTTTGGTTTAATTCGATTAAACCATAATTTAGTTAATCCAAGAATTATTTAAACCAATCTTTGTTTAATTAATAACTCGACCAACTTAATAAGTCAACTAAAATTAAACCGGTTTCAGTCTGATTCCCGACATAAACACAAATATTTTATTTCAGGCATTACAATAACACAATCTCAACACATGGTAAAAAGAATTTTATGTTTGTAAAAATCAACAATATTCTCCTAGCATTATAGTTTTTTGTTCTTGGGATTTATAAATTTACAGATAGCATGAATATCCATGAATTCATGTAGATGTTATATAGTTAACGGAGGTTATGGTCAGTGGATACTTTTTCTCAATGGCTGACCCACACTTGTGTGAACTTGTGGTGAAGATATAAGAAACTTTACTTCAAAATTTCAATGCGTAAAAGTAAATGAGACATTAGACCATTTCCAATGGTGATTCTAAAAAGTTCTAAATAACCTTTTTAAAATTCAAAAACATTAAAATTAAATCAAAATGCCCAACAAAGAAAATAGAGTTGATTCTAAATGTAGAGGTTTTGGAATCAATTTGAAATCAAAATTTTGATTTTATATTTTTTTCAATTATAAAAATAAAGACAATTTCCAAATTTGGAACCATGCTTGGAGATGGTCCCTGCTAAGCTTATATTATATGTGGAAAACCTCCTTTTTTGCTCTTTGCAAGAACACAACAAGAGAGAACACATAACCCTAAAAAATTACAGTCCCAAACGATCCTTGATTAACAAAGATTTAGGCCACCAAATCAAATCTCCACCGTTCAAATCTTAAATAAATAAGTGAGAAACAATATTACAAAAATTTAGCTCAAATAGAGAAGAAGTCAACGTTTGATCTTCCAAACACCCACGGTAAATACTGTAGAAACATCTGGACATTCTAGACATGATCAGCCATGTTAAAACATATTTCTTACAAAAAAACCATTGAAACCGAACCTCCACCGTTAAATCTCAATACTGTTATGAATATATTGTATTGTATGGATGTCCATTATCGGTCCATTAGTAGATCTGGTGTATAACCTAAAACCATAAAGTTGTATCACTATATATATGTTATATCCTATAGGATAGATTAATAATACAAGAGAACAATTCTCTAAACCTCTGGTTATAACACGTTATCAACATGATTTAAACCCTAGCCGTCTAAGAAAGAAAAAGAAAAAAACCCTATCAGCCGTACGAACTTTCTCTTCTCCAACGTCCCGTAACCACGTGAGCAAACACAAAACCCTAACTAAACGAAGTTAAATCTCCGCTGAAGTTCATGGCTACAGATGTCGTCTCTATTGTCTGCCTCTGCCATCGTCTCTATCACTAAAAACCAGATAAGTTTTACAAGCGATTTGTTTTGTTTATCATCAGATCTGTTTATCATAAGATAAATTATTAGCATAGTGGACACATTATACGGCGGTCGACTCATGATTTTACAATATAATATATGATTTAGGTTTTACTTCTCTGTTGATATGTGAGATTAAACAAATAAATCAATTCATGTAGTATTTAATACTATTATGATTTATACACTGATCTCTCATCGAGACAAGTTTGTCTCATATTGTAATCGCCTCATGTTATATCATTTAGAGCTTTATTAAATTATGTCTTGTTGCTCTTCGAGTCTATTGTTACATTATGTCTTGTAACATGTTTAATTATGCTTCTTTAATATAATTTTATACTTGTCGATCATAAAGATTAAAGACTAAACTAAATTCATATAATTGTTTGGTTGTTTGGTAAATTTGTCAGAGTTCGCTGCTGCAACATAACTTAATATGGAGAACTATCAGCTGACAATGTCTCCGTAGAGAAATCTATGCCAAAATCCCTAACCGATGTACGGTTCTAAGCGTCTCAAATCAACGACGTTTCTGATTTCCGGTCACTCATTACCATAGAGATAAGTATTATTTACTTTCTTATTAATTAGATTCAATAACTCATATATCCATAATATAATTACAATATAGCATAATGAACACGTTGGCGTTGCATTCATGCTTTATGAATTATGAGATATCGTATTAAAACTAGACCACGATGACTAGACTAACTAATACCAAACAACTAAAGCTGCTATTGATTTTGGTAAAACCGTATTAAAACTATAATACAATTTGAGTCGATCTATTATATAAAGAAATGATGCTTAATATTTATTTAGCAATGATTGTTTATAATGTTTGTGTTTTACTTTATTTATTTAATTACAAATTTAAATCTAATTAAATTAGATATTGAAACAACCCTTCCCGTTTTTTTTTTTTTTAATACCTTAATTTACTAGTGTTCCCATACCCACTAACATCCTAGCAACAATCAATAACAGCGGATAAACAAATAAAACAATTTTCATTAATCCAATAAAATTCCAACATAAATGAACCAATAACACCACAATCCAAATAAGCAATATCCAAAGGCTAACATCCTACAATGTTCCAATGACTTAATCTAGCAACCTAACAACAGCTAGACCACAATCAATCAAGCCTCTAGAACATCCTACTCCCAAAATCTGGTTCGCGAATGTTACAATTCTCCCCCACCAATATGGATTCGTCCCCGAATCCCGCAATACCGTCCATCCTCCAAGGACCCTCGTGCCACCATCAACACGGCCCGCACGTCCCCAGACCGGACTATACACCATCAGCCAAGGTTTCCCGTGCCACTGTCGCAACAGCCCGCACACCTCCGACTGACCCTCGAGGTCTCCCTCTAGCCAATATACTCGCATCATAACACTATTTGCTCACAACTCAGTGCTTCCCCCGTCCGTGGTCGCAACCAACGAATCATGCCGGCTCGCTATCAGGCCAACCGCCTTAAGCTACGGCATCCAGGAAGTCACTCACACACACTCCCCCCGCTCTCGGGTCGCAACCCTAGAGACATACCGGCTCACTGCCGAGCCTCGGCTCACAGCTACGGTATCCAGGGAGCCTCACATATCCCGCTCTTGGGTCGTCACCCTCAAGCGCGCTCTCGGATCGTCATCCGAAGCAACATACCACTCCCACTCTCTGGCCACAAAGTCCATCGAGCTATCGGTATCACGTGAGTTGGGCCCACACCACCTTGAGCAAAACAAATACTGATGCCAGCGAGTATCTCCCGGCTAGATCTACCTCAATATTTCCACAAAACTTTCCTTCCTAGAAAACTTTCTAATTCTGGAAACTTTCCTTTTGAGGAACCTTCCTATTTATGGAAACTTTCCAAAAATAGAAACCTGAGCTATTTCTCTTTTCCCATGACAACCACAGTCAACATAAAGAAAAATACTCATCTTATTAATCTCAAAAATTGTCATAATCTTTACAATCTCAACGAAATTACATCAAAAACCAAAAATACAATAACCGGAGCCATCAACCCGCATCCCGAGCACCACCTCATCTTGATACGTAGTCGCACAACCAACCACCCCTAAGCGACCAAAAATCAAGAGAGATGGGCTGGAATACTCCGTACCCGCTCCAGCCACGGACTACAACTCGTACCCGGCTAGACAAGCTCAAGTCGCGGTCTGCTTCTCAAACCACTTCTTAAACCTTGCCTTCATCCTTGCCTCAGGCTCCCAAGTCTGCTCCTCTACTCCGTCACAGTCCCACAGGACTCTCATCAAAGGAATCTTCTTCTTCCGAAGTTCCTTGACTCTCCTCTCGAGCACCCTCAATGGTCTCGCCTCCAAAGTCATGTTAGGCTGAAGATCCTCAGGAATCTTAGCCAACAACTGATCACCCTCGTGAAGACACTTCCTCAGCATCGACACATGGAATACCTTGTGGAACGCACGCATAACCTCAGGCAACTCCAGCCTATATGCCACTGGTCCCACCCGCTCAACCACTCTGAACGGACCCATGTACCTCGGACTCAACTTAGTCTCTGTCAATGACCTGTTCTGACCCCGCAACATGGCCATCTTGAGGTACACTCTATCACCAATCTGAAACTCAAGATCCTTTCTCCTCCTATCAGCATAACTCTTCTGCCGATCCTGAGTCTCCTTCATGTTCAGCCTCAAAACCCGAATCTTCTCCGAGGTCTCCTGAACAAAATCTGCACCAAATATGCTCCTCTCCCCCACCTGAGTCCAACATAACGGTGTACGACACGGCCTCCCATACAGAGCCTCATAAGGAGCCATCCCAATACTAGCCTGGTAGATGTTGTTATAAGCAAACTCCACCAAGCTCAAGTGATCTGCCCAATGACCACCCCAATCCAGCACACACATCCTCAATAAATCCTCCAAAATCTGGATCGTCCTCTCTGACTGACCATCCGTCTGAGGATGATAGGCTGTACTCATATGCACCTTCGTGCCCATCTCCGCCTGAAACGCCCTCCAGAACACCGAAGTGAACTTGGAATCTCTATCAGCACAATACTAGCAGGCACACCGTGCAATCTGACTATCTCCCTCACATACTTCTTGGCCAAAACTGCTGCTCCATCAGTTTTCTTGATGGCCAGAAAATGTGCAGACTTAGTCAAACGGTCCACAATGACCCAAATGGCATCAAACGTCCTCGACACAGGCAACCCTACCACGAAGTCCATCGTGATCAAATCCCACTTCCACTCAGGAATGGGTAAACTCTGTAGTAAACCTCCAGGAACCTGATGCTCCGCCTTCACCAGCTGGCAAGTATCACACTTCGCCACCTAGTCAGCTACGTCCTTCTTCATCCCGACCCAGTGATAATACCGCTTGAGGTCACGGTACATCTTGGTCGCCCCTGGATGAATAGAGAACTTGCTCGAATGAGCCTCTCTCAGTATCTCCTGCCTCAAATCCTCACCCTTGGGCACACAGATCCGACCATGCACAAGGATAGTACCATTAGCAGAAACCTGATACTCTGCACCCGCAGCCTTAGAGGCATTCATCAGCCCCTCATCGCTCTCCTGAGCTAACCTCACTCTGCTCAACAAATCCGCTCTATCAGCTGCCTCCAAACCCAAAGGTTCCTGTGAGATAGCACACAAACTCAATGCACTGATCTCACCTACCAATGCCTCCATATCCTGCTCCTGAGCCGAAGCCACCCGCTTCCGACTCAAGGCATCTGCAACCAAATTAGCTTTACCAGGATGGTAAGCTATATCCAGATCATAATCTGCTACTAACTCCATCCAACGCCTCTGCCTCAAATTCAGCTCAGGCTGAGTAAAAATGTACTTCAGACTCTTGTGATCTGTAAACACCTGCACCTTCCCACCATACAGATAGGATCTCCAAATCTTAAGAGCAAAGATCACTGCTGCCATCTCCAAATCATGAGTAGGATAATTAGCTTCATGCTTCCGCAACTGCCGCGAAGCATAGGCTATAACCTTCCCCTGCTGCATAAGTACACAACCCAACCCCACTCTAGAAGCGTCTGTATACACAACATAAGGCTCGTCCTGCTCAGGCAGTGCTAACACCGGCGTGGTAGTCAACATCTGCTTGAGACTTGCAAAACTTGCCTCACACTCTGGTGACCACACAAATGGGACATCCTTCCCTGTAAGCTTAGTCATCGGCTGTGCCATACTCGCAAAACCCCGAACAAACCTCCTGTAGTAACATGCTAACCCCAGAAAACTCCGAATCTCAGTGGCACTCTGCGGCCTCGGCCACTCCCTGATGGACTGAATCTTCTCTGGATCCACTGAAACTCCCTCTGCAGAAACAATGTGTCCTAAGAACCCCATCTCACACTGCCAGAAACTGCACTTGCTCAGCTTAGCAAACAACTTCTGCTCCCGCAGCTTCTCCAACACTGCTCTCAGATGTACTGCATGCTCCTCAGGACTCTTAGAATATACCAGGATGTCGTCGATGAAAATGATGACTGACACGTCCAGATACTCCTGGAACACGCTGTTCATCAATCTCATAAACGCAGCTGGCGCATTTGTCAACCCGAACTGCATCACCACAAACTCGTAGTGCCCATATCTCGTCCTGAAGGCTGTCTTCCTGACATCTGCCTCATGAATAGGAATCTGATGATATCCTGATGCCAAATCGATCTTGGAGAACCAAGTAGCACCCCTCAACTGATCCAACAACTCATCAATCCTCGGGAGAGGGTACTTGTTCTTCACAGTAACTCGGTTCAAACCCCGATAGTCAATACACAACCGAAAACTCCCATCCTTCTTCTTAACAAACAACACCTGAGCTCCCCACGGTGAACAACTAGGACGGATAAAACCCTTGCCCAACAAATCCTCCAGCTGCTTCTTCAGCTCTGCCATCTCTGCTGGAGCCATCCTGTAAGGAGCCTTGGATAACGGCATCGTCCCCGGTTCCAGCTCAATAGTAAAAGGATCCGACCGAGATGGTGGTAATCCCTGCAATGACTGGAACACATCCTCAAAGTCCTCCACAACCGGAATACCGCTAACCGTAGACTTCCCCACTGACTCTAGCATAGAGATAGTAACCAGATAAGCCTCACGGCCCTTCTCGATCATCTTCCCCGCCTGAATGTCTGCGATCACGAGACTCCCCGAAGTCGGCCTAATACCCTGAAAAACCAACTTCCCTCATGGACGCTCAAACTCCACTTTACCCCGGTAGCAATCCAAATGCACCTTGTACCGATGCAACCAATCCATACCAAGAATGACATCATATAACTCCACTGGACTGATAAGCAAATCCGCTGGCCACGACTCTCCCGCGATCTGAATATCAACTCCTCCAGCTCGTCCGATAACCCTCAGGAACTTGCCTCCTGCAACTCTGACAACTCCTGAACGCTCTCCAGAATCCCCTCTGATCCCCGCACTCTCGGCACACTCCGGAGTAATGAAGCTATGAGAAGCTCCAGAATCAAACATAACGTGGGACTTAAACCCGCCCACCAACAAGGTCCCTACACAAACCTCATGTTTTGAGAACCTAACACTTGACCACAAGCAAAAACAAATATAATCTGAACTATTGAATTAACCAAGTTCGAATCTCAGAAGTTATACCTGTGATCGCTCCAGCACTAGTGCCACCGGGCTCCTCGGTCGAATACACCTGAGACGTCGGCTCAATCCAACCCACCGGCTGCACACCGTGCTGCACAACCTGCTGCATCCCTGGCTGAGCTCCAGCCTGCATCACTGCTACTGCCCTCTGCTGCAACTTGGGACAACGAGGCTTGATATGCCCCGTCTCTCTGCAGTAGTAACACACTCGAGTATCTGCCCGCGGCTCCGTCACCGCCCGCTGCTCAGTCACTACCCGCTGCTCACCTCTCTGTGGACAGCTAGTCACCTTGTGGTCCCTGCTACCACACCCAAAGCATCTCGCACCCCCATGCCTCGATCTCTGCATGACATCAAACTTCCGCTTCTGCCCTTGCGCAGGCTTGCCGCCCTTGCTAGGAACAGAAGACGGCTGAGACTGCTGTGGCTGCACTGAAGAACTGACCACAACCACCTGTGACCTCAAGTCATCCTCTATCCCAGCTGCAACCTCAACCAACTCCGCTCTCGTAGCATAACTCCTCACTCTGCACCGAGTCCTCAAATCATCCCGCAGAGCCAACAAAAACCTCTGCACCTAAGCCGCCTCTGGCTCCCATGCCCTGCCTGCATACCCCACAAGCCGACTGAACTCTGCATCCAGCTCCCGCACTGTACGGTCTCCCTGAGTCAACCCCAAGAACCGTGCCTCCATGCGATCAAGAGCCTCCTGAGGAAAATACTTGGAGTTAAACTCCCTCACAAAATCTCCCCAAGACATACCCTGCTGCACCCTCCGTGCTGTCACCGACCTCCACCACACACGTGCATCTCCTGACAAGTAAAACACTGCCAGATCCACCCTGTACCGGTCGGGACACCTAAGCGAAAGGAAAATATCCTCCATCCGCTCTCTCCACTCATCCGCTACGCTCGGATCGGTACTCCCTGAGAAATACCCTGCTCCCACATGCCGCAGCTGCTCCATCATCCGAACATACTGAGCATCCACTACCTCGGCTCCCGGCTGCACACCTGCCTGTAAACCCGCTACAGGCTGCACCACTGGAACCTGTCCACCACCCACTGGCGGCACTACTGGATCCTGCCCACCAACCACTGGCGGCACAACTGGATCCTGCCCACCAACCACTGGCGGAAGTCGCTGCAAAGCCTGAGCTACCTGAGCTAGCAAGTCTATCAAGACATCCTCCCTGCCTGGAGCACCTCCTGCTGCAACCCCCACACCCGGGGCAACACCGTGACCGACACCGGGCCCATCCGCCCTGCCGTCACCCAAACCAGCCTGGTCTCCAGACACACTAGGATGAACCTGCGACTCTGCCACCTCCTCACTGGCCATGCTCTGGGCTACACTCACACTGGCCTCAGGAACCTGACCTCGTCCCCGACCACGACCACGACCACGCCCACGACCACGACCACGACCGCGACCAACAGCACCCCCACCTCTAACCATCTGTATCATCCAAGAACAGAAGGCTAAGCAAACAATAAAACTCATACACAAAAACACAACTTACCCTGGAATCACAAAACAGGCTCGAAGAGGATGTTCTAGGACTTCATGCCACACACAATTGCCATACACACAATCAACTATAGCATGGAATCCTAAACATTAACAGCAAAAGCACAATGAACCCTAGACCTAGAACCGTAAGGGCTCTGATACCAAAATGAAACAACCCTTCCCGTTTTTTTTTTTTTTAATACCTTAATTTACTAGTGGTCCCATATCCACTAACATCCTAGCAACAATCAATAACAGCGGATAAACAAATAAAACAATTTCCATTAATCCAATAAAATTCCAACATAAATGAACCAATAACACCACAATCCAAATAAGCAATATCCAAAGGCTAACATCCTACAATGTTCCAATGACTTAATCTAGCAACCTAACAACAGCTAGACCACAATCAGTCAAGCCTCTAGAACATCCTCCTCCTCATCGCCTTTGATTCCACGATCACACTTTTCCTTTACCTGCACACCACAAACAACAATTGAGATGCGTAAGTATTATCACAAATACTTAGTGAGGCCATCCTCCCATCTACTAGGTTATACACACAAGCATATGAGAACCTCAAGTTTAAGCAAAACAAACAACACACAACAATACATCAAACCACGAAAACAAGTCTCGGATAAGACTGGTATCGACCGATGCCCAACGGTGTCGATCGATGCTTCAAGAACAAGTGCCGACCGATGCTCCTCAAACGGTACCCATCGATGCTACTCAAAAATGGTGCCGACCGATGCTCCTCAAAAGTGGTATCGATCGATGCCTCCTCTGCAGACACGATCTGCGCGAATCTCAGCGACGAACTCCGACTCCAATCAACCCAGAATCGGCTCCAATCATGTCAAACCATCTCGGAATTCACTAGAAATCACACAAACAACGAACCCAAGCAACAAAACAACACAAACAGCAAAGAAAACACTCAAACAAGAGGGATCTCATGCTTAGATCAACCATGGTCAAGCACTCACCTCAAGAACAGGAAGATTGGATTGAGAAACGTGGAAAACAATAACTCCAGAAGCTTCCCCCTTCGATTCCAGCAACAGAAACTCAAAAATAGCCAACAATCTCACTAAATCTCTCTTAGGAATCTCAAGAACACTCTTTTCTCTCTTTTTCTATCAAAAACGGCGAGTAACCACTGAAAACACGACCTTGGGTCGTTTTCCCCTTTTTACACACGAATTAGGGATTTAACTGAACCAAACCGAACCAGTTCGGCAATTAATCAAACCGGTCGAACCCAGAAATTAGTGGTATCGATCGATGCCACAAGGGTGTCGATCGATGCTACTCCCAAAATCACAAAATCTGGTTCGCGGATATTACAGATATAATATCATGATGAAATATAATGAAGAAATATTTTAAATCATATCCCCAACCTTCTTTGTTGAATAAATTAAAAATTTAGTAACAAATTACTAAATAATGATTATTGATCATGTTTTCTTGACATCATTTCTATGAGGAGGTTTAAGTCCAAGTATATGACTACAAAAAAAAAAAAAAAAAAAAAACAAAAAAAAAAAAAATCCTCAGTTCTTTAGATTAATCTAAAGAAAGTAAATGACTAAAAATCTATAAGAGAATATATACAAATTAATTTCTTTCCAATTATACCAAGATTATATAATAGAAAATAATATCATTTATGAAAAAGATATTAGATAATATATACATTATTAGTCACAAAATATTGTTGTCATGTAGACACAATATAGTGAAAAATATATTTTAAAATTTTTATAATCTTGTTATTTGTGAATGAGTAAAATTATGAGATGTTGATGTGAATCACATCTAATTGAGCTGGTCTATTCATTGAAGTGAATATGACTTTATGCTATAAGTGATTTTCACTATTCTACTACAATATTAAAAAGTAGTAGAAAAAATATTGAAAGCTCTTGAAGAGTATATATACTATTATCTATGGGAATACAATTTGATATTAATGTGTTATACTCTCCCAAATCTCAAAGTTAAAAAGGTCTAAGATATAACACATAACCTAATTTGAGAATGTTATTGATTACAGAGTGGGATTCAAATAGAGATTGATAGACATGAAGTATCATCATCTCGAGGGGGAGAATTGACAGATCCCACATACAAAGGTGATGGAACAGATAGAAGAGTTCACATCTAAAATGAGTTTAATATGATAGAACAAATCTTGAGGATTTGAAACGTAATCATGTTGAGACAATAAGCAAAGAAAATACTTTGAAAATCATAAGTATTACCCAAAGCAATAAAAGTATTTTAGAAATTACATGCAGATAAAATGCTTATAATAAACCAGAAGTTTTAATGAAAATCTCACTGTTTGGCATGACCGGTTAAGCCATTCCGGTTCAATAATGATGCAAAAGAATAATCAGAAATTTTTGAAAACATTCACTAGAGAACCTGAAGAGTTTTATTAGTGATTTCTTATGTGTGCTGCTTTACAAAGCAAGCCGATTATATGGTTTTCACCAAACCATGAATTTGGATAATGTCAATTTTGTGGTATATACAAAGCGATATTGTGGACTGATCATCCACTATATATGTTTGTTATTAAATTGCAACATGAAATTTGAGAGAGTATTTGGTTAATTGACAATGGTGGTGAAAGCATGCCAAGTAATTGACATAAATTACTCTATATGTCGAATAATTCGCATCATGCCAAAGAATTATCATGAGTACTCCCCAATACAATTGGTTTGGGTCAGAAGCCAGATATATTCCATCTAATGTGTTATAAATGTTGAGTTGCTCCACCACAATGGTTAAGATGGTATTTGAAAGAATGTTGGATGTAATCTCTCTTGATTATTGAATCTCGAGATGCATAGACTGTTGTTTCAGTGAGTCAGTCTTTCCAACATGAGGGGGGAAAAAAATAAACAGCTGGTAAAGAATTACATTGTAAGAAATTATCTTGATCCTTGTACTAAGAAATATGCGCTAGAAATTAAAAAGATAATTTAATGGCAAAGTTTGCAGAGATGCTTAAACTCAAAGCATGCAAGAGCCATTTTCTGACCTTGAGTGAAAAAGTCACATATATCAGTTGTGCTCCAATTAATGTCCTAGAAGGATAAGATCAACTGCTAGTAAGTCTAAAGATCGCATGAAGTGTGATAGACTTATGGTTCCAAATATAAGCATCCTCGGTAAAGAAAATGAGCATAAATTAATATGGCACTGAGGAAGCAAGAAGTTATGAAGATGTTGACATGAGTAAGAAAGAGATTCAGGTACCTGAGAACCATAATGAAAGGAAATCTCAACAAGTTGAGTCATGTCTAGAATGAAAAGGAACCAATAAGCAAATCGACGTCGTAATATGTTTCCATGCAGTGTTGCAGTTGATGATGTTATTGATGAAAATCGAGGATCATAAACCCGCAGTTAGTAGAAAAATTTATTGAAAAGTGTACACAAACATTGATTGGTTAATCATTTAAAGAGTAGCTATGAAATAGTTCAAATCTCTTAAAGAGATAATATTTGGACTTGTAGTCCTTACACTTGAAAGTGTAAAATGAGTGGGACATAAAGGATCTTTATAAGAGATAAACTACATGTAGTAGTACAATGATTCTCATAAACACTTGATATTTATTATGAGAAATGCACTCTCATATGGTGGAAGAACCTATGTAGATCCCTTATGAGTTTGAAAATAAGGCAAGACTTGATTTAGTCTATTTAGAAGATTTTCAAGCTATAAGAGATATCCCTTAAAGTAATTATATTGCTATTTATATTGCTAGAAGCAATACTTTATAGTTCTTGAGAATATTGTAAAAGCAAGAAAAATTCTTGATGCCTTTTGACACCTTTTAGGAGAAAATGGTGAGAGTTTATTTCTATGAGAGAATCTTGGGTGTAGATCCTTGTTGTTAGTCTAAGAGATCTCATAGTGTGTTGAAAATAGATCAAAAACAAGCTAACAGAAAGAGTTGTGTAAATCTGAGATTGAACACTGACTATAATTGTGTTCAAGAAATATTTTCAACAAAGTTTGAGGATGTAGGCATTTGTTGAACCTCGTTAAAAGAAAAATTGTATGTGTCTTTTGTCTCTTCTGCACTTACAAGTGGTTCTTGTTAAAAGAAAACTATAAGAACAAGTGCAAAATATGTTGATGATGAAATATTATCTGATCTCCGGTAGAGATTTCCTATACCAAGGAATATATGGAGAAATAATCAATGATGAAATATTACTCCTGAAAGATGGAGAAATCAGATTGTATATGATCAAATATTTCATGAAATTTCTTGAGGTTATAGATTTGACATCTGATGAAAGAGATGTTATCTCAAGATGCTACATCATCTTACATAGATAATGGTCTTGTAGTACCATACTAAGAAGAAGAGTTGAAAGAGAAAGTTTTACAAGGAGATTATGAATAACTCCTATGTATAAGATTATTGTTTGGAAGATTGTATGAAAAAAGAAGATTCGAGCTTTAAGTTCAAATAAATGGAAAAGGAATCTTCTATATGAAAAAGGTGGAAATGACTTGAAGTCCAATGACCCGAGAGAATATATGATGATCATATGTGTTTTATATACTAAAGCTCTATTTATAACAGTTCAGAAAAGATGATATATATGATCATAATGCATAACCTGAAGATGATGCTTTCAGGGGGAGATATATGATCATGTGCGTGGTTGTACTCTTTTTTCCTTATCATGGTTTTTATCCCATTGGATTTTTCCATGAAAGGTTTTTAACGAGACAACAAAAGAATACGCAAAAGATAAATGTCTGAAGAGGAATATTATGATTCCAATGGTGAAAGACTATCATCTTCAAAGTCTTTCACATATATTGATGAGACTGTGAGAAACAAAGATAATGATAAAGATGAGTCACTTGCAAGACCCATGACCAATCGAAGAATGGTGATACACGTTTACTACATATTCGTTCAAGTAAAGATTTGGCAAACCATTTACCAAGGCGTTTCCAACCACTACTTTTAAGAAGCTACTTCATCATATTGGATCGGTCATCTCGAAGATTTCAAGTGATGTATTCAAGAGGGGGAGTAAAAGCAGGCTGCACTCTTTTTCCTTAATTATGGTTTTTCCCATTGGGTTTTTCTGGTAAGGTTTTTAACGAGGCAGCATCTCACATGCGCATTTGGTACTTCATTTTTATAATGGTCATCCAAGGGGGAGTGTTATGAATATATTTTATTGTATGGATGCCCATTATCGGCCCATTAGTAAATCTGGTGTATAACCTAAAACCCTAAAGTTGTATCACTATATATATGTTATATCTTATGCGATAGATTAATAATACAAGAGAACAAATCTCTAAACCTCTTGTTATAACAAATACAACGAATTCATGAAACTATATTCTAAAAATCATGAAACTATATTCTAAAAATACGGAGCTGTCAAAACCATTAGACTCGTCAAAATCATTTTATATATACAGATTGGTCTCAGTTAGTGTTGGAGGGCCAAAGCAACTGTTTCTAAACTGACCAACAATGAGCTAGGAAAAGACATTCCTTTAACAAAACTGGAGTTGTTGCATCTTTGGGTTTCCACAATTAATCCCAATAAACATGTTTCAGCCAACCTTAAAAGTGTTCTAATCTTCTCTGACCCGTTTCCTTGATGCTGAAGGAGATTCAGCTTGTTCCACTATTCGTGTGTCAAGACCGAATTCGACTTCTGCAGATGTGTCGTTGCATTGCTTAGGTGATGCTTCTGAGCAAGAGCTCTTGTTCTCTTGTATCTTTTGTTGTTTCTCAAACATCATCTGTAGGTATCGGCCCTGTTTTTCAATCTGTAACTGCAGCGTCCGTTGGATCTGGCATATAAAGTACACAGCATCAGACAATATTCATAATCTCTACGACGACTTCTCTTTCAACGCTAGAAATAAGGCACAGAAGAGTTCTTTTTAGCAGTTACCTCGAGCTGCTCATGAAGACGTTTCTGAACTTCCATTTGTAACCTTAGAGCTTGTGTAATCTCAACGCTCCTGGAAAAGAAATAGTAACAAAGTAAACTAACACGTAATAACTATTTAACCCTATTAGGATTAAAATTTTAAATAGCATGAAGAAAAATTCCTGGTTTGTTCTGCAGTCAGGAAACTGAAATTTCTTACGTTTTCATGTCAAGAGATTTGATATCTTCGATAGATGTCAACTTCTTCTCTTGAGGTTCTCCTGTGGAAGAAAAAGAAAAAAAATTATACAAGCATATGTGCCCCTCTTTGTAAGATGTTTGTTTGCCATCGAGACTTTTAGCATTTTCTAGAGAGTGACCAACTTTTTGGAGGCCTATGTGGTTTATAGCTCAGCAAAAGTTCAGAAATACTATGTTAAAGTCCTTACCTGTAACTTCTGAAGTCTCTGGTTTATACCTTGCCGTTCTGTATTTCTGTAGAACATAAAGATGATACGAAAAATCAGAATGGGCTAAGGTTAGAAGAGAAAAAGCATGAGATGCATAAACTAAAAAACATATGGGTAAGAACAAACCTGCAAATGGCTTTTTACATGATAAATGGTCAAGCCAGGGTTATTCAAGAGCTTCAAAACAGCCTTAGGGGTGGCTCCTACGGTGAAAATTATAAAAGTGAGGAGAAAAGTAGGAGAAGAGTAAGTTCCACTGTTTCCAGTTGAACGCCCTTGAGCTAATTATTTTCAGGAACGAGAGAAGAAGAAAGCATACGCACGGTCACTACCACCGAGCTGATTAACAGCTTCAACGAATGCCTCGTGAAGTTCTGGTGTCCAACGCATGCGTTGTTTAGATGTTGCTACGCTAGATGATGCGTTTCTCCCAATAAGCTGCTCCTCAGACAAAACCATCTGATGCTGCTGGTTAGCCTCTTGCCTTGGTACATCAGAAAATGGTATCGGTATCTGTTACAAATTATGCAAAACAGTGATTAAATTACATATGGACAAACATAGAGATCATATATGGCTACAGAATGTGAACCTCTGAATTTTGATTTTGGGAACGTGGATCTCCAAGAAAATCAGACCAATTTGGCTCTGAACCATCATCAACAGAAATCAGCTGATCTGCCCAATCTTGCCATTCGCTTTTCTTGTGGAGTTCCACGGATGAGTCCATCCTTACACCGCTACTTCCCTCTGCTTGTAGATGTTGAACAGGAACATGATCAGAGAAATCAAAGAACTCCTGAAGTGGATCTGTGAACTCTTGAGGCTGATGATGATTGATCAGTGAGGAGGATTGTGCTTCCAAAGTGCAATCCTGCATAGCTAATCTGTCTCTTGGCACGGTGGAAACAGGTGGCTGGGTTTGCGAATTCCTTCCAAGAGGTGACACTGCTGAAACATTGCAGAATCCGGAGGAAGAAGAAAATAAATACCCTCCATAATTGCCGCCAGACACTGACTGACAGGGTACAGGGTTATTCATCAGTTCCTGCCCTGATACCCAGAAAGAGTTAGGAAACTTGCGGTATCTGTCTTCTACAGTAGGATGAAGAGCTGAAAAAGTTGAAGACATAGTGGTTGAATATCCGAAATCATTAGCCAGAGTCATAGTAGTATCCTAACTCAGAAGGCAAATAGCTTTGCAATGAAGGAAACTTTGACGCACGAATAACAACGAGATATGACACTCACAATAAGCAAGTTTATATACAGAATATAACTTTATACAAGAGGAGATGAACCATTGAATCAATTCCCTTTCCATTAACTCGGATACTATCTTTTTCCCCGGTCAAAAAAACAAAAACAATCTCTCAAGAATATTCCAAACTTTTTTTGTTTTGCTTTAGATCACAAACTCTTAGCTCTCAGCCGCTTCTCTTCCTCATTTTCTCTACCCCTTTTTTCAAAGAATTCTCCTTTAATCATCAATAAATACAAAAAAAAAAAAAAAAAAAAAAAAAAAAAAAAAAAGATGTGTTCTTTTTAAACCTGAAACTTAAAACTTGTTTCAGCTATAGAGCAATTACGAATGAACATGGAGAACATCTACATAAGGATAGTGACAGGACATTACATAAGATATGGAATCAGTACCTAAGGAATGAAATTTACGTCCACTTTGGGAAAGTTAAATATGGCTTTTGATGAAGCCATAGAGACGTGTAAAAGAAGAAGCCACCATGAACATTAATAACTCCCATCAATGTTGAGAAAAAAAAAATCAAAATAAAAAATTCACACTATGGAGAATCTTTCAATTACTGAAACAACTCAGAATCACATTAGAAAGAAAAAAACTAATATCTGGGTTTAAACATGAAAAAATCCACAAACAAAAAAAAATTGGTAAATTTGATAACTTTACTCATCACTTCATTTCAAAATCATGGAGAAAGTGAGAGATTGATAAAAATATCGATTAGAGAAACTAGTTATTCAGATTGTTTCCAAAGCAGTGAATTTTGTAATCAAATAACACAAAAATCAAACCAAACTAATCAGCTAATCCAGTCCTTGATTCAAAGTTTAGACTAAAACCCAGATTAAGAATGAGAAAACCCAAATCAAAGACCAAAACTAAAAAGTAAATCGAATCGCCGAAAAGAATCTTCCTGGATTAGCTGATTAGAAAAGGGGGCCCTGCCCAGTAAGGGCCCATGGAGGAAAACCCGAGCTGAAGGATGAAGTCAATCTGAAGGAAAAATCGGGATGGTCGAGCCGAGATTCGGGGGGCGAGATTGCAGCGAGACGTTCAGGAAGGGTTTCCAGGAACTTTAGTTTAAATAGGAGATGAATGTAAAGGATACGGCACATGTAATGAAGCTCAGAACAAATCAATAGAAAAAGTCAATTCAAAAGTCCAGTTCGTTGTCCTTCATAGTTCCAAGTTTGATTTATACCGAAAGTCTGCCCAGATCTCATTTTTACAAACTTGATTGTTGTTTCTAGCCCCAACAAATTGGCGCTGTCTGTGGGGACTTAGGTCTTTCTATTCGCAAAAATCGACTACTTTTGAACTCCAGCGAAATGGATCCATCCACCGCTAACACGATCATCTCAGAGACTGCTCCACCAGCGACAGTCCACGGATCCAACCCCATCAGTGCACCCTCCCTAGGTGCACCCGTATCAGACCAGTCCGATAACGGGGTCACACATCTAGTCAGACCCGGGACAAGCTCATCACTTGATGACAGTCAAGCATCGAACCAAAATATTTTGGGAGGTTTGGGTCTCACACATCACAGACCCGCCCAAACTCAGAATCTCGGTAGTTCAAACTCAGGGGTTACCGTCGGGGTTATTCCCACGGCCCCCGCGATCTTGATAGGAAACAGGAATCAGTCCCGGGTATGGACTCGTTCAGACAATAATGGAACGAACCGACCCAGACAGCATCATGCGCCGCTGGTCTCCTCCGGGGCCCCCGGCAGCAACGATCTGTCCGAGATTTGCCGAATGCTCGCCATTCTGATCGATAAAACCCAAAGTCAAGATACGACAAATCGGGCCCTCATGAACAGAATTGAGCGGCATGAACAAGAGCTCGCTTCTCGCGCGAATCTCGGACCCTATCGGGGTACCGCGTACTCTTCGGGAACAGCTTTAACTGATCCCGCGGAAAGAGCGTTTCCCCGGACTCGTCTCGACTTTGAGGCAGTCCACGTTACCCCGCCCGGGATCAGAACGTTACCCGTTTTCGCACCGTCAGAGAGCAACGGAGCTCCGAGCTCATCGGTCCTAAATGGTAACGCGAGCTCGCGACATTACGAGCATCCCCCATCCGGGGATGTTGGGTCAGCAGGGCAGTCCTCCGCACCTCGGGGACTCTGGAGGGCTCTTCGGTGAGACTAGATCCAGTCCCGACAGGAGAACTCAGAAATGGAGCGTCACGGGTAACAACGGTCGAAGATCTTGGTCTTCCCGGACCTCCAAGTAGCGGCGCATTCAACGCTCAGTTCCTAACCAAATACATGAATAAGGCAAGGGCCAAGATGGCCCAAATCCGCTCTAAGGTGTACCTGGCAACGAGCGCGGCCCCAGACATCGATCGTGTGATCGCCGAAACAAGGCGCACCCCGTTCACAGATCGAATCGCGAAGGTTCGCCTTCGTGACGTGGGCAAGCTCCGCCTCCCCGAATACGCGAGCACAACGGACCCGGGAGCGCACCTCCGAGCTTTCAGATTGGCCATAACTAAAGCGTACCTCACCGACGATGAGTGTGAAGCCGACTACTGTCGTTACTTCGCCGAGAACCTGGTGGGACCGGCGTTGGAATGGTTCGACTCTTTGGAGTCTAACTCCATTGACAGCTTCGATCAGCTCGCCTCGGCATTTTTGAAGCAGTATTCTTCTTCTTCCAAGCTAAGGTGACCGAATCAGACCTTTGGCTTCTTGTCCAAGAAAAGGACGAACCGCTCCGCGATTACATCAATTGTTTCAAGTAAACCAAAGCCAGGATAACCAACTTAAACGACGAGGTTGCCCTGGCGGCTCTTCTGCACGGCTTATGGTACACCTCGAAATTCCGTGAGGAGCTCACCGTTCGACAGCCCCCATCGCTCGATGACGCACTCTATAGGTCGATTAATTTTGCCCGAGCAGAAGAGGAACGAGCCGCTTTGGCCGAGATCCATAAGTCAGCAAAAGCACCGTACAACCCTCCCAAAAAGACTCTCCGGAGGGAGCCATTTGAATCCGGTTTGCATGCTTTCGCGGTTGACTCCGCACCCAAAGCCAAAAACCCGAACTTTGATCCCGAGAAATTCTGCAAGTATCACAAAATACGCGGACACTCGACTGAAGAGTGCAGAACCGTGGGACGTCTCCTCGCGCGAAAACATGAAGCGGGAGAGCTCGGCGAAATCGACCTCGAAAAAGAGGGAGAAAAGGCGAGAGAAACCAACGCCAATACCAAAGAAGCCGCAGCGAAGCGCGAAAGGACCGACGAGGCCGAGGGATCTTCCCTCCCCCCAGCCCCAAAGAAACGTATTGACCTGGTTTTCAAAGGACTCTCCCTTTCCTGTACCTCCCCCGGCTCGGTATTTACCCCACCTCCGGCTCCCCGGAGGCTCGCGAGCCTCCGCCCGCTCATCTCCTGATGTTTCAAAGAGTCGAACCCGATTCATAGAGTCGACTTCATCACGGGGGGATCTTCCTTATGTCGTAACTCAGTTAATTCGATCAAAGCCTACCAACGTAGGGTCAATAGCTACCATCGCGAACGGAAACCCCGCTCAGACCCGGACTACGAGATTACTTTCTGAGAAAGCGAAACCGCGGACCTGGATAAACCCCACGACAACGCTCTAATCGTAAGATTAGACGTCGGGGGATGCGAGCTCTCCAGAATAATGATCGACACCGGGAGCTCCGTCGATCTCTTATTCTACGATGCCTTTAAGCGGATGGGTTATCCTGACTCTAAGCTAAAAGGGGCCAAAACCCCGCTCACCGGGTTCGCCGGTGACACGACCTTAGCTAATGGCACCATTTACCTCATAGTGGAGGCCCGAGGGGTACGACGTCTCGTCGACTTCGTGGTCGTCGATCGTCCCGCCCCTTTTAACGCCATCTTCGGCAGACCTTGGTTGTATGGGATGAGGGCGGTCCCGTCAACATATCACCAATGTGTCAAGTTCCCGTCGCGGGGCGGAATTGCCACCATCTACGGTACCCAACGAACCTCAAGACAATGTTACAGAAGCGGCTACGATCTAATCAAAAAATCCGCTCAATAGCAATTAATGATTGCTAACGAGCTGGAAGCAAGACAGCTCGTTAAGCGTACAGATCCCGCCTTGCGCGGACCCATAATGACCAAGGTTGATCAGGTCCCAATCATGGAAGGGCACCCGGAACGATGCGTTGGAATCGGGGCCGACCTCAAAACTAGTAAGAGGAACGACTTAATCCAATTTTTGGGTCGAAATCACAACACCTTTGCCTGGTCCTCATCGGACATGAAAGGAATCGACATTAGCATTACATCTCACCAGCTCAACGTCGACCCCACCTACAAACCCATAAAACAGAAGCGTCGTAAGCTCGGCCCCAAAAGGGCGAAAGCAGTGAACGACTAGGTGGATCGACTATTGAAAATAGGGTCTATCCGCGAGGTCCAGTATGCCGAATGGCTAGCCAACCCCGTAGTGGTCAAAAAGAAAAACGGGAAATGGCGGATCTGCATCGACTTCAAAGACCTCAACAAAGCCTGTCCGAAGGACAATTACCCACTTCCTCATATCGATCGACTGGTCAAGGCAACCGCCGGACGCCTTCTCGGGGTATAATCAGATTTTGATAAACCCCGCCGATCAGGAAAAGACCACGTTCATCACGGACCGAGGCACCTATTGCTACAAAGTGATGCCATTCGGACTTAAAAACGCTGGAGCAACCTACCAGAGGTTAGTCAACAAGATGTTCTCCGAACACCTTTGAAAAACCATGGAAGTTTACATCGACGATATGCTCGTCAAGTCAATGCGCGAGCAGGATCACATTCCTCAGCTCGAAGAATGTTTCAAAATTCTAAACCAGTATGGAATGAAGCTCAACCCGACCAAGTGCACATTCGGTGTCGCGTCGGGAGAATTCCTTGGGTATCTAGTCACGGAACGCGGGATTGAAGCGAATCCGAAACAAATTGCGACCTTCCTCAAAATGCCTTCGCCAAAGACAACTCGGGAGGTCCAGAGATTAACAGGGCGGATAGCCGCCCTGAACCGATTCATCACGCGGTCCACAAACCGTTGCCTCCCATTCTACCAGTTTCTTAAAGGCAATCGAAAATCCGAGTGGGACGACAAGTGTGAAGGGGCATTCCAAGAACTAAAAAAGTACCTCACCGAACCCCCCGTCCTGTTGAAGCCCGCAGACGGGGAACACCTCTTCCTCTATATCGCCGTATCCGACTCCGCGGTAAGCGGGGTATTAGTACGAGAGCACGAGGGGGAACAGAAACCCGTCTATTACGTCAGCAAGACTCTTGTTGACGCTGAAACGCGGTACCCTACTATGGAAAAGCTAGCACTAGCGGTCGTAATGTCGGCTCGAAAACTGCGCCCTTATTTCCAGTCGCACACAATCGTCGTGATGACGTCCCAACCCATTCGGACCATCCTTCACAGTCCCAGCCAGTCCGGTAGATTAGCCAAATGGGCCATAGAACTCAGCGAGTACAATATCGAGTACCGGCTACGCACCTGCGCTAAGGCACAAGTCCTCGCCGATTTCGTCATTGAACTCGCCGTAACCAACGAGAACACCGAAAATATCTCCGAGAGATGGTCGTTGTACGCGGACTGAGCATCGTCTAGGCAAGGGTGCGGAATCGGAATCCGACTCGTGTCCCCTACCAACGAAATAATGGAACAGTCCTACCGACTTGGGTTTGTAGCCTCAAACAACGAGGCTGAGTACGAGGACCTAATAGCCGGACTCCGGCTGGCATTGGGCGTGGGAGTCAAAGAGCTCGCTGCATTCAGCGACTCACAGCTTGTTACCGGTCAGTTCCATGGGAACTACGACACAAATTGTGAACGGATAGGCGCTTATCTTCAAGTCGTTCGATCAATGGCTGAGCAGTTCTCGACATTCGAACTCACCAAAATTCCCCGTGGTGAGAACTCAGCCGACGATGCCCTCGCCGCGCTGGCCTCCACCTCCGACCCCTTGGTCAAACTAATCATACCCGTCGAGGGAATAGATCAACCGAGTATCGCCATCCCTGTTAAGGCTCAAAGCAACAACCATGTCGAGGCCGGAACCGGCCCAAACTCGGGAGAATCCGAGCAGGTGCCTGATCAGGACGACGAGCTCCTAGACGATCTCATCTCTGAAGACGAGCTAGAAACGGAACACGAAATGGACTGGCGAGTCCCAATTCGCAATTATATCACAAACGGAACTGCACCAAAAGACCGATGGCAAGCGCGCAAGCTCAAAGCTCAGAGCGCGAGGTTCTGCATCATTGGCAAGGAGTTATACAAACGGTGTATCTCCGGACCATACCTCAGGTGCGTACACGGGAACGAAACCCTTAGCATCATGAAAGAAGCCCACGAGCGTCCCTGCGGGAACCACTCCGGAGGGCGATCATTAGCCCTCAAAATCAAACGGCAAGGATACTTTTGGCCAACCATGCTCGCGGATTGTGACGAGCACGCCAAAAAGTGTGATCCTTGCCAACGACACGCACCTCTGATCAACCAGCCCGCTGAGCTGATGAGCTTGGTCTCCGCTCCCTACCCCTTCATGCGGTGGTCGATGGATGCCATCGGACCCCTTGAACAGTCGGTAAAACGACATGTGACTAACCTACTGGTTGTGACCAATTATTTTACTAAATGGATTAAGGCCGAATCCTACCAATCCATCAAGGGGGAGCACGTGAAGGATTTTCTCTGGAAAAATGTGGTATGCCGACACGGAATCCCCTACGAGATCGTAACCGACAACGGAACAAACTTGATGTCCTCCGCGGTTCAAAAGTTTTGCGACGACTGGGGCATACGACTAACCCCGTCTACCCCCCGGTACCCCCAAGGAAACGGGCAGGCTGAAGCAGCCAACAAATTGATCTTGCATAGCCTCAAGCGCCGTCTAACCGCCGCAAAATCCGGCTGGGACGCTCAGCTCCCCGGAGTACTCTGGGCTACCCAAACTACGCCGCGTGGCAGCACGAGCAAAACCGCGTTCTCCTTGGCCTACGGAATTGAGGCTGTAATACCGGCAGAAGTTACCGTAGGCAGTATTCGCCGAGCTGTTTCCCCCGATAACGAGGAGGAGAATAGCGAGGCACTACGCGACAACCTCGCCGTCATCGACGAGAAGAGGGAACAAGCTTACGTGCAAGCTCAAAATTACCAGAATGTCATCGCCCGCTTCTATAATTCAAAGATCCGACCTCGGCGTTTTGCCGTCGGAGACCGAGTGCTCCGTCGAATGTTCGATCACAGAAAAGAGAAGAACGCCGGTAAAATGGGAACCAAATGGGAAGGACCTTTCCGCATCATTGAGGACGTTCTCAATGGCGTATATCGCCTCGAAAACGAGAGCAACGGTAAAACCGAGCTCCGGCCTTGGAACGTCATGAATCTCAAGAAATACTTCTAGGAAGTATCAATAATAAATGAACTACGATCTGGTTTGATCCCTTTACGGGGTACGTAGGCAGCTCAATATCCCGAGCGCAGCCACCTTCCCAATTCGACTCGTTCTGCAAAACCATTCCTACAGAACACGAATTTCTACCACGACCTGGTGCACTATTAACGAATGCATCACATCAACTCTCAATAACTCTCGCCGACGACACGACTAGGCGAAACTGCCTACGAATAAATATACTTACAGCAAAAACGACACCGAACACCTCACGCGAATTTTGCATAGTCTTGCAAACGCTTCAAACTATTTTCGAGCACTTCATCAAAAACAAAAAAAACTCACAAGGTCAACACAGCTCTAGCTAACAGCCTGCACTTCACGGCCTCACGTGAAAACAAATAAGATTTCACTACCCAACTTGGAAAACCCCAAAGGACTCTACTCCCAAACAGCAAAATTATAATGAACTCTACGGAGTTTGCAGAATAAGAATTTTTGAAACACTCCTCGTGTCCGTATGGCCGCCCTAGAAGAGGCCCGTATACCCCGAGTCCGTACTGGAATTTACGCGTTTCAAGTAAAACCCAAAACGAATAACAACGCCAATATAAAAGGAAAAGAACAAGGGTTTAGACGCCTCCCCAGGCAATTGACTCTGAAAAGGAAATAAAGTCATGGGTTAAAACCCCCCGGGCAAGCCATAACAAAAGTTTACCAAAAACAAAGAAAAAGCCTTCTTAGGCAAACGACGCAAGTTCCAAACTTAAAATTAAACGAAGGCCTTGCAGATCAAACGTCTTCCTCCCCCGTCCCGGGCTCCGGATCCTTCGCGGTACTCGCGTTGCTCCCGTTTCTAGGCCACGCGGGACTCCCGTACCGGCATCGACCTCCATATGCGCGACCGAGTCCTCCGAGATCTGTGGAAGGTCCAACTTACCCACCGAGAAGTCCAAAACCGCCAAAGAACTAGACCTGACTGCAAGGACCGCCCGCTAGGTCTCGAGGACCTGCACTTCCTCCGCGATCGACGTCCTCCCCTCGTCAATCTGCTTGATCAGAAGGAGGTTGGACTCAATCTCCGCAAGGTCGCTCTCGACGGCGGTCTGTTCCTTCTTCCTCTCCCATTTGCTCTTCACAGAGTCCAGCACCGCCCGGTAGTCTTGTGACATCCGCCCCTTGGCCTCGCGAACCGCCCGACGCGTCGCCTCCGCATGCCGCTGATCAACACCTGCCACCTTCTCCTTCAACCACCGGTTCTCTGTCTTCAAGAGGTCCCGGTCCCTCGCCGCCATTGCATGAGCGTCCTTGGCAGATGCGAGGTCAGCTTCAACGGAAAGGAGCCTGTCTTGGACACTCCTCAAGGACGTGATCTCGTCCTCCAGGCCTGCGACCTTGTTGTTCGCGACTCCCTCCCTCTCTTGCGCAGCTTTGAGAGCTGTTGTGAGTTCGTGAACCACTCTCGTCGCATTCTCGAGCTATGCAGCCTGCAGGGTGTCCCTCAACCGCCGCTCGTAAAGCGCCACCAGTTTGTTGTCAGCGGCCGTAGACTATAATCAAACAAAAGTAAGACCAAAACCGGTTAGGGAGACTTTCTTTAATAAAAAAAGGGGGAAACAACCTGAGCAAACAGTCCTTAAACGCGGCTTACCTTTGCGTGAGCCGCCATCGCTTCGATGTACGCCTCTTTTTCAGCGAGGTCCTTCACTAGCGGGACCTGGCAGTTAGCGGCCTTCAAGTGACGGAAGAGGGTCGCCATTCCAAGGTGGTCGTCCACCGCGGGGGAGTCCCGGGAATGAGCGAATCTCCAATGGAACGAGCGGCTCGACAACGACCCGTTCTCGAAGACGACCGGGTCTCCATCGGAGGCCTCCGGGTTACCTCCCGCGGGATGACCCCCACGGCTTTCACGACTCCTCGCCTCAGGAGCTCGAAGGTGGTCAGTACGAGCCCTTTTGGGCATCGGGGATGGCTCGCCATGGGTCGACTGCGAGCTAACGAGCATAACTTCCTTGGCTGGACCAGTGGGACTGGCCGGAGTCACGGGGGTTTGGTTGACCTCCTCACTAACCACCCGAGACGGTGCGGGCTGAACGGCTCGAAGAGCATTAGCCAACGCAGCATCAACGTCGCCGGCTAGAACCCTCCGATGTTGCTGCGATTGTTCCCTGAGTTCACGGAGTGACGGCTTCCTAACCATGGTGCGTGGTGGGGTTGAAGTCGAAGAAGAACTTAAGTCTGGTCACGTACAGCACAAAAACAGACAAGGGGTGAGTGATTCCCCTTTGTGCATGATTTTTACGCATAACAGGCTGAATATGAAAAAGAGAACGAAGAACTATTACCTCTACGAGCGGGGGAGTTGTCTGCTCCTTTGCTCCTCGCTTGGTCAGCAGGAGGCGGCAGGACCGGAGCTGGAACATCTCGAACTATCGGGGCGTTGAGGGCTGCTATGACACGAGCTCGCGTGAATGAGTTCCACCTAACCTCACCTGCTCGCAGCCTTTCAATTAATTCTCGGGTCGCCGGTACTCTTGGAAGTTCTTCTGAATCTGCCATGCAACCAAAAAAA
Organism: Camelina hispida; assembly: GCA_023657505.1. Taxonomy (NCBI): domain Eukaryota; kingdom Viridiplantae; phylum Streptophyta; class Magnoliopsida; order Brassicales; family Brassicaceae; genus Camelina; species Camelina hispida. Next base: position 26,270,344 of record CP094637.1, read on the forward strand.
AAACGGCAAAACAATTAGTACGACGAATAAACGCCGCAATCCTGGCGGCAGCGAATGACAACTAGGAACTAAGAGGTCATTCTGACCGACGCATACGGCCCATTGGGTGGGGAGACAGACAAAGTTGTAATCCCCCACCCCTGCCGGAGTGTAACATCCGTGAACCAAAATCCCGGTTTAGGATCTGCATCGGTCGATGCAAGTTGTGCATCGGTCGATGCAAGGTTGTTTCTCTGCGTTTTGACTTAAGTCAAACGCTGCGTTTTGGGTTAGGGGAAACCCTTAAGTCGACTTTTGGTCTCATTCGGCGAGTTTGGCCGTTTTTGGGAGAGAACGAAAGAGAGAAAGAATCCTTGAGAGTTTCTTGGAGATTTGGTGCGTTCTTGTAGAGATCTGTAGCTGGGATCGTTGTAGGAGCTTCTAGGAAGCGTTTTCTTGCTTGTTTGTGGTTCAGATTCGTCTTGGCACAGGTAAGTGCATGACCATGGCTTATCTAAGCTAGAGATCTCTCTGATTTGCTTGTTATGTGTTGCTAGGCTGGTTAGATTGTTATTGGGGACGTTTGGAAGCTTTCTTGTGGCTTGGGATCGAGTTTCGTGGTTGCAGGAACGAAGATCCGGCGAGAAGCTTCGGAGGAAAACGATGCTCGGCATTGCATCGGTCGATGCACCGTGTGCATCGGTCGATGCAGATGCGAGGACGGCGCGTAAACTCTAGGGTTTCCGTGTTATGTCGAGCATGCATCGGTCGATGCATATCTTGCATCGGTCGATGCAAGTTAACTTTGCATCGGTCGACGCAGATCTTGCGTCGGTCGACGCAACCTCCAATCTGGCGTCGGTCGATGCATGCTAGTATCGGTCGATGCAGAGTCCTGGTTTGTTATTGTTGATTGTTGAATGTTGTTTGATGGTTAGAGATGTCTCTATTGCTTGTGTGTATAGCCCAGTAGATGGGAGGATTGCCTTACTGAGTGTTTGTAAAATACTCATGCATTGCAATATGTGTTTGTGGTGCAGGTAAAGGCAAAGTGTGATCGTGGAATCCAGGCAATGAAGAGGAGGATGTTCTAGGGACTCGGTTGATTGTTTTATCTGGCATTGTTAGGTTGCTAGAGTTGAGTCTTAGAGCATTGCTAGGATTGCTGGTTATTTGGATTATGTTGTTTGGGAACATTGGTTAGGATTTATATTATTATTGGTTATTTATTGGTATTGTTTTCCGCTGTTGATTGTGATTGTGGTTAGGGGGCTAGTGGGTATGGGACCACTAGTTGTAGTTTATATTATTAATATTATTTATTATTTATTAAAAAAAAAAAAAGGTCGGTCGTTTCATTTTGGTATCAGAGCCCTTACGGTTCTAGGTTTGGGTTCACTAGGTTTCTGTTGTAGATGTTTGGGATTGCATGCTTTGATTGATTATGTGAGTTAGTCAATTGTGTGTGGCATGGAGTCCTAGAACATCCTCTTCGAGCCGACTGTGTGATTCCACGGTGAGTTTGTGTTTTTGTGTTTTTGTGTTATATTAAGATTGCTTGTTAGCCTCTGTTCTTGGAAGTGCAGTGGTTAAAGGTGTTTGAGTTGTTGGTCGTGGACGGGGACGTGGGCATGGTCGGGCTGGTCCCGAGGCCAGCGAGTGTGTGGTCCAGAGTTCCACGAGGAGGTACGTCAGAGGGTCGCAAGCGTATCAGGAGGGACCAGAGAGGGTTAGCCGGTGTGAATGCCGGGGGTGCTGGTAACCCAGGTGTGGGGTTGCAGCAGGTGGAGCCCAGGGTCGAGATGATCGCTTGGCGGATCTATTGGCGTATTGTGGGAGCGGTTACCGAGAGGGGGTACCAGTGCAGGCTCCAGTTGTACCGCATGTGGCGGGGTGCAGCCGAGGGCTGCGGATGTTGAGGAGTTTCCGTCTTATGTTAAGAGGATGAGCGGTTGTAGATGACCGGTATGAGATTATTCTCAAGTGGTATCGGGCCTATAGAGGCGGATAGGTGGACATATGCAGTTGGAGCATATATTTCTCTGTTTGGTGGTTAATCCAGTTGGATAATGTAAGTTGAGTGGACAAGTGTAACATTGCAAACTTATACTCGGACCACAGGAGGTACTTGTGTCGAGAGATGTTTATAGTCGTTAAGGATTGTTGCTCCTGAGGGGGATGGTGATTCCCCTGAATACCGATAGCTCAAGGGGCTGAGGGCTCCGAGAGTGGCAAAGGGGATGTTTTTCTCCTGAGGGGATGAGTAGTTCCCTTGATACCGAGATCTTGAGGATTGTGGTCCAAGAGTGAGACGGTATAACTCGAAGACGCTGGTCTGAGAGTGAGATCGGTATGACTCGAAGGTTGCGACCTAAGAGTGGAAGAGTTGGGAGCAAGCAGTTCCTAGTTACGTGAGTATAAACATAGCGTTTGAATGTAGACCTCGAGAGATTGACGGTGGTTTAATCTTAGATTTTAGGACTATGTTGGCCAGTGGGCCAGGATTTTATGACTAGAGCGGTTATGAATTTTTGGGCTTTGCGCCAGGATTGTGAGGCCGGTGGAGCTGGATTCCCGAGAAGGGGAGTTACAGCAGTTTTGAGCCGGGAGAGGCATGTTTGCCAGATACATAAGTTTACGAGAAGCCTTCATGGCAGGATAAACTAATCGTTGCGACGATGTTGGATTACGTTCATTGGAGATGGACAGGGTTGCAAGATTCAAGGTTTTGGTAAACTTGTTGGAGGGAATAAGTCAAGTGGTTTGAGTTAGCTGCCTGCAAAGCATTTGATACCGTGAATCGGAATATGCGAACGTATGGTACTTGTTTGTTTTATTACGCACGTATTGATGATTTTCTGTGGAGAATTGCTAAGCGGGAAGCTAATTTTGGATTAAGCTATCTTGTGGAAGTTTCTCTAAGAGGCAAGTTACTAGAGGTTCTTGGACGAACAAGAGGACTGATATATTCATGTGGCAGCGAGTTGATGTCGGCATACTTAAGTATATGTTTAGTTGAGCTGAGGAAGTAACTAGAGAATTTATGGAGCAAGGGATTCATACGTTCTAGTGTATCACCGTGGAGAGCACCGGTGTTGTTTGTGAAGAAGAAGGATGGGAGTTTCAAGTTGTGCATTGATTATCGGGGTTTGAACCGGGTCACTGTGAAGAACAAGTATCCTCTTCCAAGGATTGATGAGTTGTTGGATCAGTTGAGGGGTGCTACTTGGTTCCCTAAGGTGGATCTGGCGTCGGGTTATCATCAGATACCGATAGATGAGGCAGATGTGAGGAAGACTGCTTTCAGGACGAGGTATGGGCATTATGAGTTTGTGGTGATGCCTTTCGGGTTGACTAACGCACCAACAGCGTTTATGAGATTGATGAACAGTGTGTTTCAGGAGTTTCTGGATGTATCTGTAATCATTTTCATCGACGATATCCTGGTCTATTCTAAGAGTCCTGAGGAGCATGCAGTGCATTTGAGGGCAGTTATGGAGAAGCTGCGGGAGCAGAAGTTGTTTGCTAAGTTGAGCAAGTGCAGTTTCTGGCAGCGGGAGATGGGATTTCTTGGTCATATTGTTTCTGCAGAGGGGGTTTCTGTGGATCCAGAGAAGATTCAGGCTATTAGAGATTGGCCTAGACCGCAGAATGCTACAGAGATCAGAAGTTTTCTCGGATTGGCAGGTTACTACAGGAGGTTTGTGCAGGAGTTTGCAAGCAGAGCACGTCCTATGACTAAGTTGACAGGGAAGGATGTTCCTTTTGTCTGGTCAGAAGAGTGTGAGGAAGGCTTTGCAAGCCTGAAGGAGATGTTGACTACTGCGCCAGTGTTGGCTTTGCCTGAGCAGGGAGAACCCTATGTGGTTTACACAGATGCATCTAGAGTTGGTTTGGGGTGTGTTCTGATGCAGCATGGGAAGGTGATTGCCTATGCATCGCGGCAGTTGCGGGTGCATGAAGGCAACTATCCCACTCATGATCTGGAGATAGGTGCTGTAGTTTTTGCCCTGAAGATTTGGAGATCTTATCTTTATGGTGCAAAGGTACAGGTGTTTACAGATCATAAGAGCCTTAAGTATATATTCACTCAGACTGAGTTGAATTTGAGGCAGAGGCGGTGGATGGAGCTTGTGGCGGATTATGATTTGGAGATAGCCTATCATCCTGGTAAGGCTAACACAGTTGCAGATGCTCTGAGTCGGAAGAGGGTAGCTTCGGCTCAGGAGCAGGAGATGGAGTCTCTAGTAGGAGAGATCAGTGCGTTGAGCTTGTGTGCTGTTTCACTGGAACCGTTGGGTTTGGAAGCAGTTGACCGAGCAGATCTTTTTAGTAGGGTGCGGTTGGCACAGGAGAAGGATTTGGGGCTGGTGAATGCCTCAAAGGATGTTGATTCAGAGTACCAGGTCTCAGATAATGGTACTATCTTGGTGCATGGTCGGGTTTGTGTGCCCAAGGATGAGGAGTTGAGGCAGGAGATTCTGAGAGAGGCTCATTCGAGCAAGCTGTCTATTCATCCAGGAGCGACTAAGATGTACCGTGACCTCAGGAGGTACTATCATTGGGTCGGGATGAAGAAGGATGTAGCGGGTTGGGTTTCGAGGTGTGATGTGTGTCAGCTAGTAAAGGCTGAGCATCAGGTTCCTGGCGGGTTACTGAAGAGTTTACCCATTCCTGAGTGGAAGTGGGATATGATTACCATGGATTTTGTGGTAGGCTTACCAGTGTCACGGACTTTTGATGCTATCTGGGTCATCGTGGACCGGTTGACTAAGGCAGCACATTTTCTGGCCATTAAGAAGACTGATGGAGCAGCGGTCTTGGCTAAGAAGTATGTGAGGGAGATAGTCAGATTGCACGGGGTGCCAGCGAGCATTGTGTCTGACAGAGATTCTAAGTTCACTTCGGTGTTCTGGCAGGCATTTCAGGCAGAGATGGGCACTAAGGTGCATATGAGTACAGCTTATCATCCCCAGACAGATGGACAGTCTGAGAGGACAATCCAGACGTTGGAGGTTTACTGAGGATGTGTGTTTTGGATTGGGGTGGCCATTGGGCAGATCACCTGAACCTGGTAGAGTTTGCTTACAACAACAGCTATCAGGCGAGTATTGGTATGGCTCCTTATGAGGCATTGTATGGGAGACCGTGTCGTACACCGTTATGCTGGTCTCAGGTGGGGGAGAGGAGCATGTACGGGGCAGATTTTGGTTCAGGAGACCTCGGAGAAGATTCGGGTTCTCAAGCTGAACATGAAAGACGCTCAGGATAGGCAGAGGAGTTATGCTGATAAGAGGAAGGGAGACCTGGAGTTTCAGGTAGGAGACTGAGTGTACCTCAAGATGGCCATGTTGCAGGGTCCGAACAGGTCGTTGACAGAGACTAAGTTGAGTCCGAGGAATAGGGGTCCGTTCAGAGTGATTGAGCGAGTTGGACCAGTGGCATATAGACTGGAGTTACCTGAGGTTATGCGTGCTTTCCATAAGGTATTCCATGTGTCTATGTTGCGGAAGTGTCTCCGTGAGGATGATCAGTTGTTGGCTAAGATTCCAGAAGATCTTCAGCCTAACATGACTTTGGAGGCGAGACAAGTGAGGGTTCTCGAGAGGAGGATCAAGGAACTTCGGAAGAAGAAGGTTCCTTTGATGAGAGTCCTTTGGGACTGTGATGGTGTGGAGGAGCAGACTTGGGAACCTGAGGCAAGGATGAAGGCAAGGTTCAAGAAGTGGTATGAGAAGCAACCACGACCTGAGCTTGCCTAGTCTGGTTCCGTCTGTAATCCGTGGCTGGAGCGGGAATGGAGTATTCCAGCCCACCTCTCTTGTTACTCGGTCGCTTGGGGTGGTTGGTTGTGCGACTCAGTAACAAGATGAGGTGGTGCTCGGGGTACAAAGTTCCTGTGAGGCGGGTTGGGGAAAAGTTTCCCGAAATAGAAGTTTCCTTAAGTGGAAAGTTTCCAGAAATGGAAAGTGCTAAATATGGAAAGTTTCTCGGGAAAGAGAATTTGTCCATTTTTGCGGTGGGAAGCCTGGGAGAGGCTTTTGTGGCCTTTGTGGCGGACTTTCGGGTCAGAGTGCCTGTGTGTGGCGGTCTTGTTAGACATTGTGTGGCCTTTGTGGCGGGCTTTTAGCCAATTGTGTGGTTTTGTGGTGGGCTTTTAGCCGTTTGTTGGCCTTTGTGGCGGGCTGTTTAGCCAGAGTGTCTTTGTGACGGTCCTTCGGGACATATGGTCTTTGTGACGGTCCTTCGGGACAGATGGTCTTTGTGACGGTCCTTCGGGACAGATGGTCTTTGTGACGGTCCTTCGGGACAGATGGTCTTTGTGACGGTCCTTCGGGACAGATGGTCTTTGTGACGGTCCTTCGGGACAGATGGTCTTTGTGACGGTCCTTCGGGACAGATGGTCTTCGTGACGGTCCTTCGAGACGAGTGGCCTTGGTGGCGGTCCTTTTTAGGACATTTGTTTGGCCTTGGTGGCGGTCCTCGTGAGGACATTTTGTTGGCCCTTGTGGCGGCCCTTGTGGCGTGTATATGATCCTTGTGCGGTCATATGGTATTCCAGTGAGGGAATATGTGGCTGATAGAACATTGAGATGTTTTTACGCGAGTCACGGGAAGGAAACCTGGATAGGGATAGGACTCAGACGTGTTTAGAATCGTTTGCTCGCGACTCTTGGAGGACTTAGGTTCTCCTAGTACTGCCATATTCTGAGACTTTGTGGCTTGGGAATATGGTTGGTATATCGACTTCGGATGACGATCCGGGGGCGCGCTGTAGGGTGGCAACCCGAGAGACGAGTTTGGGCTTCTCCTTATATATTATGGCATGCAGGCTTCGGTCTGATGAGGAGCCAACATTGGCATGCAGACTTAGGTCTGATGAGGAGCAAATGAAACTCAAGGTTTAGGCCTACTAGTAAAGGAAAGTCCAAAAAGTCAAGAGCAAATGACGCCTGGAGCGTGAGTCTAGCGCCTAGAGGTGACCTTCTGTAGATCGGTCGGAGGAGCGCGGGCCGTGGAGACGGTTGCACGGGGATCCTTGACTGATGGTTGTTCGGGATTCGAGGACGAATCCAGTTTGGTGGGGGAGAATTGTAACATCCGTGAACCAAAATCCCGGTTTAGGATCTGCATCGGTCGATGCAAGTTGTGCATCGGTCGATGCAAGGTTGTTTCTCTGCGTTTTGACTTAAGTCAAACGCTGCGTTTTGGGTTAGGGGAAACCCTTAAGTCGACTTTTGGTCTCATTCGGCGAGTTTGGCCGTTTTTGGGAGAGAACGAAAGAGAGAAAGAATCCTTGAGAGTTTCTTGGAGATTTGGTGCGTTCTTGTAGAGATCTGTAGCTGGGATCGTTGTAGGAGCTTCTAGGAAGCGTTTTCTTGCTTGTTTGTGGTTCAGATTCGTCTTGGCACAGGTAAGTGCATGACCATGGCTTATCTAAGCTAGAGATCTCTCTGATTTGCTTGTTATGTGTTGCTAGGCTGGTTAGATTGTTATTGGGGACGTTTGGAAGCTTTCTTGTGGCTTGGGATCGAGTTTCGTGGTTGCAGGAACGAAGATCCGGCGAGAAGCTTCGGAGGAAAACGATGCTCGGCATTGCATCGGTCGATGCACCGTGTGCATCGGTCGATGCAGATGCGAGGACGGCGCGTAAACTCTAGGGTTTCCGTGTTATGTCGAGCATGCATCGGTCGATGCATATCTTGCATCGGTCGATGCAAGTTAACCTTGCATCGGTCGACGCAGATCTTGCGTCGGTCGACGCAACCTCCAATCTGGCGTCGGTCGATGCATGCTAGTATCGGTCGATGCAGAGTCCTGGTTTGTTATTGTTGATTGTTGAATGTTGTTTGATGGTTAGAGATGTCTCTATTGCTTGTGTGTATAGCCCAGTAGATGGGAGGATTGCCTTACTGAGTGTTTGTAAAATACTCATGCATTGCAATATGTGTTTGTGGTGCAGGTAAAGGCAAAGTGTGATCGTGGAATCCAGGCAATGAAGAGGAGGATGTTCTAGGGACTCGGTTGATTGTTTTATCTGGCATTGTTAGGTTGCTAGAGTTGAGTCTTAGAGCATTGCTAGGATTGCTGGTTATTTGGATTATGTTGTTTGGGAACATTGGTTAGGATTTATATTATTATTGGTTATTTATTGGTATTGTTTTCCGCTGTTGATTGTGATTGTGGTTAGGGGGCTAGTGGGTATGGGACCACTAGTTGTAGTTTATATTATTAATATTATTTATTATTTATTAAAAAAAAAAAAAGGTCGGTCGTTTCACGGAGTCACCCGGAAGTAGAAGTATTTCTTCCTCCAGCGGTCGTCCTTCCCCGGAAGCGCCTGAATTATTTCTGGGCCGCGGCGGCGACAGGTGTAGAATGTCCCGGGAAACCCAGAATTATGTTTGATGAGATATAACCGGAGGATGTCGTCGACCCTGAGTTCGAGTCCATGTTCGCGACCTCGAACGTATACCCCCATGACGTGTCGAACGAAGTTCGGACACATCTGGGGAAACGCCATTCGAAGGCGTTGGAGGATCTGAAAAATAATCCTCGGGATAGGGAATACGAGCCCACACTTTTCGAAGTACACGGTGTATGCGCAGCAGAAACCTGGCGGAACTGTCTCCGGAGAAAACGGATCGTCGGAACGGAGTATCATCTCCACGTTCGGGGGAACTCCGTGCTTCTGACAAAGATCGGCGAGGTGCTTGGCCGATGTAATCGGCGGGATATGGTTTCCCCAGAGTTCAAGTGGAGCCATGATGGTATGAGTTTAAAAAAAAAAAGAAGACTGCGGAATCAACTAGCCTAAACGAGCAAGGTTGAACTAAACGATAAACGCGAAACAGTAAAGCTAGTAAACCCAGAAATCAAAACTTAGAAATAATTGAGCAGAGGAGAGAAGATTAGGAAAATTACCTTGAAGTAGTGGATGAGTGTGCGGTTATGACGAGACGTGTGACTTATGACTTATAAGTCATAATTGACGTCGGTTTTTGTAATCCCACGAATCTCTCTCCTCTAATCTAAATTGTTCAAACCTTTCGACTCCACCGTTGGATCTTAGGAGAGAGAGGTAATCATCACGGAGATCTCGGAAGCCGAGATTCATTGAGCCTTCCCCGAGGAAGATCGCGAAACCAAAACGACATGAAAGATTCTCTGGATATTTGCCTTTCAACCCTCCCCGAAATTAGGTTAAAAGGCTGGGGGGCAATTGTTGGTGTTGGGGTTCGATGATCACGAGGCCCACCAAGTAAGCCCGTTAGGGCGCATAAATAGGCCAAGAAAAGGGGGCCCAGTAAGGGCCCATGGAGGAAAACCCGAGCTGAAGGATGAAGTCAACCTGGAGGAGAAATCGGGATGGTCGAGCCGAGATTCGGGGGGCGAGATTGCAGCGAGACGTTCAGGAAGGGTTTCGAGGAACTTTAGTTTAAATAGGAGATGAATGTAAAGGATACGGCACATGTAATGAAGCTCAGAACAAATCAATAGAAAAAATCAATTCAAAAGTCCAGTTCGTTGTCCTTCATAGTTCCAAGTCGATTTATACCGAAAGTCTGCCCAGATCTCATTTTTACAAACTTGTTCTTTTAATTGTTGTTTCTAGCCCCAACAATCGTCTTTTTAGATTATAAGAAAAATACTTCATCAAATTTTTATTAGTTTAAAAATACTTAAAGTTTAATTTTTTGCTAGATTCGAATTCGTGACTTCACTATTGTTAACGGACGTTACAGATCATTTAACGGGCGATAAAGTCTAACCGCGTGTTTAAATAGAAGGGAACTATATATCTTTTTGATATATAGAGTTATGAATATATTGTTATGGTCTGGTGGTATGATGTGTTTTGTTAATCCTTTAAAACACATGTTCGAAGCCACTCTCTTACACCTATTGATTCTTTTAGAACATTTTTTGATGTATTCACTACAAACAACCGTAATGATGATGACTGGGGAGAGTTCATCTGACACTTCAGATTCCAGAGAAAAAAAATAAAAATCAGTTCGAATTCGTCAGATCTGATTACGAAATCAAAACAGACCTGAGAGTTGTTGTTGGCTAGTATTAATAGACAAAGAAGAAGAAGATTATCTCACAAAATCCAAACAATTTGTCTCACGGATCTAACAAGTTCTTCTGAAGGAGAAAGAGAAATTTTTTATTTTTTTTTTTAAATCTCAGCGGTTTGGTAGGTCTCGAACTCGAACCTTGGATTTGAGATGTACCCAAATCACTTCTAACCACTACACTAGGACAATATAACATCAAGTATATTTACCGTGTTGCATATATCTCTATAACAACAGTTAAGCAACGAGTTCGAATTTTAAACCAATGGAAAATAAATAAAACGTCCAAATAAAAAATAAATGGGCTATTTTTAGGCTTTTTGGTCAAAAGCTGCTTACTATGTCAACTAGGTAATTAGTCCACGCAATGCTTGGTTCTATACATAATAGTTTTGATTATATTTCTTAAATTTTTTTAAACTACAATATTGTTCTACTAATGTATAATCTTAGAAAAATTATACTAATAATGTATGAATCTCAAAAACTTTTATAACAATTTCTCAAAATAACACTCTTGTCAATATTTTTTTGGTATGGTTATTTATTATACAAAATTTAAAATATATAAACTTTTCTATAAATCAAAAATTAACCAATACTACAAAAACTTATTACAAATTGATTAGCTATATTAAAATAAAAATAATCTAGAAATTTAAACATTTTCCTAATATGAGAGAATCTATGTTTATGATCATGTTTTATAGAGGTTAAACATTGATTTAAAGATTTTTTCTTAATGACATTGTAAACATAAGACTGTAGTATAGTAAAATATAATCAAATAAAATTATCAAAAAATTTAGTAACTACGTATATAATATTCTTCATTTCAAAGTTTAAAGTAATTAAAATAATTAAAAAATATTAAAATTTTACCAAAAACATTTTTTCTTGAAAGATAAATATATTAGTTGGAGGAATAAATGTAACATTATTGGGTAGGAGTTACATTTGAGTTAAATGTAGAGTTAAATGCCTTTAAAAGTGAGTTAATTATAAATAAATATTTTAATTTATTTTTGACTTAAAAGAAAAAGAATACCAAGTGGCTCAATCAAAATTTAAACTTACACTTTTAGACTGTTTTGTTGATATAAACTCAACACTCACACATAATATTCCAAATTAAAAATATTACTTTTGAAATGACAAACTAAATTAGTTTTTTAAAAAAATTATATGAACTTCAATCTAAAGACTTTTTAAAACCCCAAGAATAACTTTAATCCTTTTTTTTTTCACTCATCAATTTAATTTATAGTGCAAGATTTCATAGTAATGGTTTCATCTTTAGAGGATTTAGTTAAATGGTATTTTAATAATTAAATTATTTTCTATATTTCACTTCCAGTTAAACATGATATCTTTTTGGAATCATTTTTTCATTTTGCTTAAATCAAGAAAAATAATTTTTTATAATTAAGTTTTCTTTTGTTTTCAAAAACCTCAAATCTTAAATAATATAAATATTATTTTGATCTTTACATATTTATCTGTTAGATCACAAAACAAAAAATAGACTTTACAAAATAAAATAAACTTTATAAATGGATAATTATATTAATCATTCTAAATCATTAAAAATGATACATGAATATGTGAGATAACCATAGTACATAATAGAGAATTAGAGATGGATCTTTTCAACTTCACGACCTTATTGTGTGGTGAATATTGTAAGAGTATGAAAAATAATGACTTATAAGATACTAATCTAAAATAGATGATGAAGATAAACCTTAAAAAAAAAATCAAATAAACTTGATTTTTGTTAAAACCAACATATGTGAATTTAAATTTAGGTATGGAAATTTTGAAAATAAATATGAATAGATTAGAAAGGCAAGAAATATTTTCTTTTATATAAATAAAATAAAATCAAAAACAATGTTAATTATATATAATACTTTCTAAACCTAAATATATAATCAAATTCTAACAACACATATTAGATATAACAACATTTAATATTGGTGAGAGAGGAGGAGAGAATGATTACTTATAAGATGATAATCCAAATTAGATAATGGAGATGAATCTTTAAATATACAAATATATATATATATATATATATATATATATATATATATCATGTAGTATCTAAAATTAAAATTTAGCATTAAAATTTTACAATGATATTTCTTTTGATTTTTTGTAACTCATACAACAAAAATAAGAAATTGAAAACATAAAAAAGAAAACAAAAAATGATTTGAGATATTGTGGAAGAGAATGAGAGAAGTGGAAGAGAATGAGAGAATGTGAAAATGAGAAAGTAAAAAATGCCAATATGAGAGAATGAGACAATGCTTATTTATATGATAAGAATTGATGAAAGTTACATTTAGAATTATTGGAGTTACAAATATTATTTATTGTGTTTCAATAAAATTTAGTGGTGGAATATGATTAATGCATAATTTATTTTATTTTCAGTTATAATTTTATTTTAATGTATGAATTAAATGTATTTTGTTAATTGGGTTTTAAATATTATTTAAAGCAATTAAACAATTAGAAAACAAATAAAAAATATAAAAAAGTTAGAAAGTATTAAATGAAAATTAACTAATAAGGAGAGACCAAAACCTTACTTTTATATATACGATTATAATATATTTTCGTACAATGAATTATGTATTTAATTCGGTTATCAATACTTCATTCTAATTGGTTTTTTAAGCTAATCTATCTAAATTGTTGACAAAAAATAAACGTTTTTGAATTAATATTAAATTGATATTTTGGGGAAAAATGTGTCATATGAATGGCGATGATTTAAACCTATTATATTAGTATAAAAGATTTTTCGAATGATTTTTTTTAAACGATTAATATTAAAATTTTAAAATAACTAAGCCACTTGGAATAAGTAAAATTATGTGGCACTCTAGAAAAACACTAGTATAAAATCTGAAATATGTGACCAAGTTAGGTTTGAAGAATTGGATATTTATACCACATGCAAAAGCAAGCTCATTGATCTTAGATATGATGACGACGACAGTAGTGTGGTAGACAATTTTACATCTCATTTTGGGGGGGTATTGGTTTATGATTTAGAAAGAATTTTAATGACTTTGTGTTTCTAAAAATCTTGCTAATTTTTAAAATCATAGAAAATTAGAAAGTAAAAATGAAGGATTCTATAAAAAATTGTTTTGGAAATTATTTTAAATCTTGCTGATTTGTGTTTCCTAATCTTGTAAAATCTTTCATAAAATCTTTCAAAATTTTTCTATTTGATGAAAGAGTTTTCATGACTTTTGTTATGAAGGAAATGATATAAAATCCTAAACCAATAACACAAAATTTGAATTCATTAACAATCCAAGATTCTTTTGTTTTAATTGAATAACATAAAACTTTTAATGACTTTTGTGTTTCCTAATCTTGTAAAATCTTTCATTAAATCTTTCAAAATCTTTCTATTTGATGAAAGAGTTTTCATGACTTTTGTTATGAAGGAAATGATATAAAATCCTAAACCAATAACACAAAATTTGAATTCATTAACAATCCAAGATTCTTTTGTTTTAATTGAATAACATAAAACTTTTAATGACTTTATAAGACTCTTAATCCAATAACATTAGATTCATCAAGATTTTAGATAACTTTTTACAAATCCACAACCAATAACACCAAATTTTTAAAGAGTTTTAAAAAGTCTCGATTGAATAACAATATATTTTACATAACTTTTAAAGTCATTAAAATTCTTTCTAAATCCTAAACCAATATTATTTTGTAATTATATTTGTTTAGATCATTTTAGCAAAAACTACTTGCAAGTCATTCTTCATTTGCAAGAATCAATCAATCAAATAACAAACAAAATTTCAATTTCTCTTTTCTATTAAATCTTCTCTATTATTTTTTATTATTGATTTGATCTCTAAAATAATTTTTATTCCTTCGTGATTTATTGTAACATCACCAATTCAATAATTGGGAGCTCAGCTAATTTCGTTAGTAAGTTTCAGCCCATTAAAGCCCAATAACCATAGCACTAAATCGACAAAGGGTTTTGTTCGTTTGTGTGTGCGTGTATTTATATCTTCCTTAATTAAGAGGTGCTGCTCATCGAAGAATAAAACCCGAAGAATAAAACCCTAAGAGCCTACGATGTGAGAGAGTTGGAAAGAGAAGAGAGGACATGAAAGAGAAGACCACAATATGGAGCCGAGAGATGGAAGTGGAAGAAGAGATAGAAAAGGGAGAGAAAGGGAGAAGAGGAGAGAACGGTAGTCGTGAAGGAGAAGGGAGAACGAGCAGTGGTGGAGCCAGAAAAGTTGTTCATGGGTGTCATAACTCGTAATAATTTTCTCAAAAAAATATAGATTATGATAAAAAAAAAATGTTCTTACAAAAATTCATTCAAAAGATGAATCCTACGCTCACTCATACTTTGGAAACATTTAATCACTGTTTCTTTTGTCACAGTGTCAAGTACCTGTTTTTCAATAAAGCAAACTAGACAATCACTAAAAAATGTATCACAAATACGATTACAGAAAAACTGTCTTCACAATGTTCATTGCAGAAAAACATCTTTCAACGGTTGCGGTAGCAACAGGTAGAATCAAGGCTAGCTTCAAAAGTCGATAAACCAAAGAATGAGAAATATGTTTCTTTGTCTCCACCATCACACGAGCTAGATCACCAAGACTTTTAAGATTAGAAAACCTTTCATCTCTTTGCACATTATCAAGATAGATGTCAAGTTGATGATCAAGAGATACACACTCCACAAAACTAAAGTCATCTGGATAAAGTTCAGCCATTCTTACCAACATTGATTTATTAAATTGCCGAAAAGAATCCACCGGACTTAAGGATGCAACGCAAACAAGTAGTTCTGAATTTACCTCGTCAAATCGATCATTGAACTCTTGAAGTTGCATATCTAAGACAGTGTAGAAACAATCTACCTTATAGTGATGCAAGTTGCTTATGTTGGTCTTTTTCCTTGGCCTTCTTGAATCAACAAACTCTTCGTCCATATTAAGCACTTCAATATTGTTTTTCTCACCAAAAGAACATACTTTAGTAACAAATTCATCCCATCCATCATCTCTAAGCTTCTTCAGTTGTCGCTTAGTAGATGCCACCAATGAAATAGCATTCAAGATATCTTGATCTCTTCTTTGTAAAGCCTTGGAGAAGCTATCAGTGAGCCCCAAAATATGTAAGGTTAACTGGAGATAGAAAGCAAAATCAAAGGTATGGAAGTATTTGAGGAGGCCATATGCTTGTCTCCTTTTGGTTGTGTCTACGCCCTCATCCTGAATATATTCAAGAACCTCAATAATACAAGAAAACAAATCAACAAGCCGCAGTAAAGTCCTATAATGTGAACCCCAGCGAGTATTTGTGGGCCGTTGAAGTGAAAGCTCCTGATTTAACCCAGTTCCAGTCTTAATTTCACCATTACTAATCCCTTCTTCAATTTTTTTGCGATAGCTTTCCCGGAGCATGTCTTTTCTCTTGCAAGAAGCTCCAACCACATTCAATAAGAGAGAAACCATATCAAAAAAGTCTCCAACTTCAAAATGTTTTTTTGCTACCGCCACAACAACTAACTGCAATTGATGGACAAAGCAATGAACATAATACGCTGAACTACTTTCTTTCAAAATC
This sequence comes from Camelina hispida, assembly GCA_023657505.1. Taxonomy (NCBI): domain Eukaryota; kingdom Viridiplantae; phylum Streptophyta; class Magnoliopsida; order Brassicales; family Brassicaceae; genus Camelina; species Camelina hispida. The sequence goes on from CP094637.1 coordinate 26,286,057, forward strand.
AGTGACCTCAATCCATTGAATTCTCCTTTCATGTTGCTAGCTCCATCGTAACCTTGTCCTTTCACCTTTTTCAAACTCAATCCATGTTTGGCAAACAAAGAATCAATAGCAATCTTCAGAGATAAAGAAAATGTCTCCTTCACATGACTAATGCCAACAAATCTTTCTTTTACTATTCCATACTTATCAACAAAGCGAAAAACCACAGCCATCTGCTCTTTGTCTGAAACATCAGCTGATTCATCTACCAATAAGCCAAAGACATCGTTACCAATTTCTTGGATAATAGATTTAGTTACTTCTTCTGCAAAGCAGTGCACAATATCTTTTTGAACTGGAGGAGATGTCATCTGATTATTTTTAGGAGCATTCTTCAACACAACTTTTCTCACAATCTCATTTTGGCCAGCAGTATATTTGAGAAGCTACAAAAAATTACCTTTATTTGTTGAATCTTCTGTCTCGTCATGGCCACGAAAAGGTAATCCTTGATGTAACAAATGTCTAGAAACATCAATTGAAGCACTCAGCCGAACTCGATACTCATCTTTCATAACATCAGTTTGCTTCTGTAAAGCATGTTTGATAGACTGACCTTGTCTCATCAAAGCATCACATTTATTTTTGGCAATGCTGTGAAAACTAGTATGATCACCTACATGCTTAGTAAACCCATAGGTTTTATTCCACCCACAATAACCAATCGAAACAAAAGCATCACTTCCACCTTGTTTCTCAGCTTGATCTCTGAATAAATAACAACACAAGCAAAAAACTTTTTCTTTTTCCACACTATACTCTAAACAATCACTTCCATATTGAACATACCATTGTGGATTAAAACGCCGTAATATACCTCCTACAATAATTTGTTTAAAATTATGATCACGAGGTTGATAAGATCCTCTTATCAAATATCTACGTCGTACCTCCTCTCTTTGATTAGGATGATAACTGAGAATGCTTTTTCTTTTAGCTGGATCCCATGGCAAGTCATCCGAATCAATGTTGGGTGGTGGAGATTTTCTTTTCAAAAATCTATCAATTGTATTGCCTACAAAAAATATACAACGGAACAAATTATCTATACATGTAACATGTTTGCGTAATTATTTGTAGAAAAAATCTAACATACTGAAACATGTTATTTTGTGGGTGATGAGATGAGATGGATGTGTGTGTGTGTGAAAGTGTATGATATGATGGTGGGTGTTTCAATTCCCCTTATGCAGTTGCAGTATAAGAGGTGTCAATCCAGTCTGAGTGCTTGTGAACAATCAAGATATGCATATGATTCTAAGTTAAGCCAGATATGATGATGATTGTCTGTCACTAACAATCCTAAGATGATAATGATGAAAAGCAGAAAATAAACTACAAGAGCTAGGGACTAAATGCAAACAAGACAATATGATTATGATCTAGAAACAGAAACAGAAACTGTAAATACTAGAATGGAACTAATGCAAGGCAAGTAATGAACTAGATGCTAAGTGAATGCAATGAAAATGCAACAGGAATGAAACAAGAATGAAACAAGACAAACACAAAACATAAACAAGCAATCTGGGGAACAGCTCGATCAGCACTCGACCGAGTGTAGGTCGAGTGGGTGGTCGAGTTGGGTAAAAACGTGAAAACAGAGCAATGCAAGAAAAACAGAGCAATATTAAATCAGATCAAACAACAAGCAAACGATGATATTTAAACTAGAAATTCAATAAACAAAGAAGGTTCCTGAGGATGGATTCATGGGATAAACTAATCATTGTGGTGATCTAACTTAACCAACAAATCTCAAGCAAAGCTATGAGCTGACCTCTAGACATATTAATCTAAGACAAGTCTCTCCCACTCTCATGGTCAAGAGACAATCAAACCTATGCAATCCTAGACTTGCTCTCACAATGAAAAGAATCTACACAAGCAGGCATTAAGCAATACATCTCAAACCAAACAAGACTCCTAATCTCTTAGCAAGCCTAATGGTAAGCTCTAGATCTAGCCTTATCTATGCTTTCTAAACATTGGTGTGATGCCAAAAAGCTTAAGATCAGATCCTACCCTCTCAGATATAGAATCAGCATTAAGAACATCTAGCCTAGAAGAGATCTACAACAATCAAGCTTGATCAAATCAGAAACACCACAAGATCAATCTATCCTAACCCATCCTCAAGATCCTAAGAAGACTACTCACAAGACATGATCAAACAAATCATAAACCCAGAAATCAATGAAACTTGCATGATTAGAAAGATAAGAATGAGATCTACAACTTTAAAGAAGGAATCAAACTCAAATTCTTAAAACCCAGAAAGTTATTCAACAACCAAGTTTCAAGGAATCTCCTTTTTCTCAAGAACAAAATCCAAAAATATAAGAAAAGGCAAAAGGAATATTCTTCCTAAAAAGGTAAAAACTAGGTTTTTCAAAAGCTGACTAAAAATCTAGAATAAAACTTGGTTCAGGTGGCTGCAGTACAAGTCCTTATATAGTGGGTGAGGTGGAAGCCCTAAAATTGGGAAAAGTCAAAGTGGTCCACGAATCGGTCAACTCGACCAGTGCTCGGTCGAGTGACAGGTCGAGCTGGCTTCCCTGGTGCATCTCCACTCGGTCGAGTCCATCTCCCACTCGGTCGAGTGCTTGGTCGAGCTGGACTCCGGGTCTTGGTTCTTCAGCCTTTAACTTCCTTGTTTCCTCCTTATAACAGCTTCACATCTCTTCTCCTTTGCTTCCATGCTCCTTAAGCTCCAAAATCACCTGTTTATGCATGAAAAGATGCAAATGCAATGCAACTACACTCTAATGCAAGATTGGTCCTAAAGCTACACAATAAGAGTGAAAAAGGATAGAAAAAGATGCAAAAGATGTGAATAAACTAAGGGAAAACATGGTAAAATATATGAACATCAACACCCCCAAACTTAGTCTTTGCTTGCCCTCAAGCAAATAAACAAGACATAAGAAGGTAAGTGAGGTTTAAAAATGGGATCTCAGCTCCTAAAGCTTGCAAATAGACCATCTAGAATCAATGTCCAAGTTACTAGTACTATGATGCAAGTTGAATGAGCTGGAAATAAAGACTTTAGACAAACATTTCACAACCTTTATTGACTTGAACCTTAGATATCCACATGCATTCAAATCAACCATTTCTTTTAACATTCATTAATCAAGAACATGAATCAATTCTATGCAATGCTTAAACTCATTTGGCTTGGCAATAAAGGGTTTTGAGACAATGATGGTCTCTTTTAAGAGTGGGGTTTGTCAAAATCAAGGTTCTCTCATAAAAATGGATTGAGCTTTAGAAGAATGCTAAAGGTAAGAACACCTAGACACATACAAGAATAAAACCTTGTCTACCCAAAGGTACCCAAAGTGTTTATTCCTAACAATCTAAACCCAAATGATCCTAGTGCTACCCTTTAACTTCTTCTTTTCTCTTTAACCCTTTTCTCTTTTGGTTTTCAAGTCTTAGGAGAGGTTTATTATTTGATCTTTCTAGTGGGATGGGGGATTCTTTCTTATTGCTATGGTTCTCTTTTCTTCTTATTCTTAAGACACTTAAGCTTTTTGCTAAACTGCTCTTTGCTTTCTTTTCTTTTTCTTTAACTAGAACCATCTTAGATAACATTCTCTTACTTCCCATCCTTTCACTAGACATTAGCTTTCATTTAAACACATCTCTCTCCTAAAGACTCTACCCTTTTTCTTTCTCTTTTCTTTTTTTTTTTTTCTTTTCATAACATCCAAGTCCCAAACCCAACAAGTAAATCACCTAGTCCTATCTAGCTTGAAAGATGCAAACTAGAACTACACAAGGTCTTACTCTTGTCAGTTCAAACCTAACACTTTCTACCAAGCTCAATCCCAAAAAGGCCTCACACACACAAGAATAAACAAGGCTTGAAAGAAAGGTTTGGTTTAGGGGTAGGGGAAACTGATCTAAAAGTGAAATCAGCTACTTGGATCAACAAGAGTGGCAAAAAGGAAAAAGATGATCCAAATATGTATATGGTATCCATGAGTTTAAAACAATGCATACATTGATAATTAAAAGTCAATATTAGGTTCTTATAAATAGGAAATGGAATCAAATCACAACATGCTTCAATTTAGATCAGCAACAATGCAAGAATTCAATGCTTGGTTCAATCTTATGCTTCCTACTACTCAACTAGCATCAAAGTACTAATAACTTGGGCATTGATCCTAGTCTAGTGAATTAAGCAAACTAACAAGGAAATTCTCATCATAGATCCCTAATGCAAATATTATACAATTCTACATGAAACATGCTAAACAAGATCCTAATATGCAATGCAAACTACATGAACACTCTTTTTTATGAAGATTTTTTCAAAATTTTTCAAATTTTTATGGTTTTTCTATGCCTTAGATGCTAATGCAAGTGCTAACATGATGATGATAAAAATTTGAAATAAGAACACAAAACATAACATCAAATGCTATCTAGAACCCTCCCCCAAACTTAAATCACACAGTCCCTGTGTGTAAAAGTTGTGAGAAGATTCTAGACTATAAACAAAAACAAAACACAACACAAAAGCACAACATCAAATGCTATGGTATAAACAAGGGAAGGTGATGATGGTACCTTAGGGATTGTGGAAGAAGTTGTCCACATCCATCTGCATGCTATCATAGGAGTAGCTGGGATCAGGCTGGTGGCTTGGAGATGGGCTTTGGGGCAGCTCGACTATGCCAATCGAGTGGGACTCGGTCGAGTGCCGGTTCGAGTGGGGTGGTCGAGCTGGGTTGCGAACCTCCCAATCTTGAGTCTGGAACTGCTGGTACTGATGGTAGAGTGCTGGATCCATGTAGTAGTGGGGTGGGATGGGTGGGTAAGAAGGATAACCTGGATAAGCAGCTGGAGGTGGGAAGCCATAGGGTGCTCTGGGCTGGTGCTCGACCGAGTGCATTGGAGGTGCTCGGTCGAGTGGGTGCTCGAGTGACCCGGTCGAGTGCCTCGGAAAGTGTTGTTCTCGGGTACTTGAGCTCCTCTTCCTCTGATTTGGCTCGTACATTGAAGCCCTAGCTGGTTCCACAGGTTCCCCAATCCTTGAAAGTGCTCTAGTTGAGCTGCTTCTCCTCAAAGGGCTTGAATGTTGAATAGGAGATGAGTTTCCACTCTTCAGCTCAGCAATCTCCTTCTTCAAGCCTTTGATGGTCTTAGCCATGTTGGTCACCTTCTTCTTGAGCTTATCAAACCTCTTCCCATTCCATTTGTTCCATCTTTGCAAGAGAGTCAGCCTCTTTGCATTCTCCCTCACTCCTCTACTATCTCTTGGGTTTGGCTCATAGTCTTCAAAGTAGAATTGTTGCTCTCCATCAGCTACTTGTTCATTCTCAGCTTCCTCAACCCTTTGTTGAATCACTCCATCAAACCAATACTCCTCAGTTGGCCAAAAATCAATGTTGGCTCCTTCTTGAATGTTGGTTAGCTCTTGGTTAGGCAAAATGACCTGCTTCTTCCCAAGTGTTGGAAGCTCAAAGTTGAATATATGGTTGCCTTGGTGCATCTCTTTAGCTAGGATGAGGGTGGAGGCAAGGTAGCTTGAGTCTATCCACCTTGGTAAGGCTTTTTCTCCTCTTAGTTGGATGTTGGCAGCTTGAAGGATTGGAGTGATGATGCCTCCAATGGTGAGTGCTCCTCTTGAACCCTTGTTCTCAAGCTTTCCTACCCAACTCCTCAACTGTATCATGTGATCTATCAAAACCATTCCAAGATCTGTCTCAACAGTGCTACCAAGGATGATGGTTCCATTCCTTGCTTGAAGAAGAACTCCATTAAGGGCCAAATCAATCATCTTCAGCTCCCCTTCATTGATGTTTCCAGTCTCCTTTCTTGCAAAGAAAGTATTAGCAAGAGCCTTGTGGAAATACCTTAGGACTGGGCTCCTAATCCTTGAACTCTTGGAGTTGGAGGATGAGTAATACTTGTTATCCCCAATGGTCTCCCATACAGCAAACAATTCTTCTCTTGGAACCATCAAACTCCTATGGCTCCCAACCTCAAATCCAAACACCTCAGCTAGCTTCTTCAAGGTAAGTTCATGCTGCCTCCCTCTAATGGTGAAGGAGATGTGACCAGCTCCATGCTCAGCAGTCTTTCTCAGTTGTTGGTGCAGCTTGACAGTGGCTAGGAACTCACAGCTTTCCTCTCTATAGCCTTCCAAGCAAAGCTCCATGAACTTGGTGAGGTTGCTCTTCTCAAAAAGGCATGCCACATCTTCATCAATACCCAACTTCTCCATGGTCTCCTTGTGAGGGTATCTTGTTCCTAGGAACTCCATTCTCATAAAAGCATCATACAGCTGCTTCTTTGATAGCCCACAAGATTCAGCCTCTCCATCATCCCTTAATTCTTCTTCCTCACTCATCTCTTCACTTTCACTCTCTTCTTCTTCTTGCTCCACTTCAACTGCTGGCCTCTTCCCTTTGTTTCTGTACCCCCTTATCATCTCATCAATAGTGGGCTCCCTTTCTTCCTCACTCTCAGTCCTCTCAGGATCCTCCACAATTGGCTTTTTCCTGAGACTCGGCACCTGGCTCGACCGACTGCTCGACCCAGCACTCGGTCGAGTGGTCGATCGAGTGGTCCGTCGAGTGGCTCTCCTAGCTTCCCCTCTTGGTTCAAGATCAGCATCACGACGTTCCTGGGAGCTTGCAGCGGATTTGTGGGACTTCTTGGTGATCTTAGAAGACATTTTCAAAAAGAAACTGAAGGGAAATAAACTCAAAGCTCAAAGTTAATAGGTTAGTGACCCAAAAACTTGAAAGAACAAAGCTAGAGCAAGAGATGAACTTTGAGAGAGATTTGAAGCTAAAATTTAAAAGTTTTGAGCAAATGAGCAAGTGTGAGAAGTTAGGATCAAGCTAGAGCTATTTAAAGAAGCCTAGGAGACAAGAAAACAAGGTAGGAGCGTCCTTACATTTCAAATTTGAAATGGGAATCTTTGACTTGCTTTTTGGCTTCCACTCGACCCCACCACTCGACCAGCACGTGGTCGAGCTCCTTGACCAAATTTGAAATTTTGAAAATTTTCTCCTTGTTCTTCCCTCCACTTGATCATTCTAGAAGATTGGGAATAAGTTGGGCCTCAATTAGTATCCAGCTCGGCCGAGTACCTCTTGTTTTGTGGTCGAGTGGGCCTGCGAACCTTCTTCTCTTTGGCCACATCTCTCCTTACCCAACTATATCATCACTTAAAAGCCTGTCCAACAAAATCATAAAACAAAACACATCAAACTACTAAGAAAATTAAACCATATGTACAAGGGATACCTTAGGGACTTCCTCCCTAGTGAGCTTGTTTAAAGTCACTAAGCTTGACTTTGGTTCCCTTCTTAACTTTGGTTTAGATACCAAGGAGGTGATGAAATCCTCCCTGGAACCTCCTGATCAGTGTGAAGTTGATCCTCAATCACCTCACTCTTAACACTCAACCCATATTTCTTCTTAAACTTGAGCCTAGGCCTTGCCTTCCTCAAAGACTTCTTGGTCAGCTTGACTTGAAGATCCTTAACCATACTAGTCAACTCCTGAACTGACCTCTTAAGCTTCTCAACAATCTCCTCTTGAGGTGGGAACTCAGCTTTTGGGGTTGCCTTATCACTTAAGCTTCCTTGACCTCCCTTGTCTTTGATAGTGAAAGGCTGGTCATCAATGGTAGGAAGGTTAGTAGGATTGTGGATATTGAACTTCATAACCACATCTTCAGCTATGTTTAAGGTCACAAGACCCTCCTTCACATCAATGACTGCTCCTACAGTAGCCAAGAATGGCCTCCCTAGCAAGATTGGATCCTCAGGCTCCTTATCCATTTCTATCACCACAAAGTCAGTGTGAATCCTTGCCTTCCCTATCTTAAGTGGGACATTCTCCAATCTGCCTACTACCTCTCTATTTGTCCCATCAGCTAAAAGCACATGGAGGTTGGTAGATTTGAAATCAGTCCTTCCAAGCTTTTGGGCTATGGAGTAAGGCATGACACTTGTTGAAGCTCCCAAATCACAAAGACACTGGTTGTAGTGAAGATAGCTGATTGTGCAAGGTAGATAGAAAGGTCCTGGATCACTGAGCTTTACTGGAATGATCACTCCTCCAAGGTTCTCAAGATCTTTCTCATCTTGAGCTTCAGCCCTCTTACTAGACAAATCAAGCAAAAAGTTTTTGTAGAGAGGATAAGGCTTATATTGTTCCAAGGCAGGTCCTCTCTCCTCTTCTTGGTAGGCTATTATGATCTCTTGAATGGCTGACACTTGTTCCTCTTTCTCAACCAAAGCTTCTTCTTTCAAAACCCTCTCTTCCTCTTGTTGCTTAGCCAACAATGCCTTTTTCTCAATTATTTCCCTTAACTCCTTGATCTTCTGTGCTTTGAAACGCCCAGGGAATGGTAGAGGAGGCTTGTAAGCAGGAGGAATGTACTTAGCAGGCTTGACAGCTTCCAATTGCTCAGCTCGATCGACCACTCGAGCATGCACTCGATCGAGTGTGTGGTCGAGCTGCTGGTCGAGTTCTCCTGCTAGTTCCTGTTTACTGGCACAAATGTCACTTGGGGTTTCAGCAACTGGTGAATTCCCCCAAACTTGGACTTCACTGTCCTCAGTGACTTCTTCCTCTTGAATTAAGATGGCCTTGGCTGTGAACTCCCTTGGATTTTGAACAGCTTTTCCAGGAAGTTGGTTGGGTTTTGGAGCTGAAGAAGAGGCTATGTTGCTCTCCATATACTTGACTCTAGAGTTAAGACCTTCAAACTTCATGTTCAGGTCATTGTACTGTGAAGTAAGCCTTTGGTTCAGTTCAGCAAACTGCTTAGCCTCCTCAATTTTTCCTTGTGTTTGACCAATCAACAGCTGCTGTATCATTGCTCTAAGGTCTTGTTCCTGGCCTTGGTTAGTCTGAAACCCTGGTGGGGGACACAATTGGGGCTGGAACACTTGTTGCTGTTGTTTGGGAATATAGCTTTGGAACCCTTGAGGCTGTTGAGGCTGTTGAGGAGGGTAGACTTGATCTTGTGGATTAGCCACATTGGTGCTCCTATAAGATAGGTTGTTGTTCTTGAAACCACCTTGATTGTAACCTTTGGATCCACCTTGGTTCTGCATGTAGCACAACTCAGCAAACTCTGTCTCCCCCTCTTGAACTGTGAGGCTTATCTGGTTACTATATCCATGCCAGAGTCAGTGGGGAAGTCTACGGTTAGCGGTATTCCGGTGGTGGAGGACTTTGAGGATGTGTTCCAGTCATTGCAGGGAGTACCACCATCTCGGTCGGATCCTTTTACGATTGAGCTGGAACCGGGGACGATGCCGTTATCCAAGGCTCCTTACAGGATGGCTCCAGCAGAGATGGCAGAGCTGAAGAAGCAGCTGGAGGATTTGCTGAGTAAGGGTTTTATCCGTCCTAGTTGTTCATCGTGGGGAGCTCCGGTGCTGTTTGTTAAGAAGAAGGATGGGAGTTTTCGGTTGTGTATTGACTATCGGGGTTTGAACCGAGTTACTATGAAGAACAAGTACCCTCTCCCGAGGATTGATGAATTGTTGGATCAGTTGAGGGGTGCTACTTGGTTCTCCAAAGTCGACTTGGCATCAGGATATCATCAGATTCCTATTCATGAGGCAGATGTGAGGAAGACAGCCTTCAGGACGAGGTACGGGCACTATGAGTTTGTGGTGATGCCGTTTGGGTTGACAAATGCGCCAGCTGCGTTTATGAGATTGATGAACAGCGTGTTCCAGGAGTTTCTGGACGTGTCAGTCATCATTTTCATCGACGACATCCTGGTATATTCTAAGAGTCCTGAGGAGCATGCAGTACATTTGAGAGCAGTGTTGGAGAAGCTGCGGGAGCAGAAGTTGTTTGCTAAGCTGAGTAAGTGCAGTTTCTGGCAGCGTGAGATTGGGTTCTTAGGACACATTGTTTCTGCAGAGGGAGTTTCAGTGGATCCAGAGAAGATTCAGTCCATCAGGGAGTGGCCGAGGCCGCAGAGTGCCACTGAGATTCGGAGTTTCCGGGGGTTAGCAGGTTACCACAGGAGGTTTGTTCGGGGTTTTGCGAGTATGGCACAGCCGATGACTAAGCTTAAAGGGAAGGATGTTCCATTTGTATGGTCACTGGAGTGTGAGGCGAGTTTTGCAAATCTCAAGTAGATGTTGACTACTACGCCGGTGTTAGCACTGCCTGAGCAGGATGAGCCTTATGTTGTGTATAGAGACGCTTCTAGAGTGGGGTTGCGTTGTGTACTTATGCAGCAACGGAAGGTTATAGCCTATGCTTCGCGGCAGTTGCGGAAGCATGAAGCTAATTACCCTACTCATGATTTAGAGATGGCAGCAGTGATCTTTGCTCTTAAGATTTGGAGATCCTATCTGTATGGTGGGAAGGTACAGGTATTTACAGATCACAAGAGTCTGAAGTACATTTTTACTCAGCCTGAGCTGAATTTGAGGTAGAGGCGTTGGATGGAGTTAGTAGCGGATTATGATTTGGACATAGCTTACCATCCTGGTAAAGCTAACTTGGTTGCTGATGCCTTGAGTCGGAAGAGGGTGGCTTCGGCTCAGGAGCAGGATTTGGAGGTGTTGGTAGGTGAGATTAGTGCGTTGAGTTTGTGTGCTATCTCACAGGAACCTTTGGGTTTGGAGGCAGCGGATAGAGCGGATTTGTTGAGCAGAGTGAGGTTAGCTCAGGAGAGCGATGAGGGGCTGGTGAATGCCTCTAAGGCTGCGGGTGCAGAGTATCAGGTTTCTGCTAATGGTACTATCCTTGTGCATGGTCGGATCTGTGTGCCCAAGGGTGAGGATTTGAGGCAGGAGATACTGAGAGAGGCTCATTCGAGCAAGTTCTCTATTCATCCAGGGGCGACCAAGATGTACCGTGACCTCAAGCGGTATTATCACTGGGTCGGGATGACGAAGGACGTAGCTGACTGGGTGGCGAAGTGTGATACTTGCCAGCTGGTGAAGGCGGAGCATCAGGTTCCTGGAGGATTACTTCAGAGTTTGCCCATTCCTGAGTGGAAGTGGGATTTGATCACGATGGACTTCGTGGTGGGTTTGCCTGTGTCGAGGACGTTTGATGCTATTTGGGTCATTGTGGACCGTTTGACTAAGTCTGCATATTTTTTGGCCATCAAGAAAATTGATGGAGCAGCGGTTTTGGCCAAGAAGTACGTGAGGGAGATAGTCAGATTGCACGGTGTGCCTGCTAGTATTGTGTCTGATAGAGATTCCAAGTTCACTTCGGTGTTGGGCACGAAGGTGCATATGAGTACAGCCTATCATCCTCAGACGGACGGTCAGTCAGAGAGGACGATCCAGATTTTGGAGGATTTATTGAGGATGTGTGTGCTGGATTGGGGTGGTCATTGGGCAGATCATTTGAGCTTGGTGGAGTTTGCTTATTACAACAGCTACCAGGCTAGTATTGGGATGGCTCCTTATGAGTCCTTGTATGGGAGGCCGTGTCGTACACCATTATGTTGGACTCAGGTGGGGGAGAGGAGCATATTTGGTGCAGATTTTGTTCAGGAGACCTCGGAGAAGATTCGGGTTTTGAGGCTGAACATGAAGAAGGCTCAGGATCGGCAGAATAGCTATGCTGATAAGAGGAGGAAGGATCTTGAGTTTCCGGTTGGTGATAGAGTGTACCTCAAGATGGCCATGTTGCAGGGTCTGAACAGGTCATTGACAGAGACTAAGTTGAGTCCGAGGTACATGGGTCCGTTCAGAGTGGTTGAGCGGGTGGGACCAGTGGCATATAGGCTGGAGTTGCCTGAGGTTATGCGTGTGTTCCACAAAGTATTTCATGTGTCGATGCTGAGGAAGTGTCTTCATGAGGGTGATCAGTTGTTGGCTAAGATTCCTGAGGATCTTCAGCCTAACATGACTTTAGAGGCGAGGCCATTGAGGGTGCTCGAGAGGAGAGTCAAGGAACTTCGGAAGAAGAAGATTCCTTTGATGAGAGTCTTGTGGGACTGTGAGGAGTAGAGGAGCAGACGTGGGAGCCTGAGGCGAGGATAAAGGCAAGGTTTAAGAAGTGGTTTGAGAAGCAGACCGCGACTTGAGTTTGTCTAGCCGGGTCCGAGTTGTAGTCCGTGGCTGGAGCGGGTACGGAGTATTCCAGCCCATCTCTCTTGATATTTGGCCGCTTAGGGGTGGTTGGTTGTGCGACTAAGTATCAGGATGAGGTGGTGCTCGAGATGCGGGTTGATGGCTCCGATTGTTGTATTTTTGTTCCCTGATGTAATTTTTGTTGAGGTTGTAACGATTATGACATATTTTGAGGTTGATAAGATGAGTGTTTTTCTTTATGTTGACGGTTGTTGTCATGGGAAAAGAGAAATAGTTCGGGTTTCTATTTTTGGAAGTTTCCATAAATAGAAAGTTTCCACAAAAGGAAGGTTTCCAGAATTAGAAAGTTTCTAAAAAGGGAAGTTTTGTGGAAATGTTGAGGTAGATCTAGCCGGGAGATACTCGTTGGCATCAGTATTTGTTTTTGCTCAAGGCCGTGTGGGCCCAACTCATGTGATACTGATAGCTCGATGGACTATGTGGCCAGAGAGTGGGAGTGGTATGTTGCTTCGGATGATGATCCGAGAGCGCGCTTGAGGGTGACGACCCAAGAGCGGGATATTTGAGACTCCCTGGATACCGTAGCTGTGAGCCGAGGCTCGGCAGTGAGCCGGTATGTCTCGAGGGTTGCGACCCGAGAGCGGGGGGAGTGTGTGTGAGTGACTTCCTGGATGCCGTAGCTTAAGGCGGTTGGCCTGATAGAGAGCCGGCATGATTCGTTCGTTGCGACCGCCAACGGGGGAAGCACTGAGTTGTGAGCAAATTGTGTTTATGATGCGAGTATATTGACTAGAGGGAGACCTCGAGGGTCAGTCGGAGGTGTGCGGGCTGTTGCGACAGTGGCACGGGAAACCTTGGCTGACGGTGTTTGGTCCGGTCTAGGGACGTGCGGGCCGTGTTGACGGTGGCACGGAGGTCCTTGGAGGATGGACGGTACTGCGGGATTCGGGGACGAATCCTTATTGGTGGGGGAGAATTGTAACATCTGTGAACCGAAATCCCGGTTTGGGGATTGCATCGGTCGATGCAGTTGGTGCATCGGTCGATGCAGGTTCAAGTTTCTGCGTTTTGACTTTAAGTCAAACGCTGCGTTTTGGGGAAAGGGAAAAGAAAACCCTTAAGTCGTGTTTTGGTTTCATTCGATGGATTTGGCCGTTTTTGAGAGAAAACAAAAGAGAGAAAAGTGTTCTTGGTGTTCTTGGAGATTTCTTGAAGATTTGGGACGTTCCTGTAGAGATCTGTAGCTGGGATCATTGTAGGAGCTTCCTAGAAGCGTTTTCTTGCTTGTTTGTGGTTTAGATTCTTCTTGGCACAGGTAAGTGCATGACCATGGCTTATCTAAGCTAGAGGAACCTTTGACTTGCTTGTTTTGTGTTGTTAGATGTGTTAGATCGTAGCTATGGGCGTTAGGAAGCTTTCTTGTGGCTTGGGAATGAGTTTCTGTGGTTGTAGGAACAAAATCCGGCGAGAAGCTTCGGGGAAATCACGGTGCTCGACATTGCGTCGATCGATGCATAGCTTGCATCGGTCGATGCAAGTGCGAGGACGGCGCGATAAACTTTAGGGTTTTCATGTTGCGTCGAGCATGCGTCGGTCGATGCGGATTGGGTGTTGGTCGATGCAAGTTGCACTTGCATCGATCGATGCAGCTTCTGTGTCGATCGATGCTTCCCTATTTGGCATCGATCGATGCATGTGTGACGTCTGTCGATGATAAGTCCTGTCTTGTAATGTCGTTTGTTGATTGCTGTGTGTTGGTTATTGGTACTCTATTGCTTGTGTGTATAGCCCAATAGATGGGAGGATTGCCTTACTGAGTGTTTTGTAAAATACTCATGCATTGCAATATGTGTTTGTGGTGCAGGTAAAGGCAAAGTTTGATCGTGGAATCAAGGCGATGAGGAAGGGATGTTCTAGAGCCTTGATTGATTGTGGTCTAGCTATTGTTAGGTTGCTAGATTAAGTCAATGGAATGTTGTAGGATGTTAGTTGTTGGCTATTTCCCTATTGGATTATGGTGTTATTTGATATTGGTTTTATTGTTGGAATTTTATTGGATTAATGGAAATTGCTTTATTTGATTATCCGCGGTTATTGTTTGGTGATAGGATGTTAGTGGGTATGGGACCACTAGTAATTAAGGTATATAAAAAAAAAAAAAAAAAAAAAAACGGGAAGGGTTGTTTCATCAGCCCAACAGACTCTAGAAAAGTTAAAGATAGTTTATGTTCTTCTACCCTAATAAAATCATTGACGAAGTCTAGACTTCTCCGTCGTATCATATGATGGCTCGATTCCCTCTCCTCTTCTCTACCGTTTCATCTTCATTTTCATGGTATTTTCATCTCACCTTCTGATGTATTAAGTGCTATTCCAATCGCTACACTTCTCCATCTTCAGCATTGTAAGAGTTCTCAATGATTCTAATCGTAATTGTAACGGCGTGGATTCTGAACGGTATGATTTCGTTTCAATTCCCTCTATTTAATTATTTCCCCACTACTACATATTCTTATTGTATAAATTCAGACATCCCTATATAAGTTACCATCTCACTAACGCAGTTCTCTACTTCCATATCTGACTAAAAAAACGTTGCGACGACCATGGGAACTCCTTACGTTTCTTTTGCAGAGCTCAAACCTGGCCACCTTCACCAACGGGTGGTGGATTGATTCGAAAAAATCTTAAAGGAATGGGAAGGATATGAGTGTCCTAACGATGGGGCAGTTGTGAAAGGTTTGCATTTCAGATTTTATCACACTGATGTTTTAACCAGGCATAATGGTTTCTTACAAGGCTTTTATTTGTTTCTTTCTTGTGGTGAAATTGATTGGAAAATTTCAAGATGAAACTGTATTCCTGAAGAAAGGTCATGGTGAGAATGAGGAACTGTTTGAGTTCAAACCAGATGAAGGTAACTACACGCTTCTAAACATTCTTAAAAATGTCCACTTGGATGCACTGTAATTCCCTGGTTTACTTAGTCAATAGTCATTGTAACTCATTTTCTGGATGCCTAAACAGAGCAAGTGGTCGATGGACTTGATAGAGCTGTCATGAAGATGAAAAAGGGTGAAGTGTCATTGGTGACAGTAGAACATGAGTATGCCTTTGGTTCTAATGAGTCAAAACAGGAATTGGCTGTGGCACCGCCAATCTCAACTGTGTACTTTGAGGTTGATCTTGTGACTTACGACAAGGTTAGATGCTTATGTTGTTTACAATTCAGCCAGTAAGAAATTATAAGAGGCCAACACTTGGTTGTTATTGGGTTTGTAGGAAAGGGAATCGTGGGACATGAACACTGAAGAAAAGATAGAAGCTGATACTAAGAAGGAAGAAGAAAACTCCAAGTTTAAAACAGGCAAATATGCTCTGGCGTCCAAGAGATACGAGAAGGTATATAATAATATGAACTGCCCGTTTATATGTGAGTTTTACAGGAGAGCGCAAGCATACGTGGAGTTGGCTGATTTAGACTTGGCTGAGTATGATGTCAAGAAGGCCCTTGAAATCGATCTTAACATCATGTTCTCTCTCTTAGTCTTATACCCCTTTTATCTATATCCAATTTAGCTTTGAGTAGGTGGATAGTTTTTTGCAATGTCTTCTCAAAGTCAAAATTGTATTTGCTATTTTATTTTCAAATGACAGGGAAGCTAAGTGAATCCGGAATAGAGGCAATGAGCACCTGAGCCCTTGAAAACATTCCAAGCACTTTGCATTTTCTTTTTCTTCTCTTTTGGTTTGTTGCAATGTTTGTTTTTGGTTTTTCAAACTGAGCGTTACTGAGATTTATTAAACAGGGGACTTGTATGACAATAATAACATTGTACTTGAGCTAGAAATTTATTGCATGTGTTGCTTTTGATTCTCTCACCTTTACACTTATCACCTGTGACGTAATTATAGAGGAAAGTTAACCACACTATACAACATGGTTAACAACTTAACATACCAACTAGCTATAACATTTCAAATAGAAGCGTAGAATATAAATTACTGATTGCATCGAATAATTGCAACGTAAACAACAAAACACCAAAAACTAAAAATCAACATTTTATAAAAACAACACAACAAACCAAAAAAAGAAAATTAAATAACACAAAATAGAAACAAATAAAAAAAATCCCGCTCAACACGAATCATGGTGGCCATTGATGCAAACCCGTGACGACCTTATCGAATCCTGCACAATCATCATTTGGATCGCTTCTGCTCTTCACGCAGCAGTCAATTTTGGACAGTACCCTTACGCTGGGTTTCTCCCTAACCGTCCTACGGTCAGCCGCCGGTTTATGCATGAGCCAGGTACCGTTGAGTATGCTGAGCTGGCAGAAGACATTGACGTAGCATTCTTGAAGACGATCACGCCGCAGTTACAGACTCTTCTTGGGATCTCCATCATAGAGACCTTGTCTATGCACTCAACGGACGAGGTCTACTTAGGGCAGAAGGAATCACCGAATTGGACGGCTGATGATGAGGCTTTAGAGGCGTTTAAACGGTTTGGGAAAGAACTGGAGCTGATAGAGAACAATATCATAAGGAGAAACAATGTCAAGAGATTCAAGAACAGGACCGGACCGATTAACATACCGTATACTAGGTTATACCCGAATACTACAGATTACACAAGAGAAGGTGGGCTTACTGGGAAAGGGATCCCTAACACTGTCTCAGTCTAGAGTTACTCCTCCTGATTATTTAACTTAATATTTTCTTTTTTTTTGGGTTTTTGCTTGCTATTATGAACTCTTTTACGTTACTATCCATTGTTCATATGATTCACATGGTCGCTCAAAGTGAATATATTTTTCCTCTTTTGTTTTATTTACTTTCCACCACTGTTTATATAACTATTTAGTCTATTTCGTCTCTCCGACAATATGGATTTTGATCTCCACAGAGTTTGTGTGCTAAGTAGTGTATAAAAATATCGTAAAAATGTATATCAAAATTATAGGGGATAACAATATGTTCCACTACAATGATTTATTATACTATTAATTGGGGGAGTACACTTTAAGGGTAAACAAAAAAACAAAAATCATATATATCATAAATCATATTGCCAAACATATCTATTAAAAAAAACAATAATATATCTACAAAATAAATTTCTCATTTCATTTTAAATTAAAAGATTTAAATATTTAGTGAAAAATATAATATCTCAACTTCAATATCCATTTCTTAAAACAATAATATTGGAAAGAATATTAATGACTCAACTAAATTAAAAAATTGTTGATACGAAATATTTGCCGTAAAATTCGGTGAAAATCTAAAATAGAAAACAATATCAAACTTCACATTTATTATCAACGATTAAAATATATTTTAGACTAAATAATGTTTGGTTTTGGAAGAGTTTCAATCAAATATTATAGTAGAATATTTCAAACAAATTAAAACGATTTTTTTCCACAATCAATGATTTACCATTTATAAAGATTGTGTTTGATTGCGATGATAGAATTTCTCTAATAACAAACAAATATCAAATATTCAAATCTTATAAATATTTTTAAATTAGTAAGATCATATATTTCAGACTAAATATTTCTCAATCTTAAAAAGATGTATGTATCATTTTTTATTTTATCTTTTTTTTTCGGCAAAAAAAATGTGTCATTTAAAACTCCACAATCAAGATATTCTAGATTCTTTCTTATCTAATCTAAAAAACTGAAGTAACAGACTTCAAGCACTATAAATAATCCACCATATACCACTATGCCCAATATGATACCATCATCGTTGGTTACCTTTTTTTTCTTAGTTGTGTATCACTTTTTTGTAATTAATATTTTTTTTCAGTGTGTGTTATGTTAACATTTCTTTCATCCTTTCGTTTATAATTACTTATTCTTTGTTAAATCATCTCAAGAGCTGCTGGGATTTCACAAAACTCGGTCAGACATATTATGCTAGCATCACCAGACCTTGCAAAGGCAGCCCAAGATCATCGAGTTTACAAAAATATCAACCTAAGATCACTAGCAATGTATCCACTAGCAGCAATAAGAAAGTAGTAAGATCTAATGGAAAAATGCATTGCAAGTGGAAATGTGGAGGCACACTACATCAAAGGAATCAAAGCAAAGGGTGATCAATGCTGGAAAAATAACAAGAAGTCCTTACACAAAATCAGTGTGCAAAAACTACAATGCTACTTCACTACATTGAGAGAAGTTCAACCAACCATCATCCGTAGCCTCACTGACATAGAAAATAGATGCCCTCGTTGCTACTACTACAAACAAATGGTCAAATTTTTCTTCTTCTTTTAGCTAAACGATTGAAAATATGGTTTATGAATGTTATCATCCTTTAATAATGACCTATATATCCATTGTAAGAGTTCTTTACAATTTTTTTTTAATTCAAATGTTATGTCAATGTGTCCAATCTCAAAAAATTGAAAATACAACAAAATTGGAAACAACTTATTAAAAACAATAACGCAGCATGCCAACATAAGTCAACAGATATTACGAACAACTATGAACACGAGGATAAAGATATTAGCAAAATGGTGTTTATCTATAAGATATAAAATTGTTATGCACAAAGAACAACTTCAAAGAAAAATACAGTAAACAAAAGCAAGATCGCAAAAGTACAAAAGGGAATACCGATCAAAACAGGGGAATTAAAAAAAATAAAACATGATGAAGGTAACGAAACTAAAACAAAGTAAACATAATTTGGCACATGTGGACACATCTATCACCAAACTAAAAAAAAAGGTAAGAGATACAGACACTAACAAACCACAAAAGAGACGCTAAAAAAAGATTAGTAAATGAAATCGAGCCAAAGCCAAGGCTCCCGAAAAGTAGCAAAAAACAGCAGAACCAGTAGTATTTCAGAATCAATACATACGCAAACAGAAATCCACAAAAAAATGACAAAAAGAGCAAATCAGAGTAAATCCAGCCAAATACTGAGATGGTCCTATTGAAACTAAAATTATAACAACCTTCTTAAAAGAGTCGATTACTTAATTAAAGAATGAAATGTACACATGGGAGAGCCAATTAACACAGACGGTCAACAAACTAACCAGGAGAGCACCAATTATCCACCACCAATTCGAAGGTAAGATAAAACCTTCCCAAAGGTGCCAAAAAAATTAAAGTTTTTTTGTATCGACACAATGAATGCTTCAAAACGAAGAACGTCCATCAAAATTAGATCTACAAGCCTACTACTATCCTTTAGATCGAAATACACAATTCCGTCCAACAACCGATATAAGGTAAAGATGAAAAAATACAACTACAAGACACGGGCTATTTCCCAAAAGGACAAATACATCCTCAAATCGATAAAACCCAATCTAGACCCAAAACACCACTATCTTTAAAGGTCTAAACGGATATTTGGGCCCAATCAATGTACGTAAGAAAATATATATATATATATATATAAACACCTGAATGTAAGTAAATTAAAAACCCTAGAAAAAATTACTAACTTACAAACTTTGTAACACAATCACAAAAAAAAAAAACAAAAGATAACAGGAACAAAAAAAACAATTTCATCCAGAAATCAACTTATACATCATAATCTACAACTATGCAATTTAAATAACTAAAAAACAAAAGCAAATTTAAACTAAACACAACTAATATAAAATAAAAATGTAAAACTACACAGTAGATTATACTTAATGCAAAAAAAGCAAGCAATAAAGCCAAAATGACCATTTTAAAAAAACATAAAAAAAATAGCAACCAAAATATAAAGAGAAAATAACAAAATACTTTATAAATATCCACAAAAAAACACATATCACACTCTAATCAAACGCCCCTGCTAAGCACAGATCAAATACTAGGCAATGACAAAATGACAAATAATAATACATTAATCACAAGATATTTCATGGGGCAAACTTTCCAACTGAGCTAAAATACATTACGATTTATGTATCAATTGCAAATTTTTAAAAGTTATTATCAGGCATGTGCGGACGTGCCTTACCTTACTACAAAGTAGATCCACCCCTGAACAATTTTTCTAATAATATCTGAACAAAAAAAGAAAAGAAATTACACATTACCGCTTCAGTTATCCTTTATAAATATGCACAATATTTTCAGTGTAAAATAAAATGTGAAAATACATTTGTAAATAAACATACCAATGAAAATGTGCGGGAAATAAATGTAAACACACCCAAATCTTTTGACTAAACAAAACCATGTTATTGACAGGGATATTAGATGTGATCTTCCATTCTTTTTCAATAGAATTTAGATTTGAAACATGAGATCATCCAGATGCATCTTCCAACTGAATACAAAAAATCCGAATTAATATGAGTAGAAAAAATGAATGAATATGGGAAAAAAAATTAAGCATTTACCTAAGAAAAAAAAAAGAAGAAGAATAAAGAAACAGAGAAGAAGTCGAATTAATTGGAATTAAATAAGAGATAAATTAGTTATAAGTCAGATTGAACGTGGCGGTACAAAGACCATAATTATCGGTAGTCTCTAAGTAGAGGTTGTTAAATTTTATATGAATTAATTGTGTTTTTTTTTAAATATAAGAACCCATGATCTCTTAAATAAAATTTTCTCTTTTATTGGTAGGTTCTTATTTTGGGTCTCTTATTTTTGAAATTATTGTTTTTTTAAATTTAAGAATTTTAAATAGAATAGAAGTAGTATAAATGTGTAAACATTTAAGATTTTATAAAATTAGAAAATATTGCATTTTAATTAATTTCAAACATACAAAACATAATAAAAACATTAATACATATTACAATAAAAGTGCAATTCATAAATGGAGAGAATGATTAATTTTAATACTGATTTGCTCCAAATTTTGCCCAAATATTCTCAACCAAATCATCTTGCAACCATTTATTTTTTTTCTCGATCACGAACATCCTTTCGATTCTTGAGCATAGTAGCGACACATGAAGGCCTGGGTGTTGGAAGCGTATAGTCAACTTCTGAAGCTCTACTTGACTTCATTTGTATGAATTCAGTTTGATCAAACAGATTGTACCCATCTCGTTCGTCCTCTACTATCATATTGTGCAGTATGATACACGCTCTCATTATTTTCCCAATTTTTACTGTATCCCAAGTAAGAGTCGGGTTTTTGACTATGGCAAATCGAGCCTGCAAAACTCCAAAAGCACGCTCTACATATTTACGCACAACTTCTTGTTGTCTCGCAAATAAAGCGTCTTTTGGAGTTTGTGGCAGTTGAATAGATTGGACAAAAGTAGACCATTTTGGATAAATACCATCCGTCAGATAGTAAGCCAATTTATACTCATGTCCGTTGACACTGTATTTAACTTTAGGAGTTCGACCATGGAAAATATCATGAAAGACTAAAGATCGGTCAAGAATATTGATATCGTTTAATGTACATGGTAGTCCAAAGAAAGCATGCCAGATCCAGAGATCATATGAAGCCACCGCCTCTAATACAATTGTGGGCTTTCCAGATCCGCGGGTGTATTGACCTTTCCATGCGGTGGGACAATTCTTCCACTCCCAATGCATACAATAGATGCTTACAATCATGCCGAGAAATCCGCGAAACTCGCCAATGTCGAGTAGTCTTTGAAGATATGCTACTGTGGGTCTTCTCAAGTACTCATCTCCAAATAAATTTACGACTGAATCTGTAAAATTGTCCAAGCATGATAGCGCCACGTTTGCAGAAAGTCGGAGGTATTCGTCAAACGCATCAGCTGCAGAACCATATGCCATCATACGAATTGGTGCTGTACACTATTGCAATGTAGACAGACCCAACCTTCCGATAGCATCTCTTCTTTGTTGAAAATAGTGAACTTCATTTGCGAGCTTATCGACAATACGCATGAATAATGGCTTGTTCATTCTAAAACGGCGACGGAAAATGTTGGTAGGGTAAGTAGGATCTTCTCTGAAATAATCATTCCACAAGTGGCCATGATCGATCTCTCGATTTCTTTCAATATGAATTGGTTTAGGTGGTGGTTGACTTTGGATTGGTGGAGTAAGAAGATTTTGCCATACATGATTGGTGATTTGATCGCATGTTTGATTAAAACATTCATCAAATATGTCATCAACATCATCATTATGGGAAGAAGATGCCATATTTAGAGAGTTTGGAAATATAGAAAAGGAGTTTTGGTGTTTACAATTTAGCAAAGGAGTTGTGTATTTGATCGGTTTGGTGTGTAGATTTTGTGTGCTAGCTTTGGACATTATATAGAAGAAATTGTGGTGTAGAAAACTTAAAATTTTTGTGGTAGAAGTATTGGGAAAATTTTCATTAAAATCCCCAAGTCTACATTTTCGTTGATTTAAAGCCTGAACTCTGCTTTTGGTGGAAAAAAACACAAATTATTTGTTGACTTCCAAATAAATCGCAAACTCTCGTTGACCTAGTCTTTTAAGGCACAAGATTAAGTGATCAAATGGAAAAATTAAACGGGGTTAATTATCCGTTAACGAGATCCATTCATAGCAAAACGACGATATTTATAACACTCTAAAACCCCCCAAATTAAGAAAACGATTCTCAAATTCCCCATTCACAAACCCTAATTGATCTCAATTTATCTTTTCTTCTTCAATTTCTCTTTTCTTCTTTGATATCTCTCTTCTTCTTCGAGTTGACAAGATGAGTTCTAGCTCAGAGACATCGGTGGTAACTTCGTTCGACTGTGGAGTACCATTGAAGTGTGTTTGTGGAACCGTGTAACGATCTTTACATCGAGAACTGAAGAGAATCCTGGTCGACCGTTCTTCCGGTATATCACAAAAAGAGATCTGGAATCTTCTCGTCATCAAAAATATCATGTTTGATTAGGGTTATATCGATTAGGGTTTGTGAATGGAGAAATTGAGAATCGTTTTCTTAATTTGGGGGTTTTAGAGTGTTATAAACATTGTCGTTTTGTTATTAATGGATCTCGTTATTGGATAATTAAGTAATTAACCCTCTTTAATTTTTTCGTTTGATCACTTAATGTTGTGCCTTAAAAGGTTAGGTCAACGAGAGTTTGTGATTTATTTGGAAGTCAACAAATAATTGGTGTTTTTTTCCACCAAAATCATAGTTCATGATTTAAATCAACGAAAATGTAGACTTGGTGATTTTAATGACATTTTTCCCTAGAAGTATTCTCTCAATATGTGGTTTAAAATGATAAATGAACATGTGTGGTAGAAGTACAAAAAAAACAAGAGAAAATGTGTGGTAAAAGTACAAAATACAATAGTGTATGTTTTGGTGTCACATGACCGACTTCAAGTTGGTTTCACATGACCGACTTCTTGCTTCTTCCTTAACAACGGGTGTTTCTTGTTCCACCTGCATTACAATGACAACATCCCAATTAATCATACATCCCAGTTCTCATAGCATAACAAACACCATACGATTGACAAAGCATCCAAAAACGAAACATAAACACAAACAAACTGAAGACATAGTTCACACCATTTGATAACTAACAACATAGTTATCAAGAGTCGATTACTAACAACATAGTTATCAAGAGTCGATTACAAAAAACACAAGGAGCTTGTCCTAATACATAAAACAGTACAAAAGAAACATAGTTAATAAAACACTTGGAGCTTGTCCTAATATAGAAAACAGTACAAAAGAAACATAGTTAATAAAATACTTCATTCTCTAACATTCAACCTGATGAGATCATGTCAGCAATTAGCTTGTCTTTAAGAGCTTTTCGGATTCAGTTAGTGAATCCTTTTTAGCAAGCAGATTATCAAGCATCACATGCTTCATATGCTCTTTCTTCATAGCAAACTCCTTCTTTTTCAGTTCGAAGTCCTTCTACTTCATCTCATACATCTTCGACACACGATTAAGCTGAAACTCCAAGTAAGCTTTTCCATCTTCCTCCACATCAATTGATTGGGTGTTAGAGGTTTTTTTGAACTTTCCCTTTGCAGCCTTAACACCTTGAGGACGGGGCTGTGATCCATCAATATCATTAACCGGATGGGCATCCTGTTCAGACCCATCAACACACACCCATCCCCTCTTCACTCCATTGCCTTTAGTAGATGTGGATGCACACCACTTTTGATCGTACCTTAAGTCTCTCCAAGCATGCTCCAAGGTAAACCAATGTCCTTGATCATCAAAGTATATTTGGTGTGCCAACTTCATCACGTCATCTTCATTCTGTCCACTACTCTTCTCTCTTTTCGCAGCCTCATAACAACCAACGAACTTGCACACCAAGTCATTTATCCTCCCCCATCTCTGCTTACAATGACTCGCCTCCCTCTTTGGCCGACCTGCAGCATTTGGACACTTTGCAAGGTAAGCCGCAATCCTTCCCCAAAAGGCACCAAGTCTTTGTTGATTCGAAGTCACCGGATCCTTGCTCATGTTGAGCCAAGCAGAGACAAGCATGATATCATCAGTTGGTATCCATTCATGCCTTGTTTTGCGGTTTTCTTCCGGTGATGCAGGTTCAGATGGAGCTTCAGAACATGGACTTAGAGAAGGACTGCCTTGGAGGTTTTGTGTTTCAAGCTGAGTTTGTAACAGATTGATATAGCTAGAGGAAGGATGATATGGATTCATGTAGTCATCGGAATCCATATCAAAGGGGTTAAAGGAGAATAAAGAAATTCAAAGGAGTTTATAAGGAAGACTATGAACGAGATTCAAAGGGGTTAAAGGAGAATAAAGAGATTCAAAGGAGTTTACAAGGAAGATTATGAACGAGATTCAAAGGGGTTAAAGGAGAATAAAGAGATTCAAAGGAGTTTATAAGGAAGACTATGAACGAGATTCAAAGGTGTTAAAGGATAATAAAGAGATTCATTTGCGAGTTTACTACGAAGAGGAAGACTATGAATTTATAAGGTTTACGTTTTTTTACTTTTACAACTAGTTGGTTTAAATTTTATAATTAGGTCTTTCCCTAAACTACACCAACCACACATTAAACATCTTCAGATCAATGACTGACTAGACTAATACCTACACTAACAAGTACTAAACACTTTTATCACAAGCAACAAAAAAAACCTTTAACATCAATGACTGACTAGATTAATACCTACACTAACAAGTACAAAAAACATTACTCACAACCAACAAACAAAACCTTTAACATCAATGACTCACTCTCATACTTTAACTAGCATCAAATAAATGAAGAAAGAAGAGGATGATAATTACCTTCCTCCATGACCGAAGCACACTCTTCACTCATCAGTCCATCGATATCATTTTTGCCCCATTTAACCTCAATACAAAAGAGAGACATATATCACAATTTCGTTAATAAGTAAATTACAATTAATATCAAACAAAGACAACCAAACACAAGGAGTGGATAATACTACAACCAAAATCTCTTTAACACAAAATAGAACAAGAACAATCATGTCTAAACATCTCTTTAAACCATCACTTACCAATCGGTACACAAATACAAAGACACCAAAAACTAAACACAAACAGAGCAAATTGGATCACATGGTTCTCAAGAACCATAATCTCTTTAAACCATCACTTATCAATCGGTTAAGAAACACAAACACACCATAAACTAAACACACTTAGAGCAAATCAGATCACATGGTTCTCTAGAACCACAATCCTCTTTAAACCATCACTTATCAATCGGTTAAGAAACACAAACACACCATAAACTAAACACACTTAGAGCAAATCGGATCACATGGTTCTCAAGAACCCTATTCTCTTTAAAACATCACTTATCAATTGGTTAAAAAACACAAACACACCATAAACTAAACACACTTATAGCAAATCGGATCACATGGTTCTCAAGAACCCTATTCTCTTTAAACCATCACTTATCAATTGGTTAAAAAACACAAACACACCATAATCTAAACACACTTAGAGCAAATCGGAAAACAATAACACCAAAAACCCGTATCCGTTTGAAGCAGATCGCAGAACACACCATGAACCCTAATTTCTTGAACAAACATCAAACCTTAATTTCAAGCAACCAAAATCAAATCAACCTAATGCCCTGATAAACTTACCCTCTCAATTGAATTCATCAAATCTCTTCCGATTGAATCGCATACTCCATCAAATCGCCACCGCTACAATCTCCATGACGATTCAAATCACCACCGCTACAGTCGCCTCCGATAAGATCTCAGCCGATTCAAATCGCCTCAGACCATGGACTTCACTGATTCTATTAACCTCCGATTAAAGAAGATCTTCCTTCGTTGGATCGAGACTTTGATCGGGAGAGAAAGAGAGAAAGAGAGAAAGAAATTATTCGTTTGTCGGCAAAAAAAATTATTTCCCTTTTGTATTATTCTCTTAGGCCAACGAAAAATGGATACGTAGTGTCTCTTATGATCGATTTCAGTCTGTTATATAAGAGAGTCTCTTCCATTTTTTCTTTTCTTTTGATTTAATTTTAACCTACCAAAACTCTTAAAACCCCCCTTACAACCCTCCGATAATCATGCTCTAATGGGAATAAAATTAGGGATATTAAAATAATTTACAGTTTAATTTACAGTTTTTTTGTTTATAGAATTCTCGATGAGCTTTATATATTGGTTTATAATTGTCGTTTCCTTTTTTTGTCTCCGTTAAAATAGGATATAAATATTTTGGTTTGTTTTCTTTTTTCCACTTTTTTTACACGATCTCTTATTTAAGTTAATATTATTTTTAATTAATTTATAAAATAAAAAGCTATGTGTCAGATTTTGACTAGTCAGGTGATTTATGATTTATATGATAAAGGATATAATTCATCATTCAGGGCAATATGTATATGATGTAAATAGTATTGCTTGATTAATTGTCAAATGAATATGAAATAAAATAGAAATTATCAAATTGAAATACACATATTAATGGAAGTGCTTATTCCTACAGCTTAATACACATGAAATCCTTTACTCTAAAAACTATAGTAGCTTGGTAGTTATATGGCTAATTTTGGTTCTCTTTCTTTCCTGTGGGAGAACGTTGTAACGCCCCCGAACCGCACTATGACCACCCAGACCATCAGACGGCACCGGGACGCCACTATGGGAACGTTCAACAAAGGTCTGGCCGGGTGCGAGAACAAATCAGGCCCTTCGGCCAGTCTTTCGGTGAGGTTCCCGACCACACGACATGCCCTTAATGCTTTGCAACCCTACGGACACGCCGTGCGTTGAGCCGACTCGGACTAAGTCTATATCAGTACGACTCGCTCAATTTAAAAGAAAATCCGATTCAATAAAACTTAAAAGAGTTACTACAGCCGATTACACATAAAAGGTTCACAAGGCTTAGAGCCAAAGTTTGGTTCGCAAATAAACATACTTTGAATTTTACAATAGACACCAAAAAGAAAACTACTCCGGAGTCCTATCGTTCACCACGCCCTCTAGTTCCCTCTAGGGTTACCTGCAGAACAAAAATATTATCATAAGTAATCTAAGATTACTTAGTGAGCTCAGGGTTCTTGCAGAGAAATAATTCCCACAGGTCCTCTCTCCAACTTCCGTCCAACACAAAGGCGTTCTACACGGCCTTCCGTACATGACTTCAAATGGTGACATGTTGGTACTCGAGTGATAACTCTACCAGTGGCAAATTCTTCTCCCAATCGGATGACCACTCTAGCGCACATAGCCGGATCATGTCCTCTATGGTGAGGATAGTCCTTTCCGTCTGCCCGTCAGTCTCTGGGTGAAATGAGGTGCTCATATGAACATATGTTCCCAATGCTCTTTGCAAATCTTGCCAAAATAGTGATGCGAACTTGGGATCACGATCAGAAACAATATTCGCTGGCACTCCATGAAGCTTCAAAATTTCGTCAATATACTTTTCTGCTAAGACGGGTGCTTGGTCCGTACTCTTTACTGGAACCAAATGGGCCACCTTTGTTAAACGATCGACCACTACCCATACTGCGTCATTGGTTTGCCCTTTTCTTATTGGTAGGCCGGTAATAAAATCCATTGAGATAGAGTCCCATTTCCAAGTCGGTATGGGCAAGTTGCGAAGCAATCCTGCTGGCACTTGATGCTCTACCTTGATTCGTTGGCATGAATCTCATTGGCTTACCCACTTCGCTACTGCTCTCTTCAGTCCAGGCCAGTGATAGTACCTACGCACATCTTTGTACATCTTGGTGCTCCCCGGGTGTATACTCAATACTGAGCTATGGGAAACTCCTAATATCTCCTCTCGTAGTCCGTTCCGGTCGGGTACAGTTACTCTCCCATTGAGCAGCAAAGTGTCATCATTAGCTAGATGATAACCACTAGCGTTTGGTCCTTCTGAACTTTTCAGCTCCTCGATGATCTTTTTCAGGTTCTCGTCTTTGGGTTGTTCTTTGCGAATTCGATGTAACAGGCTCGCTTGAGTTACGGCTTGTAAACCCAACGGCTCACTAGATTCTCCCTCCAAGGCTAAAAGCCTTACCTTCTTAAATTCCTCGGTTAAAGACTCCACGTCCTTCTCAACATCAACTTGTGCTCTTCTTCGGCTTAGAGCATCCGCTACTACATTAGCTTTGCCTGGGTGATACTGAATCTTCAAATCATAGTCGGCTACGAATTCCATCCATCTCCTCTAGCGCAAATTAAGGTCTGGTTGCGTGAACAAGTACTTAAGACTTTGGTGGTCTGTAAATACCTGAACAGCTTCCCCATACAAATAGGATCTCCATATCCTTAATGCAAAAACCACAGCTGCCATTTCCAGGTCATGTGTGGGGTAGTTTTCTTCGTGCTTTCTTAACTGTCTAGATGCATAGGCAATTACCCTATCTCCATGCATCAATACACATCCAACTCCAACTCTTGACGCGTCTTTAAACACAGAATATGGTTGGTTTGGCTCAGGTAGGGCTAACACTGGTGCTGATGTCAGCGTCCCCTTTAACTTTATGAAAGCTTCTTCTACCTCCTCGCTCCATATAAAAGGTACTCCTTTCCCGGTAAGTCGTGTTAAAGGCTTTGCGATAGTCGAAAACCCTGTTACGAACTTCTGGTAGTAGCCTGTAAGGCCTAAGAAACTCCTAACCTCCGATGCGGTCGTTGGCTTTGGCCAATCCTGTATTGCAGCGATCTTTTCTGGGTCGGCGGCTTTGGCCAACCCTCCGATACTCGGTGTCCTAGAAACCCAATCTCCCTTTGCCAAAACTTACACTTGCTGAACTTAGCGAACAGCTTCATCTCCCTTAACCTTTCCAACACCTTCTTCAAATGCTCCGCGTGCTCCTCCGCACTTCGCGAATATATCAGGATATCATCGATGAATATTATCACGAATCGATCCATGTAATCGTGGAAAACTTCATTCATCAATCGCATGAATGCCGCTGGTGCATTGGTAAGTCAAACGGCATTACCACAAACTCGTACTGGCCATATCTCGTTTGAAACGCCGTCTTCATCACATCTTGTTCCGCAATGGAGATTTAATGATAGCCGGAGGCTAAATCAATCTTTGAAAACCAACTTGCTCCTCTCAGCTGATCCAACAGCTCATCAATCCTTGGCAATGGATACTTTTCCTTGATGGTTATGTTATTGATTCCTCGATAATCAATACATAATCGCATGCTTCCGCCCTTCTTCTTGACGAACAGCACTGTGGCTCCCCATGGCGACGAACTTGGTCGTATAAAACCCTTCTCTAACAAATCCTCTAACTGAGTCTTGAGTTCAGCCAACTCGGCTGGTGCCATGCGATACGGTGCCTTGGCAATCGGGGTAGCTCCGGGCTCCAAATTTATGGTAAAAGGATGGCTCCTTGGTGGAGGCAATCCTTCCAATGGCCTAAACACGTCCTCAAAATCCTTGACTATGGCAATGTCCTCAACTTTCATGCCTTCCTTGTCATCTCCTCCCATGGCGGTCAGAGTGACTAAATAGACTTCATCTTCTTCAATCGATTTTCTAATCCTTGCTGCCGATGCAAAGTATGCCGTTTTACTTGGGCTGATCCCATTGAAAACTAAAGGGGTCCTTCCTCCGTTTTCAAATATAATTCTGCTTCTGCTGCAGTCTATATGGGCTTGGTGTTCCGATAACCAATCCATTCCCAAAATAGCATCGAACCTATCCAATGGCATCACCAAAGGATTTACCGGGAGGTTCGTATCTTGCAAGACTATCGACACTTCCTTGACCCATCTTCTTGTCTTCAACGGCAGTTGATTATCAGCAGTGTAGACGTTGATATTCACCTCTTTCTCCTCACACATGTCTCCAAACTTGTCAACCACTTCGGGAGTCACAAAACTATTGGACGATCCAGAATCGAACAGTACATGTGTGGGGTTACCACCAACAAGTAATGTTCCTAAACGCAAAGCAAATATAACAAAATGCAATGCTAAAACTAACCACGCAAACACACAAACAATTACTAACAATCACAAGAGAGTTAGAACCCAATCAAACCTATTATAGGGCCCTTCGCGGCCTGTGGTGGTTTGGGTGGCTCTACTCCTAAAGCAAAAACATTTGCTGGGGTTGCTTGCTTCTTCATTGGGGGTTCCTTCAATTGGTTCGCTGCCTGGGCACGGTTCACAGTTTGGGCGTTTGGTTTAGCCGGCTTTGACGGGCAAGAGTTCGCATAGTGTCCTAACTCGCCACAGTAGAAATACGTGACGGTTGACAAATTGTTGCTGTTCGTTTCCTCGACAGTCGGACAAGCTCAAGCGAAATGCCCAACTTGCCCACACACACAGCACCCTCTTGGATCCATGTTGCTCACCTTACCACCACCTTGGCTGACGTTCACCTTAACTTTACTGCGACCTGCGCCCCAGTTCCGTCCTGCCACTTGGTTCACCTTCCGGGTGTTCACAATCTTAGTCTGTTGGACGGGTTCCTTCTTTTTCTCCCGAATGGCAATCTCCTTTTCTGCCTCGATGGCCTCCTCAACACTTACCGCTCTCTCTTCTATTTCCGCGACACTGCGGTAAGTCACAGCGTGCAATCTTCCTCTAATATCTAGCCTGAGTCCGTTAAAGAATCTCCGGGCCATCGCTAACTCGTCATCATTTCCTTGATACAGGTACCTCCGAAGTTTAGTGAAAATTCTCCCGTACGCTCGGACGGTCATTTATCCTTGTTCTAGTTGTAGAAACTGACTCTCCAATCGGTCGCGTGACTCTGGTGGAAAGTATTTTAGTTCGAACTCTCTCTTAATGATTCCCCACGTTATAGTCTGAAGCCGGTAACGAGAAACTACGGTATCCCACCACGCACAAGCATCTTCTTCCAAGAAATTAACTGCTACTGGCCTTCTAAACTCCTCCGGGCACCTTGTCATCTCAAAGTTACTCTCCAGGTCTTTTATCCATGCGTCGGCTAATACAACATTCGGGTCTCCTTTGAACTTACGAAATCCTAAGTTCCGCAACAACATTACTCGTTTTAAAAACAGGTCGGATGGATCTTCTGCTATGCGGTTTGCTTGATCCTGCTGCTGTTGCTGGATCATATGGTTCAAGAGATCTTGGATCATCTTAAGCGTCTGCTGGGTCTCGGGCACATTCGGCACACTCGGTCCTTCTCCATGCGCTCGATCTTCCCTTGGCATGTTCTGAGTTGGATAGGCGGCGAACGGCCAAACGGTGAAAACCCTGGCGGGTACATACCCTCCGATGTACTAAATCGATTTGAACTTGATGGTGTGTATCTTGGCGTCGCGCCAGGTACACTCTACTCCGGCATAGACATGTTCGGCACATACATGTCTGGGAACGACTCTTCCCTTTGAGCGTCATCAATCTTATTTTAACCATCACTTATTAATCGGTTAAGAAACACAAACACACCATAAACTAAACACAGTTAGAGCAAATCAGATCACATGGTTCTCAAGAACCCTAATCTCTTTAAACCATCACTTATCAATCGGTTAAGAAACACAAACACACCATAAACTAAACACACTTAGAGCAAATCGGATCACATGGTTCTCAAGAACCCTATTCTCTTTAAAACATCACTTATCAATTGGTTAAAAAACACAAACACACCATAAACTAAACACACTTAGAGCAAATCGGAAAACAATAACACCAAAAACCCGTATCAGTTTGAAGCAGATCGAAGAACACACCAGCAACCCTAATTTCTCGAACAAACATCAAACCTTAATTTCAAGCAACCAAAATCAAATCAACCTAATGCCCTGATAAACTTACCCTCTCAATCGAATTCATCAAATCTCTTCCGATTGAATCGCCTACTCCTTCAAATCGCCACAGCTACAATCTCCACGACGATTCAAATCACCACCGCTACAGTCGCCTCCGATAAGATCTCAGCCGATTCAAATCGCCTCAGACCATGGACTTCACTGACTCTATTAACTTCCGATTAAAGCAGATCTTCCTTCGTTGGATCGAGACTTTGATCGGGAGAGAAAGAGAAAAATTTATCGGGAGAGAAAGAGAGAAAGAGAGAAAGAAATTAATCGTTTGTCGGCAAAAAAAAAATTATTTCCCTTTTGTATTATTCTCTTGGGCCAACGAAAAATGGATACGTAGTGTCTCTTATGATCGATTTCAGTCTGTTATATAAGAGAGTCTCTTCCATTTTTTCTTTTCTTTTGATTTAATTTTAACCTACCAAAATCTTAAAACCCCCCTTACAACCCTCCGATAATCATGCTCTAATGGGAATAAAATTAGGGCTATTAAAAGAATTTACAGTTTAATTTACAGTTTATAGAATTCTCGATGAGCTTTATATATTGGTTTATAATTGCCATTTCCTTTTTTTTGTCTCCGTTAAAATAGGATATAAATATTTTGGTTTGTTTTCTTTTTTCCACCTTTTTTACACGATCTCTTATTTAAGTTAATATTATTTTTAATTAATTTATAAAATAAAAAGCTATGTGTTAGATTTTGACTAGTCAGGTGATTTATGATTTATATGATAAAGGATATAATTCATCATTCAGGGCAATATGTATATGATGTAAATAGTATTGCTTGATTAATTGTGAAATGAATATGAAATAAAATAGAAATTATCAAATTGAAATACACATATTAATGGAAGTGCTTATTCCTACAGCTTAATACACATAAAATCCTTTACTCTAAAAACTATAGTAGCTTGGTAGTTATATGGCTAATTTTGGTTCTCTTTCTTTCCTGTGGGAGAACGTTGTAACGCCCCGGAACCGCACTATGACAACCCAGACCATCAGACGGCACCGGGACGCCACTATGGGAACGTTCAACAAAGGTCCGGCCGGGTGCGAGAACAAATCAGGCCCTTCGGCCTGTCCTTCGGTGAGGTTCCCGACCACACGACACACCCTTAAGGCTTTGCAACCCTACGGACACGCCGTGCGTTGAGCCGACTCGGACTAAGTCTATATCAGTACGACTCGCTCAATTTAAAAGAAAATCCGATTCAATAAAACTTAAAAGAGTTACTACAGCCGATTACACATAAAAGGTTCACAAGGCTTAGAGCCAAAGTTTGGTTCACAAATAAACATACTTTGAATTTTACAATAGACACCAAAAAGAAAACTACTCCGAAGTCCTATCGTTCACCACGCCCTCTAGTTCCCTCTAGGGTTACCTGCAGAACAACAATATTATCATAAGTAATCTAAGATTACTTAGTGAGCTCAGGGTTCCTGCAGAGAAATAATTCCCACACCCCAATTCCCCATTAACAATCAACATGCACGCAAATACAACAACATGCGAACATACATAAGCAACATGCAAGCATAAATAAGCAACATGCAGGCATAAGCAATCAAAACGCAAGTAAGCGATTAAGATGCAAGCAAGCTAAACAACTCAACAGCCAACAGAGACGACATGCGGAAGCTAACAATATCACTCTACCAATAATCGCAATTACATGCAACCATGAACAACAACATGCAACAACATGCAACAACATAACTTGAAATAAAACAACAGTTTTAACAAGTTTTAAATTTTATTTGGGCCCGGTATGCATCCCTCTTCCCCAACCCCTCATGATTTCTCCAAGCCGCAACCACAAAGGCAAGCGATTGGATATCAGCCAAAATTACACCGTCGTGTAAATAGCCTCGGCCAGGGTAGCGAGCCCAGTAACCTCCGAGCTCTTCGTGACCAACCCTTCACACACACGAACATGGGTTACATGTCGCGGCTGCATGTGGCACGGAATGGGAAGGATAGCAATACCCAACGCTTACAACGTTGGTCGATAGTCTTCTCTTGCACCTTCTTCTTCTCTCGCAAACACTCCCTCTTTCTCTTCTTTCTCTCTCAATATCTCTCAACTTACCCCTTCTTTCTTTTTGCGAAAATGAGAGGAATGAGAGTTTATTTATAGAGTGAATAGGCGGTGGAGGCAGCCAATGAGAGTCGCATGCACTCTCCCTATTAGAGTGATTTCAACACTTGGAAGCATCTTGGTTAGCCACCTTGAATTCCACTTAAATCTTTTGAATTCTTTAATCTTCCCACTAATCTCCACTAACCCTTTTTGAAATATTTAATTCCCCCGCTCCCACTAACTTCTCTTGATTAAAATAATCATCCATCTCAATTCCTTTAACTTAGATGATTTTTGATGGTGAGAAGTCTTCTTTCGCTCTTGGTCGATCATCGTCGATCCTCGGCAGCTCTCTCGGCAACTATCGGCAACTATCGGCAACTTCCTTCGGCGCTCTCTCGGGTACTCGACATCTTTCTCGGGTATTCGACATCTTTCTCGAGTACTCGACACTTTCTCGAGTACTTGACAACTCCTCGAGTACTCGACAACTTCCTCGAGTACTCGACAACTTCCTCGAGTACTCGACAACTTCCTCGAGTACTCGGCAATCCCCTCGGCATCTTCGGCACATTTGGCAGTCTCGGTCGATGCATCTCGGACAGCGATACGTCCCGGACAGCTCGGCCATTTCTCGGTCCGTTAAACTTTTCTCGGACTTCCCTTCACTAAACTTTTAGCTCCTCCTGATGGCTTCTTTCCTTGGTCTCTTGGACTTGAATTGACGTCAAAAATTTATCCCTTGGTGAGGGTCACTACAAACATCTCCTCTGATTAAATTAAATACTGAAACAGTTTCATCACGTTATGACTCTGACAACTTGGTACGTGATGTCCACCTTTTGGAACCTGTGGAAATGTAAGATACATTTTTTGTTAATTAAAAGAAGTTGTATGTGTATAAAATATAGAAAAGAAAAAAATGAAGCTTACCGAACGGAGGTTTTTTTTTTTTGTCATCTGTTGTTATTAAAATTGCCAAGTGAAACCTTGTGAAATACATACTTATGCAGGCGGATGATGGATATATCCCCTGAGTCTAAAGCTGGAGGAAGAAGGAGATATCCCCAGAATCTAAAACCCTATGAAAGGGAAGCAACAACAGGCTAAATGCTACAATGACACAAGAGGAAACCCCTAACAAATATAGGACAAAGGCCACATGAAACTGAT
Organism: Camelina hispida; assembly: GCA_023657505.1. Taxonomy (NCBI): domain Eukaryota; kingdom Viridiplantae; phylum Streptophyta; class Magnoliopsida; order Brassicales; family Brassicaceae; genus Camelina; species Camelina hispida. The sequence goes on from CP094637.1 coordinate 26,321,638, forward strand.
AAGATGGAGACATATCGAACCAACCAAGGAAACCAGGACTCCAGAGATTCTTTGAAAGAACGAATCGAAGATGCCCTCGGCCAACCATCGACACTCATAACCTCCTCTTGAGAAGCCAAACTGCCTAAAAGAAACTGTAACAGAACTCCTAAAACTGTGCTTCATAACCCGGCAAGAAGAACTACTTCAAGTTCCACGAACTTTCTTCCGAATACGGGGATTTCGAACTCAAGGCGACAGATAACCACCTAGATAGAAGCCGCACCAAAGGACTAGATCTCGATCATATCTAAATTGCAGAGTCGAAGAGCGAAAAATCCAAGCTGGGTAACACCAATCTTGAAAGATCAAGAAGGGTAAAAGATGGGAAAACGTCCTATTTCCCCCTCGAAACTATTATATCGTACCAAATCCACTCCGATCTTTGACCTCGTTCTATATCTCCCTCAAACTAAACTGCTCCATCTATTTCTATCCGAACACATAGTTTTATTGCTATTTCCCCATTGGAATATCATATATCATCTATTACCCCATGAATCTCGGTTAATACGGTTTACTGTTGGTTTACTATTTGACTAACCAACTAATGAACCCATTTAACCAGATTAAACCAAAATTCAACCCAATTACAAAACTAAACCTAAAAAAATCTAAAATCAAAAATTCCCAAATCGATTTGTCTTCTTCTTCCTCTCGTTTTTCTTCTTCCGTTTGTAGAGAGATCAATATGCACTCGATCCAGAAAACAAAAATCCAGGAATCGTGTCAGTGTTTGCAGATTCAAGAGCTCCTTCATGGAGAATGAGTACATTTTTTTTAGCTTGACTCGTTGTAGACTCCAGATTAGCTATCAGCTAAGCCTAAGCGTTGGTGAATATGTTTTGATTTTCTATATCCTTATTCTTCTCATTCTCTATAATAATTTAATATTCTTTACCTCAAATTTGTTCTTCTGGTTTAGCCGTTTAGGGTTTTTACAAAACAAATTTAGGGATTTTTGATTTCGAGTTAAGAACATGATGGGTCGGGTTGTATATGTTACTTGGTTATAAATTGATTTCATACCGATTTTATGTGGGTTAATAATCGGATTTAATTTCGAAACCGTTTAAACCAAGGTCGATGGAGAAATAGCAATAGAATTATGGATTCGGGTAAAAATAGGTAGAGCAGTTAAGTTTGAGGGAGATACAGAACAAGGTCAAAGATCGGAGTGGATCTGGTACGATATGATAGTTACGAGGGGGAAATAAGACGTTTTCCCTAAAAGATCGAACCAGAATGAACCAGTGAATCAGAGAATCTCCAAAGAGTTAGCAGGCCTAAACATCTCCACTAACAAACAAACGATCAAAGTCACCTTGTAAAGGGGAAAACCAACAAAGTATCCAAAACAGCCAGGAGATTACGAAAGCTAGTCTTCTAGAACCGGAAGAACCTTGCCTGATCAAACTCCGGAACCGTGGTAGAAGATGATATGCTAATCGACAAAGATCACTGAAACTGCCGCAGCCTACACTTGAAATTAAAACGATTTTACCTAGATAAACAGAGAGGAGAAGTCCAAAGCGTGGTTAAGCACCCAAGCCACCATCACCACAGACGAAGCCACAGATGCAGAACACGAACCCGAACCATTGCGAACTCCGTGAATGCCGTGAAACGATGGCCACCAAGGGAAAATCTGGAGGCTGTCGCAATCTGTAGACTACACAAAAGCGAGCCTAACCACTGCAAATACAACTTGATTTTAACTCCCAACCAAGCCCAGAAAGACAAAACTCCAAACAAAACCCCATCAAAAGAACAACAAGAAAGCAAAACGAAGTTAAAGCTAAAGAGAAAGAGGAGGCCGGAGCCGGTGCTATAGAAGCCACCGCAGTCCGACCTCAGATCTGAATTTTTTTTTTTTTCCTTGGCAGCTGCTAGAGAGAAAATTAGGGCGACTACACCGAACGGAGGTTATCAATTGTAAAAAATCCTTCTCAATTTTTTTGTCCACAGTTTTTCTTTTATATATCATACACAAACTTAAGAGGGATCTCATCATAAATTACCGTAGGTGATTTGTATTGGCTATTTCTCTCCAACTAGTCCTGGACGTTTGGGTATTCGGTTTGGTTCCGGATATATACATTCGATTCTGGGTAGTTCGGATATAGAGGTTTAGGATCCATTTGGTTAATTTACTATTTTGGTTTGGGTTCGGTTCGGTTTTCGTTATTTTCAGTTCGGTTCCGGTATCCAAAACAGTATAATATATTTAAAAAATATATATATTTAAAAAAACTTGATTATAATTTAACAAATATATCTAAAAACTTCCAAATATTTGGTTTATTTAAAATATTTTGGTATTTTGGTCTAAATATATATGATATTGGTGTGGTTTTTTAGTTTAATTTTATTACCTTATATATTTTAACATGTATTAAAATGTCAAAACTTCAACTTAGTGCAGTGGCCACTTTGCACGGTTAATTTTGCAGGGGACTCAAGTTCGATTCTTCGCTAAAACATAATTTTTATATGAGTTCGGTTTGATTCGGATAACCGAATGGATATCGGTTCGGTTTGGTTAATAACCGATATCCATTGGTAATTGAAACACTATCCAATAGATTATTATCTACTAACCATACTCAAACCGGAACCAAAAATTTTGATTCAGTTTCGGTTCCGGTTATTTGCCCAGAACTATCTCCAACCATGATGGAGTAACGAACATAAAGCTTTACGAGTAGGACATAATCTCCTTCTGATGCAGGAAGAAATTGGGTTTCAGAAAGAAAGCGTGAAAATTGTTTATGTAGATAATGTAAAAATTGTTAAGCGGTGATGTATATAGTAGTCATAATAAGAATGTGTTTATAGAGGAGAGGAGAGGCAAGTCTAAGTTTAACATTTTTATTTATATATATTTTTTTAAAATAAATATAATGGCAGAAAACAATAAGTTGTTATTTTAAAGGTTGATGTTCATATATTTTACCCTGTTTTCCCTTAGTATATTCACATCTTTTGCATCTTTTGCTATCCATTTTGACCATTATTGCATAGCTTTAGGACTAATCATGCATTAGAGTATAGTTGCATTGCATTTGCATCTTTTGATGCATAATCAGGTGATTTTGGAGCTTAAGGAGCATGGAAGCAATTCTGAGGAGAAGTGAAGCAATCATGAAGGGGAAAGCAAGAGAGTTAAGGCTGAAGAACCAAGGTCCAGAGTCCAACTCGACCCCACACTCGACCAGGCACTCGACCTTGTGCAGAGGGGGACTCGACCGTGTGGAAGGAGAACAACAGAAGCCAGCTCGACTGATCACTCGACCGAGCACCGGGTCGAGCTGGCCGAGCCGTCTAGCTATTTTGTCTATTAGCATTTTTAGGGCTTCTACTACGTTTTCTATTTAAGGGGCTTGTACCTTCATCCACCAAGGAGTCCAACTTTTTAGAGAGTCAGAAACCTAGGTTTTACCTTTTAGGGAATTATATCCTTTGCTTTTTATTTTTTCTTAGATCTTGTACTTCCTTTAAAGAAAACAAGGAATTTCTCATATTTGTTGGTTCCATAACTTTCAGAATATTGAGAATTTGAGTTTGATTCCTTTTTCAATATTCTAGATCTTTATCTTATCTTTCATTTGATGCAAGTTTCGAGATTTTTTGGGTTTATGACTTTGATGTTCATCATGTGTTCTTGTGAGTAGTTGCTTAGGATCTTGAGGATGAGTTAGGTTGGGCTGTGTTTGAGGTTTGTTTGATTTAGTCAAGCTTGTTTGTTTAGTATCTCTTCTAGGCTAGATGTTCTTAATGCTGATCCTATATCTGAGAAGAAAGGATCTGATTTCAAGCATCTTAGCATCACACCGATGTTTAAGAAACATAGATAAGGCTAGATCTAGAGCTTACCATCATGCTTGCTAAGAGATTAGAGGTTTTGTTTGGTATGAGACATATTGCTTAATGCCTGCTTGTGTAGATTCTTTACTTTGTGAGAACAAGTCTAGAAAATGCATAGGTTTGATTGTTTATTGCCATGAGAGTGGATTAAACATGTCTTAGATATTTATGTCTAGAGATTAGCTCAAGTTGTTTGAGATTTGTTGATCAAGTTAGATAACCTCAATCATTAGTCTAGCCCATGAATCCCTCCTCAAGTCCTTCTTTGTTTATTGATTTCTTAGTCTTAATCATGTTGTTTGATTGTTGTTTGATTCGCTTTAGTATTACTCTGTTTTTCTTGCATTGTTCTGCTTTCCGAATTTGTCCAGCTCGACCCTGCACTCGATCTACACTCGATCGAGTGATTGCTTGAGTTCATCCCCAGAACTCTTGTTAGTGCTTTATGTTTGTCCTGTCTTACTTTCTGTTTCATTCTAGTTGCATTCCAGTAGCTTTCATTTAGCATTCTGTTCTTTATTTGCTTTGCGTTAGTTCATTACCATAGTTTCTATTTCTGTTCTAGTTTCATAGTTGTCATAATCATTCTGTTTCATATATATTTAGCATCTACTTCCAATAGCTTTTACATTCTGTATTTTATATTTCATCATAGGACTGTTTTTGACAAACATCCTTTGCATTTGGCTTAACTTAGACATATAAGTATATCCTTAGTGCTTGCAAAACACTCAGATTGGATTGGCACCTCTTATCCTACAACTGCATAAGGGAAATTGAAACACCCATCCATTCATTCCATATCTCACCATTCCATACATTCATCATCTCACCACCACTAAATAATCTTGTTTCAAAAGTTAATTGATAAAAAGTGTCTTGAGCTTTGTAATACTGACACACAGTGTCGGCTCACCCCTAAAACAGACAAAGCAGCTGCTTTAGGCCACATCATATAGCAAAGTTTTTAGTAACACATATTTAAGAGATCAGGCAGGTATGTTGGATCCGTATTATGCAATTATGTGACAAGTCATGGGTTCAATCTTTCAAATTTACAGTTTTCTTTTTTCCTTTTCTTTTGCTTTTCATTTACACAGGTTGGTTTTTGTTTTCTTTTTTGTGGTTGGAAGAGTCGAAACTTTTTAAATTTATCTATTACTCTTTGGTTAATTTCTGTTTTTAACATTAAAATCTACAAAATTTTGAATTAACTTGACTAAAATATATGATAATATTCAAATAAGCTAAAATTTTATGCAAGAACATTGAAATTACTTCTTCTCCTTAATCTTTATTTATTAATAATACAATATTACCAATTACTTTTGATTAGCAATGATGTCTACCGAGAGAGATATTTTTGAAGAATTATTAAAAGCTAATCAATATATTTGCTACGATAAAAGTTAGAAAATTTATTTTTAGATTGTTATTACATTTTTCATGTTTTTAATTATATTTTAGCATTGTCGTGAAAAAATCTTAATTTATATAATAAACAAAATTATTTTTCTATGCTTTAGGACAACTGGTACATCAATTTTTATTGCAAATGTTTGTAAATGTGCTTCTCTCTATAGGGGATATTCCTTTTGTAATTTCTGTTTTAAGAAATTGAGGAATATTTTTTTAACTCTTATAAAGAAACAACATTGCTTAGTCATAGAAACACGTGTCAACAAAAGAGTGCTTGTTCAAGAGCGAAGCAACTCCCGCGACTTATTTGGAATCGGTTAGCACATCAGATCTCTCTATATAATTAAAAAAGAAGAAGGCCTTTTTAACTCTCCCACAACCACATATACTAAACGAGAACGAGCGATGGCGACAGACGCAGGAGCAGAGTCGATTGCTACGGTCGCTGAGAAAGCCCCCGTCACTGCTCAGAGGCCAGTCCGTACTGATCTTGAAGATTGTCTCCCCAAGCCATGTTCGTATATTTTCTTTATCTTTTGCTCTTATTTTTTTTTTCAATGTCCAAGTTGTATTCATAATTTGATCTAAACACTTTCTCCAGTTTCTACCCACTTTGACGCATATATTGTATATACAATTTTTTTTTCTCAAGAAAAACAGTTTTTTTTTTTTTCAATACAGCTTTACATTCATTAAAAAAATGTGTAAGATTCAGGTCTTGTGGTTTTTCTGAATAATAATTAAAAAAAAAAAAAAAAAAAAAAATTGTTCTGAATAGTTTTATTTGGTGGATTGGAAAATCAGATTTGCCTCGAGCAATGGTTGCACCAGACATGGAAAACGTGGATGGCACAAGGGGACACAAGCACCAGGACATGTCTGTTCTTCAACAACACGTCGCTTTCTTTGACCAGGACGGTGATGGTATCATTTACCCATGGGAGACATTTAGAGGTATCAATAAACATCTTAGAACAATTGATGAAAAATCAAGAATAAAAAGATTTTATTATAGTCTCTTTTGCAATGCTCAGGATTTAGAGCACTTGGTTTCAACGTGGTTTCTAGTTTCTTTCTAACACTCATTGTGCATCTTACAATGAGTTACGCCACAATGCCAGTAAGTTAATTTCTTATGAACATCTCAATTAAGATGTTGATGAGTTAGTGTCTTTTATCTCTTTGGTTCCTCTCAAGATGCCAAGATGTTTACTTTATTTTCTTGTTCGAACACCAGACTTGGATGCCTTCTTACACCTTCCCGATTTACATCAAGAACATCCACAGAGCCAAACATGGAAGCGACACCTCGACTTACGACACTGAAGGAAGGTTCGTCTCTCAATATAACCTTTGTCCATGATGATACTTTTGGACTTGTGGTTATAAGTGTCAAAATCTTCAGGTACATTCCTGCAAATCTGGAGAACATGTTCAGTAAGTATGCACGTTCAGTGCCTGACAAGCTAACCCGTTTTGAGCTGTGGCAAATGACCGAGGCTAACCGCAACGCATTCGATTTCTTTGGCTGGTCAGTCCAATCTTTTTCTCTTTGTTATGGCCTTTCTCTATCTCTCTCTTAATGGCGTGAAATTGGAAACACAGGGCAGCGAGTAAAATGGAGTGGGGAGTATTGTACCTACTGGCCAAAGATGAGAATGGTTACTTATCCAAAGAAGCAGTTAGGAGATGCTTCGATGGGAGCTTGTTCGACTACTGCGTCAAGGCGAGAGCTTCTGCTAAAAAGACTGAATGATGGATGACACGCATACCAGTTTCTTGAGTTTTAGGCAGTTTCATATTTTAAGTAACCTTTTTTAATATCTTAACCAAAACATAAAACAGATCATTAACTTTTTGTTACCTAAATTTCTTACCGTGCTAAATTATTCTTGATATTTTTTTAGAAATTATCCTTTTGGGATTATTCTTTTAGTTTATGGACTTTGGTGACTGCTTTATTTGAGGGATATCAAGATTCTCAGTGTGTCACTGTGTTTTATGTTTTTGGATATTTTCAAGGGACTCAAAGTACCAAAACTAATAACCAACACCACATGGAACCTAAACTCCTTATGTCGAATCACTAGTCGTCAAAATTTGAAACAACTTATCTTTCCTAACAGGCTAACACACTTCAAAAATACAATAAAATTTCTACAATTTAATAATGGACAATTCTCGTAATACCACTAAAATATTTTGTTCTTCTAAAAATACCATTTTTAACTAATTTTGATAGATTTTAGGTAATTTGATATGATTTATGGTAAAATTCTTTCAAATCCCACCTAAAACCATGAGATTTAGATTTCTGTATTTTTAACTAAACGAATCCACTCAAATCCCCCAGAATCCCTAAAAGTTATTAACAATGGATTTGAATAACAATGGATTTTAAAATAAGTTTTTAAATTATCAGTTCAGTAACAGTGAATTGTAATGGATTTTTTAAAATCTATGATTAATAACATAGAATTTGTAAATTTTACACAAATCAATTAAAATGTCAAGTTGAATACTTAAAATGTAAATTTTATTTTTCAAAATTACTACAAATATGATTTTTTCCAAAAATAATACAAAATTAAACTAAAATAAGTTAATTTTTTTTCCAAAAACACCACTTTCAGTTTTATTTTCTAAAAATACCACAAAATTAAATTTTTGGTGACAAGACCTGGAGATATCAAAATTAAAGTGTTTACATTCAAAACTAAATCCTAAACTGTAAACACTAAACTTTACATCTAAAAACTTTACCCTAAATCTAAATTTTGTCAATCCAAACCTAGAAAAATAAATTCTAAATACTTGAAATTCAATTTTTTGGTGTTTGTAGTATTTTTTGGAAAACAAAAAATTTTGTGGTATTTTCGAAAAAAACACTTAAAGTGTGGTATTTTTTGAAAAAAAAAATAAAATGTAATATTTTGAGGAATTTCTAGTTAATAATGTTGAGACTAAGATAGTTTATTAACTAATAGAACCGTTATGTTAATTAATTTATACAGAGACTTGTCTAATTTTTAAAATTATTTAAAAATAATATTATTTTCGTTATAATCATTATTCATGTAGAATCAACAAGTAAAAAAGAAAGGACGATTATTTAAACAAGAGTAATTGTTGTATCATATATCCTTTCAGACTTTTTGTGGTGATAATATCAATATCCATCATCAACATTGCTTCTAATCAACAAAATAGTGTAAATATTGATCTGTTATTTCTCCATCAAATCCACATAAGTTTACGTTATACTATTTGATGTCCTCCTAACCGGTTCTTCATTTTCAACGATTCCATCACAATCCCCTAACTCTAGAAGATAGACCAATTAATAGTCTATTGCACCATAAACTGGCTCATCAAACATGTTGGCCCTTAGATTTTAATGGAGAAAGTATCTTCTGATAAACAATCTGAACCTCCTCTAACAATACTATCTACATAACTAGCGGTTTCTACTGTCACATTTTCTAATTTAGATGTATCTAACGTTTTGACATTCAAATCATAGTACCTCACTTCACGCAAAGCTTCATACTCCGCCTTGGCTCGTTTCTATCCTGGAGACATGTTCCTGACTCCTTGATATGGGCTGCAAACGCATCAATTAAGGCCATCCTTACTCAACATCTTTAAGAAAGAAAATAAAAGAATTAAGCTTTGGTGTTAGCACAATGCAAAAGTAGGTTGAAGAAGAAACAACCATTGGTCTCTCTCTTTTAAATGATTTGGAGAGAAAAAAACTCAATAGTCACTCTTTTGCTCCTTTATAGATGAGATGAGATTGGTAGGGTTATAGACTTATAGTTAAACTCTTATTAATTACTTCAAAATATTTAACAATACTGTTTCTTTAAGACCAATGCTTTCAGACGCAGGCCGGGTCCTCTCACCTCTGTTTGGTCTTGGGCCAAGCCTTTTGCTAATTTCTTGACGTCGTTGTGATAGAATATAATATATCGATTACAAAAGAAAACATACACACGGGACAATGTCTTCTCGGAGTAAACTAAATATGAGCTCAAGTAGGTGTTTTTGTGTATCAAAAAGTACACTAAAGCTTCAGAATCTAAAGATCAACTGCAGAAGGGATGTCGTCGACAGTTAGATCCACGCCATCATCCGGTAACTCAGATCCGAGTGGTCCTAGTATCCCGTCAGAACTCAGTGTCAGTCCGCTCTGCTCAAACACACAAAGCCATGAATTTATTATCCTCCACGACCTTAAAGCTTATATGGTTATCTTTGGTTAAACAAATCAACATATCGAAAAGAACAGCATAATTTTCGAAATCCAATAACTCAGTTGTGGTGATAAGATAAAATGAAAAGCATCTTAGATAGTTACTAAACATGTACGCCAATCTTTAGAGCTTGATTGCAATAAGAAATCAATAATAATGGATAAACAAGATCAGAGAAGTGGGTAATCATACCTCCGGTTGGAAACGAAGCATGTCAGCACGAGCCATAGCTTCTGCTTGCGCGATTCTCTGTCTGAATGTCTGAGCCATCTCCTCAGCCTTGGGATAGCAGGAAAGTGGCAATGATTGAGACAAAAGACAAAAATCGGGAAAGTATATCAATGAAAATAGAGTTACCTTCTCAAAAACAAGTTTTGGGTTGCGAATCATATCACCAGGTGTTGGCTCCAGCTTCTTTGTGGAGAGACTTACTCTTCCTCTGTCACGGTCATGGCTCAATATCATAACCTATATATTATAAGTTAGGGACTGCTGTTTTAACATGTGAAATAAAAATCTTAAAAGAATATCAGTGGAGGACCTTCAAAGTGTCACCAGGCTGAAGAACAGTTGCGATATCTGAGACACGGTCATGACTGATCTGACTGACATGAAGAAGCCCATTGATTCCACCAATGTCAATGAAGGCACCATATGGTTTCAAACTCTGAACAACTCCAAGGACCACAGATCCAATTCCAAGCTGAGCCTGGCTGTCTGCTACAGCTTTACGGTTACTGAGGACAAGCTTTGTTTGTTCCTCATCAACCTCCACAAACTTGAGAGGTATTTCTTTTTCAAGAAGCTCTTCCGCTGCTGCTTTCTGGCCCAAAAAAAAAATGTAGAAAAAAAAAACACATCTTATATCAAGATTGTGTGTTTGACGAAAACAATATATCAGGTTGTGTGTTGTCCTAAAATCAATAAAGAATCCGGGTTGACAAAACCTGCTTATTGATAATCCTTAAAATCTTAACAGTTGTGAGACAATACTAACCGATGAAATCTGAGAAAATGGCACAAATCCACGAAGACCTTCCACAAGAGCCACCAATCCACCTTTGTTGGCACCAATAACCTAGGCATATAATCCAATTGCTAAGATTAAACTAGAAAAAAAAAAAAAAAAAAAAAAAAAAAAAAAAAAAAAACAAGAGTAGCAAAAGTAGGATACAAACGTACCTTAGCCTTGACAATAACATCCTCAGCCTGAAGCTGCCTGCATCGTTCCCAAGCAAGTTCGTATTGAATATTCCTTAAGCTCAATAGCAAACTGTCATCACTTTCATTTTCACCTATGATGACAAACTCTTCCACCATACCAGGGACAATACCGGCTTCTTCCACATGCTTAATTCTATGAATGCACGCTTGTTCTACTGACAAGTAAGCCGATGATTTTGCAGAAATGTCAACTAATGCACCATTTGCATCAGTCTTGAAAACTGTTCCTTTTACCTAACACAACATCATTGACCACAGAAATGAGATACACAAATTCTACAGAACCAACATTTTCATATATAACAGAAGGCGAATTTAAAAAAAAAGAAAAATAGATTAGACAAACCCTAGTGCCGATTTCGGAATTGAAGTCGTATTGTTCAATAGCAGCTGCGAAATCGTCGACAGTGAAAGCAACACCTTCCATAGGAGCAGTTCTGCACCGTTCATAAGCATCTTCGAACATCTTCTTCAGCTCCAGACGCTCCTTTGTTTGACCGCTTGACATCGCTACAGCGGCGACAATAGTCGGAGAAACGGAGGTGGATTTGTTCTGCGGAAAGTTCTTGGAAGCTCTCCTCGATAACCTAGAAGAGGAAGAGAGTGGAGAACACCTCAACCCCGTGAATTGCTGAGCCAAAGACGCCATTGTTGAGTCTCACTCACTCACCGAGATAATCTTTATCTGTTCTTCTTCTATGGCTCCTGCGTTTTATCGTTGGGATTTAGATAAGGGAAGAGATACAAAAACAATTAGAGATGATGATCTGGATTGAAACTACGTGCCGTCTTTTAGTCATCTAAACAGCATGATTTGGATCAAACTACATGCCGTCTTTTAGTTATCTAAACAGCGTGACGTTAGAAAACCTGGCAAACTCTAACCCTAGATTTGAGTCTCAAACCCAACCATATGGTCTTGAAAACTGAGAAATTGTGCAACTGGGTCTGGATTTGTGCATTTGAGTATGGTTTAATTGCTTAATAATGGGTTTGTTCGTTTGGTTAAAGCAGGCGGCTGCGGATGCGGCAGCAGCAGCGGCTGCGTCTACATTTTTGAGCGTTGAATCAAAACAATTTTTAAAAATGTTAGATGTAGATCAGAGCGTTTTCTGCAGTGTCATGATCCAGGTACCTGCAGCAAGCAAACAAACAAACGTATCTACGGTTTCCGCAGTCGCAGGTACCTGCGGCCTTGAAATGAACAAGCTCAATGTCTTGTTCTTGTAAATGTCGGTATCAGATGAAAACACTGTCTTGGGTGAAGAAGATGAACTTAGACAAACATAACCTTCTGTGGGAAAGAAAAGAACAACTACATCACGATTAAGAAGTAATGGTTTTCCTAATATGGTGAAGAAGAAGAAGAAGAAGCACATTCATTGGGCTGAGGTTTGGCAACAATTTTTTAAGAAAGATAATGTTGAAGGTTTTAGTTATTGTCGGTATTGTAACCAAGAGAATGATTGTGATAGTAAGTTACATGGGACAAGCTCCATGAAGAATCATCTGGTGAGATGCAAGTTGTATAGGGCATATCAAGAGAGTGGTAGTTATAAGGTTTTGGCAAGTGATACTGGTGGTTCAGTTGTTGTAGTTAAGCATGATAAAGCTCTGTTTAGGAGGTCAGTGAATGAAATGATTGTTTGTCTAAGTTACCATTAGCATTTGTGGAAACATAAGGTTTTGGGAAGTTCTGTGCAAACATGCTTCCAATGTACACGGTTCACTGTAGGAGGACAGCAACATATGACATATATACCATGTTCCTAAGAGAGAAAGTCGCATTGAAGAACCTGTTTTGCGTCGAGAAGAAGAGAATGTCTTTGAAATTGATATATGGGTAGCTCCTACAATTGCTTGCAGCTACATGGTGGTGATTGCTCATTGGATTGATAATAATTAGGATTTACTATAACATCCGTGAACCGGAATCCCGGTTTGAGATGTGCATCGATCGATGCAGGTGTTGCATCGATCGAGGCAAGACCGGTTTATCGTGAGATGATTTAAGTTAAACGCGTGTTTGGTTGTGTTCTTGGGTTAGAAAAACCCTTAAGTCGAGTTTGTGTCGTCATGAGTGGAGTTTAGCCGCTTTTGAGAGAAATGAAAGAGAGAAAAGAAGTTCTTAACTGTTCTTGAGGATTTTGGGAGTTTTGTGGCTGTTCTTGAGAGATCTGAAGATAGGATCATTGTAGGAGCTTACTAGGAGTGTAGGTCTGACAGTTTTGAGTCAGAATCTTCTTTGGCAAAGGTGAATGCAGGATCATGGCTTATCTAAGCTTGAGATTTCTCTGATTTTCGTATTTATGTGTTATATGGTAGATTCCTTGGCTTGTTAGAACGTTTTTGAGTCATAAGAGGCTTTGGGAGGCTTCTTTGTGGCATTGGATTGTGTTTTGGTGGTTTAAGAACGGAGATCCAGCGAGAAGCTTCGTGGAAGAACAATGCTCGGCATGTGCGTTGATCGATGACATGTGGAGGTGTCGATCGATGCAATTAGGTATTTCGTAAATTGTCGAGCATGCATCGGTCAATGCAGTGTTGGTATCAGACAATGCAGGTGAGCCTTGCATCGGTTGATGCAGGCTTGAATCAGTCGATGCATTGGTTGGCGTCGGTCGATGCAGTGTCCTGGTTTGTTTGTTGATTGTTGTTCGATGGTTAGAGTTATCTCAATTGCTTGTGTGTATAGTCCAGTAGATGGGAGGATTACCTCAATGAGTGTTTATAAAATACTCACGCATCTCATATGTGTTGTGGTGCATGTAAAGGTAAAGTGTGATCGTGGAATCAAGGCAATGAAGAAGAGGATGTTCTAGTGGCTCGTTGATGTGGTCTGTATTCTATTAGGTCGTTAGAGCTGAGTCATTAGAACATTGTTTGGTAGCTGGTTGGATATTTTATGATTATGTTGGTTGGCTTATTGTTGCTATTGAATTATTGGTTTATTATTTAATGGTTATTGGTTTAATGGTATCTTTTGATTATTTCAGCTTTTTGGTTTGAATGTGGTTAGGTGGCAAGTGGGTATGACACCACTAGTTAATTAATATATTAAAAAAAATAGGTCGGATCGTTTCAGTTTGGTATCAGAGCCCTTACAGTTCTAGGTTCGGGTTCAATAGGTTTTTATTGTTGATGTTTAGGGTTGCATGCCTTCGATTGATCATGTGAGTTAGTCAACTGTGTGTGGCATGGAGTCCTAGAACATCTTCTTCGAGCCTACAGTGTGATTCCATGTTGAGTTATGTTTTTGTGTACTATTTAGATTGCTTGCTTAGTGATGTTCATATATTTTACCATGTTTTCCCTTAGTTTATTCACATCTTTTGCATCTTTTTCTATCCATTTTCACCATTATTGTGTAGCTTTAGAACCAATCTTGCATTAGAGTGTAGTTGCATTGCATTTGCATCTTTTCATGCATAAACAGGTGATTTTGGAGCTTAAGGAGCATGGAAGCAGAGGTGAAGAGATGTGGAGCAGTCATGAGGAGGAAACAAGGGAGTTAAGGCTGAAGAACCAAGATCCGGAGTCCAGCTCGACCAAGCACTCGACCGAGTGGGAGATGGACTCGACCGAGTGGAGTTGCACCAGGGAAGCCAGCTCGATCGGTCACTCGACCGAGCACTGGTCGAGTTGACCGATCCGTGGACCACTTTGACTTTTCCCAATTTTAGGGCTTCCACCTTCCCCACTATATAAAGACTTGTACTGCAGCCACCAAAAATATCTAGATTCTATTCCAGCTTTTCAGAAACCTAGTTTTTACCTTTTTAGGATTTATTCCTTTTGCTTTTTATTTTTCTTTTTAGATTTGGTACTTGTTTAAGAAAACTCATAAGATTCTTCAATATTGTTGGTTGAATAACTTTCTTAATATTGAGAATTTGAATTTCATTCCTTCATCAATATTGTAGATCTTTGTTTTATCTTTCTAAATATGCAAGTTTCAATGATTTCTGGGTTTATGATTTGTTTGATCATGTCTTGTTGTGAGTAGTTATCTTAGGCTCTTGAGGATGGGCTAGGATAGATTGATCTTGTGGTATATCTGATTTGATCAAGCTTGATTGTTGTAGATCTCTTCTAGGCTAGATGTTCTTAATGCTGATTCTATATCTGAGAGGGTAGGATCTGATCTTAAGCTTTTTAGCATCACACCAATGTTTAGAAAGCATAGATAAGGCTAGATCTAGAGCTTACCATTGGGCTTGCTAAGAGATTAGAGGTCTTGTTTGGTTTGAGATGTATTGCTTAATGCCTGCTTGTGTAGATTCTTTTCATTGTGAGAGCAAGTCTAGGATTGCATAGGTTTGATTGTCTCTTGACCATGAGAGTGGGAGAGACTTGTCTTAGATTAGTATGTCTAGAGGTCAGCTCATAGCATTGCTTGAGATTTGTTGATCAAGTTAGATTATCACAATGATTAGTTTATCCCATGAATCCATCCTCAGGTACCTTCTTTGTTTATTGATTTTAAAGTCTCAATCTTGTTATTTGCTTGCTGTTTGATCTGTGTTTGCTTTACTCTGTTTTTATTGCATTGCTCTGTTTTCCCGGATTTGCCCAACTCGACCACCCACTCGACCTACACTCGGTCGAGTGCTGATCGAGCTGATCCCCAGATTTCTTGTTTATGTTTTGTGTTTGTCTTGTTTCATTCCTGTTTCATTTTCATTGCATTCACTTATCATCTAGTTCATTACTTGTCTTGCATTAGTTCTATTCTATTATTTACAGTTTCTGTTTCTGCTTTTAGATCATAATCATTCTGTTTTATTTGCATCTAGTCTTTAGTTCTTGTAGTTTATTTTCTGTTTTCATCATTATCATCATAGGATTGTTAGTGACAAACAATCATCACACTTGGCTTAACTTAGATTCATATGCATATCTTGATTGTTCACAAGCACTCAGACTGGATTGATACCTCTTATACTGCAACTGCATAAGGGGAATTGAAACACCCATCACCATTCCATATCATACACTTTCACACACATTCACCATTCACACCACACAAAGATACATGTTCCAATTTGGCGCCGTTGCCTGTTTGAGTTTGTTTTTGTGACATTTAGGATCCATATTAGTCTAAGATTAAGTTCTTTTATACACTTGTGAAGTTTCTGCACTTGAATCTTGTGTTTGGGGTTGAAGTTCCATTTCAGGTACCAGCTCGACCATCAGCTCGACCCCAGCTCGACCGAGTCGTGGTCGAGCACCTGCTCGAGCCAGACGCCGGATCTCTTAAACCATCAGTTTCAAGTCGACTTGACCTCCCACTTGAGCCTGTGCTTAGTCGTTTGCCAGGCAAAAATCGTTTGTGTTTTCTGTTTGAGTCAGTAACCATGTTTCAAGGCAATCAGTTCCATTATTCACCCATGCACCAACAACAAGGGTTCCAGACTCAATGGTGTCACCCTCCAGCATTTCAGACCTACCAAGCCCAAGAACCTGACTTAAGAGCTATGATGCAACAACTATTGCTTGGGCAAGCCAATCAGCAGATTGAGTCAGCAAGGCAGTTTGGGGAGCTGAACCAAACATTGGATTCTTATTCTCATGACCTGAGTACCCAGCTTGAGAGTCTGACCTCTACATTCCATTACATGGAACACCCCATTGCCTCTACTTCAGCTCCTAAGCCACACCATCTTCCTCAACAAGCTATTCAAAACCCAAGGGAGATCACTGTTAAAGCTATCCATCTCCATGAGGAATATGTCACTGAGGACAGTGAGGTTCAAAGTGGGGAGGGTTGGTCACTAATTGAAGCCCAGAGTGAAGGTTTTACTGAGCAGACTGAAGCAGAGAAACCACTCGACCAGGTGCTCGACCACACACACGATCGAGTACCTGATCGAGTGACTGATCGAGTTACAGACACAGAAGCTGTTAAGCCTGCTAGATACATTCCTCCTGCTTACAAACCGCCTCTACCATTCCCAGGGCGTTTCAAGGCACAAAAGATAAGAGAACTCAGGGAGATCATTGAGAAAAAAGAGAAGATTGCTTTGCAACAAGAGAAAGAGAAAGCCTTGAAAGAGGAAGCTGTGGTTGTGGAACAAGAGGAAGTGATGGCTTTGAAAGAAGAGGTTGTCATTGCATTCAAAGAAGAAGAGAGAGGACCTGCCTTGGAACAGTATGCTCCATATCCTCTCTATCAGAATATGCTGCTTGAAATGTCAAAAGCATGGGCTCTAAATCAAGATAAGGAAGATCTTGAGGAGATTGAGGGAGTTATTATCCCAACTAAACTTGAAGACCCAGGTCCTTTCAACCTGCCTTGCTCATTTAGCTATCTCCACTTCAACAAATGCTTGTGTGACTTGGGAACATCAATCAGTGTAATGCCATACTCTATAGCACAAAAGCTTGGGCATACTGAATTCAAGTCCACCAATCTCCACATGAGTCTTGCTGATGGATCAAACAAGGATGTGGTATGGAAATTGGAAAGCCTTCCAGTGAAGATAGGCAAAGCAAGAATCCCTACTGACTTTGCTGTTATAGAGATGGATAAGAAGCTTGAAGACCCTATCATTCTAGGAAGACCATTCCTAGCCACTGCTGGAACTGTCATTGATGTCAAGGAAGGGCTTATAACTCTAAATATAGCTGAGGGTGTGATCATGAAATTTGATATCAACAACCCAACTAACTTGCCCTCCATCAAAGGCCAACCTTTTACTATCAAGGACAAAGGTAATCATAGGGTCTCAAGTGAAGTGGCTACTCCAAAAGCTAAGCTCTCCTCTCATGAGGAATCTATTGAACAGATCAAGGGTTCAGTGCAAGAACTGACTGCTTTAGTCAAGGATCTCCAAGTCAAGCTGAACAAAAATTCTTGGAAGAAGGCAAGACCAAGACTCAAGCTTAAGAAGCAACATGGTTCAATTGCTAAGGAGGTAGTGATCAAGAAGGAACACAAGTGTTACCAAGTAGAACCAGGGGGGATTGCTTCACCTCCTTGGTCTCCAACTCAAGCCTGAAAAGGCAATCAAAAGTCAAGCTTAGTGACTTTAAACAAGCTCACTAGGGAGGAAGTCCCTAAGGTATCTCTGTATATATTGCCTAGAATTTTGGTATTTTGATTTTTGCTTTAGTATTTTCATGATCGGGGAAGCTAGGGAGTCTGAATAGAAGAAGAAGAGTCAAGATTTGGACATTCGCAACCCAGCTCGACCCCCCCACTCGACCACGTACTCGACCGTGTCATGCTCGATTGGCATAGTCGAGCTGCCCCAAAGCCCTTCTCCAAGCCACCAGGAAGACCCCAACTACTCCTATGACAGTATGCAAATGGATGTGGACAACTTCTTCCACAATTCCTAAGGTACCATCATCACCTTATCATTGTTTATATCATTGCATTTGATGTTGTTTTTTGTTTGTTTTTAAGTCTTGAATCCTCTTACAAATTTCTTTCACACAGAGGACTGTGTGATTTAAGTTTGGGGGAGGGTTCTAGATAGCATTTGATGTTGTGTTTTGTTTTCTTATTTCAAATTTTTATCATCATCATGTAGTACTTGCATTTCATCTAAGGCATAGAAAAACCATAAAAATTTGATTTTTTTGCAAAAATCTTTATAAAAAAAGAGTGTTCATGTAGTTTGTATTGCATATTTAAAGTGTTTTGTTTAGCATATAGGACTGTTTGCATTAGGGATCTATAAAGAGTTTGTACTTGATAGCTTGTTTAATTCACTAGACTAGGATCAATGCCCAAGTTAATAGTACTTTGATGCTAGTTGAGTGGTTAGAAGCATAAGACTGAACCAAGCATTGAATTCCTGCATTGCATTTGGTCTAAATTGAAGCATGTTGTGATTTGATTCCATTTCCTATTTTATAAGAACCTAATATTGACTTTTAATTATCAATATGTGCATTGCTTTAAACTCATGGATATTATATACATATTTGGATCATCTTTCTCCTTTTTACCACTCTTGTTGATCCAAGTAGCTGATTTCACTTTTAGATCAGTTTCCCCTACCCCTTAACCAAACCTTCTTTCAAGCCTTGTTTATTCTTGTGTGTGTGAGGCCTATTTTGGGATTGAGCTTGGTAGAAAGTGTTAGGTTTGAACTGACAAGAGTAAGACCTTGTGTAGTTCTAGTTTGCATTTTCCAAACTAGATAGGACTAGGTTGTTCACTTGTTGGGTTGGGACTTGGCTGTTATAAAAAGAAAAGAAAGAAAAGAGAAAGAAAAGGGTAGAGTCTTTAGGAGAGGAATGTGTTTAAGCAAAAAGCTAAAAGTCTAGTGAAAGGATGGGAAGTGGAAGTTGTTATCTAAGATGGTTCTAGTTAATGATAAAGAAAAGAAAGCAAAGAGCAGTTTAGCAAAAAGCTTATATGTCTTAAGAATAAGAAGAAAAGAGAACCATAGCAATCATTAAGAATTCCCCATTCCACTAGAAAGATCAAATAAGAAACCTCTCCTAAGACTTGAAAACCAAAAGAGAAAAGGGTTAAAGAGAAAAGAAGAAGTTAAAGGGTAGCACTAGGATCATTTGGGTTTAGATTGTTAGGAATAAACACTTTGGGTATCTTTGGGTAGACAAGGTTTTGTTCTTGTATGTGTCTAAGTGTTCTTACCTTTAGCATTCTTCTAAAGCTCAATCCATTTTTTATGAGAGAACCTTGATATTGACAAGCCCCACTCTAAAAAGAGACCATCATTGTCTCAAAACCCCTTTTTACCAAGCCAAATGAGTTTAAGCAGTGCATAGAATTGATTCATGTTCTTGATTAATGAATGTTAAAGGAAATGGTTGATTTGAATGCATGTGAATATCTAAGGCTCAAATCAGTAAAGGTTGTGATGTGCTTGTCTAAAGTTTTTAAGTATAGCTATTCACCTTGCATCTTAGTACTAGTAACTTGGACATTGATTCTAGCTGGTCTGTTTGCAAGCTTTAGGAGTTATGATCCCATTTTTAAACCTCATCTACCTTCTTATGTCTTGTTTATTTGCTTGAGGGCAAGCAAAGACTAAGTTTGGGGGTGTTGATGTTCATATATTTTATCATGTTTTCCCTTAGTTTATTCACATCTTTTGCATCTTTTTCTATCCATTTTCACCATTATTGTGTAGCTTTAGAACCAATCTTGCATTAGAGTGTAGTTGCATTGCATTTGCATCTTTTCATGCATAAACAGGTGATTTTGGAGCTTAAGGAGCATGGAAGCAGAGGTGAAGAGATGTGGAGCAGTCATGAGGAGGAAACAAGGGAGTTAAGGCTGAAGAACCAAGATCTGGAGTCCAGCTCGACCAAGCACTCGACCGAGTGGGAGATGGACTCGACCGAGTGGAGTTGCACCAGGGAAGCCAGCTCGATCGGTCACTCGACCGAGCACTGGTCGAGTTGACCGATCCGTGGACCACTTTGACTTTTCCCAATTTTAGGGCTTCCACCTTCCCCACTATATAAAGACTTGTACTGCAGCCACCAAAAATATCTAGATTCTATTCCAGCTTTTCAGAAACCTAGTTTTTACCTTTTTAGGATTTATTCCTTTTGCTTTTTATTTTTCTTTTTAGATTTGGTACTTGTTTAAGAAAACTCATAAGATTCTTCAATATTGTTGGTTGAATAACTTTCTTAATATTGAGAATTTGAATTTCATTCCTTCATCAATATTGTAGATCTTTGTTTTATCTTTCTAAATATGCAAGTTTCAATGATTTCTGGGTTTATGATTTGTTTGATCATGTCTTGTTGTGAGTAGTTATCTTAGGCTCTTGAGGATAGGCTAGGATAGATTGATCTTGTGGTATATCTGATTTGATCAAGCTTGATTGTTGTATATCTCTTCTAGGCTAGATGTTCTTAATGCTGATTCTATATCTGAGAGGGTAGGATCTGATCTTAAGCTTTTTAGCATCACACCAATGTTTAGAAAGCATAGATAAGGCTAGATCTAGAGCTTACCATTGGGCTTGCTAAGAGATTAGAGGTCTTGTTTGGTTTGAGATGTATTGCTTAATGCCTGCTTGTGTAGATTCTTTTCATCGTGAGAGCAAGTCTAGGATTGCATAGGTTTGATTGTCTCTTGACCATGAGAGTGGGAGAGACTTGTCTTAGATTAGTATGTCTAGAGGTCAGCTCATAGCATTGCTTGAGATTTGTTGATCAAGTTAGATTATCACAATGATTAGTTTATCCCATGAATCCATCCTCAGGAACCTTCTTTGTTTATTGATTTTAAAGTCTCAATCTTGTTATTTGCTTGCTGTTTGATCTGTGTTTGCTTTACTCTGTTTTTATTGCATTGCTCTGTTTTCCCGGATTTGCCCAACTCGACCACCCACTCGACCTACACTCGGTCGAGTGCTGATCGAGCTGATCCCCAGATTTCTTGTTTATGTTTTGTGTTTGTCTTGTTTCATTCCTGTTTAATTCCTGTTTCATTTTCATTGCATTCACTTATCATCTAGTTCATTACTTGCCTTGCATTAGTTCTATTCTAGTATTTACAGTTTCTGTTTCTGCTTTTAGATCATAATCATTCTGTTTTATTTGCATATAGTCTTTAGTTCTTGTAGTTTATTTTCTCTTTTCATCATTATCATCATAGGATTGTTAGTGACAAACAATCATCACACTTGGCTTAACTTAGATTCATATGCATATCTTGATTGTTTACAAGCACTCAGACTGGATTGATACCTCTTATACTGCAACTGCATAAGGGGAATTAAAACACCCATCACCATTCCATATCATACACTTTCACACACATTCACCATTCACCATACAAATACACATGTTTCACTTAGCCATCTTCTCATGGTTATGCAGATAGTTAGAGGTTGTGCTGTTGCTGGTCGTGGACGAAGACGTGGTCGTGGTAGGGGCAGAGGCCTAACGGTTAGTGATACCATGGATCAGAGTGTGACAGCTGAGGGCGTCGGCGAGTTGCAGGGATTCCAAGAGGGGTCCATGAGTGTGGTTGGTGGGGTAAGGCTAGGACCGTAGGCGCTGAGAGAGTCGGTGTCGGGTTGGCCAGTGATGCTAGGGTTCCATGTGTGGGAGTCCAAGCAGGCGGAGCCCATGGGGGAGGTGTTGACCTTGCAGACTTGTTGGCGCGGGTGCTGTAGCGGTTGCCGGTAGTGGTGCCGCCTGTGGTGGCGGAGGTGCAGCAGCCAGTGGCTATGGGTGCGGGAACTCATTACCTGTATGTGACAATGCTGAGGGAGATGAGTAATAAAGCGGTTTTTGGGTGGTTTAGACCCTACCGCTGCGTATGCATGGAGGGCGAGAGTGGAATGTAACTTCCAGTCTTTCAGATGTCCTCAGGAGTTTTGGGTTGACATAGGGGTCTAAAACATGATTGGTGATGCTTAATTATGGTGGAGATCAGTGACTGCCAGGAGACAGTGCAAAGGGAGATGACTTGTGTTGACTTCGTGGAGGAGTTCAACCGCAAGTACTTTCCCTGTGAGGCACTATACAGGTTGGAGGTGCAGTGCCTATAGTTATCTCAGGGGACTTGGTCAGTGCGAGAGCTAGACGTGGAGTTCAATCGACTTCTGATATATGGGGGTCGGACGATGGAGTCAGAGGAGGCTTAAATTAGAAGGACTATGAGGTCCCTTCGTGATGATTTAAGGATTCACTGCTGAGGGCAGAGCTGGTCGAGACTGCGACAGAGATTGAGGAGGATATCCGGGCATCGGTAGTGACGGTTAGTCCATAAGTTCAGCATAGGAAGGCTCAGCATCATGGAGGTTCCGACAATGATGGTAAGCCTGCGCAAGGAACAAAGAAGAAGTGGGAGTCTACGTAAAGGCCGAGTGGTGCCAGGTGCAAATGGACCAGAAGGGAGCTAGGTGTCCCCAGCAGAGTGTCGCGCCAGCAGCTCAGACGGTGGTTCTTGTTTGCTATCACTGTAGGGAGCCTGGGCATATCAAGCCCAAGTGTCCCAAGTTACAGCAGATGGCGGTAGCTACGGTGCAGCTTGGAGTGCAGCCGGGAGTGCAGAAGGTGGCACAGATTGAGCTGGTGCCGCGGGTGTAAACGATGGTAGAGACTTGTGGAACCAATGCGAAGACGATCACAGGTATAATTTCTGGTACCGAGACTTTGAGAATTTCAGTAGGTTCAAATTTCATGTTTTGCCTATGATAAAGTGTTAGGTTCTTAGCAAATGAGGTTTGTGTAGGGACCTTGTTAGTCGGCGGATTTAGGTCTGATAACTCTCTAATTTACATGTTTTAGACACCCTTTTTTGTCCATATTTTCCATTATATATACCTTAACCTTAGCATTTTTAGGTCCTTAACTGTAGGAATTTGCATTTAGGCCATTTAGGATTCTGCATTGTTGCATTTGTGCATTTTGGATGAAAACAGGTGCTTTGGAGGCCAAAATGGGGAAAAATAAGGTCAAACCCGAGCATGTACCCGAAGGAGCGATCGTGCAAGAAGAACAGTCCAAACCTCAACCCGATCAAAGAGAATCTAAGAGCAGGAAAAATAACCCGAAGCCTTACCCGAGGAACTACCCGACTTGAACCTCGTGTACTGCCACGAGCAGACCCTCGGACAGAACTGAGCAGCTAGGTTAAAGGGGTTTCCATATATAAACCCCCCCTCTTCCTTTTCTCGCCCTAGCACGTCGTGGACACTAAAATACAGAGAGCGTGAGTTTAGAGAGAGAGAGAGAGAGAGAGAGAGAGAGAGAGAGAGAGAGAGAGAGAGAGAGAGAGAGAGAGAGAGAGAGAGAGAGAGAGAGCAATTCAAACACTTTTTCCACTTTGTTAGGATTCAATTTTTTTTTTTTTTTTTTGCTATTCTATTCATTTTCGATTCTATACTCTACAACTTTTTATCTTACTTTAATACAAAGCAATTTTCATTCATTTGTGTTTTATATTTTTTACCATGAGATCTGAGTAGTGAATTAAGGTTTCTAAGGATGGGATAGACAAATATGTGTTTTTGATCGGTTAGGATGTCTTAGCTTTAATGTTTATTTTATATAAATTTCTTTATAGATTGGTGTTCTTAACGCTATTTTCAGACCAAGAGGTTGAGATTAGATCTAGGGTGTTTTTGCCATTGAGAGATGTTGTTGAAATGCTTGAATCAATCAATGCTAGAGATTTACTCACTTAGCCTAAGAGATTAGATGTGTAAGAAGTTTATTGACAACAATGAATCGGATTGTAATGCCTGCTTTGTCATGTTTCTCCAACGAGAGTTGGGTAGGGAGTGACTAAGGTTGATTGTTTCTATCACGAGAGTGTTTAAGCAAGGTTTAGGAAATTCATTGTCTAGGGAATATTTGCTTGAGGCATGTAGGACATCCAAAATTGGTCATGAGCACTTATGAGTCGATTACCCCATCAGCCCATCATTAGGAAGTTTCTTATCTTGATTGTATAGTTTTATTCTATAACTCGACCCTTTACCCGAACTGGTACTTGTTCACCAGCTTCGTGTATACCTTCGAGCTGCTCATCCTTGTCTTCTTAATCCGGTTACCCACCCGATCATGTACCTGAATGCTTGGATCGAGTACTTAGGTCATGTGGTTCTTGTTCTTTTATTTACTTTTGCTCACTTTAGGTTGTTAGAAAAAACCAACTATTGCTTGGCTTGACTTGCATTGTTCTGATCATATCTTATCTGCTAGCATAACAACCATTTGGATTGATAACCATTTGTACTACAACTGCATATGGAATTGATACCCTGGGTGAAAATTCTGTTATCAATTTGGCGTCGTTGCCATTTGGTTGAATTTTGTTTGCTACGTTTAATATTTCAGCACTTGCTAGATCAAGTTCTTTTCTATCCATAGGTTCAGAACTCACTTGTTTACTTTCGTGTTTGTTTGTTTTGCATTTCAGGTACAACCCGAGAACCCACCCGACCCATCACTCGATAACCTGGATCGGGTATATCTTCGTGTACTCACTCGGTTAACTGATTATGAATGCAAACACAATCCAAGGGCAGCCACCACCTTTGTCCATTCATCGACAACATCGATAGACCAAGGTTACTCCGTCAACAACAAGTCCAACAATCGCAACCAACCACAATTGAGGAGGTCATGAATAATCAAAATGGTCCACCAGCTCCTCAAGAGAGAACCAACATATGAGCAGGAGATGCTCCATCTACTCACACTCAAAGAAATGGCATTGTGGCACATGCTGTTCAAAACAACGATATTGAGATCAAAAAAAGTCTCATCCAGATAATTCAGAGCAACAAGTTTCATGGCCTGCCAATGGAGGACCCATTCGATAATCTAGATGAGTTTGATAGGCTCTGTAGCCTCACAAAGATCAATGGAGTTACTGAAGATGGATTGAAACTCCGGCTTTTCCCATTTTCTTTGGGTGACAAAGCACACATTTGGGAGAAATCACTTCCCAAGGAGTCTATCACCACATGGGAAGCATGCAAAAAGGCGTTCCTCGCCAAATTCTTCTCCAACTCCATACCTGCAAGGCTGCGAAATGACATCTCCAGCTTTTTTCAGAAAAGCAATGCGACGTTTCAAGGGATACACCAGCCGATGCCCGCATCACGGATTCAGCAATGCTTCTTTGCTAAGTACACTTTACCATGGTGTAGTCCCTAAGATAAGATGTTCCTGGATACCGTAAGTAATGGTAATTTTCTCAACAAGGATGTTCATGAAGGTTGGGACCTAGTGGAGAACTTAGCCCAATCTAATGGGCACTACAATGAGGAGTATGATCGCACAATACGATCTTCTGGAGAGGTTGATGGCAAGTACAAGGGAGACATGAAAGCCCTTAATGACAAATTGGAAAAAATCCTCAACCAGCAACAACATGTCCATTCCATCTCAGAGGAAGACCAGTTTCAACAACTAGATGGGGAGAATGCTCAACTAGAGGATGTGAACTAGATCAACAATCAAGGAGGTTACAATAAAGGGTACAAAAACTACATCCTCAATCACTAGGCTATCAATCCAACCACTCCACACGGTTTGAACCATCGCCTACCTATTGCTAGGCAACTACACCCACCGACACAACAGTCTAGCATAAGTTCATCGCAAAATATGTTGTCAGCTTCTTCATCCATAGATTTGCTATCAATGATGCAACAAGTCCTGTCCACTCAGAAGTCCGATGCCATAAACATCAACACGCAATTCGATGATTTTGCTAGTCACTTATCAGCCAACTATCAGAAACTGCATATCAAGTTTGATGCTTTGAGCTCTCGAATTCAGATGCTTACAGATAAATCGGCTTCAACTTCAACCAGCCAAGAGTCTGCTCTCGCCATAGCCCTACGGAGTGGACGCCACTTACCGACTCGTGAGGCACCACCAACCATTACTGAGGATAGCAATGACTTAGATGGGGAGGATCTCCATGAGCCGCCAACTTCTACTCATCCATCAAATCATTCCGCAGAACAACCCGACCCTGTACCCGATCATGCCACCCTAACAAATGATCGGGTGGATATTGGGGTAAGCCCACCACCAACCGACAAACCAGGCGGGGAGAAACAGAAAGAGAGACGATTAATTTCTCCACCCTACAAACCACCGTTTCCATTCCCTGGACGGTTTCGCAAAGAGCTTCTCGAGAAGTATAAGGTGTTGTTCAAAAAACAGATGAAGGAAATCGAGCTTCGCATGCCTCTAATGGACGTCTTCACCCTGATATCCCCTTACCAGAAATTCCTGAAAGATGCGGTGATGGAACGGATCAAACAAGTTCAAGGAATGGTTATACTCAACCATGAGCGTAGTGCTGTCATCCAGAGAACTATTGCACCTAAGAAAGTGATTGACCCAGGATCATTCACATTACCTTGCTCCATTGGACCTTTGACATTTGGAAGATGTCTCTGTGACTTGGGGGTATCGGTCAGCCTAATGCCTTTGACTATAGCCAAACACCTTGGATTTGAGAAATTCAATCCCACCGACATCCAACTAGTCCTGGCAGACAGAACTACAAGGTTGTCGAGTGGAGTATTGGAAGACTTGCCGGTCAAAGTAGGATCAATGGATGTACCAACCGACTTCGTGGTTATGGAAATGGATGTAGAACCAAAGGATCCACTGATTTTAGGACAACCATTCTTAGCCACCGCAGGAGCAATGATAGATGTGATGAACGGGACGATCAATTTAAAACTCGGGGAAGACCTCACTATGCAGTTTGATATTCAAGAAACTATGAAAAAGCCCACAATCGCAGGGCAAAGCTTCTCGATAGAGGAATTAGATAAATTACGCAAGGAGGCTTTTGAGAAGGTAACGATTCGAGATTGCCTACAGACGGCGCTAACAAAGGATGGTAAGGAGGGATTCATACACAAGGAAACGAAACTCTATCAGGAATTGCTTGATACCTATAGAGCAGTCATCAAGCCGGAACTAAGTGAGGATCTGAGGGAAGCTGAGGAGGAGAGAATGATGCTTGAAAAACAAGGCTTGAGCAAGTCACTTGTCACCTTTTGCGTTATGTCATGCAGCTGCTCAACAACAGCGCCTAAAGTATAACTAAAACCTCTTTCGTCCGGGCTAAGATACGCTTTCTTGGGACCTAATTCAACATATCCAGTTATCGTCAATTCTAGCTTGCCATAAAAAGAGCTGAAATTGCTATGCACTCAATTAAGCAATTATTGAGGGGCAATAGGTTACACTCTAGACGAGATCAAGGGTATATCTTCTGATCTCTGCACCCATAGGATAAATCTAGAGAATGAATCATAATCTAGTGTGGAACCTCAACATAGACTAAATCTGAATCTGAAAGAAGTGGTGAAAAAGGAAATTCTAAAGTTACTCGACGCTGGAGTTATCTATCATATCTCTGATAGTACTTGGGTGTCTCTGATGCACTGCGTTCCGAAGAAAGGTGAAATCACTGTTGTAAAAAATGAGAAAGATGAGCTAATTCCCACAAAACAATAACTGGGCGTCGAATGTGTACTGACTATAGGAAGCTTAATGCCGCCTCTAGGAAAGATCACTTTCCTCTTCCTTTCATCGACCAGATGTTGGAAAGGCTCGGTAACCATCCCTAGTACTGTTTCCTTGACGGGTATAGTGGGCTTTTCCAAATCCCTATAAACCCTGCTGACCAGGAAAAAATGACATTTACTTGCCCTTAAGGTACTTTTGCCTATAAGAGAATGCCTTTTGGTTTGTGCAACGCTCCTGCAACCTTTCAAAGATGCATGACGTCCATCTTCTCAGATTTAGTAGAAGAGATTGTGGAGGTTTTCATGGACGACTTTTCAGTATATGGAGCCTTTTTCTCATCCTGCCTTTCATACCTCTACAAAGTGCTAAGAAAGTGTGAAGAGACTAACCTAGTGTTAAACTGGGAAAAATGCCACTTTATGGTTCAGGAAGGGTTAGTCCTCGGCCACAAGATCTCAGAAAAGGGAATAGAGGTAGACAAAGGCAAGATTGAAGTAATGGCTCAATTACAATCACCTAGATCAGTAAAAGACATCAGGAGCTTCCTGGGTCATGCGGGGTTCTACAGGCGTTTTATTAAAGACTTCTCAAATATTGTGCGACAGTTAACATGGCTCCTTTGCAAAGTAGCAGAATTCATTATTGACGAGGAGTGTATAGATGCATTCAATAAGATCAAGGAAGCTCTGGTGAGCGTGCTGATAGTCCAGGCACCTAACTGGAATCATCCTTTTGAATTTATGTATGATGCATCTGATTTTCCTGTAGGGGCAGTGCTAGCCCAAAGAATAGATGAAAGTCTCCATATAATCTACTACGTCAGCAGAACCATGGACGACGCTCAGACGAGGTATACAAAAATGGAAAAGGAGCTCCTTGTTGTAGTTTTTGCGTTCAAAAAATTTCGGAGTTACCTGGTCGGTTCGAAGGTAATTGTTTACACGGATAATGAAGCCCTAAGGTAAATTTACTCAAAAAGGACACCAAACCTAGGCTTCTCATATGGATCCTTCTTCTGCAAGAATTCGACATAGAAATTATGGACAAGAAAGGAATTGAAAATGGGGTAGCCGACCATTTGTCTAGAATGAGGATTGAGGATCTTCTCCCAATAGATGACTCAATGCCCGAAGAAAGACTAATGCACATCGATTTCCTAGAAGAAATGAGCCACAAGATTGGAAACATGATAGCTCAGTCGACCCCTGACTCAACCGGGTCGATCGAGTTTATGGCAATCGAGTCAGTTAAGCTACCCTGGTACTCGGATTTCGTGAACTACATGGTATGCAGAGACATTCAAAAAGAATATGATGCCCACAGAAAGAAAAATTTCTTCAGAGATGTCAATAGCTATTACTGGGATGAACCCTATTTATATAAAAAGGGGACTAATGGCCTATTCAGACGTTGTATAGTCGAGGAAGAAGTTTGAGGAGAGCTCGAGCACTACCATAGATCCGCTTATGGAGGTCATTTTGCTACTTTCAAAACCGTCCAAAATATCCTTCAAGCCGGTCTTTAGTGGTCAACCATGTTCAAAGACGCGCAACTCTTCACAACAAAGTGTGACCCATGCCAAAAAAATGGGTAACATCGGCAGGAGGAACGAGATGCCTCAACAGCCCATCTTAGAAGTCGAAGTTTTCGATGTTTGGGGAATAGATTTCATGGGATCTTTCCAACCCGCCTTCGAATGGAAACATGTACATCCTGGTGGCAGTCGACTATGTCTCAAAATGGGTCGAAGCAATAGCCAGCCCGACAAATGATCACAAGGTCGTAGCGAAGATGTTCAAAAACATCATTTTCCCAAAATTTGAAATCCCTAGAGTAGTAATCAGTGACGAAGAAACCTACTTCATTAATAGGGTTTTCGATGGCTTGTTAAGAAAGCACGGGGTCAAGCATAAAGTTGCGACTGCTTACCACCCACAAACCAACGGCCAAGTGGAAGTAAGTAACAAACAGATCAAGGCAATATTAGCTAGGATTGTGGGAATCACAAAACAGGATTGGGCATTCAAGCTAGATGATGCGTTATGGGCCTATAGAACAGCTTACAAAACTCCGATTGGGTGAACGCCATTCCAGCTTCTTTATGGAAAAAATTGCCACCTACTAGTTGAGGTCGAGTATAAGGCGATCTGGGAAACTAAACTCTTGAATCTGGACATAAAAAATGCTCAAGAAAGGAGAGCAATGGATCTTCACGAAGTCGATGAAATACGATTAGAGGCTTATGATAATTCAAAGATTTACAAGGAAAGAACTAAGGATTTTCATGACAAAAAAATCCAACACAAGGATTTAAGAGCTGGCGATAAAGTTCTCTTATTCAACTCCAAGCTTTGACTGTTTCCCGGAAAGGTCAAGTCGAGATGGTCTGGACCCTTCGCAATTAAGGAACTTATGCCTTATGGAGCAGTGACTTTGCTCGGGAAGGATGGGACCAAGTTTACCGTAAACGGACAGAGAGTGAAGAAATACATGGCAAGTGAGAGCAAAGAGGCGGGGTCATTACTGTACCTCACGGACCCCGCCCCACTCTGACAAGCATTGAAAGTCAAGCTCAGCGACTATAAACAAGCTCACTTGGGAGGAAATCCCAACGGCAGAATTGTAAGTAAAGTTTAAGTTTTTAGGTCTTTCCTCTCTTCGGTGTTTTTCACTACCCGATGCCCTACCCGGTGAGCTATGCGATGCCTTACCCGATCAACCCCTCAGATGCTGGTCCGAGCAAGTCGTCCGTGCACATAATCGAGCTTTCTGATGAGCGAATCCTGAGACATGCTGAAGCCGGTGACAATCCTGGGTACACTTTGGCAAGCATGAAGACTGCCACAACCTCTATCTTCACCAACCCATGAGTTACCACTTTCATCCAAACCATTCTTTATACCTTTGCATTTTGTTTCATTTTCTTTTAATGATTCTCAGATTTTCTTTTCAAACTTTTATTTACACAATACTGTGTAATTTAAGTTTGGGGGAGGATCTGAGAATGTATTTAACATTGTGTTTTATTTTCTTATTTTCTTATTTCAAATTTTTGCATACTAGTTTTATTCATTTGAGTCTGCATCTATTTGCATTAAAAACCCAAAAAAAAATTGAAATTATTAAAAAAAAAAAGTGTTCATGTAGTTGCATTTACATATAAGGATTGAGTCTAGATTGCTTCATATAGGATTGTTGCATATGCATTTTAGGGGACAATGATTAAAACCACCTTGTTTAAAGTCCAACCTTAGGATTGAAGTTATAGCCCTTAATCACAGTTCATTTTTGCTAAATCAATCTTTGGAAAAAAATGAAAAATCTTTGTTTAAAACCTTGTGTCTTTTGAAAGCTTCTTCCACTTGTGTGAAACTTGTTTGAACATTGTATCATCTCTATATTATTGGACTTCATCTGAATTTAAATTATCTTTCTTATGGAATTTGAATGCTTGCTCATGGTAACTCTAAACTCGAGTTAACACTCTATTTTTGCCAATCTTTTCGCTTAACCCAAAATTGTTTTTCCCTACCCTTAAACCCAAACATTTTCTTTCAAGCCTTGTTGTGATTTGTCGAGTGAGGCATTTTCATGTTTTGATGGTGCTATAGGTTGTGAAAACTTGAGAGTATTGAGAACGACAAAGAACTGGCTCTTGTTTTAGCTAAGTTTAGAATCATTCGGACTAGCTAATAGAATCGGTTATTAAAGATAGGTGGTTAGCATGTTTATCTGGGGTTGGTTTGAATAAAAGAAAAATTAAAGAAGAAAGTTCTTAAGGTTCAGTTTAATTAGCTCTAAGTCTCTAAGTAAAAAAAAAAAAAAAAAAAAAGAGAAAGTCTTGCTATAGCCTCCTAGAAAAAAAAAAATAGGAGTATAGCAAAGAAAGAAGAAAAACATTGTTGTAAAAGAGAACTAGCTGTTCAAAGTTAAAACCTTAGGGATTGTAAAAAAAAAGAGAGAGTTAAAATCAAGGTTGTAGGCAGTTTTATTCTAAGATGTTGGATATAAAGAAAGTGAATGAGAAAATGGTAGATTATCAAGAGCTAAGCTTTGTATGCCCAAATTGTTCTCAGTCTTAGATAGTTTTGACAACTGTCTAGCATTCCTTCTTTTTGAGAGTAAGCCACCTAAAGATATTGTTTGGAACCTACCTACTAAAAAGTCTTACCCTTGAAACCGATTTAGTTTGATTCACTTTCCATTTGCAAGAATTCGCCAAACACTTTAATGAATGTGAAAGAGTTGTTCTTTGGAATTGCAAGTATTTACTGTTAGTTGGAGGATGAACTAGATCGATGCATGGTGATAAGCATAGAAAAATATTTGTAAGTATGTTGATTGATCTTAGCACCGTTAAACTATTTTTAAGGACTATAGCTTGAATCTTTCGCTTAGTACTAAAAGTTTATGTGTCCCCATTTTCAAGCCTCATCCTCCTACTTCCTTGCTACTAGCAAGATATAAGTTTGGGGGTATGATAACTCTCTAATTCACATGTTTTAGACACTTTTTTGTCCATATTTTGCATTATATATACCCTAACCTTAGCATTTTTAGGTCCTTAACCGTAGGAATTTGCATCTAGGCCATTTAGGGTGCTGCATTGTTGCATTGTGCATTTTGGATGAAAAGGTGCTTTTGAGGCCAAAATGAGGGAAAATGAGGTCAAACCCGAGCATGTACTTGAAGGAGCGATCGTGCAAGAAGAACAGTCTGAACCTCAACCCGATCAAAGAGAATCTAAGAGCAGGAAGAACAACCCAAAGCCCTACCCAAGGAACTATCCGACATGAACCTCGTGCACCGCCTCGAGCAGCCCTCGGGCAGAACTGAGCAGCTAGGTTAAAGGGGTTTCCATATATAAACCCCCTCCTCTTCTTCTTCTTGACCTAGCACGCTACAGACACTAAAACACTTTTAAGGACTATAGCTTGAATCTTTCGCTTAGTACTAAAAGTTTATGTGTCCCCATTTTCAAGCCTCATCCTCCTACTTCCTTGCTACTAGCAAGATATAAGTTTGGGGGTATGATAACTCTCTAATTCACATGTTTTAGACACTTTTTTGTCCATATTTTGCATTATATATACCCTAACCTTAGCATTTTTAGGTCCTTAACCGTAGGAATTTGCATCTAGGCCATTTAGGGTGCTGCATTGTTGCATTGTGCATTTTGGATGAAAAAGGTGCTTTTGAGGCCAAAATGAGGGAAAATGAGGTCAAACCCGAGCATGTACTTGAAGGAGCGATCGTGCAAGAAGAACAGTCTGAACCTCAACCCGATCAAAGAGAATCTAAGAGCAGGAAGAACAACCCAAAGCCCTACCCAAGGAACTATCCGACATGAACCTCGTGCACCGCCTCGAGCAGCCCTCGGGCAGAACTGAGCAGCTAGGTTAAAGGGGTTTCCATATATAAACCCCCTCCTCTTCTTCTTCTTGACCTAGCACGCTACAGACACTAAAACTCAGAGAGCGAGAGCTTCTGAGATAGAGAGAGAGAGAGAGAGCAATTCAAAAACTTTTTCCACTTTGTTAGGATTTAATTTTATTTTCTTTTGCTATTCCTTTCAATTTCGATTATGCACTCTACCACTTTTTATCTTATTTTAATACAATGCAATTTTCATTCATTTGTGTTTTTATGTTTTTTACCATGAGATTTAAGTAGTGAATTAAGGTTTCTAAGGATGGGATAGACAAATATGTTTTTTTGATCGGTTAGGATGTCTTAGCTTTAATGTTTATTTTATATAAATTCCTTTATAGATTGGTGTTCTTAAAGCTATTTTCAGACCGAGAGGCTGAGATTAGATCTAAGGTGTTTTGCCATCGAGAGATGTTGTTGAAATGCTTGAATCAATTAATGCTAGAGATTTACTCACTTAGCCTAAGAGATTAAATGTGTAAGGAGTTTATTGACAATAATGAATAGGATTGTAATGTCTGCTTTGTCATGTTTCTCCAACGAGAGTTGGGTAGGGGAGTGACTAAGGTTGAGTGTCTAGGGAATATTTGCTTGAGACATGTAGGACATCCAAAATTGGTCAGGAGAACTTATGAGTCGATTACCCCATCCTTAGGAGCTTTTTTATCTTGATTGCTTAGTTTTATTCTATAACTCGACCCCATACCCGAAATGGTACTCGATCACCAGCTTCGTGTATACCTTCGAGCTGTTCATCCTTGTCTTCTTAATCCGATTACCCCACCCGATCCTGTATCTGAATGCTTGCATCGAGTACTTAGGTCGTGTGGTTCTTGTTCTTTTATTTACTTTTGCTCACTTTAGGTTGTTAGAAGAAACTCACTATTGCTTGGCTTGACTTGCATTGTTCTAATCATATCTTATCTGCTAGCATAACAACTATTTGGATTGATAACCTTTTGTACTACAACTGAACATGGAATTTATACCCTTGGTGAAAATCTTGTTATCAAGGTCCCAAGTTATCTTTGATTTTGGAGCAACCCATAGCTTCATTACTCCGGAGTACGCATAGAGCGCTAATATTAGAGGAGATCCCGGGGAGCGAGAGGAGATTTTCAGAGTCGTGGGGGGCAAGTTTCTGAGATTTGTTGGACGGGTGAGGGGAATTGATAATCAGATCGCAGGGGAGTCATGGCCAGCAGATTTGCTTATCAGTCTGTTAGAGGTTTATGATGTTATCTTGGGGATTGATTGGTTACACCGTCATATAGCTCATCTTGACTTTCATCGGGGTACAGTAGAGTTTGAGCGTTTAGAAAGAAAGTTGGGATTTGAGGGAGTGAGACCAACTTGCGGAGTCTCGTGATCTCGGCCATGCATGCCGGGAAGATGATCGAGAAGGGACGTGAGGCTTATTTGGTTACTATATTGATGTTGGATTCAGTGGGGTAGTCTACGGTTAGCGGTATTCAGGTTGTTGAGGAGTTTGAGGATGTGTTCTAGTCGTTGTAGGGTTACCACCTTCTCTGTCTGATCCTTTCACAATTGAACTGGAACCGGGGACGGTGCCTCATATATCATGGTTTTTATGGTTTTTAACCATCATATAATTGTGCTTTTTGAGTATTTTTAATTTGTCTTTTAGGTTGTTTTTGAGTCTCTATAGGATTAGGTACTTATTAGCACGAATGGAGCATAATGGAGCTAAATAGGAAGATTTGGAGCATAATCAAGCATTAAGGCTGAGCTGTGAAGCTGGGAGATTAGTTCAGGAGTATGCATCGACCGATATAACCACAACATCAATCAATGCAGCATTCACAAGCCAAATCAGAAGTTTTCTGACAAGTTTTTGGAAGATTTACAAAATTTTCCAAAGTTTTCCTTATTTACAATTAAGGCCCCATTTGTGTTTTATAGTATATATGGGATTTCTAGGTCATTGTTTAGACCTAAGTTTTATTTTCTGCAATCTTTTGAGAGAGAGAGACTGAGAGATTTTTAGAGTGCTTTTAGAGAGAAGAATCAAGACTCCTTCTGAGAATATTCAGAACTCTTTTACTTCTTCTTTTGATTTCTTGATGCAATTTATTCAAAATATGATTTGTGTCTCACTGATTATGTCTGAGTAAACCTGCTTGTTAGGTTTAGGGTTTCTCATTAGGGATTTCATGGTTTGTTAGATTGATTGATTATTTGGATTTATTTTCTTTCTTGTTCTTCACCATACATTGTTCGTAATACTATATCTTTTATTAGTCATATGGATTTAGATCTTAGGTTTATTAATTGAAATGAGAATATAATTGATTTTTCTGACAAAAATCTTTGGTGACCAAAATTAGTTTTTGCAAAGAGATTTGAATTAGTTATTTTGTGAACAAATCTAAACTTGATTTTGTTACTGGTTTTTAACTTAGATTTTACAAAGAGATTAGGATTTTCGGTTTTAAACTTAGATAATATTTGCAGTGAGAACTGATTTATTTTATAATTGTGTTTAGAGTTTAAAAACGGTGCTTAATTGTTGAATCCTGCTTGATTAACTAATTGATCTAATTTTCCATGATTTCCTGAGTATTTCCCTAGATCTGTTTCATATTTAATTACAATATTTCTGTTTAGCATAATTAAAAGATTATTAAATATATTGTGTGAGCCTAGATTCTCTGTGGATTCAATCCCTAAATACTATAATGATCTCTTAATTTGAGAGAGTAGCTCGAGGGTAAATTTGAGCATATCAAATTTTGGCGCCAATGCTAGGGAATCTTTTGATTCAACATTAGATTAAAGTCTTTAGTTTTCTCAAAAGTATTTTTTTTTACTTTCTTATTTTACTCACACGCTTTTGTTTCTTTTCTCTTGTGTGTTTCAGATATATGCCTTCTAAGCCTAACACTAGGAAAAATCAAACAGGTCCTATTGTGAAGCTTACGAACCAAGAGTTAGGACAACTAGAGCGTGAAAGTAGAAAAGTAGCCAAGTTAGCAAAGATGGTCAATCAATCATATTGAAACCAGATGAGGCTGGAGTTTGAGGGATCAAGAGGGTCATGTGTGAAATGAGCAGGGCCAAAAACTTGTTGCTGAGTGACATGTGATTTAGGAAGAACTCGTCGTAGTCGATGAGAATGCCCGCTGCATCGATCGACGCAATAATGGAATCGATCGACGCAACCCCGAAGGCATTGACCGACGCAATGTTGGCATCGATCGATGTAATGTCAGAGATGGAGCGGATGGAGCCAATTTGGATGGTAACAACCAGCAGAATATTCAGGGCATGCGGGATAACAATGGAGAGCTTGTCAATACTCTCATAGACTTCAACAGACCAGAGTTGTTATATGAGAACCGATCCGTGATTGTACCTCCTCCATTCCCGAGAAACGATTTTGAGCTAAAGCCTGCCTACTTTGCTCTTGTTGGACAAATGCCCTTCCAGAACCTACCACATGAGAAGCCTCTAGACCATATTGAGCACATGATACAGTCACGAGCATTAAGGCGAATGGAGTCACAAAGGACTATCTCTCTTGCAAGTTATTCCCCTACTCTCTTGCTGAGGAAGCATCTCATTGGCTAAGGCAACTGAAACCAGGATCTTTGAAAACCTGGCAAGACATCAAGGTGGCCTTCCTCAATTACTTCTATGATGATGCGATGTACGATAAGCTGAGGATTAAGCTTGATACCTTTAGACAAGGACCAGCTGAATCTTACAAAGTAGCTTGGGTGAGATTCAAAGCATACCAGAGGGACTGTGCGCATCATGGCTTCTCAAAAGTACAGTTGATTAGTATCTTTTTCAGCGGTATTGACTGGAGGTATCAGATGGCTTTGGATGCTGCTAGTGATGGCAACTTCAAGACAAGGTATCCAGATGAGGCTGAACAATTGATTAAAAGGCTAGCTTCAAGCAGCAGTACTAAGAATGCGGACCTAGAGCAGAAAAGAGCGCATTCTATGATTCAAATCAGTTTGCTATGGTGAATGCTAAAATGGATATAGTGCATAACCTTCTTGTTTGAAAGAAGTCAGTCCATTTTGCTGAAGATGTTGAGATTTTTAAGCCAAAGCCAGAGACTACATAAGAAGATGTCAACTATGTATATGGAGCTGGGTATCAGGGTCAGAAGTTTGGCAATCAGCAGGGCAACAGACCTTACAGTGGGAACTCTTTAGGCTATACTCCTAAGCCGGATTACCAGAAGCAACAGCAGAACAACAGTTTCTCAAGGACCTACGGTAATTCTTCTTATCAATCTACTCCTCCACAGACTTCTGAGAGTCGAATAGAGGCTATGCTTGAGCAGATTCTTCAAGGTCAAGAGAAGTTAACAGTGGACTTCAATGGGAAGATTGATTCTGTATACACTGACCTGACTGGGAAGTTTGATGCATTAAACACTCATGCTAAGAAGCTGGAGAATCAAGTGATTTAGACTGATGGGTCTGTTAAACGACAAGAGGTTTATTCTAGGAAGAACAGAATTAAACCCCAAACATGCCTGTAATGCGATTTTGATGAAGGAAGGAGATAACAATACGGGAGTGGAGTCAGCATCGATCGACGCCACCAACCTGTATCGATCGATGCAACCACCATCAAGCGTCGATCGATGCTCCAAATAGCTTCGGTTTCTGTTCCAGTTCTACCATCTGATTCAGTACAAGCTTATAAGCCTAAGGTTCCTTTTCCTAAGCCTATGAGAACCAAACAGGAGCTTGAGGAAGCTAGATGCAAGGCTATGATGGACAAGGTGATGATTGAGATGCCTTTGATTGATGCAATCAATTTTTCTCCTGGGATTAAGTGATATGTGAAGAGAATGGTTACTAATGGTTTGAACCATGAGGAAGGAGCTTTGCTAACCAAGGACATTGGTGAAATTCTGCTGAAATAGCCCCCACAAAGGAAGAAACAGAGGAAATAGACAGTGGTTATCTCTAAGAAATTGAGTGCACTGATTCAAGAGTAGGATTGCATAGAAGTTACCAGATCATGGAAGTTTTTTGTTAGATTGCTCTATCTCCACAAGAAGGTTTCGTCACTCTCTTTGCGATTTTGGCTCTATTATCAATTTAATGCCACATATTGTTGCTATGAGACTTGGGATGATAGATTTCAAGCCAACTAAGCTCTCTTATCTTAGTTGATCAATCTAGAAGGATTCCTGAAGGTTTCTTAGAAGATATTCCGATTAAGATTGGAGATTGCATGATTCCCACTGACTTTGTGGTGCTGGAATATGACAAAGAGCCTAGTGATCCTCTCATTGTAGGACGCTCATTCTTGGCTACAGCTGGTGCCATCATTGATGTTAACAAGGGACACATAGCACTGAATATGGATGATTTGGTTGTGAACTTTGAGATGGATAAGCAGAGGAAGGCCCCCACTATTGATGGTCAAACATTTTCTGTGGAGATTTTTTCTCATGATGATATGATCACAAAGCTTCATGAGGACATCATTTATGGTTTTGTTAAGGAGCTTGAGACTATTGAGAAGAGTGATGAGGTAAGGTGCAAAGAAGACGTTGAAACACGAGCTGCAGACTCTGTATCAATTGATGCAGCTATTGCATCGATCGACACACTTCCACGAGAACGTTAGGACTTGTCCATAACCGAAGATTCTCGAGTTGATTCCTTAGCTGCAAGTCCTAGACCAGTTTTAAAGCTGAAATCTCACCATTCCACAGTCTAGAATCCACAGGTAAAGCAAAGGTATTGTAGTGACCCGTCGTGCTAAGGGCATAAATCCCAAGTTAAAAATTTGTCGGACAAAGGGAGTTGGAATGATAGCGAAGGCGAAGTAAAGAAGATCTGTCGATACACTTGTGTGGAAATGTTGAACAATCGAAAAATGGTACCGAGAGGCTAATGTATTGGACTGTAATGAGAGGCTAGCGTACTTGTCCGAGAGACGAGTATTCGCGGTACCATTGACCGTACCATTGACCGCATTGACTAAACCTTGCCCAAACTTTCAGAGGACACTAGTGGAAAGGAAATCCACTAGAAATTATTTTAATGAGATTTATGGAGTCAGTGGGAAGGAGAAAGAATTACAAATATTTATTCCAGTGATTTGGATAGTGGAAATATTTTATTCCATTATTGTGGTAGTGGGATTATTTTAATCAGTGGAGTCTATTAGTGGAACACTAAGTGATTTTTTTTAATCACTTTGGAGACAAGTGTGAGGTGAAGCTTCTAAAATTGCCACTTGTTCGCCATGCAAAGAGAGAGCCGCATGTCCAGCCACTTGTCCACAGCCAAAATCACACCATTTCCACTATTAATAGGACCCATTAGTGTACTTTGAGGAAGATTTTTGTTTTCCCTTCTAAGTTAGAGAGAAACAGAGAGCTCGAGAATTTAAGAGAGAGAGAGGGTGAGTTAGCTCAAGGAAGATAATTTTCAAAGTGCTGCCATTTTAGGATCATTGTGAGGAGTTTCTGCGGAGTAGCTGTAGGAATTTTAGTAAATCTTCCTTCAGCTAGGCCAAGGTGAGTTTCGATGGCGACATCCACAATTTGTTACCATGAGATTGTGCATATTAAGAGATGTTCGATAACATTGAGCAACAATGAGGAGAGGAGGTGAGGACTAAATTTGAGAAGTATTGGGATAGCATCATTAATATGAATCCACTTGTTTGATCCAAGGAACAAGATGCATATTTTTGGTCTCTGCTTTGATAAGCTCTATGGGAAGGATAATGTAGAGAGTAGTCATATGAGAAATTCAATTAGGAAACTGATGAAGAAGTTGTATGAAGAGTATGTGCAGCGATTCAGTTCCAACTCTCAAGCTGAAAGTACAAGAATCCGCACTAAGAATGTGGCTAACATAACTCAGCTTTTTGAAGATGATGATGATGACTTGGAAAGCAGGGATTCTTTGTATGAATAGATGGAATTATAGACAATAATGAAGAATTTACAAGTGAGCTTAACATTTACTGAATGGAAAATCGTTTGCCATGAAAGAAAAACACTTCGAGAATGGATTTTGATATCTTATCATGGTGGAGACGCAACAGTTATAAGTTTCCAACATTGTCAGAACTTGTAAATGATGTGCTTGACATTCAAGTGTCGTATGTGGCTTCAGACTCGACATTCAGTATAATTGGAA
The DNA here is from genome assembly GCA_023657505.1 of Camelina hispida. NCBI lineage: Eukaryota > Viridiplantae > Streptophyta > Magnoliopsida > Brassicales > Brassicaceae > Camelina > Camelina hispida. The sequence continues at coordinate 26,361,992 of CP094637.1, forward strand.
GGATTTTGGATCCTTTCCAGAGTTTCCTATCTCCTCACATGGTTGAAGCTCTCATATGTACACAACAATGGCTGAGAAATACCATTCAGACAGAGAAGCTTGCAAGTTGGTTCAGATGTTAGAAAAGCTGGACTTTCATGAGTCTTTGGATAAGCAAGTTTGATGTTTGTCAATCTTTCTTAAGTCTTATGATTTATAAGTTACGGCTAGACTACTTATATTTAATTGTTGTAACCAATACGGTGGCAGATGTTGATGGATGATGTTGATGGAGGCATGGACTTACGAATGTTAAGTAGTTATTTTGGTACTTGAATTGAGTAATAGTACTTGACTAATTGGTAATGACTTGATTTGTTTTTTTGTTTTGAATATTTTGCATGTGATTCAAGTTTTTTTTGTGGCTAATGATGAACTCATGATGACTATTTTGAGTAGAATCGATATAATTGCAGTTTCAAATGATGAAATACATGTTTTTGGTTAAATTTGGTAAGTTGTTCAAAGCCTAATTACCCAAAACCCAAACCAAATCAAACCAAAATCAGTTTTGGGGTTTTTTGAACATATTTCTAGATAATCTAATAACCAAAAACCCAAAATACCCGACCCGACTCAACTCGGATACACGAATTGCATGCCTTAAAAAAAATAGACCTAGTTTTCTTTTTTCTCTTGAGCTACAACAGCCGGTAAAAAATGTAGATCTGAGGCCCGATCGCGGTAGCTGGCCTAGCACCGGTTCCGACCTCCCTTTCTTAGGCCATAAGCTTTTGCTTCTCTTTTTCTTTGCTCAAGACAGCTTGGTCTCTATCTCTCTTGTTAGCCCAAGTCAGTACCTCTCTCCCTCTCTCTCTCTCTCCTTTGCTTCAATGTTGTAGATATAGAACTAGGGTATAGGTACTAACAAGCATAACCAACAGAAACTGAATCTGAGTTTTGTTTAAGCTATCTTTAGCAACATATACGGGATAAGAGTTCAGCAGGTTTATGGGTCATGTACTAGCTTTCACGTCTGTTCTAGCACTTTATTGTTGTTAGAGGAGAAAGGGTATAATGTCAAATGAAACAGATTTATTATTTATATTTGGTTTTCTTTGGTTACAGACCTTTGATTTTAGGTCTGAAACATGTTCTGGAAACTTCAGAGCAAAATCTTGCCATTGATATAAAGATAGTCATCTGGTTCCATTTGGTTTGATGGGAAATTTCTTCCAATGTCTACTGTTCACAGGGTTGTCATTATGGTTCTGTGTTGGGAATTTGGTCATATTTGTAAAACCGTAAACCTAAATTAAAATATGTTTTTTTCTGTGGCTTTGTATGTCTATTTTGAATCTTTACACCAAATTCCATAATTTTATGGGTTGTTTTGGCACTCGGTTTGTACTTTGCATCAATACAGACGAATTTAGTAGCTTTATGGCTTCATTTCCTCTGTTTAAGTAATTGGAAAGTGAAAAGCTTCTAATTTTGAATCCATATATGTGAATGAAGTCATACGGACTGTATGATACACTATATGGTTATCAAATTGATGGTTACTTGGTTTAAAGTTTCTGCCTTTCCATTGGGAGTTTATCGTATACATTTTGTCTTCTTGATTCTTGTAAAGGTATGACAATTTAAAAGATTTCTCACTTTGTTTAACACTTGTTTGTTTGGCTTTTGATGATTTCTCAGGTTACAATGAAATTCTTTTGAGAACGAAGATGGAAAGTGGAAAGATGGTAATCTCATATAGCATCTATGACTACGCTGTCCATGAGTTTAGGAAGTTGAATCATGTTGTCCTTTGGACAAACCTATCAACCAAGGGGAAGCCTATAGCCTAGACCAGAAGAAGCTTAGCACGTTGATGAGACCATCCATACTCTTTGGTTCTCGATGCTAAATGTATTTTGTTTTAGTGTCCTTTGTGTGTATATAAAAACATTGGCTTTTTTCTCTTTGTTCTGTCAAATGATTTTTTCTTCCAAATCAAACACATGAGCAATCAAACAAATGATTTTTTTCCCAACCGCATTCACTTCATAGTAATCGTCAGTAGTAGAGATCTCCACTTTATGGTAATCCTCAGTTGTAGAGATATCCTCTTTCTCCCTTGAATCATAGCACTCTTCTGGTATTGAAAACGGCACACTCTTTGCTCACAATTTGTATAAATTCACCTCACAAACCCTTATATCCAACTTGAAATCATCATACATCATATCAAGAATCTCTTCATAAAAATTTGTCTAGTAAGACCTAACACCCTACAACCTCTTTTTTCATCCACTCTAAACAACTAACGGTTGCTAGAAGATAACCACTTCCCACATAACAAAGGATCTCCACCATTTATCCAGAAAATTTGGGAAAATTATGGATACACTGGTTTCCTGTAGGGAATGAAGACGACAGTCCTTCGAGTTATTAGTTTTCTCTTTAGGGCAATTTTGTCTTTTCACCATTTAGGGAACTCCATTTAACCTACAAAAAAACTTGTTAACTATGACCTAAATCAACTACTAATTACTAACTCTATCACCACACCAAACACTAAGCCTACAAATTTTAAGGTATTTTAGTAAGTGTTAACTCTATCACAACATAATTCAAAAACTCTATTCTCAACAATAACTTTATCAGCAATATGAAACATGTATATTTGTGTGGTGAATGGTGAATGTGTGTGAAAGTGTATGATATGGAATGATGGTGGGTGTTTCAATTCCCCTTATGCAGTTGCAGTATAAGAGGTATCAATCCAGTCTGAGTGCTTGTGAACAATCAAGATATGCATATGAATCTAAGTCAAGCCAAGTGTGATGATTGTTTGTCACTAACAATCCTAAGATGAAAATGTAAAAAGCAGAAAATAAACTACAAGAACTAAGAACTAGATGCAAATAAAACAGAATGATTATGATCTAAGAACAGAAATAGAAACTGTAAACACTAGATAAGAACTAATGCAAGACAAGTAATGAACTAGATGCTAAGTGAATGCAATGGAAATTAAACAGGACTGAAACAAAACAAACACAAAACATAAACAAGAAATCTGGGGAGGAGCTCGATCAGCACTCGACCGAGTGTAGGTCGAGTGGGTGGTCGAGTTGGACAAATGCGGGAAAACAGAGAAATGCAATAAAAAAAAGAGTAAAGCAAACAAAGATCAAACAGCAAGCAAATAACAAGATTGAGACTTTAAAATCAATAAACAAAGAAGGTTCCTGAGGATGGATTCATGGGATAAACTAATCATTGTGGTAATCTAACTTGATCAACAAATCTCAAGCAATGCTATGAGCTGACCTCTAGACATACTAATCTAAGACAAGTCTCTCCCACTCTCATGGTCAAGAGACAATCAAACCTATGCAATCCTAGACTTGCTCTCACAATGAAAAGAATCTACACAAGCAGACATTAAACAATACATCTCAAACCAAACAAGACCTCTAATCTCTTAGCAAGCCTAATGGTAAGCTCTAGATCTAGCCTTATCTATGCTTTCTAAACATTGGTGTGATGCTAAAAAGTTTGAGATCAGATCCTACCCTCTCAGATATAGAATCAGCATTAAGAACATCTAGCCTAGAAGAGATCTACAACAATCAAGCTTGATCAAATCATATATACCACAAGATCAATCTATCCTAACCCATCCTCAAGATCCTAAGAAGACTACTCACAACATGACATGATCAAACAAGTCATAAACCCAGAAATTATTGAAACTTGCATATTCAGAAAGATAAAACAAAGATCTACAATTTTGATGAAGGAATGAAACTCAAATTCTCAATATTAAGAAAGTTATTCAACCAACAATATTGAAGAATCTTATGAGTTTTCTTAAACAAGTACCAAATCTCCAAAGAAAATAAAAAGCAAAAGGAACAAATCCTAAAAAGGTAAAAACTAGGTTTCTGAAAAGCTGGAATAGAATCTAGATATTTTTGGTGGCTGCAGTACAAGGATTTTTATAGTGGGGAAGGTGGAAGCCCTAAAAATAGGAAAAGTCAAAGTGGTCAACGGATCGGTCAACTCGACCAGTGCTCGGTCGAGTGACCGGTCGAGCTGGCTTCCCTTGTGCAACTCCACTCGGTCGAGTCCATCTCCCACTCGGTCGAGTGCTTGGTCGAGCTGGACTCCGGATCTTGGTTCTTCAGCCTTAACTTCCTTGTTTCCTCCTCATGACTGCTTCACATCTCTTCTCCTTTGCTTCCATGCTCCTTAAGCTCCAAAATCACCTGTTTATGCATGAAAAGATGCAAATGCCATGCAACTACACTCTAATGCATGATTGGTCCTAAAGCTACACAAAAGTGGTGAAAATGGATAGAAAAAGATGCAAAAGATGTGAATAAACTAAGGGAAAACATGGTAAAATATATGAACATCAACACCCCCAAACTTAGTCTTTGCTTGCCCTCAAGCAAATAAACAAGACATAAGAAGGTAGATGAGGTTTAAAAAATAGGATCATAACTCCTAAAGCTTGCAAATAGACCAGCTAGAATCAATGTCCAAGTTACTAGTACTAAGATGCAAGGTGAATAGCTATACTTAAAAACTTTAGACAAGCACATCACAACCTTTATTGATTTGAGCCTTAGATATTCACATGCATTCAAATCAACCATTTCCTTTAACATTCATTAATCAAGAACATGAATCAATTATATGCAATGCTTAAACTCATTTGGCTTGGTAATAAAAGGTTTTGAGACAATGATGGTCTCTTTTCAGAGTGGGGCTTGTCAATATCAAGGTTCTCTCATAAAAAATAGATTGAGCTTTAGAAGAATGCTAAAGGTAAGAACACTTAGACACATACAAGAACAAAACCTTGTCTACCCAAAGGTACCCAAAGTGTTTATCCTAACAATCTAAACCCAAATGATCCTAGTGCTACCCTTTAACTTCTTCTTTTCTCTTTAACCCTTTTCTCTTTTGGTTTTCAAGTCTTAGGAGAGGTTTCTTATTTGATCTTTCTAGTGGAATGGGGAATTCTTAATAAATGCTATGGTTCTCTTTTCTTCTTATTCTTAAGACATATAAGCTTTTTGCTAAACTGCTCTTTGCTTTCTTTTCTTTTCTTTAACTAGAACCATCTTAGATAACAACTTTCACTTCCCATCCTTTCACTAGACTTTTAGCTTTTTGCTTAAACACATTCCTCTCCTAAAGACTCTACCCTTTTTCTTTCTCATTTCTTTCTTTTCTTTTTATAACAGCCAAGTCCCAAACCCAACAAGTGAACCACCTAGTCCTATCTAGTTTGGAAAATGCAAACTAGAACTACACAAGGTCTTACTCTTGTCAGTTCAAACCTAACACTTTCTACCAAGCTCAATCCCAAAAATAGGCCTCACACACACAAGAATAAACAAGGCTTGAAAGAAGGTTTGGTTAAGGGGTAGGGGAACTGATTTAAAAGTGAAATTAGCTACTTGGATCAACAAGAGTGGTAAAAAGGAGAAAGATGATCCAAATATGTATATGGTATCCATGAGTTTAAAGCAATGCACAAATTGATAATTACAAGTCAATATTAGTTTCTTATAAGTAGGAAATAGAATCAAATCACAATATGCTTCAATTTAGACCAAATGCAATGCAGGAATTCAAGGCTTGGTTCAGTCTTATGCTTCTAACCACTCAACTAGCATCAAAGTACTATTAACTTGGGCATTGATCCTAGTCTAGTGAATAAAACAAGCTAACAAGGAAAAACTCAATATAGATCCCTAATGCAAACAGTCTTATATGCTAAACAAATCACTTTACATATGCAATGCAAACTACATGAACACTCTTTTTCTAAGGATTTTTGCAAAATATTTTCAAATTTTTATGGTTTTCTATGCCTTAGATGAAATGCAAGTACTATCATGATGATGATAAAAATTTGAAATAAGAAAACAAAACAAAACATCAAATGCGATCTAGAACCCTCCCCCAAACTTAAATCACACAGTCCTCTGTGTGAAAGAAATTGGTAAGAGGATTCAAGACTTAGAAACAAACAAAACACAACATCAAATGCAATGATATAAACAATGGTAAGGTGATGATGGTACCTTAGGGATTGTGGAAGAAGTTGTCCACATCCATCTGCATGCTATCATAGGAGTAGTTGGGGTCTTCCTGGTGGCTTGGAGATGGGCTTTGGGGCAGCTCGACTATGCCAATCGAGCTTGACTCGGTCGAGTGCCAGTTCGAGTGGGGGGGGGTCGAGCTGGGTTGCGAGTGTCCAAATCTTGAGTCTGGTACTACTGGTACTGCTGATAGAGTGCTGGATCCATAAAGTACTGGGGTGGGATGGGTGGGTAATGTTGATAACCTGGATAAGCAGCTGGAGGTGGGAAGCCATAGGGTGGTCTGGGAAGGTGCTCGGCCGAGTGCATTGGAGGTGCTCAGTCGAGTGAGTGCTCGAGTGACCCGGTCGAGTGCCTCGAAAACTGATGTTCTCGGGTACTTGAGCTCCTTTTCCTCTGATTTGGCTCATACATTGAAGCCCTAGCTGGTTCCACAGGATTCACAACCCTTGAAAGTGCTCTAGTTGAGCTGCTTCTCCTCAAAGGGCTTGAATGTTGGCTAGGAGATGAGTTTCCACTCTTCAGTTCAGCAATCTCCTTCTTCAAGCCTTTGATAGACTTAGCCATGTTGGTTACCTTCTTCTTCAGCTTATCAAACCTCTTCCCATTCCACTTGTTCCATCTTTGCAAGAGAGTCATTCTCTTTGCATTCTCCCTTACTCCTCTACTATCTCTTGGATTTGGCTCATAATCTTCAAAGTAGAACTGCTCCTCTCCATCAGCTACTTGTGCATTCCCAGCTTCCTCAACTCTTTGTTGAATCACTCCATCAAACCAATGCTCCTCAGCTGGCCAAAAATCAATGTTGGCTCCTTCTTGAATGGTAGTGAGCTCTTGGTTAGGCAAAATGAGTTGCTTTTTCCCAAGTGTTGGAAGCTCAAAGTTGAATATATGGTTTCCTTGATGCATCTCCTTGGCTAGGATGAGAGTGGAGGTGAGGTAGCTTGAGTCAACCCATCTTGGTAAGACCTTTTCTCCTCTAAGTTGGATGTCAGCAGCTTGAAGGATTGGAGTGATGATGCCTCCAATGGTAAGTGCTCCTCTTGACCCCTTGTTCTCAAGCTTGCCTACCCAACTCCTCAAATAAATCATATGATCTATTAGCACCATTCCAAGATCAGTTTCAACAGTGCTACCAAGGATGATGGTTCCATTTCTTGCTTGAAGAAGAACTCCATTAAGGGCCAAGTCAATCATCTTCAGCTCCCCCTCATTGATGTTTCCAGTCTCCTTTCTTGCAAAGAAAGTATTGGCAAGAGCCTTGAGGAAATACCTTAGGACTGGACTCCTTATTCTTGAGCTCTTGGAGTTGGAAGATGAATAATATTTGTTGTCCCCAATGGTCTCCCATACAGCATACAACTCCTCTCTTGGAACCATCAAACTCCTATGGCTCCCAATCTCAAATCCAAACACCTCAGCCAGCTTCTTCAATGAAAGTTCATGCTTCTTCCCCTTGATGGTGAATGAGATGTGACCAGCTCCATGTTCAGCACTCTTCCTCAAGTGTTGGTGTAGCTTGACAGTGGCTAGGAACTCACAGCTTTCCTCTCTATAGCCTTCCATGCAAAGCCCCATGAACTTGGTGAGGCTGCTCTTCTCAAAAAGACATGCCACATCTTCATCAATAGCAAGCTTCTCCATGGTCTCCTTGTGAGGATATCTAGTTCCCAGGAACTCCATTCTCATAAAAGCATCATACAGCTGCTTCTTTGACAGCCCACAAGATTCAGCCTCTCCATCATCCCTCAATTCTTCTTCTTCACTCATCTCTTCACTTTCACTCTCACTTTCTTCTTGCTCCACTTCAACTGCTGGCCTCTTCCCTTTGTTTCTGTATCCCCTTATCATCTCAACAATTGTGGGCTCCCTTTCCTCCTCACTCTCAGTCCTCTCAGGATCCTCCACAATTGGCTTTTTCCTGAGACTCGGCACCTGGCTCGACCGACTGCTCGACCCATCACTCGGTCGAGTGGTCGATCGAGTGACCCGTCGAGTGGCTCTCCTAGCTTCACCTCTTGGTTCAAGATCAGCATCACGACGTTCCATGGAGCTTGCAGCGGTTTTGTGGGACTTCTTGGTGATCTTAGAAGACATTTTCAAAAGAAACTGAAGGGAAATAGACTCAAAGCTCAAAGTTAATATGTTAGTGACCCAAAAACTTGAAAGAACAAAGCTAGAGCAAGAGATGAACTTTGAGAGAGATTTAAAGCTTGAATTTAAATGTTTTGAGCAAATGAGCAAGTGTGAGAAGTTTAGGATCGAGCAAGAGCTATTTAAAGAAGCCTAGGAGACAAGAAAACAAGGTAGGAGCGTCCTTACATTTCAAATTTGAATTGGGAATCTTTGACTTGCTTTTTGGCTGCCACTCGACCCCACCACTCGACCAGCACGTGGTCGAGCTCCTTGACCAAATTTGAAATTTCGAAAATTTTCTCCTTGTTCTTCCCTCCACTCGATCGTTCTAGAAGAATGGGAATCGAATGGGCCTCAATTACTATCCAGCTCGGCCGAGTACCTCTTGTTTTGTGGTCGAGTGGGCCTGCGAACCTTCTTCTTCATGTCCACATTTCTCCTTAACCAACTTTATTCTCATTGAAAAGCCTGTCCAGCAAAAACATAAAAGAAAACACATCAAAACTACTAAGAAAATAAACCATATGTACAAGGGATACCTTAGGGACTTCCTCCCTAGTGAGCTTGTTTAAAGTCACTAAGCTTGACTTTGGTTCCCTTCTTAACTTTGGTTCAAATACCAAGGAGGTGATGAAATCCTCCCTGGAACCTCCTGATCACTGTGAAGTTGATCCTTAATCACCTCACTCTTAACACTCAAACCATATTTCTTCTTAAATTTGAGCCTTGGCCTTGCCTTCCTCAAAGACCTCTTGTTCAGCTTGACTTGAAGATCCTCAACCATACTTGTCAACTCTTGGACTGACCTCTTAAGCTTCTCAACAGAATCCTCTTGAAGTGGGAACTCAGCCTTAGGGTCTCCTTCATCCTTGAACACCTCATGATCAACTTTCTCCTTGATAGTGAAGGGTTGATCATCAATGGTAGGCAGGTTGGTTGGGTTATAGATGTTGAACTTCATGACCACATCTTCAGCAATGTTCAAGGTCACAAGACCTTCCTTGACATCAATGACTGCTCCAACAGTAGCTAAGAATGGCCTCCCTAGCAAAATTGGATCCTCAGGCTCCTTGTCCATCTCTATCACCACAAAGTCAGTGTGAATCCTTGCTTTCCCTATCTTGAGTGGGACATTCTCCAATCTGCCTACTACCTCTCTATTTGTCCCATCAGCTAGAAGCACATGGAGATTGGTAGATTTGAAATCAGTTCTTCCAAGCTTTTGGGCTATGGAGTAAGGCATGACACTTGTTGAAGCTCCCAAATCACAAAGACATTGGTTGTAGTGAAGATAGCTGATTGTGCAGGGTAGATAGAAAGGTCCTGGATCACTGAGCTTTACTTGAATGATCACTCCTACAAGGTTCTCAAGATCCTTCTCATCTTGAGCTTCAGCCCTCTTACTAGACAAATCAAGCAAAACAATTTTGTAGAGAGGGTAAGGCTCATACTGTTGTAGGGCAGGTCCTCTCTCCTCTTCTTGGTAAGCTATTATGATCTCTTGAATGGCTGACACTTGTTCCTCTTTCTTAACCAAAGCTTCTTCTTTCAAAACCCTCTCTTCCTCTTGTTGCTTAGCCAACAATGCCTTTTTCTCAATTATTTCCCTTAACTCCTTGATCTTCTGTGCTTTGAAACGCCCAGGGAATGGTAGTGGAGGCTTGTAAACAGGAGGAATGTACTTAGCAGGCTTGACAGCTTCGGAGTCTTCAGCTCGATCGACCACTCGAGCATGCACTCGATCGAGTGTGTGGTCGAGCTCCTGGTCGAGTTCTCCTGCGAGTTCCTGTTTACTTGCACAGATGTCACTTGGGGCTTCAGTAACTGATGAATTCCCCCAAACTTGGACTTCACTGTCCACAGTGACTTCTTCCTCTTGAAGTAGAATGGCTTTGGCTGTGAACTCCCTTGGATTTTGAACAGCTTTGCCAGGGAGTTGGTTGGGTTTTGGAGCTGAAGAAGAGGCTATGTTGCTCTCCATATACTTTACTCTAGAGTTAAGACCTTCAAACTTCATGTTCAGGTCATTGTACTGGGATGTAAGCCTTTGGTTCAGTTCAGCAAACTGCTCTCCTCAATCTTCCCTTGGGTTTGACCAATCAACAGCTGCTGTATCATAGCTCTAAGGTCTTGTTCTTGGCCCTGGTTAGTCTGAAATCCTGGTGGGGGACACATCTGGGGCTGGAACACCTGTTGCTGTTGTTTGGGGATATAGTTTTGAAACCCTTGAGACTGTTGAAGCTGTTGAGGAGGGTAGACTTGATCTTGTGGATTAGCCACATTGGTGCTCCTATAAGATAGGTTGTTGTTCTTGAAACCACCTTGATTGTTGCCCTTGAATCCACCTTGGTTTTGCATATAGCAAAGCTCAGCATACTCATTCTCCCCCTCTTGAACTGGAGCTTCTTCTTCACTAATGAAGTGAACAGACTTGGACTGGCTGAGGAGTATCTTGTCAAGTTTCTCATTGACCATCTTCAAATCCTTCTTGTACTTGTCCTCTTGATCAGTTGAGGAACTCCTTATGGTCCTATCATAATCTTCATTATAATTACCATATGACTGAGCAAGATTCTCAACCAATTCCCAGCCTTCATCCACATGCTTGTTGAGGAAGTTCCCATTGGAAGCTGTGTCAAGAAGCATCCTGAACTTTGGAAGGACTCCTCTATAAAGTGTGCTTAACAATGACTCCATACTGAATCCATGATGAGGGCACTGAGTTTGATAACCCTTGAATCTCTCCCAAGCTTCACAAAAGCTTTCATTGTTCCTTTGAGCAAATCCAGAGATCTCATTTCTCAATCTAGCAGTCCTAGCATTGGAGAAGAATTTGGCCAGGAAAGCCTTCTTACACTGATCCCAAGTAGTGATAGCACCAGTAGGCAGAGTCTTTTCTCACAAATGAGCCTTGTCCCCAAGAGAGAAAGGGAACAACCTCAGTTTGAAACCATCTTCACTTACTCCATTTATCTTTGTTAGGCCACAGATTCTGTCAAACTCATCAAGATGATCAAGTGGATCCTCCATAGGCAATCCATGAAACTTATTTGCTTGAATCATTGAGATCAATCCACTCTTGATCTCAAAGTTATTGTTGGCAACTGTTGGTGGCACAATGCCAGCTCTTTGGTTGTGAGTGTTAGGTGCATCTCCAGCACCAATATTCCTTGGTCTTTGAACTTGATCCTGATGATCCATGGCTACTGGAACCTCCTGTTGTTGCTGAACAACTCTCCTTTTCTTTGATCCCACACCCTTGGTCAACTTGTTGATGCTGTCACTATGCCTAACAAGATTATCCTTTCCTTTGGACCTTGTGTGCATCAACTTTCACAAGCGATTTTTCCCGAGCAAGCGACTGAGCACAGGCTCTAGTAGGAAGGTAGGGCAACTGGAAAAAGAGGCGAACAGAGATCCGGGGTCTGGCTCGATCAACTGCTCGATCTCCACTCGTTCGAGTGGTGGTCGAGTGGTACCTGAAATGGAACTTCAACCCCAAACACAAGATTCAAGTGCAGAAACTTCACAAATGCAAAAAAAAAGAACTTAATCTTAGACTAATATGGATCCTAAATTTCACAAAAACTAACTCAAACAGGCAACGGCGCCAAATTGAAACATGTCTATTTGTGTGGTGAATGGTGAATGTATGTGAAAGTGTATGATATGGAATGATGGTGGGTGTTTCAATTCCCCTTATGCAGTTGCAGTATAAGAGGTATCAATCCAGTCTGAGTGCTTGTGAACAATCAAGATATGCATATGAATCTATGTCAAGCCAAGTGTGATGATTGTTTGTCACTAACAATCCTAAGATGAAAATGTAAAAAGCAGAAAATAAACTACAAGAACTAATAACTAGATGCAAATAAAACAGAATGATTATGATCTAAGAACAGAAATAGAAACTGTAAACACTAGATAAGAACTAATGCAAGACAAGTAATGAACTAGATGCTAAGTGAATGCAATGGAAATTAAACAGGACTGAAACAAAACAAACACAAAACATAAACAAGAAATCTGGGGAGGAGCTCGATCAGCACTCGACCGAGTGTAGGTCGAGTGGGTGGTCGAGTTGGACAAATCCGGGAAAACAGAGCAATGCAATAAAAACAGAGTAAAGCAAACACAGATCAAACAGCAAGCAAATAACAAGATTGAGACTTTAAAATCAATAAACAAAGAAGGTTCCTGAGGATGGATTCATGGGATAAACTAATCATTGTGGTAATCTAACTTGATCAACAAATCTCAAGCAATGCTATGAGCTGACCTCTAGACATACTAATCTAAGACAAGTCTCTCCCACTCTCATGGTCAAGAGACAATCAAACCTATGCAATCCTAGACTTGCTCTCACAATGAAAAGAATCTACACAAGCAGGCATTAAGCAATACATCTCAAACCAAACAAGACCTCTAATCTCTTAGCAAGCCTAATGGTAAGCTCTAGATCTAGCCTTATCTATGCTTTCTAAACATTGGTGTGATGCTAAAAAGCTTGAGATCAGATCCTACCCTCTCAGATATAGAATCAGCATTAAGAACATCTAGCCTAGAAGAGATCTACAACAATCAAGCTTGATCAAATCAGATATACCACAAGATCAATCTATCCTAACCCATCCTCAAGATCCTAAGAAGACTACTCACAACAAGACATGATCAAACAAGTCATAAACCCAGAAATTATTGAAACTTGCATATTTAGAAAGATAAAACAAAGATCTACAATTTTGATGAATGAATGAAACTCAAATTCTCAATATTAAGAAAGTTATTCAACCAACAATATTGAAGAATCTTATGAGTTTTCTTAAACAAGTACCAAATCTCCAAAGAAAATAAAAAGCAAAAGGAATAAATCCTAAAAAGGTAAAAACTAGGTTTCTGAAAAGCTGGAATAGAATCTAGATATTTTTGGTGGCTGCAATACAAGGGTTTTTATAGTGGGGAAGGTGGAAGCCCTAAAAATAGGAAAAGTCAAAGTGGTCAACTGATCGGTCAACTCGACCAGTGCTCGGTCGAGTGACCGGTTGAGCTGGCTTCCCTGGTGCAACTCCACTCGGTCGAGTCCATCTCCCACTCGGTCGAGTGCTTGGTCGAGCTGGACTCCGGATCTTGGTTCTTCAGCCTTAACTTCCTTGTTTCCTCCTCATGACTACTTCACATCTCTTCTCCTTTGCTTCCCATGCTCCTTAAGCTCCAAAATCACCTGTTTATGCATGAAAATATGCAAATGCAATGCAACTACACTCTAATGCATGATTGGTCCTAAAGCTACACAAAAGTGGTGAAAATGGATAAAAAAAGATGCAAAAGATGTGAATAAACTATGGGAAAACATGGTAAAATATATGAACATCACAATACTAACTCTGCTGTCACTACTTATTAGTCTGCCGTATAACTCTTTTCTACCTTCTTACTCTACCACCACTACAATTAATTCTATCGTCTATATCTATTTCGCTCATAACTATAAGAATATTTTTCTTACTTACTCTACCACCACTAAAGTTATGTCTACGGCTGGTACTTACTCTACTCCATAACTCTACGGGTTTTACTAACTCTACCATAACTATTCATATCTCTCCCGCGTAACTCTAATAGTTTTTAACTCTCACATATAACTATATCTCTACCGTCACTCTACTTCAGTCTACCGCATTACTCTCAGAAAATCCATAAATGTATTTACTAACTCTACCAATCTCATCTAACTCTACCGTCATGAAAATGGTAAATTTATGGATTGGCGGGACATTTTCTCTCCAAAAACAGCTTCACTTTAACTCTCTTTCCTATGTGGCTTTTAATTACGATGTCATGTTTCATAATTCTTTTTTTCTAATACATGGTTCTAAGGAAGAATTTGCCATTAAAAGCCAAACCTGCTTACCCAAAAACTAATAATAAACCACAATTTATGTCATAGTCTACTAAACTTCCCTTTTCTTATGCTTGAGTTTTGATTTCAAAAAATAAATTTTTACCTACCCATTCATTGCTTTCCATACTTTTTACAAGTCATGTGAAGAAGATAAAACTTGTTAGGAAAACATTTCTTGCCGTTCCAACAAACAAAAAATCCTTCAAGTAAAAAAAAATCTTATATATAATAGTACAGTTTTCTCTCATTTGAGAGCATCCACATCCGCAGCATAAATATTATTTTGAACTCTCAAATATAATTTATTTAGTCTAGTTGATATAAGCTCTTTTGAACAGATTGAGTATGATGAAATTAAATCAAAGAACTGGAGAGAAACGTCGTCGTCATCTTGCAGATCATCTCTCCGGAAGATTTTTTAAAACAAATTTGTTATTCTGAGCCAGGTCTGAATTAACTTTTCTTAGAGAGAGAGAGAGAGAGAGAGAGAGAGACTTGTGTAGTGTTTTTCCAATTATGCTTCTCTGAACTTTTTCTTTGTCAAGGTCCCACATTTGGGTAAGATTTTTTTTTCCTTTCTATTTCGCTATTGATTTTGGCCTCATAATGGTGTTTTTAGTTGAGACTCAAACCTTAACTATGATACCTCCTGATTGCAATCTTGAAATAGAAAATAAAAGTTTTTTTTTATTGTGTTTGTGTATTAACGGAGATTTGTAATTCTAATTTCTCCTAATGTTAAAGTTAATCACGCGAGGGTTTTAATTTGAATTATGCATTTGGGTCTTTCACTTTCACTGGTAGCTTTTTTAAGAAGGGTTTTTTTTTATATTTCCTTCCATTTTTTGCTAATTTGATCAACAAATCTTGAATTTTGTACCTTTTAAACTGCTGCTTAGTTTCTACAATATGTCTATGGCACATTTTCAGTGTATGCATTTGGGTAGACTTAATGTCTGGTCTTTCAAGATTTAGTTTTGTTTTTATGTGACCATGTCTTCTTGAACATACATTTGGTAATGGCAATGTGTTGATATCAATCTCTATGATCATTCTGCCTTGTCTATAATGTTCGGATGATCATGATGTTCATTTTTTCTGTATGTAGACGATCATGGCTAATCGATACCAACTGCATGGCAAACAAAATTATGAGTCCATCGGCTGGTTCAGACCCTTGCCAAGTTGTGTGGAAAAGCAATCCTATAAGACATTGTCCAAACTATCGACACGTCACAACAATGATGTATGGTTTGGTATTTTCTAATATCATGTAACTGATTAAATATAAGCCCAATCCGTTTGTTTGTTTAGTCCAACTGAAATAATCCCATGTAAAAAAGAGGAAAAAATGTTATCCCTTCCACTCACCTCCCGTTTGTTTTTGTTCATCGACCGTTGTCTGGATATGCACCTAAAAACATGAATCATCAACAATCATCAAGCGTTATACACAAGTAAGATTCTTAAATTCATGTATTCATTTCTATTCTAAAGACCACTACTTGACTCTCATATTGTGATTGAGATTCTAAATGTTCGCTATTGAAATGAAAATTGGAAGAAATCATTGTCACTCCACCGTATGTCGATTAGCCTCTCTATAAACTACTATAAATTCTATCACACCACCCACAAGAATTCATCCTTCCATTTTGATTAAAAACACTGAAACTTTATTTTGAGAAAATTATGCCGTTGATGTTGTTGTGAATCCCAGCTGAAGCAAACTATGTTAGCTTTGATGGATTACGTCTTGGTCGTTTTTCTCTATGGCCTTGAGGATCTTATACTAGCTAGTGCATGTATTCAGTAATGTGGATCTTATTATTTGGGATGAGGCACCTATGGCACACAACCATACATTTGAAGCAGTCGGCTAATTGTTGAGAGATATTTTATCAACAGGTGCTAAAACAGCTATAAACAAAATATTTGGGGGCAAACAGTTATTCTAGGCGGATATTTTCGCCAAATGTTAGTAGTTATATGGAATGATAATTTGATTTCTGAATAGTGTAATGCTTCAGTTAAAAATAAAATTAAAAACCAGCAAAATCACTAACATAGCACCTACGTCTCGACCATCGATACGTTTTCATTATTATAAGAAAGAGTTGGTAAAGAAAAACCATCGATACTTTTTCATTATTATAAGAAAGAGTTGGTAAAGAAAAACACTATACAGTAGAACCTCTATAAATACTTTTTAAATTAATAAATTCTTTCGGTCATGCATTAGTCAGTATAAAAAATGATACTTTTTGATAAAATAATAAGATAATAATTTTTTTGGAAATTCTATGTAAAAATATGGTCCAATCAATATCATAAATTAATAATCAAATAAACTAATATATATATATATATAGTGAAATATGACTCTATTGTTGTTTGTCTATCTAAGAAAATCTAGTTAAATATAACACTATTATTATTTGCATATTCTTGAACTTGCATTTTTGTTAGAGCTCATCTTTAATTTTTTTCATTGTTATCTTCTCAAATCATATCCAAAAGTTATAGAGAATCCTAGATGCGATAATTGTTTCTTTAGTAACTGGTTCTAAATGTACCACAATATCTTCTTCGACTTCATCATTACCATGAAGGATAGTAGTAGCAATTTAAAAAAAAAATTAAAGTTCTAACATTTATAATTTTTACCTAGATAATATAGTAAACAATTGACATTTATCCTATTACGATAGCCAAGACTATAAATTAAAAAATTCTTTAAAAATGTGAATGATAACAAAAGTATCTTATTTTGTAGTAGAAATTTTTCAAAATTATGAAAATGAGAAAATGAGAAAATGTCTTCAAATATTAATATTATTATTTTATCGATAAATTAATAATTATTAATTTATCGATAAATTAAAATCTCTATAAATTAACAAAATTTCATGGTACTGATTTTATTAACTTATAGAGGTTTTACTGTATATATTACTAGATTAGGACCCGCCCGATGTGCGGGTTTATATTTTTTAAAATAAAATAATATTTAAAAGAATATAAAGTAAATATTTTAGTAATCTATCTATAAAAGTAAATAGATACACCAAGGTATCCAATGTGACATTTGGTGTAAAAAGTGTGACTCTGCGGTTGAGACTATTAATCATGTTTTCTTTGAATGTCCTTGCTCGTGTGATGTTTGGGATTTATCTCTGACTCTGGTCTCGTCAGAGGGTTTTACATATGACTCGGTGTAATAGAATTTGGATTTTGTTTTCTGGAAGGGTGCCTCTCAAAAGGGTGATCCTGATCAATTTCTTCAATTACCATGAACTTTATGGGCAATCTGGAAAGCCATAAACAAAAAAGTTTTTCAAGATTTAGAGAATGAGGCAAATGATATAATTGCTAAGGCTTTGGGCGATAAGTTAGCCTGGGAAGAGGCGCTCTCTTTTACGGCGGTCATGTCAGCTCCATCTACGTCTTCGCATGTCCATGTTTTTCACCTCATGTCTAAGACGGAGCCTCTCCCCCTACATTTGGAGTTAGAAGAGTTGTTCTGGGCCATAGAGCGGATACGTACTGTAGAAATCACTTGTCAATATTTTGAGACTGATTTTGCTGAGTTACTCACTATGTTGCAGTCGAAGATTGTTTGTCTTTCTCTAACCTGCTCGTTGAGTTTAACTCGTTGGAGTCCTTTCCACTATTCTCCATCTCCTGGATCCCACTTGCGGCAAATACGAAGGCGGATTATCTTGCATGTGCTTCGCGTTCTCTTATCTCTGAAGTTTCTTTTGTAAACCCCTTCCCTCAGGTTTATGCAACTAACTGAGGTATTTCCTTTTAATTTATTGTTTGGTTGAAAAAAAAGTAAATAGATATACTTTTAGTTAAAGAAAATAGTTGTAGATGAGTTCAAATTATTAAAATAAAATGAAATTTAACATTAATATATATTTAATTCTTTTCGTAAGTAAAAATAATGTATAAAAGTAAAGAGATAAACTTTTAGTTATAGAAAATAGTTGTTGTTTTTTATATAATACACTAATGTTTATCCATTTACAAATATACTATCAACATTACCACTAAAAATGTATTTGTACACACAAAAATATTTTACTTGTAAAATATACTCTTTAGTCTTTACTACAAACCAATAAATTTTATTTATGAACACATTAAATAACCTATTATATATCTCTTTACTTTAATATATTTATTACAAAAACACATACGTTAATCTTACATACTCATATCTTATTATATAAAGTTTGATGTCAAAATTACTCATTAACAAGATCCATTTACAAATATACTATCTACATTACCACTAAAAATGTATTTGTACACACAAAAATATTTTATAAAATATACTCTTTAGTCTTTACTACAAACCAATAAATTTTATTCATGAACACATTAAATAACCTATTATATATCTCTTTACTTTAATATTTTTATAGTTACAAAAACACATACTCATATCTTATTATATAAAGTTTGATGTCAAAATTACTCATTAACAAGATCGTGACAAGTGTCAAATATATTGATTAACAACAAGGAAAACTAACAAAATCAATATAATTTTCATTGTCAATAAATATATAGAAATATTTAACTTTTCATATTAAGATAGAGAAACTAAGATGGAAAATGGTTAAAGATGCATTATTAAATGCTCAAGGTTCCGGGTTCAAATCCCTATGGATGCATAATATGTCTACTTTGGGTCGAGTTCGGGATTGGAGTTCGGATAATATGCCATTATGCCTAGGGCTACACAAAACCATGAAAGAATAATTAACTTTAAAAAATGAGTTTGTAGGAGTGATATTTAAATGGTACTCCATGTTCTATAAGTTTTTTGGATAAAAGCATAAAGATTAATAAACAATAAATATTATCTCTTTTATAAAACTTCAACCAAAAGGAAAATATACTATATAGTTCAAATAGTCATAAATTGTTATATCAATAAAAATTGTGCATAAAAATTTGAGAAAATATTATAAAATAGAAAAAAAGCCTTAAAACTTTAAATACCTACGACTCGACCATACAGTTCTTAACTTTTTAGTTTGTAAGAGCATCTTCATCAGTCATACTCTAATAGGTGTCTTAAATACTATAATTAATTTTATCTAAAATCTCCCACTAATTTCTATTTATTTTTTTCTCTTCCATTGGTTATCTTTTACATGTGAATGTCTTGAGAATAAAAAAACACAAATATATTACATTTTTGATTCTTTGACAACAAGAAAAAAAAATCTCAAACTAGAGTTTTGATTCCAATAGAGTTTTGATTCCAACTTCCAAGTGACACCTAAAAGCTCCAGTACATGATGATCACCAAGTGGAGGACTGAGTTGCAGAGAACAAATCAGCAAAAGCTCTCTCCAGTGCCAAATCCTGCAGTTTGCAAATCTCTCTTCATCATCTTTCTTATACATGGCGGTGATTGTGTTGGTTTCTCGTTTTAATGAGCCAAGCGTCCTTTTAAGAAGAATCTCAATCTCTCTCTTCAGCTTAATTAATCAGAGAAAGAAGAGAGACCATTGGAATTCGTGGTCTACATAAATTAAGTGACATCTCTGTCAAGATCATAAATTAAGTGAGAGTAAGGCATATAAAAGAACACAAAGTGGGCTTTGATGGAACAAAGGTAACATTATCCCCTTCACGTAGCTTTTACTTTAACAACCCTTAATCCTATTTCATTCAACTTCTATCTAGCTAAAGCTCTCTCTCCATCTCAAAAAAAAAAAATCCCATCATCAATGGCTACTTCTTACCACGTCCGGTCTTGTAACTTACCAGCTCGGCTACACCCCACATGCTCTCAACCAGATTCTCCAACTTCTCAATAAGCTTCCTGCTGATAATAACAACAGTCTCTCGCTTCTCTCACATCTCTACGACTCTGTCTCTCATCTCTTTAACGACTCACCTTCTTCACTACTACTCCCTCATCACTCTTTCTTCACCAACCTTCTTGATCTCTCCCTTTTACACCTTGATTTGTGCTCCAAGCTAAGAGACATCACTTGCCGTATCAAGGATGGCCTCCGCGACCTCCGTTCTGCTTTCAGGCGGAAGAGACACAGTGGAGATTCTACCATACGCTGCCACGTCACAGCCTTTATCCGCTCTAGCCTCTAGGAAATTGGTTCACAAGGACATTGCTAAGCTACTCTTGTTGCTCAAACAAACCGGCCTTTCCTCCACGGATTTTTCTTATAGTTATGACAATTTAATTCCCAAATTCTTTTCTAGCAAGCAGTATAATTCAATCCACATCTGAATAAACAGCTTTAATGATTAAGAATCGTAAAGAAGAGAAGCAAAAACATAGGATTGGAACAACCAAGCTCAGATGAGCTGAAACACACACTTAGGCTGAAGCAATCTCTTCCTAGAGCCAAGCAAAGTAAATAATTCCTCAAAACTAAGTGCAAGTTTTAAACAATGACAAAGCATAAATACCCAAGGCAACAAAATGAAAACCCAGAAAACATAATCTAAACTAGATAAAAAGCTGAAGTAAAAACAAGTCTGAGGAATAACAAACCTTCGACTAAGGCCCTGTTCGTTTCACTAGTTAGCATTTTCATTCAAATGATCCATTCAAAAGGTTCATCCAAATGACTCATTTGAATGTCAAATGACACAACAAACTAAAATAAAAATGGTTCATTTGGATGATAAATCTGAATGGAAATGTGTTTGTTTGGTTATTCGACATTCTCATCTAAATGGATTTGATTAGAATAATGACCAAAATACCCATGTTTTGATCTAACAATTTTTTCCTCTTAATCTTAACCATATTAATTTTAAATATTGATCTAAAATATAAATACATAAATTTTCATTCAAAACCAAACAAAAACTCTAGAAATCCCAATATAAATTATTTATAACATATTTAAATAAGATATTAAACATGTTATGCCAATGTAAATTATTTGTAAATTATTTATAACAATTTTTTATATACGACCAAAAGACTTAGAATTGAAGCAGAGGAATCACTTTGGGCTTGGAATGGGAAATAATCTAGACTCATCAAAAATAAAGTATAGCAAAGAACAAAATTGTCAAGAGGGATCTAAATAAACACAAACCCATGTCTAAAAACATTCACAAGATCAAGCCAAGTTCATTGAGACATTTCATCAAACATGTGGTTTGCATCAAAAACTACAAGCTCTAGACTCATCAAACATGTGGTTTGCATCAACAAATACAAGCTCTGGACCTAAAACACTTCTAATAATAATCATTCAAACATGAACTCATTTCAAACTCTAAAGCAGTGTCACCTAAATCATAATTCTCAACTCAAAGAGAGAACAGAACAAATTTGGACAAACCCACCAGCTGAAATCGAAGGAAGCAGATGCAGAATCAAAAATTAAGTATAGCAAACAACAAATGTTACACAGAGTTCGATCAAACACCAAATCTGAGATGATCGAAGCTGTTAGAGTCTCAGAGCTGTTATTGAGAACTTACCAAAACGATGAAGCGATGATGAACAAGAGAGACAATAACACGATGAAGAGATTCTGAGATTCTGAGAGAACAAAGCTTTGTTGAAGCTTCATTGAAGCTCAGCTCTTGAGAGCTTCGTCGAAGGAGAGAGGAGAAGAAGAAGAAATAAGTAAATAA
Source organism: Camelina hispida (assembly GCA_023657505.1). Taxonomy (NCBI): domain Eukaryota; kingdom Viridiplantae; phylum Streptophyta; class Magnoliopsida; order Brassicales; family Brassicaceae; genus Camelina; species Camelina hispida. Next base: position 26,383,772 of record CP094637.1, read on the forward strand.
AATATTTTTGGGTTGATGTAATTCTTTGATTTTCTTCAAGGTATTTTTGACAATTTCAAATTTTGGCTGAATCAGCTCCATCTAACTGCACCAATGAGACTCGGCTAGTTTTTTAACTTGTTTTTGGATGAGTTTTTAAAAAATCATTCAACTGATTCATCTAACTGATCTGTTAATTTGGCATAAACAAACGTCATTTTTCATCTTCACTTAGATGATTCATCCCAATGAAGAAACGAACAGCACCTAAGATACCCATGAGAATGGCTTCAGTTCCAGTGCTTCGATACTTGATATTCCTAGCCTCCAATTCTCCCAATGCAAGGGATTTTATAGCTCTCGCTGACCATCTAAAAACGAAACCGATAAACCTCTCAACAAACAATTCAAACTAGTAGCTCTGATAATTACAAATTGGATTTGAGTAATTTTGAGTGAGACTCACCAAAAGCTTTTGGTGCCATAGGTCCTGTTCGTTTCACCATTTGTGTGATTCATTCAAATGATCCATTCAAAAGCTTCATCCAAATGAGTCATTAGAATGTGAAATGACTCAACAAACAAAAATAAAAAAGGTTCATTTGAATGATGCATCTTATTGGAGATGTGTTTGTTTGCTTTATCTACATTCTTATCTAAATGGATTTGATTAGAATAATGACTAAAATACCCATGTTTTGATCTAACAATTTTTTAATCTTAATTTTAACCATATTAATTTTAAATATTGATCTAAAATATATATATTCATATATTTTCATTCAAAACCAAACAAAAACTCGAAAAATCCCAATATAAATCATATTAATTTTGACATTTACAAATTTTCATTTTTATGAAATACAATTTTTTATATATATAAAATTTAAAACATGTTATGTCAAATAAGAAAAAAATCTGAGAAAGAAATCAGCTTAACCAGTGAAGCTGTAGAGAGAACTTGAATGAAGGTACAGTAAAAATATAAAATTATGCAAATCCAAATCTGAGAAAGAAATCAGCATAGCACAATAAGCTGTCTATAAGGAATACCTAGATCAAAGTTTCTGTTTTTTCCTGATTTAACAAAAGAAATAATAGTTGAACCTCGTGTTGTTGGGTTTGTTGGTTTTACATGTTGAATCTGCAACGGGTTTAGCAAAAAAGCAGAGGCACCCCCCACAACAAAGCATAACATGCGATTTCAGTATAGGCATCCCCAAAGCATTTGAGAGTATTGTACACCTGTGAGTCAGAAAAGGTTTCAATAGATTCAGCAGAGTTAATTAGGATTCAGAATATAAGATATCTTCATAATGAGACTGCAAAACATGATCCATACCTTCATAATGAGATTGCAAAAACCAGAACATTTAAACTGCAAAAACCACAAACCAAAACATACCTTCATAACCAGACTGCAAAAACCAGAACCAAAATCTAAATGAATGAGATTACAAACCAGAATCATGATCCATACCTTCATAATTTGGTCTGAAACTAAACTTGATTAGACTGAGACTCAATCACACCATCCCTACAAATACACAACAGAAACTAGAGTTCATAAAAAACATTGAAAGAACGTAATGGATATCAAAACGAGCACAAACCTTCTAATATGGAAGTCTAGTTCCTTCTGCCATCTCTATAGTGATAGAATCACGCACATCTTCCATCATTCTATTCAAACCCACCAGCTGAAATCAAAGAAATCGATGCAGAATCACAAATAAAGTATAGCAAAGAACAAAATCGTCAAAGAGGGATATAAATAAACACAAACCCATGTCTAAAAACATTCACAAGATCAAACCAAATTCAAAACAATCACAAGATCTTCATCAAACATGTGGTGTGCATTAACAACTACAAGCTTTGGACCTAAAACACTTCTAATCATCCAAACATGAACTCATTTCAAAGTCTAGAGCAGTATCACCTAAATCAAAATTCTCAACTCAAAGAGAGAACAAAAAAAATTAGGACAAACCCACCAGCTGAAATCAAAAATTAAGTATAGCTAACAACAAAATCTTACACATATTTCAATCAAACATCAACCAAATCAATCTGAGATGATCAAAGCTGTTAGGGAGATCAGAGCTGTTAGAGAGAACTTACCAAAACGATGAAGCGGTGAAACGATGAGAGATAAGTGTTGGGATTTCAAGAGAGATAGCTCTTGACAAAGGAGAGACAACTCCCAATGATTGAATCTCCTTATACCCACAACAAACTAACTCGATCTCAAGGGAAAGAAGAGGTCATCGACTTGTGATGAACTCCCCATAGAATAGCTAGATAGAACCCAAATACTAGAGAGTAAGCAGATCTATGAAGGAGAAGCACTAGTTTGAGACTTATCCTTGTTCTAGTAACACAACACTTAGAGTTTTTGTACTTAGGAGAAGAGGATTAAGAATCAGTAATCTAGGCTATATGAAAGAGTAAATAAGAAGAGTTTAGGTGAGATTTGGGAATAGAATAGGCTGCCTTAAGGGCAGCCTCTAACCGATATCCCTAAGCACTCTACATTGGAAATAAGAACATGAAGAAGAACACAAGTGTAGAGAGGAATTCGGATTCTCTTATTATTGAATAGATTGTGTTGGTTACATAGAAGAGAGATTACACATCTTAATATAGGATATGAAAGTGCATATGACCGTTTAGACATAAGAGAGAGGTGAAAGGGACATATAGCCGTTGGGCACAAGTTGGTGCATAGTGAAAGGGACAGCTCCTTCCTTGGTTGTCTCACTATGCTTCACCAACCAAGGTCTCACATGCTTTCTTTCTTCCCTTCTTTCCTTTGTGAGACTTCTTCTTGGCCTCTTCTTCTTATAAGGATTTTGCTCTTCTCACATTGCACTTATGGCCTTGCTGGCCTCTCTCATTCTTCACACGGCCCACATAGCCTCACCGGCCACTCTCATTGCACTCACGGCCATACTGGCCGCTCTCATACCACTCATGGCCTTAATGACCCCTTCTCTTCTTCTTTCATAGCTCGGCCTTACCGGCCTCTCTCTCTTTTCCTTCTTACATTCTAATACTCCCCCGCCCGCTTGATTGTCGGGACACCATGAGGAACAAAGATCAAGAGTGGACTAGTGTCGTCTACCTCATTAAAAACCTTAACAAAGAAAACCACTTGGGATAAAACTTTGTTGAGGAAAAAAGAGTATAGCCTTCACTATCCATGATGTCTCTTGATCTTGGTTTGTAAAGAACCAGCTCTCTTCTCTTCATGTTTTTGAACCACTACTCTTTCTTAGCCCATCTTGCCTTTAACACACTCCTTATGATCTCCATCCTTGCACCTTTCGAATTTCTTTGAGGCTCTCATAATCTTCTATACCCTTTAAACAAGTGATAAAGAAGAAAGAATAAGTGTATGTTATGAGGAATATCAAAGACAATTTTTCAAATTTCTTTGAGACTCTCATAGTCTACTTTGAACAAGTATATATGTTATGAGGAATATCAAAGAAAATCTCTTTGAGGCTCTCATAGTCTACTTTAAACAAGTATATATGTTATGAGGAATATCAAAGAAAATCTCTTTGAGGCTTTCATAGTCTACTTTAAACAAGTATATATGTTATGAGGAATATCAAAGAAAATTCTAAAAGTGTGACAATTTAAGAGATCATATGAAAGAGTAAAAAAACTAGAGAAGGAGCTAAGATAATGAATTTAAGAAATTTAAATAGAGTAGGGTTTAGAGCACAGCCTTTCTGATGTTTTTGATGAATAGGAAAGAGAGTTGATCTTTGTTGCGGTTTGAACTCTCTTCTTGAGACCGCTTGTTTAAAGTCGCGTCAGAATGATATATGCCCACTGATTCGGGCATAAATTTTGAACGGCTGCTCAGAATGATATGATTTTACTTCCACTGGCAAGAAGACTCTATGGTCTAGAACTTTTGTGAAGAGCGCGGAAGCTGAATCGCAGTGGAAGGGTTTTGTCCGAGTCGATCTTTGAGACGTCTCGGCAGAGATTTTGCTTGTTGCCGAGAATTTGATACAGAGATTGTGAGGTGCGGTGAAGTCAATTGAAAGTCGATCTCCCCCGCAACCTTTACTTGATGATGGGCTGAAACGTCATCATTTCACTTGAAACCTTGTGCATGACCTTCCTTGAAGTCTTGTGCACATCCGATCAATAACTTGGCACTAACACACATGCTCTTGAGCTGATTCATCACATTCCACCAGCTTAACAAAGACTTGATGGCCCTTGGTTCTAACTCCAGGCATTGTGCTGCGCCTTCTTTTGGCTTTCTTGTAGCCTTAAACCTCGCCACTTCTTCTTGAGATAGCAAGCGAGCTCAACACAATCTTCAAGGCTGAAACTGAAACCAAATATAATGGGACAGATTCTAAACAAGAGATTGTGAGAGATTAGAGAATAGAGTATAGAGTATATTACTGAAAATAAAAGGAGAATTTAGAGAATAAGTAACCAAGTATAAGTAACCAAAGAATTAGTAACCAGAGAGTATAGAATATAAGCGAGAGTATAAGGGAGAATGGAGAGTAGAATAGAGAATTTTCTCAAGAGTTCAAATGGACAGAGTTTTGCTCTGTTTTCTTGAGTTTTGCGGAAGCTTTAACAGCCAAGAACATCCAATATTCAACAAGCTTTTGGTGCTTTAATGGCTGAAACACATGGACCATATGGAAAATTAGTTTCTCCAACGGTTAAGGTACAACTCATGGTAGAATCACTTAAACAAAGTATTCTCCAAGAGCTTAAGACTTTAAGAACCACGAAATAACACATGAACAAGTGATTTTCGATGGTTTTAATTGAACAAGACCCACAAAATATCATATTGAAGATGATTTTCATGGTCAGATTCAAATAAAAGGTAAAGTAACCTTTGGAACAACCTTTTGTCCATCGGTTAAAAGAATGCATCCTTGGACCAGCTTTAATCTAGTTGACCAAGCTGGGAGGATAAGATTTTCGTGGCTTATACAAGCCTAAAACGTGAATCCTTACCATGAACAAAACAATTTGCTCATCGGTTCATCACCTCCTCATTTGAACCAAGCTTTTACCAAATCATTAAAGCATAAAGATGAGGCTTTTAAAAATCGATTTCTCTTCACACACTTGGTCTACAAACTCTAACAAGACCAGAGACCAAGCTTTCTCAATATTGAGCTGCTAGAGAATCGATTGAACAATTAAAGCAAAAATAAACCTTTAAAGAACCTAAGCTAAGCCAACTATCACCTAAGACAAATTAAAGGTCTGACTTTGAGAACGAATTTGAATCACCAAGAACATAACCTGGCTCTGATACCATGTTGGGATTTCAAGAGAGATAGCTCTTGACAAAGGAGAGACAACTCCCAATGATTGAATCTCCTTATACCCACAACAAACTAACTCGATCTCAAGGGAAAGAAGAGGTCATCAACTTGTGATGAACTCCCCATAGAATAGCTAGATAGAACCCAAATACTAGAGAGTAAGCGGATCTATGAAGGAGAAGCACTAGTTTGAGACTTATCCTTGTTCTAGTAACACAACACTAAGAGTTTGTGTACTTAGGAGAGGAGGATTAAGAATCAGTAATCTAGGCTATATGAAAGAGTAAATAAGAAGAGTTTAGGTGAGATTTGGGAAGAGAATAGGCTGCCTTAAGGGCAGCCTCTAACCGATATCCCTAAGCACTCTACATTGGAAATAAGAACATGAACAAGAACACAAGTGTAGAGAGGAATTCAGATTCTCTTATTATTGAATAGATTGTGTTGGTTACATAGAATAGAGATTACACATCTTAATATAGGATATGAAAGTGCATATGACCGTTTAGACATAAGAGAGAGGTGAAAGGGACATATAGCCGTTGGGCACAAGTTGGTGCATAGTGAAAGGGACAGCTCCTTCCTTGGTTGTCTCGCTATGCTTCACCAACCAAGGTCTCACATGCTTTCTTCCTTCCCTTCTTTCCTTTGTGAGACTTCTTCTTGGGCCTCTTCTTCTTATAAGGCTTTTGCTCTTCTCACATTGCACTTATGGCCTTTCTGGCCTCTCTCATTCTTCACACGGCCCACATGGCCTCACCGGCCACTCTCATTGCACTCACGGCCATACTGGCCGCTCTCATACCACTCATGGCCTTAGTGACCACTTCTCTTCTTCTTTCATAGCTCGGCCTTACCGGCCTCTCTCTCTTTTCCTTCTTACATTCTAATAATGAGGCGATGAAACGATGAGAGATGAACGAGAGAGACAATGCAACGATGAAGCGACGAGAGATTCTGAGAGAACAAAGCTTCGTTGAAGCTGAGAGAGAGAGAAAAGAGCTCAGCTCTTGAGGGCTTCATCGAAGCGGAGAGGAGAAGAAATATAGTATTTAGATATTTATCTGGGTTGATGTAATTCGTTAGTTTTCTTCAGGGTATTTTTGACATTTTCAAGTTTTGACTGAAACATCTTTATCTCGCTGCACCAATTAGACTCAACTATATTTTTAATATTTTTTTGGATGAATTTTTAAAAAATAATTTAACTGATTTATCTAACTGTTCTAGTAATTTGGCATAAACAAACATCATTTTTCATTTTCACTTAGATTAGTCATCCAAATCAAGAAACGAACAGCACCATAGTCGTCGCCACCATTGGAGCTCACTGTTTCTGCTTTGTCTGGAAACCGATGAGAAATTTTATTGGGTTGTTCTACTCGATTTTAAAAAATCGATTCATCCTTTCTCCATTTCATTTGTATCAAAAGAGAGAGAAGCAAATTATGTAAAGAGAAAAAAAAAATGCCTCCAATGGACTTTTGACAAGTCAGGTGTTTCTGAGTATCTAAAATGATACGGGAAGAGACACCAGTCTCTGGAAATTAACGACCCAAAGGTATAACTGATGGGCATGTTCTAAGTCTAAGTGGGGAAAATGGCTAAAAACAACTTCAATTATTTGCCAAATGTCTTTTTATACTTAAATTTTAACATCATGCAAATAACAACCTGAACAGTGCTAAAATTCAAATTTGCTACCTGGACTATATGAAATGCTGTGACTTTCAACATATGTTCCAACGGTATTAAGTCAAAGTTTAACGGTGCTGAGTCAGACAATCTTTAGTGTCCACAAGGCACTGAGACTTACTAAAACGATGTTGTTTTAGTCATTTTGTAGCAACCATAATACACCCAAAAATAACTAAAATGACATCGTTTTAATCAATCTCATTGCCACATAGACGCCACGACTTGTATGACTCAACACTGTTTAATCCAACTTAATACCGTTCGAACATATGTTGAAATTGACAACAATTTCTATAGTTTAGGTAGCAAATTTAAATTTTAACACAGTTCTGGTAGTTATTTGCATGGTATTGAAGTTTATGTATGGAAAAACGTTTATCAAATAGATAAGATTGATTTTGGCCATTTTTCCTACTCTAAGTTTCTTTGTTAACTTTTTAGTGTTTATATTAATTATTCTTTTAACTTTTTTTTGTAGTGCATGTTCACCTACGTCTCGACCGTTCGTTGCTGATTCTTTTTAATTATCATGTTATTTACTTGCAACAAGAAAAGACTTAGAGTTATGTTTTTTGTGTCACATGTGTAGCACAATAACCAAAAAAAAAAAACCATGAGTGATTCACAAGAAGATCGAGAAAAAGAAAACAATCCTTACTTTCAATGGACTTTACAAGAAACCAGAACATTAATGATTTACTATTAGACGGTCTTGCTGTGGGTTGGAGTGATTCAAGTGGTGTATTTAGCAAGTTTACAGTGGAAAGAAAAATACTGTCTGTTATTATGAAAAACATGGGGGTGGCAAACTTCATAAACACTACCTAAACAGAATGAAGACCTTAAAGGGAAAATACTTAAGTGGTCTTGAACTTCTTCATTGCAGTTCCGGGTTTGGATGGGATCCTAGCACAAAAAGTTTTACGGCTTCAGCTGAGGTGTAAGCTAATTATATAAAGGTAAACTATATAAACATTAGCTTTTTCTTATGTTTTTCTAATACAACGTTAAAAAAAATGGAAGGTTGCATCAATTGTTTAATTATGTGGATTTATTTTATGGTGAAAATTTTAAGATAATATGAAAATAAATTTGAAATTTGTAATTATGCTAAATTATTTTTCCTTTTATTTAGGCGCATCCGAGTTTCAAAAAATTCTGACATGAAACGTTTGAAGAATTTAATGATCTCAAAATGATATTTAAGGACAACATAGCAATCGGTGGAAATGCTATTGGATTAGGTGATAGTACGGATGCTCAAACAAGTGGAATTGCAGGAAAAAAGCAAACAATTTCTACTGAAGATTTTTCTATGGATGTCGAGGAAGACCATGAAACACCTTTGTCTTTTGTATGCAGTAATGCAAGGGGCTCTCTAGAAAAACTACCTTTAAGAAAGAAGCATAGAAGCAATACTAACAATGTAAGTGAACCATCAAGTCAATCTGAAGGTTCAGAAGATGTCCATGCTGAGATGAATTCATTGACAACAATAACTCATAAACTCTTCGATCTAATACAAGAAAGAGAAACAAGACAACAAAGAGAAGCTGAACAAATAGAGGTCAAAAAGAAAAGAAATAATGTATGGGAAGCTATCAAAAAAGTTCCTAATTTGGAAGAAAACACTCGTTACAAAGTGATTCACCAATTATGAATGAAAGAAGTTTTTGTTAGCATGTCCACTGATGAGTGTTATAGTTGGATTAAGCGTAATGTGATGTAGTGCTAATTATGATTATTGACTATCACTGGCTGGGGAATACCCTTTCTGCTTTCTCATTAAAGAATTTCTTTCTTTCTGTATCGTTATATCCGGTATTATAGGTTGAATTACTTTTACTAGGTACTAGTTAATTAATCCACACAATACGTGGTTGTATGCATAATATGCATAATAGTTTTGATTATATTTTTTAAATTGTTTTAAACTAAAATATTGTTTACTAATGTATAATCTCAAAAAAATTATACTAATGTATGAATCTCAAAATTTTTTATAACAATTTCTCAAAATAACACTCCTGTCAACATTTTTTTGGTATGGTTATTTATTATACAAAATTTAAAATATATAAACTTTTCTATAAATCAAAAATTAACCAATACCACAAAAAATTATTACAAATTGATTAGCTACATTAATATAAATAATAATATAGAAATTTAAACATTTTACTAATATGAGAGAATATATGTTTATGATCATGTTTTATAGAGGTTAAACATTGATTTAAAGATTTTTCTTAATGACATTGTAAACATAAGACTGTAGTATAGTAAAACTGAATCAAATAAAATTATCAAAAAATTAGTAACTACGTATAAATTTATTGTATATAGAATATTCCTCATTTCAAAGTTTAAAGCAATTAAAATAATTAAAAAATATTAAAATTTTACCAAAAACATTTTTTCCTGAAAGATAAATATATTAATTATATTTGAGTTAAATGGAGTTAAATGCCTTTAAAAGTGGGTTAGTTATAAATAAATATTTTATAAAATTTTAAAAGTGGGTTAATTAGCAATAAAATTTTAAAAGTGGGTTAATTAGCAATAAAGTGGGTTAATTATAAATAAATATTTTATAAAATTTTATAAAATTTTATAAATAAATATTTTATAAAATTTTAAAAGTGGGTTAATTAGCAATAAAATTTTATAATACCAAGTGGCTCAATCAAAATTTAAACTTACATTTTTTGATTGTTTTGTTGATATAAACTCAACACTCACAGATAATATTCCAAATTGAAAATATTACTTTTGAAGTGACAAACTAAATTAGTTTATATATATATATATATATATATATATATATATATATATGAACTTCAATCTAAAGATTTTTTAAAACCCCAAGAATAACATCAATCTTTTTGTTATTTTTTTCACTCATCAATTTAATTTATATTGCTAGAATTCATACTAATGGTTTCATCTTTAGAGGATTTAGTTAAATAGTATTTTAATAATTATATTATTTTCTATATTTCACTTCCAGTTAAACATGTTTTTTTTTAGAATCATTTTTTCATTTTTCTTAAGTCAAGAAATTTTTTTTTTATAATTAAGTTCTTTTTATTTTCAAAAACCTCAAATCTTAAATAATATAAATATTATATTGATCTTTACATATTTATCTATTGGATCACAAAACAAAATAGACTTTACAAAATAAAATAGACTTTATAAATGGATAATTATATTGATCATTCTAAATAATTAAAAATGATACATGAATATGTGAGATAAACATAGTACATAATAGAGAATTAGAGATGGATCTTTTCAACTTCATGACCTTATTGTGTGGTGAATATTGTAAGAATAAGAAAAATAATGACTTATAAGATGTTAATCTAAAATAGATAATGAAGATAAACCTTTTAAAACAGATTCTCAAATAAACTTGATTTTTTTTTGTTGAAACCAACATATGTGAATTTAAATTTAGCTATGAAAATTTTAAAAATAAATATGAATAGATTAGAAAGGCAAGAAGTATAAAAGAAATATTTTATTTTTATATAATTAAAATAAAAATTGAAAACGATGTTAATTATATATAATATTTTCTAAATTAAAATATATAATCAAACTTTTACAACACATATTAGATATAACAACATTTGATATTGGTGAGAGAGGAGGAGAGAATGATTACTTATAAGATGATAATCCAAATTAGATAATGGAGATGAATCTTTAAATTAAAAAACAATGTAAAATATATATATCATGTAGTCTCTAAAATTAAAATTTAGCATTAAAATTTTACAATGATATTTCATTTGTTTTTTGGTAACCCAATGATTTGAGATATTGTGGAAGAGAATGAGAGAAGTGGAAGAGAATGAAAGAATGTGAAAATGAGAAAGAAAAATGTCAATATGAGAGAATGAGGCAATGCTTATTTATATGATAAGAATTGACGGATGTTACATTTAGAATTATTGGAGTTACAAATATTATTTATTATGATTAATGCATAATTTATTTTATTTTCAGTTATAATTTTATTTTAATGTAAAAATTAAATGTATTTTGTTAATTGAGTCTTAAATATTATTTAAAGCAATTAAATAATTAAAAAGCAAATAAAAAATAAAAAAATTAGAAAATATTAAATGAAAATCAACCAATAAGAAGAGACCAAAACCTTACTTTTATATATATGATTTCATGATCTTTTGTCTTCTAGTATGGTTGGTTTGCTATTACATAGTTTTTTTTGTCCAAATCCACCAAAATAACTAGGTGAAGGCCAAGATTTCAATCTCTATATTTATAAGTAAAACATATTTTCAAATCCATCCAAATCTAATATGAAATCAAATCCATACTCAAATTTTTAATAATGAATAAAATGGTGATTTTAACTAGGATTTAGAATTCATAGAATCAATAACACATAATTTTAATAAAAATTGTAAAATCAGATTGAATCATATATATGAAAAGAGGTCAACTCTCTCCAGAAAATGGACACATCAGCACAAAGACGAAAGGACATGTGGCAATGTCTATTTTTTGGTTGAGAAAACTCCTCCGTGTGTGTCACGCATTAAAAATTCCGACCCTTCTTCTCCTCCTCCTTGTAACTCCTTACCCACAAATTTATGGCCAATCTTTTCATCTTTTAATCCGATTATAACTTAAAGCACAAATCCAGCTTTTTAACACTACTAAGATAATTTATGGAGAAAATAAAATCAAACCCAGCCATTCGTAGAAGACAGAGTAACAACAGCCAAAAACTCCAAATCAACCTTCTCTATTGAATTACTATACACAGAAGGCAAGAGAAATTTTTGATAGGTTGTCGTCTTCTTCCATGATGAGGATGTCAAATTTTTATCATTTCCTCAAAGTCAGCTTCGTATGATCGTATCCTTCTTATTCTGATTGTTCTTCATCACATCCAAGGTAAGTGATTACATTCTCCCTCTTTTTCCAAATTGATTTACCAGGTTTCGGCTTAATTCAATTAAAATTAAATTTTGGGAAAAAGCAGCATGTTGTTTTTGCAACTCCCTCAAGACTCTTGACCTATAAGATATTGGTATCTGGTAATTCCATAATCTTTTCAAGCTTCAAAGACCATTATGTCTCTCGATCATCTTACTTAGTTTCTTTCGTAAATAGAATCCGTTTTAATTCACCTTGATTGGTCGGGTATTCACCTATAATATATGTGAGGTTTTCGACTGTTACTTTTTCTGGATAACCTCCAATCCCAAGGATATATTGTTGTTGTACTGTTGTTTGGCGGACACTACCTATGTACAAAAGCCAAGTAATGTCTTTTTACTTACTCTCGCATTTTCAGTTTTGGAACCAGTCACTGAGTTACATATGTGACATGTATTATTTTTGGATCCTCTAGAGTTTCACGGATCTACCACATCTTGGAAAGATTGTTTCAGAAACGCGGAAGGTATTCTCAAAAAGTTGTTCAATATTTTCGTCAAACAGGCAATACATGTGGACCAAGAGAATGGGGAATGTGTTAGGATCGTTTCTTAATAATGGTAAGTACTTAGATTTTTCACCAAGCTATGCATTATGCTTGGGACATATATACTCTATGAGAAGGTAAATTACTATTATACACACATTTTATAAATCTAAGCTTTTTAGTACTTTGTTATAATATTATAGTTACAAGAATATCTGAACAAAAGGGCATGTTTTGAAATATTAATCAATTAGTACGAGGCTAGGAGTAGAAGTTGTTCAGAAAACAGCAAGACTAAGATTCATAATTACACTAGGACTTGGTATAGACTTTTTCTACGATTTTAATATGGATAGAGGTTGTAAAAAATATGGGGAGAAAAGAATTAGACATAAAGAAATCCGCCTGACGTTGGATCATGGGCGAAGGCCTATATATAGGCAATTCGGTTGATGAAGACCAAGTACATTCTCGTTATGTAATCAATTTTCGAAAGCACCTTTCTAATCTAATAATCTTAGTGGATCATAATATTTAAAGTTTTCACTAAAAAGAGAGCGTTCTGTATAAAAAAAATCATTTAACAATTTGCTAATTGATTTTATAGGATTTAACTCACCAAAAAAATCCCACAACATGCCACGAGAAAGATGACTCCCAGACGAGTCTAATTATGCTACATGGCAGAGGGTTATATAGATTTAAAAACACATTATTTTAAACAAGATTTATAACATATCTATTATTTAGACTCAAAATTATTTCATTATTATGGCCAAGTTCAACCTCGAGTTTCAAGCATTTGGTTCATTGCTGCATATATTCGATTTTTTCCATGTTAATTCTTTGTTATCAAGTATTACTAAGAATTTGAATCACACTACTTATATTAAAAGATTAAACCACATTTTCGTCCTTGCACAAAACAAACAATCTCAACTACTGTTTAATTCAAAATATGCATTGAAAACAATAGTTTAGAATTTATTTTATATTGATTTACATATCAAAGGGTGTTATTAGATCAATAAGTTGAAAATAAACCGTGGTGTTGCGCGGATATTCACCTAGAATTATTAGTTACTTTTAGGATATTGGTAGAGATATTTTAGTAAATTGTTTTTGTCTTTTGTGCAATTTTTAAAGAACTAATTTTGTAAATAAGTATAATTCAAAGGTTAGAAAACCAAATGTACTTCGAAAACGTAAATATAGAAAATTCAACAAAATTATATAACATAGTGTTTTGTTTACTTCCATTTAAATAGTTTTTAACTTGGGAAACGATTTTTGGGTTTTTAGTAGACAAAATAGATTTCTTTAAATAAACTATGTGGTTAGATGAAGTTATTATAATTACAGTCACACCTTACCAGAATATAAATCTTATGGAAAAACAAATAAATAAAGGATGTTAGAAAAGTACAATAATATTTTTCTCAATTGTCTTATTAGTTACTTCTAAAGTTTTTTACAGATTATTATTAACCAAATTCGCAATCCAATCAATTGATTCGACTCATTTTTATTTTATAACTTATGTCCCATTTAGATCAAATACAGTTGCTGCATAAGTTGTAGATTTAGTAATAGTTGTTGTTGTTGCAACTGTTGCAGGTGGAATTGTTGCGACTGAAAAGAAGGTGTTTGCTATTGTTGTTCCTGGGATTGTAGAGAAAAAAGAATTAGAATCATACTACTCCTCTAACATCTATTATAGAGTATGAAACATTTGTTGAGGCAATTACTATTAAACACACATAATTTAAATATCTATACAAAGCATCCCATAAACAAATGTTAAAATACAAAAAAATACGAAGAAAAAAAAATAAATAACACAAACGAAAACAGCAACCCGCGCATAGCGCGGGCAACCACCTAGTAACACATGATTTAGTTTGGATTTCTAAATCCATTAAAATTAATGATCCAATAACACCCCGTAAATTTTTTTTTTTCAAATGAATAAAAGTAACGCTTAATTTGATGATACGAAAAACAAAAAAAAAAACAATGCTATACTATTATTCTATTAACATTTTAAGAATTGAAAATATGACATAAAAATATAATTATACAAAAAACATACCAATATATGATAATCTGCCATAAAAAAAATATACAACATGTAAAAAGAATATTTATGATTTCTTTTTCCAAAATCGGTTAAAAGTAACCGAAATTGCTGGTTTTGAAAACAGAACCGGTTTTGAAATTGAGACGAAAACTGACTCATATCATTTTTATTTTTATTTTTGTTTTGTTTGTCGTCACCTCTTCTCATATCACTTATAAACTTCCTCTTCTCTCACATCACTTATAAACTTCACAGAACACCTCGATCTCATCGAATCAAACCTACTCCTGTCTCTCTTTATCGCTCAGGTTTTTTTTTTTTTTTTTTCTTTCTCGCTCTCTATTGTTCTCCGTCTGTTCTTAATGAAAAATGCAGATGTAGTTTGGGTTGTTTTGAGGTGGTTTTTATATATCTGTTGATTGAGTATTCTCCGATGTTAGGCTACGAAAAAAATCGAAACTTGTGCGATTTCGTGGTTTGTATGTGGTCTCTAGATTGATCTCATTCTTGATTCTGTTTAACTCTATCCTTGTATGTGAAAATTTGAACTTTGTTTTGTGTGTTCTAATAAAATCATTAGAAAACAGCAGATTGGTTTTGGGTTCTTTTTTCATTCTTTAGATTGAGATTTCTTTGATTTTGTTCTGTAAATTTCTAGTTATAGGGTTCTTTTTCTCCTCTTAGCTAATTGTTATGAGGTTCAGGTAATGAACTTATGTGAACTCTTGCTTTAGGTTTGATCTGATTCTAAATTTTTTGTTAATTTATATATTCTCATACGTGCCAAAATATAGATTGGATTGTCTGTTGAATTGAAACTCATCATCATTGGTCTTACAATGTTTAGACATTTCTCGGATTTTAGGTTCTTGACTTGTTGTTTTACACTATTGCATAGGAAAAATTAAAAAGGTTGTGAGAATGGCGGCAACAGCAGCTTCAAGCTTGCAAATTGCTACAAGAAGGCCAAGCATTTCTTCGCCTTGCAAAGTTCTTAAAGCAGGGACCTGCATTGTCGGTGCCAATCCTGGAAACGCTTCATGGGAAAAACTTAGCTGCACTGGCCATTTATCGAACCTTGGGTGTTTGAAAAACCACAGTGCTGTTCCAACTTCTAAAAGACCCTTTTGTTTTTCCACAAAGGCGGTGTCCGAGTCCAGTGAAAATAAGGCTCCTGCAGGGCTTCCAATTGATTTGAGAGGTTGGCATATTTTTTTTTTTTTTTTTGTAGTCATCTTAATCATCCTGTTTTTAGCATTACTATGTTACTAAAATGCTATTACAAATTGGGATATTTGAACTAAGCAAGTTTAAATAATACAGGGAAAAGGGCTTTCATTGCTGGTATAGCTGATGATAATGGATATGGTTGGGCCATAGCGAAATCACTTGCTGCTGCTGGAGCTGAAATATTGGTTGGGACATGGGTTCCTGTAAGTGATTTCCATAATTCTTTTGTAGTCTATTGCTTTTGTTTTTCAGCTGCTTTTAGTTTAGCTCCATTACTAATTATACTAACCTTTGAGCGGACTACTAGGCACTTAATATTTTTGAGACAAGCCTGAGACGTGGAAAGTTCGACCAGTCACGAGTGTAAGGACTTACAAATTGTTGTAAAGGCATGCATATTTGATATAATGGGACATTAATTTTTCATCCATCTATATTCAGGTTGCCAGACGGATCTCTGATGGAAATTAAGAAGGTTTATGCTTTGGATGCTGTGTTTGACAATCCTGAAGATGTGCCTGAAGATGTAAGGGGATTAAGTGCATAGCTTTCTCATCATATGGAGCCGTTAATATCAGTATTACTTCTTAAGTTCCCTACCTACTGTATGATTCATTTTCAGGTGAAAGCGAATAAGCGATATGCAGGATCATCAAACTGGACCGTACAGGTATAGATTAGAGATACACAATTGCTCCTTGATTTTACGTTCTAAACATGCCAGCAATGTTTTGTACTTGTCCATAAAAAAGTATGATCACATCTAAAGCAAGTTAAGTGTATGTTACTCATTAGTGGCTGCGGCTTGTTACCTCATCTTGTTGTTGTTGCTTAAATCAGGAAGCTGCTGAATGTGTGAAAAAAGATTTTGGAAGCATCGACATTCTTGTCCATTCCCTTGCAAATGGGCCAGAGGTAGAGAACTTAGACGTTCTATTGATTAATTGACTACAGTAAGTGCATTGTGTACAACTTGTATCCTAATGACTGCACCTGAGGTTTAGGTTAGCAAACCTCTTCTGGAAACATCGAGGAAAGGCTATCTCGCTGCTATCTCTGCTTCAAGTTACTCCTTTGTTTCCTTGCTCAGGCATTTTCTGCCAATCATGAACCCAGGCACGTAACATAGTTTGTATGGCTCTCATTCTTAATACTTTATGTCTTCTAATTTGTTTCTCTATGATGATTCAGGAGGTGCTTCAATATCTCTTACTTACATTGCCTCTGAGAGGATCATTCCTGGGTAAGAGTTATACTGGGCTTCACTGCTTCTGCAAATAATATTCAAGAAAACATACTAAATAATGCGCACACACAACACAACAATAGCCACAGGCCACTGAGTTTCATTTCTCATAGGCTCAAAAGTAGCTATTCCATTCTGTGCAGGTATGGTGGAGGAATGAGTTCTGCCAAAGCCGCACTAGAGAGTGATACACGAGTAAGTTTGTAATTCTGTTTAGAATAGTATTCAGAAACTAAAAAAGAGTTGCTTCTTAGTCCAAACTACGTGTTCAACATAGGTGCTTGCATATGAAGCTGGAAGGAAACAAAACGTTAGGGTCAACACCATCTCTGCAGGTAGTTTATCTTTCACTCTTGCAAGCCTAGTCGTACAAAATATTCAGGCGCTGTGATAATAACAGATTACTACTGTTTGGGTTTCAGGTCCTTTGGGAAGCCGAGCAGCAAAAGCGATCGGGTTCATAGACACCATGATTGAGTATTCCTACAATAATGGGCCTATCCAGAAAACACTGACCGCAGGTTCTTTTCCTTAAAACCGACATTCTCTTGGGCATTTTAATTTCTTTTTTCATTTTCTTTTTCTTATTTGCTTTGGCTTATTAATGGCTATGATGCAGATGAAGTCGGTAATGCAGCAGCCTTCTTGGCATCGCCATTGGCCTCGGCAATAACAGGTGCAACCATCTATGTGGACAATGGCTTGAACGCAATGGGCGTTGCACTGGACAGCCCGGTTTTTAGAGACCTCAACAGCAAAAATTAGTGTCTTGATCGACGACTGAACTTGACAAATTCCATTCCGTGAGCTTGCTTGTTTTTCTTTATGAGTAGTATGTACGGGCATAATAAAACATTGATCTGTGGCATTCAATTTCCTTAAAAATCAAATATTTTTATTAGAAAAATTACTCAGATGTTATTGAAAAGTATGAATATTGCCGATTTATTATACATTTTCTAAAAGTTTCTCACATATTTAGTGTCCTCAATGTGTTACAATTAAAACCCTGAGTTTAGTTTTTTTATTTTAATTACGAAAATATTAAGAAAATACACATTAGCAAATTAAAATATACATCATTTCTTTATATCCAATGTCACTATTGACAGTTTTTTCCCAAACATCAATAGTTTCCACTTTATATCAAAACATAGAGAAACTGAAAGGTTTTTACTGTTCAAAAACTGAAAAAAAAACTCTCTCTCTTGGCGGCGACTAATTCCGTCGACGATACTCTATCTTTCTCTCCTCTTAGGCTGTCCTCGCTCTCTCTCTCTTAAGCTGTCCTCTCTCTCTGTATATCTGTCTCTCTCTCTCTCTCTCTCTCTCTCTCTCTCTCTCTCTCTCTCTCTCTCTCTCTCTCTCTCTCTCTCTCTCTCTCTCTCTCTCTCTCTCTCTCTCTCTCTCTCTCTCTCTCTCTCTCTCTCTCTCTCTCTCTCTCTCTCTCTCTCTCTCTCTCTCTCTCTCTCTCTCTCTCTCTCTCTCTCTCTCTCTCTCTCTCTCTCTCTCTCTCTCTCTCTCTCTCTCTCTCTCTCTCTCTCTCTCTCTCTCTCTCTCTCTCTCTCTCTCTCTCTCTCTCTCTCTCTCTCTCTCTCTTGTTCGTTAACGTCTACAGTCTTGTTTGATTATCGCAAAAACGAAATACCTCAACGATTCATATGACGGCTGAGTTATAATGCTTTGTGGCTGACTTATTGATGTTCATATATTTTACAATTTTTTACCTTAGTTTATTCACATCTTTTGCATCTTTGTTATCCATTTTCACTATTATTGTGTAGATTTAGGACTAATCATGCATTAGAGTTTAGTTGCATTGCATTTGCATTTTTCATGCATAAACAGGTGATTTTGGAGCTTAAGGAGCATGGAACCAATGCTGAGGAGAAGTGAAGCAATCATGAAGGGAAAGCAAGAGAGTTAAGGCTGAAGAGCCAAGGTCCAAAGTCCAACTCGACCGCACACTCGACCAGACACTCGACCGTGTGCTGAGGAGGGCTCGACCGAGTGGAGAATGCACGAGAGAAGCCAGCTCGACCTGCCACTCGACCGAGCACAGGTCGAGTTGACCGAGCCGTTGACTGTTTTGACTTTTAGTATTTTTAGGGCTTCCACTCCCCTTCCTATATAAAGCCTTGTACCTGCAGCCACCAAAAAAGACCAGCTTTTTAGATATACTCTAAACCTAATTTTTCTTTTTTTTGGGAATTATTCCTTTTGCACTTTTATTTTTTAGATCTTGTACTTGCTTTTAAGGAGAAAAAGACTTAATTCCTCAATATTGTTGGTTTCATAACTTTCTTAATATTGAGAATTCGAGTTTGATTCTTTCTCTAATATTGTAGATCTCTGTTTTATCTTTCTAATGATGCAAGTTTTGTATTTTTCTGGGTTTTTGACTTTGTTCATCATGTGTTCTTGTGAGTAGTTCTCTAGGATCTTGAGGATGGGTTAGGCTGGATTGATCTTGTGGTTTGTTTGATTTGTTCAAGCTTGATTGTTGTAGATCTCTTATAGGCTAGATGTTCTTAATGCTGATCCTATATCTGAGAGGGTAGGATTTGATCTCAAGCATCTTAGCATCACACCAATGTTTAAGAAGCATAGATAAGGCTAGATCTAGAGCTTACCATTAGGCTTGCTAAGAGATTAGAGGTCTTGTTTGGTTTGAGATGTATTGCTTAATGCCTGCTTGTGTAGATTTTTTTCTTTGTGAGAACAAGTCTAGAGATGCATAGGTTTGATTGTTTCTTGCCATGAGAGTGGATGAAACTTGTCTTAGAATAATATGTTTAGAGATTAGCTCAAGTTGCTTGAGGTTTGTTGACCAAGTTAGATAACCACAATGATCAGTTCAGCCCATGAATCCATCCTCAGGACCTTCTTTGTTTATTGATTTCTTAGTCTTAATCCTGTTGCTTGCTTGTTGTTTGATTCATTTTTGCATTGCTCTGTTTTTATTTTGTTGCTCTGTTTCTGCGTTTAGTCCAGCTCGACCACCCACTCGACCTACACTCGGTCGAGTGCTTGCTCGAGTCCCCAGAACTTTGTGTTTATGATTTGTGATTGTCTTGTTTCATTCTAGTTGCATTTCTGTTGCATTTACTTAGTGTCCTGTTCATTACTTGTCTTGCATTAGTTCATTAGCATATTTTGTACTTCTGTTGGTTGCATCATTACTATTATTATCATCTTGTTTGATTTGCATTTAGTTCTTAGTTCTTGTAGTTTATTTTCTGCATTTTACATTTTCATCTTAAGATTGTTAGTGACAAACAATCTTGCATTTGACTTGACTTAGATCGATATACATATCTTAATTGTTCACAAACACTCATTTAGGATTGACACCTCTTATACTGCAACTGCATAAGGGGAATTGAAACACCCATCTATCCATTCCATATCTCACCATTGCATACATTCATCATCATTTCACCACATAAAAATAACCTTGTTTCAATTTGGCGCCGTTGCCTGTTTGAGTGTGTTTCTATGACATTTAGGATCATTAAAAGTCTAAGATTAAGTTCGTTTATACACTTGTGAATTTGCTGCACTCGAATCTTCTCCTGCTTGTCTGTGATTGAGTTTCAGGTACCAGCTCGACCATCAGCTTGACCATAGTTTGACCGAGTCGTGATCGAGCACCCGGTCGAGTCAGAAGCCAGATCCAAATAGACTTCTCATCTCAGTCGACTCGACCATCAACTCGAGCCTGTGCTCGACCGAGTGTCTGTTCGAGTCAGTAACCATGTTTCAAGGCAGTCAGTTCCATTATGCACCCATGCACCAACAACAAGGTTTCTAGACTCAATGGTGTCACCCTCCAGCGTTTCAGACCTACCAAGCCCAAGAACCTAACTTAAGAGCTATTTTGCAATAATTATTACTTGGGCAAGCCAATCAACAGATTGAGAAGGCAAGGCAGTTTGAAGAGCTGAATCAAAAATTTAATTCCTATTCTCATGACCTGAGTCACCAGCTTGAGAGTCTGACCTCTTCATTCCAGTACATGGAGAGCTCCATTGCTTCCACTTTAGCTCCTAGGCCACACGAATATCCTCAACAAGCTATTCAAAACCAAAGGGAGTTCACTGCTAAAGCTATCCATCTCCATGAGGACTATGTCACTGAAGACAGTGAGGTTCAAGGTGGGGAGGATTCATCACTAATTGAAGCCCAAAGTGAAGGTTTTACAGAGCAAACTGAAGCAGAGAAACAACTCGACCAGGTGCTCGACCACACACACGATCAAGTACCTGATCGAGTGACTGATCGAGTTGAAGACATAGAAGTTGTTAAGCCTGCTAGATACATTCCTCCTGCTTACAAACCACCTCTACCATTCCCAGGGCGTTTCAAGGCACAAAAGATAAGAGAGCTCAGGGAGATCATTGAGAAAAAGGAGAAGATAGCTTTGCAACAAGAGAAAGAGAAAGCTTTGAAAGAAGAGGTTGTCATTGAAAAGAAGAAGGAAGTGATGGCTTTGAAGGAAGAAGTAGTCATTGAAAAGAATGAAGTAATGGCCATACAACAGGAGGTCGTCATTGAAAAGAGGGAGGAAGTTATTGCTTTGCAACAAGAGGAAGTGAAAGTCTTGAAGGAAGTAATGGCTATACAAGAGACTATCATTGCTTACCAAGAAGAAGAGAGAGGACCTGCTTTGGAACAGTATGCTCCATACCCTCTCTATCAGGATTTTTTACTTGAGATGTCAAAGAAGAGGGCTCATGACCAATATATGAAGGATTTGAAAGAGATTGGGACAGCTATTGTCCCAACAAAGCTTGAAGATCCAGGCTCATTCAACTTACCCTGTTCCATCAGCTACATGCACTTCAATAAGTGCCTTTGTGATTTAGGAGCTTCAGTGAGCTTGATGCCATACTCAGTGGCTGAGAAGTTGGGGTATGAGGACTTCAAGGACAGCAACTACTATGTCAGTCTAGCAGATGGATCCAAGAGGGATGTGGTTGGAGTGATTGAAAACCTCCCTATCAAAATAGGAGAAGCAAGGATCCAACCTGATTTTGCAATCTTGAGCATGGAACAAGAGCCTGAAGACCCTCTTATCTTGGGAAGGCCATTCTTAGCTACAGCTCGGGCTGTTATTGATGTGAAGATGGGGACTATCAAGCTCCACCTGACTAAAGACTTCACTATGAAGTTTGACATCAACAATCCCAATAATCTGCCTTCAAAATATGATCCACCTTACACTATCAAAAGAAAGGAGGATCATGAGGTCTCAAGTGAGGAAACTGCTTCAAGGGGTATGCTAACCTTTCAAGAAGATTCAGTGGAGAAGCTTAAGAATTCTGTTCAAGAACTAACTGCTTTAGTCAAGGATCTCCAAGTCAAGCTGAACAAAAATTCTTGGAAGAAGGCAAGACCAAGACTCAAGTTTAAGAAGAAACATGGTACAAGTGCTAAGGAAGTAGTGATGAAGAAGGAACACAAAGGTTATCAAGTAGAACCAGGGGGGATTTCATCACCTCCTTGGTCTCTAACTCAAGCCTGAAAAGGCAATCAAAAGTCAAGCTTAGTGACTTTAAACAAGTTCACTAGGGAGGAAGTCCCTAAGGTATCCATGTATATATTGCTTTGGAATTTTGGTATTTTGATTTTTGCTTTAGTTTTTTCATGTTCAGGGACGCTAGGGAGTCTGAATAGAAGAGGAATGGACAGCTAATGGAGATTCGCAGTCCAGCTTGACCCCCCCCCCCATTCGGACACGCACTCGACCGAGTCAAGGTCGATCGCCATCGTCGAGCTGCCCTAATCTCCATCTCAAAGTCACCAGCAAGACCCCAACTACTTCTATGACAGCATGCAGATGGATGTGGACAACTTCTTCCACAATCCCTAAGGTACCACTATCACCTTCCATTGTAAATATCATTGCATTTCATATTTTGTGTTTTGTTTTGTTTCATGTCTTGAATCCTCTTACAAATTTCTTTCACACAAGGGACTGTGTGATTTAAGTTTGGGGGAGGGTTTGAGATAGCATTTGATATTGTTTTCTGTTTTCTTATTTCAAATTTTTAGCATAATCATGTTAATACTTGCATTGCATAAAAGGCATAGAAAAACCATAAAAATTTGAAATTTTTTGCAAAAATCTTTACAAAAAAAAAAAAAAAAAAAAAAAAAGAGTATTCATGTAGTTTGCATTGCATATTAGGATATTGTTTAACATGTTTCATATAGGACTGTTTCATATTTTACATTAGGGATCTATGATGAATCTTTCCTTGTTAGCTTGTATAGATTCATTAAACTAGGATGAATGCCCAAGTTAATAGTACTTTAATGCTAGTTGAGTAGTTAGAAGCATAAGATTGAACCAAGCCTTGAATTCCTGCATTGCATTTGGTCTAAATTGAAGCATGTTGTGATTTGATGCCATTTCCTATTTATAAGAACCTAATATTGACTTTTAATTATCAATGTGTGCATAGCTTTAAACTCATGGATACCATATACATATTTGAATCATCTTTCTCCTTTTTACCACTCTTGTTGATCCAAGTAGCTGATTGAACCATTTAAATCAGTTTCCCTACCCCTTAACCAACCCTTCTTTCAAGCCATGTTTATTCTTGTGTGTGTGAGGCCTTTTTGGGGTTGAGCTTGGTAGAAAGTGTTAGGTTTGAGCTGACAAGAGTAAAACCTTGTGTAGTTCTAGTTTGCAATTTTCAAACTAGATAGGACTAGGTGGTTCACTTGTTGGATTTGGGACTTGGTTGTTTTGAAAAGAAAAGAAAAGAGGAAAAAGAGAAAGAAAAGGGTAGAGTCTTTAGGAGGGAAATGTGTTTAAGTAAAAGCTAAAGTCTAGTGAAAGGATGGGAAATAAAAATTGTTATCTAAGATGGTTCTAATTAAAGAAAAGAAAAGGAAGCAAAGGAAAGTCTAGCAAAAAGCTTATATATCTTTAAAATAAGAAGAAAAGAGAACCATAGCAATCAGTAAGAATCCCCCATTCCACTAGAAAGATCAAATAAGAAACCTCTCCTAAGACTTGAAAACCAAAAGAGAAAAGGGTGAAAGAGAAAAGAAGAAGTTAAAGGGTAGCACTAGGATCATTTGGGTTTAGATTGTTAGGATAAACACTTTGGGTACCTTTGGGTACACAAGGTTTTGTTCTTGTATGTGTCTAAGTTCTCTTACCTTTAGCATTCTTCTAAAGCTCAATCTATTTTATGAGAGAACCTTGATATTTACAAGCCCCACTCTTAAAAAGAGACCATCATTGTCTCAAAACCTTTATTACCAAGCCAAATGAGTTTAAGCATTGCATAGAATTGATTCATGTTGTTGATTAATGAATGTTAAAGGAAATGGTTGATTTGAATGAATGTGTATATCTAAGCCTCAAATCAGTAAAGGTTGTGATATGCTTGTCTAAAGTCTTTAAGTACAGCTCATTCAACTTGCATCATAGTACTAGTAACTTGGACATTGATTCTAGATGGTCTATTTGCAAGCTTTAGGGGCTGAGATCCCACTTTCAAACCTCACCTACCTTCTTATGTCTTGCTTATTTCCTTGAGGGCAAGCAAAGACTAAGTTTGGGGGTGTTGATGTTCATATAATTTACCATGTTTTCCCTTAGTTTATTCACATCTTTTGCATCTTTTGTTATCCATTTTCACCATTATTGTGTAGCTTTAGGACTAATCATGCATTAGAGTTTAGTTGCATTGCATTTGCATCTTTTCATGTATAAACAGGTGATTTTGGAGCTTAAGGAGCATGGAAGCAATGCTGAGGAGAAGTGAAGCAATCATGAAAGGAAAGCAAGAGAGTTAAGGCTGAAAAACCAAGGTCCAGAGTCCAACTCGACCGCACACTCGACCAGACACTCGACCGTGTGCTGAGGAGGGCTCGACCGAGTGGAGAATGCACGAGAGAAGCCAGCTCGACCTGCCACTCGACCGAGCACAGTCGAGTTGACCGAGCCGTTGACTGTTTTGACTTTTAGTATTTTTAGGGCTTCCACTCCCCTTCCCTATATAAAGCCTTGTAACTGCAGCCAACAAAAGAGGCCAGATTTTTAGATATTCTCTAAACCTAGTTTTTACTTTTTTTGGAAATTATTCCTTTTGCACTTTTATTTTTTAGATCTTGTACTTGCTTTTAAGGAGAAAAAGACTAAATTCTTCAATATTGTTGGTTTCATAAATTTCTTAATATTGAGAATTCGAGTTTGATTCTTTCTCCAATATTGTAGATCTCTGTTTTATCTTTCTAATTATGCAAGTTTCGTATTTTTCTGGGTTTTTGACTTTGTTCATCATGTGTTCTTGTGAGTAGTTCTCTAGGATCTTGAGGATGGGTTTGGCTGGATTGATCTTGTAGTTTGTTTGATTTGGTCAAGCTTGATTGTTGTAGATCTCTTCTAGGCTAGATGTTCTTAATGCTGATCCTATATCTGAGAGGGTAGGATTTGATCTCAAGCATAGCATCACACCAATGTTTAAGAAGCATAGATAAGGCTATATCTAGAGCTTACCATTAGGCTTGATAAGAGATTAGAGGTCTTGTTTGGTTTGAGATGTATTGCTTAATGCCTGCTTGTGTAGATTATTTTCTTTGTGAGAACAAGTCTAGAGATGCATAGGTTTGATTGTTTCTTGCCATGAGAGTGGATGAAATTTGTCTTAGAATAATATGTCTAGAGATTAGCTCAAGTTGCTTGATGTTTGTTGACCAAGTTAGATAACCGCAATGATCAGTTCAGCCCATGAATCCATCCTCAGGACCTTCTTTGTTTATTGATTTCTTAGTCTTAATCCTGTTGTTTGCTTGTTGTTTCGTTTTTGCATTGCTCTGTTTTTATTTTGTTGCTCTGTTTCTGCGTTTAGTCCAGCTTGACCACCCACTCGACCTACACTCGGTCGAGTGCTTGCTCGAGTTCTTCCCCAGAACTTTGTGTTTATGATTTGTGATTGTCTTGTTTCATTCTAGTTGCATTTCTGTTGCATTTACTTAGTGTCCTGTTCATTACTTGTCTTGCATTAGTTCATTAGCATATTTTGTACTTCTGTTGGTTGCATCATTACTGTTATAATCATCTTGTTTGATTTGCATTTAGTTCTTAATTCTTGTAGTTTACTTTCTGCATTTTACATTTTCATCTTAAGATTGTTAGTGACAAACAATCTTGCATTTGGCTTGACTTAGATTGATATACATATGATGTTCATATATTTTACCTTGTTTTCCCTTAGTTTATTTACATCTTTTGCATCTTTTTCTATCCATTTTCACCAGCTATAGGATTAATCATGCATTAGAGTTAGGTTGCATTGCATTTGCATCTTTTCATGCATAAACAGGTGATTTTGGAGCTTAAGGAGCATGGAAGCAATGGAGAAGAGATGTGAAGCAATCATGAGGAGGAAACTAGGGAATTAAGGCTGAAGAACCAAGATCCGGAGTCCAGCTCGACCAAGCACTCGACCGAGTGGGAGATGGACTCGACCAAATGGAGTTGCATAAGAGAAGCCAGCTCGACCTGTCACTCGACCGAGCACTGGTCGAGTTGACCGGTCCGTGGACCACTTTGACTTTTCCCATTTTTAGGGCTTCCACTCCCCTACCTATATAAGGCCTTGTACCTGCAGCCACCAAACTATCTAGATTTTTTAGTCCAGCTTTTCAGATATTCTAAACCTAGTTTTTACCTTTTTAGGAATTTTATTCCTTTTGTTTTTTATTTTTCTTTTTGGATTTTGTACTTAGAAAAGAAGAATTTCCTCATACTTATTGGTTCAATAACTTTCTAAGTATTGAGAATCTGAGTTTGATTTCTTCTTCAAGGTTGTAGATCTTTATCTTATCTATCTAATCATGCAAGTTTCAATAATTTCTGGGTTTATGATTTGTTTGATCATGTCTTGTTGTGAGTAGTCTTCTTAGGATCTTGAGGATGGGTTAGGATGGATTGATCTTGTGGTATATCTGATTTGATCAAGCTTGATTGTTGTAGATCTCTTCTAGGCTAGATGTTCTTAATGCTGATCCTATATCTGAGAGGGTAGGATCTGATCTCAAGCTTTTTAGCATCACACCAATGTTTAAGAAGCATATATAAGGCTAGATCTAGAGCTTACCATTAGGCTTGCTAAGAGATTAGAGGTCTTGTTTGGTTTAAGATGTATTGCTTAATGCCTGCTTGTGTAGATTCTTTTCATTGTGAGAGCAAGTCTAGGATTGCATAGGTTTGATTGTCTCTTGACCATGAGAGTGGGAGAGACTTGTCTTAGATTAATATGTCTAGAGGTTAGCTCATAGCATTGCTTGAGATTTGTTGATCAAGTTAGATTACCACAATGATTAGTTTATCCCATGAATCCATCCTCAGGAACCTTCTTTGTTTATTGATTTTAAAGTCTCAATCTTGTTATTTGCTTGCTGTTTAATCTGTGTTTGCTTAACTCTGTTTTTATTGCATTGCTCTGTTTTCCCGGATTTGTCTAGCTCGACCACCCACTCGACCTACACTCGGTCGAGTGCTGCTCGAGTTCATCCCCAGAATTCTTGTTTATGATTTGTGATTGTCTTGTTTCATTCCTGTTTCATTCCTGTTTAATTCCCATTGCTTTAACTTAGCATCTAGTTCATTACTTGTCTTGCATTAGTTCATATCTAGAGTTTACAGTTTCTGTTTCTGTTTTTAGATCATAATCATTCTGTTTTATTTGCATCTAGTTCTTAGTTCTTGTAGTTTATTTTCAGCTTTTATCATTATCATCATAGGATTGTTAGTGACAAACAATCATCACACTTGGCTTAACTTAGATTCATATGCATATCTTGATTGTTCACAAGCACTCAGACTGGATTGACACCTCTTATACTGCAACTGCATAAGGGGAATTGAAACACCCATCATTCCATATCATACCATTGCATACACTGCCACATTCACATTTCACACACAAAATAACATGTTTCAATTTGGCGCCGTTGCTTGTTTGAGTTTGTTTTTGTGACATTTAGGATCCATATTAGTCTAAGATTAAGTTCTTTTATACACTTGTGAGGTTGCTGTGCTTGAATTTTCTGTTTCTGGGTTGAAGTTCCATTTCAGGTACAACTCGACCAGTCACTCGACCACCACTCGACCGTGTCGGGATCGAGCACCTGATCGAGTCAGACGCTGGATCTCAATAGACAGCCCTTCCCAGTCGACTCGACCATCCACTCGAGCCTGTGCTCGACCGTGTGTCTGTTCGAGTCAGTAACCATGTTTCACGGCAGTCAGTTCCATTATGCACCCATGCACCAGCAACAAGGGTTCCAGACTCAATGGTGTCACCCTCCAGCGTTTCAACCCTACCAAGCCCAAGAACCTGACTTAAGAGCTATGATGCAACAACTATTGCTTGGGCAAGCCAATCAGCAGATTGAGTCAGCAAGGCAGTTTGGGGAGCTGAACCAAACATTGGATTCTTATTCTCATGACCTGAGTAACCAGCTTGAGAGTCTGACCTCTTCATTTCAGTGCATGGAGAGCTCCATTTCTTCTACTTCTGCTCCTAAGCCACACCATCTTCCTCAACAGGCTATTCAAAACCCAAGGGAGATCTCTGTTAAAGTTATCCATCTCCATGAGGAATATGTCACTGGGGACAGTGAGGTTCAAGGTGGGGAGGGTTGGTCACTAATTGGAGCCCAGAGTGAAGGTTTTACTGAGCAGACTGAAGCAGAGAAACCACTCGACCAGGTGCTCGACCACACACACGATCGAGTACCTGATCGAGTGACTGATCGAGTTGCAGACAAAGAAGCTGTTAAACCTGCTAGATACATTCCTCCTGCTTACAAACCGCCTCTACCATTCCCAGGACGTTTCAAGGCTCAAAAGATAAGGGAATTGAGAGAGATCATTGAGAAAAAGGAGAAGATAGCTTTGCAACAAGAGAAAGAGAAAGCTTTGAAAGAAGAAGCTGTGGTTGTGAAACAAGAGGAAGTGATGGCTTTGAAGGAAGAAGTAGTCATTGAAAAGAGGGAGGAAGTGCTTGTTTTGCAACAAGAGGAAGAGAAAACCTTGAAGGAAGAGGTTGTTATTGAGAAGAAGGAGGTGATGGCTATACAAGAGACTATCATTGCTTACCAAGAGGAAGAGAGAGGACCTGCTTTGGAACAGTATGCTCCAGACCCTCTCTATCAGGATTTTTTACTTGAGATGTCAAAGAAGAGGGCTCATGACCAAGATATGAAGGATTTGAAAGAGATTGGGAAAGCTATTGTCCCAACAAAGCTTGAAGATCCAGGCTCATTCAACTTACCATGTTCCATCAGCTACATGCACTTCAATAAGTGCCTTTGTGATTTAGGAGCTTCAGTGAGCTTGATGCCATACTCAGTGGCTGAGAAGTTGGGGTATGAGGACTTCAAGGACAGCAACTACTATGTCAGTCTAGCAGATGGATCCAAGAGGGGTGTGGTTGGAGTGATTAAAAATCTCCCTATCAAAATAGGAGAAGCAAGAATCCCAACTGATTTTGCAATCATGAGTATGGAAAAAGAGCCTAAAGACCCTCTTATCTCGGGAAGGCCATTCTTAGCTACAGTTGGGGCAGTTATTGATGTGAAGATGGGGACTATCAAGCTCCACCTAACTGAAGACTTCACTATGAAGTTTGATATCAACAATCCCACTAATCTGCCCTCCAAATATGATCCACCTTACACTATCAAAAGAAAGGAGGATCATGAGGTCTCAAGTGGGAAAACTGCTTCAAGGGGTAAGCTAACCTTTCAAGAAGATTCAGTGGAGAAGCTTAAGAATTCTGTTCAAGAACTGACTGCTTTAGTCAAGGATCTCCAAGTCAAGCTGAACAAAAGGACTTTGAAGAGAGCAAGGCCAAACCTCAAGGTTAAAGAGAAACATGGTTCAGGTGCTAAGGAGGTAGTGATCAAGAAGGAACACAAGTGTTACCAAGTAGAACCAGGAGGGATTTCATCACCTCCTTGGTCTCTAACTCAAGCCTGAAAAGGCATCAAAGTCAAGCTTAGTGACTTTAAACAAGCTCACTAGGGAGGAAGTCCCTAAGGTACCCCTGTATATATTGCTTTGGAATTTTGGTATTTTGATTTTTGCTTTGGTGTTTTCATGGTTAGGGAAGCTAGGGAGTCTGAATAGAAGAGGGACGCACAATTTCCGGAGACTCGCGGTCCAGCTCGACCCCCCACTCAGACATGCACTCGACCGAGCCACGGTCGATTGCCATAGTCGAGCTGCCCCAAAGTTCTTCTCCAAGCCACCAGCCTGACCCCAACTACTCCTATGACAGCATGCAGATGGATGTGGACAACTTCTTCCACAATCCCTAAGGTACCATCATCACCTTCCCTTGTTTATACCATTGCATTTGATGTTGTGTTTTGTTTTTGTTTATAGTCTTGAATCCTCTTACAAATTTCTTTCACACAGAGGACTGTGTGATTTAAGTTTGGGGGAGGGTTCTAGATAGCATTTGATGTTGTGTTTTGTTTTCTTATTTCAAATTTTTATCATCATCATGTAGCACTTGCATAATCATCTAAGGCATAGAAAAACCATAAAAATTTGAAATTTTTTTGCAAAAATCTTTATAAAAAGAGTGTTCATGTAGTTTGCATTGCATATTTAAAGTGTTTTGTTTAGCATAAAAGACTGTTTGCATTAGGGATCTATATTGAGTTTTTCCTTGTTAGCTCGTTTAATTCACTAGACTAGGATCAATGCCCAAGTTAATAGTACTTTGATGCTAGTTGAGTGGTTAGAAGCATAAGACTGAACCAAGCCTTGAATTCCTGCATTGCATTTGGTCTAAATTGAAGCATGTTGTGATTTGATGCCATTTCCTATCTATAAGAACCTAATATTGACTTTTAATTATCAATGTATGCATTGCTTTAAACTCATGGATACCATATACATATTTGGATCATCTTTCTCTTTTTTGCCACTCTTGTTGATCCAAGTAGCTGATTTCACTTTTAAATCAGTTTCCCCTACCCCTTAACCAAACCTTCTTTCAAGCCTTGTTTATTCTTGTGTGTGTGAGGCCTATTTTTGGGATTGAGCTTGGTAGAAAGTGTTAGGTTTGAACTGACAAGAGTAAGACCTTGTGTAGTTCTAGTTTGCATTTTCCAAACTAGATAGGACTAGGTGGTTCACTTGTTGGGTTTGGGACTTGGCTGTTATAAAAAGAAAAGAAAGAAAAGAGAAAGAAAAAGGGTAGAGTCTTTAGGAGAGGGATGTGTTTAAGTAAAAGCTAAATGTCTAGTGAAAGGATGGGAAGTAAATTTGTTATCTAAGATGGTTCTAGTTAAAGAAAAGAAAAGAAAGCAAAGAGCAGCTTAGCAAAAAGCTTATATGTCTTAAGAATAAGAAGAAAAGAGAACCATAGCAATCAATAAGAATCCCCCATCCCACTAGAAAGATCAAATAAGAAACCTCTCCTAAGATTTGAAAACCAAAAGAGAAAAGGGTTAAAGAGAAAAGAAGAAGTTAAAGGGTAGCACTAGGATCATTTGGGTTTAGATTGTTAGGATAAACACTTTGGGTGCCTTTGGGTAGACAAGGTTTTGTTCTTGTATGTGTCTAAGTGTTCTTACCTTTAGCATTCTTCTAAAGCTCAATCCATTTTTTATGAGAGAACCTTGATATTGACAAGCCCCACTCTTAAAAGAGACCATCATTGTCTCAAAACCCTTTATTACCAAGCCAAATGAGTTTAAGCATTGCATATAATTGATTCATGTTCTTGATTAATGAATGTTAAAGGAAATGGTTGATTTGAATGCATGTGAATATCTAAGGCTCAAATCAGTAAAGGTTGTGATGTGCTTGTCTAAAGTTTTTAAGTATAGCTATTCACCTTTCATCTTAGTAATAGTAACTTGGACATTGATTCTAGCTGGACATTGGACACAGATTTAAGGATTCTTTTGTCAAAGATACTATGATAGATGTCACATTACGTTTTGAAATAACATTAACTTATCTTATTCAACACTTCTCCATATACGAAAAATCTGGCAATGAACAGTTTGTGACTGAACTTAGCACATGGGTCTTCCACGAAAGAGGCCATTTGAAGGTATATACTTGTCTTGCTCTCTCCTTTAAACCTTCAAATCTGCAGATTAATTGCTTACACTCCTTTACATAATCAGATGATAGCTTGTTTGTTCAATTAGTCACCTCTGTTACTTTCATTAGTATGTTCTTCACCTATCTTCTTTGTCCCAGGCTGGTGGTCTTGTACACCATAGGGTTGGAGAAACAGATGAGCCAGCGATATACAAGATAAAGTATGACCTGGTATGGCTTCTCTACATCTTCTGACTCACTCTAAGTTGTGTGCTTTAGATGATAATCACGTGGTATCTAGTGGGACTCTGTGGCAAGCTTCTAATGTGGCTGTTCATTGCAGGAATTTTCTGTAGAGATATATGAGTGGTCAGGAAAGAGCTGGGAGTCGTATGTCACAAATGATGTGCAGGTTCAGTTTTACATAATGTGGCTGTCCATGTGTACATCAAACGACGTCGTTCGACTAAAAATCAAAAATAATGTAACATGCTAGGTTCGAACCAGTAACATCTATCATAATATTTTCTTCTCTGTAACCACTCGGACATCGTATCTTTTATTGTTTAATGAACAAATATTTAATATATCCACTCTTCACTCTCTCTTTCTCTAAAATCAATCAAAAGCTTCTTTGTTTCCTCCAATAATTTCGATCTGGCTAAAATTAGATTGGAATATATATATCCACCCGATTTGTACAAAAATTGATTCGAGATTTGCTGTGATGTTTAGGTAGACCAAAACCCAATAACTGAATCGATCAATTGAGTAAAAACCCTAATTTTGTGATTTGTGATTTACAGCTTTTGAAGATGGGAGATGAAACCGTTGAGATTACGTTATAGAGCGCGTTGAACCTCTTATCTTCTCACTAACCATAACGAAATCCAAAACAAGTGCAGAGAAGATCTTCCACACGCTAGACATTTACCAAACCATCTTACACTAATTCACAAAATCGATCAGATCTTCAGGTACAACAATTCTACCGCTTGTCTTCTTGCTGTGATTAAAGAAGAGTGACCGAAGCAGAAGCTATATTAAATCTTCGTTTGTTAAACCGTAAAAAATCTATATGTCCGAGTGGTAAATGATAAGGTAGTTGGGAATTAGACTTCATGGGTTCGAGGCTAACATGTGAAATTTTTTTATTCGTTTTGATATTCTCTACATATGTGGATTCCACGTCAGATTGGCCTAACGGCGATATTAACATAGTTACCAATTAATCACGTTTTTGTATATTGTAGCACAAAATCATAAGTCCGGGTATGAAATTCAAAATTTTTTAAAGTCCGGGTATAAAATTCAAAATTTTTAAAGTCAATGTATGTTTTTGCATAGTCAATAGTCTGATGTATGAATCGAACATATTGGAATTGTTCAGTTATGTAAAAGCCGTTTTTCCGGTATTTGATAGTAGAGATGTTTGAGAAAAGAAGTGGGTGCGCTTAATGAAGTGATAGATGAGAAATAATATCTACTTAAAAGCTATAAGGAGTAGAAGATGGAACCTTTGCAGAAGATAAAAGAGTTTGCAACAGAGACGAAGGACAGAGATTTGTTTGGTTGTAATTAATAGAATTTTAGGGTGAATGTGAGGTCATATGTATAACTAGATCACTTAGGTAGAAAATTTCAGTATAACTTGAACTATATGGTGCAACTGTAGTAGAATTATTAAAAAAATTTCAATATGGATCATGTAAAAACGAATAAAAAATAGATTTTGGCGGCGGAATATTCATTTAAAATCATCACACTGTAGTAAAATGAACCAAAGACAACATGATATTAGAAAAAGTTATTTGGTATACACATAATTATACATAGTTATCCAGTTGTACTCTCATATCCATAGTTGAACTTTTGCATTTTTTTCGTATTTCCAGTTGGACTATAATATAAATTATTAATTAGCAGTTAGCCACAAGATTTATCACTATTAATTAGCATATACAAGGTTTTCATAACACAATGTTCATAAAAACTTGGGTTTCACCTCTTTTGTTTCATTTGAGGTGATCACTTACTAAGTCTTCCTTATACTATAAAGAGTGTTTTATGTGAATACGAGAGTATATATTAGAAAGTGATAAATTTTTGTATTGTTGATTAAACATGGTTCTTTAATAGTTCAATATGTTTTAGAAATTCTTATAAACCTTAATTATCATTTTCATATTTTAAATATAAATACAAATATAAATATATATTTAGTTGTACCTAGTTGAACTGAGTAATATATACAATTTGACAAATACTATTTATGTTATCTAAATATTACCCTCTATAGTTAAAATGTAATTTTTGTGGTTATTATTCATTACCTCTCGGAAATATAATAAATAAATAAACAGTTACGAATTACATAGGTTGTTCTAGTAACATCTCTTACTTGTTCCATTTCCGGTGAACAACAACAACAATATTAGCTAGGGTTGTAGAAGAAGATATGTTGAAGATGACTACAAAATTACAATAATATTTTTCATTAAAACGGATTTATGGACCTACACTAAGCAAAAGAACGTTATGTACATACACTAATCTCAAGAACATTATGTATGTATAAGTTCATATGTACGTACACGTTTAAATGTACGTACACGTTCGATTTTAGGTTTAATGAACCAAAAACTACCAGAATATCCTCGTCTTCCACCTCTAACATACGACTGAAAACCCTAATTTCCCCTGCCTCACTTTATTTTTTCACGACTTATGTCTATTTTTTTGGTTTCACTTGTGGGGTTTTTACTCAACTATTATAGATTTTCGTCTCAATATCTGATTTCTAGATTAAAACCCTATAAAAAGTGAGTTATATAGATTTCCGAAACGATATCTTGCTCTTCCATGGATGAACCCAGAGGAAAGATTTAGGGAAGAACAGCAAACCTGTTTAGATCTTCCTCCAATAAGTCTATCGCAACGCTAGACTGTCTTTGCCAGCTCAAACAAATTCGTGTTATTCTGGTAAGACTTTACAGCTGTCAATCTTACTTACTAAATCTACCACGGACATGAAGCCTACCACAACACTACGAAAACTATTTCAACAAACAAACAAAGTATACCAAAAATATCTGTAACGAGCGAAGGCTGTCGCATAAATCTGTTGCAACATGCCATTAGTCTACCATAAATATCTTCCCACCCTTTTACATTTATCGCTATACCCACTAAAAACATAAGTCTATCATCAAAGTGCAACTTAATCTACCGAAATCATATATCTGTCGATTTCATCTACGTCCACCGATAAGTGTACCAACACTACAACTAAGTCTACCATCTACGTTGACCGATAAGTGTACCAAGACTACAACTAAGTGTATCAAAAATATCTGACGTACACCTTTAATCAGTCCACCTGTATAAATCTACCATCAAAGGATCGGTAGACTTAGTCCCAGTTTCCAATGTTTTTTTCTAATGGCATTACCCGTAATTACGTTTTTTCCCAACACTAGTTTCAGGGGTAGTATAGGTACAATGGTTTATTCTAGTAATTACAAACAATTGTGTGTTACTTTTGTAATAAGGAATCTTTTATGCAATATTCTAGTAACTCTCCCTTAATTAAATACAAATTATTATTTTATATAATCAAGAAAAAAATTTCTAAAATAAAAAATGATGAGACTTTGTTTATAAAAGATTCATGCCCGCACAAGAGTGAGAAAGGTATGACATTTGGAAATTTAAGGTCATCAATCCAACGCTCAAAGAGAGAAACACACGGCATCTTTACTTGATCAAATTTGGTGAGGATACGGAAATGATGATACTCGCAGATTTGAGTCCGAATAATTTCTTTCGGTTCAAGGACTTTGAAGACATAAAAAACAGAAGATCGATTGACGGCTCATCTTTTGGTTAGTTCTTTTAAAGTTGGTGTGTTAGTGAAGGTATGTTTCTTTACTTATACCTTACTGAATAATAATCTCTTTTTAAATTTGTAATTTCTTTTAGGTACACCATGCATTTTGAATTGCATTGGCTCCGCAAGGATCTACATAAAACCGAACATTAACATTTTGAAAAATCACAAAGCCAAGTAAGTTTTAAATTAAAATGTAGAAAGTTTAAAATTAATATCAATTTATTACATTAACTATATGTTCAGCTGTGAATTCACTGGCCGTTGTTATATAACGTATGTGATGAAACATGAAGATGAAACTTCAGGAACAAGGGCATAAGACGATGAAAGTTAAATAAAAAAAGCAGCATATCCAAAAGTATCAAAACTGTTTTTTTAAAGTTCTAATTACTGTTCATGCGCGCGTGTACTACCATAGTAAAATATATATTCTTTGTTAAATTTAATTTTATTTTAATAACTTTAAACATATCTAAAACTATTTTCTTTGACTAAAACTGTATTTATTTACTTTCTTTTTTTCAACCACACAATAAAATAAAAGGAAATTCCTTGGTTAGTTCTCCAAGATGGAAGGAAGAGGCTTACAAAAGAAGCAGAGGCAAGACAATCTGCCTTCGTATTTGACGCATGCCGGATACAAGAGATGGAGAATAATAGGAAGAACTCCAGCGAGTTAACTCATCGAGCTGGCTGGAGAAGGACGGTCAATCTTCAAGGGACTGCACCATAATGAGTAAATCAGCACAATCAGTCTCGAAATATTGACAAGTGATCCCTGCAACACGTGTCCGCTCCATAGCCTACAACAATGATTTTAACTTCGAATGCAGAAGGAGGAGCTCCGTCTTAGACATTTGGCCCCCAACAACACGCTCCTCTCAAACGCAACACCACCAGCCCAATCCTGAATGTACATTGGTTGCTTTTAGAGAACCATCAATCTGACAACGAGGTAAAGAAACCTAGACATCCGAAGATGGAGATGGAGCTGACATGACCGCCGTAAAAGAGAGCGCCTCTTCCCAGGCTAACTTATCACCCAAATCCTGAACAATTATATCGTTTGTCTCGATCTCTAAACCTTGAAAAACGTTTTTATTTATGGTCTTCCACATTGCCTATACAATCCATGGTAATTAAAGAAGTTGATCAGGATCACCTTGTTGAGACTTGAGAGGCATCTCTCTAGAAAACAAAATCCAAATTCCAGTACACCGACTCATATAGAAAACCCTCTGAAGAGACCAGAGTCGGAGATAAATCTAAAACTTCAAAAGAGCAAGGGCATTCAAAGAAAACATGATTAATAGTCGCAACCGCAGAGTCACACCTTTTATACCAAATATCACATTGGACACTTTTGTATATTTATTTATTTTTATTGATAGTTTTTACTTATTAAAAAATTATATTTTTGTTAAATCCCCTATATATTAATAGGGAAGCATTTTGTTGAAAATGCTGATTTGTCGTCGCCAGAACGATTTGAAATTTTAATTACAGTTAAGCATCTGAAGATAAACATATTTACAAAAACAAGCCTTTCGATTTATTAAATGTGCCAACAAAATTTGTAAATGTTTATTTCATTATTATTTACATAAATATACCATTAGAATATATAAGGTAATGTTTCCTTTTATTAGTTTTAAAAAATGAAAGATTTAATCAACTATTAAAACTAAAAAAAATAGTTAATTTTTTAATTCTCATTTTCATAAGATATTTAATTATTAAAAGTAAATTACATTTCACAAACTATTAAAAACTTTATTCATCTATTTAACTTTTTGAAACGCAGAACTTATTTTTCGACTTATAAAAATCTGATGACTATTCAAATAAATTTTAAAAATTAATTATCACAAAAATCTTAAAAATAAATAAAATTTCGTAAACAATTTTAAATTTATTCACCAATTTAAATTTTTGAAAAATAAAAATATATCTCCTATAGCTGATAACATTTTATCAAAACTTTTTCTACCATGTTTAAATTGTTTTCCACATTTCACGGGTAAACCATATTTTTACACAAAATAATTAAATGCAAATTTGAATAAACAAAAAAAGTTATAAGTAAAATTATTATTTTGACACTTTAGATCCTAAATAATAATTTAATTTATAATAATTTTATTTGAATCGATTTATTTCGCACATAGTGCGGATTGTAAACTAGTGTTATTTTATTTTAAAAACTTTAAATCCGTACATCAGTCCGGTCATAATCTAGTATTTGAAAAAACTTAAACATCAAACAATGAGGGACAGATGGAGATGGAGTAGTATTTTTCTGTGAATATAAAGATAGAAAAGAGATATTAGTTTCCAATAAAAAAGAGTCCAATTTTCCAAATCAAACCCAAAAAGTTTACGAATTACAGAAAGCCAAAATAAAAATGCAATTAGCTAAAATTGGATTTAGGCGTCATCCAGGGAAGATCATCCCCACCCAAACCATCGGCAATCATCTCTTCAGCTTCCACAGCTGACCGGATTCTCAGCAAAGGCCTCCTCACCGGAAGAACTGGCGATGGCGTCTCCCCGCGTATAATTCTCACAGCCTCTTTCACCCTTGGCCGCTTCTCACAGTCCGGATGCGCACAAACCATCCCAACCATCAACACCCTTTCCATTTCCTCTGCATCAAACTCTTCCCTCAGCATGATGTCAGCACCATCCAGGACTTTCCCCGTCTCCCAGAGGCTCCACATCAGCTCTACGAGCACCGTCCCGTCATCCCCCACCGGCCTACGCCCTGTACACACTTCAAGAATCACCACTCCGAAGCTGTACACGTCGGATTTTTCAGAGGGCACACCTGTGTACACGTATTCAGGTGCCAAGTAACCCATAGTACCTGCTGGGAGTGTAGGGGCTCGTCTAGCTAGCAACGCACTGTGCTCATAAATCTCAGCTAACCCAAAATCACCAAGTTTGGCGTTAAAATCGGTATCAAGCATTATGTTACAGGTCTTGACGTCACGGTGGATGATCTGTCTCTCACATTCTTCGTGTAGATAAGTAAGTGCAGAAGCCACACCCAGAATGATATTTACCCGCTGCTTCCAAGAGAGGACTATAAACTCTTCTGATGGATCCGATGGGGGTTTCTTATGTAGGAATTCACTTAAACTACCGTTGGGCAAGTACTCAAACACTAGGGCCGTCTCTGTTCCTTCACTGCACCAACCCTGGAACTGAACCAGATTCTTGTGCCGCAAGTAACCAGTCATTGTGGTGAACTCTGTGGTGAAAGGGTTACGGTTGCACTGTGGCCAGTGTTCTCGATCAAAACGCTTCACGGCCACAGATCCAATGGAAGGAATAGAGCCTCTGTACACAGTAGCTGAAGCTCCTTGACCCACGATTGTGTTCTCGTTGAATCCCGATGTCGCCGATTTGATCTCAGCCAAGGACAACCTTCCCGGCATCCGATTAAGCCCCGAATTCGTATCAGCTCCTTCACTAATCCTTTTCTTGCCACAAATCAATGATAAAACAATAAACGCCACAAGAAAAACAATTGCAGCCAAACCAGGTAAAAGACTCCAAAATGGGATCTTTAATCCAACAACTGAAACCCTGTAATCGAAACCTTTACGATGAATCGCATCAGAGCAGACCGACCACTCTTCACCATCCTCCTCCTCTTCCTGAATCGCATCAGAATGAGACCCAAAGGTCGTAAATTTCCACCGCTCAACGATGTGCAAGGCTGACCCAGGAACCGTAGCAGCATTTGAAGCAGAGAAACCAACGTGCATATACTCCTTTACTTTACCAGAGAGATCAATCTGTGTTGCTAAAACAGGACTCGTAGGCTTAACACGTGAATACCCAACCCAAACCCTAATGAGTTTAAGAGCATCACTATACTCAATCCACGCCATCATCTCTCTCCCACTCTTAAGATCAAACCCTTTTGATAACGCATCAACAGAAGCAACAGAGACGATCGAATTAACATCGATCCCAACGTGGTTATCGTTAATATCGCCGTCACCAGGGTCAAACCGAGTATCAAACTCGACGGCGATGAAGGAAGAATCATCCGGGTTTGGTAGGCCAAAGAAGCCATTAGAGAAGACCAAGGAGTCAGCATTGGATGTGATCAAGAAAGCGAAACCGTCACCAAAAGGGCAAGAAGGTGAAGCGATGATGGAGAAGGAGAAACGGCAAGAGAAAGAAGCGGTTGTGTTTGTTGAAGGTTCGAGAAACTTTATTGGGTAAACGTAGAGAGCTCGTCCGTAGCCGGAGGGAGATGGGTTTGACGGAGATGTTGTGGCGGAGGGAAAGCAGGGTTGTTGTCGGGTGAGGGAGATTGTACGGTCTCGGAAGTAGGCGTCGCCGTAGAGAGTTAAGTTGTGTAGTGGCTGCGAGAAACGGTGAGAAAATGTGGGAAAATCTTGGGAAAGGAAGAGGATTAGGTGGAGGAAGAAGATAAAAGGAAGAGAGTGATGATTCATCTCGGTTCTCGTGTCATGTGGTTTTTTTTGGTGATGGTATTTTCTTGGAATCGATCTTTTGTTCAAATGTGAACAATGTAATTGTGACAATCAAAACGGAGGAAACAATAAACCCAGAAAAAAAGAAAAAGAAAACAAAAACACATATCTTAGAATGAACAAAGCTCTCACTATCTTGCAAAGTACCCCCTCTTAGAATCCAAGCTTGGTTTTGGATAAAGCTTGGTTTTGGATAAAGCTTGCCTGTGAAACAACTCACAGGTATA
This sequence comes from Camelina hispida, assembly GCA_023657505.1. Taxonomy (NCBI): domain Eukaryota; kingdom Viridiplantae; phylum Streptophyta; class Magnoliopsida; order Brassicales; family Brassicaceae; genus Camelina; species Camelina hispida. The sequence continues at coordinate 26,424,538 of CP094637.1, forward strand.
AAGCTTAATGCTTCATTTGAGAACAATAGAAGACCTCTGTATATCTTTGTTCATCTGACCATACCAAAAGCCAAAACTCAATGATCAGCATCAAGTTAGTTTTCACAATCTTCTTTCCTCTTCACATATTCATTAAGATTTGAGTCTCACAATCTCAAATGCATAATAACCAATCCACGAGAAACAACAACTCGAGACCCCATGCCTCGCGTAAAACCAACCTAACCACCCTCTTCTAGTATCTAACTCACAGTCTCCAGTAACACCAGAATACACAGAAGCACCAAGTTATGTGAATATCTGTCATCAGCCTAGTCTTGACCACATCTTATGGTGGAGTTATGGAAGCAGATATAGCACAGCCAACACGACACAACAAAGGCTCAAGATGGTTCTGTTGCATTTTCTCAAAAACTGTTTCTTTCAACTATCCATACGACTAGTATCTTAATATGACAGGCAGTAAGTTCCTCATTAATGTAGCAAAGATTAATAAATCAACATAACTCCCAACTGCTTTGTAACAAAAATGAAGTGTATGAGAAAAGAAGGAAGATAGATTTACAAGCGTAGGATTATACGGCCAAAAATGACATGAGATTGAAGGAAAGCATGGCAGTCTATAAAGATGAATCTGAAAGAAATCGAATCAGATAGAAAATAAAGCTAGAACTAGAATGAAAATGCAGCAAAAGTGAATCATATTTTGAACAACTCAAGTATGGAGAATAAGCTTGTCCGTTAAACAACCCACAAGGATAAAGATTAATGCTTCTTGGAGAACCATGGAAAAGCTCTCTCTCATGTGACCATATTTTAAAACCAAACTCAAGAATCAGCATCAACGATAGTTTCAGAATCTTCTTTCCTCTTCAAATATTCATTTAAGATTGTAAGCCTTGCAGTCTCAAATGCAAAATAACCGATAGCAGAGAAACAAGCGCTGTGAACAACTCGAGGGCCCATGCCACGAGTAAAACCAACCCAACCTTCCTCTTTTAGTATCTGTCTCACAGTCCCAGCCACACCAGTATACATAGCAGCGCCAAGTTTGTTCACTGCCTCTACATGAATCTGCGTCATCAGCCTAGTCTTGACAACATCTAATGGTGTAGTTATGGAAGCAGATATGGCACCAGCCAATGCGCCACAACAAACACTCTGCAAAGGCTCAATATGGCTCTGCTGAGTTTTCTCCAAAACCGCAGCCTTCAGGTATTCAAACGACGAATAACTTAGTACACCAGCCGGCAAATTCCTCAACAATGTAGCCGAATAACCGGCGTAAAGCCCCAAGATTCCATCTTTCTCAAGAATCTTAAGCAATACTTGATACGATCTCCCACTAGCTCCAGCTTGCATTCTCTGTGTAATGAGCTCTTTAGGAACCATTATAGCCGAAGAGATTATGTTTCCCATAGCACCAGCAGTAGGCGGGATCAGCACGGTCGGAAAATCCGGGAATTTGGAGAGTAGAGACTTACCAAACTCACAGGTACCGAAGTACACGGCGGAGGAAAACGTAGACCCAACAATCACGGCGGAGACACCACTGTAAAAACCTAAAACACCTTTAGCTTGAAATGTCTTAATTATTGCATCAAATGTGTTGCTATACACCTGAGACGCGCCTTTGGTTTGAAGCTTGGTTTTGATTGTGTCAAGTGGGAGAAGAGCAACGTATGTAAAAGCTCCAGCCAGTCCACCGGCTCCTGCACCGATGATGGCACGTTCCCAGACAGAGAGTCGTTTCATGAGTGTTTGGATTTTTGGACTGCTTCGTGATGCTGGTTTGATCCATTTCAGGAATTCTGATCCGGGTTTTGCGTGGATTGGATCCGAGACTGATGTAGATGCAAATAATGGTTCGGATCTTCTGAAACTTGCTCTAAATCCCGGTGATTTGGTTTTGGGTTTAGGGTCTCTGACGGTGGGGCTTTGGACGGAGGTGAGATCGGAGAAATGAGTGAAGAGGGAATTGAAATCGCTTGGAAGAAGGCAGTGATTAAGATTCGTAGATGGGAGACCAAGAGTTTCGGAGAGTCTAGCTTCCATGGCTGATTTGGGGGAAGCTTGAGTTGAGGAAATGAGAACCAAAGATGATGAGGATATACCTAAAAGAAAGAGAAACAGCGCCCAGTGTAGTTACGTAAAAGCAAAACGGCATCAAGTGAAAGACGGAGAAAAAAGCTCTAAGGCGTGAAGTTGGCTAATCAGATGTTAACTCAATTAAACAATCAATACGTAAATGGAAATTCACGACAAACTCTTTGCAAAACAACGCCAGAGATTCTCTATATACAGTGTAATTAAATTGCCTGAGAGTGGAACTCAGAATAAGGCTAACTGCTTCCTATGCTTTTAATTGTTTTGGGTTCATGTCTGGAATTGTGATTGAGATAGAGGTGATGTTGCCACGCTTGATCTATCGGTACCGCAAATGTTGTACTTCTCGTACACTCTTTCGCGATTCTCAGACCACCATACCTCTGCCTGTTGCTCCTTGAACCTTCTCCGGCTACAAAAAAAACAACCGCATTAGTATTAGTTTATAATCTCCAAAAAAGTATCAAGATAAGAGGTGTATCGATTATAAAATGTTACCTAAACCGCACACGTTTGAGATCTCTTGTTCCATCGCCTAGGGCCAATAGTGTTATATAAACACCAGGTTCGTACTGTTCGATCCACTCTGCCTCAACTTGAGAAGCATTTGAAGCTGATGCTACTGAGCTTCTTGAGTTTCGGCGATTGTCACCATCTTCTGAGAAACCATTACTGATTCGAATACCCTCGCTTACAAGTTCGCTCATGCTTGCATCTGTGTTTCTTGGTGACGGGGAATTCCGCCGAAGTCCATTCATTGCACGTGACGGAAGAGCCAAAGTTGATGCAAGTGAGGTGTCGTTAATCGAATCAGATCGTGATGGACGCTGTCCATTCGCACTAGCAAATTGAAATCCGTTTTGCTCAAACCTGTTCAATAAATTAGCTGTCCGTGCTTCGTAAGCACTCGATGGTAGCAGCGCAGTTATATCCTTGACCTGGAAAGATCAAATAGGAAAGTTTAGGGAAGAAACAGAAAAGGAAAAAAGAAATCAGGATTTCCGTGGAAGGGGGATGCTGGAAATGACAAGACAACTTAGTGGGAATTATATTTCAAAGATGAATACAGCACACAGAGACGGTTTAATATATATATATAAAAGAGAATCAAGCCAAAACCTGTGCTGTCAGAGATTTTATAACTTCTTTTGCAGCTTCTGATTTGGCGGATTCCTCTGCTACCAGGTTCATCGCTTCTTGTACTTTCTTTACAGACTTCTGAACTTCGAATTCTTGGGCCTCACATCTGTGCCTCAGACTCTCGGCCTGAACAGCATCCCAGATTCATTTTAAAAAGTTAACGAGTTTAGACAGACGTGGAAGAAAAAGATAATGCTCTCAAAGTTTGGAGGTCGAGTTTTACCTGGGCGCGCAATTTGACTACTTCCTGATTCAGAAGTTCATTTGATTTCTTCAAACTCTCAGCTATACTTGTTGAAAAACCAAGACCAGCTGTCAAAGGAATGGGAGTGACTGAACGAGGAGGACTAGATCTTCTTGAAAAAGGTGACACGGATCTGGAGCTTGCTCCAGACGGAGTTACTGCTGGTTTTGGTGGCCCGCGCCGTAAGTCAGCCACATTGGTGAAAGCATCTTTAAGCTGTAACAGAGGTGTTTGAGAAGTGCGAACAAGAGAAAATGCGTCCGCCTTTTTTCCTTGTCTAGCTGCCCTGCTATCCAGTTGCTTAATCAAATCTATATTTGATGGTATTCCTGATTTAGCCAATCTTATCTCGGCTTTATCCAATCTATCCTTGTTCTCCCCGGAAAGTCGTGGCATAACATTCTTCCTACTATCAATACTAGATTCTGAAACTTTACTTATTTTAGAGTAACATGAATCGCAGACACGATAGGGCTTGCCTGCATTAGGTGCCAAAGCAGCTTTCAGTGATTTCTTGGAACTGCATGAATGGCAGTGGACAAGTCCACAGTTGTAACAATTGTGTCTCTTTCGTGTGAATCCAAACGCCTGTCTACAAGCTGAACATTGAGATTGCTCAGTACCAGAGACCCATTTATGAAGACATATTGCTGTTGTAAAGTTTGAACCACAGGCAACATTTTTTACGTGTCTCTCTTTCAAAGCATCAACAAGAGTGGGTGCCTTACGGTCCTCAATATCTCCATGACCTAATCTCCCATTCGCACCCTTTCCCCATGTAAATACTTCATTTCGAGACGTTAAGACTGCTACATGATAAGCTCCGCATGCTATTTCTTCAACACTATCCTTAGCTAGTTTATCCTCTAGTAAGCAAGGAAGCTTCCCATCAGCATTGGGATTGCCTAGTTGACCATAAACAGTACTACCCATCGTGTAAATTTTTCCCGATGTGGTCAACCCAACTGTTAAACTATGTCCACATGCAACTCTGTGAAAAGAATGGTCAATTAGAGCTGATACACATGTGGGTTTAAGCCGGGACTCTTTATCTCCATGACCAAGACGGCTCTTGTCACCATCACCCCATGTGAACAGCTTTCCTGATGAAATACTTGAACTTGACTGAGTGACAATGACTTCTACTATTGCAGCAGCATGCCATACACCACATGCAACGGCAATAGTCCTCAAACCAGATAAAGATTCAACTTCTCTCGGGTAAAATACAGTTTCCTTGTCACCATGCCCTAAAACACCAAATGTCCCATCTCCAAAAGTAAAAAGCTGTCCAGTTGATGTGATCAAAGCAGTGTGCCACGGTCCACAAGATACGGACGCAATTTGAAGACCTTCAAGAGGACCTGATATTCTCTTTGGTATCCAGTGACTTACATCGGTACCATGGCCAAGAAGTCCAACACAGTGTGTTCCATCACCCCATGTGTAAATCTCTCCTGTCATTGTGACAGCGCACGTATGGAACTCACCGCAGGCAACAAAATCAACACTAGTAGCAGCTAGAGACTCAATAAGCTGAGGACCACTAACATCTTTTCCCATTCCATGGCCAAGACGTCCTCCCGATGCGTCACCCCACGTAAAAACCTCACCTTGCCTAGAGACTAGAGCAGCATGCTTAACACCACATGCTATGTGATGGACATCCAAACAAACATTGGTTTCCAATGGCTTTGGTATCAGAACATCAGACCTTGAACCAACACAAGAAGCATTCCTATTAGCCCCGACTCTGACAACACTATCACATAGCACTTCACCCCATATATAAACATCACCTAGAGCATCACAGTCATCTGGAGCAGAACCATGACTTGAGCTGCTTTGAACACTAGAGACACTAACCCGGAAAACGTCTGATCCAGGTCCTCTTACTAACATATTTGGGCTCTCTGATGCCACATGTGATCTTTCAGAACTGACAAAAATCTCAGTTCTAGAAGTCCTGGGAAAAGTGTTTGAATCGGAGGGCGTCTCAACAATGCTAAAATCTCGAGAAGCACAAACTGAACTGTTGGTAGGACTGCTTAAAGTCAAGTCTCTACTGTCCTGAAAATGATGAAATGAAACAAAACAAACTTCAGGAAAATCTAAATGAGACTTATCTTGAGAAGAGAGAAATACATTTGCAACATCAATGAAACTGACGCTGTCCGCGTTAGGAATGCTCATTACTTACAGCAATAGAGAGGCCTCCATCACTCCAACCGTCAATTTTAGAGCGGCCAGCTTGACCAGATATCAAAGCTTTTAGGCCAGCTATCCACACCTCTGCCTCAACTTTGTCCTTGCAAATCTGAATATAAGGTAATCTTTTTAACTTCACATATACAGAGGCAGACAATACATGCTGAAGAGAAAGTAACTGAGGTTTTTTACCAAATCAAGAGTCCGCTTCCTGTTGGAGTATACGAGAGAAAAAGATAAATAATCCTTTTCAGGGCGAAGGTAACGTTGGAAAACAGCCTGATAGCATAAACGTGATCAAAGTCATAACATGCTACTCATAAATTTTGATGGCTTTGTTTGATACTGCATCGAAACAAAAAAAGTAGAAATTCAAGAGATATTACAGTTCGTTGTCCTGGAACAATCTTAGAGACAGTTGCTAGCTTGAGACGTTTTTCTCCACCATTTGAAATCCAGATTAAAGATGTCTCATCCTGCAAATAACATGTCCAAGGTGGTAAGAATAAAAGGCTTATATTTGACCAAACACAAAGATTTGCCATTCCTCAGCCTTAATAGCACCACAAAGAACCTCATGGAAAGATTGCAAGGCTCAGAACAAATATACAGCAAACCCATTTTGAACCGACGTGTAATCCATTTTTAATCTAAAGGACACTCACGTTGGAGAGTCTAAATGGACAAAACTTAGGCTTTCCTTTCCGACCATATTTCAACAGTTGAGCACCTTTCTTCAAAGCAATTAGAGCCTGCAAAACATATGGAAGGGTTTCTGTGAAGATCTTGATGAGACAAAAACTAGTTCGTAACTAAAACTTCAAAATTACAGGGACACTTAGAAGACGAAAATTAAAATTAAAATTTTCCTAAAAAAAACTAAAAAAAAAAAAAAGAGGAAAGAAGAAGAGAGGACCTGTTCGATGTCTCGCTCGATATTACCATAGCTCACAAGATCTGCCATTCCATGAGAGGGGTTTACCAAAATACCAAAACCCTCTCCGATCACACGGTGAAGCAGCACCGGTCATCCTAAGCAAACAAGACTACGTGAAGTCTCCGCCGTTCTAACCATCAAATTCCGCGCTAAACTCCAAAATAAAATTAAAAAACCCTCTTCTATATCATAATTCTTGGAAAAAATGTGAAATTTCGAAAGCCTAGCTTCTTTGAGTTGGGGAAGTTTCCGATGAAAGTGAGGTGTGCTCGGAAATCAAGAAAGCATTCACTGTTTTTAGGTGGTAACGGCTGTGGTGTTCTTGGAAATTGCGGTTTTTTCTTTGGTAATCTTGAGAAATTTCGCCGGAGGATGGAAGAAGAAGATGAAGATCGCCGGAGAGAGAGACCGGAGTTACGAGAGAGAGAGAGAGAGAGAGAAAGAGCGCGAGAATGAAAGGCACTACATCAAGCGCCAACGAAACTAGTCTTTGCCGTGGATTTCCAAGTACGGACATAGTCAATGTTGAAAAGTAAAATAATTACTTATCAGTTATTAAATAGGGAAATATAATACTGTTCCTCGTTTATATTTATTTTTCACCTAATATTTTAATTTTATATTATTAATTATCAAAATATATTGTATACATTTTTTTTTTCCGCAAATCAAACTTTCATTAAATTCAAACAAATGTAATTACAAAACCTTATACAGAATTATTGTAACACAATTATTACATACACAAATGTATGCGTCATACATTAAGAAAAATACAGCAGAAGGGAAATTGACGATGCTTTCCGAAGAGTAGCCTTACTCGCTAACCGTTCATAAGATCGGTTATTGTCCAACTTCATATTTGATTTTTCTCTGTTATGATTAGCTTGCAGCATCTTGTGGCTGAACTTTCTTTTTGCAAACCATAACTGTAAACCCAATGCGTCCAAACATAATTCTGGAATATAGACATAATGGCACCAAAGCTTCCGTACCAAAGTCTTTTTGAGATATCTCGACTTTGCAATATTCTTCACAAATAGGTTCAATATAAAAATAATCTCTACCGTACCATACTTTGAAGAGATCTTCTTGATAAACTTCAACAAAACTCTAAAACTCACTGGAGACCACAATTCTTTGTTTGACTTCACACTTTGCTCGACACCATCATCAATAACAGCACCCAATAAACGATATATGTGAATAGTCATAGTCATAATTTTCTGACTATGCAAATATAAGATCCTTGCCACGAGAATAAACCAAGTCGCCTCCATCTCTTGTACAGACTTGATCAACATCTTGACATAAACATCATCAAACCAAATTTCTTTTGACCCTAACATGACAATAAAGTTCCATCTAAGCTTTGTTAAATCATTCTTTAACCCCATATCGGACTATTACCAATATCATATTGTCGCCTAAATGTGATCAAGCCCTCATTCAAATTCTCTATGCCAATGCAACAAAAGCCAAACCGTTGCAGTCTTAAATCCATCACCCAAACACTGGCATCACCAACATTCCTTTCCGGGTCTCAAATCCTAATCTTACCTCTGTTTTCATGTAGGAAAGAGACAAATAAGATTGAAACAGACATACAGAGGAGACGAAGTGATAACCATCAATCAGAGATGGAAATAAACTGACGCAATTACTCTTGGGCTGAGGCTTGAGTAAGGTCAGAGATATACTCTTCGACAAGAAGAGAATGAAAACGCGTGTTTGGATAGAACACCAACCGCGACAAAGACGAACCGACACAATCCTTTTTATATATTTTTTAAGGATATATAAATTAACTAAAAGTGATACAAAGAAGTAAATATTGATAAAAAGGTTAAGAGTACTAGATATTAGCTCACGCTACGCGTGAGTTCTTACATAATCGTTATTCTATTTTAGAAAAATATATATTTTTATTATTTTGTTTTTTCGGTGTACATCAAAATTTAAAGACTACGTAATATGAATTTAACTAATGTAAAGAAATCAAAGGAATAGGAACATATAATTATCAAATAAACTTGAATTTTTTGTTAAATCCAATATATGTGAATTTAAATTTAACTATGAAATTTTAAAAAATAACTATGAATATATTAGAAAGGCAAGAAATATAAAGGAAATATTTTATTTTTATATAAATAAAATAAAAATTGAAAACAATGTTAAATATGTATAATAATTTCTAGATTAAAATATAGAATCAAACTCTTACAACACATATGAGATATAACAACATTTGATATTGGTGGGAGAGGAGGAGAGAATGATTACATATAAGATGATAATCCAAATAGATAATAGAGATAAATCTTTAAAAATAAGAACAATATAAAATACATATCATGTAGTCTCTAAAATTAATATTTAGTATTAAAAATTTACAATGACATATATTTTTTTTTTTTTTTTTTTTGTAATCTATACAACAAAAATAAGAAATTGAAAACAAAAAAAATGAAAAATGATTTCAGGTATTATGGAAGAGAATGAGAGAAGTGGATGTGAATGAGAGAATGTAAAAATGAGAAAATAAAAGAATGCCAATATGAGAGAATGAGAGAATGATTATTTATACGATAAGAATTGATGGATGTTACATTTAGAATTATGGAGTTACAATAATAATTTCTTGTGTTTGAATAAAATTGAATGGTTGAATATGATTAAATGCATAATTTATTTTATTTTCAGTTATAATTTTATTTTAATGTGAGAGTTGAATGTATTGTGTTAATTAGGTCTTAAATATTATTTAAATATTAAATTAAAATCAACCAATAAGAAGAAACCAAAACCTTACTTTTATATATATGATTTTTATTTATTTATCATTTTTAGCATTATAGTTGTAATTAGTACCATTTATTTTAATTATGTTCTTAACTATTGCTTCTAATTATCTCTTTCAACTATTTCTACTTCGTCAAATCAATCTGTTTATTAACTGGAAAATTTCCAAGATATTCCTACTTTAGCCGTAGCGGTAGAAAGCTACTTGTCGCACTTGAGGGTAGAGGATGTCACGAAGTGGAGATTAAAAAGAAGAAATGATTAAAGAACTATAAAAATGGAACTCACGATGAGCCTGGATATGAAGTACTAAGTCTCATTATTGTTTTATCTTAAAAAAAAATTAAGAGGTGGTAGATCTGTTTCTTTTTCATTCGTGCTAATTAAAGTCTCCTCACTTTCTCATTTTATACAGGAAAAAATATGGCTAACTACACAAAATATGTGAAAATATATCACACATGTCAAGTATATACTATTTTATACTCAATTACATGAAATATATGTATTACATGACGACATGCATGAACTATATGACGTTATACGATCAATACCATAGACATATAATCTATTACACTGTTTAACTGACTCTAATATATTTATATATTATACTCTAATATATTTGTGGTATAAATTATTATACTCTATCAAGAGTCCTAGTACCATAAATAGACTGGACTTAATCAAAATTTAGTTATGGATTCTAAAAGTATATGTACTTAGTAAATTAAATTACTTCAAACAACCCTAGTTAGACATATATTTGGTAAAACAATAAACTATGGGAAGTGTATTTAGTCAAGTGGTTACAACACTACTTTTGCTAAGTATATGTATTTAGTAAATTAAATCACTTCAAACAACCCTAGTAAGACATATATTTGGTAAAACAATAAACTATGGTAAGTGTATTTAGTCAAGTGGTTACAACACCACTTTTACGACCGATCCCACCGGAGTTCGACTTTACTAAGTCGCGTTACTCCGCGTAGCGTTACCCTGCATAGTAAGAATTGGCTATGAATCGGTATTTGTCGATCCAATGATGACAATAAAAAACAATAAACCCTTTTAGAAATTAAAGTTCTAATGATTAACATAATAATCAAACACAAATTGTGTTTGTTGAGAATGTTAAATAATTTTGGTATGTGTATATTTTCTAAACTAGTCAAATATTTCTCAAAGGTATTTTTAGTTTTTGGTAAATCATGTCTAGTCCGAGGGAAAAAAAAAAGATATCCAAATTATCATTGTTGCGAAACAGATTTGTCATTTAGATTTGATATTAATCTTACAAACAAACAAAATGATATATGTAAAAAAAGTTAATAAAAAAACAATAATGTGAGTACAAAAATATTCTCCACTTATCATTTAAATTTGGCCTTAAGAGAACCAAATATATTGTGTTTGTTTTATTAGAATAGACTACAGTGAAAACAAAAAAACATAGCATCTCACTCACTCCTCTTCTTCAGCCTCTTCTAGCAAACTCACAAATGGCTTCAATCCCTTCACTAACGTTTGCCTTGCAATGCAAACCCAACACACACCATTATTACATCAAGTTCACCTCACTACCTCATGAAACACTTTCCAACAGCTTTGCATCCTAATAGCATTGCATATGTATTTTGTACATCAGTTCCATCTCCATATGACCACTGCTTCAAAACAGGTTCAGAAGCAGTGCCCATGTTTTCACCTACCACAATATAGCGACTATCTAAGCTTAGCTTTAATACCAAACAACACATTTTTGCTTCCAATTTACAATAACACTTCAAACAAACAAAAATAAACTCACTTGATCGACGTAGTCCAGCATTTGGATTTTGCTGCTGGTTTTCCAAGACCATTGAACAGGTTTTCCTCCATTACAACACAAGCATCGCAAGGTCCAGTTGACGACGACTCATTGCCATGATGGTGAACCTTATACAAAACCACATGTCATTTTAATTTCATTTTTATTATGATTTTTTTACTATAACTAATAACTTTATACTATTCTCACAGAGAAACCAACCACCTGCTGTACATGAACTCAAATAAAACAAAAAACATGAAAACCAGAGAATCAGCTTACATTGAAACCAGCTGTTGTACATACTTCTTCATTAGATATCTGTAGTTATTATTTCCAACTGATCCCATGTAAGTTGCACCAACAGCTTCTGCATAAAGCGAGATAGAGGATCAGAAAGCAGTAGATTATATTCCTACGAACAGTAGATCAAAGTGAAAATTATTAAATATGAATCATTGAAAGGGTCACATGAAAACACATATTTAAATAACGAAAAGCTGAACACTCACTCTTGGTATCTTGTAGCAGGTTGTACAGCTTTCATACCTTGTCCTCTCAAATCAATTCTCACTTATATATTCTGAAAAAAAAGAACCTGCAACTTATATAGCCAAATTCTACAAATTATTTAAATAAAAGCTGCAATCTATCTATTACTTAGACTAACCAAACCTCCAACTCAGACAATCCTAAATTTGAAGGATCAACCAAAGGGACCAAGCGAGTGTACCAATGACAGGTAAGAAGCAGCCAAATAACTAACGGGTGTTGGCTTGGTTGTAAATCCCTTTAAAATGAGGGTTCTGATTCAACAACAGCCATGAGAGCCACCCACCAAAAGCCTCTTACTCCCAGAAAAGGTTGTTTTTGTTTTTTCTTATTAACCAATTCACATAGAAATGGATTTTCATCAATATTCATGTGGCAATGTAATATAATTCAAATGGATGGATAAAAAACTGATGAACTTACCAAGCGGAAAGAGATGGGCAAATGAAGAGAGTGGCTTGGCTTGATGGTAAACAACAAAGACGGTGGAATTGAGTTCTTCCATGAAATCAGCCGACGTAAATTGCAAAAACACTAACGCTAAGACCACCTTTTATTTCGATATCACCATCACTCTCTCTCTCTTTAAGATTAAAAATTAGTAGTAATTTAATCTCATCTTAAATTCGTGCTGATGACCAGAGAAAAACCCAAAACCAGAACATATCAAGATTTAGAAGAAAAAAAATCACTTAAACTTGGTTTTAATCACCAGACACATATTTAAAATCTAGATCTAAAAGAGTAAAATGAAGTAATACCCTTAGTATCTTTACGACGCCTGAGTAAATTCTGAATCTTCTTCCTTTGCCTTCTTCTCTTCCTTCAGACCATTCGCTTAAAGTCTCTTCTTCTCACACTTATGTTGGTTCCAATTCTCTGGGAATCGTAGACTGGGTTGGGTGATTAAAAATCGTGATGGTCTTCCTTTCTTTAGAGATTCAGGTGCTGTTAGTTTCGTGATCTAGACGCAATATCTGGATGTAGTATCTAGACACAGTATCTAGAAGCATAGACGCAGCATCCAAATATTGTTTGTTAGCATTTTTGGTTTAATTCATCTAGAAATTGTATCTTGTAATCTGGTTTAGATATCTGGATACAATACATGAAAATGACTAAAATATCCTCCATTTTGTGGTTTAGTAACTATAGTGATTTTGGTTATATTTATAGTTAAATAATTTTCATACTAAATTTAAATAAACATCTAATAAATATTTAAAATGAAAATCATCTTTTATAATTTAAAAATATACTATAAAAATATTTTGGTTATAACAATTAATATTAAACATGTATTTTCTAAAATAACACAAAACACATTATATTTAAAATATTTTGGTTATGTTTAATCAACATCTAGAATCTTATAATAATCCTTCAAAACAAACATAATTCAAAATTAAACAAATACAACATAATATGTTTGCAATTAATTTTAAACAAAAATAGTGTGCTATCAATTTGAAAAATAAGTATCCACTTCTCTCAATGTTCCATGAGTGATGATCCTCCTCCTTGAGACAAGAGTGCCATGGTTCCCCATGAGTGATGATCCTCCTCCTTGAGACAAGAGTGCCATGGTTCCCCTGCAACAATCAGAACTCATCATAAGTGAACAATATCAAGTACTAGTGTATCAAGTACTAGTGAACTCATCGCATCTTTACCATGGTAAGTGAACAATATCAAGTACTAGTGTCAACGAGTCAAATCAACATAAGACTAGTATTATGAATGCAAATCTCAAAACCAAACAAGAATCACAACCAAAACCTCTCCAATATCTCTCTAATCCTAGCCACGACATTAAGAAACAAAACAAGCACAAGAATCATTAAAAGGAGTGTCGTACCATAGTATTTGTGAAACTGCTGTGATGCTAATACTGAAGTTGACGTCCTCTTCCTATCTTTTTAGTTATAACATCACCGAGAGTCTCCATTGCTCTATCACCAGTTGGAATGTATGGAGTATGTTCATTGTTACCATTGGTCACCATGATTCTCATAATAATCTACCATCTCCCAATAAGCAAAGTCACGGTCTTGAAAGTGTGAATCTCGAATAAAGTTGTGAAGTGCCATAGTTGCTGTCACAATCTTTATCCACTTTTTTAGCTCATACTTAGGATGTTTCCTATCTAAAATCCTCCACTTTGCTTTCCAAACACCAAATGCTCTCTATCACAGAACGCAAACTAGAATGTCTACGGTTAAACAGCTCTCTAGTGCTAGTAGGTGGTCCTCCCCTTGCAAACAGATCAAGATGATACCTAGCTTTACGATGAGGCCCTAGATAACCGGTTCTAGTTGGGTAACCTGAGTCTACTAGATAGTACTTGCCATTTGGTGGATGAGGGAAGGAAGGTTCATGAGTAGCACAATGTGTTAAAACCTTAGTGTCATGTGCTCTACGAGGAACTCCAACATAAGTAAATATAAATTTCATGCTGAAGTTACAGATTGCTAGAACATTCATTGTTGGTTCAGATTTTATACCTCTATATGCTTCTGCACTATTAGATGGAGGGCGAACAGATATATGAGTTCCATCCAAAGCACCAATGCAGTTTTCAAAAAAAGGCCAATACCTACTATCTTTTACTAGTTTAGGACTAGGTTTTGCAAACTCACCTCTGGATGGCTTCACTATACCTGCTGCAAGCTTCAACAGAACCGATAAAACATCATCTAGCTTTCTTTTTACTGTATCCAAAGAATGCTGATATCGTTCAGCTAAGACCCGGACTGTTACATCTTGTGCCACCATTTCAATAAACATTGCTACACTCTCTACATAAACCGTTGCACCGGACGCCAACCTCCACCTCGATCTGTCCTTTGCATCTCTCTATTAGTATTAACTCCATAAACTTCTTGTATTGCGGAATACATATGTTCTTCTTCCTCTAATATCAAGTCGATGTCATCATCCTCAAATGATAGTCTAAATGTATCCTGCAATAAAAATAAAAGAAACAAAGTTCTGATCAAAGCTACGTATATCATATAGTTCGGATCAAAGTTGATAACACACAAAGCTAATGAAAACACACTGTTGATAACACACTGTTGATATCAAAACACTGTTTCTCTTATAGTTCTTGTATAACTCATATGTTGATATCAGAACGTATGCAGTAGAGACCCGAGTCAGCTGTTTCTGATCAAAGTTCTGATAACTCACATGTTGATATCAAAACACTGTTTCTCTTTAACCAATGCAGTAGAGACCCGAGTCAACAACACCAATGAGCATATAAGTAATAAGAAGTAGAGAGAAGTGAACAAGAACACTTATTTCATCATTATCGATAAAAGACAGATTATGTTCTTATCAAAGTCATACACACACACACACACCAAACTACAGATTCTCTACACACCAAACTAAAAAAAAAAAACAATTTCTCTACTTCCACCGTCTTTGCTTTATCCAGTCTCTGCTTTCACCAGTCTCAAACTCCAAGTAAAGAACTTTGTTCTCATCATCTTCAAAGCTTATGAACGTTTGACGGTTGGTAGCGTCTTCCTTGAGATGTTTCATAGCTGCTTTGAACAATGGAGACCACATTCTTATACTAGACAGCGAATTTAAAACCCTCATAGCCCTAAGCTGACTACAACTATAGTCAGGGTGACTCTCCATGAGTTGATTCTTGTAGGTAAGTAACTCATCACGTGATTGAATACTATCCCTTATCACATCTGCCACTGCTTGTCCTTCCACAGCTTGTCCTGCACGTCTTTTTCGAGGATACTTTGGTACATTGGAAGCTGTAGGAGTATTGGAAGCTGCAGGAGCATTGGAAGCTGCAGGAGCATTGAAAGCTGCGGGAGCATCATGTTCTTGTCTTGATTCAGCAGCCTCATCGTCATCTAACATCATGTTGTTGTCTAAATGGTTTTCACCCTGTTGAGCACTCCAACCCTCAGCGCCAGTTATATGAACTGACCCAAACATTTTTTCCAATAAATCAGTGTTTGGCACTGGTTTATCCTTTATCTTTCTAGCTCCAGGCCACTCCTAAAATAAAATTTATACTTAAGACCACAGAAGAAGAACTAGAGAACACAGAAGAAGAAGAAAAATTCTAAAGAGGAAGCTATATACCTTACAACGCTCATCCCACCAATCATAACTCATGTCTATGGACCCATTGGGATTATAGCTCATTTCAGTACTATTATGAGTCAATTTGCTGAAAGCTTTGTATTGCTTCTTGCAAGTATTAAACTTGCTCCTAAATTTTTTCCAATTATGCTTCTCACCAAATGCATCATAGAACTTGGATGTAATGGTTTGTTTCCCAGCTTCATTCACTATGTGGTTTCTTATATTCCCTTTTAGATTCTCTTCAAGTTGAAGTTCAAGATAAAAACGGCTTTGTTCATCACTCCATATTAGATTCTAAACCAATCACAAACCAATCACAAGATACATAAGGCAAGTAGAGTATAAACTCACAAACCAATCACAAGATACATAAGTTGAGAAACAAATCAGAAACAAACCAAACACATAAAGCAATCACAAATCAGAAACAAATCACAAAGACCATACTAACTACAACTGAAATGGAAATACAGTTTGATAACTAGCCAAAAGCAAGCCAAAAGACAACTTTAACAAGCCTAAAGGTCAACCCTGCAACACAAAGATCAGTCGACAACCTTAACATACATATGATTGGTGTTAAAGTTGACAAAGAAAGAGATCAGTTTCCAATGGTCAAAAGAAATTGCTTGGTGACATCATAAGAGAATGATTCTCTCTATACGGATATGGCATGAATGAATAGTTTTAACAGTTTTGACAAGGCAAATCACAAGGCAAGACTAGAAGAATCATAGCACATTCCATTTTAACAGTTTTGACCAAATTCTGGATTACAAGAAAAGAACAACAAAGCACATCGAGATACAACAGAAACATAGCTTAAGAACATCAACAACAACAAAGAAGCAGAAACAATCATTATAGAAATCAGTAAACAATCATAAACAGAGAGAGAGAGAGAGATAGAGATAGAGGTTTCTATTTTAGAACACAAAACAAAACAAATATAATCCCACTCCTTAAATCGGATCACAAATCACAAACACAAGTTGCAGAGAATTAGAAGAGGATACTTACATCACTGCCTGGTACAGATGTCATCGTTTACTCTTTGATTGCACAATTTGCATTTGAAATAACAGTGAATCTCTTAAGAACACAGCTAAATCTCTTAAGAACACAAGCTAAATGGAAAAAATGGAAAAAATCAGAGATAACACATCTCTTAAGAACCAAAGCTAAATCTCATCGTTTCATAAACACCCAAGAGCAAAATCAGAGAATCGGAAAATATCAGAGATAGCAAAACTGATAAGAACAAGAGCTAGATCTTACGAGTTCTGTGAGCTTGGAAAATCGGAACCAGAGCTGCGAGCTTCTTCTATGGTGGATAATGAAACCAGAGCTGCGAGCTTCAATGGAGTCCAGCTATTGGGGTTGGAGAACGAAACAGAGAGCTTGTAAAATCGAGTTTGGGATTAGGGCTTGTAAAAATGAGAATTAAAATTTGAGATATTATCGTCATTTACAATTTCTGGATGAGATTACTGTAGCCAAACTCTCAAAAATATCTCATCCAGATATTCAAAAAATTTTGGATGAGTTTTTAAAATGGATCCAGATATCGCATCTGGTTTATTTATCACTAAACAAACAATAATCTGTACCTGCATCCAGATACTGCATCCAACACACTGATGTTCATATATTTTACCTTGTTTTCCCTTAGTTTATTTACATCTTTTGCATCTTTTTTTATCCATTTTCACCATTATTGTGTAGCTTTAGGACTAATCATGCATTAGAGTTTAGTTGCATTGCATTTGCATCTTTTCATGCATAAACAGGTGATTTTGGAGCTTAAGGAGCATGGAAGCAATGGAGAAGAGATGTGAAGCAATCATGAGGAGGAAACAAGGGAGTTAAGGCTGAAAGAACCAAGGCCCGGAGTCCAGCTCGACCAAGCACTCGACCGAGTGGGAGATGGACACGACCGAGTGGAGATTGCACGTGAGAAGCCAGCTCGACCCCTAGCTCGACCGAGTACTGGTCGAGTTGACCGAGCCGTTGACTACTTTGTCTTTTTCTATTTTTAGGGCTTCCACCTTCCCCACTATATAAAGCCTTGTACCTGCAGCCACCAAAAGAGTCCAGCTTTGAGATATTCTCTAAACCTAGTTTTTACCTTTTTTAGCATTATTCCTTTTGCACTTTTCTTATTTTTTAGATTTTGTACTTGTTCTAAGAAAAGACTAGATTCTTGTATTTTGTTGGTTTCATAACTTTCAAGATATAGAGAATTCGAGTTTCATTCCTTCATCAATATTGTAGATCTCTGTTTTATCTTTCTAATAATGCAAGTTTCAATAATTTCTGGGTTTTTGACTTGTTTAATCATGTCTTGTTGTGAGCAGTCTTCCTAGGATCTTGAGGATGGTTAGGATGGACTGATCTTGTGATTTGTGTGATTTGGTCAAGCTTGATTGTTGTAGATCTCTTCTAGGGTAGATGATCTTAATGCTGATTCTATATCTGAGAGGGTAGAGTCTGATTTCAAGCTTCTTAGCATCACACCAATGTTTAGGAAGCATAGATAAGGCTAGATCTAGAGCTTACCATTAGGCTTGCTAAGAGATTAGGAGTCTTGTTTGGTTTGAGATGTATTGCTTAATGCCTGCTTTTGTAGATTCTTTACTTTGTGAGAACAAGTCTAGAAGATGCTCAGGCTTGATTGTTTCTTGACCATGAGAGTGGGAGAAACTTGTCTTAGATTAGTATGTCTAGAGATTAGCTCATAGCTTGCTTGAGATTTGTTGACCAAGTTAGATAATCACAATGATCAGTTCATCCCATGAATCCATCCTCAGGACCTTCTTTGTTTATTGATTTTAAAGTCTTAGTCCTGTTATTTGCTTGCTGTTTGATTTGTGTTTGTTCTGCTCTGTTTTTATTGTGTTGCTCTGTTTTCCCGGATTAGTCTAGCTCGACCACTCACTCGACCTACACTCGGTCGAGTGCTGCTCGAGTCAGTCCCTAGAATTTGTGTTTTATGATTTGTGATTGTCCTGCTTCATTCCTGTTTCATTCTAGTTGCATACATTTAGCTTTCAGTTCATTACTTGTTTTGCATTAGTTCATCAATAGTAGTTTATATTTCTGTTCTTGCACCATTACTGTTATAATCATTCTGTTTCATTTGCATTTAGTTCTTAGTTCTTGTAGTTTACTTTCTGCATTTTACATTTTCATCTTAGGATTGTTAGTGACAAACAATCTTTACACTTGGCTTGACTTAGATTGATATTCACATCTTAATTGTTCACAGACACTCATTTAGGATTGACACCTCTTATACTGCAACTGCATAAGGGGAATTGAAACACCCATCCATCCATATTCATCATTGCATACACTGCCACCTTTCATCTTTCACCACAAATATCCTTGTTTCACACACCAAACGAACAGCTCCTCAGTATCGGAGAAACGAAGATTGAGAGGCGAAAAAATATTTTTTTTAGGTTTTATGTCTCTCTATTCATAAACTTAGAGAATGAAGGGCTGAGGTATTTTGCTCAAAATAAAAACGAACGGCTGAGATTATAACATGAAATGAAACCGAGTTAGGTTACCGGGTCAAAATGACCCGCGTGTTTATCAGTCTCTCAGTGTGGGGAAATTTCGTTTGTATCCTTTTAAAAAATTAAATATTTGGTCATAATTCCAATGGCATTTGATTGTAATTTTTTACAAACCTAAAGTTATTTTCTTTAAATATTTTACGATTAATAGTAGGGATTAGGAATGTTAAAAAAGGTTTTTAAGCCCTGTTCAGCCCTGGCCCTTAAAAAAAGCTCTGTAAAATTAATATTAAAGGGCTGAACCCTCTTCAGTTCTGGTCCTGTAACTTTTTTTTCATTTTATTTCAAAATTCAAATCCAACAGTTCTAAAAATACAAAAACTCATCAATATCCAAAACTCATAAAACAGTTCTAGAAACTTAAAACTCAAATCTACTTCAAATCAAAAGAAATCATAATCTGTTTATTATAAATATGCTTCAGATTCTTCTAAGTTTCTGACTGTCTTGTCTACGCAGGAGCAGTTCTGTTCTCCTCTGTTCCGTCTTCATATGCAGAGAGACAGATGCAGCATATTGAAAGAAAATTAAAGGAAGCGAGACACTGATGTTACATCATCATCATATTAAAACTAGCTAATGCAATTATAAGCGAGACACTGATGTAATAACTATGATTCATATACATCGAACGAACACCAAACAGAGAAAAAAAAGAAGTCGACAGAAACATCACAATCAGTAATTTATTATGAGCTAAAGAATAATCAAATACATATTGCAAATTTGATATGACCGAAACCTTTAAGAGAATATAACTCCAAATTGCAATATCATCTCAAATCTCAATTATAAAGCCACTAATTGATACATAAGGAAGCAACTGAGTTTTATAAACTATGGAGCTACCAAGAATAATGAAACCATGACAATATGATGCCTTTCTCACTTTCAGCAAACAGTCTAAAATCTAAATTGATAAAGAGAAAAATAGATTGAACCTTACTTAAAAGCCAATTAGAGGTTGAAGAGATGGTGAAACCAGCGAGATTGAGAACCAGCGAATAGTCTCTGGCGGCTAGAGAGAAGAAGAGAAGAGCCAAGAAAGAAAAAACAAAATTTTGTCAATGAATCAAACTGTGTCGTTTTGGTTAGAGGAAAAAAAATAATAGAACAGGGTCAGCTCGAGATTTAGCAATACTCAGCCCTTATAAGCTCGATTTTTTTTTTAAAAGTAAAATACAGGACCACGGATCTATAAAATTAACAACGAGTTAGGCCAACCCTATCATTTTAAACATGTTATAACATCCCTAGTAGGGATATTTGGTATGTTTGACCGTATTCACCTATATTTCATGTAGCTAGCCATATTTTTTCCTTTTATATAAGAACGTGTGTTAATTTAAAATATACACATGCCAACGTATTCGATTGGTTGTTACTTGTTAGGTTTGGTTTTTATTATACCCAAAAACTTTTTAAGGCTGATAAAAAAATATATCAACTGAGAATGGAACAACAACTTTTGCAATCAATCTTTTATAGAAGAGCTTGTGAGACTGGAACGGAGACGCATAAGGATATTATGCCCTTTACAGTCACCCAAATTCAATTGAGAGTTCTTTTCTTGAAGTTATATAGTAGCCTTGAATGGAGTTGATATCTTAGGGATGTGCATTGTTGGTCACTGATGAGCTAGGTCCATTTTCATGTAAGCCTTGGCATGAACTCTACGAGATAGAGATTGAAATTAGCAAGTTAGCCTCCACACTCTCTTGCAAATCAATTATTTGATGCCAAATATGAAAATCTGACTTTATTGAGACACAGAATGTAGGAGTAGTTTAATCTGATGGCTGACACTGCAAGTCCAAGAAGTAAAGCTTGTTGTGTAATCTACCTATGCCAATCATCAACCCCTTTGTAAGATCCTGAATTTCACAACCATAAGAATCAAACCACAAGCCACATTTAATCTCTGCAGTTAATGAACTCGCACTTAGTAAATGAAACTTGAATTGAGGGATATATAAAACATCAGTAAGAAAAAGCTTATCGTTGAGTTTTATATTTCCTAAACCATGTATTCTCACACCAACACCATTAGCAAGCTTCACTGTTGTATCATGAATAGGTGTCATATGCTGAAACAAGCTTTTATCATGGGTAACATGATGCGTAGCACCAGTGTCAATAACCCAAGAATTCATTTTTTCTATGTTGTCAGACAAAGAATAGAAATATGATTGATTCTCTGTAGACAATGTGCAGAATATGGAAGGAAAGAATGTACCAGTCATTTGGCAAGCCATAGGATTCAGACCCCAAGAACCAGGAGAAGTTATCTTAGTGATAGTTGCAGTCGAGGAGCTAGCGTGAGCATGTCCTGTAGATTGTTGAGGCTGCAGCTTTGAGTTGAGATAAGATACCAAGTACTGTAACTGTTCAGGACTGAGTGATTTTTCCTTGTCATAGTCTGATCCAGGATCAGTAAGAGCAAGATTGGCTGCCGCTGGTGCATTAAACCTTTGAGCAGAGTTCTGTCTCTGATTTTTTGGTTTCCAACCCGGAGGGAATTCATGAATTTTATAGCAAACATCAATAGTGTGTCCATTTAAACCACAATGGGTAAAATTGAGGTTTCTGAAATCCCTTTGGTTGATATGCATTCACCTAAGCTTTAACTTGGAAAGCAGGCGGATTAGGCTTCGTACTGGTGCGTTGTCGTTGAGACTCATCAGACTCCAACATGTTGTACATATCAGAGAGACTAGGTCGTGGTTTCATATTCAATATTTGCCCTCTGATATTAGCAAAATCATCATTGAGTCCCATAAGAAACTGAGTGATGCGTGTGGTCTCATAATCATCCAATAGCTTCATAACTTGTGAGCACCGACATCCACCATTTTTCATCAGATTCTTAGTACAATCCAAACGCTCCCAGAGAGTGACCTTCTTCGTATAGTATTCAGATAAGGACATATTTCCCTGACGCAAAGAGTTTATCTCTTGTCAAGGTTATAAATCTGAGGAAGGTTACTCTTATGAAACCGTTTATAAAGATCTTCCCAAATTCCAGCAGCATCTTGAAAATAGAGAATGCTATCATAGATTTGTTTAGAAACTACATTCAGCATCCAAACTTTCATCATACTATTGCAACGAATCCAGATTTTGTGCAAAGGATCAGATTCATGAGGTCGAGGAAGAGATCCATCAACAAAGCTAATCTTATTCTTTGCTTCTAGACTAGTTCGCATAGTAATTATCCATGTATTATAGTTATCTCCAGTGAGAGTCTCGGTTCCAATCGACATACCAGGATGATCTCCAGATTGTAAGTAGTATGGATTGTGATGGCTGTCGATCGAATCGGAATCTGGAGGAAGACAAGTCATGGAGGTGTGGACCGGATCTGATTGTTCGATGCGAGAATCAGAGCGATGAACAATCGGTCAATCTTCACCCAAATCCTGAGAAATTTCTTGATTCCTCAGTTGCTTGGTTCCTTTCTTTTCCATGACGTTGATGATCGGCGGCGATAAGGTTAACACTAAAAGCTTAAGCGAAATGAGCAAAGAGAGATCAGATTTTGAAAAAAAATTCCAGGAAAAAGAGAATTTTCTCGAGAAAATTTGTAACAAAATTTTGAATGAGAAAAGATTTTAATGCTCTGATACCATATTAGAATTATGAAAAGATTATGATTTTCTCATTAGTTAAACATATGACTTGTACAAGAGTTTATATAAGCTAGATAATTAACAATAACGTCATAGACTAACGTCCAACTGAATCCTATGCAACAATCTGAATTAAGTCCCTGCAACAGCTCTGTAACGTCGTTTCTCCGTGTATCCTGATAGCTATACTTCTTGGACTTGCAGTTTCAGCCATCAGATCAAGCTACTCCTACATTCTGTGTCTCAGTAAAGTCAGACTTTCATATTTGGCATCAAAGATTGGGTCAGCTCAAGTATATTTCAGAGTCTTTATCTGTTTCATTCCCAAAAGAGAATAATGTAGAACATCTTCATTGAAAAGTGTGTCTTTTGGCCAAAGAGAAACACTTGCCTTTTGTAACTCAGAATAGTAAGACTAATAAAGCTTTTGATTTGATTCACATTGACACTTGGGGACCATTTTCTGTGCCTTCTTATGATGGATATAAATATTTCTTAACTATTGTGGATGATCATTCTCGAGCAACATGGGTGTATCTGCTCAAAAACAAATTAGAAGCTATCATTGTGTTACCTGGTTTTGTTTCAATGGTTGAAACACAATTTGATACAAAGATCAAGGCAGTGCGTTCAGATAATGCTCCGGAGTTCAATTTCACAAAGTTCTACAGAGAAAAAGGGATAGTATCCTACCACTCTTGTCCAGAGACTCCCCAACAAAAATCTGTGGTAGAGAGAAAGCATCAACAGATTCTCAATGTTGCAAGGTCTCTAATGTTTCAATCTCATATACCTCTTGAATACTGCAATGAATGCATCATGACTGCAGTTTTTCTGATAAACAGATTACCTACAAAGCAGTTGTCCAATCTCCTTCTGAGATCTTAATGCAGAAACCACCAGAGTATGATGCTTTGAAAACATTTGGATGTTTGTCTTATGCTTCTACTTCGCCACAACAGAGACATAAGTTTGCTCCAAGAGCAAGTGCTTCTATTTTTCTGGGATATCCTACTGGCGTTAAGGGTTACAAACTTCTGAACATTGAAACTCATGATGTCTTCGTATCAAGACATGTCATTTTTCATGAAGAGTTATTTCCTCTGGCAATTGGAGACATGAAACAGCAAATTCAGGATTTATTTCCTTCTGTGTCTGATTTTGGTAATGGTTTAGCAGTTGATAAAGGTTCTGCTATCATTCCCAAGGCACATAAGGTTACTGAGCTACAAGACAGTGTTGAGGATGTTTCGACAGTAGAAGATTATGCGTCCATCACTCACACGTCTAAGCCAAATCCGGAGAATGCAGTTGTTGTAGAAGATTCAGTTTTGTTAATGCTGATATGTGTTCAGATAACGATGAGTTAACCGAAATGGTTATTGATTTTCCAAGGAAAAGGAAACAACCTGCGTATATGCAGGATTATCATTGTCATCATATTAGCACATTTATATTCTACCCTCTGTGTCATTATTTGTCATATGACAAAGTATTTGGACCTTATCATTTCTTCTTGACCGCTATCTCAAGGGAATTTGAACCTACAAGCTATTCATAAGCTATGAAGCATATTGTTTGGACAAATGCAATTGGAGAAGAGATTACAGCATTGGAAGCTACTACCACTTGGTCGATATGCTCTCTTCCCGCTGGCTGCAAATGGGTTTATAAGGTCAAATATCATTCTGATGGCACTCTAGAGCGACATAAAGATCGATTGGTGGCTAAAGGGTACACTCAAAAAGAAGGTCTTGATTTTATTGATACATATTCACCGGTGGCTAAGTTGACTTTTGTAAAAATGCTTCTTGGTTCTGCTGGAAAGTTGAATTGGTCTTTATCTCAGCTGGTTATTTCTAATGCCTTCTTGAATGGAGATTTAGATGAAGAAATTTACATGAGACTACCACCTGGATATGTTTCTATTAAGGGGGACTCTGTACCACCAAATGCAGTTTGTAAACTCAATAAGTCACTCTACGGGCTTAAATAAGCTTCAAGGCAGTGGTATTTGAAATTTGTAGAAACCCTGCAGAGTTTGAGATTTCTAAAAAATCACTCTGATCACACTTTATTCACAAAAAGTTATAGGTTCTATTCTACTGATAGTTCTTGTTTATGTGGATGATATTATTATCTCTAGCAACAATGATGCTGCTGCAGATGAACTCAAAACACAGTTAAAGTCTCATTTCAATTTGCGCGACTTGGGAGCATCCAAATATTTCCTTGGCTTGGAGGTAGCTCGGTCTAGTGCAGGTATTTCTACTTTTCAAAGGACATATGCGCTTGATTTGCTAGATTGTGCAGGTTTATTTTCTTGTAATCATCTACAATACCAATGGAACCGAATCAGAAAATGTCGAAAGAGGATGGTGAATTGATAGAGAATCCGGAGACCTATCGAAGTATTGTTGGCAAGCTCATCTATCTGACCATCACAATACCAGAAATTTGCTTTTCAGTGAACAAGTTGGCACAATTCACTGCTAAGCCTCGTACAATTCACTATCAAGCTGTTACTAAACTACTTCACTACATCAAAGGAACAGTTGGACATGGCTTGTTTTATTCTTCAGACCCCAGTATGGAACTCAAAGATTTTGCTGATGCAGACTTCAGTGGTTGTCCTGACACAAGCAGGTCAGTCTCTAGTTATTGTGTTTTTCTTGGGGACTCTCTTATCTCATAGAAGTAAAAAAACAAAACGTTGTATCTCGATATTCAGCAGAGTCTGAATATAGAGCTATGGCTTTAGCAGTTTGTGTGATACTCTGGATTCACAGTCTTATGCAGGATCTTCAGATCCCTACTCCATCTCCCACTGTACTGTATTGTGATAATGAAGCTGCCATTCATATAGCTAATATTTCGGTGTTTCATGAAAGGATGAAACAAATTGAAAGGGATTGTCACACAGCGCGTGATAGAGTTACATATGGTACTCTCAAACTTCTTCATGTTCGTTCTGATTGTCAGATTGCAGACATCCTCACCAAGGCAATGCAACCAGGACTGTTTCGGAATCTTGTGAGTAAGCTCGGCATTTCAAACATTTTCATGCCAGCTTAAGGGGGACTATCAGGATACACAAAGAAACGCCGTTACAGAGCTATTGCAGGGACTTAATGCAGAGTGTTGCATAGGATTTGGTTGGACGTCACATTAGTCTATGACGTTACCGTTAATTATCTAACTTATATAAACTCTTGTCACTAGTGAAAACTGATTATATTGTTACGGGATATTGTTACCGAAACAATTTGTAGCAACAATTACCCACAAAAAGTAACCAATGGAGACAAAATCTTAGATTATTTATTTTGTATCAAATTAGTGAATATTCGTCGCAAAATAAATACGGAAAGCTACAGACCAACGGTGTAGCTAATTTATTACTAATTTTGTTACGAACTTATATGTAGGAAACGGGCTGGCGACGAATATGTCATATCAAAACTTATCTAGAAGAACTTGTATACAAGTGGGGAATACTGTCTAAGTAAAAAAATTATTTTCTGTGTCTAAGTGTAAAAAAAGGGTGGAAACAAAAGAAGGTATTTTCTCTCCTAGCGGCGGCTAACATTTGATGAGATCCCAAACCCTAAAATTTGTAGAGCTTCTTCTTCCTCCTTACAGGGTTGGACCTGTAACTTTTTGTTCTTTTTCGTCTTCTTCAAGGTTGATCCGTATTTTTCTGTTCTCTTCCTTTCTCAGTATCAACTCTTTACTTTTTTTTAGCTTTCCTTTGTGACCTTTTTCTTAAATTTTATGTCATAGAAGACAATGAGTGAAGGAAAACTGGAATTTTCTCCATAGATCTACGTTTCCCATTGACGTATTGCTCTGTGAGCTTCTTGTTGAAGACGACGAAGAGTAGCGGAAGTGGGACTTTGATGGCTGTGAGAGTTAAAGCTTATGGTTCTTCTTCCGATTCATCTGCAGATTCATCCACGCCTCTTAATGGCACTCGGGTAAATGGCAATTGAACTTGGAAATCGAAATTGGTTCAGCATTTGATTGATTTGATGTTTACACTAATTTGAATAGATCAATTGGTTTTGAGCAGCAGCACAAAAGCAGGAGAGATATATTATTGGAGTATGTTCAGAATGTGAAGCCTGAGTTCTTGGAGATGTTTGTTAAACTTGCCCCTAAACATGTAACTCTCTCTGCTTCATTCTCTCAACAGGCCTAATTTTTTTTTTTTTTTTAAGTTATGAGCTTTTTGTTTCTTCTGCGTCTCTTGTCTATGACTATATTTCTCTGTTTTATCTTTTGTTTGTTTCAGAACTATTGTCTCAACTCTCAACATTGAACAAATAGTAATTTATTCCTGTTCTTCTTCCTCACTTGTAATATTTTCTTTGACCTATATCAATTTCAGATTTTGAAATAGAACAAAGATAAGAAGGACGCTGAGTTTAATGAACGATTCAAGCATAGTGAGTCTCACTATTACTTTTGCACATTTGTATCAGTGTTGATTCCATTGTTTCAAGCTGTGATCAGATCTTATGTCAAGAATACCTTTGTAGTGTAGCTTATGAGATATTTAGATTAGTCTTCCTTTATGAATCTACAAAATTTGATTTGGTTTCATGATCCAGCGTTTTGCTGATGTAGTTATTTAACTGTGTTCTTACAAATGTTTTTGGGTGCAAGAAAGATAACTAACTTCTCTCAAGTCTCAATGCGGTCTGATGTTCTTGATGTTTACTTTATTATGTTTAGTTGTTGGTCAAAGCTGATGGCTTTTATGTGGATGATAGGGCAAGGTCGATTGAAGAGGAGATTCAAAGAGAGATTGATGCAGTCTCTCAACCCTCAGATGGTGCCTCACAAGGAGGTTCCTCAGCCACAGGGTTGACTCAGCTTCAAGAGGATGAGCTGTTCTAGAAGGTAACATGATCTCCTATAATATCTGTTTGGATCATTTTCGAACTTATTCTAATATTTTAATTTATATTTCTCTTACATATGTATATTTTTCTACAAGTATGAACTGCCATGATTTACTACTTTTGTTTTCTACACTACTTGATAACCTATACATATTTGCTTGTTTGCTCGAGTTACAAGTGGGTGTTTATGAGACACATATTGATGTTTATGAGATCAGATATTAACAACACTTTTTTCATTAGGTGGTACCATCTCAGAAGGGGGCAGAAACTACATCCGTGAGCGTGGAGAAAGCTCAGCTGGTGCAGTGGAAAGGATCTGTCTTGAGAGCAGCTGATAAACTCACATCTCTTCAAGAGCAGCTGGCTAATGTTGTGGAATTTATGAAGCAATATACGCCTGAAGGTGGCTCACACTCTTTCCCATCGGCTTAACCAACTAATGGTACGGGTGCATCAGTGACCAGCCCAACTCAAGCCAACAACAGGGACAACCGAGATGCCAACCTTGAAGATTCTGACATCCATCTCAGTCATCCCACTAATGTGCCGGATGAGACTCATGAACCAAAAGACGATGACAGTGATGCATATCACGGTAGTGCCACCATCTGATAAACACTCAATATCACCTTTCTTTAACCCCTCATCGTTTGTTTTAATACTCTGAGCAGAGTATGTCTTTTGGTTTATATATCTGCTTTGTAATGTGGTCTAAAACTCTGCTTCCTATTTCCGTTTAAAACTCTGATCTGTAGTCTTTTGCTTAAAACTCTGCTCTGTAGTCTTATGTCTGCTAGTAAAACGCTATATCACTTCCTGTTACTACTTTTGCATCTTATTTGCACATTTGTTTACCGTTTATAGTGTAATCAATCAAAACTAATTGTTACATGAACCGTTTATAGTGTAATCAATCAATCAAAACTAATTGTTACAAACTTCTTGTCCCCATTAGTAACAAGTTAATGACAACCACCATTGAAGCTTGTTGTGATTATGTAGCCACAACAATTTTTTTCACGTTTTGTAACAAAAATTGCTACTAATACGTTTGATGGTTTTTGTCTCAAACCGGCGTAGATAACTGTATCAGTTAGTAGCAAATGGCGACAAGTTCGACTGTCTCAAATCTGTAGCAAGTTGCTACGATTTGCGATGAATTGATCAGATTGTGATGAGTAAATAATTACTATTTTTTTTTGTAACAAAACTGTAACAAACTATTTTTGGCTACGGAAAACATATTATTGCTATACAATTTTTTGTAACTATACAACAAATTTTTACTAGTGTGTACAAGTCATTTGTTTAATTAATATGAAAATCACAATCTTTTCATAATTCTAATAAAGTTGATATGGGGATTGACGAGATGATTTTCTGAATCCGAACAAATGATGATAAATAAAAAATTGACTCGCTAAATCAATATTGAAATAAGAGATTTTGATCACCCAAACAATCCTAATTTGCAACTCAATAAATTGGAAGTGAATCAACATACACCTAGAATCTAAAGATATAACAAAAAGTAATTCACACTTTGTAAAATGCATAATAGTTCCTGATAGATAGAAAGTTTTGTTTTATAATTAAATAAAAGTAGAAAAAAACGTTAATAACATACTTCCTCTATATTACAATAGATGATGTTTTAAAATTTTCACATAAATTAAGAAAACATTTAATCTTTAACTATATATGCATTGTTTATTAATAATAATATATTTATCAAATAGTAATTCATGAAAAATTTTAAAGTCTCATTTAATAATTTTTGAAATTTGCAAACTTTTAGTATTAGTTGATAAAAATATACCAAAAATCAATCTTTGTGATACAAAAAAAATTCTAAAAAATTATCTTTTATGATAAAGAGGGAGTATAAACTAATAAGATCTTTCCAATGGTTTCAGCAGTAGCATATATGTTAGAATGTTATGAAACAAAAGAGTTGTTTTCTTGGAGAAGTGGTGAAAATGAAAATGATATTGAAGCTGTAGTTATACAGAGATGACTTCTCATGGTTTTAGTCGATTTTTTTATCCAAAATATTAACTACCTCCAAAACATTGTAATTTAGTTTTGTTATAAAAACAATTGGATTTTATTTGTAGATAGTAGAAGTAAAACTAAAAAATGAAAATGTAAAGTGGAAGTTTTAGTGAGATATAGATTTGTAACACTTATTTGGATAGACAGATGAATATTAAAATGCTTTAACATCAATAAACTTCTTTTGTTTTCTTTATTATAAATAATTTGATAACTTTATACTTAAGAATTTTGTTCAAATGTACTTTCCAAGTCATGAGGTGAGGTTGAGGAAGTGATGAGGTGGATGCGCGCGCACGCACACACATACACATATATATATATATTCTTGCGCTTTAGGGCCTGACTGGTTCAAATGCTGCGGTTGCGGTTGTGGTTGTGGGAAATTGCGGAAGCGGACGATTGCGTTATGAAACGTTTTGAACGAGTGGTTTAGTGGTTTAAAATTGGTGCATTTGCGGGAGGATTATGACTGGTTGACCAGCGGGTGCAATAGCGGTTGAAACATAATAAATATGATATATAAATAAAAATGTTTAAAAACACCAAAATTAAAATTTAAACTTAATTTATAATTAAAATTTATTAAAAAATAGTCAAATAATTATTTAAAAAACAAAGAAATTTCATGTTGAATTACTTATTCCTTTATGCATTTGAATTTTCACCAAAATTTTAATCAAGTAATTTGATAAATGACAAAATATATGCTTTAGATCGTAGATCTTTTATTTTTTCTCTTAGATTGTGGATCAGTAGTTGCATCGATAGGAATGGTCAAGTTAGAGTTGAGAAGAGTCATTGGTGATTTTTTTTAAGATTTTTCACAAATAATATTATTTTCTTAAATTTCTGATGAAATATTATATTTATTTAGATTTTTTTGAACTTATGTGCGATGTGCCATTAAATTTACATCAAGTTTTCTGGATTATTGTTACTTGGAATATTATTTTCTTCTAATTGTTTATTTTATAATCTCACAATCGTATATGTACTTCATTTTCTCTCATCCTTAATAAGTAAAATGGTTAGATAGAAGATATAACAAAAAAAAAAATTCATTATCACTGATTTTTTTTAAGTTAAAAAAAAAAAAAGTTCCAACCATAATCGCCCGCAACCGCAAATGCTTGCAGAAAACAGCTTTTGGAATTCAATGGTATGAAGCGGTTGAAAACGATTAGGAACGATTCGAAACAGTTTGTGTGATTGATTTCAATTGCTAGCAACCGCTACCACCTGCAAACGCAGCATTTATGGGAGGTAGCGGGAGAACAACAGTCTTCTAGTATGATCCTTTATGCCCATTTGTTATTTTTTCAAAAGCAGGATTCAAAGGTGAAAACAATTCGGTGGTTTCCTTTCCTTTTAATTTCTTTTTTCATATCTCAAATGTAATGGAAACATTCTTAACAATTATTTTTTTTTTTCGGACTATTTCTTAGGTACTTTTTTTTTCTTAAATTTGTCTATTTTACTAACTAAATATCATCGCATTTAGCTGAAAACAATTAGTTAAATTTATGATAGAAATTCCTATATGGAGGAGAGAAAAAAATCAATATGACCATGGAATATGGAATAAAAAAGGTTGGTATAAAGATTGTTCGAGAACAACCCTTTTCCAGAGAACATATGCGGTAATGCCACACTAATTGATCGGACTTCACATCACTTGAAAAATTATATATATATATATATATATATATGTACAACTCTTTTCCAGAGAACATATGCGGTAGTGCCACACTACTTGATCGGACTTCACATTACTTGAAAAATATATATATTCAGATTAACTACTTTATAATAAAAACGCATCTTTCTTTTTAGCAAGAAAATAAGCATTTAAGGTGTCTTTCACTTCATAAAATACGCTTATATATGCTCAATACAAACCAAAAGAAGGCACTGAGAGAATATAAGTTTGAACCGGAAAAAGGAAGATGGGGTGGTTTGTCAAGGAAAGAAGAGGAGGTTCATGGAAGCGTGGATGGTTAGAGGAATCACTACTGACTTCATCAGCACCTCCTCTTAGACTACTAGCTCTCTTCGCCATCATGTTTTTACTCCTCTTCATCTCTTCATACCCGCGTTACAAGTACGAGGTTGAGAAAACCGCAGCTAACCTGAAGCTCTTCATGTTGTTCCTCCCAATTCTCTTTGTCTTCATCCTCGTATCTCTAAGCTTCGTCCATCGATTTCTCTTCAATTCATCTTACTCCGTTAGAGCAAACAAGGCTAAGTCCCTTTTTGGAGAAGGAAATTTTCCCTGGGGAGTTTCGCTTATGCTAATACTTCTACTTCTTTTAGTTTCTAAACAATCTTACTTTCACTCCTTATGGTATCCGACTTTGTAAGTTATGAGTATGACCGTCCATTAATCATTCATCTATTGTCTTCAAATGTAATCTTTAGATTGATCATTGCTTCTCGTAATCCTTAATAAAATCTACACACATGTATAAGACATGTTGTCATTTTGAGTATAATTGATTATTGCTTCTTTATAAGCACGTAGCGCGGATTTGTTTATATCTATATATACATTTTATTGCAATTTTTTTTTTGCTTTTTATATTTTTAAATTTGAAAAACTAAAAATTATATATTACAAACAAAAATAATTTTTTTTTGTGAGGCAAAGAATACTAAATTTTTTTTAAAGCTATTCTAAATTGATTTTTGTAGATAAAAACTATTAGCATTTCTTTATGAAGTAAAATAATCATACCATTTGTACATTTGATTGGTAGATAAAAACATTTAAACATCTTACAATTCTTATTTAAAACTTAGGTATTTAGATATATTTGTATTTATGTTTGTCAATTAAATACCATGAGACTCTCAAATTTTCCTTTATTAATAAGATTTTCATGCAGCTTGGTTAACTTTTTAATGGTTATAATTAAGATAAATAACTTCAACAAATAAAATTTATTTCTCTAAAGACAGACTTTCATGAATTTTTATACAATAGTAACCAAATTCTCAGTCACTGCTACAACCCTTCAAATTGTTGAGAAAATTATAGCGTTTAAACCATATGTTCATATCTTCATAATTGATCTTAAGAGGACGAGCAAATCTTTGGTTTTACTATGGATACATTTATTTCCTTTTGGTTTTTCTCTCCATACTTACTTAAAGAATACATCAAAATATTTTAAACTTCTCTAAATTTCTTATATAAATATTAAAATTGTTTCTGATATTAAAAAATAAAAGACATAAAAGATGTTTCAAATTCTTCTTTAATTTTAAATACTATATGTTTGCTTTTATTTTGGACTGACGCATGTCACTTTCTCTACTGCTCACGTGTCACTTTCTCCACTGCTCACGTGTCATTTATATGGAAATAGTTCAGCAACTTTTATAATAGAGATTTGTTTCTAAAATAATCAACGGTTCATAGTAATAAATTGCATGACCATGTTTAGTAGGGCAAAAGTCTCCCAACCGAGATAAAACTCAGTCATGCACACAAAATTAAATCAACAACATAATCCTAGCTGATTTTAACTAAACGGTTATTAATCTTTTGAAGTTTGACAATTTCATGAACAAAATAGAGACTTGATAATAGATTGCTTTGGAAAACTAGTGATTTGGGTAAACAGGTTTTATAATTTAGGATTTTAAGAACGATTTAGATAGTTAATTTTAGATTTCGGGTAATTTACCTAGAGAGAATTAGATTATTTTCTGTAATTATGAACTCTAAAACAAATTATATTTTTTTTTTCCTGGAACTTTATATAATAAGAAGTTAGTATCTTTAGCTTATTTTTCATAGAACTTATACAAATATATTTCAGCTCTCTAGGACACTACAAAAAAATGAGCATGTTGCATTAGTTAATTTGTTTGAATTAGTTTTTTTTTATGAATTATACAAATAATAAAATTTAACATCAATTCAAGTAACTGATACCATAGTAATATGATTTACATCAATTTAGTATAATTGATATAGATTTATTTTAATTTGCATCACTTTTAAGATATTGATACAAAATATAATTCTACGTCACTTAACCAATCGATACAATTTTTAATTTATATTAACATTACTTAAAAGATTGATACAAATTTCTATCAATAAAAAGTGATGCTAATTATATCATTTCGCATCAATTGTTAAAACCGATATAATACTTACTTGTTTTATATCAATTAGACGAAACTAATGTTATTTATTTTTAATTTGTATCACTTAAGAAATTTGACACAAATAAAACCAACATGCATCATCCTTCACAAATAAAACGTCTATACATATTGATTTATTAGTTTTTAATAATTATCAGATTTTTAAAACTCTATTGATATATCTTGTTACTCTTTTTTCAAAATTACAAAATATAATTGTAACATCTTTGAACCAAGTATCACAATTTTGGTCTGAGTGTCGATCGACACCCTTGGTGTATCGATCGACACAATGATTTCCGTTTTTGACAGGTTGGTTTTAATTGCTGGTTGGTTCGGTTTGGTTCAATTAGGAATCTCTAAACCGTATATTTAAAGAAAAGGACGACCCAAACAGAGGGTTTTTAATTGTTTTGTCGCCGTTGAGTGAGAAAAAAAGAGAAAAATGAGAGAAAATGTTGGAAAGTGTTTCTGTGAGTTTTTGGATTTTTTCTTGGTGATTTTGGTTGCTGTAGAAGGGAGAGCTGTTGCTGGGAACAAAGGATAAGCTTCCTAAGGTGTTGTTTCCACCGTTTATCAATCAAATCTTCCTGCAAAGAGGTGAGTGCTTGACCATGGCTGATCTAAGTCTTAGATCTCTTTTGTTTGGTTGTTCTTTGTCTATTTGTGGTGTTTTCTTGCTTGGTTTTGTTGTTTTCGTGTTTCCCATAGGTTCCCGAGGTGTTTGGGAGAGTTTGAGACGGTTTTGTGATGATTTGAAATGGAGGATCGACGTTCGGATTCATGTTGTTCGCGTCTGAAGAATCAGTGTCGATTGACACCAGCATGGTGTCGGTCGACACCCTGTTGTGCTAGCATCGATCGACACCAACCTGGTGTCGGTCGACACCAATCTTAACCGATGATGAGTTTTGTCTGGTTTGATGTATTGATTGTGTTTATTTGTTCAGCTTAACAATCGAATTTCAGTTTTGCTTGTTTGTATAGCCCAGTTGATGGGAGGATGGCCTCACTGAGTGTTTAATAATACTCATGCATCTCAATATGTGTTTGTGGTGCGGGTAAAGGCAAAGTGTGATCGTGGAATCAAGGCGATGAGGAGGAGGATGTTCTAGAGACTTGATTGATTGTGGTCTAGCTCTTGTTAGGTTGCTAGTGTTGAGTTGATAGAACATTATAGGATGTTGGAACTTGGTTATTTCATTTTTGGTTATGGATTATTGCATTGTTGGTTATTGGAATGTTATTGTTGGAAATCTTAATGGTTTAATGGAATTGTTTTGTTATCCGCTGTTGTTGATTGTTGCTAGGTTGTTAGTGGATATGGGACCACAAGTGAATTAATATTCTTTAAAAAAAAAAACGGGAAGGGTTGTTTTCATTTTGGTATCAGAGCCCTTACAGTTCTAGGTCTAGGGTTCACTGTGCTTTTGCTGTTGATGTTTAGGATTTCATGCTAGAGTTGATGGTGTGAGTTGTTAGTCAATTTTGTGTGGCATGAGGTCCTAGAACATCCTCTTCGAGCCTACTGTGTGATTCCACGGTGAGTTTTGGTTTTTGTGTTTTTGTGTTATGTTAAGATTGCTTGTTAGCCTTTGTTCTTGGAAGTGCAGTGGTTAAAGGTGTATGAGTTGTTGGTCATGGACGGGGACCTGGTCGTGGTCATGGTCGGGCGGGTCCCGAGGCCAGCGAGTGGGTGGTCTAGAGTTCCACGAGGAGGTACGACAGAGGGTGATATGTCTGTATTTTGCATCTCCTTAGCCTGTATTTTTCATGCCTTTAGCTAGGACAACTAGTTGTTTTGCATCATTTTAGAACCTCTTTCGTACATTTTGCATGTTTAGGAAGTTTCTGCATCATTCTTGCATACATTGCGCATTTCGGAGTTTTTCAGGTGTTTAGGAGACGTTGGAAGCGCACACAATCGAGCGCTCCTCACTTCCTAAACCGAGCCCTCTGCACTCCCTCAACCGAGCCATGCTCCTCACTCCCTCAACCGAGCCATGCTCTGCACTCCCTCAACCGAGCCATGCTCCTCACTCCCTCAACCGAGCCATGCTCCGCACTCCCTCAACCGAGCCATGCTCCTCACTCCCTCAACCGAGCCCTCCTCACTTCCACATTCGAGCGCTCCTCACTTCTACAACCGAGCCATGCTCCTCACTTCCACATTCGAGCGCTCCTCACTTCTACAACCGAGCCATGCTCCTCACTTCTACAGTCGAGCCCTCCTCAGTTCTACAATCGGGCTACTCCTCGCTTCAACAATCGAGCCATCACTCGAGCCACCGGTCTAGGGATTCAGCTTTTGACGTCTTCATAAAAGTTGTAGAGAATTGAGTCATCTTTCCAATGCCGTTTATTTCAAGCCAATCGGAGGTGTGGTTCAAGAGTTATCATCGTTTTATTGGATACGTATACACCCAGCTCGAGCCACTTTCACAGACCATGCTCGAGCCATTTTCACTCACACCACTGGAGCCACTCCTACTCATTCCACTCGACCTCACCCTAGGGAGAGACGACACACGACTCGACCGCACATGTCAGGAAGACGTTCCGTCTTATGCGCTTCAGGAGATTCCCAAACCGACGCTTCACCTTGTCGTTTTAAGTTTTAGGGATTTACATGTTTTTACTATAAATACATTTTGTTAAGTCTTGTTTTGGGGATGTTAGTTTTTATCTCGTTTTCTTTTGTAAGGTTTTCCTAGCCACCCAAAAACGTATTCCGACTTTGTAATCCAGATAGCTTTGATTTTATTGAGTATTTGCATTTGATTTCTTCTACAAATTTGTTCATCTCATTTTTACCTATCCAAGAATGTTTGTTTCAATGTTTTCTGAGTTTATGTTGTTGATGATGAATTTCGGATCTGAGTAGTGCGTTAGTTCTTGAGGATGGGATAGATTAGGTGGAGGATCTTAGGATGTGGAGTGTTTAAGCTTTGATTGTATGATTCCCTTCTGGACTAGAGTTAGAATTGCTAGTTTCTCTCTGATCAATTGGAGCTAGGTTCGAGACATTTCCACACCCAAAAGGTGTTTGATGAAATGTCTGACCAACTAGTGCCAGAGACTTACGTTCCTAGCCTAAGAGATTAGTTGTCTAGGATGTTTGTTGACGTGAATGAACTTGTTTGTCATGCCTGCTCAACCACGTTTCTCTAGCGAGAGCTAGGTATGGGAGTGGTTGAGTCTGAGTAGCTTTTGCCAAGAGATTGGATTAGCTAAGTTGTGATGTTCATTGTTTAGGGATACTTTGCTTTTGGTATGTTAAACACTCCTTAGACTAGGATACTCCACCGACATCAATTACCCCATCCTTAGGACTTTTATCTTTTTGATTGATATCACATTCCCAAGACTGTTTCATTTGTTCATGCTTAGAATCGTTTTCAGTTTCTCTCATTTTTGCTTGCTTCTTGTCATACATTTTCGTTTCTGTTTCTGTAATTCAATTTCCATTTTGTATTCTGACCATTCTAGGATTGTAAGAAAAACACTCTCTTGAATTGGCTTAACTTGTGATTGCTTGATTGCATCTTGAGTGACTAGCATCATCCCATTTGGATTGACACCTTAAGTATTACAACGCATAAGGTTAATTGAACCTATTAGGAGACATAAAAATCCTAGTATCAATTTGGCGCCGTTGCCGTTTGGGATTCGTTTTGTTACTTTTGAGATTTCAAGTTTTGCAAGATTAAGTTCTGTTACACTTATCATTCTGAGTACTGACTTGTTTTGGTTGTTTGCTTGTTTGTTTTGCATCTCAGGAACCTGTTGATTGCAGCATTGCATGCACACCAGATCAAGAGGACATCAGAATCTCCTCCCTGCTATCGACGACATCAATCGGTTACAAAGACCACGACAAGCACGTCCACCTACTGATCATCCCGTATACGTCACTATGGAACAACAGCATGAACCACATCAGGGACCGCGAAGCATTGGTGCTGGGGATGCACCGAACACTCACACTCAACGTGCTGGAATTGTCCCTCCCGCCGTGCAGAACAACAACTTCGAGATCAAAAGTGGTTTGATCACTATGATCCAAGGAAACAAGTTTGACGGGTTGCCTATGGAGGATCCACTTGACCACTTGGACGAGTTCGACCGTCTTTGCAGTCTCACGAAGATCAACGGCGTGAGTGAGGATGGTTACAAGTTGCGCCTCTTCCCATTCTCCCTTGGAGACAAAGCTCATCAATGGGAGAAAAACCTTCCCAAGGGATCAATCACCACCTGGGATGGTTGCAAGAAGGCATTCTTGGCCAAGTTTTTCTCCAACTCTAGAACAGCACGTCTCAGGAATGAGATTTCCAGCTTCACTCAGAAGAGCTCAGAATCATTCTGTGAAGCATGGGAGCGTTTCAAGGGTTACCACAGCCAGTGCCCACACCATGGTTTCAGCAACGAGTCATTACTGAGTACTCTCTACCGTGGTGTCCTTCCCAAAATACGTATGCTGCTTGACACCGCTTCTAACGGTAACTTCCTGAACAAGGACGTCGATGAAGGTTGGCAACTGGTGGAGAATCTCGCTCAGTCCGACAGCAACTACAATGAGGATTATGACCACACATTTCGCGGCGACGCTGGGTCTGAAGAGAAGTACAAGAAGGACCTCAAGAATGTCAA
The DNA here is from genome assembly GCA_023657505.1 of Camelina hispida. Lineage (NCBI taxonomy): Eukaryota > Viridiplantae > Streptophyta > Magnoliopsida > Brassicales > Brassicaceae > Camelina > Camelina hispida. Next base: position 26,463,451 of record CP094637.1, read on the forward strand.
TGAAAAGCTTGACCGTATCTTGCTGAGTCAGCAGAGGAGCGTCCACTTCGTCTCTGAGGACGACCCTTTTCAAGTTCCAGATGGGGAGGGTGAGCAGAGTGAAGAGATCAGCTATGTTCACAATCAAGGTGGATACAACAAGGGTTACAACCCCTATCAGACGAACCCCAATTTGTCTTACCGGAGCACCAACGTTGCAAATCCACAGGATCAGGTGTACCCTCCTCAGCAGCAACAACAAGGTCAACAAAAACCTTTTGTGCATTACAATCATGGATTCGTCCCTAAACAACAGTTCCAGCAAGGATACCAAGCTCCCTCAGGACCACCACCAGGATTCCGCCCTCAACTAGTACAGCCTACTCCAGCCCCAGATCAAGAAATAAAGCAAATGATGCAACAACTTCTTCAGGGTCAAGCTAGCGGATCTCTGGATACTGCTAAGAAGTTTGCTGAACTCAGTCAGCGAATGGAGTGTTCATACAATGATCTTAATGTCAAGTTTGAAGCTCTTAACTCCAAGATGAAGTACATGGAAGGAAAGACTGTTTCTACTTCTACCCCAACACTTGGCCAACTACCTGGAAAAGCAGTTCAAAATCCCAAAGACTATGCTACTATCCATGCCATCACCACCCAAGCTGTAGATGTACGGCTCACTGAGGACAATGGGAGTTTGGATGGGGAGGATTTTCTTCAAGATGTAGTTCAGATAAACGATCCCGTCGAGGTGCTCAAGGATCCAATTAAGTCAGCCAAGCAATCTGATCCTGAAGCTACTAAAGAACCCGCTGCTCCCGAGGATAAACCTGTGAGATTCATTCCTCCACCATACAAGCCACCTCTACCATTTCCACTGAGGTTTAAGAAGCAGCTTACTGAGAAGTATAAAGCTCTGTTCGAAAAACAAGTCAAGGAGATTGAACTTAGGATGCCTTTGCTTGATGCATTTGCACTTGTGCCTCAATATCAAAAGTTTTTAACTGACTTGGTAACCGAAAAGACCAAAGAGAAGGAGGAGATAGCTAAAGGAGCTCAAGCTAAGGCTCTGGAAGATGAGAGGGTAGTACATGACATAAGTGGGGTTATTCATGAATGCAAGGCTGTTATTCAGAAGATGATTATCCCAAAGAAGCTAGAGGACCCTGGTTCTTTCACCTTGCCTTGTTCTCTATGTCCATTGACATTCAAAAAGTGCCTATGTGACCTTGGTGCTTCAGTAAGCCTCATGCCACACTCTGTAGCTCAGAGGCTAGGATTCAACGAATACAAGTCATGCAACCTCCGCTTAATATTGGCTGATAGGACTACTAGATTGCCTCATGGTCTATTAGAGAACCTGCCCATCAAAATTGGATAAGCTGAGATTCCTACTGACTTTGTGGTGCTGGAAATGGATGAAGAGCCTAAAGATCCACTAATCCTGGGAAGGCCTTTCTTAGCTACAGCCGGAGCAGTCATTGATGTAAAGAAGGGGATGATTGATCTCAATCTGGGTAACAACTTCAAGATGAAGTTTGATATCAAGGACTCTAAGAAGAAACCAACTATTGATGGACAGACCTTCGTGATTGAAGAGAAAGATCAGAAATCTGGGTTTGGCATCTTTGAGGATGTGAATGAGGCAGAAACAGAGGTTTTGGTAACCAAAGAGAAAACTCAAAGTGTCACTCGACCATTCTCCAACTCGAGTGCAGTCGTTACCCTCCCTACGCGTCGAGACATACTTCCTAATCACCAACCGCAAGAGACAAGTCCTTCCGCGCTTGACAGTTTATCTGAACCCCAAACAACCAAGATGTTAAGGGATACAGTGGCGGAGTTAACAGCCACGTTGGAGGAGATGAGAGGGCAAATCATGCAGCTCCAGGATAAAGTTAAAATCTCTTCTCCAAGAAAAGCAAGACAGAGGTTGGGGATAATGAAGAAGAGAAGATCTTTTCTTCTTGAACCTGGGCAGAATGCTAAAGAGTATATGGTTAGACAAGACATTCTAGAGGGGTCTACAAAACTCGACTCGACCGACACCGGCACATCACGCTCGCGACTCGACCTTCCCGACTGCCTCACTCGAGCTGCTGTTCTCGTTGTTCCGAACCGACAAATTGAGCCGACATTCCCAACTACCTCAATCGAGCCACATTCCGACTTCCTCTCTCGAGCCACTCACGACACCCACTCGAGCCCACGTCTGGGCATGCACGGAGTTGAGCAGCAGATCAAACATCAAGGGGATTATCAGCCTGCAGAGGTGGTTCTGCTAGTATCAGATCATGGCGAGTCTAGAGTCGACGACATGCAGTGTGACGAGCAGCCGAACATGTATCAGAACACGCAAGCGGTTGAGCAGCACGTCGACCAAACCACTGAGGACACCCCTGCGGATCCAGAACAAGGTGAAGGACAAAGTCAATATAACGCTCCTCCTTGGGCGAGCACCGACTCCTTCTTCTACTACTGAGGTACTCCGACCCTCCCTTTGTACATACCATTTCATTCCTGCATTGTTTCTGTTGTGATTCTTAAATCCTCCTGCAAATTTTCTTACACAGGAGACTGTGTAATTTAAGTTTTGGGGAGGGTTTGAGATGATGTATTTGATGTTGTGTTCTGTGATTCTTATTTTAATTTTTGCATCATATCATGTTTGAGTTTGCATCCATCTATTGCATCAAAAAAAAAAAAAAAAAAAAAGTCGAAAATTTCCACAAAAACAGAGTGTTCATGTAGTTTGTACTTGCATATTAGGATGGAGTCTAGGTTTATTCATATAGGGTTGTTGCATTTAGCATAGGGGTTGATGATGATTGTAACCTTGTTAGCATGCTGGATTCAATAGGATAGGATCAAGGCCCTTGTTCTTAGTTCTTTGATGCTTGTTGATTGAACTTGAAAATGTAAGATTGAAGCATGTTTTGAATTGATATCATTCCCTATCTACCTGAACCTAATCTTGACTTGCAATTATCATGTGATGCATTGAAGTTGAACTCATGGATACCATACACATACTTGGATTGTCTTTCACATTTTTACCACCCTTGTCAATCCAAGTAGCTGATTCCCATCTTTGGAACAGTTCCCGCACCCTTAACCAACCGTTCTTTCAAGCCAATTGTATTCTTGAGTGTCAGGCCTTTTCCGAGTTGAGCTTGTTAGAAAGTGTTAGGTTCTAACCGACAAGAGTAGGATCCTGTGTAGTTCTAGTTCGCGTTATCCGGACTAGTAGGACTAGGTGAGAACTCGAATTTTGGGTATTGGGTATGGATTTGTGCAGAAAAGTAAAGAAGTGGAAAATCTTTAGGAGGGGATGTGTTTACATAGTTTACAAGTCTAGTAAAGGATTTGGGTTGAGCAAAGTAAAAAGAGTTATTGGTTCTGGGCATAAAATAAAAAGATTAGACAAAGAAAAGAAAAAAGAAATGCTTAAGTTGTCTAGAGTCCCTAGAAGAAAAGAAAACGAACCATAGTGATAATAAAGATTTCCCAATCCGCTAGAATGAAAAGAAGTGAACTCCTCCTAAGACTAAGTGTAAAAAGTTTGAGATGAAGTTTCTGATGAAGGGTAGAGATAGGACCAACTTCAGTTTGGAGTGTTCTTTGGGTAGACAGGGCGCTGCTCTTGTATGTATCAGTTGGTTTCAACCTTTAGCCTTCTCTTAAGCTCAACTCCTTTTCGTGAGAGAGCCTTGTTCTGTATTGATAAAACCACGTGATGAGGAGACCATCTATGTCTCAAACCTTTACCCTAGCCAAATGAGTTCAATGACATTGTTTAGCTTGATTCACGGTTCTCTGTTAATGAATGTTAAAGGGGATGATTGATAGGATAGCATGTGTAGATTTGAAATAAAGTTCCTTCACCATGCATCATAAAACTAAAAACAAGGACCTTGATTCTAACTACTCTATTCAGCATGTTTTAGGTTCTGAGACCCCATCTTCACACCTCTCTTCCATACTCTGTTCTTGATAGTTTGGTTGAGGGCAAGCAAAGAGTAAGTTTGGGGGAGTTGATATGTCTGTATTTTGCATCTCCTTAGCCTGTATTTTTCATGCCTTTAGCTAGGACAACTAGTTGTTTTGCATCATTTTAGAACCTCTTTCGTACATTTTGCATGTTTAGGAAGTTTCTGCATCATTCTTGCATACATTGCGCATTTCGGAGTTTTTCAGGTGTTTAGGAGACGTTGGAAGCGCACACAATCGAGCGCTCCTCACTTCCTAAACCGAGCCCTCTGCACTCCCTCAACCGAGCCATGCTCCTCACTCCCTCAACCGAGCCATGCTCTGCACTCCCTCAACCGAGCCATGCTCCTCACTCCCTCAACCGAGCCATGCTCCGCACTCCCTCAACCGAGCCATGCTCCTCACTCCCTCAACCGAGCCCTCCTCACTTCCACATTCGAGCGCTCCTCACTTCTACAACCGAGCCATGCTCCTCACTTCCACATTCGAGCGCTCCTCACTTCTACAACCGAGCCATGCTCCTCACTTCTACAGTCGAGCCCTCCTCAGTTCTACAATCGGGCTACTCCTCGCTTCCACAATCGAGCCATCACTCGAGCCACCGGTCTAGGGATTCAGCTTTTGACGTCTTCATGAAAGTTGTAGAGAATTGAGTCATCTTTCCAATGCCGTTTATTTCAAGCCAATCGGAGGTGTGGTTCAAGAGTTATCATCGTTTTAGTGGATACGTATACACCCAGCTCGAGCCACTTTCACAGACCATGCTCGAGCCATTTTCACTCACACCACTGGAGCCACTCCTACTCATTCCACTCGACCTCACCCTAGGGAGAGACGACACACGACTCGACCGCACATGTCAGGAAGACGTTCCGTCTTATGCGCTTCAGGAGAATCCCAAACCGACGCTTCACCTTGTCGTTTTAAGTTTTAGGGATTTACATGTTTTTACTATAAATACATTTTGTTAAGTCTTGTTTTGGGGATGTTAGTTTTTATCTCGTTTTCTTTTGTAAGGTTTTCCTAGCCACCCAAAAACGTATTCCGACCTTGTAATCCAGATAGCTTTGATTTTATTGAGTATTTGCATTTGATTTCTTCTACAAATTTGTTCATCTCATTTTTACCTATCCAAGAATGTTTGTTTCAATGTTTTCTGAGTTTATGTTGTTGATGATGAATTTCGGATCTGAGTAGTGCGTTAGTTCTTGAGGATGGGATAGATTAGGTGGAGGATCTTAGGATGTGGAGTGTTTAAGCTTTGATTGTATGATTCCCTTCTGGACTAGAGTTAGAATTGCTAGTTTCTCTCTGATCAATTGGAACTAGGTTCGAGACATTTCCACACCCAAAAGGTGTTTGATGAAATGTCTGACCAACTAGTGCCAGAGACTTACGTTCCTAGCCTAAGAGATTAGTTGTCTAGGATGTTTGTTGACGTGAATGAACTTGTTTGTCATGCCTGCTCAACCACGTTTCTCTAGCGAGAGCTAGGTATGGGAGTGGTTGAGTCTGAGTAGCTTTTGCCAAGAGATTGGATTAGCTAAGTTGTGATGTTCATTGTTTAGGGATACTTTGCTTTTGGTATGTTAAACACTCCTTAGACTAGGATACTCCACCGACATCAATTACCCCATCCTTAGGACTTTTATCTTTTTGATTGATATCACATTCCCAAGACTGTTTCATTTGTTCATGCTTAGAATCGTTTTCAGTTTCTCTCATTTTTGCTTGCTTCTTGTCATACATTTTCGTTTCTGTTTCTGTAATTCAATTTCCATTTTGTATTTTGACCATTCTAGGATTGTAAGAAAAACACTCTCTTGAATTGGCTTAACTTGTGATTGCTTGATTGCATCTTGAGTGACTAGCATCATCCCATTTGGATTGACACCTTAAGTATTACAACGCATAAGGTTAATTGAACCTATTAGGAGACATAAAAATCCTAGTATCAGAGGGTCGCAAGCGTATCAGGAGGGACGAGAGGGGGTTAGCCGGTGAGCGTGCCGGGGGTGCTGGGAACCCAGGTGTGGGGTTGCAGCAGGTGGAGCCTAGGGTCGAAATGATCGCTTGGCGGGTCTGCTGGCATGCTGTGGGAGCGGTTACCCGAGAGGGGTACCAGTGCAGGATCCAGTTGTACTGCATGTGGCGGGGTGCAGCCGAGGGCTATGGTTGTTGAAGAGTTTTCATCGTATGTTAAGAGGATGGAGCAGTTGTAGATGACCGGTATGAGATTATTCTCAAGAGGTATCGGGCCTGGAGAGGATAGGTGGACATATGCAGTTGGAGCAGATATTTCTCTGTTTGGTGGTTAATCCAGTTGGATATTAGAAGTTGAGAGGGCAGGTGTAACATTGCAATGTTATACTCGGACCACAGGAGGTACTTTTTGTCGAGAGATATTTATAGTCGTTAAGGATTGTTGCTCCTGAGGGGAGGGTGATTCCCCTGAATACCGATAGCTCGAGGGGCTGAGGGCTCCGAGAGTGGCAGAGGGGATGATGTTCCCCTAAGGGGATGAGTAGTTCCCTGATACCGAGATTTTTAGGATTGTGGTCCAAGAGTGAGACGGTATTGTAAGATTTAAGATGAAAAGATTTAAGAGAAAGAGGAAGAGATTGAAATCGGCCAAGAGTTAGGAACTTAGAGTGTATGCGAGTTTGAGAGAGAGTAGAGTGGAGAAAGAGAGTTAAACTCTTTTCTTACTAAACTTGGATAACTACTTACAAACTATTTAAGGACATATACAAAGAGAATATTCCCTAGGATCCTATGTACACAATTAAGAGGAGAAAGCGACATCTCCTTAAGGAAAACATGTGACTTCTTCCCACTTGCTTCTCTCCAACGGCTACAATGGAAGGATCTAGATGGTGGGCGATCGTTGGAGGCTTTCCTTTGGTTGACTGGGCTTATGAGGCCTTTGAGAGATGAATGGCCCGATGGTTGATGGTTGGTCGTACGGACGTCCGTACGGACACATGCGAGTGAGTGTGCCGGTTCATACTCCCCCTCAAGCTTGACTTGGGGCATAAGTCAAGCTTGACAACATAGGCACCTATCTCATTAAAAACCTTAGTATAGAAAACCTCTTGGGAAAAACTATACATAAGGGAAAAAGAGTGTAGGCGCCAAGGAAGAAAGTCATGGCCGAGTGAGGTTTAGGAGGCCAAGCTTTGGGTGGATGTACTCACACACTTGGGGACTTGCAGCTTTGGTAAGAATGTCGGCCAGCTGTTCCTTGCTTTCGGTATGGCATGGTAGGACTACTCCAAGTCTGATTTGCTCTCGGACCTTGTGACAATCTACTTCAATATGCTTAGTTCTTTCATGAAACACTGAATTGGTTGCGATATGGATGGCGGCTTCATTGTCACAATGCATTGTGATTGGTGTTGATGATTCTATTCCAAGATCCTTGAGGAGTGCCTTGAGCCACATTAGTTCCGTGGTGAGCTTCCTCATAGCTCTATATTCGGATTCGGCACTTGAGAGTGATACAACCTTTTGCTTCTTGCTCTTCCAAGTAACCAAGTTGCCTCCAAGGAATGTGCAGTAGCCAGTAGTAGAGCGTCGGTCTCCCTTATCTCCGGCATAGTCAGCATCACAATAACCAACTAACTCGGTGTTCTTGTTGCGGCCCATCCAAATACCTTGTCCCGGCGAGCCTTTGATGTACTTGAGGATTCGGTCAACCATGTTCCAATGATGGACAGTCGGGTTCTTCATGTGCTGGCTCACCTGATTCACAGCAAAACAAATATCAGGTCGTGTTATAGTCAAATAGATCAACTTACCCACTAGACGCCGGTAGCGGCCAACGTCCTTGTATGGTGCCCGCTCAAGCTCCCCCTGTCCTCCGGTCTTGTAGTTCTCTTCAAGAGGTGATGCCACTGCCTTTGAACCTAATTTACCTGTCTCACTTAACAAGTCAAGGGCATATTTTCTTTGTGATAGAAATAAACCTTCCTTTGATCTACATATCTCTATCCCAAGAAAATATTTCAACTCTCCAAGGTCCTTAATATCAAAGACTGATTTCAAGAAGGTTTTAGTGTCTTGAATACCTACCGAGTCATTCCCAGTGATGATGATATCATCAACATACACTAGGATGACCACTATACCTTTGGTGCTTGGTGAGGTAAATAGTGTGTGATCAGCCTCGGATTTTCGAAAACCTTTATCAAGGAGGGTTGTGCTCAGCTTGTGGTACCACGCCCTTGGCGACTGCTTTAGTCCATAGATGGCTTTGTTGAGTTTGAGAACCTTCCCCGGACCAATGGTGTCTTCTAGGCCCGGTGGTGGCCGCATATATACTTCATCTTCAAGCTCGCCTTGTAAGAAGGCGTTCTTCACATCCATTTGCCATAGCTCCCAATCAAGATTTGTGGCGAGAGAGAGGACTACTCGAACAGTGTGAAGCTTGGCCACCGGAGCAAACGTATCAAGGTAATCCTCCCCATACGTTTGCGTGAATCCCCGGGCTACAAGGCGTGCCTTGTACCGTTCTATCTCCCCATTGCTCTTGTATTTGATAGTAAAGATATATCTTGAGGTGACCGCTTTCTTGCCCTTGGGTAGGTCAGCTTCGTCCCATGTGTGGTTTTGCACCATGGCTGTGTTCTCGGCATCAACGGCGTCCCTCCACACCTTATGGTCTTTGGCCTCATCATAGGTTCTCGGAATCCAGTGTTCATCAATGTGGCCTAGGAAAACTTGATGTTCCTTAGGAAAGTGGGCAAGAGAGCACACGGCTTGAATCGGATGAGCAATGGCCACATTGTTGTAGTAGACACGGGTGTTCTTCCAATGGGATGGAGGATACTTGATGCGTTGGCTGCGCCTTAGAGGGACTATGTTTCCAGCTTCCAAATTGGCACAGCCTGGTGTAATGATTTCCTCAAGTGGCTCGGCAATGTTGTCCGCGGGCTGTTCCGTTGACTCCTCAGGCTGCGCGGTTGGATCATCAGTATGGGCGTCATGCTCAGGCTCATTCAATGGTTCAGGGTGAGCTGGTGATGTAGGGCTGGCCGGCTCGGTATTGATCCGGTCATTGTCAAGGCCTAACCGTTCAAGGAGAACACGAAGGTTGCGTGTCCGATCAGATGGTGAGGATGAGAGGTTGCGAAGCTCGTCCCAATTCTGTTCATCATAGAATCCTTGCGCCTCTATGAACTTGACATCGCGAGATACAAGAACTCTCTTTGTTGTGGTGTCATAGCACTTATACCCCTTTTGTGTGGTGGAGTAGCCAAGAAACATAGCCTTTGTACTCTTGGCATCAAGCTTGTCCCTTAGCTCACCTGGTCGCAACACATAGCACACACACCCAAAAACTCGTAAGTGATCATATATAGGTTTATCTTTAGTTAATACCTCAAATGGCGACAAGTCTTTGAGGATCTTTGTGGGTGTGCGATTGATGAGATAACAGGCCGCGAGCACAGCATCTCCCCAAAACCTCTTTGGAACTCTTGTGTGGAACATCATAGACCTTGCTACCTCCATGAGATGCCTATTCTTCCTTTCAGCTACCCCATTTTGTTGTGGTGTGTAAGGACAGCTAGTTTGGTGTAAAATCCCATGGTTGGCTAGATATTGCTTAAAGGCATGGCTTGTATATTCTCCACCATTATCTGATCTCAAAATTTTAATCTTAGCATGATATTGGTTAGAGACATAATTTTGAAAATTAGTAAAAGCATCAAGAACTCTATCCTTAGAAGGAAGTAAAGTTATCCAAGTATATTTTGATTTTTCATCAATAAAAGTCACAAAATACTTTTGATTTTCTCTAGATAAGCAAGGAGATGTCCACACATCAGAATGAATTAAATCAAAACATTTTTCATAAATAGTACTAGAATTAGGAAAAACAGCCTTGCAATGTTTACCAAGAATACAAGCCTCACACTCATCATTTTTAAAAGAAATATTAGGAAACATTAAAGATAAAGCTCTAGAGTGAGGATGTCCAAGCCTAGCATGTAAAATAGAATCACTAGGTTTAATAACCGAATTAAAACAAGAGGCAGTAGAAGATAAATTCAAGTCCTCAAGCACATAGAGATCATCCTTGGAACCTCCTTGACCAAGAACTTTACTTGTCTCAATATCCTGAAAATGAACATTGTTAGGACCAAATATTGCATAACAATTTAAATCAGTGGTGGCCCTTTTAACTGATAGCAAATTAGATGTGAAACTAGGCATGTAGAAGGCTTTAGTTTCTTTATCAAATAACTTTAAATTCCCTATGCCTTTAACTGGAACTTTCTCACCATTTGCTATCACAACATTACCATAAGCAGGTTTAATATCACTAATTAGCCTAGAATCACTAATCATGTGATGAGATGCACCAGAATCAATAACTAGTGGTTTAATTTTATTTGAGGCAAGAAATGTTTTACCGGAGGCCTCCTTTAAGGCCTTGATGAGGGCGTCTAGGTCCGACTTGCGAACTAGCTCCGACGATGCCGCCAATGCCACTCCGTTCCCTTCAAGCGTCGGACCACTTGGTGTTGAGGTCGTTGCCTCGTTCACCATGCTCGCTTGGTTCGCCCTAGGTCCGCCTCGGCCGCTTCCTCCACGGTTTATGCGAAGGTGAGGGTGAAGAATCCAACAACGGCTCTTGAAGTGGCCGACCTTCTTGCAATGTTCACACACCGGTGGGTTCTTGTCCTCCGGTTTGTAATAGCCCCTATTTGCGGAAGCCATCTCAGCTTTGTTGGCGGTCACAAGCTCCCCCTTGCTTCCAAACAGCCCCATGGAACCATGTTCCTTTTGAATTTGGTTACAAACATCATCAAGGCTAGGAAGCTTGTCCGACCGAAGGATATGCTTGATAAGGTCATTGTAGGAGGGGTTTAAGGTCAAGAGGAGGCCGAACACCTTATCTTGTTCACGCCTTTCATTCAGGATGGCCGGATCTATGGTCGCCGGCCGGAGCATCTCTAGTTCAGCCCAAAGAGACCTAAACTTCCCAAAGTGTTTGGTGAACTCCATATCTTCTTGGTTGAGGTTGTTGATGGCCCTCTTAATCTCAAAGATTCGGTTTACATTGGTGATATTCCCAAAAACATTTTTGAGCGTATCCCACAAGTCTTTGGCCGTCTCACAATAAGAGTAGGCTTCAAGGATAGGTGCATCTAGGGAGTTTTGAATGATGGCTAGGACTCCCTGATCTTCTTGGAACCACTTGTTCTTCTCATCCGCGACAAGATCCTTGCCGTCTTTGGTGGCCTCGCCACTAGGAGCCTCGCTCGTCTCAACATGGGACCAAAGTCCTCGGCCGCATAGGGCTGTCTTTGTGGTTCTAGCCCACAGTAAGTAGTTCTCTCCCTTGAGAGTAACTGGAACAATGAGAGTTTTGGTAGTTTCCATGGGAAAAATAGAAGAGACCGTTGGTTAAAGCTATTGTCCAACGGTTAAAGAGAGAAGATTCAAGAACAAGAAATTTTAAGAACAAGAAAGAGAGTGCGGAAGAGTGTGATGAAGATTTGAGGCAAGAACAGAATCAAATCTGCTCTGATACCATGTAAGATTTAAGATGAAAAGATTTAAGAGAAAGAGGAAGAGATTGAAATCGGCCAAGAGTTAGGAACTTAGAGTGTATGCGAGTTTGAGAGAGAGTAGAGTGGAGAAAGAGAGTTAAACTCTTTTCTTACTAAACTTGGATAACTACTTACAAACTATTTAAGGACATATACAAAGAGAATATTCCCTAGGATCCTATGTACACAATTAAGAGGAGAAAGCGACATCTCCTTAAAGAAAACATGTGACTTCTTCCCACTTGCTTCTCTCCAACGGCTACAATGGAAGGATCTAGATGGTGGGCGATCGTTGGAGGCTTTCCTTTGGTTGACTGGGCTTATGAGGCCTTTGAGAGATGAATGGCCCGATGGTTGATGGTTGGTCGTACGGACGTCCGTACGGACACATGCGAGTGAGTGTGCCGGTTCATAGGTATAACTCAAAGACGCTGGTCTGAGAGTGAGATCGGTATGGGTCGAAGGTTGCGACCTAAGGGTGGAAAAGTTGGGAGCAAGTAATGTATACAACATGAGTATAAACATAACAACAGAATGTAGACCTCGAGAGTGATGGTGGTTTAATCTTGGATTTTAGGATTATGTTGGCTAGTGGGCCAGGGTTTTATGACCGAAGCGGCCATGAATGTGCAAGGATTGGGTGGCCAGTGGTGATGGAGTCTAGGGAAGGAGAGCTGCAGCAGGTATGAGCCGGCAAGGGCATGGTTGCCAGGTACATAAGATTCACGAGAAGCCTTCATGGCAGGATAAACTAATCATTGCGACGATGGTGAATGAAATTCATTAGAGATGGACAGGGTTGCTAGATTCAAGATTTGGGTAAGCTTGGTGGAGGGAAACAAGTCAAGCAGGTTAAGTTGGCGGCTTGCAAGGCGTTTGATGTGGTGAATCAGAATATGCGAACGTATGGTACTTGTTTGTTTTATTACACTCGTATTGATGATTTGCTGTGGAGAATTGCTTAGTGGAAAAGCTATTTTAGGAATAAGCTATCTTGTGGAAGTTTCCCTAAGAGGCAAGTTAGTAGAGGTTCTTGGACGAACAAGAAGGTTGATATTCAGGTGGGGGCGAGTTGATGTCGGCATACTTGAGTATTTGTTTAGTAGAGCTGAGGAAGTAACTAGAGGATTTATGGAGCGAACAATTCATCTGTCCTAGTGTATCACCGTGGGGAGCGCCAATGTTATTTGTTAAGAAGATGGATGGGGGTTTCCGCTTGTGTATTGACTAACGAGGTTTGAACCGGGTCACTATGAAGAACAAGTACCCTCTTCCCAGGATTCTTGAGTTGTTGGATCAGCTGAGAGGATCTACTTGATTCTCCAAGATAGATCTGACGTCGGGTTATCATCAGATTCCGATAGATGAGGCAGATGTGAGGAAAACGGCTTTCAGGACGAGGTATGGGCATTATGAGTTTGTGGTGATGAATTTTTAGTTGACTAACGCGTCAGCAGCGTTTATGAGGTTATTGAACAGTGTGTTCAGGAGTTTTTGGACGTGTCTGTCATCATTTTCATCGATAATATCCTGGTATTTTCTAAGAGTCTTGAGAAGCATGCAGAGCATCTAAGAGCAGTTCTAGAGAAGCTGCGGGAGCAAAAGTTGTATGCTAAGCTGAGTAAGTGCAGTTTGTGGCAGCGTGAGATGGGTTTTTTAGGCCACATTGTTTCTGTAGAGGGAGTTTCGGTGGATCCCGAGAAGATTCAGGCCATCAGGGAGTGGCCAAGGCCGCATAGTGCCACTGAGATTCAAGTTTTCTGGGGTTGGCAGGTTACTACAGGAGGTTTGTTCAGGGTTTTGCGAGTATGGCTCAGCCGATGACTAAGCTTACAAGGAAGGAGGTCCCATTTGTGTGGTCACCAGAGTGTGATGCGAGTTTTGTAAGTCTCAAGCAGATTTTGACTACCACACCAGTGTTAGCACTGCCTGAGCAGAACGAGCCCTACGTTGAGTATACAGATGCTTCTAGAATGGTGTTGGGTTTTGTGCTTATGCAGCAGGGGAAGGTTATAGCCTATGCTTCGCGGCAGTTGCGGAAGAACGAGGCTAATTATTCTACTCATGATTTGGAGATGGCAGCAGTGATATTTGCTCTAAAGATTTGGAGATCTTATATGTATGGCGGGAAGGTACAGGTATTTACAGATCACAAGAGTTTGAAGTAAATTTTTACTCAACCTGAGCTGAATTTGAGACAAAGGGGTTGGATGGAGTTAGTAGCGGATTATGATCTGGACATAGCTTACCATCCTGGTAAAGCTAACCTAGTTGCAGATGCCTTTAGTCAGAAACGGGCGGCTTCGGCTCAGGAGCAGGATATGGAGGCGTTGGTAGGTGAGATTAGTGCATTGAGGTTGTGTGCTATGTCACATGAAATTTTTGGTTTGGAGGCAGCCGATCGAGCGGATTTGTTGAGCAGAGTGCGGTTAGCTCATGAGAGCGATGAGGGGCTGGTGAATGCCTCTAAGGCTGCGGGTTCAGAGTATCAGGTCTCTGCTAATGGTATTATCCTTGTGCATGGTCGGGTCTATGTGCCCAAGGGTGAAGATTTGAGGCAGGAGATACTAAGAGATGCTCATTCGAGCAAGTTCTCTATTCATCTAGGAGCGACCAAGATGTACCGTGACCTCAGGCAGTATTATCACTGGGTCGGGATGAAGAAGGACGTAGCCGATTAGGTTGCAAAGTGTGACACTTGCCAGCTAGTGTAGGCGGAGCATTTTCCTGGTGGATTATTGCATAGTTTGCCCATACTAGAGTGGAAATAGGATATGATCACAATGGATTTTGTGGTGGGATTGCCTGTGTCGAGGACGTTTGATGCGGTATGGGTCATTGTGGACCGTTTGACTATGTCTGCGCACTTTCTGGCCATTAAGAAAACTGATGGAGCAGCGGTTCTGACCAAGAAGTATGTGAGGGAGATAGTCAGATTGCATGGTGTGCCTACTAGTATTGTGTCTGGTAGAGATTCCAAGTTCGTCTCGGTGTTCTGGAAGGCGTTTCAGGCAGAGATGGGCACGAAGGTGCATATAAGTACAGCCTACCATCCTCAGACGGACGGTTAATCGGAGAGGACGATCCAGACTTTGGAAGATTTACTGAGGATGTGCGTGTTGGATTGGGGTGGTCATTGGGCAGATCATTTTAGCTTGGTGGAGTTTGCTTACAACAACAACTACCAGGCGAGTATTGGGATGGCCCCTTATGGGGCATTGTATGGGAGGCCATGTCGTACACCGTTATGTTGGACTCAGGTGGGGGAGAGGAACATATATGGTGCGGATTTTGTTCAGGAGACCTCGGAGAAGATCCGGTTTCTGGCTGAACATGAAGGAGGCTCAGGATCGGCAGAAGAGCTATGATGATAAGAGGAGGAAGGATCTTGAGTTTCAGATTAGTGATAGAGTGTACCTCAAGATGGCTATGTTGCGGGGTCCGAACAGGTTATTGACAGAGACTAAGTTGAGTCTGAGGTACATGGATCCGTTCAGAGTAGTTGAGCGGGTGAGACCAGTGGCATACCGGCTGGAGTTAATGAAACAAGATTATTTAGTGGTGGTGAGATGAATGTATGGAATGGTGATATATGGAATGAATGGATGGGTGTTTCAATTCTCCTTATGCAGTTGTAGAATAAGAGGTGTCAATCCAATCTGAGTGTTTTGCAAGCACTAAGGATGTACTTATATGTCTAAGTTAAGCCAAATGCAAAGGATGTTTGTCATTAACAATCCTAAGATGAAATGTAAAATGCAGAATGGGAAAGCTATAAGAACTAGATGCCAAATGTAAATGAAACAGAATGATTATGACAACTATGAAACTAAGACAGAAATAGAAACTATGGTATGAACTAATGCAAGGCAAATAAAAAGCAGAATACTAAATGAAAGCTACTGGAATGCAACTAGAATGAAACAAAAACTATGACAAGACAAACACAAAGCTTAAACAAGAATTCTGGAGATGAAATCGAGCAACCACTCGATCGAGTGTAGATCGAGTGCAGGGTTGAGCTGGACAAATCCGGAAAACAGAGTAATGCAAGAAAAACAGAGTAATACTAAAGCGAATCAAACAACAATCAAACAGCAGGATTAAAACTAAGAAATCAATAAACAAGGAAGGACTTGAGGAGGGATTCATGGGCTGGACTAATGATTGAGGTTATCTAACTTGATCAACAAATCTCAAACAACTTGAGCTAATCTCAAACAACTTGAGCTAATCTCTAGACATATATATCTAAGACATGTTTAATCCACTCTCATGGCAAGAAACAATCAAACCTATGCATTTTCTAGACTTGTTCTCACAAAGTAAAGAATCTACACAGGTAGGCATTAAGCAATATGTCTCATACCAAAAAAAACCTCTAATCTCTTAGCAAGTATGATGGTAATCTCTAGATCTAGCCTTATCTATATTGACAAGAGATCATGCTAGTCCGTACAATTATGCTAAGGGTGTCCGTATACTATAAGGCCAAGTCATCTACGAATGTATGGAGTAGTGAGGAGGCCTGGTCGCATTAAAGCCCATAAGAAGGTTCGAGATCCTCCTTGTAGCCGTTAGAGTAGAAGAGAGAGAGGAGTCACGGGTTGTGCTTCGTTTAAGGAAACAAGGAGGGGTCGCTTTTATTATTGGGAAGAACCAATTCTCCTTCCTTATCTTGTTTCTCTTATGCGATTTGTAGTAAAGGGTGTAGCCCTAGTTCCCTTAGTATAAATAGTCTTATGTAAACCTTTGTAATACACACTTATGGAATATAAATTTTTCTCTTATTCTTCTTGCCGACAATTCTCCTCTTCTCAAATCTCTTCCGCTTAAATCCCAACATGGTATCAGAGCAGTTTTTCAATCTTTGATTCTCTAAACCTATTCTTATTCTCTCTTATACTCTATCCTACTCTTATTCTGTCTCTCTATTCTTGGTTTACTTGTATTCAATACTCGCTACTCAATATTCTTAGTTTTCGGTTTCTCTCTATCTATCACAAATCTCGCTCATGGACACTACCAAACCTATTGTCACACCAGTGGTCCTAAAGGGGGCCAACTATTTGTTGTGGAAAAGAACCACAAAGACCGCGTTGAGTGGCCGGGGACTATGGATTCACGTTGAAACGGACCAGTTCCCTAAGAAAGTCACCAAGAACGAAAGAAGGAAAGGAAGAAGACAAGGAGGCTGAACTTGAGAAGGAAGTGAAATGGTTCCAAGAAGATCAGACCGTGCTTGCCATTCTTCAGAATTTGCTTGATGCACCAATCCTTGAAGCATACTCTTATTGTGAGACGGCCAAGGAGTTATGGGAGACACTTGCGAATGTGTATGGAAACGTGACCAACTTGACCAGGGTGTTTGGAGTCAAGAAGGCTATCAACTGTCTTCACCAAGAAGAGTTGGAGTTCACAAAGAACTTTGGCAGATTTAGGTCCCTTTGGGCCGAACTAGATATGCTCTGGCCGAGCACCATAGATCCCGCTATCCTCAATGAAAGAAAGGAAAAAGACAAGGTCTTCGGTCTCCTTCTCACTCTGAATCCAGCGTTCAACGACCTCATCAAGCACATCCTTCATGGTGACAAGCTTCCGACACTTGAAGATGTGTGTTCTCAAGTTTAAAAGGAGCAAGGGTCGCTAGGCTTGTTTAGCGGTAAGGAGGACTTGGCTACGGCTAACAAGGGAGTATACAAGCATGAGTACCGGAAGGCAATGGTATGCGACAATTGTAAGAAGAGGGGCTATCTGAAAGACAAATGTTGGATCCTTCACCCACATCTCAAGCCGGCAAAGTTCAAGGCCAATCTATCGCATAGAGGACCAAGCAGGCAAGGCACCAGAGCAGCGAATCAAGGAGACGCAGCAGCCACGGCTATGGCAGCTTCCCTTGGAGACATGGTGAGAAAGTCGGACCTAGAGGCCCTCATCAAGTCCATTTCTGCACTAAAGGACTCCGGTATCACTTTATTTGCTTCAAAACCTAGTACTTCACTTGTTGTAGACTCGGGTGCTTCTCACCATATGATTAGTAACCCTAGTCTTAAACACAACATAAAACTGGCACTATGTAATGTTATTATTGCTAATGGAGATCGAGTACAGGTTAAAGGAATAGGCAAACTAAAATTGTTTGATAAAAGCTCTAAAGCTTTCTTTATGCCTTCATTTACTTCGAATCTCTTATCGGTTAAGAAAGCTACTAAAGATTTGAATTGCTATGCGATTTTCGGACCTAACAATGTACATTTTCAGGATATTGAGAGTGGAAAGGTTCTTGGAGAAGGAGATGTTAGAGGAGATCTCTATGTCCTACAGAAAGCTTCAAGCTCTTCTAATTCTTTTTCTTTTGCTTCAAATCTTAGTAGTAGTTTAAGTGATGTGTGGCATGCTAGACTAGGCCATCCACATTCTCGTGCTTTTGAATTAATGTTGCCTAATGTTTCGTTTGATAACTCCACTTGTGAGTCTTGTATTCTTGGTAAACATTGCAAGACTATTTTCCCTAAATCAAGTACTATTTATGAACATTGCTTTGATTTAGTTCATTCTGATGTGTGGACATCTCCTTGCCTATCTAGGGATAATAACAAGTACTTTGTGAAATTTATTGATGAGAAATCTAAATATACTTGGCTCACCTTGTTACCATCTAAAGATAGAGTCTATGATGCCTTTGTCAATTTTCAGAATTATGTTACTAATCAATTTAATGCAAAAATAAAGGTACTAAGATCGGATAATGGAGGTGAATATACAAGCCATAAACTCAAAGAGCATCTAGCAAAGTATGGGATCCTCCAACAGACTAGTTGTCCATATACGCCTCAACGAAATGGAGTGGCTGAAAGGAAGAATCGACACTAAATGGAGGTGGCTCGGTCAATGATGTTTCATTTGAATGTCCCTAAACGTTTTTGGGGGGATGCGGTCATGACGGCGTGCTACTTGATCAATTAGACACCAACAAAAGTCTTACATGACATATCACCCTATGAGGTACTAAATAAAATTAAACCTTCTCTTGCTCACTTACGTGTGTTTGGGTGTGTTTGTTTTGTCTTAGTTCCCGGAGAACAAAGGAATAAACTTGAGGCAAAAAGCACTAGAAGCATGTTCATTGGCTACTCAACAAGCCAGAAGGGATACAAGTGTTACGTTCCGATCAATGGCCGCACTCTTGTTTCACGCGATGTCAAGTTTCTCGAGCAACAAGGCTACTACGACAAGAAGGATTGGGAAGGCTTAAAAGACTTATCTCAATCCAATACTGACCGGGCAGGAAACTTGCGGTTCCTTCTTGACCACCTAGGCATCACTAAACCGACATCACTTGGTGAGCAAGACATCAATGTCGCCCCTTTACCATCATCTTTGCACCAATCCAAAGATAGGCCAAATACGAGTTCAATTATCGCAAGTTCACCATCGGACCAAGTTCCCGAACCTATTGCACCATCAACTACGGCGGCGCCTATCGACTCAAATCATGTCGAACAACAAACCAACAACACAGATGGGGAAGAGACTCTTGTGCAACCAGACCAGCCGATTACTCAACCATTACCTCGGCGAAGTAACCAAATTCGATCCCATCCGTCTACATGGAAAGACAAGAGGGTGTACTACAACAATAAGGCTGTCGCACGAATGGTTTCAAGCGCTCTGAGGCTGATCATACGCTGTTCACTCTCCGCACTAACGGTGGTCGCGTCGTCGTTCTCGTATATGTCGATGACATCATTATCACTGGCGATGATAAGGACGGTATTTGTGCCACTAAGGCCCTTCTTAACTCTACCTTTGATATTAAGGATTTAGGTGAACTTAAATACTTTCTTGGAATAGAAATCTCTCGCTCTCCGGAGGGATTGTTTCTTTCTCAAAGGATGTATAGACTTGACCTTTTACATGAGACAGGTAAGATCGGAGCTAAACCGGTGTCCACGCCGCTTGAGGAAGGTTACCAGGTCAAGCGAAAGGGGGAGAAGCCAACACCCGGTGCTCCAGTTAACAAGTCGCACGAACCATACGAAGACGCGAGACACTACCGTAGGCTGGTGGGCAAGCTTATCTATCTTACGATCAGGAGGCCGGACATATGCTATGCGGTGAACCAAGTCAGCCAACACATGAAGGCTCCGACGAATTTTGACTGGCAGACGCTAGAAAGGATCCTATGTTATCTCAAGGGTAGTCTAGGACAAGGAATTTGGATGGGAAAGAACAACAACACGGAACTCATCGGCTACTATGATGCGGACTATGCTGGTGATACAATAGATAGGAGGTCCACGACAGGGTATTGCACATTCGTTGGAGGGAACCTAGTAATGTGGAAGTCGAAGAAACATAAATTTGTGTCTCAATCAAGTGCCGAGTCGGAATATAGGGCTATGAAGAAGCAAACCATCAAGCTCACATGGCTCAAAGGCCTCCTTAAGGATCTCGGAGTGGAGTCTGATCAACCAATCACCATGCATTGTAATAATAAGGCGACAATACACATAGCAACCAACTCGGTCTTCAATGAAAGAACTAAGCACATTGAGGTAGACTGTCATAAGGTGCGAGAGAAGATTGAAGAAGGGGTAGTCTTACCGTGTTACACTCCAAGCAAGGACCAATTGGCGGATATCTTCACCAAGGCTACTAGTCCTCAAATTTGCGAATACATCTCCAGCAAGCTTGGACTAGTAGACCCTACACATCCGTGAAAAATTCTCCTAACCTATGGAAGATCATACTCTTTTCCTTAGCATAGTTTTTTCCCATGTGGTTTTCTATGTTAAGGTTTTTAATGAGGTGATCTCTCATGGGTTCCAAGCTTAGCCGTGTCACCTGGCTAAGCTTGAGGGGGAGTATTGACAAGAGATCATGCTAGTCCGTACAATTATGCTAAGGGTGTCCGTATACTATAAGGCCGAGTCATCTTTGAATGTATGGAGTAGTGAGGAGGCCTGGTGAAACAAGAATATTTGTGGTGGGTGAGATGGAAGGTGGCAGTGTATGCAATGGTATGATATGGATGGATGGGTGTTTCAATTCCCCTTATGCAGTTGCAGTATAAGAGGTGTCAATCCTAAATGAGTGTCTGTGAACAATTAAGATGTGAATATCAATCTAAATCAAGCCAAGTGTAAAGATTGTTTGTTACTAACAATTCTAAGATGAAAATGTAAAATGCAGAAAGTAAACTACAGGAACTAAGAACTAAATGCAAAAGAAACAGAATGATTATAACAGTAATGGTGCAAGAACAGAAATAGAAACTATTACTGATGAACTAATGCAAGATAAGTAATGAACTGAAAGCTAAATGTATGCAACTAGAATGAAACAGGAATGAAGCAGGACAATCACAAATCATAAAACACAAATTCTAGGGACTGACTCGAGCAGCACTTGACCGAGTGTGGGTCGAGTGGGTGGTCGAGCTAGACTAGACGCAGAAACAGAGCAATGCAATAAAAACAGAGTAATGCTAAACCAAATCAAACAACAAGCAAGCAACATGATTAAGACTTTAAAATCAATAAACAAAGAAGGTCCTGAGGATGGATTCATGGGATGAACTGATCATTGTGGCTATCTAACTTGGTCAACAAATCTCAAGCAAGCTATGAGCTAATCTCTAGACATATGAATCTAATACAAGTTTCTCCCACTCTCATGGTCAAGAAACAATCAAACCTATGCATCTTCTAGACTTGTTCTCACACAGTAAAGAATCTACACAAGCAGGCATTAAGCAATACATCTCAAACCAAACAAGACCTCTAATCTCTTAGCAAGCCTAATGGTAAGCTGGCTTCTCACGTGCAATCTCCACTCGGTCGAGTCCATCTCCCACACGTCGAGTGCTTGGTCGAGCTGGACTCCGGACCTTGGTTCTTCAGCCTTAACTTCCTTGCTTTCCCTTCATGATTGCTTCACTTCTCCTCAGCATTGCTTCCATGCTCCTTAAGCTCCAAAATCACCTGTTTATGCATGAAAAGATGCAAATGCAATGCAACTAAACTCTAATGCATGATTAGTCCTAAAGCTACACAATAATGGTGAAAATGGATAGAAAAAGATGCAAAAGATGTGAATAAACCAAGGGAAAACATGGTAAAATATATGAACATCAACACCCCCAAACTTAGTCTTTGCTTGCCCTCAAGCAAGTAAACAAGACATAAGAAGGTATATGAGGTTTGAAAGTTGGATCTCAGCTCCTAAAACTTGCAAATAGACCATCTAGAATCAATGTCCAAGTTACTAGTACTATGATGCAAGTTGAATGAGCTGTACTTGAAAACTTTTAGACAAGCATATCACAACCTTTACTGATTTGAGCCTTAGACATCCACATGCATTCAAATCAACCATTTCCTTTAACATTCATTAATCAAAAACATGAATCAATTCTATGCAATGCTTAAACTTATTTGGCTTGGTAACAAGGGTTTTGAGACAATGAAGGTCTCTTTTTAGAGTGGGGCTTGTCAACATCAAGGTTCTCTCATAAAAAATGGATTGAGCTTTAGAAGAATGCTAAAGGTAAGAACACTTAGACACATTCAAGAACAAAACCTTGTCTACCCAAAGGTACCCAAAGTGTTTATCCTAACAATCTACACCCAAATGATCCTAGTGCTACCCTTTAACTTCTTCATTTCTCTTTAACCCTTTTCTCTTTTGGTTTTCAAATCTTAGGAGAGGTTTCTTATTTGATCTTTCTAGTGGAATGGGGGATTCTTATTGATTGCTATGGTTCTCTTTTCTTCTTATTCTTAATACATATAAGCTTTTTGCTATACTGCTCTTTGCTTTCTTTTCCTTTTCTTTTAACTAGAACCATCTTAGATAACAAATTTTACTTCCCATCCTTTCACTAGACTTTTAGCTTTTACTTAAACACATTCCACTCCTAAAGACTCTACCCTTTTTCTTTCTCTTTTCTTTCTTTTCTTTTTATAACAGCCAAGTCCCAAACCCAACAAGTGAACCACCTAGTCCTATCTAGTTTGGAAAATGCAAACTAGAACTACACAAGGTCTTACTCTTGTCAGTTCAAACCTAACACTTTCTACCAAGCTCAATCCCAAAATAGGCCTCACACACACAAGAATAAACAAGGCTTGAAAGAAGGTTTGGTTAAGGGGTAGGGGAACTGATCTTAATGATTTAATCAGCTACTTGGATCAACAAGAGTGGTAAAAAGGAGAAAGATGATCCAAATATGTATGTGGTATTGTAACATCCGTGAACCAAAATCCCGGTTTAGGATCTGCATCGGTCGATGCAAGTGGTGCATCGGTCGATGCAAGGTCTAATTTCTGCGTTTTGACTTAAGTCAAACGCTGCGTTTTGGGTTAGGGAAAACCCTTAACTCGGGAGTTTTGTCTCATTCGTGAGTCTGGCCGATTTTTAGAGAGAAAGAAAGAGGCAAAACTGTTCTTGAGCGTTTTGGTGATTTCTTGGAGTTTTGGTGCTTTCCTGAGGAGATCTGTAGCTGGGATTGCTGTAGGAGCTTCTAGGAAACGTTTTCTTGCTTTTGTGTTGTTCAGATTCGTCTTGGCACAGGTAAGTGCAGGACCATGGCTTATCTAAGCTAGAGAATTCAGTGATTTGCATGTTGTTTGGTGTTAGACGTATTAGATTGTTGTTACGGACGTTAGGAAGCTTTCTTGTGGCTGGGGATTGAGTTTCTGTGGTTGTAGGAACGAGATCCGGCGAGAAACTTCGAAGAGAACACGGTGCTCGACGTTGCGTCGATCGATGCATAGCTTGCATCGGTCGATGCAAGGGCGAGGACGGCGCGATGAACTTTAGGGTTTTTCGTGTGCGTCGAGCATGCGTCGGTCGATGCAGACTGGGTATCGGTCGATGCAAGTTTCACTTGCATCGATCGATGCAGCTTCTGTATCGATCGATGCTTCTCCTGTTGGCATCGATCGATGCAGGTGTGGCATCGGTCGATGCTACGTCCTGTTTTGTTATTGTTTGTTGATTGTTGTGTGAAGATCACTGATACTCTATTGCTTGTGTGTATAGCCCAGTAGATGGGAGGATTGCCTTACTGAGTGTTTGTAAAATACTCATGCATTGCAATATGTGTTTGTGGTGCAGGTAAAGGCAAAGTGTGATCGTGGAATCCAGGCAATGAAGAGGAGGATGTTCTAGGGACTCGGTTGATTGTTTATCTGGCATTGTTAGGTTGCTAGAACTATGTCCTAGATCATTGTTTAGGATTGCTGGTTATTTGTTTCATGATGTTTTGGATCATTAGTTAAGATTGGAATTTATATTGGTTATTTCTATTTATTGGATTGATATTTATTGGATTTTGGTATTATTATTTCCGCTGTTGGTTGTGTTTGTGGTTAGGTGACTAGTGGATATGGGACCACTAGTTGTAGTTTATTTAGTATATTATATTTATATATTTATTAAAAAAAAAAAGGGTCGGTCGTTTCACTTTGGTATCAGAGCCCTTACGGTTCTAGGTTTGGGTTCACTAGGCTTTGTGCTGTAGATGTTTGGGATTGCATGTCTTGATTGATTATGTGAGTTAGTCAATTGTGTGTGGCATGGAGTCCTAGAATATCCTCTTCGAGCCTATTGGAGATTCCACGGTGAGTTTCTATTTCTGTGTTAAATAGTAATTGCTTGTTAGCCTCTGTTCTTGGAAGTGCAGTGGTTAAAGATGCTGAGTTGTGGTGGAGGTCTGTGGCTGCTAGGAGGGTGCAGCGGGAGATGACTTGGACTGACTTCGTTTTGGAGTTCAACCGCAAGTATTTTCCTAGAGAGGCATTGGATCGTTTGGAGGTGCAGTTCCTTCAGTTGTCTCAGGGGGCACGGTCAGTGCGGGAGCTGGACTTGGAGTTCAGTCAACTTCTATGTTATGGGGGTCGGAGTATGGAGTCTGAGGAGGCTCAGATCAGGAGGTTTTTGAGGGCTCTACGTGATGATTTGAGAGTCCACTGTAGAGGGCGGAGCTATGTTACGCGTGCTGAGCTGGTTGAGACAGCAGCAGAGATTGAGGAGGATATTCGGGCACAGTCAGTGTCGGTTACTCCAGCAGTTCAGCCTAGTAAGGCTCAGCAGCAGGGTGGTTCCAGCAGGGGCGGCAGGCATGCCCAGGGAACCAAGAGGAAGTGGGAGGCTACGCAGAAGTCAGGTGGTGCTGGTTGCTTCAGTTGTGGGAGCAAGGATCACAAGATTGCTAGTTGTCCCAAGAGGAGTGTCCCGACGGCAGGGCCTCGGGTCTGTTATCACTGTAGGGAGACAGGGCACATCAGGCCTTTTTGTCCCAAGTTGCAGCCGACAGCAGTGGCAGCGTTGCAGCAGGTGCAGCCTGGAGGGCAGCAGGTGGCACGGATTGAGCAGGCGCCACGGGGTTACACGACAGCAGAGACTGGTGGAACCAGTGCTGGGGCGATCACAGGTATAATTTCTGATACTTAAACTTTGTGAATTTATAGTAGGTTCAGATTTTTGTTTTCCTGTGATAAAGTGTTAGGTTCTCAACGCATGAGGTTTGTGTAGGGACCTTGTTGGTGGGCGGGTTTAAGTCCCACGTTATGTTTGATTCTGGAGCTTCTCATAGCTTCATTACCCCGGAGTGTGCAGAGTGTGCGGGAATCAGAGGGGATCCCCGGGAGCGTACAGGAGTTGTTAGAGTTGCTGGAGGCAAGTTCCTGAGAGTTATTGGACGAGCTGGAGGGGTTGATATTCAGATCGCAGGAGAGTCATGGCCAGCGGATTTGCTTATCAGTCCAGTGGAGTTGTATGATGTCATTCTCGGGATGGATTGGTTGCATCGGCATATGGTGCATTTGGATTGCCATAGGGGTAGAGTGGAGTTTTAGCGTCCAGGAGAGAAGTTTGTTTTTCAGGGGATTAGACCGACTTCGGGGAGTCTCGTGATCTCAGCCATTCAGGCTGGGAAGATGATCGAGAAGGGCCGTGAGGCTTATTTGGTCACTATATCTATGCCAGAGTCAGTGGGGAAGTCTACGGTTAGCGGTATTCCGGTAGTAGAGGAGTTTGAGGATGTGTTTCAGTCTTTGCAGGGATTACCACCATCTCGGTCGGATCCTTTCACCATTGAACTGGAACCGGGGACGACACCGTTATCTAAGGCTCCTTACAGAATGGCTCCAGCAGAGATGGCAGAGCTGAAGAAACAGCTAGAGGATCTGTTGAGCAAGGGATTCATCTGTCCTAGTGTATCACCGTGGGGAGCGCCGGTGTTGTTCGTGAAGAAGAAGGATGGGAGTTTCAGGTTATGCATAGATTACCGGGGTTTGAACCGGGTCACTGTGAAGAACAAGTATCCTCTTCCAAGGATTGATGAGTTGTTGGATCAATGGTGCTACTTGGTTCTCTAAGGTGGATCTGGCGTCGGGTTATCATCAGATACCGATAGATGAGGCAGATGTGAGGAAGACTGCTTTCAGGACGAGGTATGGGCATTATGACTTTGTGGTGATGCCTTTCGGGTTGACTAACGCACCAGCAGCGTTTATGAGATTGATGAACAGTGTATTTCAGGAGTTTCTAGATGTATCTGTCATCATTTTCATCGACGATATATCCTGGTTTATTCTAAGAGTCCTGAGGAACATGCAGTGCATTTGAGGGCAGTTATGGAGAAGCTGCGGGAGCAGAAGCTATTTGCTAAGTTGAGCAAGTGCAGTTTTTGGCAGCGTGAGATGGGATTTCTTGGTCATATTGTTTCTACAGAGGGGGTTTCTGTGGATCCAGAGAAGATTCAGGCTATCAGAGATTGGCCTAGACCGCAGAATGCTACAGAGATCAGAAGTTTTCTCGGATTGGCAGGTTACTACAGGAGGTTTGTGCAGGGGTTTGCAAGCAGAGCACGTCCTATGACTAAGTTGACAGGGAAGGATGTTCCTTTTGTCTGGTCAAAAGAGTGTGAGGAAGGCTTTGCAAGCCTGAAGGAGATGTTGACTACTGCGCCAGTGTTGGCTTTGCCTGAGCAGGGAGAACCCTATGTGGTTTATACGGATGCATCCAGAGTTGGTTTGGGGTGTGTTCTGATGCAGCATGGGAAGGTTATTGCCTATGCATCGCGGCAGTTGCCGGTGCACGAAGGCAACTATCCTACTAATGATTTGGAGATGGGTGCTGTAGTTTTTGCCCTGAAGATTTGGAGATCTTATCTTTATGGTGCAAAGGTACAGGTGTTTACAGATCATAAGAGCCTGAAGTATATATTCACTCAGCCTGAGTTGAATTTGAGGCAGAGGCGGTGGATGGAGCTTGTGGCGGATTATGATTTGGAGATAGCCTATCATCCTGGTAAGGCAAACACGGTTGCAGATTCTCTGAGTCGGCAGAAGGTAGCTTCGGCTCAGGAGCAGGAGATGGAGTCTCTAGTGGGAGAGATCAGTGCGTTGAGCTTGTGCGCTGTTTCACTGGAACCGTTGGATTTGGAAGCAGTTGACCGAGCAGATCTTTTGAGTAGGGTGCGGTTGGCACAGGAGAAGGATTTGGGGCTGGTGAATGCCTCAAAGGATGTTGAGTCAGAGTATCAGGTCTCAGATAATGGTACTATCTTGGTGCATGGTCGGATTTGTGTGCCCAAGGATGAGGAGTTGAGGCAGGAGATTCTGAGAGAGGCTCATTCGAGCAAGCTGTCTATTCATCCAGGAGCGACTAAGATGTACCGTGACCTCAAGAGGTACTATCATTGGGTCGGGATGAAGAAGGATGTAGCGGGTTGGGTTTCAAGGTGTGATGTGTGTCATCTAGTGAAGGCTGAGCATCAGGTTCCTGGCGGGTTACTGAAGAGTTTACCCATTCCTGAGTGGAAGTGGGATATGATTACCATAGACTTTGTGGTAGGATTGCCAGTGTCACGGACCTTTGATGCTATTTGGGTCATTGTGGACCGGTTGACTAAGTCAGCACATTTTCTGGCCATTAAGAAGACTGATGGAGCAGCGGTCTTGGCTAAGAAGTATGTGAGGGAGATAGTCAGATTGCATGGGGTGCCAGCGAGCATTGTGTCTGACAGAGATTCTAAGTTCACTTCGGTGTTCTGGCAGGCATTTCAGGCAGAGATGGGCACTAAGGAGCATATGAGTACAGCTTATCATCCCCAGACAGATGGACAGTCTGAGAGGACGATCCAGACGTTGGAGGATTTGCTGAGGATGTGTGTTTTGGATTGGGGTGGCCATTGGGCAGATCACCTGAACCTGGTAGAGTTTGCTTACAACAACAGCTATCAGGCGAGTATTGGTATGGCTCCTTATGAGGCTTTGTATGGGAGGCCGTGTCGTACACCGTTATGCTGGACTCAGGTGGGGGAGAGGAGCATGTACGGGGCAGATTTTGTTCAGGAGACCTCAGAGAAGATTCAGGTTCTCAAGCTGAACATGAAAGAGGCTCAGGATAGGCAGAGGAGTTATGCTGATAAGAGGAGGAGAGACCTGGAGTTTCAGGTAGGAGACAGGGTGTACCTCAAGATGGCCATGTTGCGGGGTCCGAACAGGTCGTTGACAGAGACTAAGTTGAGTCCGAGGTATATGGGTCCGTTCACAGTGATTGAGCGAGTTGGACCAGTGGCATATAGACTGGAGTTACCTGAGGTTATGCGTGCTTTCCATAAGGTATTCCATGTGTCTATGTTGCGGAAGTGTCTCCGTGAGGATGATCAGTTGTTGGCTAAGATTCCAGAGGATCTTCAGCCTAACATGACTTTGGAAGCGAGACCAGTGAGGGTTCTCGAGAGGAGGATCAAGGAACTTCGGAAGAAGAAGATTCCTTTGATGAGAGTCCTGTGGGACTGTGATGGTGTGGAGGAGCAGACTTGGGAACCTGAGGCAAGGATGAAGGCAAGGTTCAAGAAGTGGTATGAGAAGCAACCACGACCTGAGCTTGCCTAGTCTGGTTCCGTCTGTAATCCGTGGCTGGAGCGGGAATGGAGTATTCCAGCCCATCTCTCTTGTTACTCGGTCGCTTGGGGTGGTTGGTTGTGCGACTCAGTAACAAGATGAGGTGGTGCTCGGGATACAAAGTTTCCGTGAGGCGGGGTTTGGGGGAAAAGTTTCCCGAAATAGAAGTTTCCTTAAGTGGAAAGTTTCCAGAAATGGAAAGTGCTAAATATGGAAAGTTTCTCGGGAGGGAGAATTTGTCCATTTTAGCGGTGGAAAGCCTTGGAGGGGCTTGTGTGTGGCCTTAGTGGCGGGCTGTTTAGCCGTTTGTTTGGCCTTTGTGGCGGGCTGTTTAGCCATTTTGTTTGGCCTTTGTGGCGGGCTGTTTAGCCGTTTTGTTTGGCCTTTGTGGCGGGATCTTTAGCCAGAATGTTTTTGTGACGGTCCTTCAGGACAGATGCCTTTGTGGCGGGCTGTTTAGCCAGAATGTCTTTGTGACGGTCCTTCGGGACATATGCCTTTGTGGCGGGCTGTTTAGCCAGAGTGTCTTTGTGACGGTCCTTCGGGACAGATGGCCTTTGTGGCGGGGCTGTTTAGCCAGAGTGCCTTGGTGGCGGTCCTCTTTAGGACATTTGTTTGGCCTTGGTGGCGGTCCTCTTTAGGACATTTGTTTGGCCTTGGTGGCGGTCCTCTTTATGACATTTGTTTGGCCTTGGTGGCGGTCCTCTTTAGGACATTTTGTTTGGCCTTGGTGGCGGTCCTCTTTAGGACATTTTGTTTGGCCTTTGTGGCGGCCCTTGTGGCGTGTATATGATCCTTGTGTGGTGTGTATATGATCCTTGTGTATATGATCATAGATCCCTAATACAAATATTATACATTTCTATATGAAACATGCTAAACAAGATCCTAATATGCAATGCAAACTACATGAACACTCTTTTTTTTGTAAAGATTTTTTTTCAAAATTTTTCAAATTTTTATGGTTTTTCTATGCCTTAAATGATTATGCAAGTGCTAACATGATGATGATAAAAATTTGAAATAAGAAAACAAAACACAACATCAAATGCTATCTCAAACCCTCCCCCAAACTTAAATCACACAGTATTCTGTGTGAAAGAAATTTTTAAGAGGATTCAAGACTAAAAACAAAAACAAAACACAACATCAAATGCAATGGTATAAACAATGGTAAGGTGATGATGGTACCTTAGGGATTGTGGAAGAAGTTGTCCACATCCATCTGCATGCTGTCATATGAGTAGTTGGGGTCCTCTTGGTGGCTTGGAGATGGACTTTGGGGCAGATCGACGATGCCAATCGAGCCTGACTCGGTCGAGTGCATGTTCGAGTGGGGGGCTCGAGCTGGACTGCGAATCTCCAAATCTTGAGTCTGGTACTGCTGATACTGCTGGTGGATTGTGGGATCCATAAAGTATTGGGGTGGAAAGGGAGGGTAACATGGATAACCTGGATAAGCAGCTGGAGGTGGGAAGCCATAGGGTGATCTGGGCTGGTGCTCGACTGAGTGCATTGGTGGTGCTCGATCGAGTGGCTGCTCGAGTGACCCGGTCGAGTGCCTCAAAAACTGTTGTTCTCGGGTACTTAAGCTCCTCTTCCTCTGATTTGGCTCATACATTGAAGCCCTAGCTGGTTCCACAGGGTTTGCAACTCTTGAAAGTGCTCTAGTTGAGCTACTCCTCCTCAAAGGGCTTGAATGGCTTGGAGATGAGTTTCCACTCTTCAGCTCAGCAATCTCCTTCTTTAGTCCCTTGATGGACTTAGCCATGTTAGTCACCTTCTTCTTGAGCTTATCAAACCTCTTCCCATTCCACTTGTTCCATCTTTGCAAGAGAGTCATTCTCTTTGCATTCTCTCTCACTCCTCTACTATCTCTTGGATTGGGCTCATAGTCTTCAAAATAGAATTGCTCCTCTCCATCAGCCACTTGTGCATTCCCAGCATCCTCAACTCTAGGCTGAACCACTCCATCAAACCAATGCTCCTCAGCTGGCCAAAAGTCAATGTTGGCTCCTTCTTGAATGGTGGTGAGCTCTTGGTTAGGCAATATGAGTTGCTTTTTCCCAAGTGTTGGAAGCTCAAAGTTGAAAATGTGGTTCCCTTGATGCATCTCCTTGGCTAGGATGAGAGTGGAAGTAAGGTAGCTTGAGTCAATCCATCTTGGTAAGACCCTTTCTCCTCTAAGTTTGATGTCAGCAGCTTGAAGGATTGGAGTGATGATGCCTCCAATGGTAAGTGCTCCTCTTGAACCTTTGTTCTCAAGCTTGCCTACCCAACTTCTCAAATAAATCATATGGTCTATCAGCACCATTGCAAGATCAGTCTCCACAGTGCTACCAAGGATGATGGGTCCATTCCTTGCTTGAAGAAGAACTCCATTGAGAGCCAAGTCAATCATCTTCAGCTCTCCCTCATTGACGTTTCCAGTTTCCTTCCTAGCAAAGAAGGTATTGGCAAGAGCCTTGTGGTAATACCTCAAAACTGGGCTCCTAATCCTTGAGCTCTTGGAGTTGGAGGATGAGTAAAGCTTGTTGTCCCCAATGGTCTCTCATACAGCATACAATTCTTCTCTTGGAACCATCAAGCTCCTATGGCTCCCAACCTCAAAACCAAACACATCAGCCAGCTTCTTCAATGAAAGCTCATGCTTCTTCCCTTTGATTGTGAAGGAGATATGACCAGCTCCTACTTTAGCATCTTTCCTCAAATATTGGTGCAGCTTGACAGTGGCTAGGAACTCACAGCTTTCCTCTCTATAGCCATCCATACAAAGCCCCATGAACTTGGTAAGGCTGCTCTTTTCAAAAAGACATTCCACATCTTCATCAATGAGAAGCTTCTCCATCGTCTCCTTGTGTGGATATCTAGTTCCCAAGAAGTCCATCCTCATGAAAGCATCATAAAGCTGCTTCTTTGACAAACCACAAGACTCAGCTTCTCCATCTTCCAATAACTCTTCATCCTCACTTTCTTCTTCCTCACTCTCACTTTCACTCTCCTCTTGTTCAACTTCAACAGCTGGCCTCTTCCCTTTAGCCTTGTGTCTCCTTATAATCTCAACAAGAGTAGGCTCCCTTTCCTCCTCACTCTCAGTTCTCTCAGGATCCTCCTCAACTGATTTTCTCCTAAGACTCGGCACCTGGCTCGACCGGGTGCTCGAGCAATCACTCGGTCGAGTGGTTGATTGAGTGGACCGTCGAGTGGCTCTCCCAGCTTCACCTCTTGATTCAAGATCAGCATCACGACGTTCCATGGAGCTTGCAGCGGTTTTGTGAGACTTCTTGGTTATCTTGGAAAACATTTTCAAAAGAAACTGAAGGGAAATAGACTCAAAGCTCAAAGTTAATAGGTTAGTGACCCAAAAACTTGAAAGAACAAAGCTAGAGCAAGAGATGAACTTTGAGAGAAATTTTAAAGCTTGAATTTAAATGTTTTGAGCAAATGAGAAAGTGTGAGAGGTATAGGATCGATCAAGGCCTTTATAAAGAAGCTAAGGAGACAAGGAGACAAGGGTGGAGCGTCCTTACCATTCAAATTTGAATTGGGAATCTTTGACTTGCTTTTTGGCTGCCACTCGACCCCACACTCGACCAGCACGTGGTCGAGCTCCTTGACCAAATTTGAAATTTCAAAAATTTTCTCCTTGTTCTTCCCTCCACTCGATCATTCTAGAAGAAATGGAATCGAATGGGCTTCAATTCTTGTCTAGCTCGGCCGAGTACCTCTCGTGGCCTGGTCGAGTGGGCCTGCGAGCCTTCTTCTCCATGTCCACATCTCTCCTTACCCAACTATATTACCATTGAAAAGCCTGTCCAACAAAAACATAAAAGAAAACACATCAAAACTACTAAGAAAATAAACCGTATTTACAAAGGATACCTTAGGGACTTCCTCCCTAGTGAGCTTGTTTAAAGTCACTAAGCTTGACTTTGGTTGTCTTTCTAGACTTGGTTCAAATACCAAGGAGGTGATGAAATCCTCCCTGGAACCTCTTGGTCACTGTGAAGTTGATCCTTGATCACCTCACCCTTAGCACACAAACCATACTTCTTGTTGATTTTGAGTCTTGGTCTTGCTTTCCTCAAAGACCTCTTGTTCAGCTTGACTTGAAGATCCTCAACCATACTAGTCAACTCTTGGACTGACCTCTTAAGCTTTTCTACAGAATCCTCTTGAAGTGGGAGCTCAGCTTTTGGAGTTGCCTTATCACTTAACACTTCTTGACCACCTTTGTCCTTGATAGTAAAAGGCTGGTCATCAATGGTGGGAAGGTTGGTTGGATTGTGGATATTGAACTTCATAACCACATCTTCAGCAATGTTCAAGGTCACAAGACCCTCCTTGACATCAATGACTGCTCCAACAGTAGCTAAGAATGGCCTCCCTAGCAAGATTGGATCCTCAGGCTCCTTGTCCATCTCTATCACCACAAAATCAGTATGAATCCTTGCTCTCCCTATCTTGATTGGGACATTCTCCAGCCTTCCCACTACTTCTTTGTTTGACCCATCAGCTAGGCAAACATGGAGATTAGTGGATTTGAAATCAGTTCTTCCAAGCTTTTGGGCTATGGAATAAGGCATGACACTTGTTGAAGCTCCCAAATCACAAAGACATTGATTGTAGTGAAGGTAGCTGATTGTGCAGGTCAGATAGAAAGGTCCAGGGTCCTTAAGCTTTATTGGAATGATCACTCCTCCAAGGTTCTCAAGATCCTTCTCATCTTGAGCTTCAGCCTTCTTCTTAGACAAATCAAGCAAAAAAATTTTGTAGAGAGGATATGGTTCATACTGTTCCAAGGCAGGTCCTCTCTCCTCCTCTTGGTAAGCTATGGTGATCTCTTGTAGCCAACACTTCTTCCTTCTTCTCAACCACAGCTTCCTCATTCAAAACCCTTTCTTCCTCTTGTTGCTCAACAATGCCTTTTTCTCAATGATTTCCCTTAATTCCCTAATCTTCTGTGCTTTGAAACTCCCAGGAAAAGGTAGTGGAGGCTTGTAGGCAGGAGGAATGTACTTGGCAGGTTTGTCAGCCTCGGACTGTCCAGCTCGATCGACCACTCGAGCATGCACACGGTCGAGTGGCTGCTCGAGTCCATGGTCGAGCTCAGGTGCGAGTTCCAATTTACTTGCACAAAAATCATCTGGGGCTTCAGTAACTAATGAATTCCCCCAAACTTGAACTGCACTGTCCTCAGTGGCTTCTTCCTCATGAATTTGAATGGCTTTGGCTGTGAACTCCCTTGGATTTTGGACAGCTTTTCCAGGGAGTTGGTTGGGTTTTGGAGCTGAAGAAGAGGCTATGTTACTCTCCATATACTTCACTCTAGAATTAAGACTTTCAAACTTCATGT
Organism: Camelina hispida; assembly: GCA_023657505.1. Lineage (NCBI taxonomy): Eukaryota > Viridiplantae > Streptophyta > Magnoliopsida > Brassicales > Brassicaceae > Camelina > Camelina hispida. The sequence continues at coordinate 26,497,260 of CP094637.1, forward strand.
TCAAGTCATTATACTGGGAAGTAAGCCTTTGGTTTAGCTCAGCAAACTGCTTGGCTTCCTCAATCTTCCCTTGGGTTTGACCAATCAACAGCTGCTGTATCATAGCTCTAAGGTCTTGTTCTTGGCCTTGGTTAGTCTGAAACCCTGGTGGGGGACACAACTGGGGCTGGAACACCTGCTGCTGTTGTTTGGGGACATAGTTTTGGTGTTGTTGAGGTTGTTGAGGAGAGTGTAGATTTGATCTTGTGGATTAGCCACATTGGTACTCCTATAAGATAGGTTGTTGTTCTTGAAACCACCTTGGTTGTAGCCCTTGAATCCACCTTGGTTTTGCATGTAGCATAACTCAGCAAACTCATTCTCCCCTTCTTGAACTGGAAGCTCCTCTTCACTAACAAAGTGAATAGACTTTTGCTGGCTGAGCAAGATCCTATCAAGCTTTTCATTCACCATTTTCAGATCCTTCTTGTACTTGTCCTCTTGATCAGTTGAGGAACTCCTTATGGTCCTATCATAATCTTCATTATAGTTCCCATCAGACTGAGCTAGATTCTCAACTAACTCCCAGCCTTCATCCACATTCTTGTTGAGGAAGTTCCCATTGGAGGCTGTATCAAGAAGCATTCTGATCTTTGGAAGGACTCCTCTATACAGTGTGCTCAACAATTACTCCATACTGAAACCATGATGAGGACATTGAGTCTGGTAGCCCTTGAATCTTTCCCAAGCTTCACAAAAGCTCTCATTGTTCCTTTGAGCAAACCCAGATATTTCATTCCTCAATCTAGCAGTCCTAGCATTGGAGAAAAACTTGGCCAAGAAAGCCTTCTTACATTGATCCCAAGTAGTGATAGCACCAGTGGGCAGAGTCTTCTCCCATAAATGAGCCTTGTCCCCAAGAGAGAAAGGGAACAACCTCAGCTTGAAACCATCTTCACTTACTCCATTGATCTTGGTAAGACCACAGATTCTATCAAACTCATCAAGATGATATAGTGGATCTTCCATAGGCAATCCATGAAACTTATTTGCCTGAATCATTGAGATCAATCCACTCTTGATCTCAAAGTTGTTGTTGGCAACTGTTGGTGGAACAATGCCATCTCTTTGGCTGTGAGTGTTGGGTGCATCTCCAGCACCAATGTTTCTTGGTCTCTGAACCTGATCCTGATGATCCATAGCTACTGGAACCTCTTCTTGTTGCTGAACAACTCTCCTTTGCTTAGCTCCCAAACCCCTTGTCAACTTGTTGATGTTGTCAATATGCTTAATAAGATGGTCCTTTCCTTTAGACCTTGTGTGCATCAACAAACACAAAGGATTTTTGCCAGGCAAGCGACTGAGCACAGGCTCAAGTAGGAGTGTAGGTCGACTGGAAACTGAGGTTAAAAGAGATCCGGCGTCTGGCTCGAGCAAGTGCTCGATCATGACTCGGTCGAGTGGTGGTCGAGTGACTGGTCGAGTGGTACCTGAAATGGAACTTCAACCCAGAAACAGAAGATTCAAGCACAGCAACCTCACAAGTGTATAAAAGAACTTAATCTTAGACTAATATGGATCCTAAATGTCACAAAAACACACTCAAATGGGCAACGGCGCCAAATTGAAACAAGAATATTTGTGGTGGGTGAGATGGAAGGTGGCAGTGTATGCAATGGTATGATATGGATGGATGGGTGTTTCAATTCCCCTTATGCAGTTGCAGTATAAGAGGTGTCAATCCTAAATGAGTGTCTGTGAACAATTAAGATGTGAATATCAATCTAAGTCAAGCCAAGTGTAAAGATTGTTTGTCACTAACAATTCTAAGATGAAAATGTAAAATGCAGAAAGTAAAAACTACAGGAACTAAGAACTAAATGCAAATGAAACAGAATGATTATAACAGTAATGGTGCAAGAACAGAAATAGAAACTATTACTGATGAACTAATGCAAGACAAGTAATGAACTGAAAGCTAAATGTATGCAACTAGAATGAAACAGGAATGAAGCAGGACAATCACAAATCATAAAACACAAATTCTAGGGACTGACTCGAGTAGCACTCGACCGAGTGTGGGTCGAGTGTGTGGTCGAGCTAGACTAGACGCAGAAACAGAGCAATGCAATAAAAACAGAGCAATGCTAAATCAAATCAAACAACAAGCAAATAACAAGATTGAGACTTTAAAATCAATAAACAAAGAAGGTTCCTGAGGATGGATTCATGGGATAAACTAATCATTGTGGTAATCTAACTTGATCAACAAATCTCAAGCAATGCTATGAGCTAACCTCTAGACATATTAATCTAAGACAAGTTTCTCCCACTCTCATGGTCAAGAGACAATCAAACCTATGCAATCCTAGACTTGCTCTCACAATGAAAAGAATCTACACAAGCAGGCATTAAGCAATACATCTCAAACCAAACAAGACCTCTAATCTCTTAGCAAGCCTAATGGTAAGCTCTAGATCTAGCCTTATCTATGCTTCCTAAACATAGGTGTGATGCTAAGAAGCTTGAAATCAGACTCTACCCTCTCAGATATAGAATCAGCATTAAGATCATCTACCCTAGAAGAGATCTACAACAATCAAGCTTGACCAAATCACAAAAACCACAAGATGAGTCCATCCTAACCATCCTAAGGATCCTAGGAAGACTACTCACAACAAGACATGATTAAACAAGTCAAAAACCCAGAAATTATTGAAACTTACATTATTAGAAAGATAAAACAGAGATCTTTAATATTGATAAAAGGATCAAACTCAAATTCTCAATATTAAGAAAGTTATGAAACTCCCAATATTGAAGAACTTAGTCTTTTTCAAGTACAAAATCTAAAAAGAAAATAAGAAAAAGCAAAAGGAATAAATCCTAAAAAGGTAAAAAATAGGTTTTGAGAATATCTAAAAGCTGGCCTCTTTTGGTGGCTGCAGGTACAAGGCTTTATATAGTGGGGAAGGTGGAAGCCCTAAAAATGGAAAAAGTCAAAGTGGTCAACGGCTCGGTCAACTCGACCTGTGCTCGGTCGAGTGGCAGGTCGAGCTGGCTTCTCTCATGCATTCTCCACTCGGTCGAGTCCATCTCCCACACGGTCGAGTGCTTGGTCGAGCTGGACTCCGGACCTTGGTTCTTCAGCCTTAACTCCCTTGCTTTCCCTTCATGATTGCTTCACTTCTCCTCAGCATTGCTTCCATGCTCCTTAAGCTCCAAAATCACCTGTTTATGCATGAAAAGATGCAAATGCAATGCAACTAAACTCTAATGCATGATTAGTCCTAAAGCTACACAATAATGGTGAAAATGGATAGAAAAAGATGCAAAAGATGTGAATAAACCAAGGGAAAACATGGTAAAATATATGAACATCACCTGGTCGCATTAAAGCCCATAAAAAGGTTCGAGATCCTCCTTGTAGCCGCTAGAGTAGAAGAGAGAGAGGAGTCACGGGTTGTGCTTCGTTTAAGGAAACAAGGAGGGGTCGCTTTCACTCTTGGAAAGAACCAATTCTCTTTCCTTATCTTGTTTCTCTTATGCGATTTGTAGTAAAGGGTCTAGACCTAGTTCCCTTAGTATAAATAGTCTTATGTAAACCTTTGTAATACACACTTATGGAATATAACTTTTTCTCTTATTCTTCTTGCTGACAATTCTCCTCTTCTCAAATCTCTTCCGCTTAAATCCCAACAATCTATGCCTCTTAAACATTGGTGTGATGCTAAGATGCTTGAAATTAGATCCTACCTTCTCAGATATAGGATCAGCATTAAGAACATCTAGCCTAGAAGAGATCCTAAACAAACAAGCTTGACCAAATCAAACAAACCTCAAACACAGCCCAGCCTAACCCATCCTCAAGATCCTAAGCAACTACTCACAAGAACACATGATGAACATCAAAGTCATAAACCCAGAAAATCTCGAAACTTGCATCAAATGAAAGATAAGATAAAGATCTACAATATTGGAAAAGGAATCAAACTCAAATTCTCAATATTCTGAAAGTTATGGAACCAACAAATATGAGAAATTCCTTGTTTTCTTTAAAGGAAGTACAAGATCTAAGAAAAATAAAAAGCAAAAGGAATAATTCCCTAAAAGGTAAAAACTAGGTTTCTGACTCTCTAAAAGTTGGACTCTTTGGTGGCTGAAGGTACAACCCCCTTAAATAGAAAAAGTAGTGGAAGCCCTAAAAATGCTAAAAGACAAAATAGCTATATGGCTCGGCCAGCTCGACCCGGTGCTCGGTCGAGTGACCGGTCGAGTTGGCTCCTTTTCTTCTCCTTCCACTCGGTCGAGTCCCTCTCTCCACACGGTCGAGTGCCTGGTCGAGTGTGGGGTCGAGTTGGACTCCGGACCTTGGTTCTTCAGCCTTAACTCTCTTGCTTTCCCTTCATGATTGCTTCACTTCTCCTCAGAATTGCTTCCATGCTCCTTAAGCTCCAAAATCACCTGATTATGCATGAAAAGATTCAAATGCAATGCAACTATACTCTAATGCATGATTAGTCCTAAAGCTATGCAATAATGGTCAAAATGGATAGCAAAAGATGTGAATAAACTAAGGGAAAACAGGGTAAAATATATGAACATCAACACCCCCAAACTTAGTCTTTGCTTGCCCTCAAGCAAATGAACAAGACATAAGAAGGTAGGTGAGATTTAAAGGTGGGATCTCAGCTCCTAAAGCTTGCCTATAGACCAGCTAGAATCAATGTCCAAGTTACTAGTACTATGATGCAAGTTGAATGAGCTGTACCTGTTTTCCCTTAGTTTATTCACATCTTTTGCTATCCATTTTGACCATTATTGCATAGCTTTAGGACTAATCATGCATTAGAGTATAGTTGCATTGCATTTGAATCTTTTCATGCATAATCAGGTGATTTTGGAGCTTAAGGAGCATGGAAGCAATTCTGAGGAGAAGTGAAGCAATCATGAAGGGAAAGCAAGAGAGTTAAGGCTGAAGAACCAAGGTCCGGAGTCCAACTCGACCCCACACTCGACCAGGCACTCGACCGTGTGGAGAGAGGGACTCGACCGAGTGGAAGGAGAAGAAAAGGAGCCAACTCGACCGGTCACTCGACCGAGCACCGGGTCGAGCTGGCCGAGCCATCTAGCTATTTTGTCTTTTAGCATTTTTACACTTGGCTTAAACTCATTTGGTTGGTAATAAAAGGTTCAGAGACAATGATGGTCTCTCTTTAGAGTAGGGTTCAATGATAACAAGGTTCTCTCATAAAAAATGGATTGAGCTTTAGAAGAATGCTAAAGGTAAGAACAATTAGACACATACAAGAACAAAACCTTGTCTACCCAAAGGCACCCATAGTATTCATCCTAGCAATCTAAACCCAAATGATCCTAGTGCTACCCTTTTAAATTCTTCTTTTCTCTTTTACCCTTTTCTCTTTTGGTTTTCAAGTCTTAGGAGAGGTTTTCTTATTTGAACTTATTGACCTAAGACATGAGATCAAGGTTGTCCGTACGGCTGTCCGTACAAGCTTCCGTACGGTCTCGGTCATTAGGCCATGAGTTAGTTCGAATAATGAAGGGAAAAGGCCTTGATCATATTGAAACCCATAGAGAGAAGGATCTAGAAGAGAGAAGAGCCAAAATATCTAGGAGATCACATGTCTACCTTGGGAGCAAGTGTCAACAAGTCAACCAAGGGAAGGAGATGTCACTTTACTCATTAAGACCGATTAAGACTTGTGTACTATCAGCTCTCTCTCCTTCCCTTTGTATGCCTAACGGCTATATTCTCTATGACCATCTATATATGGCCTTGTTAACAAAATAAGATGTATTCTAATTAAGTCTTTTGGAATCTCATTCTTTTCTTCTTTATTCTCTCAAATTCTCTCTTAGTTCATTCCGCAATTCTAATATGGTATCAGAGCAAGGTTTATGTTCTTGACAAAACCAACTCAATTCTCTTAATCTCTAGTCTCGATTCTTCATTCTTGTTACTCGATTGTCTTTATCTTTCATTCTATTCGCTATTATCCACCGGTCAAAAGCTTTACCCGTCGGTTAATAGCATTCTACTATGGATAACACCAAGCCGCTTGTTCTACCGACCGTCCTCAAGGGAGGAAACTATCTACTGTGGTCAAGGACCACCAAAACTGCGCTGTGTGGCCGCGGACTTTGGAACCACATCGAAGGTGGAAAAGTTCCAAAGAAAGTCACTCAAGAAGATGGAAAAGAATCCATAAAATAGGATGAAAAAGAGGCTAAGCTCCAAGAAGAAGCTAAGTGTGTTAGGATTTGCGGAAGAAAGAAGAGAATTAAGTGAGATTAGAGAATAGATTCAAGAAAGGGATTCGGTAGACAAAGAGAATTAGGAAAGAGATAAGAATAGTTTCTCATTCCATAAGTGTATATGTTACAATGTAGGCTAAAGCCTATATATATCAAAAGAAACTTAGGGCTACACCCTTTTACAAACCGCACATCTAAGTGATAGGGACAGGAAGAGAGAGGAGACTAATCCCAAGGCTGATAACGACCTGTCCTAGTCTCCTTAAACCCAACATCACCCGTGACTCCACTTGCTCCACTTGCGCTTTCTCTCTAACGGCTACATTGGAGATTCTAGAGCCTTCTCATGGGCCTTAGATGAGCAGGCCTCCTCACTATCCATACGCACAAAGGTGACTCGGCCTTATTGCCTTGGCGTACGGACACACATGGTCGCCTTAGGCTTATTCTTGGTCAATACTCCCCCTCAAGCTTAGCCGAATGCAATGGCTAAGCTTGGAACCCGTGAAGCAGAACCTCATTAAAAACCTTGACTTAGAAAACCTCATGGGACAAAACTAAGCCAAGGGAAAAAGAGTGTGCTGTCCATGGATTAGAGGAGTGCGATCAAGGTCTTGTGAGGTCTACAAGTCCTAGTTTATTATGAATGTGATCACAAACCTTAGGACTTGCAGACTTGGTGAATATGTCAGCCAACTGATCACTTCGAGTATGACAAGGTAATATCACTCCTTCTTCAATCTTTTCTCGAACTTTGTGGCAATCGCTTTTAATGTGCTTGGTTCGCTCATGGAAGACAGAATTGGTGGCTATGTGAATTGCAGCCTCATTGTCACAATGCATTGTGATAGGTTGTTGTGAGTCGGTACCAAGATCCTTGAGCAGCCCCTTTAACCAAGTTAATTCGTTTGTCAACTTCCTCATTGCTCGATACTCGGCCTCCGCACTTGAACACGATACCACTTTCTGCTTCTTTGACTTCCAAGTCACTAGGTTCCCTCCTACAAAAGTGCAATAGCCGGTGGTTGACCTCCTATCTAAAGTGTCTCCATTGTAGTCCGCATCACAATAGCCCACAATCTCGGTGTTATCGTTCTTGCCCATCCAAATGCCTTGACCCGGACTGCCCTTGAGATAGCTTAGGATCCTCTTGACCTGACTCCATTGATACTTGCTTGGAGCCTTCATGTGTTGGCTATCCTGATTCACAGCATACCATATGTCAGGTCGCGTCATAGTAAGATATATTAGCTTACCTACAAGCCGTTGATATCGCGTGACATTCTCATATGGCTCGTCCATGGGTTCACGCGGTTTGCCCTCCTTGGCCCGTAAACTCTCCCCCTTTTGCTTGAGCTGGTAGTCTTCATCAAGCGGTGTAGAGGCCAGAGACGCGCCGAGCTTGCCGGTCTCCTCCAACAAGTCAAGAGTATACTTGCGTTGGGAAAGGAAGAGACCTTCCGGTGAGCGACAAATCTCAATACCAAGGAAATATTGGAGTTCACAAAGGTCTTTGATGTCAAACACAGACTTGAGAGACTCTTTGGTGTCATGAACAGCAGCCGTATCATCACCGGTCACAATGATATCGTCAACGTAGATAAGCACCACCACCCGGCCAAGGGAGGTTGGACGCGTGAAGAGGGTGTGATCAGCCTCCGACCGCCTAAAACAATAAGTCTTGAGGGTGGAGCTCAATTTGTGGTACCAAGCGCGGGGAGACTGCTTGAGGCCATAGATAGCCTTTCGCAGCCTCAAGACTTTGCCGGGAGCGATTATGTCGTCAAGGCCGGGAGGAGGCGTCATATACACTTCTTCATCGAGTTCACCTTGAAGAAAGGAGTTTTTAACATCCATCTGCCATAAGTCCCATGAGAGGTTGACAGCAAGAGACAGCACAACCCGAACCGTATGAAGTTTGGCCACCGGTGCAAATGTGTCCGTGTAGTCTGCGCAATACGTTTGGGTGAAGCCACGAGCCACTAGCCGGGCTTTATGACGTTCAATGGCACCAGTGCTCAAATACTTGATGGTGAACACCCATTTAGAGCTCACTGCCTTCTTGCCTTTAGGGAGGTCCGATTCATCCCATGTATGGTTGCGGATCATGGCACCGGTTTCGTCTTTGACCGCGTCTAACCAGACCTGGTGATCCCTGGCTTCGTCATATGTTTGCGGGATCCAATTAGCGTCGACTTGGCCGAAGAACGCTTGGTGGTCTTCCGGTAACAGCTCAAGTGAACAAACGGACTGAATGGGATGTGCGACGGCTTGACTATTGTAGTATACACGCTTGTTTTTCCAAGTGGAGGGGTCAGATCGAGGTCGAGAACTCCTGCGCAAGACTGGTGGATGAGGCGGCTCCACGGTGGGCAACTCGGTGGAGGTACCATCCGCAGTGGCCGCCTCGTCGTGTTCCTCGGTAGAAGCCGCAGCTGGGGCAGACGCGGCCGTTGTAGGATTAGAAACAGGGACACCGGTTATGGGTAGGCCAGACTCGGTAAAAACATTCTCTTGGGTGGGGACATTGTCTTGCATGTCACCTTGGTCAGACCCACCCTCGGTAGGAGTTGGACGTAGCGTTGGCCGCACAACACTCGTTGGTGGAGACGGGTTACCAAGATGATCAAGGAGGAACCTTAGACTGGAGGCTCGGTCTTTAGGTGAGGTGGAGAGGTCTTTAAGACTGTTCCAATCCTTCTTGTCATAGTAGCCAACATTTTCTAGGAACCGAACATCTCGAGAGACATATAGCTGACTTGTGGCCGGATCGTAGCACTTGTACCCCTTTTGAGTAGTAGAGTAGCCAACGAACATGCATTTTGTACTCTTGGCATCCAACTTACTCCTTTGTTCTCCTGGTACTAACACAAAACAAACACAACCGAAGACACGTAAGTGATCAAGGGATGGTTTAAATTTGTTTAATACCTCAAATGGGGATAAGTCATGAAGAACTTTGGTTGGTGTCCGATTGATCAAGTAGCATGCAGTCATCACAACATCACCCCAAAATCTCTTGGTAACATTCGAATGGAACATCATTGACCGTGCAACCTCCATGAGGTGCCGGTTCTTCCTCTCGGCCACACCATTTTGTTGGGGCGTGTAGGGACAACTAGTTTGATGGAGAATGCCATGCTTAGAGAGATTTTCTTTGAACTTGCAACCCGTGTATTCCCCACCATTATCAGACCTTAGTACCTTAAGTTTAGCATTGAAATGATTAGTCACATAATTTTTAAAATTAACAAAGGCATCAAATACTCTATCTTTGGAAGGTAACAAAGTAACCCAAGTATATTTTGATTTTTCATCAATAAAAGTCACAAAATACTTGTCATTGTCCCTAGATAGGCATGGTGATGTCCAAACATCTGAATGAACTAAATCAAAACAATTTTCATAAATAGTAGTGGATTTAGGAAAAATAGACTTACAATGTTTTCCAAGGATACAAGACTCACAAGTAGAGTTATCAAAAGAAATATTAGGAAACATTAATCCTAAAGCACGAGAATGTTGGTGACCTAGCCTAACATGCCACACCATATTCGAATCAACAACAAAACAAGATTTAATAGAAGAAGATAAATTAGGATCGGTTTTCTCTAGGACATAGAGATCTCCACTCCCTTGCCCCTCTCCAAGAACTTTTCCAGTATCAAAATCCTGAAAATGAACACTGTTATGACCAAAGATTGCATAACAATTCAAATCATTTGTGGCCCTTTTAACCGATAGAAGATTAGTGGTGAAAGTAGGCATAAAGAAAGCTTTTAAGGTTTTATCAAATAGTTTCAAGTCCCCTATTCCTTTTACTGGTAATTTTCTCCATTAGCAATAATAACATTCCCTAAGGCCGGTTTTATGTTGTTAATTAGACTAGGGTTACTAATCATATGGTGAGAGGCACCCGAGTCAATAACAAGCTATTTACTAGGCTTAGAGGTAAAGAAAGAGATACCAGACTCCTTGAGTGAAGCAATGGAGCGATTGAGGGCCTCTATGTCAGACTTCCTTACCACCTCCCCATAGGATGCGGTCATGGCCACCTCCTCTCCTTGCTTTGATGAACCGGCTCCTTTTTCACCTCCAGCTTCCTTAGAGAGATTCTCTTTGAACTTTGCTGGCTTGAGATGAGGGTGAAGGATCCAGCATTTGTCCTTCATATGGCCTCTCTTCTTGCAATGGTCACACACCCAAACCTTCCTATCTTCCTGCTTGTACACCCCTTTGTTGGCCGTGACTTGATCCCCCTTACCGCTAAATAGATCGAGTGAGCCTTGTTCCTTTTGAACTTGAGAACACACTTCTTCAAAGCTCGGCAGCTTGTCTCCTCTTAGGATGTGCTTCATGAGATCGTTAAAGGCTGGGTTGAGCGTGAGTAGGAGGCCAAATACTTTGTTCTGCTCTTTTCTCTCATTAAGGACCGTCGGATCTAGAGAGCTTGGCCGTAAGGCCTAAAGCTCCTACCAAAGGGATCTATACTTACCAAGATGCTTAGTAAACTCTAAGTCATCTTGGCTCAGGCTGTTGATTGCTCTCTTGACTTCAAAGACTCGGGTCAAGTTGGAGACATTGCCATAGACGCTCTTAAGCGTTTCCCAAAGTTCCTTGTCCGTTTCGCAATATGAGTAGGCCTCAAGGATTGGCGTGTCAAGAGAGTTTTTGAGGACGGATAGGACAACTTGGTCTTCTTGGAACCACTTGGCCTTCCTCTCGCTCTCTTCCTCTTCTTCCACCTCGGAAGCATCTTCTCCTTTGGGGTTTTGCTTTGGGACATAGTTGGTTTCGACATGACTCCAAAGGCCACGACCTCCAAGGGCGGTTCTTGTGGTTCTTGTCCACAGCAAGTAGTTTGTCCCCTTCAGAACAATCGGTGTAACAATGGGCTTGGCGTTTTCCATGGTTTGATTCTTATGAACTGATGGACAAGGCGTTTACCCGGAGAATAAAAGAAGTGCGAGTAGTAAGAAAGAACGAGAAGGAGGCTAGAGTATAGAGACAAGTAGAATGATGAGATTAAACTATAAAGAATCGAAGAACATGCTCTGATACCATGTTAGGATTTGCGGAAGAAAGAAGAGAATTAAGTGAGATTAGAGAATAGATTCAAGAAAGGGATTCGGTAGACAAAGAGAATTAGGAAAGAGATAAGAATAGTTTCTCATTCCATAAGTGTATATGTTACAATGTAGCCTAAAGCCTATATATATCAAAAGAAACTTAGGGCTACACCCTTTTACAAACCGCACATCTAAGTGATAGGGACAGGAAGAGAGAAGAGACTAATCCCAAGGCTGATAGTGACCCGTCCTAGTCTCCTTAAACCCAACATCACCCGTGACTCCACTTGCTCCACTTGCGCTTTCTCTCTAACGGCTACATTGGAGATTCTAGAGCCTTCTCATGGGCCTAAGATGAGCAGGCCTCCTCACTATCCATACGCACAAAGGTGACTCGGCCTCATTGCCTAGGCGTACGGACGGACATGGTCGCCTTAGGCTTATTCTTGGTCAATAAAGTGGTTTCAAGAAGACCAAACTGTCCTCTCTATACTTCAAAACTCTCTTGAGGCTCCCATATTAGAAGCCTATTCTTATTGTGAAATGGCCAGCGAATTATGGGAGCCTCTTAAGAATGTATTCGGCAATGTCTCCAACCTCACCAGAGTCTTTGAAGTAAAGAAGTCTATCAACGACCTGAGTCAAGAGGATATGGAGTTCAACAAGCACTTTGGAAAGTGTAGGTCACTTTGGGCTGAATTCGAAATGCTCCGACCAAACACCATGGACCCGGCCGTGCTTAATGAAAGGAGGGAACAAGATAAAGTCTTTGCCTTACTCCTTACTCTGAACCCGACCTTCAATGACCTCATAAAACATATCCTAAGGTCCGACAAGCTCCCAAGCCTTGATGATGTGTGCGCACAGATCCAAAAGGAACAAGGCTCTCTTGGCTTGTTTAGTGGAAAAGGGGGAGCTAATCACGGCCAACAAGGGTGTTTTCAAGCAAGAGGATCGGAAGCCCAAAGGAGAATGTGAGCATTGTAATAGAAAGAACCATACTAAAGAAAAATGTTGGTTTCTTCACCCTCACTTGCGCCCAAGTCACCATCACAAGGATCCGAGGGCCAATGTGACTCACATCAAGGACGACCAAGGTCAGGCCGGCAACTCCTCAAAGACCGGTGATGAGGCGGCTTCCGGCGACTATGTGAGGAATTCTGACTTGGAGGCCTTCTTCAAATCCTTGGCTCTCAAGGAGTCAAGTGGTAAAACCTTCTCTACCCTAAAGCTAAACAATAATTCCTTAGTAGTAGATTCGGGTGCCTCACATCACATGATTAGTAACTCGAACTTGCTGAATAATATAGAACCGGCTAAGGGAAGTGTTGTTATTGCTAATGGTGAGAAAATACCAATTCAAGGCATAGGAGATTTAAGATTATTTAACAAAGAATCTAAAGCCTTTTATATGCCTAAGTTCACTTCAAATCTTTTGTCGGTTAAAAGAGCTACCAATGATCTAAAATTCTATGCTATATTTGGGACTAATGATGTTTACTTTCAGGATATTGAGACTGGAAAACTTATTGGTGAAGGAGGAACCAAAGATGATCTTTATATTCTTGAAGAAAGTTCACCAAAATTTGTCTCTTTTAGTTCTTGTCTTGGAATTTCCTTTAATGCAATGTGGCATGCTAGGCTAGGTCATCCTCACTCTAGAGCTCTTGAATTGATGCTTCCTAATGTTTCCTTTGATCACTCTAGTTGTGAGGCTTGTATACTTGGCAAACATTGTAAAACTGTTTTCTCTAAGTCTACTACCTTTTATGAAAAATGCTTTGACTTAGTTCATTCTGATGTTTGGACCTCTCCATATGTCTCTAGGGATAATAACAAGTATTTTGTGATCTTTATAGATGAAAAATCAAAATATACTTGGGTCACTTTGCTTCCCTCCAAGGACAGTGTGATTGATGCCTTTATAAACTTTCAAAACTATGTGACTAATCAGTTTAATGCTAAGATCAAAGTGTTTCGAACAGACAATGGAGGCGAGTATACAAGCAATCGTTTCAAAGAACACCTAGCAAAGCATGGCATTGTACATCAAACAAGTTGCCCCTATACTCCTCAACAAAATGGTGTAGCTGAAAGAAAGAACCGACACTTGATGGAAGTGGCGAGATCGATGATGTTCCATACCAGTGTGCCAAGGAGATATTGGGGTGATGCAGTAATGACAACCTGCTATCTTATCAATCGAACTCCGACCAAAATCTTGGCCGATCAGTCACCGTTCGAGGTACTCAACCAATTTAAACCATCTCTCACTCACCTAAAAGTGTTTGGCTGCGTGTGTTTTGTGTTAGTACCAGGTGAGCTAAGGAACAAACTGGAAGCAAAGAGCACCAAGTGTATGTTCCTTGGTTACTCCATCACTCAAAAAGGCTATAAATGCTTTGATCCAGTCAATAACCATACCTTTGTCTCTCGCGATGTCAAATTCCTTGAAGATCAAGGCTATTTTGACAAAAAGGATTGGGCTGGTTTAAAAGATTTTGCGACACCTACGGATCAGTCAGCCGGTCTCAAGTTTCTCCTCGACCATCTTGGTGTCTTCCCTGATCAGTCTGCACCTTTGCCCCGAGATACTACACCTGCCGCACATACCGGCCCATCTTCACCTCGGTCGGCGCCTTTGCCCGACCAGTCCACTATTATTCCCGAGGTTGTTGCTCAGGAGCCGGAGGGGCAGAACAATGATGATAGGCCAGAAGAACAAACTGTGTCTGGGGAACCAATACTGACTGAGCCAGCTCCTGCTCCACAACCACCTCCACAGCCGCGTCGGAGCACACGCGTCCGGTCACATCCGTCTACATGGAAGGACAAACGCGTCTACTACAACAACCAAGCTATTGCGCATCCTATACAGGCCGTGTGTTCTCTTGCACATCTACCACAAGATCACCAAGTGTTCCTTGGGAAGCTAGATGAACATCCCATACCACAAACCTATGAGAAAGCACAAGAAAGCGAGGACTGCCTTGGAGCGGTAGATGATGAGGTTGGGGCTATGATACGCAATCACACATGGGATGAAGCTGACCTCCCTCCAGGGAAAAAGGCAGTAAGCTCCAAGTGGGAATTCACAATCAAGCACCTGAGCAATGGAGACATTGAAAGATACAAAGCTCGCCTAGTGGTGCGTGGGTTTACTCAAACATACGGCCAAGACTACAAAGACACGTTCGCAGCAGTGGCAAAGCTCCGTACAATGAGAGCTTTCCTATCCCTAGCCACCAACCTATCTTGGGAGTTGTGGCAGATGGATGTCAAAAACGCATTCTTACAAGGAGAGTTGAAAGAAGAGGTGTACATGACACCACCACTCGGCCTTGAGAAAACTATCACTCCCGGAAAGGTATTAAGGCTGAGGAAGGCAATATATGGCTTGAAGCAGTCCCCACGAGCTTGGTATCACAAGTTGAGCACCACTCTCATTGGATATGGCTTCAAGAGAACTCACTCGGACAACTCACTCTTCACTCTCCAAAATGACAAAGGTATAGTGGTTGTGCTCGTGTATGTAGATGATCTTATCATCTCGGGAGACAACCAGGAAGGTATTAAGGATATCAAGACTCACCTAAGCTCTGTGTTTGATATCAAAGACCTTGGTGAGCTTAAGTACTTTCTTGGGATTGAAGTGTGCCTATCTCCGGAGGGGCTATTTCTTTCACAAAGAAAGTATACTCTTGATTTGCTTTGTGAAACTGGGAAACTAGGGGCTAAACCAGTTGACACTCCACTACCTGATGGCTACCAAGTTGAATGAAAGGGGGAGAGGAATGATCCTCCATATGAAAACCCGTCTCGCTATAGTCGTCTTGTATGTAAGCTCATAAATTTAACACTTACTCGACCTGATATTTGTTTTGCTGTGAATCAGGTCAGCCAATATATGAAAGCTCCAACAACCTACCACTGGAATCTCTTGGAAAGAATCCTTTGTTATCTTAAGAAAAGCCCCGGCCAAGGCATATGGATGGGCAAGAATAACAACACCGAGCTTGTAGGATATTGTGATGCGGATTGGGGTGGTGATAGGACGGATCGAAGATCAGTTACAGGCTATTGCACCTTCATAGGAGGCAACCTAGTCACGTGGAAGACCAAGAAGCTAAAGCTGGTGTCGATATCAAGTGCTGAGTCCGAATATAGAGCGATGCGGAAGCTAACCACCGAGCTCATATGGCTCAAGGCGTTATTAGAAGAACTAGGCATCAAACAATCAACACCTATTCCTATGCATTGTGACAATGAAGCCGCAATTAACATAGCCACAAACTCGGTGTTCCATGAAAGAACCAAACACATCGAGCTAGACTGCCACAAGGTTTGAGAGAAGATTGAAGAAGGGGTTACACTCCCATATCACACACCAAGTGTAGACCAACTCGCTGATATACTCACCAAGGCTGCCTGTCGTAAAGTTTGTGATCATATTCATCCCAAGCTTGGACTGGTGGACTTGACACATCCTTGATCTCAAGTCTCCTACCCGTGACCATTACACTCTTTTTACTCAAGGTAGTTTTGTCCCATGTGGTTTTCTACTTTGAGGTTTTTAATGAGGTGATGGCTTACGGGGTTCCAAGCTTAACCGTGTCACTTGGTTAAGCTTGAGGGGGAGTATTGACCTAATACATGAGATCAAGGTTGTCCGTACGGCTGTCCGTACAAGCGTCCGTACGGTCTCGGTCATTAGGCCATGAGTTAGTTCGAATAATGAAGGGAAAAGGCCTTGATCATATTGAAGCCCATAGAGAGAAGGATCTAAAAGAGAGAAGAGCTAAAATATCTAGGAGATCACATGTCTACCTTGGGAGCAAGTGTCAACAAGTCAACCAAGGGAAGGAGATGTCGCTTTCCTCATTAAGACCGATTAAGACTTGTGTACTATCAGCTCTCTCTCCTTCCCTTTGTATGCCTAACGGCTATATTCTCTATGACCATCTATATATGGCCTTGTAACAAAATAAGATGTATTCTAATTAAGTCTTTTGGAATCTCATTCTTTTCTTCTTTATTCTCTCGAATTCTCTCTTAGTTCATTCCGCAATTCTAACAGAACTTTCTAGTGTGATGAGGGATTCTTACTGATTTGCTATGGTTCTCTTCTCTTCTTATTCTTAAGACATACAAGCATTTTGCTAGACTTTTCTTTTCTTTCTTTTATTTTCTTTAACTAGAACCATCTTAAACAACTATTTTTTACTTCCCATCCTTTCACTAGACTTTAACTTTTACTTAAACACATTCTCCTCCCAAACCCAACAAGTGAACCACCTAGTCCTATCTAGTTTGAAAATTGCAAACTAGAACTACACAAGGCTTTACTCTTGTCAGTTCAAACCTAACACTTTCTACCAAGCTCAATCCCAAAAATAGGCCTGACACACACAAGAATAAACAAGGCTTGAAAGAAGGTTTGGTTAAGGGGTAGGGAAACTGATTTAAAAGTGAAATCAGCTACTTGGATCAACAAGAGTGGTAAAAGGAGAAAGATGATCCAAATATGTATATGGTATCCATGAGTTTAAAGCAATGCACACATTGATAATTAAAAATCAGTATTAGGTTCTTATAAGTAGGAAATGGCATCAAATCACAACATGCTTCAATTTAGACCAAATGCAATGCAGGAATTCAATGCTTGGTTCAATCTTATGCTTTTAACCACTCAACTAGCATCAAAGTACTATTAACTTGGGCATTGATCCTAGTTTGGTGAATCTACCAAGCTAACAAGGTAAAACACATCATAGATCCCTAATGCAAACAGTCCTATATGCTAAACAAAATACTTGATATGCAATGCAAACTACATGAACACTCTTTTTTTTTTATAAAGTTTTTTGCAAAAAATTTTCAAATTTTTAGGGTTTTTCTATGCCTTAGATGCTATGCAAATACTAACATGATGATGCTAAAAATTTGAAATAAGAAAACAAAACACAATGTCAAATGCTATCTCAAACCCTCCCCCAAACTTAAATCACACAGTCCCTTGTGTGAAAGAAATTTGTTTGAGGATTCAAGACATAAAACAAAACAAAACACACAATATGAAATGCAATGGTATTTACAATGGAAATGTGATAGTGGTACCTCAAGGATTGGAGAAAAACTGTCCACATCTCTTGCATGTCATCAAAAGTGTAGCTGGGGTCTTGTTGGTGATTTGAGGAAGGTGATTGGGGCAGCTCGACTATGGCGATCGACCGTGACTCGGTCGAGTACGTGGTCGAGTGGGGGAGTCGAGCTGGACCGCGAGTCTCAAAATCCTGAGCCTGGTGCTGGTAGAACTGCTGGTATAATGCTGGATCCATGAAGAATTGGGGTGGGATGGGAGGGTAACCTGGATAGCCTGGATAAGCAGCTGGAGGTGGGAAGCCATAAGGTGCTCTGGGCTGGAACTCGGTCGAGTAGCTCTCAGGTGGTCGGTCGAGTGGGTGCTCGAGTGACCCAGTCGAGTTCCTCAAAAACTGTTGTTCTCGGGTACTTGAACTCCTCGTCCTCTGAATTGGCTCATACAATTAAACCCTAGCTGGTTCCACAGGGTTTGCAACTCTAGTTAGTGCTCTAGTTGAGCTACTCCTCCTCAAAGGGCTTGATGGTGTTTGTGAAGAGTGTCCACTCTTTAATTCAGCAACCTCCTTCTTCAGACCCTTGATGGACTTAGCCATATTGCTCACCTTCTTCTTTAGCTTGTCAAACCTCTTTCCATGCCACTTGTCCCACTTTTAAAGTGTCAACCTCTTGCTTTTCTCTCTCACTCCTCTACTATCCCTTGGGTTAGGCTCATAATCCTCAACATAAAACTGCTCCACCCCATCAGCCATTTCCACATATCCAGCTGCATCAACTCTAGGCTGAACTACCCCATCAAACAAGAACTCATCAGCTGGCCAAAAGTCAATGTTGGCTCCTTTTTGAATGGTGGTGAGCTCCTTGTTTGGTAGGATCACTTGTTTCTTCCCAACTGTTGGAAGCTCAAAGTTGAATATGTGGTTTCTTTGATGCATATCCTTGGCTAAGATGAGAGTAGAGGTGAGGTAGCTTGAGTCAATCCATCTTGGTGAAACCCTTTCTCCTCTAAGTGGGACCTTGGCAGCTTGAAGAATTGGAGTAATGATGCCTCCAATTGTTAATGCTCCTCTTGAGTCCTTGTTCTCCAGCTTGCTTGCCCAACTTCTCAAATATATCATGTGGTCTATTACCACCATTGCTAGGTCAGTCTCTACTGTGCTCCCAAGAATGATGGTTCCATCTCTTGCCTTTAGGGTAATCCCATTGAGAGCCATGTCAATCATCTTAAGCTCACTGTAGTGACCCTCACCAAGGATTGTTGAAGATAAGTCCGAGAAATTATGAGTGAATTGAGAAATGGCCGAGTTGACCGCGACGTTGATACCGTCCGTATCCGAAAGTTGTCCGAGAGATTTTCCGAGAAATTCCGAGAACTATCGAGGATTGCCGAGAAAGTCCGATAGTACCGAGAGATTGCCGAGAAAAGTTGTCCGCGAGTTGTCGAGAGTTGTCGACACTGTCCGGGAAGGAGAACCGAGAGGGAGGACCGAGAGTTGCCGATAGGGACCGCGAATAGTCGAGAAAGACCAAGTGACGTCGAGGCATGACCGACAACCGGCTGACCTGACAAATTCCGGAATTTGCGGAATTTGTTTTCTCAAAAATCAACCAATGGGAAGGCATGCAAGTTAGGAGAGGAATCAAAGGAGAATATTCTAAGGCATCTCTACAACAAAAGTGGAAGTGGGAGACATAATCATTTTGTCTTCTCAAAGTTGGCCAATGAAGATTCATGCAAGAGTTGGTGGGAAACAAAGAAAATTCCATTGGACAAGTGTGATTCATGTAATTTTTGTGGCTCACAAATGACCCAAGTGTGCGCCCAAGGAGTAGAGAAGAGAAGAGAAGTGTTTTACATGCATTGGCCGGATTTTCCACCCAAAGCTCACACCATTCCACTATAAATAGGAGGCCTTAGTGTGTGTTAAGGGAGATTTTCGTTTCTCTTGCTAAGTTAGAGTAAAAGAGAGAGTAAGAGAAGTTAGAGAGAGTAAGAGAAGTTAGGGAAAGAGCGAGAGAGTTCTTCCCTTAGAAGTTCTCTTCCGCGCGAGTTAGCGAAGTGCTGCTGTAGGAGCCGTTCGCGTCAAGTCCGTGCTAGAAGTCCGAGTAGATTGTGTTCTTCTCAGCTAAGCCAGGTGAGTTTCGAAGCATGTGATATGGCACATGATAGGAGGGATTTTGAGTTATTTTCGCTTAAGATTTATGGTGAAATCTAAGCATTTTCGTTGGGGTGTTGAGTAGATTCGTTTCTTTTCTTTCTAGATCGAAGTTCTAGGAAGTTAAGTCTCGTTTTCGTAGTTTCTTGCATATTCGTGTGAGGTTGTGTCTAGCGCTTAGGATTCTAGATTTTTCTCTAGTTTCTAAGGCTTGCATGTTACTTGTTTGTGGTTGCATGTTTGCTCGTGTGCATTGCATGTTAGTGGTAGTTGTTTCATGTGGCTTGTGTGCCTTGCATGTTGCTTGTTTGTGTTACATGTTGCTTGTGTGCATTTCATTTAGTTGTTTGTAGCTTGCATGTAGCTTGTGTGCTTTGCAGGTTTGTTTGGTTGTGTGTTGAGGTTGTGTAGGAGAAGACTTCCCCAATGACCGTAATCGGTGCGGATTACGAAGACTCGGAGAGACGGGATTGCAGCCTTGGGCCGAGTACTACACGACGGTGTAGGCGAGACTGCCTGTTGAGAGGAACTCGCATGTGATGTTCTATACTCGCGTGCCTTTGTGGCTGTGAGTATAGGTGTTCACGGGTGTGGGGGAAGTGAAGATGAAGTGATGAGTTGATGAAGTGATGAAGCGTTGAGGCGTTAAAGTGAAGAAGAGTTGTTAGCTTCCGCATGCGTATACTTTGATAGTATGCTTGGAGATTGCTTGACTAACTTGCAAATTTTACTGCTTGTTTTTCTTGCTTTTGGGTCGCATGTTGCATTTGAGTGCTGCATGTAGTTACCTAGCTTGCATGTTGTGTGTTGCTTGCTGGGGTTGGGGTTTGGGTTTTGGTTTCTTGTTAGGTTGCCGAACTCACTGAGTGATGTAGCACTCAAGACTCCATATTTTGTGTTGCAGGTAACCTTATTGGGAAAGCCTTAGCGGGGAGCACAGGACGTTAGGCCAGCCGGTGTAGAGTTGCGTTGCCTTTGCAAGTTGTTGTTTCTTTTTGTAAAATTTTATTAATCGTATTTTGGCCTTAAGCCTGGCGCCATCTTCGTAGTAATGTTTTCTGAACTCCTTTATGAAGTAAATAAAGTTGGAAGTGTTTTTATTTGAGTTGTTTAATTTTTAAATGGTTCCAGCCTTGTCCAGGCCAACACAACGCACCAGGCCACGAGGGTTGCAAAGCCTAAGTAGTCTCGGTCACGGGAGGAATTGTGCTAGGCAGGACTGGTCGGGAAGTCTGCAGCTTCCGTCCCTCGGCCGGATAACCTCGGTGCAGTTCCCATAGTGGCATCTCGTGGCTGTCCGTTGACCTGCGTGGTCATAGTACGGTTCGGGGGCGTTACACTCACCCTCATTGATATTCCCAGTTTTTTTCCTAGCAAAGAAGGTGTTGGCAAGAGCTTTGTGGAAGTATCTTAGGACTGGGCTCATTATTCTTGAACTCTTGGAAATGGACGATGAGTAGAGCTTGTTGTCCCCAATGGTTTCCCAAATGGAATAGAGCTCCTCTCTTGGTATCATCAAGTTTCTATTACTCCCCACTTCAAAACCAAACACATTGGCTATCTTCTTCATGGAAAGCTCATGCTTCTTCCCCTTGATTGTGAAAGAAATGTGACCAGCTCCAACTTCAGCATCCTTCCTTACATATTTATGCATCTTGACAGTAGCTAGAAACTCACAACTTTCTTCTTTGTAGCCCTCCATGCAAAGCCTTATGAACTCCACATCTTCATCAATGGCTAGATTCTCCATGGTTTCCTTGTGAGGATATCTAGTACCCAAGAACTCCATTCTCATAAAAGTTTCATACAGCTTCCTCTTTGTCAACCCACAAGATTCTGCTTCTCCATCATCTTCTAGCTCTTCTTCTTTATCTTCTTCTTCCTCACTCTCACTTTCAACCTCCTCTTGTCCAACCTCAACTGTTGGCCTCTTCCCTTTGGCCCTTTCTTTTCTAATAAACTCCCTGAGAGTTGTCTCCCTTTCTTCCTCACTTTCAGTTCTCTCGGGATCCTCCTTAACAGATTGATTTCTAGAACTCGCAGGCTGGCTCGATCGGTCACTCGGACGGCCACTCGGTCGAGTGCATGCTCGAGTGGGGCGTCGAGTGGTCCTTCCAGCTTCTTCTCTTGATTCAAGACCAACATCATGACGACCCTTGGAGCTTGCAGCTGCTTGTTTAGACTTCTTAGTGATCTTTGAAGACATTTTTGAACAGAACTGAGAGGAACAAACTCAAAGCTTAAAGTTAATAGGTTAGTGACCCAAAAACTAGAAAGAACTAAGCTTTGAGCAAAAGATGAACTTGAGAGAGATTTTAAAACTTGAATTTAGATGTTTTGAGCAAATGAGAGAGTGTGCGAGGCCTAGGATCGTGCAAGCTCTATTAAAAGAAGCTAAGGGACAAATAGACAAGGGTGGAGCGTCCATACCATTCAAATTTGAAATGGGAATCTTTGACCTGCTTTTCGGCTGCCACTCGACCCCACACTCGACCAGCATGTGGTCGAGCTCCTTGACCAAAGTTTGAAAATTCAAAATTTTTCTTCCTTTTCTCCCTCCACTCGGTCGTTCTAGAAGGCTGGGAATCGAATAGGCCTTTGGTTCTACTCTAGCTCGGTCAAGTACCTCTCGTGGGCTGGTCAAGTGGCTTGCGAATCTCCTTTCCCAAGTCCAAATCTCTCCATGCCCAGCTACACTTTCTTTTTAAAGGCCCCAAAACAAACATAAAAGAAAACACATCAAAACTACTAAGAAAATAAACTAGATTTACAAAGGATACCTTAGGGACTTCCTCCCTAGTGAGCTTGTTTAAAGTCACTAAGCTTGACTTTTGATTGCTTTTTCAGGCTTGGTTTAGATACCAAGGAGGTGATGAAATCCTCCCTGGAACCTCCTGATCACTGTGAAGTTGATCCTTGATCACTTCACCTTTAACACACAAACCATATTTCTTCTTGATTTTGAGCCTAGGTCTTGCTTTCCTCAAAGACCTCTTGTTCAACTTCACTTGGAGATCCTTAACCATACCAGTAAACTCTTGAACTGACTTCTTAAGCTTTTCCACAGAATCCTCTTGAAGAGAGAGCTCATCCTTAGGATCTCCTTCATCCTTAAAAACCTCATGATCAAATCTTTCCTTGATAGTGAAGGGTTGATCATCAATGGTAGGAAGGGTGGTTGGGTTATAGATGTTGAACTTCATGACTATATCGTCAGCAATGTTCAAGGTCACAAGACCTTCCCTAATATCTATTACTGCTCCAACAGTGGCTAAGAATGGCCTCCCTAATAAGATTGGATCTTCAGGCTCTTTGTCCATCTCTATGACCACAAAATCAGTATGGATCCTTGCTCTTCCTATCTTCACTGGAATGTTTTCTAACTTGCCAACAACATCTCTGTTTGACCCATCAGCGAGGCACACATTAAGATTGGTAGACTTAAAGTCAGTGTGGCCAGGTTTTTGTGCAATGCAGTATGGCATCACACTAATTGATGCTCCCAAGTCACATAAACACTGATTATAGTGAAGATAGCTCAGTGTGCAAGGTAGATAGAATGGACCTGGATCACTAATCTTAATTGGGATGATAACTCCTCCAAGGTCCTCAAGATCTTTCTCATCTTGAGCTTGAGCCTTCTTCTTTGACAAATCAAGCAAAAAATCTTTATAGAGAGGGTATGGTTCATACTGTTCCAAGGCAGGTCCTGTCTCCTCTTCTTGGTAGGCAATGACGATCTCTTGTATTGCCATCACTTTCTCTTGTTTCTCAACCACAGCTTCTTCTTTTAAAGCTTTCTCTTCCTCTTGTTGCTTAGCCAACTTTTCCTTTCTCTCAATAATTTCCCTTAATTCCTTGATCTTCTGTGCTTTGAAACGTCCTGGGAATGGTAGGGGACATTTATAAGCAGGAGGGATGTACTTAGCTGGCTTGACAACATCTGAACCTTCAGCTCGATCGACCACTCAATCAGGCACTCGGTCGAGTGCTTGCTCGAGTGCATGGTCGAGCTCGATGCCGGATCTTTGCTTCTTTGCACAATCAACTCTCTGATCATTAGTAATTGACCAATCCTTTCCACCTTGAACTTCACTGTCCTCAGTGACCTCTTGATCCAAGATATGAATGGCCTTGGCTGTGAACTCCTTGGGGTTTTGGATAGCTTTTCCAGGGAGCTGGTTCGTCTTTGGGGCTGAAGTGGATGCAATTATTGACCATGGCCGATCATGTGTTAGGCGGTGTCCGTACACAAGAGGAGCAAAGGCCGAGTCGTCCTATGTTGTGGCCCTTAAGGAAAGACTAAGCGTCCTAAGGCCCAAGAGAAGGATCGAGAAGGTTTATGTAGCCGTTAGAAATATAGGAGCTAAGAGGATCATGGGTCGACTTAAGGAAGACCATGACTGGTCACTATCATCATTATGACTAGCCTTTCTCTCTCTCCTATGTCGACATCCTTTGTGCCGTTTGAATCCATAAGGAGACATATCTTGTATTTCTATTTAAGTTCTTTGACCTACATTGTAAAAACAATCATTCTAGTATGTGGAATCTTATCCTCTTCTTATTCTCTTTGTTTTACCGAAACTCTCTCTCAAGTCTACTTACTTTTCCTTCTTCATTCTCACATACTTCCGCTAAATCTAACATGGTATCAGAGCATGTTCTTCGATTCCTTGCAGTTTAATCTCATCATTCTACTCGTTTCTATACTCTATTCTCTTTCTCTTCCATTCTTGCTACTCACATCTCTTTTATTCTCCGGGTAAACGTTTTATCCATCGGTCCATAGCAATCAAACCATGGAAAACGCCAAGCCCATTGTTACACCGATTGTTCTTAAGGGAACAAACTACTTGCTGTGGACAAGAACCACAAGAACCGCTCTTGGAGGTCGTGGCCTTTGGAGTCATGTCGAAACCGACTATGTTCCAAAGCAAAACCTCAAAGGACAAGACGAAGGCGCTTCCGAGGTGGAAGTAGAGGAAGAGAGCGAGAGGAAGGCCAAATGGTTCCAACAAGACCAAGTTGTCCTATCTGTTCTCCAAAACTCTCTTGACACGCCAATCCTTGAGGCCTACTCATATTGCGAGACGGACAAGGAACTTTGGGAAACGCTTAAGAGCGTTTATGGGAATGTCTCTAACTTGACCCAAGTCTTTGAAGTCAAGAGAGCCATCAACAGCCTGTGCCAAGATGACTTAGAGTTTACTAAGCATCTTGGTAAGTCTAGAGCCCTTTGGTCGGAGCTTGAGGCCTTACGGCCAAGATCTCTAGATCCAACGGTCCTTAATGAGAGAAAAGAGCAGGACAAGGTCTTTGGTCTCTTACTCACGCTCAACCCAGCCTTTAACGATCTCATGAAGCACATCCTAAGAGGAGACAAGCTGCCTAGCTTTGAAGAATTGTGTTCTCAAGTTCAAAAGGAACAAGGCTCACTCGATCTCTTTAGCGGTAACGGGGAGCTAGTCACGGCCAACAAAGGTGTGTACAAGCAGGAAGACAGGAAGGTCTGGGTGTGTGACCATTGCAAGAAGAGAGGCCATATGAAGGACAAATGCTGGATCCTTCACCCTCATCTCAAGCCTGCAAAGTTCAAAGCGAATCTCTCCAAGGAAGCGGTAGGTGACAAAGGGGCCGTTTCATCAAGGCAAGGGGAGGAGGTGGCCATGACTGCATCTTATGGGGAGGTGGTGAGGAAGTCTGACATAGAGGCTCTCATTCGCTTCATTGCTTCACTCAAGGAGTCTGGTATCTCTTTCTTTACATCTAAGCCTAGTAAATCACTTGTTATTGACTCGGGTGCTTCTCACAACATGATTAGTAACCCTAGTCTAATTGACAACATAAAACCGGCTTTAGGGAATGTTATAATTGCTAATGGATAATAAATACCGGTAAAAGGAATAGGGGACTTGAAATTTTTTGATAAAACCTCAAAAGCTTTCTTTATGCCTACCTTCACCTCTAATCTTCTATTGGTTAAAAGGGCCACTAATGACTTGAATTGTTATGCAATCTTTGGTCCTAATAGTGTTCATTTTCAGGATATTGAGACTGGAAAATTTCTTGGAGAGGGGCAAGGGAGTGGAGATCTCTATTTATTAGAGAAAACCGATCCCAACTTATGTACCTCTATCAAGTCTTGTTTTGTTGTTAATTCGGATAGTATGTGTGATATCTTGTGTTTTTATGTGATTTTTAAAGCTTAATTATTGATTGTTTTGTGCATATTCATGAGCATTTAGGTTGTTTAGGTTGCATTTTGCATCAAGTTTGGTATCTCAGGTGTTGGAGTAGAGATGTACAAGAAAAGTGTGCTTTGGAGCTAAATAAGTCAAGAATTAGCAATATAATGGAAGACACACATTTGGATGCGCACAAGATGATTGATGATTTGGAACCAGTCTGCAGTCTCTCAAAGATCGACTCGCATGAAGACCTTTTCTTGGGATTTAGCTCTGGAGTTCTTCACCAAAGTTATTGGAAATTGAGTAATCTTTGCAATGGAGGTGATTTCAGGACAATCGGATATGTGTGTAAGGAGTTATATCTGATTTAGTGAGCGTATATACAGCCAGAACTAGAGATCAGATGGACCAAGGTGCGAAGACACACGCGGCCACACCACTCGGCCAAGCCATGGCCGCTGGAGATCAGATGGACCAAGGTGCGAAGACACACACGGCCACACCACTCGGCCAAGCCATGGCCGATGGAGTTCACACCAAGCTTGTTTTATTTTTGACCCGGGTTTGACCCAGTTTGTTTTGGGTTGACCTAGGTTCTCTTCTACTCTCCTATAAATACTCTAAACCTATTAAGGAGACTCATCTCTTATCTTATCTTTTGTTTAGTAGCCACTTAGGGTTCTTAAGCTTGTCTACTCTTGGTTTATTGAATCCTTGGTTGATTTTCCAGTTTTTAATAGCAATATCTCTTTCTAATCTCTTAATCTATAAACTCTTATTATGATTTCACAAAGATCAAAACTCTTTCCTTTGTGTGATCATGATGATGAGTGAGTAGATCTTTTAGGATTTTGGGCTTGGTAGATTAGGGAGATAGATGATTGATCTTTGATGTCTAGGTCTTTATTTATGTATTTCCTATCTTGATTAGTGATAATAATGCTAGATAGCATGACAAAGCTTCAATCTAGACTTTAGGATTTCCATGCCCACAAGGTGTTTGATGAAATTCCTGAACCAAACTATTCAAGAGCTTTGCATTCCTAGCCAATGGAAATTGATGATTAGGGTGCTTAGTGGTATTTAGACTTGATTTTAATGCATGCTTGCCTTGTGATTGCCTTTGGAAATTGTTGATTATCACTTGATTAGCATAGGATCTCTATCATGGAAATGAATTGATTTGCATAAGTGTTCTTAGCCATAGGATTGTTCTTGATTGTTGCTTTGACATCTAGGATTGATTAGCTATCTCCCAAGTCAATTACCTTGCCCATGGTTCACTTGTTTAATCTTGATTTTAAAACTGTTCTTAGTTGTGTGTTTGCTTGCTTTTAGTTTGTTTGTTTGATTTATTTAAAGTTGCTTCTAGTTAGTTGATACATAAAACAAACCCCTTTCTTATTAGCTTAGTTTAAGCATTCATGTGTATTCCTGGTGTGTTGATCATTGCAAACTGAGGTTCGATAATTTAATTGAGAGAAAAAGTACTACATCAATTTGGCGCCGTTGCCGGGGATCGAACCCGGGTCACCCGCGTGACAGGCGGGAATACTTACCACTATACTACATCAATTTGGCGCCGTTGCCGGTTTGCAATTGCATTGAACCATTAGGAATTCATCTTTGCTTGAGACTAGGCCATTTAATTTCGTGAATATGATTAGCTTCATGCATCTAGTTGAGATGATGAATTCACTTTTGCTTGTTGTTACTAATTTGTCTTCCTTGATTCTCTTATACTTTCAAAGGTACTCAAACCAAAATAAGAAGAATGGAAAGACAAGGTCATTCAAGGTGTTGGCTGTGGACAATCAAACAAGCATTACTAAAGCCCCAAAACCTCAAGTACTGGTAAAAAATCCAAGTCAACTTCAAGAGAACACATTGACAATAGGAAGCTTTGATGCTCCTTATCATGAGTCAAGATATGGAATTCGACCTCCTCCCATAGAAGCCAATGCTTATGAAATCAAGCCAAGTTTGATTAGATTGATTCAAGGCTCTAAGTTCTTGGGACTAGCTATGGAGAATCCCTATGATCATTTGGACTCCTTTGAGAGGATGTGTAGCACATTTAGGATTGGAGGTGTGCCCAGTGATAGTATCAAGCTCATCTTATTTCCATTTTCTCTTGGAGAGAAAGCAAGCCAATGGGAGAGAACTATCCCATCTCATTTGGTCAATTCCTGGGATTATTGTAAGAAGATCTTCCTTCTCAAGTTCTACTCCAAGCAAAGAACAGCTCAAGTGAGAAATGACATATTGAGTTTTAAGCAAGAAATTCATGAAAGCTTCAATGAAGCATGGGGAAGACTTAAGGGATATATTCGAGATTACCCACATCATGGATTCAACAAGCAAGCTATACTTAGTATTTTATATGGATGAGTTAAGAAGGAGCTCAAATTGACATTGGACATGGCTAGCAAAGGAAGTTTTTCAAACCTCACCATAGAACAAGGAGAGTTGCTTGTTGAGAATTTGGCTCAAAGTGATCAAAGATACTATGAGGAGGACTATGATAGAATCCCAAGAGAGGGTGGTGACAAAACTGAGGAAAGAAGATACCAACACAGAGGTTATAACCAAGCTTATCCACCTTTAAAGCTTCAACGAAAGTCTTCTATTAAACTTCCTCCTCAAGATAATGAAGTGAGTGCCATGTTGAAACGAGTTTTAGAAGGTCAAATTAAAGGTTATATGGACTTGAGTAAGAGTGTTGTTGAGCTGCACAATAAGATGGATGGGGTGTACAATGAACTTGATCATAAGATCATTAGCTTGGCTTCTCATTGGAAAATTGTTGATCCTAAGGTACCTCACACCTCTTCTAGTGAATCCAAAGCTACCCCCAAGGAGTTTTGCACTGCTATCTTCACAAATCATTTGGATATGGTTGATGAGAATGAGAAAAAGGTACAAGAAACTTCTACGCTTTCATATGATTCTTTTGTTGAGCAATCGGTAGATGATAGCAATGGAGAAGAACCAAGGATTTTGAAGGATCAACAAGAAGATGTCCAAGTTGTGAATGTGATAAATGGAGATACTTTACAACTTGCTAATTGTGGTGAAGAAATTTTGGATGGTGAGTGTTTAGACTCATTATTTGATGACCTCAAAGGAGATTCTAGAGAAGGAGATTTGGGTCAAGAAAATAAAGTTGTTGACAAGAAGAAGAGGAAGAAGAAACAAAACCACCTTCCCACCATTGTTTCTTCTCCTATGAATTTGTGTTTGCATCCCTTGGGGCTTGTTGATGGAGCAATAGAGTACAAAGTGAAGCACAAAGGTTCTTCTTCACCCTTTGCAAGTGTCAAAGCCAAGCTAGATCCCAAGTATCATTATGACAAAGATAAGCTTCATGAACTTCTCTCAAGTGAGATTACTATCAACCTCCACTCTCCTTCCACCAATTCAACAGGATCTCAAGGGAGCACTAAAGCTCCTCCTATCACTCCATTCCCTAAGGTTCACAACTAGGGCCAAGGTATGGTCCTAACCTTCCATTGTATATATTATTTGAGTCTTGTTTTCTTTATTTTGTTAGTCTTTCTCTTGGACTTTTCTCACACAGGGACTGTGTGAATTAAGTTTGGGGGAGAGACTAGCCATCTAACATTGTGTTCTGTTTTGATTTTCATGTTTTGTGTGATGCATTGTTAATAGCTATGTTTTGAGAAAAATCAAAAAAATTTGAAAAATTTAAAAAAAAACCAAAAAAATGCATTTAGCTTTGCATATTCATTCTTGTGTTTAAGATTGAGTCTAGAAGCATTTAGTATGCATTTTCATTTGCATTTGGGATAATAATGAAATTGCCTTGTATATTTTGAGTTTTAGGATTGAACCCACAGCCCTCATTTATAGCTCATTGGTGCTTGTTTAATCTTGGGGAAAAAATGAAGAATCTAGGCTTAAAAACATTGTGTTACTTGAAAGCATTTTTTTCTAGTGTAAAGCTTGCTTGATCATTGCTGCATCTCTATATTATTTGGACTTTAATTTGATCTTTAAATTATCTTGCATATGGACTATGAATGCTAGCTCATGGAACTTTCATTTGGGTTAACTATCTCTATTTGCCACTCTATTTTGTTTAACCCAATCTCTTGCCATGCCTTTGAACCCCAACCTTTTCTTTCAAGCCTTGTATTGATTTTTTGAGTGAGGCCTTTTCTTGATAATGCTATAGGTTGTGAAATCTTGAGAGTATTGAGAATGACAAAGAACTGGCTCTTGTTTTTAGCTAGGCTTGGAATCTTTAATGCTAGCTAATAGGACTGGTTTTGAAAGAAATAGGTGGTTAGAATGTTGATTTGGGGTCAAGTTTGGGAAAAAGAGAGAATAAGAAGGGAAATAAAGGTTTACTTGGTCAAAGCAAAGAAAAGTCTCTAAGGTTAAGTTGGTTATAAGCTCTAAGTCTCAAAGAAAAGGGATAGAAAGTATTGTTATAATCTCCTAGATTCAAAATGAAAAGAGTAAAGGAAAATCAAACAAGATTGGGAGTATAGCAAATAATGAATAAGAAAGAAAATGAGCTAGTGTTTAAAGCAAGAACAGCCTTAGAGATACAATAAAAATAAAGGAATAAGACCATAAGTAAAGAAGAAAAAGGGGGTAAGTTGAATAAGGTTGAGTTTTTGGGTTTGAAAGGAAGATAACTAAGATGAGAAAAAGGGTAGAACAGCTTCTAGGTGGGTAGAACATCAAGAGCTAAGCTTTGTATGCCCAAATTATTCTCAGTCTTAGATAGATTTCATGACTGTCTAGCATTCCTCTTTGTTTGAGAGTTAACCACCCAAAAATACCATTTCCAACCACTTTATAAACAGCCTTTCCCTTAAACCAATTGAGCTTGATTTATTTTCCATTTGCAAGATCACACCAAACACTTTAATGAATGTGAAAGAGATGTTCAATAGGATTGCAAGTCTTTGCCAATAGATGGAAGATGAAATAGAGTGGTGCATTGTGTTAAGCATAGAAAAATATTTGTAAGGACTTTGATTGATCTTAGCACCATTGAACTACATCTAAGGACTTTGGTTTGAATCCTTTGTTGATGCTTTTTGGTTCTGAATCCCTTTTTTCAAACCTCTCTCTCTCACTCTTGCTTGGTTTTTGCTAGAGGACTAGCAAAGTATAAGTTTGGGGGAGTGTGGCATGCTAGATTAGGTCACCCACATTCTCGTGCCTTGGGTTTAATGTTTCCTAATGTTTCTTTTGATAACTCAATTTGTGAGTCTTGTATTTTAGGAAAACATTGCAAGTCTATTTTTCCAAAATCAACCACTATTTATGAGCATTGCTTTGATTTAGTTCACTCAGATGTGTGGACATCTCCATGCCTATCTAGGGATAACAACAAGTATTTTGTGACCTTTATTGATGAAAAATCAAAGTATACTTGGATCACATTATTACCGTCCAAAGATAGGGTGTTTGATGCCTTTGTGAATTTTCAAAATTATGTGACTAATCACTTCAATGCTAAGATTACAATACTACGGTCAGACAATGGTGGGGAATACACAAGTCATAAGTTCAAAGAACACCTATCTAAGCATGGCATCCTTCAACAAACAAGCTGTCCATATACACCTCAACAAAATGGTGTGGCCGAGAGGAAGAATCGACACCTCTTGGAGGTAGCACGATCAATGATGTTTCACTCACACGTGAAACGACCGACCCTTTTTTTTTATAAATAAATATAAATATAATATAATAAATAAACTACAACTAGTGGTCCCATACCCACTAGTCACCTAACCACAAACACAACCAACAGCGGAAATAATAATCTAATATCCAATAAATAATAACCCAATCAATATAAATATCCATCATAGATTCCAATCTTAACTAATGATCCAAACATCATAAACCAAATAACCAGCAATCCTAAACAATGCTCTAAGACTCAACTCTAGCAACCTAACAATGCCAGATTAACAATCAACCGAGTCCCTAGAACATCCTCCTCTTCATTGCCTGGATTCCATGATCACACTTTGCCTTTACCTGCACCACAAACACATATTGCAATGCATGAGTATTTTACAAACACTCAGTAAGGCAATCCTCCCATCTACTGGGCTATACACACAAGCAATAGAGTATCAGTAATCATCACACAACAATCAACAGACAATAGCAAAACAGGACGTAGCATCGACCGATGCCACACCTGCATCGATCGATGCCACATGGAGAAGCATCGATCGATACAGAAGCTGCATCGATCGATGCAAGTATAACTTGCATCGACCGATACCCAGTCTGCATCGACTGACACATGCTCGACGCACACGAAAAACCCTAAAGTTCATCGCGCCGTCCTCGCACTTGCATCGACAGATGCAAGCTATGCATCGATCGACGCAACGTCGAGCACCGTGATTTCTCCGAAGTTTCTCGCCGGATCTCGTTCCTACAACCACAGAAACTCAATCCCAAGCCACAAGAAAGCTTCCTAACGTCCATAACAAGAAACTAATACGTCTAACAACAAGCAACAAGTAAATCACTGAATTCTCTAGCTTAGATAAGCCATGGTCCTGCACTTACCTGTGCCAAGACGAATCTAAACAATAAACCAGCAAGATCACGCTTCCAGGAAGCTCCTACAGCAATCCCAACTACAGATCTCCTCAGGGAAACACCAAAACTCCAAGAAACTCCCAAGAACTTTTCTCTCTTTTCTTTTCTCTCCCAGAAACGGCCAAAGCATGAATGAGACCAAAAGAAAACGAGTTAAGGGTTTTCCCTTTCTCTTCTCCCCAAAACGCAGCGTTTGACTTAAGTCAAAACGCACAGAATTGAGTCAGCATCGATCGATGCTCTTACTGCATCGATCGATGCACATCCTAAACCGGAATTCCGGTTCACGGATGTTACAATTCTCCCCCACGAAACTGGATTCGTCCTCGAATCCCAAACAACCATCAGCCAAGGACTCCTGTGCAACCGTCTCCACGGCCCGCACTCTTCCGACCGATCTACAGAAGGTCACTTCTAGGCGATAGACTCACGCTCCAGGCGTCATTTGCTCTCGACTTTTTGGACTTTCCTTTTTCTCATAGGCCTAAACCTTGAGTTTTCATTGGCTCCTCTTCAGACCTAAGTCTGCATGCTAATGTTGGCTCCTCATCGGGCCTAAGCCCGCATGCCATAATATATATAAGGAAAATCCAAACTCGTCTCTCGGGTCGTCACCCTACAGCGCGCCTCCGGACCGTCGTCCGAAGTCGATATACCAACCATACTCAAAAGTCACAAAGTCTCCGAATATGGCAGTACTAGGAGAACCAAAGTCCTCCAAGAGCCGCGAGCAAACGATTCTGAACACGTCTGAGTCCTATCCCTATCCAGGTTTCCTTCCCGAGGCTCGCGTAAAACATCACAATGTCCTACCAACCACATATCCCCTCACTGGAATACCTCATGACCACACAAGGATCATATACACGCCACAAGGGCCGCCACAAAGGCCAAACAAAATGTCCTAAAGAGGACCGCCACCAAGGCCAAACAAATGTCCTAAAGAGGACCGCCACCAAGGCCAAACAAATGTCCTAAAGAGGACCGCCACCAAGGCCAAACAAATGTCCTAAAGAGGACCGCCACCAAGGCACTCTGGCTAAACAGCCCTGCCACAAAGGCCATCTGTCCCGAAGGACCGTCACAAAGACACTCTGGCTAAACAGCCCGCCACAAAGGCATCTGTCCCGAAGGACCGTCACAAAGACACTCTAGCTAAACAGCCCGCCACAAAGGCATCTGTCCCGAAGGACCGTCACAAAGACACTCTGGCTAA
The DNA here is from genome assembly GCA_023657505.1 of Camelina hispida. Lineage (NCBI taxonomy): Eukaryota > Viridiplantae > Streptophyta > Magnoliopsida > Brassicales > Brassicaceae > Camelina > Camelina hispida. Next base: position 26,530,858 of record CP094637.1, read on the forward strand.
AGAGCCCGCCACAAAGGCCAAACAAAACGGCTAAACAGCCCGCCACAAAGGCCAAACAAAACGGCTAAACAGCCTGCCACAAAGGCCAAACAAACGGCTAAACAGCCCGCCACAAAGGCCACACCCGGCTAAACAGCCCGCCACTAAGGCCACACACAAGCCCCTCCAAGGCTTTCCACCGCTAAACTGGGCAAATTCTCTCTCCCGAGAACTTTCCATATTTAGCACTTTCCATTTCTGGAAACTTTCCACTTAAGGAAACTTCTAATTCAGGAAACTTTTCCCCCAAACCCCGCCTCACGGAAACTTTGTATCTCGAGCACCACCTCATCTTGTTACTGAGTCGCACAACCAACCAGCCCAAGCGACCGAGTAACAAGAGAGATGGGCTGGAATACTCCATTCCCGCTCCAGCCACGGATTACAGACGGAACCAGACTAGGCAAGCTCAGGTCGTGGTTGCTTCTCATACCACTTCTTGAACCTTGCCTTCATCCTTGCCTCAGGTTCCCAAGTCTGCTCCTCCACACCATCACAGTCCCACAGGACTCTCATCAAAGGAATCTTCTTCTTCCGAAGTTCCTTGATCCTCCTCTCGAGAACCCTCACTGGTCTAGCCTCCAAAGTCATGTTAGGCTGAAGATCTTCTGGAATCTTAGCCAACAACTGATCATCCTCACGGAGACACTTCCGCAACATAGACACATGGAATACCTTATGGAAAACACGCATAACCTCAGGTAACTCCAGTCTATATGCCACTGGTCCAACTCGCTCAATCACTCTGAACGGACCCATATACCTCGGACTCAACTTAGTCTCTGCCAACGACCTGTTCGGACCCTGCAACATGGCCATCTTGAGGTACACTCTGTCTCCTACCTGAAACTCCAGGTCTCTCCTCCTCTTATCAACATAACTCCTCTGCCTATCCTGAGCCTCTTTCATGTTCAGCTTGAGAACCCGAATCTTCTCTGAGGTCTCCTGAACAAAATCTGCCCCGTACATGCTCCTCTCCCCCACCTGAGTCCCGCATAACGGTGTACGACACGGCCTCCCATACAAAGCCTCATAAGGAGCCATACCAATACTCGCCTGATAGCTGTTGTTGTAAGCAAACTCTACCAGGTTCAGGTGATCTGCCCAATGGCCACCCCAATCCAAAACACACATCCTCAGCAAATCCTCCAACGTCAGGATCGTCCTCTCAGACTGTCCATCTGTCTGGGGATGATAAGCTGTACTCATATGCACCTTAGTGCCCATCTCTGCCTGAAATGCCTGCCAGAACACCGAAGTGAACTTAGAATCTCTGTCAGACACAATGCTCGCTGGCACCCCATGCAATCTGACTATCTCCCTCATATACTTCTTAGCCAAGACCGCTGCTCCATCAGTCTTCTTAATGGCTAGAAAATGTGCTGACTTAGTCACCCAAATAGCATCAAAGGTCCGTGACACTGGCAATCCTACCACAAAGTCCATGGTAATCATATCCCACTTCCACTCAGGAATGGGTAAACTCTTCAGTAACCCACCAGGAACCTGATGCTCAGCCTTCACTAGCTGACACACATCACACCTCGAAACCCAACCCACTACATCCTTCTTCATCCGACCCAATGATAGTACCTCTTGAGGTCACGGTACATCTTAGTCGCTCCTGGATGAATAGACAACTTGCTCGAATGAGCCTCTCTCAGAATCTCCTGGCTCAACTCCTCATCCTTGGGCACACAAATCCGACCATGCACCAAGATAGTACCATTATCTGAGACCTGATACTCTGACTCAACATCCTTTGAGGCATTCACCAGCCCCAAATCCTTCTCCTGTGCCAACCGCACCCTACTCAAAAGATCTGCTCGGTCAACTGCTTCCAAACCCAACGGTTCCAGTGAAACAGCACACAAGCTCAACGCACTGATCTCTCCTACTAGAGACTCCATCTCCTGCTCCTGAGCCGAAGCTACCCTCTTCCGACTCAGAGCATCTGCAACCTTGTTAGCCTTACCAGGATGATAGGCTATCTCCAAATCATAATCCGCCACAAGCTCCATCCACCGCCTCTGCCTCAAATTCAACTCAGGCTGAGTGAATATATACTTAAGGCTCTTATGATCTGTAAACACCTGTACCTTTGCACCATAAAGATAAGATCTCCAAATCTTCAGGGCAAAAACTACAGCACCCATCTCCAAATCATGAGTAGGATAGTTGCCTTCATGCACCCGCAACTGCCGCGACGCATAAGCAATCACCTTCCCATGCTGCATCAGAACACACCCCAAACCAACTCTGGATGCATCTGTATAAACCACATAGGATTCTCCCTGCTCAGGCAAAGCCAACACTGGCGCAATAGTCAACATCTCCTTCAGGCTTGCAAAGCCTTCCTCACACTCTTCTGACCAGACAAAAGGAACATCCTTCCCTGTCAACTTAGTCATAGGACGTGCTCTGCTTGCAAACCCCTGCACAAACCTCCTGTAGTAACCTGCCAATCCGAGAAAACTTCTGATCTCTGTAGCATTCTGCGGTCTAGGCCAATCTCTGATAGCCTGAATCTTCTTTGGATCCACAGAAACCCCCTCTGCAGAAACAATATGACCAAGAAATCCCATCTCACGCTGCCAAAAACTGCACTTGCTCAACTTAGCAAACAACTTCTGCTCCCCCAGCTTCTCCATAATTGCTCTCAAATGCACTGCATGTTCCTCAGGACTCTTAGAATAAACTATGATATCGTCGATGAAAATGATGACAGATACATCCAGAAACTCCTGAAATACACTGTTCATCAATCTCATAAACGCTGCTGGTGCGTTAGTCAACCCGAAAGGCATCACCACAAACTCATAATGCCCATACCTCGTCCTGAAAGCAGTCTTCCTCACATCTGCCTCATCTATCGGTATCTGATGATAACCCGACGCCAGATCCACCTTAGAGAACCAAGTAGCACCCCTCAACTGATCCAACAACTCATCGATCCTAGGAAGAGGATAGTTGTTCTTCACAGTGACCAGGTTCAAACCCCGATAATCAATGCACAACCTGAAACTCCCATCCTTCTTCTTCACAAATAACACCGGCGCTCCCCACGGTGATTCACTAGGACGGATAAATCCCTTACTCAATAAGTCCTCTAGCTGCTTCTTCAGCTCTGCCATCTCTGCTGGAGCCATTCTGTAAGGACCCTTGGATAACGGTGTCGTCTCCGGTTCCAGTTCAATGGTGAAAGGATCCGACCGAGATGGTGGTAATCCCTGCAAAGACTGAAACACATCCTCAAACTCCTCTACTACCGGAATACCGCTAACCGTAGACTTCCCCACTGACTCTGGCATAGATATAGTAACCAGATAAGCCTCACGGCCCTTCTCGATCATCTTCCCAGCCTGAATGGCTGAGATCACGAGACTCCCCGAAGTCGGTCTAATTCCCTGAAAAACCAACTTCTCTCCTGGACGCTCAAACTCCACTCTACCCCGATGGCAATCCAAATGCACCATATGCCGATGCAACCAATCCATCCCGAGATTAACATCATACAACTCCACTGGACTGATAAGCAAATCCGCTGGCCACGACTCTCCTGCGATCTGAATATCAACCCCTCTAGCTCGTCCAATAACTCTCAGGAACTTGCCTCCAGCAACTCTAACAACTCCTGTACGCTCCCCGGAATCCCCTCTGATTCCCGCACATTCTGCACACTCCGGGGTAATGAAGCTATGAGAAGCTCCAGAATCAAACATAACGTGGGACTTAAACCCGCCCACCAACGAGGTCCCTACACAAACCTCATGTGTTGAGAACCTAACACTTTATCATAGGAAAACAAAAATCTGAACCTACTATAAATTCACAAAGTTAAAGTATCAGAAATTATACCTGTGATCGCCCCAGCACTGGTTCCACCAGTCTCTGCTGTCGTGTAACCCCGTGGCGCCTGCTCAATCCGTGCCACCTGCTGCCCTCCAGGCTGCACCTGCTGCAATGCTGCCACTGCTGCCGGCTGCAACTTGGGACAAAAAAGCCTGATGTGCCCTGTCTCCCTACAGTGATAACAGACCCGAGGCCCTGCGGTCGGAACACTCTTCTTGGGACAACTAGCAATCTTGTGATCCTTGCTCCCACAACTGAAGCAACCAGCACCACCTGACTTCTGCGTAGCCTCCCACTTCCTCTTGGTTCCCTGGGCATGCCTGCCGCCCCTGCTGGAACCACCCTGCTGCTGAGCCTTACTAGGCTGAACTGCTGGAGTAACCGACACTGACTGTGCCCGGATATCCTCCTCAATCTCTGCTGCTGTCTCAACCAGCTCAGCACGCGTAGCATAGCTCCGCCCTCTACAGTGGACTCTCAAATCATCACGTAGAGCCCTCAAAAACCTCCTGATCTAAGCCTCCTCAGACTCCATACTCCGACCCCCATAACATAGAAGTCGATTGAACTCCAAGTCCAGCTCCCGCACTAACCGTGTCCCCTGAGACAACTGAAGGAACTGTACCTCCAAACGATCCAATGCCTCTCTAGGAAAATACTTGCGGTTGAACTCCAAAACGAAATCAGCCCAAGTCATCTCCCGCTGCACCCTCCTAGCAGCCACAGACCTCCACCACAACTCAGCATCTCCACTCAAAAAGTAGACCCCTATATCCACCCAGAACTCCTCACGACATCTCAGAGTGTGGAAGTTACGTTCCACTCTCGTCCTCCACGCATCCGCAGCAGTAGGATCTACACCTCCTGAGAACTGCTCAGTACGCAACTTCCCATCTCTGACAACATGTTGAGATAACGAGCATGGACCCCCACATCCGCAGCCACTGGCTGCCGCTCCTCCGCCACCACTGGTGGCACTTTCCAAGCCTGAGCCGGTACCACAGGTGGTAACCGCTCCAACACCTGTGCTAGCAAAGCCGCAATGTCAACACCAGGGACTCCACCCGCTGGGGCTCCCACACCAGGGACCCTAGCATCACCGACCACTGGAGCATCAACACCGCCCCCTCCGGCCACACTCACTTAATCCCCCGGTACACCCTGAGACTCGCCAACACCCTCAGCTGTCACACTCTGGTGTCCTCGGTCTCACTAACGACTGGAACTCTGCCCCTACCACGACCACGTCCGCGACCACGATCGCGTCCACGACCTCGACCAGCAACAGCACCACCTCTAACCATCTGCACTACCATGAACATAAGGCTAAGCAAACAATTACTATTTAACACAGAAATAGAAACTCACCGTGGAATCACCAATAGGCTCGAAGAGGATGTTCTAGGACTCCATGCCACACACAATTGACTAACTCACATAATCAATCAAGACATGCAATCCCAAACATCTACAGCACAAAGCCTAGTGAACCCAAACCTAGAACCGTAAGGGCTCTGATACCAAAATGAAACGACCGACCCTTTTTTTTTAAAATAAATATAAATATAATATAATAAATAAACTACAACTAGTGGTCCCATACCCACTAGTCACCTAACCACAAACACAACCAACAGCGGAAAAAATAATCCAATATCCAATAAATAATAATCCAATAAATATAAATATCCATCATAGATTCCAATCTTAACTAATGATCCAAACATCATAAACCAAATAACCAGCAATCCTAAACAATGCTCTAAGACTCAACTCTAGCAACCTAACAATGCCAGATCAACAATCAACCGAGTCCCTAGAACATCCTCCTCTTCATTGCCTGGATTCCACGATCACACTTTGCCTTTACCTGCACCACAAACACATATTGCAATGCATGAGTATTTTACAAACATTCAGTAAGGCAATCCTCCCATCTACTGGGCTATACACACAAGCAATAGAGTATCAGTAATCATCACACAACAATCAACAGACAATAGCAAAACAGGACGTAGCATCGACCGATGCCACACCTGCATCGATCGATGCCACATGGAGAAGCATCGATCGATACAGAAGCTGCATCGATCGATGCAAGTATAACTTGCATCGATCGATGCAAGTATAACTTGCATCGACCGATACCCAGTCTGCATCGACCGACGCATGCTCGACGCACACGAAAAACCCTAAAGTTCATCGCGCCGTCCTCGCACTTGCATCGACAGATGCAAGCTATGCATCGATCGACGCAACATCGAGCACCGTGATTTCTTTGAAGTTTCTCGCCGGATCTCGTTCCTACAACCACAGAAACTCAATCCCAAGCCACAAGAAAGCTTCCTAACGTCCATAACAACAAACTAATACGTCTAACAACAAGCAACAAGCAAATCACTGAATTCTCTAGCTTAGATAAGCCATGGTCCTGCACTTACCTGTGCCAAGACGAATCTAAACAATAAACCAGCAAGAGCACGCTTCCAAGAAGCTCCTACAGCAATCCCAGCTACAGATCTCCTCAGGAAAACACCAAAACTCCAAGAAACTCCCAAGAACTTTTCTCTCTTTTCTTTTCTCTCCCAGAAACGGCCAAAGCACGAATGAGACCAAAAGAAAACGAGTTAAGGGTTTTCCCTTTCTCTTCTCCCCAAAACGCAGCGTTTGACTTAAGTCAAAACGCACAGAATTGAGTCAGCATCGGTCGATGCTCCTACTGCATCGATCGATGCACATCCTAAACCAGAATTCCGGTTCACGGATGTTACAACACGTAACACGGCGATATTGGGGGGATGCCGTGATGACGGCGTGCTATTTGATCAACAGGACACCAACCAAAGTCCTTAATGACATATCACCGTTTGAGGTATTAAACAAATTTAAACCATCTCTTGATCACTTACGTGTCTTTGGCTGTGTTTGTTTTGTATTAGTGCCCGGAGAGCAGCGGAGTAAGCTTGATCCCAAAAGCACACGGTGTATGTTCATTGGCTATTCCACAACTCAAAAGGGGTACTAGTGCTATGATCCAACTACAAGTTGGTTGTATGTCTCTAGAGATGTTCGGCTCATGGAGAATGTTGGCTATTTTCATAACAAGGATTGAAACAGCCTCAAGGACCTATCCTCTTTACCAAAAGACCGAGCTTCTAGCCTCAAATTTCTTCTTGATCATCTTGGTAATCCGCCTCCACTGACCGCCCCTATATGGTCAGAGTCACGTCCGACCCTTACTGAGCGTGAACCGGAGCCTGCTGCTGCTTCCGAAGATGTCTTACCTCTAGGTCATGTCCTTACTGAGCCAACCTCGATGATGACCGGAGCCCATGATGTTCCCCTACCGTCTACCGAGGGAATCCTAGAAGACGCCTCCATGGTGAGTGACGTTGTCGACTCAAGACACGTCGAGCCGCCTACTCAACCCACTTTACGGAGAAGTGAACGTGTTAGGTCTCACCCGTCCACATGGAAGGACAAGCGGGTATACTACAATAGTCAAGCTGTCGCGCACCCTATTCAGGCTATTTGTTCACTTGAGCTGCTACCGGTTGATCATCAAGCTTTCTTTGGCCAAGTCGATGCTCATTGGGTTCCTTAGAGTTATGACGAGGCCAAGGCACATAAGGAGTGGTTAGATGCTGTCAAAGATGAGACGGGTGCCATGATCCGGAATCACACGTGGGACGAAGATGACCTTCCCAAAGGCAAAAAGGCCATGAGCTCTAAATGGATGTTCACCATCAAGTTCATAAGCACCGGCGCCATTGAACGTCATAAGGCTCGACTGGTTGCTCGCGGATTTACACAAACATATGGTGATGACTACACGGAGACGTTTGCTCCGGTGGCTAAACTCCATACGGTTCGGGTGGTCCTCTCTCTTGCTGTCAACCTCTCCTGGGATTTATGGCAAATGGATGTCAAAAATGTGTTTCTTCAAGGCGAATGGGACGAGGAAGTGTACATGACTCCCCCTCCGGGTCTTGAAGACTTAGTTGCTCCCGGGAAGGTCTTGCGGTTTCGTAAGGCCATCTATGGCCTCAAACAATCTCCACGAGCTTGGTATCACAAGCTGAGCTCCACCCTCAAGAATCAACGCTTTCGACGGTCGGAGGCCGATCACACTCTTTTCACGCTTAAAACATCCCTTGGCCTTGTGGTGGTGCTTATATATGTCGATGACATTATTGTGACTGGTGATGATAAGGCTGGTATTGACGACACCAAGCGGTCTCTCAAATCTGCCTTTGACATCAAGGACCTAGGGGATCTCAAATACTTCCTCGGGATTAAGATATGTTGTTCTCCGGAGGGGCTCTTTTTTTCCCAATGAAAGTATACCCTTGACTTGTTGGCTGAAACGGGCAAGCTTGGCGTAGCTCCGGCCTCCACACCACTTGATGAAGACTACCAGCTCAAGCAAAAGGGGGAGAGCATTCGGGCAAAAGAATGCAAACCGCGAGAACCTATGGATGAGCCGTTTGCCGATGTCACACGTTACCGATGGCTTGTAGGTAAGTTGATATATCTTACTATCACGCGACCTGACATATGTTATGCTGTGAATCAGGTTAGTCAACACATGAAGGCTCCAAGCAAGTATCAATGGAGCATGGCCGAAATGATCCTAAGCTATCTCAAGGGCAGTCTTGGTCAAGGCATTTGGATGGGCAAGAACGATAGCACCGAGATAGTAGGCTATTGTGATGCGGACTACAATGGAGATACCCTGGATAGGAGGCCAACCACTGGATATTGTACTTTCATTGGTGGAAACCTAGTGACATGGAGTCAAAGAAGCAAAAGGTGGTATCTTGTTCAAGTTCCGTGGCCGAGTATCGAGCGATGAGGAAGCTAACTAACGAATTGACGTGGTTGAAAGGGCTACTCAAAGATCTTGGTGTTGAATCAAAGCAGCCGATCACTATGCATTGCGACAATGAGGCTGCAATCAACATAGCCACCAACTCTGTTTTCCATGAAAGGACCAAACACATTAAGAGTGATTGCCACAAGGTTCGGGAGAAGATCGAAGAAGGGGTAATCTTACCGTGTCACACTCCAAGTAAAGACCAGCTGGCAGACATTCTCACCAAGGCTGCGAGTCCTCAAGTTTGTGAGTACATTCATAGCAAGGCTGCGAGTCCTCACGCATCCATGATCGACTCACCTAACTCGTGGATATCACACTCTTTTTCCCTTGACTTAGTTTTGTCCCATGAGGTTTTCTAAGTCAAGGTTTTTAATGAGATGATACTTCACGGGTTCCAAGCTTAGCCATTTCATTAGGCTAAGCTTGAGGGGGAGTATTGACCATGGCCGATCATGTGTTAGGCAGTGTCCGTACACAAGAGGAGCAAAGGCCGAGTCGTCCTATGTTGTGGCCTTAAGGAAAGACTAAGTCTCCTAAGGCCCAAGAGAAGGACCGAGAAGGTTTAGTTAGCCGTTAGAAAGATAGGTGGGAAGAGGATCACGGGTCGACTTAAGGAAGACCATGAGCTGTCACTATCATCATTAAGACTAGCCTTTCTCTCTCTCCAATGTCGACATCCTTTGTGCCGTTTGAATCCATAAGGAGACATATCTTGTATTTCTAGTTAAGGTCTTTGACCTACATTGTAAAAACAATCATTCTAGTGTGTGGAATCTTATCCTCTTCTTATTCTCTTTGTTTTACCGAAACTCTCTCTCAAGTCTACTTACTTTTCCTTCGTCATTCTCACTTACTTCCGCTAATTCTAACAGCAATGTTGCTCTCCATGTACCTGACTCTGGAATTGAGACTTTCAAACTTCATATTCAAATCATTATACTAGGATGTGAGCCTTTGGTTTAACTCAGCAAACTGTTTGGCTTCCTCAATCTTCCCTTGTGTTTGACCAATCAACAGCTGTTGCATCATGGCTCTAAGGTCTTGTTCCTGGCCTTGGTTAGTCTGAAACCCTGGTGGGGGACACAACTGGGGCTGGAACACTTGATGTTGTTGTTTGGGTGCATAGTTATTCTGTTGAGGAGGCTGAGGAGGGGGTTAAACTTGATCTTGTGGGTTAGCCACATTGGTGCTTTTATAGGAAAGGTTATTGTTCTTGAACCCTCCTTGGTTGTAACCCTTGAAACCACCTTGGTTCTGCATGTAGCATAACTCAGCATACTCCCTTTCTCCTTCTTGAACTGGAAGCTCTTCTTCACCATTGAAGTGAATGGACTTTTGCTGGCTTAGCAAGATCTTATCAAGCTTTTCATTCACCATTTTCAGATCCTTCTTGTATTTCTCCTCATTATCAGTGGATGAAGACCTTATTGTCCTATCATAATCCTAATTATAGTTCCCATCAGACTGGGCTAGATTCTCAACCAACTCCCAGCCTTCTTCCACATTCTTATTAAGGAAGTTTCCATTGGAGACTGTGTCAAGAAGCATTCTGAATTTGGGAAGCACTCCTCTATACAATGTACTCAATAAGGACTCAACACTGAAACCATGGTGAGGCCAGTGAGTTTGGAATCCCTTAAATCTTTCCCAAGCTTCACAAAAGTTTTCATTACTCCTTTGAGCAAACCCAGAGATTTCCTTCCTCAACCAAGCAGTCCTTGCATTAGAGAAAAACTTGGCTAAGAAAGCCTTCTTGCAAGCATCCCAAGTAGTGATTGCTCCAGTAGGAAGAGTCTTTTCCCATAAGTGAGCCTTGTCCCCAAGTGAGAAAGGGAACAACCTTAGCTTAAAGCCATCTTCACTCACACCATTGATCCTTGTGAGGCTGCATATCCTATCAAACTCATCAAGGTGATCAAGTGGATCCTCCATTGGCAACCCATGAAATTTATTGGCCTGAATCATTGAGATCAATCCACTCTTGATCTCAAAGTTGTTGTTGGCAACAATAGGGGGCACAATACCAGCTCTTTGGTTATGTGTGTTTGGTGCATCTCCAGCACAAATGTTCCTTGGTCTTGGAACATGATCTTGTTGATCCATAACTACAATATCCCCTTGTTGTTCCTGAACAACTCTTCTATGCTTACTTTTCAAACCCTTGTGCAGCCTGTGGATGTTGTCAATAGGTCTTTGAAGACTGTCTTTCCCTTTAGACCTTGTGTGCATCAACAGACATGAACAGACTCGAACAGGTACACGGTCGAGCACAAGCTCAAGTAGGTAGTCGAGTCGACTGGAAACTGATGGCTAAATAGATCCGGCTTCTGACTCGATCAGGTGCTCCATCACTACTCGGTCGAGTGGTGGTCGAGTGGTTGGTCGAGTTGGTACCTGAAATTCAACACAGCCAAGCAACAGAAGATTCGAGTACAGCAACTTCACAAGTGGGTAAACGAACTTAATCTTAGACTTTTAATGATCCTAAATGTCACAAAACACACTCAAATAGGCAACGGCGCCAAATTGAAACATGAATATTTGTGTGGTGAAATGAGATGATGAATGCATGCAATGGTGAGATATGGAAGAATGGGTGTTTCAATTCCCCTTATGCAGTTGAAATATAAGAGGTGTCAATCCAATCTAATTGTTTTGTAATCACTAAAGATGTGCTTATTATGCCTAAGTCAAGCCAATATGTAAGGATGTTTGTTACTAACAACCTATTGATGAATGTAAAGTGCAGAAAGTAATATCTATCGGAACTATATTCTAAATGTAAATGGAACATAATGCAACAGAAAGTCAGACAGGACAAACATAAAGCATGAACAATAATTATGGGGAGGAACTCGAGCAGGCACTCGATCGAGTGTAGATCGAGTGCAGGGTCGAGCTGGACAAATCCGGAAAACAGAGCAATGCAATAAAAACAGAGTAATACTAAGGCAAATCAAACAACAATCAGACAGCAAGATTAAGACTGTAAAATCAATAAACAAGGAAGGACTTGAGGAGGAATTCATGGGCTGGACTATGATTGAGGCTATCTAGCTTGATCAACAAACCTCAAACAACCTGAGCTAATCTCTAGACATATGTATATAAGACATGTTTAATCCACTCTCATGGCAAGAAACAATCAAACCTATGCATCCTCTAGACTTGTTCTCACAAAGTAAAGAATCTACACAAGCAGGCAGTAAGAAGTATGTCTCATACCAAACAAAACCTCTAATCTCTTAGCAAGCAAGATGGTAAGCTCTAGATCTAGCCTTATCTATGCCTCTTAAAGATTGGTGTGATGCTAAGATGCTTGAGATCAAATCCTACCCTCACAGATATAGGATCAGCATTAAGAACATATAGCCCAGAAGAGATCTACAACAATCAAGCTTGATCAAACCAAACAAACCCCTAAAACAGTCCAGCCTAACCCATCCTCAAGATCCTAAGCTACTACTCACAAGAACACATGATGAACATCAAAATCATAAACCTAGAAAATCTCGAAACTTGCATCAAATGAAAGATAATATAGAGCTCTACAATAATGAAAAAGGAATCAAACTCAAATTTTCAATATATTGAAAGTTATGGAACCAACAATTTTGAGAGATTCTTAGCTCTTTTTCTAAAACAATTACAAGATCTAAGAAAAACAAAAGTGCGAAAGGAATAATTCCCAAAAAGGGTAAAAACTAGGTTTGACTATTCTAAAAAGCTGGATTCTTTTGGTGGCTGCAGGTACAAGGCTTTATATAGTAGAGGAGTTGGAAGCCCTAAAAATGCTAAAAGACAAAACAGTCAACGGCTTGGTCAACTCGACCCTGTGCTCGGTCGAGTGACAGGTCGAGTTGGCTTCTCTCGTGCATCCCCCACTCGGTCGAGTCCATCTCTCCACACGGTCGAGTGTCTGGTCGAGTGATGGGTCGAGTTGGACTCCGGACCTTGGTTCTTCACCCTTAACTCCCTTGCTTTCCCTTCATGATTGCTTCACTTCTCCTCAGGATTGTTTCCATGCTCCTTGAGCTCCAAAATCACCTGATTATGCATGAAAAGATGCAAATGCAATGCAACTATACTCTAATGCATGATTAGTCCTAAAGCTATGCAATAATGGTGAAAATGGATAGCAAAAGATGCAAAAGATGTGAATAAACTAAGGGAAAACATGGGAAAATGAAACAGAAAGTAAGACACGACAAACACAAAGCTTAAACAAGAATTCTGGGGATGAACTCGAGTAAGCACTCGATCGAGTGCAGGGTCGAGCTGGACAAATCCGGAAAACAGAGCAATGCAAGAAAAACAGAGTAATACTAAAGCGAATGAAACAACAATCAAACACCAGGATTAAAACTAAGAAATCAATAAACAAGGAAGGACTTGAGGAGGGATTCATGGGCTGGACTAATGATTGGGGTTATCCAACTTGATCAACAAATCTCAAACAACTTGAGCTAATCTCTAGACATATATATCTAAGACATGTTTAATCCACTCTCATCGCAAGAAACAATCAAACCTATGCATCTTCTATACTTGTTCTCACAAAATAAAGAATCTACACAAGCAGGCATTAAGCAATATGTCTCATACCAAACAAAACCTCTAATCTCTTAGCACGCATAATGGTACGCTCTAGATCTAGCCTTATCTATGCCTCTTAAAAATTGGTGTGATGATAAGATGCTTGAAATCAGATCCTACCTTCTCAGATATAGGATCAGCATTAAGAACATCTAGCCTAGAAGAGATCCTAAACAAACAAGCTTGACCAAATCAAACAAACCTCAAACACAGCCCAGGCTAACCCATCCTCAAGATCCTAAGCAACTACTCACAAGAACACATGATGAACATCAAAGTCATAAACCCAGAAAATCTCGAAACTTGCATCAAATGAAAGATAAGATAAAGATCTATAATATTGAAAAAGGAATCAAACTCAAATTCTCAATATTCTGAAAGTTATGGAACCAACAAATATGAGAAATTCCTTGTTTTCTTAAAAGGAAGTACAAGATCTAAGAAAAATAAAAAGCAAAGGGAATAATTCCCTAAAAGATAAAAACTAGGTTTCTGACTCTCTTATAAGTTGGACTCTTTGGTGGCTGAAGGTACAAGCCCCTTAAATAGAAAAAGTAGTGGAAGCCCTAAAAATGCTAAAAGACAAAATAGCTAGACGGCTCGGCCAGCTCGACCCGGTGCTCGGTCGAGTGACCGGTCGAGTTGGCTCCTTTTCTTCTCTTTCCACTCGGTCGAGTCCCTCTCTCCACACGGTCGAGTGCCTGGTCGAGTGTGGGGTCGAGTTGGACTCCAGACCTTGGTTCTTCAGCCTTAACTCTCTTGCTTTCCCTTCATGATTGCTTCACTTCTCCTCAGAATTGCTTCCATGCTCCTTAAGCTCCAAAATCACCTGATTATGCATGAAAAGATGCAAATGCAATGCAACTATACTCTAATGCATGATTAGTCCTAAAGCTATGTAATAATGGTCAAAATGGATAGCAAAAGATGCAAAAAATGTGAATAAACTAAGGGAAAACAGGGTAAAATATATGAATATAAGTTACCTGAGGTTATCCGTGCGTTCCACAAGGTATTTCATCTGTCGATGCTGAGGAAGTTACTTCACGAGGGTGATCGGTTCTTGGCTAAGATTCTTGAGGATCTTCAGCCCAACATGACTATCGAGGCGAGACCGTTGAGGGTGCTCGAGAGGAGAGTCAAGGAACTTTGGAAAAAGAAGATTCCTTTGATGAGAGTCTTGTGGGACTGTGATGGAGTAGAGGAGCAGACTTGGGAGACCGAGGCGAGGTTGAAGACAAGGCTTAAGAAGTGGTTTGAGAAGCAGGCCGCGAGTTGAGCTTGTCTAGTTGGGTCCAATTTGTAGTCCGTGGCTGGAGCGGGTACAGAGTTTTCCAGCCCACCTCCCTTGATACTTGGTCGCTTAGGGGTGGTTGGTTGTACGACTAAATACCAAGATGAGGTAGTGCTCGGGATGCGGGTTGATGGCTTGGATTGTTGTATCTTATTTTCTTATGTATTTTCATTGAGGTTGTAACAATTATGACATTTTTGAGATTAATAAGATGAGTATTTTTTTCTTTATGTTCGAGAAATAGCTCGGGTTTCTATTTTTGGAAAGTTTCCATAAATAGAAGGTTTCAACAAAAAGGAGGTTTCCAGAGTTAGAAAGTGTCTAAAAAGGGAAAATTTTTGTGGAAAGTGTTGAGGTAGAGCTAGTCAGGAGATACTCGATTGCATCAGACTTGTTTCCTCAAGGACATGAGGGCCCAACTCGTGAGATACCGAAAGCTCGATGGACTTTTTGGTCAGTGAGTGGGAGTCGTATGTTGCCTCGGATGACAATCCGAGAGCGCGCTTTAGGGTGATGACCCAAGAGCGGGATATTTGAGACTCCCTGGATACCGTAGTTGTGAGCCGCAGCTTGGCAGTGAGATGGTATGTCTCGAGGGTTGCGACCCGAGAGCGGGGGGAGTGTGTGTGAGTGCCTTCCTGGATGCCGTAGCTTAAGGCGGTTGGCCTGATAGCGAGCCACATGATTCGTTGGTTGCAACCACAGAAGGGGGAAGCACTGAGTTGTGATCAAATAATGTATTTAATGTGAGTATATTGGCTAGAGGGAGACCTCGTGGTTCAGTCGGAGGTGTGCGGGCAGTTGCAACAGTTGCACGGGAAACTTTGGCTGACGGTGTTCAGTCCGGTCAGAGGTTGTGCAGGCCGTGTTGACGGTGGCACGGAGGTCCTTGACGGATGGACGGTGCTGCGAGATTCGAGAATGAATCCTTATTGGTGGGGGAGAATTGTAATATCCACGAACCAAATATCGCATTTTTGGTCTGAGTGATGATCGACACCCTTGGTGTATCGATCGACACCATGATTTCCGGTTTTGACAGGTCGGTTTTAATTGTTGGTTAGTCCGGTTTGGTTCAATTAGAAATCTCTAAACCGTGTATTTAAAGGAAAGGACGACGCAAGTCGACGGTTTTTGATTCTTTTGTCGCCGTTGAGTGAGAAAAAAGAGAAAAAAGAGAGAAAATGTTGGAGAGTGTTTCTGTGAGTTTTTGTGTTTGTTCTTGGTGTTTTTGGAGAGATTTGTGGCTGTAGAAGGGAGAGCTGTTGCTAGGAACGAAGGGAAGCTTCCTAAGGTGTTGTTTCCACCGTTTCTCAATCAAATCTTCCTGCAAAGAGGTGAGTGCTTGAACATGGCTGATCTAAGCTTGAGATCTCTTTTTTTGGTTGTCCTTTGTCTATTTTTGGTGTTTGCTTGCTTGGGATGGTTGTTTTTGTGTTTCCCATAGGTTCCTGAGGTGTTTAGGAGAGTTTGAAACGGTTTTGTGATGATTTGAAACGGAGGATCAACGTTTGGATTCGTGCAGTTCGATGAAAATACACTTGGTGCTTTTGGGATCGAGCTTACTCCGTTTCTCTCCGGGTACTAAGACAAAACAAACACAACCAAAAACCCGTAAGTGATCAAGAGATGGTTTAAATTTGTTCAAAACCTCAAACGGTGATAAGTCGTTAAGGACTTTAGTTGGTGTCCGGTTAATCAAATAACACGCCGTCATCATGGCATCTCCCCAATATCGCCTTGTAACATGTGAGTGAAACATCATTGAACGTGCAACCTCCATGAGGTGTCGATTCTTCCTTTCAGCCACACCGTTTTGTTGGGGCGTATATGGACAGCTTGTTTGTTGTAGGATGCCATGCTTGGCCAAATGTTCTTTGAACTTGTGACTTGTATATTCCCCACCATTGTCTGATCTAAGTACCTTAATTTTAGCATTAAAATGATTAGTGACATAATTTTGAAAATTAAGGAAGGCATCAAATACTCTATCTTTTGATGGCAACAAAGTAATCCATGTGTACTTAGATTTTTCATCAATAAAAGTCACAAAGTATTTGTTACTATCTCTAGATAGACATGGAGATGTCCACACATCAGAATGCACAAGATCAAAAAAAATGCTCATAAATGGTATTAGACTTAGGGAAAATAGACTTGCAATGTTTTCCAAGAATACAAGACTCACAACTTGAGTTATCAAAAGACACATTTGGTAGCATTAAAGCAAGTGCACGAGAATGAGGATGGCCTAATCTAGCATGCCACATACTATCCGAATTAACAACAAAACAAGACTCGATAGAGATAGATAAGTTAGGATCGTTTTCTCTAGGACATAGAGATCTCCACTTCCTTCCCCCTCTCCAAGAACTTTTCCAGTCTCAATATCCTGAAAATGAACACTATTAGGACCAAACATTGCATAACAATTCAAATCATTAGTGGCCCTTTTAACCGATAGCAGATTAGAGGTGAAGGTAGGCATAAAGAAAGCTTTTGAGGTTTTATTAAATAGTTTCAAGTCCCCTATTCCTTTCACAGGTATTTGTTCTCCATTAGCAATGACAACATTCCCTAAAGCCGGTTTTATGTTGTTAATTAGACTAGGGTTACTAATCATATGGTGAGAAGCACCCGAGTCAACAACAAGAGATTTACTAGGCTTAGAGGTAAAGAAAGAGATACCAGACTCCTTGAGTGAAGCAATTGAGCAAATGAGAGCCTCTATGTCGTACTTCCTCACCACTTCCCCATAGGATGCAGTCATGGCCACCTCTTCTGCTTGCCTCGATGAACTGGCCCCTTTTTCTCCTACAGCTTCCTTAGAGAGATTCACCTTAAACTTTTCTGGCTTGAGATGAGGGTGAAGGATCCAGCATTTGTCCTTCATATGGCCTCTCTTCTTGCAATGATCACACACCCAGACCTTCCTATCTTCCTGCTTGTACACACCTTTGTTGGCCGTGACCAGCTCCCCCTTACCGCTAAAGAGATCGAGTGAGCCCTCTTCCTTTTGAACTTGAGAACACACTTCTTCAAAGCTAGGCAGCTTGTCTCCTCTTAGGATGTGCTTCATGAGATCGTTAAACGCTGGGTTAAGCGTGAGTAAGAGACCAAAGACCTTGTCCTGCTCTTTTCTCTCATTAAGGACCGTCGGATCTAGAGAGCTTGGCCGTAAGGCCTCAAGCTCCGACCAAAGGGCTCTATACTTACCAAGATGCTTAGTAAATTCTAAGTCATCTTGGCTCAGGCTGTTGATGGCTCTCTTGACTTCGAAGACTCGGGTCAAGTTAGAGACATTCCCATAAACACTCTTAAGCGTTTCCCAAAGTTCCTTGGCCGTCTCGCAATATGAGCGGGCCTCAAGGATTGGCGTGTCAAGAGAGTTTTGGAGAACAGATAGGACAACTTGGTCTTCTTGGAACCATTTGGCCTTCCTCTCGCTCTCTTCCTCTACTTCCACCTCGGAAGCGCCTTCATCTTCTCCTTTGAGGTTTTGCTTTGGGACATAGTCGGTTTCGACATGACTCCAAAGGCCACGACCTCCAAGGGCGGTTCTTGTGTTTCTTGTCCACAGCAAGTAGTTTGTTCCCTTAAGAACAATCGGTGTAACAATGGGCTTGGCGTTTTCCATGGTTTGATTGCTATGGACCGATGGATAAAACGTTTACCCGGAGAGTAAAAGAGATGCGAGTAACAAGAATGAAAGATAAAGAGACGAGAGTATAGAAACAAGTAGAATGATGAGATTAAACTGCAAGGAATCGAAGAACATGCTCTGATACCATGTTAGAATTAGCGGAAGAAAAGGTAGAATCAATGGAGAAAGTGTGTAGATTTGGAAGAGAGAGACTCGGTAACAAAGAGAATAGAAGAGGATAAGATTCCACTAGAATTAGTCTACATACAACATGTGAACTTAACTTAAATTGGCAAACCGACTAGGGCAACCTCTAGCTCGAAATAGAAACAAATGAAAGGGACATTAAGAGAGAGAGGTTTGTGTTCCCCAAACTGATAGCGACAGCTTGGGATTAACTCAAACATGTGACTCGGTTTCTCTCCTTCTCTCTAACGGTAAGAATAGAAGCTTCTCGATCTCATGATGGGCCTAATGGACTTCACTTTATCCTCTCTTCTTTGTGTCCCCAACGGTGTCCGGCCTTATTGCGAAAGTGTACGGACGTCCGTACGGTACAGTCGATCCTCCGAGTGTGTCTTAATCAATAGTATGGCCATTACTTCCTTCTTTTCAGTGACTACTTCTTCCTTCAAAGCCATCACTTCCTCTTTCTTTTCAATGACAACCTCTTCTTTCAAAGCTTTCTCTTTCTCTTTTTGCAAAGCTATCTTCTCCTTTTTCTCAATGATCTCCCTCAGTTCCCTTATCTTTTGTGCCTTGAATCGCCCTGGGAATGGTAGAGGTAGTTTGTAGGCAGGAGGAATATACTTAACAGGCTTGACAGCTTCTGTATCTTCAACTCGATCGACCACTCGATCATGCACTCGGTCGAGTGCTGGCTCGAGCACATGGTCGAGTGGTTTCCCTGCTTCAGTCTGCTTTGAAAAACCATCACTCTAGGCTTCCATAAGTGACAAATCCTCCCCAACTTGAACCTCACTGTCCTCAGTGATATCTTCCTCATGGAGATGGATTGCTTTAACAGTGATCTCCCTTGGGTTTTGAATGGCTTGTTCAAGAAGTTGGTGTGTCTTAGGAGCTCAAGTAGAAGCAATAGAGCTCTTTATGCACTGGAATGAAGAGGTCAGACTCTCAAGCTGGTTACTCAGGTCATGAGAATAAGAATTCAACTTCTGGGAAGCTCTCCAAACTGCCTTGCTTCCTCAATCTGCTTATTGGCTTGCTCAAACAATAATTGTTGCATCATAGCACTTAAGTCAGGTTCTTGGGCTTGGTAGGGTTGAAACGCTGGAGGGTGACACCTTTGAGTCTGGAAACCTTGTTGCTGGTGCATAGGTACATAATGGAACTGACTGCCTTGAAACATGGTTACTGACTCGACCAGACACTCGGTCGAGCACATGTTTGAGTGGGTGGTCAAGTCGTCTGGGAACTGATGGCTATTGGGATCCGGCTTCTGACTCGATCAAGTGCTCGATCACTACTCGGTCGAGTGGTGGTCAAGTGGGTGGTCGAGCTGGGTACCTGAAACTCAAGACAACCAAGCAACAGAAGATTCGAGTACAGCAACTTCACAAGTGTATAAACGAACTTAATCTTAGACGAATATGGATCCTAAATGTCACAAAAACACACTCAAATGGGCAACGGCGCCAAATTGAAACAAGATTTCTTTTTGGTTGGAAGATGAATGATGATGGATGTATGCAATGGTGAGATATGAATGGATGGATGGTAAGGTGTTTCAATTCCCCTTATGCAGTTGCAGTATAAGAGGTGTCAATCCTAAATGAGTGTTTGTGAACAATTAAGATATGTATATGAATCTAAGTCAAGCCAAATGTAAGGATGTTTGTCACTAACAATCCTATAATGAAAATGCAAAATGCAGAAAGTAAAACTACAAGAACTAGATGCTAAATGCAAATGTAATAGAATGATTGTAACAGTAATGAAGCAAGAACAAAAATAGAAACTACTACTAATGAACTAATGCAAGACGAGTAATGAACATGACACTGAGTAAATGCAACAGAAATGCAACTAGAATGAAGCAAGACAATCACAAATCATAAACACAAAGTTCTGGGGAAGAACTCGAGCAAGCACTCGATCGAGTGTAGATCGAGTGCAGGGTCGAGCTGGACTTAACGCAAAAACAGAGCAACACATTAAAAACAGAGCAATGCAAAAACGAATTAAATCAACAAGCAAGCAACAGGATTAAGACTCAAAAATCAATAAACAAAGAAGGTCCTGAGGAGGGGTTCATGGGCTGAACTAATCATTGTGGTTATCTAACTTGGTCAACAAACCTCAAGCAACATGAGCTAGTCTCTAGACATATTATTCTAAAACAAGTTTCATCCACTCTCATGGCAAGAAACTATAATTTGGGAGTATGATCACCATGACCGTACAGTCACCGTCCGTACAACCTCCACCGGGCCGTCCCTAACCACCTCGTGTAGAAGCCCACTCAAAGCCTCACAAGACTCATGTGAGACTTTACCAATGTCTCTAGATTCTTCTCATATGACCGTTGGAGAATTGTAGCAAGTGGGAAAGGAGAAGTCAACTTAAAGTCACATGTTATGTTAAGAGTCCTAGATGTCACTTTCACTATGTAAATCGTGTAGCATATTGTGTAGAGTATTCTCTTTCTCTATGTCTATGTTAGGAATGTAACCATAAACTAAATCAAGTAAGAAGTTTACTTTTCTTCTTCCATACTCTTTGTTCTTTACTCTTTCATACTCGCATACTCTCTCTACTATACTCACACTCTTATTCTACTTGATCCATTCACTCTCTTTTTGTTTCTAAATTTCCATGGTATCAGAGCCATTCTATTCCTAGTTACAAACACTCTACTCATCATCATCTTCCGCTCATACTTCCATCTTCATTTTCATCTTAACCTCAAAAATCAGTTTCTTTTATCCGTTGGGTAATACTATTGACTAGCGGACAAAAAAACATGGAAGGTGATTGTTCCAGTTACTCTCAAAGGGGAGAACTATTTGTTATGGGCACGGACCACAAAGACTGCACTATGCGGCCGAGGGCTTTGGACCCATATTACCACGAAGGAGGCTCCCAAGGAAGAGGCTACCAAGGACGGCAAAGAAGCGGTCACAAGCGGCGAAGACAAATGGTTCCAAGAGGACCAAAGTGTGCTTGCCATCATCCAAAACTCTCTTGATGCTCCAATACTCGAAGCCTACTCTTAGTGCGAGACGGCTAAAGACTTATGGGACACATTGCAAAATGTGTTCGGTAACACCACCAACTTAAACCGAGTCTTCGAGATCAAGAGAGCCATCAGCAACCTAAGCCAAGAGGACATGGAGTTCACCAAACACTTTGGGAAGTTTCGGTCCCTTTGGGCTGAGCTTGAGATGCTTAGGCCGGCAACACTTGACCCGGCCATCTTGAACGAGAGGCGTGAGCAAGACAAGGTGTTTGGCCTCCTTCTTACACTGAATCCGTCCTACAATGATCTCATCAAACACATCTTGAGGTCAGACAAGCTTCCTAGCATAGGATGTGTGTAGCCAGATTCAAAAGGAGCATGGGTCAATGGGACTATTTGGTAGCAAGGGGGAGCTTGTTACCGCAAACAAGGCTGACGTAGCGACCGCAAACAAGGGTTACTATCGAGGTGAAGACAAGAATCCACCAGTGTGCCATCACTGCAAAAAGCCAGGCCATGTCAAGAATCAGTGTTGGATCCTTCACCCACATCTCCGAGTCAACAGGCCGATGAACAACCGTGGTGCACCAAGAGCCCATCAAGCAACCACGGAGCCGCCGAGTGCTGAACCAAACCAGCGAGTCTCGGATGCAAACGGAACTGCCCTGGCAGCCAACTCTGACTTAGTAAGGAAGTCTGATCTCGACGCTCTCATTAAGGCACTCAAAGAAAACTCTGGTTACTCTTATCTTGCTTTAAATCAAATTAAACCGCTTATAGTTGATTTCAGAGCCTCGCATCATCTGATTAGTGACTCTAGGCTAATTAGTGAAATTAAACCGGCCAATGGGATTGTGATTATAGCTAATGGTGATAGAGTACCAGTAAAAGGAATTGGTAACTTAAAGCTTTTTGATAAAACAACTCAAGCGTTTTATATGTCTAGCTTTACATCTAACTTACTCTCGGTTAAGCGAGCCACTACCTGTAATGACCCTCACCAAGAGTAGAAATCTCAAAATAAAAGATCAAGGAAATGGCCTGGGAAAGACCTAAGAAAGAAAAGGAAGGAGAATAAAGAAGAATGACCCAAAGAAGTCCGACGAAAAATCTCTAAGTTGGAGTATGGCCGAGCCAAGACGGAGTGACCGGGAGTATGGCCAAGACCGTAAACTTGGTCGAGAACCTGCGAAAATGGTCGAGAACCTGCGAAAATGGTCGAGAACCTGCGAAGATGGTCGAGTACCTGCGAGAATGGTTGAGTACCTGCGAGAATGGTCGAGTACCTGCGAGAATGGTCGAGAACCTGCGAGAAAGTGGTCGAGGATCGAAGAATTTGCTGAGGACCCGAGAAATTGTCGAGACGTATTGTCGAGGCGTACTGTCCGAACTGCCCAAGAGATTGCCGAGTGTTGCCGGGTGGAATGTCCGAGCGATCGAGAGAGAGAGCTATCGACGATGGTCGAGCGGTACCAAGAATTATGGTCGAGCGGTACCGAGAAATCTGAGAAATGCCAGAGGAGTTGTTGATGGTGCCTGACGAAGGATCCAATATTTTTGGGAAAATTATGATTTCCTTAAAATATTGACCAATAAAAATTAAGGAAAGTGGGGAGACTAAAATAATCAAAGAAGAATTAGTGGAGGAATTAAAAATTCAAGGTGATTAAGAAGAGATAGTGGGAATTAGCTTAATCAAGGAGATTAAGGGGAGATGGCGGAATCCTATTGGCTAAATGCTAATCCTAAAGCACCATTAAGCAACATGCACTAATAGGAAGGATTACATGCACAAATGGGGGGATTTACATGCACTAATGGAAAGGAGAAAGTGGATTAAGTGGTGAGCTGCCATTGGTGGAGGATTTACATGCTCGACATGCAAGGGGTGAGGACGCCATTTGTCAAAACGCACTAAGGGAAGAAGGTTCCAAATTGTGCCTATAAATATGGGGTGATCGATTTCATTTGGGAGTTCAGCCCAAAATCCTCTCAAAACACTTAAGCTTTTCCGATAGAAAGAAAGAAGCAAAGAGAGGGAGTTGTCGAGAGAAAGATCAAGAGTGATCGAGAGGGAGACCGAAGGAGAAACGCTTGTCCTAAAAAGCGGAGTTGCTGTTGCGGTCGAAGAAAGATCGAGTGCGAGACGCATTTGCGGTCGAGAAAGGAACGGGTTGCGATCGACGGAGCGAGAAGCTGTTGACGCGAAGTAGGAACGGATTGTCTGATCGAGTGGTACTGTGAAGTCCGAGTATCATCGACGGTTGCGCAAGAGGTGAGTCTGAGATAGTGCATGTAGTGTAGTACATGTAGTTGCGGTTGAGTAGGTTGCATGCAGAATGATAGGATTCATGCTAGAATCATTATGCAAAAATGAGCTAGTTGCATGCTAAATAATTGGGACTCACTTAATAACTGGTTAAAAGGAGAACTTGGATGCATTTAAGTAATTTGGACTTACTTAAAATTTGGACAAGGGATTGCATGCATGATCGAACCTAGCATAATTTATGAGTAAATTTTCATGCTTAGAAACGGTTCCTTGCATGGTAGAAATGGGATTAATATTTTGCATTTTTATGGCATAATATTGAATAAGTGAGTTCCATGCTAAAAATAACCCCAAGGATTTAAAGAATTAAATCAAATTGGTTTTGCATGCGTAAGTGGGATTTAGAGATATAAACGGTTAAATCTTATTTTGGTTGCATGCATATTAGGACTTGTTGCATTTATTTTGCTTAAGTCAATTATATTGTTTACATGCATGTAGAATAATCTTAAGTTGCTTGATTTATTTTCTTGCTCCTTGTTGATTATTCCATGTTGGTTTTTCTTGCTTGATTGCTTGCAGGCGTATACAATAATCCTAAGTTGCTTGATTTACTATCTCGCTTCTTGTGTGATTATTGCATGTTTTATTCTTGCTCGATTTCTTGCATGCGTGCTTGATTAATCGTTGCTTGAATTGTGGTGGTTTTTTATTTGGGCTAGTCTCTTGAATGTGTTTCTTGAGTCTTAGCTAGTGTAGTGTGTCGATAATTCTGGTTCCATAAGCGTTTGTCACGCGTGAGTTCCCGACGACAACTCACGCGGGGACACTGTTACGGCTGGCTAGCTACCAGCGTAACCGCTACATGACGATGTAGCTAAAGGTGGGTTCATGCCGGAGAACTTTGTGGTCTCGGCATGGGAAGGATTGGAACGGAACAGATTATCGAAGGGCCCTAGGTGTAAAGAGTCTAGAGTATTCAAGTGTCCCTTTTTTATGTCTAGTCGTCTTTGCATGTTGCGTGTTGTGAGGTGAAAAAAGGGTCTAGGATATTTCAAGCGATCCTTGTTGTATTCTAGGCGTCTTATTTGGTTGTGCGGTCAAGGAGTTTAGGGTAGTTCAAGTATTCCTTGTTTATCCTAGTTGTCCTTGCGAGTTACGTATAGGCGAAGTGTCTAAAGTGAGCTTTAGTCGTCCTATGTTGTGTGTCGAGTCGAGTCACGTTGATCTAACCTCTCTTGTGTGATTGTGGTTTTATTTGCTTCCGCTATTGCTTTCGGCTGTGTTGCTTTGATTACTTGCTTGTTTTCTTTGCTTGCCGGGGTAGTCGGGTTGGGGAAGTAGAATCCTGTTTAGGATAAAGGGGTACCCAGACTCACAGAGAAATCTTAGATTACTCATGTCTCAGTTGTTGTGGTTTTGTAGGGAAGCCTAAGTGAGTCTAGAGCCGGAGCAAACGTAGGGTACCGGATAGGGTTTTCTTGTGTTTCTTGTAAAACCCTATATTTTCTTAAACGAATTAGTGAATAATTTTCCGACTATCTTTATATATTGCTTTAATGATTTGTTTACGATAAACTATTTTATTGAAGTAACATATATTCGATTTTCAGAAAAGCATGGCAAGTTGCAAATGATACTCGGCCTTGTCCGGACTAACACAACGCACCAGGCCGCGAGGGTTGCAAAGCCTAAGTAACCTCGGTTGCGGGTGAGACTGTGCTAGGGAGGACCGGTCGGGAAGTCTGCAGCTTCCGTCCCTCGGCCGGATCACCTTGGTGTAGTTTCGCAAGTGGCGTCCTGTGGCTGTCCGACGGCCTTCACGGTCATAGGACGGTTCGTGGGCGTTACAACGGTGGTATTAGAGTGGTGTTTTCGAACCCGCGAGCACTTGTGCATTTCAATGTTTTATCGAGTTATGTGTCACAAGAGCATGAAATTTTATCCGGTCGTTTGCTTGTCTAGTCTAAGTGGAACCTTAGAATGAATTAAGCATCTAACCTTGTTTCTTGTGGGTTTTAGATGTATTCAGGTGATTCAGGTTTCGGGGATGGTTCAGGGGATGAGGGGCCGAGACATGAGGATTGTGGACATCACAACGGGTATTTGTCAACAGAATCAGAAAGTGGCCGAGAGCCGAGTGATTCACATGACTGGGATGAGGACGGGGTGTTCGACGCGGACGACACCAACTGGTCGATTGAGACCGATCCGTCCGAGTGTCTAGATGAAACGGAGGAGGAAGTTGATCGAGATGATCGAACTATTGTGTTGGAGATTGGAGAACGAAGTCGTCTACAAGTTCGAATGGACGCACAAGGAAAGTTTGAGACGATGCAAGTTGGGGAACACGGAGAGGCGGAGGTAGAACTTGCCGAAAGATTACAGAAGCTACTGTTGGATCTTGTGGAGGATCAGTCCGATGATGTTAGTCCCGAGGATCATTTGAGGGAGTACCCGGAGACAGTGGAGAAGATTCTAAACTTCCTGACGGACGTGTACGAGCCGGAGGGAGGAGGCAATGCTAGTGGTGCGGGAGTTGTGTCTGAGGCCGGAGACATTAGCGAAGAGCGAGTAAACAAGGGTGACGGGGAAGTCATTGTACCGGAAGTCTATGGCGAGGAGCATCCGCTTGATGGAGATTCTAAGACCGCTAAGACCAAGAAGCCGACCAGGGAAGTAGAGGTGATTGATCTTGTGTCGAGTGACGATGAAGGAATTCTGACTTTTATAGTGGAACCAATGAAAGACCAGGAGACGGAGACTAGTGCGGAGCTGAGGGAGAATGTGAGACAATGGGCTAGTTCAAGCCAAGTCATGAGAGAACAAGGAGAATCAAGTCAAGCTGTAAGAGACCGAGAGGAACCGAATCTCTTAATGCCAAACCAAGTTGTGCCGGACCAAGGAGAGCCAATTCAGATTGTGCTAAGGCGCAACAGTCCCATTAGAGCTGTACCATTGCAGATGGTCTTGTCGGGACAAGAGGAAGAGCAAGAGGAAGAACCGATGGACGCGGATTCGGAAAAGCTCGCTAAGATGCATGAGTTAAGGAGGCAAAACCGAGAGCAACTAAGGTTGGAGATTGGAGAAGGTAGTTCGAGTTTGAAAAGGTCGAGAGAGTACTACCAAGAGTTGCATGCGAAAGGGGAGTTAGAGGTGAACTCCATAACCTTCCAACCGAGAGGCAGGCTGAGAGTGCTAGCCACTGCCAGGAAGAGGGTGGTTTATCAAAATAAAGTTCACATGAGGAACACGCTCTATTGCGAGTTGTGTGAAGGCATCGGGCATTGGACGAGAAACTGTTGGAGGCCGGCGTTAAGACTCATGTGTGACCCGACGAACGAGGACTGTGAATGGTGCGGAGAACGAGGGCACTTTGCCTATCGCTGCCCAAACCCGAACCGCATGAGATATTGGAGGCGGTGTGAGGCGTGTGGAGAACCAGGGCATCCGAACAATCATTGTTGGAGGACAAGACCTCAACATTTTCCGGACCTGGAGGATATGGTATGCACCGTGTGTGGTGGAAGAGGACACTATGTCCATGAATGTCCGTACCGGATGGTACGAGAGAGAATGAGCCCGAACAATCGAAGGGAAGGGACGGGAGAGAACCCGTTAGGCCGAATCGACAGAGTTGAAGTAAGCCCGACAAACCAAGCTGGAACCTTGATGTCTGCTGCCTCTACCTCAACCGAGTCTCCCGCCGAACCGCCACCTGATGAGCCACCTAGGGAGTGGGTGTGCACGTGCGAAGCGTGTACTAGGCTCAGGAACCAGTAGAACTGTGGGAGTAAGGGAAGTTCTTTTGGGGTTTTGTGTAAGGGTTGGATAATTTTATTTTTGTGTTTCTAGACCTAACCTTGTTGTGTTGTCTAGGATCCGAACCCTTAGTATTATCGGCTAGGTTGGTGTAGAACTTGTGTAGCTTTTTTAATCGGTTTGTAAAAAGTACCTTATGTTCTCTAGCCGTGGTTGTGGTGTTTGTTGCTATCTAACTCTTTGCTAATCATTGCTTGCTTTATTACTTGCTTTGATTGTTGCTTGAGTTTTATAGGTTTGCATAGTTAATACATTGCATAAATTGTTTGCATGATTAACTTGCACGCAATCGATGAGGACTCACGTAAGACACCACTAAGAACGATTAGACAAAAGAGAAGACGTCCAAGGGAGTCCAAGAGAAAAAAAAAAAAATTCAGCTGAGGTAGAGCGATCAGTTTGGGATGATGACTTAAGGGATGGAGAAGAAAATAATGAGGAAGGTTGAGGCGAACGTAAAGGAATCGGGGAAAGAAAAGAGTAGTGCAGATCAAATGACAATGGCGAAATTAAAGGTCAAAATGAATATGACCAAGAATGTGCAAGAAATTAGTGCATAGTCCAAGGAATAGGACAAAGAAGATGCAAGAAGATAATACGTGAAAGAAAAAATAGTCTATGAATAGACAAAGAGAGTGCAAGAAAATAATGAGCGGCAAAAGAAGCAGCATTTCTATGCTAAGGGGCAAGATATGGGCAAGGTTATTAAACCAAATTGCAAAGTACGGGTATCGAAGAAGAGAAGTTTGAAATGGAGTTCAAAGTAACCGGGGAGAAGTTATACGGAGTTAAAGGCATTGGAGAAATTAAGAATCCAAAGGAGCGTGAAGCTAAAAGCGTTGGAGAAGTTAAATCCTAATGAGTGTGGAGTTAAAATATTGAGAGGAAGTAGATTGTTGTCAAAGAGACTGGAGGAGCCAGAGGAGTAAAGCATTGACTAATAAGTCAAGAGGAGTACGAGGTTGTACGTGAAGTTATCGAGACGTTGGAGAACTAAACTATGATTTGGAGGAGAAAAGAAAAGAGTCAGGAACAAGCTGAAGAAAGAGAAGCATTGAATAAAGGAGTTAAGTATTGAGCAAGCCATGGTGCAACAAGGCAGAAGCCATACTGATAGAAAAACATCCGGAATAAGAGGAGCCAAGTGAATGCTGGAGATGAAGAAGCTTACCGAAAAGCATCAGCAAAAGGTGTTTGAGTGTTTAAGTGAAACGGTGGTGGTAAACACAAAGCAATGGCATCTATGTCAAGAAGTATTGACATTCCCCAAAAAGAAGGAGTAGGCGTGAGAATTCGGGGACGAATTCTTATAAGGGGGGGAGAATGTAATGACCCTCACCAAGAGTAGAAATCTCAAAATAAAAGATTAAGGAAATGGCCTGGGAAAGACCTAAGAAAGAAAAGGAAGGAGAATAAAGAAGAATGACCCAAAGAAGTCCGACGAAAAATCTCTAAGTTGGAGTATGGCCGAGCCAAGACGGATTGACCGGGAGTATGGCCAAGACCCTAAAATTGGTCGAGAACCTGCGAAAATGGTCGAGAACCTGCAAAAATGGTCGAGAACCTGCGAACATGGTCGAGTACCTGCGAGAATGATCGAGTACCTGCGAGAATGGTCGAGTACCTGCGAGAATGGTCGAGAACCTGCGAGAAAGTGGTCGAGGATCGAAGAATTTGCTGAGGACCCGAGAAATTGTCGAGACGTATTGCCGAGGTGTACTGTCTGAACTGCCCAAGAGATTGCCGAGTGTTGCCGGGCGGAATGTCCGAGCGATCGAGAGAGAGAGCTATCGACGATGGTCGAGAGTCGTCGACAGCGACCGAGAATTATGGTCGAACGGTACCGAGAAATCCGAGAAATGCCAGAGGAGTTGTTGATGGTGCCGGACGAAGGATCCAATAATTTTTGGGAAAATTATTATTTCCTTAAAATATTGACCAATAAAAATTAAGGAAAGTGGGGAGACTAAAATAATCAAAGAAGAATTAGTGGAGGAATTAAAAATTCAAGGTGATTAAGAAGAGATAGTGGGGAATTCGCTTAATCAAGGAGATTAAGGGGAGATGACGGAATCCTATTGGCTAAAAGCTAATCCTAAAGCACCATTAAGCAACATGCACTAATAGGAAGGATTACATGCACTAATGGGGGGATTTACAAGCACTAATGGAAAGGAGAAAGTGGATTAAGTGGTGAGCTGCCATTGGTGGAGGAGCTACATGCTCGACATGCAAGGGGTGAGGACGCCATTTGTCAAAACGCAATAAGGGAAGAAGGTTCCAAATTGTGCCTATAAATATGGGGTGATCGATTTCATTTGGGAGTTTAGTCCAAAATTCTCTCAAAACACTGAAGCTTTTCCGAGAGAAAGAAATAAGCAAAGAGAGGGAGTTGTCGAGAGAAATATCAAGAGTGATCGAGAGGGAGACCGAAGGAGAAACGCTTGTCCCAAAAAGCGGAGTTGCTGTTGCGGTCGAAAAAAGATCGAGTGCGAGACGCATTTGCGGTCGAGAAAGGAACAGGTTGCGATCGACGGAGCGAGAAGCTGTTGACGCGAAGTAGGAGCGGATTGTCTGATCGAGTTGTGCTGTGAAGTCCGAGTATCATCGACGGTTGCGCAAGAGGTGAGTCTGAGGTAGTGCATGTAGTGTAGTACATGTAGTTGCGGTTGAGTAGGTTGCATGCAAACATGATAGGATTCATGCTATAATCATTATACGAAAATGAGCTAGTTGCATGCTAAATAATTGGGACTCACTTAATAACTGGTTAAAAGGAGAACTTGGATGCATTTAAGTAATTTGGACAAGGGATTGCATGCATGATCGAACCTAGCATAATTTATGAGTAAATTTTCATGCTTAGAAACGGTTCCTTGCATGGTAGAAATGGGATTAATATTTTGCATTTTTATGGCATAATATTAAATAAGTGAGTTGCATGCTAAGAATAACCCCAAGGATTTAAAGAATTAAATCAAATTGGTTTTGCATGCGAAAGTGGGATTTAAAGATTTAAACGGTTAAATCTTATTTTGGTTGCATGCATATTAGGACTTGTTGCATTTATTTTTCTTAAGTCAATTATATTGTTTACATGCATGTAGAATAATCTTAAGTTGCTTGATTTATTTTCTTGCTCCTTGTTGATTATTCCATGTTGGTTTTTCTTGCTTGATTGCTTGCATGCGTATACAATAATCCTAAGTTGCTTGATTTACTATCTTGCTTCTTGTGTGATTATTGCATGTTTTATTTTTGCTCGATTTCTTGCATGCGTGCTTGATTAATCGTTGCTTGAATTGTGGTGGTGTTTTATTCGAGCTAGTCTCTTGAATGTGTTTCTTGAGTCTTAGCTAGTGTAGTGTGTCGATAATTCTGGTTCCATAAGTGTTTGTCACGCGTGAGTTCCCGACGACCACTCACGCGGGGACACTGTTACGGCTGGCTAGCTACCAGCGTAACCGCTACATGACGATGTAGCTAAAGGTGGGTTCATGCCGGAGAACTTTGTGGTCTCGGCATGGGAAGGATTGGAACGGAACAGATTATCGAAGGGCCCTAGGTGTAAAGAGTCTAGAGTATTCAAGTGTCCCTTGTTTATGTCTAGTCGTCTTTGCATGTTGCGTGTTGTGAGGTGAAAAAAGGGTCTAGGATATTTCAAGCGGTCCTTGTTGTATTCTAGGCGTCTTATTTGGTTGTGCGGTCAAGGAATTTAGGGTAATTCAAGTATTCCTTGTTTATCCTAGATGTCCTTGCGAGTTGCGTATAGGCGAAGTGTCTAAAGTGAGCTTTAGTCGTCCTATGTTGTGTGTAGAGAGTTAGAGCGGCGAGTCGAGTCACGTTGATCTAACCTCTCTTGTGTGATTGTGGTTTTATTTGCTTCCACTATTGCTTTTGGCTGTGTTGCTTTGATTACTTGCTTGTTTTCTTTGCTTGCCGGGGTAGTCGGGTTGGGGAAGTAGAATCCTGTTTAGGATAAAGGGGTACCAAGACTCACTGAGTAATCTTAGATTACTCATGTCTCAGTTGTTGTGGTTTTGCAGGGAAGCCTAAGTGAGTCTAGAGCCGGAGCAAACTTAGGGTACCGGATAGGGTTTTCTTGTGTTTCTTGTAAAACCCTATATTTTCTTAAACGAATAAGTGTATAATTTTCCGACTATCTTTATATATTGCTTTAATGATTTGTTTGCGATAAACTATTTTATTAAAGTAATATATATTCGGTTTTCAGGAAAGCATGGCAAGTTGCAAATGATACTCGGCCTTGTCCTGGCTAACACAACGCACCAGGCCGCGAGGGTTGCAAAGCCTATGTAACCTCGGTTGCGGGTGAGACTGTGCTAGGGAGGACCGGTCTTGAAGTCTGCAGCTTCCGTCCCTCGGTCGGATCACCTTGGTGCAGTTTCGCAAGTGGCGTCCCATGGCTGTCCGACGGCCTTCGTGGTTATAGGACGGTTCGGGGGCATTACACTACTGATCTAAATTGTTATGCTATCTTCGGTCCTAACAATGTGCATTTTCAGGATATTGAGACCAGTCAAGTTCTTGAACAAGGAAATTCCAAGGGTGACTTATATGTTCTTGAAGACTTAGATCTATCTTCCTCTAATGCTTCTTGTTTTAGTTCAATTTCCATTAATGCAAACAATGCTACTTGGCATACTCGATTGGGACACCCTCACTCTCGTGCCTTAGAGATTATTTTTCCAAGTATTTCTTTTAAAAACAATGAATGTGAGGCTTGTATTCTTGGTAAACATTACAAAACTGTTTTTCCAAAGTCTTTAACTATTTATGAGAATTGTTTTGACTTGGTTCATTCTGATGTGTGGACTTCACCTTGCTTGTCTAGAGAAAATCAAAAGTATTTTGTCACTTTTATTGATGAAAAGTCTAAATACACTTGGTTAACTCTCTTACCTACTAAAGATAGGGTTCTTGAGGCATTTATTAGTTTTCAAAACTATGTGACTAACCATTATAGTGCTAAGATTAAGATCTTAAGGTCGGACAATGGTGGGGAGTATACTAGTCATGCCTTCAAACAACACTTGGCCAACCATGGAATCATTCACCAAACCAGCTGTCCCTATACCCCACAACCAAATGGTGTGGTAAAACGCAAGAACAGGCACCTTATGGAAGTTGCTCGGTCCATGATGTTTCATACCAATGTTCCTAGGAGATTTTGGGGAGACGCAGTCCTGCTGCTTGCTATCTTATTAACCGCATCCCCACCAAGATTCTTCAAGATGTCTCTCCGTTTGAGGTATTAAACAAAGTAAAACCTATATTTGATCACTTACGTGTATTTGGGTGCACATGTTTTGTCTTCAGACCAGGTGAATTACGCGACAAACTTGAGGCCAAAAGTACCAAAGCAATGTTCATCGGCTATTCGACCACTCAAAAGGGCTATAAGTGCTATGATCATGAAGCCAAACGGGTCCTAGTCTCTCGGGATGTGAAGTTCGTGGAGACTCAAGGCTACTACAGCAAGAAAAAATGGGACAACCTGAGAGATCTATCAAACTCCCCATCCGATCGGGCAACGAACCTACGGATCATCCTCTAGCATCTTGGAGTCACAAACGATCGGGACGCCCCTACTCCTCCTGATTCAAACACACCACGAGAGCCAGAGCCACCTATAGAGAGCAGCCTCAGCGAGTCTAACAACCAACACACTACGATGGCGCCACTACATCAAGATGAAACTCACTCGGACACCCTTGTGAATGCGGATCACCCGGACACGGCCAGTGAACAACAAGACAATGCTGATGTCGATGATGACCCTGAGGAGACTAAGGAGATCATCCCCTTGAGAAGAAGCCAAAGACTTAAGTTTCTACCATCTAACTGGACGAACACGCGGGTATACTACAACAATGTTGCCGTAGCTCACCCAATTCAGGTGGTGTGCACGTTGGCCCACTTACCATTGGAACACCAAGTCTTTCTCACCCAAGTCGATAGCCACTGGATTCCCAATACCTATGATGAAGCTAAAGAGCACAAGGTGTGGAGAGATGCAGTCCAAGATAAAAGAGCGGCCATGGAGAAGAATCACACATGGGATGAGGCGGATCTGCCTAAAGGAAAGAAGGCCGTTACATCAAAATGGATATTCACGATCAAATATCGTAGTGACGGGGAGATTGAACGGTATAAGGCACGGCTTGTGGCGAGAGGCTTCACGCACACGTACGGGGAGGACTACAAGGACATGTTTGCTCCGGTCGCCAAGCTTCATACGGTGCGTGTAGTTCTCTCCTTAGCGGTCAACTTGAAATGGGAGCTATGGCAGATGGACGTTAAGAATGCGTTTCTACAGGGCGAATTGGAGGACGAAGTCTACATGAGGCCACCACCTGGCCTAGAAGACACGGTTAGCCCGGGCAAGGTGTTCAACTCAACAAAGCGATTTATGGGCTGAAGCAATCACCAAGGGCGTGGTACCACAAGTTGATCTCAACCTTGACCAAGCGTGGATTCACACGATCCGAAACTGACCACACTCTTTTCACTTACCCAAGTGACCAAGGTATCAT
The DNA here is from genome assembly GCA_023657505.1 of Camelina hispida. NCBI lineage: Eukaryota > Viridiplantae > Streptophyta > Magnoliopsida > Brassicales > Brassicaceae > Camelina > Camelina hispida. Next base: position 26,565,011 of record CP094637.1, read on the forward strand.
TGTCATTCTTGTATATGTTGATGACATCATCATATCCGGGAATGACACGGTAGGAATTCAAGAAACTAAGACTTATTTAAAATCAGTTTTTGATATTAAGGACCTTGGTGAATTGAAATATTTCTTAGGAATAGAAGTGTGTCGCTCGGAAGAGGGCTTGTTTTTATCTCAAAGAAAATATGCTCTTGACCTCTTAAATGAAGTAGGAAAGCTAGGATCAAGGCTAGTCGTCACACCATTGGAAGAGAACTACAAGGTTTGCCGTGAGGGGGAGGCCGAGGACCAACCGTTGAAGAATGTGACATAATATAGGAGTTTGGTGGGTAAGCTAATCTACCTAACTATTACTAGACCGAACATTTGCTTTGCTGTGAACCAGGCTAGTCAACACATGCAAGCTCCGAAGGTGCACCATTGGAACATAGTCAACCGGATTCTCAAATACATTAAAGGATGCCGGGCCAAGGAATATGGATGGGATGCAACAACAACACGGAGCTCGTGGGATATTGTGATGCGGACTATGCTGGAGACAAAGGAGACCGGAGATCAACAAGCGGCTACTGTACCTTTCTTGGAGGCAACCTAGTCACATGGAAGAGCCAGAAGCAGAAAGTGGTGTCCCTTTCAAGCGCCGAGTCCGAGTATAGAGCGATGCGGAAGCTGACTACTGAGTTGATGTGGCTCAAGAACCTACTTAAAGACCTTGGAGTAGACATTACGAAGCCTATCACGATGCATTGTGATAATGAGGCCGCTATTCACATTGCGACTAACTCGGTGTTCCACGAGAGGACAAAGCATATAGAAGTCGACTGTCACAAAGTCCGAGAACAAATTCAACTAGGAGTAACCCTTCCTTGCCACACCGAGAGCTCCGAGCAACTAGCTGATGTTTTCACCAAGGCAGCTAGCCCCCAAGTGTGTGAGTACATACACTCAAAGCTTGGGCTCATGGACCTCACCAAACCTTGAGATCCTACACTCTTTTTCCCTTATGTATAGTTTTTCCCAAGAGGTTTTCTATGCTAAGGTTTTTAATGAGGTAGGTGATCAATGGTTCAAGCTTATGTCTTGGGGTCCAAGGACTAAGATCACCATGACCCTACAGTCACCGTCCATACAACCTCCACCTGGCCGTCCCTAACCACCTCGTGTAGAAGCCCACTCGAAGCCTCACAAGACTAATGTGAGACTTTACCAATGTCTCTAGATCCTTCTCATATGACCGGTTGAGAATTGTAGCAAGTGGGAAAGGAGAAGTCAACTTAAAGTCACATGTTATGTTAAGAGTCCTAGATGTCACTTTCACTATGTAAATCGTGTAGCATATTGTGTAGAATATTCTCTTTCTCTATGTCTATATTAGGAATGTAACCATAAACTAAATCAAGTAAGAAGTTTACTTTTCTTCTTCCATACTCTTTGTTCTTTACTCTTTCATACTCGCATACTCTCTCTACTATACTCATACTCTTATTCTACTCGATCCATTCACTCTCTTTTTGTTTCTAAACTTACAGAAACAATCAAGCCTATGCATCTCTAGACTTGTTCTCACAAAGTAAAGAATCTACACAAGCAGGCATTAAGCAATACATCTCAAACCAAACAAGACCTCTAATCTCTTAGCAAGCCTAATGGTAAGCTCTAGATCTAGCCTTATCTATGCTAATTAAACATTGGTGTGATGCTAAGATGCTTGAGATCAAATCCTACCCTCTCAGATATAGGATCAGCATTAAGAACATCTAGCCTAGAAGAGATCTACAACAATCAAGCTTGACCAAAGCAAATAAACCACAAGATCAATCCAGCCTAACCCATCCTAAAGATCCTAGAGAATTACTCACAAGAACAAATGATGAACAAAGTCAAAAACCCAGAAAATATTGAAACTTGCATTATTAGAAAGATAAAACAGAGATCTACAATATTGGTGAAGAAATGAAACTCGAAATCTTTATATCTTGAAAGTTATGAAACCAACAAAATACAAGAATCTAGTCTTTTCTCTCTTAAAACAAGTACAAAATCTAAGAAAGATAAAAGTGCAAAAGGAATAATTCCCAAAAGGATAAAAACTAGGTTTAGAGAATATCTAAAAAGCTGGACTCCTTTGGTGGCTGCAGGTACAAGGCTTTATATAGAAGAGGGAGTGGAAGCCCTAAAAATACTAAAAGACAAAATAGTCAACGGCTCGGTCAACTCGACCAGTGCTCGGTCGAGTGGTAGGTCGAGCTGGCTTCTCTCGTGCATTCTCCACTCGGTCGAGTCCTCCTCAGCACACGGTCGAGTGTCTGGTCGAGTGTGCGGTCGAGTTGGACTCTGGACCTTGGTTCTTCAGCCTTAACTCTCTTGCTTTCGCTTCATGATTGCTTCACTTCTCCTCAGCATTGCTTCCATGCTCCTTAAGCTCCAAAATCACCTGTTTATGCATGAAAAGATGCAAATGCAATGCAACTAAACTCTAATGCATGATTAGTCCTAAAGCTACACGATAATGGTGAAAATGGATAGCAAAAGATGCAAAAGATGTGAATATACTAAGGGAAAACATGGTAAAATATGTGAACATCGACACCCCCAAACTTAGTCTTTGCTATAGTAATTCCAATGTTCCAAACAATCAATAAACAAAGCATACAAACTAGGAAAACGAACATCAACTCGCTGGAAGGGAAGTGTCGACCGACACCACCAAAGTATCGTTCGAAAATGGCTCTTGGTGTCGACCGACACTACCTCACAGTGTCAATCGATGCCACTTCACTGGTGTCGATCGACCCTCCCTCTGCAACTGCAATCCGCTCGAAGCCGAGAGTCGAATCTTGCTCCCAAACTCCACCAAATCGTCCAATACTCAAAACCCAAGCCATATACCTCCGTAGGAACCTGTAGCAACCAATCCCAACAAGAAAAACACACACACACACACACACAGCAACAAACAAGAAAGAACAAGGAACCACAGGTTTAGATCAGTCCTGGTCATGCACTCACCTCTCTGTAGGAAGATTATGACCAACAGCAACAAATCCAACCTTCCTAACACGCTTCTAGCTCCTTTCTAGCTCCAAATCTCTCAAGAACAGCCAAGAATCTCACCAATCTCTTCCCAAAAGCTCAAGAACACTTTACTCTCTTTTGTTTTCTCAAAAAAGGCGAGACAACAATAAAACACGACATAGGTCGTTTCTCACTTTAATATCTCGGTTCAATGGTTTTCCTTAAACCAAACTGGTCCAAATCGATAATGAAATCTAATTGGTCGAACCAGAAATTAATGATGTCGATCGACACCACCCTACCCACCCCCAAAACGCAGAGTTTGGTTCACGGGTGTTACAATTCTCCCCCACCAACATAGATTCGTCCTCGAATCTCAAACAACCATCAGCCAAGGACTCCTGTGCAACCGTCTCCACAGCCTGCACTCTTCCAACTGATCTACGTAAAGTCACCTCTAGGCGATAGACTCATGGTCCAGGCATTATTTGCTCTCGACTTTTAAACTTTCCTTTACTCATAGGTCTAAGCCTTGAGTTTTTATTGGCTTCTCATCAGACCTAAGTCTGTATGCCATAATGTTGGCTCCTCATCGGGCCTAAGCCCGCATGCCATAATATATAAGGAAGTCCAATATTTGTCTCTCGGGTTGCCACCCTACAGCGCGCCCCTGGATCGTCATCCGAAGTCGATATACCAACCATACTTCCAAGCCACAAAGTCTCAGAATATGGTAGTACTAGGAGAACCAAAGTCCCCTAAGAGTCGCGAGCAAAGAATTTTAAACACGCTTGAGTCCTATTCCTATCCAGGTTTCCTTCCAGTGGCTCGGGTAGAACATCACAATGTCCTACCAACCACATATCCCCACTCTGGAATACCTCATGACCACACAAGGATCATATACATGCCACAAGGGACGCCACAAAGGCCAAACAAATGTCCTAAACAGGATCGCCACCCAGGCCAAACAAATTGTCCTAAACAGGACTGCCACCAAGGCCAAACAAATGTCCTAAACAGGATCGCCACAAAGGCCAAACAAATGTCCTCAATAGAACCACCACCAAGGCCACTCGTCTCGAAGGACCGTCACAAAGACAACTTGTCCCAAAGGACCACCACTAAGGTCACTCGTCCCGAAGGACCATCACAAAGACCACTTGCCCCGAAGGACCACCACTAAGGCCACTCGTCCCAAAGGACCGTCACAAAGACCACTTGTCCCGAAGGACCACCACTAAGGCCACTTGTCCCAAAGGACCGTCACAAAGACCATACATCCCAAAGGATCGCCTTAATAGGCCACACTGGCTAAACCGCCCGCAACAAAGGCCACACAATTGGCTAAACAGCCCACCACAAAGGCCACACAATTGGCTAAACATCCCGCCAAAAAAGGCCACAAATTGGCTAAACAGCCCGCCACAAAGGTCACACAATGTATCAAAAGACCGCCACACATAAGCACACTGACTCAAAAGTCCGCCACAAAGGCTACACGAGCCCCTCCAAGGCTCACCACCGCTAAAAATGGACAAATTCTAACTCCCACAAAACTTTCCCTTTTTAGACTTTCCACTTTTGGAAACTTTCCATTTTTAGAAACTTATATTTCTGGAAACTTTCCTTCAAACCGCTACAGTCCCAAAGGACTCTCATCAAAAAAATCTTCTTCTTCTGAAGTTCCTTGATCCTCCTCCCCAGAACCCCCACTGGTCTCGCCTCCAAAGTCATGTTAGGCTGAAGATCCCCAGGAATCTTAGCCAACAACCAATCATCCTCGCGGAGACACTTCCACAACATCGACACATGGAGCCTTGTGGAACGCACGCATAACCTAAAACAACTCCAGCCTATATGCTACATGTCCCACCGCTCAATCACTCTGAACGGACCCATATACCTCGGACTCCACTAAGTCTTTGTCAATGACCTGTTCAGATCCCGCAACATGGCTTTCTTGAGGTACACTCTATCTCCCACCTGAAACTCAACTTCTCTCCTCTTCTTATCAGCATAACTCCTCTTCCTAACATGGGCCTCCTTCATGTTCAGCTTGACAACTTGAATCTTCTCTGAGGTCTCCTGAAGAAAACTAGCACCATATATGCTCCTCTCCCCCACCTGAATCCAACATAACGGTGTACGACACGACTTCCCATACAAAGTCTCATAAGGAGCCATCCCAATACTCGCCTGATAACTTTTGTTGTAGGCAAACTCCGCCAAACACAGGTGATCCACCCAATGGCAACCCCAATCCAACACACTAATCCTCAGTAAATACTACAACGTCTGGATCGTCCTCTCTGACTGTCCATCTGTCTGTGGATGATAAGCTACACTCATATGCACCTTAGTGCCCATCTATGCCTAAAATGCCTTCCAGAACACCGAAGTGAACTTAGGATCCCTATCAGACACAATACTCGCTTGCACCCCATGAAATCTGACTATCTCCTTTACATACTTCTTAGCCAAGATTACTGCTCCATCTGATATGATCGTGGCAAGCAAGGAGCCAGAGGCTGCTGAGCAATCGGAGGTGGTGGGAAGGATCACTCGTTCAAGAGCTAAGGAGATGGCCAAGGAGGTTCATTCACTCATAGTTGACGGGTCATTCAACCTACCGAGGATCCAGGTCTTTAACATCTCCACCTTGAAGACTTCACCCGGTAATGATAACTAGATAAATTAGGTGTGAAGTTTGTACTCTTTTTCCCATAGCTGTGTTTTTTCCCACTGGGTTTTCTTGGCATGGTTTTTAATGAGGCAAATGGATCACTACGTCGAGTTACCTAGAAGTCATTGCCAATGGGAAATAATGTACAAGTCACCAGACTTCAGTATTGTGTCACCACACTTCAGACTTTAGTCACCAGACTTCAGAATTAAGTCACCAGACTTCAGTATTAAGTCGCCAGACTTCAGTACCTGATGTTTTGCTGTTTTTCTTGTTTTCCTTAAAACGTCTTGTTGTTTTATTTTGAACTTCTTGTTGTTTGGAGTGTCGAGCCTAGGGTTAATTATAAAGCCTTATAGCCACGCCTCCTTGTTCTTTAGCGAAGAATGATGTTGTAACACGAATTTTTGATCTTTCTTCCTCAATTTGATTTCTTGAATGCGTTCTTGAAATATGGGTTTCTAAGCACTTTGTGACATAGAATCTCTTCACTTGTTTCGTACCATACATCCACCTAAACATCTATCTCCATTAAACCATTGTTTTCCTCCTGCGAATTTCGCACATCATCACCCAAAACCACCCGTTCATCATCACCTTCCATCCACATCACCTATCACTCGGTTATCAGCCTTCATCAGAGTTCAATCCTAGGGGAAATCGTATCATGTGGTATCAGAGCCAACTCTGTGCCAAGGCTAAGCAATTCTAAAACCCTAATCTCGTTTTTTGTTGCTTAGAATTTCGTTTGTTTAGTTTTAGGGTTTGTTTTTTTTTTGATTCGTTTGTGTCTAGGTCGAATAGGGTTTGATTATTTCGAGTTTGTTAGCTATAGGGTTTGGTATTGTTCGATTTTCTTATAGTCTTGCTCGACATTAGGTCTGCAAGTCGTGTTTTCTTGTTTAAGATTCAGAGTCTTAGAGTTTATTTTCGTTTCTCATTCAAAGAACAAGTTACTGCGAGTTTCTTCTTTGATTTGCAGGTACAATGGAGCTATCTCCAGAAGCTATGGAAGCTTTGAATCAAGCCATGTCTAAGCAAATAGCAGAAGCAAACAAGTTAATGTCTACTCAGTTTCAGCAACAGATGGAGCAGCTCAGTAACAAGTTTGAGAAACAGTTCAAGGACATAGGTCACGCATCTAGTTCTTCAAAACATAGTTCTACAGAACCGCCTAGTCCTAATGAGGCCCTTCGTTTAGCTAAAGGAAAGGCTCACGCGGGAACCTCTTCCAAGCATACACGGGTCAGAACAGCTAAGTCACCTATTGGGGGAAGGGAGACTTGTTTCAATCAGAGGAAAAGCACTCAGGGTACAGAAAGAGAGCAACGCAGAACCGGCAGAGATCATATATGCCCACAACGAGCGGAACAGGTAGCTGGGCATCGAATATACATTGAATCAGATAGAGAGTATTCCGAAGAAGATGAAGTTTCGGATCATAGTCAAGAGACAATAAGGAGAAACCGAAATAGAGATCATGGTAGGGAGTATGATCCTTTGAGGCAGCAGCTGAAGCACCTTAAAATTCAGTATCCTTCTTTCCATGGAACCAATGATCCAGAAACTTATCTAGACTGGGAAAGGAAGATGGAATCCAACTTTCAGGTTCAAGGTACTTTTGAGTTGAACAAGGTGAAGATAGACATATCTGAGTTCAATGGCTATGCTTTGTTGTGGTGGGAGCAGTTGGGTCTTACTAGACATCGACAGAGAGAGCCTGCTATCACTACATGGGAACAGTTAGTCACGCAGATGAGAAAGATGTTTGTGCCTACACATTATCAGAGGGAGATTCTTAACAAGCTTAGGCGTCTCATTCAAGGCACTAAGTCTGTTAGAGACTACTATCAGGAGCTGGAAACACTTATGATCAGGGCTGATCTAAGGGAAAGTGAAGACATGGTTATGTCGAGGTTTCTTGGGGGTTTAAACAGAGAGATTCAAGACAAGGTAGAGTTGCAGGACTATGAGGATGTGAAAGAAATGGTACATAAGGCAGAGCTGATTGAATCGCAGATCAAGAGAAAGGGAGTAAGGTCTACATTCACGCCTAACATGTCCAAGCCGAGGGAGTTCAGTAAACCCGCCTTCACCAAGGACAGCAAACCCGTGACAACCACAGTCAGAGAGGAGGTTAAGATTGACTACAACCCCAAGAGTAGCACCTCTACAAGTCATATTAGGTGTTTCAAATGCCAAGGAATGGGGCATTATTCCAGAGACTGTCCAAACAGGAAGATGTTTCTTCTTCAAGAAGGAGGAGAGATTGTGCCAGTAGACAGTTCAGAGAGTGAATCAAAGTCTGAACTCGGTGAAGAAGGTGAACAAGCAGTCATGGGAGAGATTTTGGTAGCACGCAGAGCTTCAAGTGTTCAGGTTCACCCAGATGATAGAGGACAGCGTGAGAACCTATTTCACACACGGTGTATGGTTCAAGACAAGGTCTGCACCTTGATCGTTGGTGGTGGAAGCTGTACTAATGCAGCTAGTGAAGAGATGGTACAAAAGCTTAATCTCAAAACTACTTCACATCCAAGACCTTATCAGCTACAGTGGTTGAACAACAAGGGAGCTTTAACAGTCACACAGCAAGTGATGGTGAAACTAGCGATTGGGAAGTATGAGGATGAGCTGTTATGTGATGTGATTCCGATGAAATCAAGTCATATTCTGTTGGGAAGCCCATGGCAGTTCGACAGAAGAGTGTTTCAAGATGGCTACACCAACAAGCAGTCATTTGAGTTCAAAGGACACAAGGTCACTCTTCTACCACTTACACCCAGCGAAATCTACAAGGACCAGCTTCACATGAACCGCAAGGATACAGAGAAAGTGTCTCACAGCCTGTACATCAACCACAGCGAGTTCAACAATATATTTTATCCAGAGATGACCACATTCATGTTTGAGTATAAAGAAACACTCACTAGCACTAAGCCAGCAGAAGAGCTTCCACGCGAAATCATAGAGATTAAAGAGGAGTACAAGTATGAGTTTCCAAAAGAGATATCTCCAGGTTTGCCGCCACTATGTGGGATAAAGCATCAGATCGAATTGGTACCAGGTTCAGCTCTATCGAACAGACCAGCTTACAGAACCAATCCAGTAGAAACTAAAGAGCTTCAGAAGCAAGTAGAAGAGCTGATGAGCAAGGGACACATTAAAGAGAACCTCGGTCCAAGTGCAGGTAAGGATAATGTAGTCACAGATGCATTATACAGGAGGTACACTCTCATTTCTACTTTGTCTTCTAAACTAGTAGGACTTTATGAGACTGACCTCGATTTTGCTGAGAGCTATGGCAAATGCCATAAGTTTGCTTTTGAAAACTACTATAGGCAGGATGGATATCTGTTCTTTAAGGAGGTATTGTGCATACCAAGAGGATCCATGAGAGAGATGCTGATCAGAGAAGCTCACGGAGGTGGACTAGCTGGACATTTTGGGGTGTCAAAGACTCTACTTGGACTGCAAGAACACTTCTATTGGCCTCAAATGAAGAAAGACGTTGAGAAGGTTTGTTCTAGGTGCCATATATGCAAAATGGCGAAGGGTAAGGTACAGCCTCACGGCTTGTACACTCCTCTACCGAATCCTTCTCAACCTTGGACTTGTATTTCTATGCATTTTGTTCTTGGCTTACCTCGAACCAGAAATGGTAGAGATGCTATTTTTGTTTTGGTTGACAGGTTTAGCAAGATGGCTCACGTCATTAGAAGTCACAAGACGGGTGATGCTGTTATTGTAGCTAACTTTTTTTTCAGGGAGGTCATAAGGAGGATCAATGACAACGCATATCAGACTGATCTTCAAGGTAAGTATACCATATCATCAACAATCAATATTCCTGACTTGCTCTTTATTTATGCATATTCCGATTTGAGGACAAATCCTTTTGAAGAGGGGGAGGATGATATGATCGTGGCAAGCAAGGAGCCAGAGGCTGCGGAGCAAGCGGAGGTGGTTGGAAGGATCACTCGTTCAAGAACTAAGGAGATGGCCAAGGAGGTTCATTCACTCATCATTGACGGGTCATTCAACCTACCGAGGATCCAGGTCTTTAACATCTCCACCTTGAAGACTTCACCCGGTAATGATAACTATATAACTTAGGTGTGAAGTTTGTACTCTTTTTCCCATAGCTGAGTTTTGTCCCACTGGGTTTTCTTGGCATGGTTTTTGATGAGGCAAATGGATCACTACGTCAAGTTACCTAGAAGTCATTGCCAATGGGAAATAATGTACAAGTCACCAGACTTCAGTATTATGTCACCAGACTTCAGACTTTAGTCACCAGACTTCAGTATTGGGGGTGTTGATGTTCATATATTTTACTATGTTTTCCCTTGGTTTATTCACATCTTTTGCATATTTTTCTATCCATTTTCACCATTATTGTGTAGCTTTAGGACTAATCATGCATTAGAGTTTAGTTGCATTGCATTTGCATCTTTTCATGCATAAACAGGTGATTTTGGAGCTTAAGGAGCATGGAAGCAATGCTGAGGAGAAGTGAAGCAATCATGAAGGGAAAGCAAGGGAGTTAAGGCTGAAGAACCAAGGTCCGGAGTCCAGCTCGACCAAGCACTCGACCGTGTGGGAGATGGACTCGACCGAGTGGAGATTGCACGTGAGAAGCCAGCTCGACCCCTAGCTCGACCGAGCACTGGTCGAGTTGACCGAGCCGTTGACTACTTTGACTTTTTCTATTTTTAGGGCTTCCACCTTCCCCACTATATAAAGCCTTGTACCTGCAGCCACCAAAAGAGTCCAGCTTTTAGATATTCTCAAAACCTAGTTTTTACCTTTTTAGGATTTATTCCTTTTGCTTTTTCTTATTTTCTTTTTAGATTTTGTACTTGAAAAAGACTAAGTTCTTCAATATTGGGAGTTTCATAACTTTCTTAATATTGAGAATTTGAGTTTGATCCTTTTATCAATATTAAAGATCTCTGTTTTATCTTTCTAATAATGCAAGTTTCAATAATTTCTGGGTTTTTGACTTGTTTAATCATGTCTTGTTGTGAGTAGTCTTCCTAGGATCTTGAGGATGGTTAGGATGGACTGATCTTGTGGTTTGTGTGATTTGGTCAAGCTTGATTGTTGTAGATCTCTTCTAGGGTAGATGATCTTAATGCTTGTTCTATATCTGAGAGGGTAGAGTCTGATTTCAAGCTTCTTAGCATCACACCAATGTTTAGGAAGCATAGATAAGGCTAGATCTAGAGCTTACTATTAGGCTTGCTAAGAGATTAGGAGTCTTGTTTGGTTTGAGATGTATTGCTTAATGCCTGCTTGTGTAGATTCTTTACTGTGTGAGAACAAGTCTAGAAGATGCATAGGTTTGATTGGTTCTTGACCATGAGAGTGGGAGAAACTTGTATTAGATTCATATGTCTAGAGATTAGCTCATAGCTTGCTTGAGATTTGTTGACCAAGTTACATAGCCAAAATGATCAGTTCATCCCATGAATCCATCCTCAGGACCTTCTTTGTTTATTGATTTTAAAGTCTTAATCCTGTTGCTTGCTTGTTGTTTGATTTGGTTTAGCTTTACTCTGTTTTTATTGCATTGCTCTGTTTCTGCGTCTAGTCTAGCTCGACCACCCACTCGACCCACACTCGGTCGAGTGCTGCTCGAGTCAGTCCCTAGAATTTGTGTTTTATGATTTGTGAGTGTCCTGCTTCATTCCTGTTTCATTCTAGTTGCATACATTTAGCTTTCAGTTCATTACTTGTCTTGCATTAGTTCATCAGTAATAGTTTCTATTTCTGTTCTTGCACCATTACTGTTATAATCATTCTGTTTCATTTGCATTTAGTTCTTAGTTCTTGTAGTTTACTTTCTGCATTTTAAATTTTCATCTTAGGATTGTTAGTGACAAACAATCTTTACACTTGGCTTGACTTAGATTGATATTCACATCTTAATTGTTCACAGACACTCATTTAGGATTGACACCTCTTATACTGCAACTGCATAAGGGGAATTGAAACACCCATCCATCCATATCACACCTTTGCATACACTGCCACCTTCCATCTCACCCACCACAAATATTCTTGTTTCAATTTGGCACCGTTGCCCATTTGAGTGTGTTTTTGTGACATTTAGGATCCATATTAGTCTAAGATTAAGTTCTTTTATACACTTGTGAGGTTGCTGTGCTTGAATCTTCTGTTTCTGGGTTGAAGTTCCATTTCAGGTACCACTCGACCAGTCACTCGACCACCACTCGACTGAGTCGTGATCGAGCACTTGCTCGAGCCAGATGCCGGATCTCTTTTAACCTCAGTTTCCAGTCGACCTACACTCCTACTTGAGCCTGTGCTCAGTCGCTTGCCTTGCAAAAATCGTTTGTGTTTGTTGATGCACACAAGGTCTAAAGGAAAGGACCATCTTATTAAGCATATTGACAACATCAACAAGTTGACCAAGGGTTTGGGAGCTAAGCAAAGGAGAGTTGTTCAGCAACAAGAAGAGGTTCCAGTAGCTATGGATCATCAGGATCAGGTTCAGAGACCAAGAAACATTGGTGCTTGAGATGCACCCAACACTCACAACCAAAGAGCTGGCATTGTGCCACCAACAGTTGCCAACAACAACTTTGAGATCAAGAGTGGATTGATCTCAATGATTCAGGCAAATAAGTTTCATGGATTGCCTATGGAAGATCCACTAGATCATCTTGATGAGTTTGATAGAATATGTGGTCTTACCAAGATCAATGGAGTAAGTGAAGATGGTTTCAAGCTGAGGTTGTTCCCTTTCTCTCTTGGGGACAAGGCTCATTTATGGGAGAAGACTCTGCCCACTGGTGCTATCACTACTTGGGATCAATGTAAGAAGGCTTTCTTGGCCAAGTTTTTCTCCAATGTTAGGACTGCTAGATTGAGGAATGAAATATCTGGGTTTGCTCAAAGGAACAATGAGAGCTTTTGTGAAGCTTGGGAAAGATTCAAGGGCTACCAGACTCAATGTCCTCATCATGGTTTCAGTATGGAGTCATTGTTGAGCACACTGTATAGAGGAGTCCTTCCAAAGTTCAGAATGCTTCTTGATACAGCCTCCAATGGGAACTTCCTCAACAAGAATGTGGATGAAGGCTGGGAGTTAGTTGAGAATCTAGCTCAGTCTGATGGGAACTATAATGAGGATTATGATAGGACAATGAGGAGAAGTACAAGAAGGATCTGAAAATGGTGAATGAAAAGCTTGATAGGATCTTGCTCAGCCAGCAAAAGTCTATTCACTTTGTTAGTGAAGAGGAGCTTCCAGTTCAAGAAGGGGAGAATGAGTTTGCTGAGTTATGCTACATGCAAAACCAAGGTGGATTCAAGGGCTACAACCAAGGTGGTTTCAAGAACAACAACCTATCTTATAGGAGTACTGAAACATGTATATTTGTGTGGTGAATGGTGATGTTCATATATTTTACCATGTTTTCCCTTAGTTTATTCACATCTTTTGCATCTTTTTCTATCCATTTTTGCCACTTCTGTGTAGCTTTCGGATCAATCATGCATTAGAGTGTAGTTGCATTGCATTTGCATCTTTTCATGCATAAACAGGTGATTTTGGAGCTTAAGGAGCATGGAAGCAAAGGAGAAGAGATGTGAAGCAGTCATGAGGAGGAAACAAGGAAGTTAAGGCTGAAGAACCAAGATCCGGAGTCCAGCTCGACCAAGCACTCGACCGAGTGGAGTTGCACCAGGGAAGCCAGCTCGACCTATCACTCGACCGAGCACTGGTCGAGTTGACCGATCCGTTGACCACTTTGACTTTTCCTATTTTTAGGGCTTCCACCTTCCCCACTATAAAAACCCTTGTACTGCAGCCACCAAAAATATCTAGATTTTATTCCAGCTTTTGAGAAACCTAGTTTTTACCTTTTTAGGATTTATTCCTTTTGCTTTTTATTTTTTTCCTTTTGAGATTTGGTACTTGTTTAGAAAAACTCATAAGATTCTTCAATATAGTTGGTTGAATAACTTTCTTAATATTGAGAATATGAGTTTCATTCCTTCAGCAAAATTGTAGATCTTTGTTTTATCTTTCTAAATATGCAAGTTTCAATAATTTCTGGGTTTATGATTTGTTTGATCATGTCTTGTTGTGAGTAGTTATTTTAGGATTTTGAGGATGGGTTAGGATAGATTGATCTTGTGGTGTATCTGATTTGATCAAGCTTGATTGTTGTAGATCTCTTCTAGGCTAGATGTTCTTAATGCTGATTCTATATCTGAGAGGGTAGGATCTGATCTCAAGCTTTTTAGCATCACACCAATGTTTAAGAAGCATAGATAAGGCTAGATCTAGAGCTTACCATTAGGCTTGCTAAGAGATTAGAGGTCTTGTTTGGTTTGAGATGTATTGCTTAATGCCTGCTTGTGTAGATTCTTTTCATTGTGAGAGCAAGTCTAGGATTGGATAGGTTTGATTGTCTATTGACCATGAGAGTGGGAGAGACTTGTCTTAGATTAATATGTCTAAAGGTTAGCTCATAGCATTGCTTGAGATTTGTTGATCAAGTTAGATTACCACAATGATTAGTTTATCCCATGAATCCATCCTCAGGAACCTTCTTTGTTTATTGATTTTAAAGTCTCAATCTTGTTATTTGCTTGCTGTTTGATCTGTGTTTGCTTTACTCTGTTTTTATTGCATTGCTCTGTTTTCCCGGATTTGCCCAACTCGACCACCCACTCGACCTACACTCGGTCGAGTGCTGATCGAGCTGTTCCCCAGATTTCTTGTTTATGTTTTGAGTTTGGCTTGTTTCATTCCTGTTTCATTCCTGTTTCATTTCCATTGCATTCACTTAGCATCTAGTTCATTACTTATCTTGCATTAGTTCTATTCTAGTATTTACAGTTTCTGTTTCTGTTTTTAGATCATAATCATTCTGTTTTATTTGCATCTAGTCCATAGTTCTTGTAGTTAATTTTCTGCTTTCATCATTATCATTTTAGGATTGTTAGTGACAAACAATCATCACACTTGGCTTAACTTAGATTCATATGCATATCTTGATTGTTCACAAGCACTCAGACTGGATTGATACCTCTTATACTGCAACTGCATAAGGGGAATTGAAACACCCACCATCATTCCATATCATACACTTTCACACACATTCACCATTCACCACACAAATATACATGTTTCAGGCGCCGTTGCCTGTTTGAGTTAGTTTTTGTGACATTTAGGATCCATATTAGTCTAAGATTAAGTTCCTTTTTGCATTTGTGAAGTTTCTGCACTTGAATCTTGTGTTTGGGGTTGAAGTTCCATTTCAGGTACCACTCGACCAGTCACTCGACCACCACTCGACCGAGTGGAGATCGAGCAGTTGATCGAGCCAGACCCCGGATCTCTGTTCGCCTCTTTTTCCAGTTGCCCTACCTTCCTACTAGAGCCTGTGCTCAGTCGCTTGCTCGGGAAAAATCGTTTGTGAAAGTTGATGCACACAAGGTCCAAAGGAAAGGATAATCTTGTTAAGCATAGTGACAGCATCAACAAGTTGACCAAGGGTGTGGGATCAAAGAAAAGGAGAGTTGTTCAGCAACAACAGGAGGTTCCAGTAGCCATGGATCATCAGGATCAAGTTCAGAGACCAAGGAATATTGGTGCTGGAGATGCACCTAACACTCACAACCAAAGAGCTGGCATTGTGCCACCAACAGTTGCCAACAACAACTTTGAGATCAAGAGTGGATTAATCTCAATGATTCAAGCAAATAAGCTTCATGGATTGCCTATGGAGGACCCACTTGATCATCTTGATGAGTTTGACAGAATCTGTGGCCTCACAAAGATAAATGGAGTAAGTGAAGATGGTTTCAAACTGAGGTTGTTCCCTTTCTCTCTTGGGGACAAGGCTCATTTGTGAGAAAAGACTCTGCCTACTGGTGCTATCACTACTTGGGATCAGTGTAAGAAGGCTTTCCTGGCCAAATTCTTCTCCAATGCAAGGACAGCAAGGCTGAGGAATGAGATCTCTGGTTTTGCTCAAAGGTCCAATGAAAGCTTTTGTGAAGCTTGGGAGAGATTCAAGGGTTATCAAACACAGTGCCCTCATCATGGATTCAGTATGGAGTCTTTGTTGAGCACACTTTATAGAGGAGTCCTTCCAAAGTTTAGGATGCTTCTTGACACAGCTTCTAATGGCAACTTCCTCAACAAGAATGTGGAAGAAGGATGAGAATTAGTGGAGAATCTTGCTCAGTCATATGGTAATTATAATGAAGATTATGATAGGACCATAAGGAGTTCCTCAACTGATCAGGAGGACAAGTACAAGAAGGATTTGAAGATGGTCAATGAGAAACTTGACAAGATACTCCTCAGCCAGTCCAAGTCTGTTCACTTCATTAGTGAAGAAGAAGCTCCAGTTCAAGAGGGGGAGAATGAGTTTGCTGAGCTTTGCTATATGCAAAACCAAGGTGAATTCAAGGGCTACAATCAAGGTGGTTTCAAGAACAACAACCTATCTTATAGGAGCACCAATGTGGCTAATCCACAAGATCAAGTCTACCCTCCTCAACAGCCTCAACAGTCTCAAGGGTTTCAAAACTATATCCCCAAACAACAGCAGCAGGTGTTCCAGCCCCAGTTGTGTCCCCCACCAGGATTTCAGACTAACCAGGGCCAAGAACAAGACCTTAGAGCTATGCTACAGCAGCTGTTGATTGGTCAAACCCAAGGGAAGATTGAGGAGGCTAAGCAGTTTCTTGAACTGAACCAAAGGCTTACATCCCAGTACAATGACCTAAACATGAAGTTTGAAGGTCTTAACTCTCGAGTAAAGTATATGGAGAGCAACATAGCCTCTTCTTCAGCTTCAAAACCCAACCAACTCCCTGGAAAAGCTGTTCAAAATCCAAGGGAGTTCACAGCCAAAGCCATACTACTTCAAGAGGAAGAAGTCACTGAGGACAGTGAAGTCCAAGTTTGGGGGAACTCATCAGTTACTGAAGCCCCAAGTGACATCTGTGCAAGTAAACAGGAACTCGCAGGAGAACTCGACCAGGAGCTCGACCACACACTCGATCGAGTGCATGCTCGAGTGGTCGATCGAGCTGAAGACTCCGACGCTGTCAAGCCTGCTAAGTACATTCCTCCTGCTTATAAACCTCCACTACCATTCCCTGGGCGTTTCAAAGCACAGAAGATCAAGGAGTTAAGGGAAATAATTGAGAAAAAGGCATTGTTGGCTAGGCAACAAGAGGAAGAGAGGGTTTTGAAAGAAGAAGCCTTGGTTAAGAAAGAGGAACAAGTGTCAGCCATTCAAGAGATCATCATAGCTTACCAAGAAGAGGAGAGAGGACCTGCCTTGGAACAGTATGAGCCATATCCTCTCTACAAAATTTTTTTGCTTGATTTGTCTAGTAAGAGGGCTGAAGCTCAAGATGAGAAGGATCTTGAGAACCTTGGAGGAGTGATCATTCCAGTAAAGCTCAGTGATCCAGGACCTTTCTATCTACCCTGCACAATCAGCTATCTTCACTACAATCAATGTCTTTGTGATTTGGGAGCTTCAACAAGTGTCATGCCTTACTCCATAGCCCAAAAGCTTGGAAGAACTGATTTCAAATCTACCAATCTCCATGTGCTTCTAGCTGATGGGACAAATAGAGAGGTAGTTGGAAGGTTGGAGAATGTCCCACTGAAGATAGGGAAAGCAAGGATTCACACTGATTTTGTGGTGATAGAGATGGACAAGGAGCCTAAGGATCCAATCTTGTTAGGGAGGCCATTCTTAGCCACTGTTGGAGCAGTCATTGATGTAAAGGAAGGTCTTGTGACCTTGAACATTGCTGAGGATGTGGTCATGAAGTTCAACATATATAACCCAACCAACCTGCCTACCATTGATGATCAACCCTTCACCATCAAGGAGAAAGTTGATCATGAGGTGTTCAAGGATGAAGGAGACCCTAAAGCTGAGCCTCCACTTCAAGAGGATTCTGTTGAGAAGCTTAAGAGGTCAGTACAGGAGCTGACAAGTATGGTTGAGGATCTTCAAGTCAAGCTGAACAAGAGGTCTTTAAGGAGAACAAGGCCAAGGCTCAAATTTAAGAAGAAATATGGTTTGAGTGTTAAGAGTGAGGTGATTAAGGATCAACTTCACAGTGATCAGGAGGTTCCAGGGAGGATTTCAACACCTCCTTGGTATTTGAACCAAAGTTAAGAAGGAGACCAAAGTCAAGCTTAGTGACTTTAAACAAGCTCACTAGGGAGGAAGTCCCTAAGGTATCTCTGTATATATTGCCTAGAATTTTGGTATTTTGATTTTTGCTTTAGTATTTTCATGATCAGGGAAGCTAGGGAGTCTGAATAGAAGAAGAAGAGTCAATTTCTGGACACTCGCAACCCAGCTCGACCCCCCCACTCGAACTGGCACTCGACCGAGTCAAGCTCGATTGGCATAGTCGAGCTGTCCCAAAGCCCATCTCCAAGCCACCAGGAAGACCCCAACTACTCCTATGATAGCATGCAAATGGATGTGGACAACTTCTTCCACAATCCCTAAGGTACCATCATCACCTTCCATTGTTTATATCATTGCATTTGATGTTGTGTTTTGTTTGTTTCTAAGTCTTGAATCCTCTTACAAATTTTTTTCACACAGAGGACTGTGTGATTTAAGTTTGGGGGAGGGTTCTAGATAGCATTTGATGTTGTGTTTTGTTTTCTTATTTCAAATTTTTATCATCATCATAATAGTACTTGCATTTCATCTAAGGCATAGAAAAACCATAAAAATTTGAAAATTTTTTGCAAAAATCTTTATAAAAAGAGTGTTCATGTAGTTTGCATTGCATATTTAAAGAGTTTTGTTTAGCATATAGGACTGTTTGCATTAGGAATTTATATTGAGTTTTTCCGTGTTAGCTTGTTTAATTCACTAGACTAGGATCAATGCCCAAGTTAATAGTACTTTGATGCTAGTTGAGTGGTTAGAAGCATAAGACTGAACCAAGCCTTGAATTCCTGCATTGCATTTGGTCTAAATTGAAGCATGTTGTGATTTGATTCCATTTCCTATTTATAAGAACCTAATATTGACTTTTAATTATCATTGTATGCATTGTTTTAAACTCATGGATACCATATACATATTTGGATCATCTTTTTCCTTTTTACCACTCTTGTTGATCCAAGTAGCTAATTTCACTTTTAAATCAGTTCCCCTACCCCTTAACCAAACCTTCTTTCAAGCCTTGTTTATTCTTGTGTGTGTGAGGCCTATTTTTGGGATTGAGCTTGGTAGAAAGTGTTAGGTTTGAACTGACAAGAGTAAGACCTTGTGTAGTTCTAGTTGGCATTTTCCAAACTAGATAGGACTAGGTGGTTCACTTGTTGGGTTTGGGACTTGGTTGTTTTGAAAAAGAAAAAAAGAAAAGAAAGAAAAGAGAAAGAAAAATGGTAGAGTTTTTAGGAGAGGAATGTGTTTAAGCAAAAAGCTAAAAGTCTAGTGAAAGGATGGGAAGTAAAGTTGTTATCTAAGATGGTTCTAGTTAAAGAAAAGAAAAGAAAGCAAAGAGCAGTTTAGCAAAAAGCTTATATGTCTTATGAATAAGAAGAAAAGAGAACCATAGCATTCATCAAGAATTCCCCATTCCACTAGAAAGTTCAAATAAGAAACCTCTCCTAAGACTTGAAAACCAAAAGAGAAAAGGGTTAAAGAGAAAAGAAGAAGTTAAAGGGTAGCACTAGGATCATTTGGGTTTAGATTGTTAGGATAAACACTTTGGGTGCCTTTGGGTAGACAAGGTTTTGTTCTTGTATGTGTCTAAGTGTTCTTACCTTTAGCATTCTTCTAAAGCTCAATCCATTTTTTATGAGAGAACCTTGATATTGACAAGCCCCACTCTTAAAAGAGACCATCATTGTCTCTAACCCCCTATTACCAAGCCAAATGAGTTTAAGCATTGCATATAATTGATTCATGTTCTTGATTAATGAATGTTAAAGGAAATGGTTGATTTGAATGCATGTGAATATCTAAGGCTCAAATCAATAAAGGTTGTGATGTGCTTGTCTAAAGTTTTTAAGTATAGCTATTCACCTTGCATCTTAGTACTAGTAACTTGGACATTGATTCTAGCTGGTCTATTTGCAAGCTTTAGGAGTTATGATCCCATTTTTAAACCTCATCTACCTTCTTATGTCTTGTCTATTTGCTTGAGGGCAAGCAAAGACTAAGGTTGGGGGTGTTGATGTTCATATATTTTACCATGTTTTCCCTTAGTTTATTCACATCTTTTGCATCTTTTTCTATCCATTTTTGCCACTTTTGTGTAGCTTTAGGATCAATCATGCATTAGAGTGTAGTTGCATTGCATTTGCATCTTTTCATGCATAAACAGGTGATTTTGGAGCTTAAGGAGCATGGAAGCAAAGGAGAAGAGATGTGAAGCAGTCATGAGGAGGAAACAAGGAAGTTAAGGCTGAAGAACCAAGATCCGGAGTCCAGCTCGACCAAGCACTCGACCAAGTGGGAGATTGACTCGACCGAGTGGAGTTGCACCAGGGAAGCCAGCTCGACCTGTCACTCGACCGAGCACTGGTCGAGTTGACCGATCCGTTGACCACTTTGACTTTTCCTATTTTTAGGGCTTCCACCTTCCCCACTATAAAAACCCTTGTACTGCAGCCACCAAAAATATCTAGATTTTATTCCAGCTTTTGAGAAACCTAGTTTTTACCTTTTTAGGATTTATTCCTTTTGCATTTTATTTTTTTCCTTTTGAGATTTGGTACTTGTTTAGAAAAACTCATAAGATTCTTCAATATAGTTGGTTGAATAACTTTCTTAATATTGAGAATTTGAGTTTCATTCCTTCAGCAAAATTGTAGATCTTTGTTTTATCTTTCTAAATATGCAAGTTTCAATAATTTCTGGGTTTATGATTTGTTTGATCATGTCTTGTTGTGAGTAGTTATATTAGGATCTTGAGGATGGGTTAGGATAGATTGATCTTGTGGTGTATCTGATTTGATCAAGCTTGATTGTTGTAGATCTCTTCTAGGCTAGATGTTCTTAATGCTGATTCTATATCTGAGAGGGTAGGATCTGATCTCAAGCTTTTTAGCATCACACCAATGTTTAAGAAGCATAGATAAGGCTAGATCTAGAGATTACCATTAGGCTTGCTAAGAGATTAGAGGTCTTGTTTGGTTTAAGATGTATTGCTTAATGCCTGCTTGTGTAGATTCTTTTCATTGTGAGAGCAAGTCTAGGATTGCATATGTTTGATTGTCTCTTGACCATGAGAGTGGGAGAGACTTGTCTTAGATTAATATGTCTAGAGGTTAGCTCATAGCATTGCTTCAGATTTGTTGATCAAGTTAGATTACCACAATGATTAGTTTATCCCATGAATCCATCCTCAGGAACCTTATTTGTTTATTGATTTTAAAGTCTCAATCTTGTTATTTGCTTGCTGTTTGATCTGTGTTTGCTTTATTCTGTTTTTATTGCATTGCTCTGTTTTCCCGGATTTGCCCAACTCGACCACCCACTCGACCTACACTCGGTCGAGTGCTGATCGAGCTGTTCCCCAGATTTCTTGTTTATGTTTTGAGTTTGGCTTGTTTCATTCCTGTTTCATTCCTGTTTCATTTCCATTGCATTCACTTAGCATCTAGTTCATTACTTGTCTTGCATTAGTTCTATTCTATTATTTACAGTTTCTGTTTCTGTTTTTAGATCATAATCATTCTGTTTTATTTGCATCTAGTCCTTAGTTCTTGTAGTTAATTTTCTGCTTTCATCATTATCATTTTAGGATTGTTAGTGACAAACAATCATCACACTTGGCTTAACTTAGATTCATATGCATATCTTGATTGTTCACAAGCACTCAGACTGGATTGATACCTCTTATACTGCAACTGCATAAGGGGAATTGAAACACCCATCATCATTCCATATCATACACTTTCACACACATTCACCATTTGAAACATGTATATTTGTGTGGTGAATGGTGAATGTGTGTGAAAGTGTATGATATGGAATGATGGTGGGTGTTTCAATTCCCCTTATGCAGTTGCAGTATAAGAGGTATCAATCCAGTCTGAGTGCTTGTGAACAATCAAGATATGCATATGAATCTAAGTCAAGCCAAGTGTGATGATTGTTTGTCACTAACAATCCTATGATGATAATGATGAAAGCAGAAAGTAAACTACAAGAACTAAGAACTAGATGCAAATAAAACAGAATGATTATGATCTAAAAACAGAAACAGGAACTGTAAACTCTAGATATGAACTAATGCAAGACAAGTAATGAACTAAATGCTAAGTGAATGCAATGGAAATTAAACAGGAATGAAACAAGACAAACATAAAACATAAACAAGAAATCTGGGGAACAGCTCGATCAGCACTCGACCGAGTGTAGGTCGAGTGGGTGGTCGAGTTGGACAAATCCGGGAAAACAGAGCAATGCAATAAAAACAGAGTAAAGCAAACACAGATCAAACATCAAGCAAATAACAAGATTGAGACTTTAAAATCAATAAACATAGAAGGTTCCTGAGGATGGATTCATGGGATAAACTAATCATTGTGGTAATCTAACTTGATCAACAAATCTCAGGCAATGCTATGAGCTGACCTCTAGACATACTAATCTAAGACAAGTCTCTCCCACTCTCATGGTCAAGAGACAATCAAACCTATGCAATCCTAGACTTGCTCTCACAATGAAAAGAATCTACACAAGCAGGCATTAAGCAATACATCTCAAACCAAACAAGACCTTTAATCTCTTAGCAAGCCTAATGGTAAGCTCTAGATCTAGTCTTATCTATGCTTTCTAAACATTGGTGTGATGCTAAAAAGCTTGAATCAGATCCTACCCTCTCAGATATAGAATCAGCATTAAGAACATCTAGCCTAGAAGAGATCTACAACAATCAAGCTTGATCAAATCAGATATACCACAAGATCAATCTATCCTAACCCATCCTCAAGATCCTAAGATAACTACTCACAGCAAGACATGATCAAACAAATCATAAACCCAGAAATTATTGAAACTTGCATATTTAGAAAGATAAAACAAAGATCTACAATTTTGATGAAGGAATGAAACTCAAATTCTCAATATTAAGAAAGTTATTCAACCAACAATATTGAAGAATCTTATGAGTTTTCTTAAACAAGTACCAAATCTCCAAAGAAAGTAAAAAGCAAAAGGAATAAATCTTAAAAAGGTAAAAACTAGGTTTCTGAAAAGCTGGAATAGAATCTAGATCTTTTTGGTGGCTGCAGTACAAGGGTTTTTATAGCGGGGAAGGTGGAAGCCCTAAAAATAGGAAAAGTCAAAGTGGTCAACGGATCGGTCAACTCGACGCGTGCTCGGTCGAGTGACCGGTCGAGCTGGCTTCCCTGGTGCAACTCCACTCGGTCGAGTGCATCTCCCACTCGGTCGAGTGCTTGGTCGAGCTGGACTCCGGATCTTGGTTCTTCAGCCTTAACTTCCTTGTTTCCTCCTCATGACTGCTTCACATCTCTTCTCCTTTGCTTCCATGCTCCTTAAGCTCCAAAATCACCTGTTTATGCATGAAAAGATGCAAATGCAATGCAACTACACTCTAATGCATGATTGATCCAGAAGCTACACAAAAGTGGTAAAAATGGATAGAAAAAGATGCAAAAGATGTGAATAAACTAAGGGAAAACATGGTAAAATATATGAACATCAACACCCCCAAACTTAGTCTTTGCTTGCCCTCAAGCAAATAAACAAGACATAAGAAGGTAGATGAGGTTTAAAAATGGGATCATAACTCCTAAAGCTTGCAAATAGACCAGCTAGAATCAATGTCCAAGTTACTAGTACTAAGATGCAAGGTGAATAGCAATACTTAAAAACTTTAGACAAGCACATCACAACCTTTACTGATTTGAGCCTTAGGTATTCACATGCATTCAAATCAACCATTTCCTTTAACATTCATTAATCAAGAACATGAATCAATTATATACAATGCTTAAACTCATTTGGGTTGGTAATAGGGGGTTAGAGACAATGATGGTCTCTTTTCAGAGTGGGGCTTGTCAATATCAAGGTTCTCTCATAAAAAATGGATTGAGCTTTAGAAGAATGCTAAAGGTAAGAACACTTAGACACATACAAGAACAAAACCTTGTCTACCCAAAGGTACCCAAAGTGTTTATCCTAACAATCTAAACCCAAATGATCCTAGTGCTACCCTTGAACTTCTTCTTTTCTCTTTAACCCTTTTCTCTTTTGGTTTTCAAGTCTTAGGAGAGGTTTCTTATTTGATCTTTCTAGTGGAATGGGGAATTCTTATTGATTGCTATGGTTCTCTTTTCTTCTTATTCTTTAGACATTTAAGCTTTTTGCTAAACTACTCTTTGCTTTCTTTTCTTTTTCTTTTAACTAGAACCATCTTAGATAACCATTTTCTTACTTCCCATCCTTTCACTAGACATTAGCTTTCACTTAAACACATCCCTCTCCTAAAGACTCTACCCTTTTTCTTTTTCTTTTCTTTCTTTTCTTTTTATAACAGCCAAGTCCTAAACCCAACAAGTGAACCACCTAGTCCTATCTAGTTTGGAAAATGCAAACTAGAACTACACAAGGTATTACTCTTGTCAGTTCAAACCTAACACTTTCTACGAAGCTCAATCCCAAAAATAGGCCTCACACACACAAGAATAAACAAGGCTTGAAAGAAGGTTTGGTTAAGGGGTAGGGGAACTGATTTAAAAGTGAAATCAGCTACTTGGATCAACAAGAGTGGTAAAAAGGAGAAAGATAATCCAAATATGTATATGGTATCCATGAGTTTAAAGCAATGCACACATTGATAATTACAAGTCAATATTAGGTTCTTATAAGTAGGAAATGGAATCAAATCACAACATGCTTCAATTTAGACCAAATGCAATGCAGGAATTCAAGGCTTGGTTCAGTCTTATGCTTCTAACCACTCAACTAGCATCAAAGTACTATTAACTTGGGCATTGATCCTAGTCTAGTGAATAAAACAAGCTAACAAGGAAAAACTCAATATAGATCCCTAATGCAAACAGTCCTATATGCTAAACAAATCACTTTAAATATGCAATACAAACTACATGAACACTCTTTTTATAAGGATTTTTGCAAAAAAAATTTCAAATTTTTATGGTTTTTCTATGCCTGAGATGAAATGCAAGTGCTACATGATGATAAAAATTTGAAATAAGAAAACAAAACACAACATCAAATGCTATCTAGAACCCTCCCCCAAACTTAAATCACACAGTCCTCTGTGTGAAAGAAATTTGTAAGAGGATTCAAGACTTAGAAACAAACAAAACACAACATCAAATGCTATGATATAAACAATGGTAAGGTGATGATGGTACCTTAAGGATTGTGGAAGAAGTTGTCCACATCCATCTGCATGCTATCATAGGAGTAGTTGGGATCAGGCTGGTGGCTTGGAGATGGGCTTTGGGGCAGCTCGACTATGCCAATCGAGCTTGACTCGGTCGAGTGCCAGTTCGAGTGGGGGGGTCGAGCTGGGTTGCGAGTCTCCATTAGCTGTCCCTTCCTGTTCTATTCAGACTCCCTAGCTTGCCTACCTATGAAAACACTAAAGCAAAAATCAAAATACCAAAATTTCAAAGCAATATATACAGAGATACCTTAGGGACTTCCTCCCTAGTGAGCTTGTTTAGAGTCCCTAAGCTTGACTTCTATGGTTCTTCAGGGATGAGGGGCATCTTTGAGAAGCAGTGAGCACTTCTCATGTGTCTCCTTCTCTCCTAAATACTTCTTAATCCTCTGACCATTTACTGTGAACTCACTACCATCCTTGTTGAGAAGTGTGACAGCTCCATATGGCAAAATCTCTTTTATTTCAAAAGGGCCTCCCCATCTACTTTTTAGCTTCCCTGGGAACAACTTGAGTCTTGAATTGTAAAGCAGAGCTTGGTCTACAGGCTTAAGGTCCTTGATGATAATCTTCTTATCATGGAAGGCCTTAGTCCTCTCCTTGTAAATTTTGGAGTTTTCATAAGCTTCCAATCTGATTTCCTCAAGTTCATGCAGATCAAGGCTTCTCTTAGCTTGTGCTGTCTCAAGATCCAAGTTCAGGAGTTTAATTGCCCATAGAGCCTTGTATTCAACTTCAACTGAAAGGTGACAAGACTTTCCATACACAAGCTGGAATGGGGTTCTTCCTATAGGAGTTTTAAAAGCTGTTCAATAAGCCCAAAGTGTCTCATCAAGTTTATTAGACCAATCCTTCCTTGTTGCTCCTACTATTCTTGATAGAATGGCCTTGATCTGTTTGTTTGACACTTCAACTTGCCCACTTGTCTGAGGGTGATAGGCTGTAGACACCTTGTGCTTAACTCCATACTTCCTTAGCATTCCTTCAAAGATCTTATTGATGAAGTGGGATCCTCCATCACTGATCACAACTCTTGGGATTCCATACCTTGGAAAGATTATGTTCTTGAAAAGTTTGAGAACTACCTTGTGATCATTAGTGGGACTAGCAATGGCCTCCACCCATTTGGAGACATAGTCTACTGCTACTAAGATGTAGGCATTCCCATTTGAAGGTGGATTAAAGGGTCCCATGAAATCAATTCCCCACACATCAAATATCTCAACTTCTAGAATTGGATTTTGAGGCATCTCATTCCTTCTTGTGATGTTCCCCATCCTTTGGCAAGCATCACATTTTGTGATGAACTTGTGAGTGTCTTTGAACAATGTGGGCCACCATAGACCAGCTTGTAAAACCTTTTGGGCAGTCTTGAAAGTTGCAAAATGGCCTCCATAAGCTGAACCATGGCAATGTCCTAGCACTCCTTCAACTTCATTCTCTGCTATGCATCTCCTAAACAATCCATCTGATCCCTTCTTGTATAGGTAAGGTTCATCCCAATAGTATCCATTGATGTCCTTGAGGAGTTTCTTCTTCCTATAGGGGTCCATGTCTGCTGGGATTTCTTCACACACCTTGTAGTTGACTATATCAGCATACCAAGGCAGATCTTCACTCTCAAGTGCTAACCACTCCTCCATCTGCTCCTGCTCGACCGGGTCACCAAACTCACTCGGTCGAGTGGGTGCTCGAGTGGCTGGTCGAGCTGGCTGCCGGGTTGTTCCAAGTTGCATCAGTTTTTCCTTAGGCATTGAGTCATCAATTGGAATATCCTCCTCTATCCTCATCCTTGACAAATGATCAGCTACTCCATTCTCTATCCCTTTCTTATCAACTATTTCCATGTCAAATTCTTGGAGAAGCAAAATCCACCTCAACAACCTTGGTTTGGTATCTTTCTTTGAGTAGATGTGCCTCAAGGCAGCATGATCAGTGTACACAATCACCTTGGACCCTACTAAATAACTTCTGAACTTTTCAAAGGCAAATACCACTGCTAAGAGTTTTTTCTCTGTTGTTGAGTACCTTCCTTGAGTCTCATCCAAGGTTCTACTTGCATAATGAATCACATGCAGCCTCTTTTCTTTTTTCTGACCTAGGACTGCTCCTACTGCAAAGTCTGAGGCATCACACATAATCTCAAATGGAAGATCGCAGTTTGGAGCTTGGACTATTGGAGCTGAAATCAAGGCAGCTTTGATCTCCTTGAAAGCCTTCAAGCAATCTTCATCAAAGTTGAATTCAGTCTCCTTACATAGCAACCTTGTCAATGGCCTAGCTATCTTTGAGAAGTCCTTGATGAATCTCCTATAAAACCCAGCATGCCCAAGGAAGCTTCTTATGTCCTTGACTGATTTTGGTGGTTGGAGTTGAACCATGACCTCAATCTTTGCCTTATCAACCTCAATCCCTTTTTCTGAAATCTTATGGCCAAGAACTATCCCTTCTTCAACCATGAAGTGACACTTTTCCCAGTTCAAAACAAGATTTGTCTCCTCACATCTCTTTAGAACCCTGCATAAATTAGCAAGACAAGAAGGAAAGGAGTCTCCATAGACAGAGAAATCATCCATAAAAACTTCCACAACATCCTCAATGAGATCAGAAAAGATAGACATCATGCATCTTTGAAAAGTTGTTGGAGCATTACATAATCCAAATGGCATCCTTCTATAAGCAAAAGTACCATATGGACATGTGAATGTTGTCTTTTCTTGGTCATTGGGATGAATAGGAATTTGGAAAAATCCAGAATATCCATCCAAAAAGCAGTAGTGAGTGTGATTAGCTAATCTTTCTAACATTTGATCAATAAAAGGAAGAGGGAAATGATCTTTCCTAGTGGCTGAATTAAGCTTTCTATAGTCAATGCACATTCTATGTCCTGTTATGGTTCTAGTAGGAATTAACTCATCTTGATCATTCTTTACCACAGTAATATCTCCTTTTTTAGGGACACAATGGACTGGTGAAACCCAAGTACTATCAGAAATAGGATAGATTACACCAGCATCTAGCAACTTAAGGATCTCCTTTTTGACTACTTCCTTTAAGTTGGGGTTTAACCTTCTTTGGGGTTCAATACTAGAATAAGATTCATTTTCAAGGTGAATTCTATGCATGCAGAGGCTAGGTGAAAGTCCTTGAATGTCATCTAAAGTATAACCAATAGCTTTTCTATACTTCCTCAATTCAACAACTAGCAAGTCAAGTTCATTCTCACTCAATTTAGCATTAACTATTACTGGATAAGTAGAATTCTTACCAAGGAAAACGTACCTTAGCCCAGATGGAAGAGGTTTTAGCTCTACTTTAGGGACACAATGGACTGGTGAAACCCAAGTACTATCAGAAATAGGATAGATTACACCAGCATCTAGCAACTTAAGGATCTCCTTTTTGACTACTTCCTTTAAGTTGGGGTTTAACCTTCTTTGGGGTTCAATACTAGAATAAGATTCATTTTCAAGGTGAATTCTATGCATGCAGAGGCTAGGTGAAAGTCCTTTAATGTCATCTAAAGTATAACCAATAGCTTTTCTATACTTCCTCAATTCAACAACTAGTAAGTCAAGTTCATTCTCACTCAATTTAGCATTAACTATTACTGGATACGTAGAATTCTTACCAAGGAAAACGTACCTTAGCCCAGATGGAAGAGGTTTTAGCTCTACTTTTGGTGCTTTCAGCTCGGACCAGTCATCCCTAGAGGATTCAGCAGTGCACTCGGTCGAGTGGGTCATGCACTCGGTCGAGTGCTTGGTCGAGCTAGTGGTCGAGCTGTCCGTATTTGCTACTTGAACTGACCAAACTTCCTCCCTCAGTGCTGGTAATCCCTCAAAAATCTCTGGATGGTCTGATTCTTTACATGAATCCAATATCTCTTCATAGACCTTGGTTTCTTTATGGATGAACCCTTCCTCTCCACTTTTGGTCAAGGCAGTCCTAAGATGATCTTCTTCTGCTAGTTCTTCCATTAGTTCTCCTGATAGCTTATCCAGCTCCTCAATCCAAAAGACTTGTCCTTCAATTGTTGGTTTCTTCATAGTTTCAAGAATGTCAAATGTCATTTTTAGGTCATCTCCTAAGTTGAGATCAATCTTCCCTTCTCTCACATCTATTATTGCTCCTGCTGTTGCAAGGAAAGGTCTTCCCAAAATCAAGGGATCTTTTGGCTCCTCATCCATTTCCAAGACTACAAAGTCTGTTGGGACTTCTACTGCTCCAATTCTAACAGGTAGATCTTCCAAAACACCATGTGGTAGTCTTATTGATCTATCAGCTAAGATCAGAGATATATTGCATGGTTTATACCTTGTAAATCCAAGTCTCTTTGCAACTGTCAAAGGCATGAGGCTCACTGAGGCTCCCAAATCACAAAGGCATCTGTTGAAAGTCAAAGGTCCTATTGAGCAAGGTATAGTGAAGGAGCCTGGATCTCTCAACTTTTGAGGATTCACTTGCTTTTGGATTATGGCACTACACTCATGGCTAAAATGCACCATCCCCTGAACTTCTTTGATTCTTTCCATCACAGCATCTTTCAAGAACTTCTGGTAAGGAGGAATCATCACAAAAGCATCAATCAAGGGCATCCTAAGCTCAATCTCTCTAACTTGTTTATCAAACAATGCTTTATACTTGTCAACCATTTGCTTCTTAAACCTTCCTGGGAAGGGCAAAGGAGGCTTGTAAGGAGGGGGAATGGACCTAGCTTCCTTTTCCTTGGAGGTAGCTGGCTTAGATGTTTCCTGAGCAGCTGCTCGATCAGGCACTCGATTATGCACTCGGTCGAGTGCCTGGTCGAGTGGCCCGTCGAGTTCAACACTGTTTTTGACCTGAGTCTCTTCTTCTTGAAATTCCTCCCCCTCTTGTTCCACACTGTCCTCAGTGTTTTGGAAAGCTCCCTTTTTGTCCTGTAAAACTCTTCCACTGCGCAAATTGATGGCATGAGCACTTTCTATAGATTGCACAATAGCTTTTCCCTTGTTGTTCTCTTGCTTAGAGGCAGAAGTTTGTTAATCCTCCAGTGTTGTAATCCTTGAAGTAAGTGTATCAAACTTTCCATTTAGGTCACTGTAAATATCTGTTATCCTCCTGTTCAACTCAGCAAATCTATTGGCTTCCTCTATCTTCCCTTGGGTTTGACCAATCAACAGCTGCTGTAGCATAGCTCAAAGGTCTTGTTCTTGGCCCTGGTTAGTCTGAAATCCTGGTGGGGGACACAACTGGGGCTGGAACACCTGTTGCTGTTGTTTGGGAATATAGTTTTGAAACCCTTGAGACTGTTGAGGCTGTTGAGGAGGGTAGACTTGATCTTGTGGATTAGCCACATTGGTGCTCCTATTAGATAGGTTGTTGTTCTTGAAACCACCTTGATTGTAGCCCTTGAATCCACCTTGGTTTTGCATATAGCAAAGCTCAGCAAACTCATTCTCCCCCTCTTGAACTGGAGCTTCTTCTTCACTAATGAAGTGAACAGACTTGGACTGGCTGAGGAGTATCTTGTCAAGTTTCTCATTGACCATCTTCAAATCCTTCTTGTACTTGTCCTCCTGATCAGTTGAGGAACTCCTTATGGTCCTATCATAATCTTCATTATAATTGCCATCTGACTGAGCAAGATTCTCCACTAATTCCCATCCTTCTTCCACATTCTTGTTGAGGAAGTTGCCATTAGAAGCAGTGTCAAGAAGCATCCTGAACTTTGGAAGGACTCCTCTATAAAGTGTGCTTAACAATGACTCCATACTGAATCCATGATGAGGGCACTAAGTTTGATAACCCTTGAATCTCTCCCAAGCTTCACAAAAGCTTTCATTGTTCCTTTGAGCAAATCCAGAGATCTCATTTCTCAATCTAGCAGTCCTAGCATTGGAGAAGAATTTGGCCAGGAAAGCCTTCTTACACTGATCCCAAGTAGTGATAGCACCAGTAGGCAGAGTCTTTTCCCACAAATGAGCCTTGTCCCCAAGAGAGAAAGGGAACAACCTCAGTTTGAAACCATCTTCACTTACTCCATTTATCTTTGTTAGGCCACAGATTCTGTCAAACTCATCAAGATGATCAAGTGGGTCCTCCATAGGCAATCCATGAAACTTATTTGCTTGAATCATTGAGATCAATCCACTCTTGATCTCAAAGTTATTGTTGGCAACTGTTGGTGGCACAATGCCAGCTCTTTGGTTGTGAGTGTTAGGTGCATCTCCAGCACCAATATTCCTTGGTCTTTGAACTTGATCCTGATGATCCATGGCTACTGGAACCTCCTGTTGTTGCTGAACGACTCTCCTTTTCTTTGATCCCACACCCTTGGTCAACTTGTTGATGCTGTCACTATGCTTAACAAGATTATCCTTTCCTTTGGACCTTGTGTGCATCAACTTTCACAAGCGATTTTTCCCGAGCAAGCGACTGAGCACAGGCTCTAGTAGGAAGGTAGGGCAACTGGAAAAAGAGGCGAACAGAGATCCGGGGTCTGGCTCGATCAACTGCTCGATCTCCACTCGGTCGAGTGGTGGTCGAGTGACTGGTCGAGTGGTACCTGAAATGGAACTTCAACCCCAAACACAAGATTCAAGTGCAGAAACTTCACAAATGCAAAAAAGAACTTAATCTTAGACTAATATGAATCCTAAATGTTACAAAAACTAACTCAAACAGGCAACGGCGCCAAATTGAAACATGTATATTTGTGTGGTGAATGGTGAATGTGTGTGAAAGTGTATGATATGGAATGATGATGGGTGTTTCAATTCCCCTTATGCAGTTGCAGTATAAGAGGTATCAATCCAGTCTGAGTGCTTGTGAACAATCAAGATATGCATATGAATCTAAGTCAAACCAAGTGTGATGATTGTTTGTCACTAACAATCCTATGATGATAATGATGAAAGCAGAAAGTAAACTACAAGAACTAAGAACTAGATGCAAATAAAACAGAATGATTAAGATCTAAAAACAGAAACAGGAACTGTAAACTCTAGATATGAATTAATGCAAGACAAGTAATGAACTAAATGCTAAGTGAATGCAATGGAAATTAAACAGGAATGAAACAAGACAAACATAAAACATAAACAAGAAATCTGGGGAACAGCTCGATCAGCACTCGACCAAGTGTAGGTCGAGTGGGTGGTCGAGTTGGACAAATCCGGGAAAACAGAGCAATGCAATAAAAACAGAGTAAAGCAAACACAGATCAAACAACAAGCAAATAACAAGATTGAGACTTTAAAATCAATAAACAAAGAAGGTTCCTGAGGATGGATTCATGGGATAAACTAATCATTGTGGTAATCTAACTTGATCAACAAATCTCAAGCAATGCTATGAGCTGACCTCTAGACATACTAATCTAAGACAAGTCTCTCCCACTCTCATGGTCAAGAGACAATCAAACCTATGCAATCCTAGACTTGCTCTCACAATAAAAAGAATCTACACAAGCAGGCATTAAGCAATACATCTCAAACCAAACAAGACCTCTAATCTCTTAGCAAGCCTAATGGTAAGCTCTAGATCTAGCCTTATCTATGCTTTCTAAACATTGGTGTGATGCTAAAAAGCTTGAGATCAGATCCTACCCTCTCAGATATAGAATCAGCATTAAGAACATCTAGCCTAGAAGAGATCTACAACAATCAAGCTTGATCAAATCAGATATACCACAAGATCAATCTATCCTAACCCATCCTGAAGATCCTAAGATAACTACTCACAGCAAGACATGATCAAACAAATCATAAACCCATAAATTATTGAAACTTGCATATTTAGAAAGATAAAACAAAGATCTACAATTTTGATGAAGGAATGAAACTCAAATTCTCAATATTAAGAAAGTTATTCAACCAACAATATTGAAGAATCTTATGAGTTTTCTTAAACAAGTACCAAATCTCCAACGAAAATAAAAAGCAAAAGGAATAAATCTTAAAAAGGTAAAAACTAGGTTTCTGAAAAGCTGGAATAGAATCTAGATCTTTTTGGTGGCTGCAGTACAAGGGTTTTTATAGTGGGGAAGGTGGAAGCCCTAAAAATAGGAAAAGTCAAAGTGGTCAACGGATCGGTCAACTCGACCAGTGCTCGGTCGAGTGACCAGTCGAGCTGGCTTCCCTGGTGCAACTCCACTCGGTCGAGTCCATCTCCCACTCGGTCGAGTGCTTGGTCGAGCTGGACTCCGGATCTTGGTTCTTCAGCCTTAACTTCCTTGTTTCCTCCTCATGACTGCTTCACATCTCTTCTCCTTTGCTTCCATGCTCCTTAAGCTCCAAAATCACCTGTTTATGCATGAAAAGATGAAAATGCAATGCAACTACACTCTAATACATGATTGATCCTAAAGCTACACAAAAGTGGTAAAAATGGATAGAAAAAGTATGAATCGGCACACCACCGTCCGTACGGCCGTACGGACGACCATACAACCAAACGAATGGGCCGATCAGTTAACCATGAAGTTAGCAAGTCCAGTCCATCAAGAAAAAGCCCCAACGGTCACATGTCCTCAAGTGTTCGAGAATCTTCCCTTGTAGCCGTTAGAGAGGATATGCAAGTGGGAGAAGTCACATGGGAAGTTTAAGGAGATGTCGCTATCTCCCTTTGTTAGTGTGTAAAGGATATTGTAGCATATTCCTTTTGTTCATAGCTGTCTATAT
Source organism: Camelina hispida (assembly GCA_023657505.1). Lineage (NCBI taxonomy): Eukaryota > Viridiplantae > Streptophyta > Magnoliopsida > Brassicales > Brassicaceae > Camelina > Camelina hispida. The sequence continues at coordinate 26,598,809 of CP094637.1, forward strand.
TTAGTTTGTATCCATGTAACAAATCAAGTAAGAAATGAGTTAACTCTCTTTCTCCAATACTCTCCTTCACTCGCTCACACTACCTACTCTCTCCTCTCTCTCTTACGATTCCAAACTACTCTTGGTTACTATCAACTCTTTCATTTCTTAAATCTTACATGGTATCAGAGCAAATTTGATTCTGTTCTTACCCTAAATCTTCACTACACTCTTCCGCACTCTCATTCTTGTTCCTAAAATTTCTTGTTCTTGAATCTCCTTTCTTTAACCGTTGGACAATAGCTTTACCCATCGGTCTCTTCTTCTTTTCTCATGGAAACTACCAAAACCCTCATTGTTCCAGTCACTCTCAAGGGAGAGAACTACTTACTGTGGGCTAGAACCACAAAGACAGCCCTATGCGGCCGAGGACTTTGGTCCCATGTTGAGACGAGCGAAGCTCCTAGTGGCGAGACCACCAAAGACGGCAAGGATCTTGTCGCGGATGAGAAGAACAAGTGGTTCCAGGAAGATCAGGGAGTCCTAGCCATCATTCAAAACTCCCTAGATGCTCCTATCCTTGAAGCCTACTCTTATTGCGAGACGGCCAAAGACTTGTGGGATACGCTCAAAAATGTTTTTGGGAATATTACCAATGTTAACCGAATCTTTGAGATTAAGAGGGCCATCAACAACCTCAACCAAGAAGATATGGAGTTCACCAAACACTTTGGAAAGTTTAGGTCCCTTTGGGCTGAACTAGAGATGCTCCGGCCGGCGACCATAGATCCGGCCATCTTGAATGAAAGGCGTGAACAAGATAAGGTGTTCGGCCTTCTCTTGACCTTGAACCCCTCCTACAACGACCTTATCAAGCATATCCTACGGTCTGACAAGCTTCCTAGCCTTGATGATGTTTGTAACCAGATTCAAAAGGAACATGGTTCCATGGGGTTGTTTGGAGGCAAGGGCGAGCTAGTGACCGCCAACAAAGCTGAGGTGGCGGCTGCGAACCGTGGTACTACAAACCGGAGGACAAGAACCCACCGGTGTGTGAACATTGCAAGAAGGTCGGCCACTTCAAGAGCCGGTGCTGGATCCTTCACCCTCACCTTCGCATAAACCGTGGAGGAAACAGCCGAGGCGGACCAAGGGCCAATCAAGCAAGCATGGCGGGCGAGGCAACGACCTCAACACCAAGTGGCCCAACGCTTGAGGGGAATGGAGTGGCACTGGCGGCATCATCGGAGCTAGTTCGCAAGTCGGACCTCGACGCCCTCATCAAGGCCTTAAAGGAGGCCTCCGGTAAAACATTTCTTGCCTCAAATAAAAATAAACCACTTATTGTTGATTCTGGTGCATCTCATCATATGATTAGTGATTCTAGGCTAATTAGTGAAATTAAACCTGCTCATGGTAATGTTGTGATAGCTAATGGTGAGAAAGTTCCAGTTAAAGGCATAGGAAATTTAAAGTTATTTGATAAAGAAACTAAAGCCTTCTACATGCCTAGTTTCACATCTAATTTGTTATCAGTTAAAAGGGCCACCACTGATTTAAATTGTTATGCAATATTTGGTCCTAACAATGTTTATTTTCAGGATATTGAGACAAGTAAAGTTCTTGGTCAAGGAGGTTCCAAGGAGGATCTCTATGTGCTTGAGGACTTGAATTTATCTTCTACTGCTTCTTGTTTTAAATCGGTTATTAAACCTAGTGATTCTATTTTACATGCTAGGCTTGGACATCCTCACTCTAGAGCTTTATCTTTAATGTTTCCTAATATTTCTTTTAAAAATGATGAGTGTGAGGCTTGTATTCTTGGTAAACATTGCAAGGCTGTTTTTCCTAATTCTAGTACTATTTATGAAAAATGTTTTGATTTAATTCATTCTGATGTTTGGACATCTCCTTGCTTATCTAGAGAAAATCAAAAATATTTTGTGACTTTTATTGATGAAAAATCAAAATATACATGGATAACTTTACTTCCCTCTAAGGATAGAGTTCTTGAGGCTTTTACTAATTTTCAAAATTATGTCTCTAACCACTATCATGCTAAGATTAAAATTTTGAGATCAGATAATGGTGGAGAATACACAAGCCATGCCTTTAAGCAATATCTAGCCAACCATGGGATTCTACATCAAACTAGCTGTCCATACACACCACAACAAAATGGGGTAGCTGAAAGGAAGAATAGGCATCTCATGGAGGTGGCAAGGTCTATGATGTTCCACACAAGGGTTCCAAAGAGGTTTTGGGGAGATGCTGTGCTAGCCGCTTGTTACCTTATCAACCGCACACCCACAAAGATCCTTAAAGACTTGTCACCATTTGAGGTATTAACCAAGGACAAACCCATATTTGATCACTTACGAGTATTTGGTTGTGTGTGCTATGTGTTGCGACCAGGTGAACTAAGGGACAAGCTTGATGCTAAGAGTACAAAGGCAATGTTTCTTGGCTACTCCACCACACAAAAGGGGTATAAGTGCTATGACCCCACTACAAGGAGAGTTCTTGTCTCTCGCGATGTCAAGTTCATAGAGACACAAGGATTCTATGACGAACAGAATTGGGATGAGCTCCGTAACCTCTCATCCTCACCATCTGACCGGACACGCAACCTCCGAGTTCTTCTTGAGCGGTTAGGCCTTGACAATGATCGGATCAATACCGAGCCGACCAGCCCTACATCACCAGCGCACCCTGAACCATTGCGTGAGCCTGAACATGACGTCAGTACTAATGATCCGACCGAGCAGCCGGAGGAGTCAACTGAGCTACCCGCGGATAACAACATTGCCGAGCCAACCGAGGAACCGGCCGAGCCACTTGAAGAGGTCATTACACCAGGCTGTGCCAACTTGGAAACTGAAACAGTCGTCCCTCTACGACGCAGTCAACGTATCAAATATCCTCCTACCAATTGGAAGAACACCCGCGTCTACTACAACAATATGGCCGTCGCTCATCCGATTCAAGCCGTGTGCTCCCTTGCCCAGCTTCCTATGGACCATCAAGTTTTTCTTGGCCACATTGATGAACACTGGATTCCAAGAACCTATGAGGAGGCCAAAGACCATAAGGTATGGAGGGACGCCGTAGATGCCGAGAACACGGCCATGGTACAAAACCACACATGGGACGAAGCTGACCTTCCCAAGGGCAAGCGAGCCGTCACTTCAAGATATATTTTTACTATCAAATACAAGAGCAATGGGGAGATTGAACGGTATAAGGCACGCCTTGTAGCCCGGGATTCACGCAAACGTATGGGGAGGACTATCTTGATACGTTTGCTCCGGTGGCCAAACTTCACACAGTTCGAGTGGTTCTCTCTCTTGCCACAAACCTTGATTGGGAGCTATGGCAAATGGATGTGAAGAACGCCTTCTTGCAAGGTGAGCTTGAAGATGAAGTGTATATGCGGCCACCACCGGGCCTAGAAGACACCATTGGTCCGGGAAAAGTTCTCAAGCTCAACAAAGCCATCTATGGACTGAAGCAGTCACCAAGGGCGTGGTACCACAAGCTGAGCACAACCCTTCTTGACAAAGGCTTTCGCAAATCCGAGGCTGATCACACACTATTTACCTTACCAAGCACCAAAGGTATAGTAGTCATCTTAGTGTATGTTGATGATATCATCATCACTGGGAGTGACTCGGTAGGTATTCAAGACACCAAAACCTTCTTGAAATCAGTCTTTGATATTAAGGATCTTGGAGAGTTGAAATATTTTCTTGGGATAGAAATATGTAGATCAAAGGAAGGTTTATTCCTATCACAAAGAAAATATGCTCTTGACTTGTTAAGTGAGACAGGTAAATTAGGTTCAAAGGCAGTGGCATCACCGCTTGAAGAGGACTACAAAGCTGGAGGAAAGGGGGAGCTTGAGCGAGCACCATACAAGGACGTTGGCCGCTACCGACGCCTAGTGGGTAAGTTGATCTATTTGACTATAACCCGACCTGATATTTGCTTTGCTGTGAATCAGGTAAGCCAGCACATGAAGAATCCAACTGTCCATCATTGGAACATGGTTGATCGGATCCTTAAGTACATTAAAGGTTCGCCGGGACAAGGCATTTGGATGGGTCGCAACAAGAACACTGAGTTAGTTGGCTATTGTGATGCTGACTATGCCGGAGACAAGGGAGACCGACGCTCTACCACTGGCTACTGCACATTTCTTGGAGGCAACTTAGTCACTTGGAAGAGTAAGAAGCAAAAGGTAGTGTCACTCTCAAGCGCCGAATCCGAGTATAGGGCTATGAGGAAACTCACCACGGAACTGATGTGGCTTAAGGCTCTCCTTAAGGACCTTGGAATAGAGACACCAAACCCAATCACAATGCACTGTGACAATGAAGCCGCCATTCACATTGCAACTAATTCGGTATTTCATGAGAGGACAAAGCACATTGAAGTGGACTGCCATAAGGTTCGAGAGCAAATCAGACTTGGCGTAGTTCTACCATGCCACACCGAGAGCAAGGATCAGCTAGCTGACATTCTCACCAAGGCCGCGAGCCCTCAAGTATGTGAATACATCCACCCAAAACTTGGCCTCATAGACCTCACTCGGCCATGACTTCTTGCTCGGCACCTACACTCTTTTTCCCTTATGTATAGTTTTTCCCAAAGGGTTTTCTACACTAAGGTTTTTAATGAGGTGGGTGCCTATGGAGTCAATCTTGACTTGTTCCCTAAGTCAAGCTTGAGGGGGAGTATGAATCGGCACACCACCGTCCGTACGGCCGTACGGACGACCATACAACCAAACGAATGGGCCGATCAGTTAACCATGAAGTTAGCAAGTCCAGTCCATCAAGAAGAAGCCCCAACGGTCACATGTCCTCAAGTGTTCGAGAATCTTCCCTTGGAGCCGTTAGAGAGGATATGCAAGTGGGAGAAGTCACATGGGAAGTTTAAGGAGATGTCGCTATCTCCCTTTGTTAGTGTGTAAAGCATATTGTAGCATATTCCTTTTGTTCATAGCTGTCTATATTTAGTTTGTATCCATGTAACAAATCAAGTAAGAAATGAGTTAACTCTCTTTCTCCAATACTCTCCTTCACTCGCTCACACTACCTACTCTCTCCTCTCTCTCTTACGATTCCAAACTACTCTTGGTTACTATCAACTCTTTCATTCCTTAAATCTTACAAAAAGATGCAAAAGATGTGAAGGTAAAATATATAAACATCAAGTACCAATGTGGCTAATCCACAAGATCAAATCTACCCTCCTCAACAACCTCAACAGCACCAAAACTATGTCCCCAAACAACAGCAGCATGTGTTCCAGCCCCAGTTGTGTCTCCCACCAGGGTTTCAGACTAACCAAGGCCAAGAACAAGACCTTAGAGCTATGATACAGCAGCTGTTGATTGGTCAAACCCAAGGGAAGATTGAGGAAGCCAAGCAGTTTGCTGAGCTAAACCAAAGGCTTACATCCCAGTATAATGACCTGAACATGAAGTTTGAAGGTCTTAATTCTAGAGTGAAGTATATGGAGAGTAACATAGCCTCTTCTTCAGCTCCAAAACCCAACCAACTCCCTGGAAAAGCTTTCCAAAATCCAAGGGAGTTCACAGCCAAAGCCATTCAAATTCATGAGGAAGAAGCCACTGAGGACACTGCAGTTCAAGTTTGGGGGAATTCATTAGTTACTGAAGCCCCAGGTGATGTTTGTGCAAGTAAATTGGAACTCGCACCTGAGCTCGACCATGGACTCGAGCAGCCACTCGACCGGGTGCATGCTCGAGTGGTCGATCGAGCTGGACAGTCCGAGGCTGACAAACCTGCCAAGTACATTCCTCCTGCCTACAAGCCTCCACTACCTTTTCCTGGGCGTTTCAAAGCACATAAGATTAGGGAATTAAGGGAAATCATTGAGAAAAAGGCATTGTTGGCTAAGCAACAAGAGGAAGAAAGGGTTTTGAATGAGGAAGCTGTGGTTGAGAAGAAGGAAGAAGTGTTGGCTATACAAGAGATCACCATAGCTTACCAAGAGGAGGAGAGAGGACCTGCCTTGGAACAGTATGAACCATATCCTCTCTACAAAAATTGTTTGCTTGATTTGTCTAAGAAGAAGGCTGAAGCTCAAGATGAGAAGGATCTTGAGATCCTTGGAGGAGTGATCATTCCAATAAAGCTTAAGGACCCTGGACCTTTCTATCTGCCCTGCACAATCAGCTACCTTCACTACAATCAATGTCTTTGTGATTTGGGAGCTTCAACAAGTGTCATGCCTTATTCCATAGCCCAAAAGCTTGGAAGAACTGATTTCAAATCCACTAATCTCCATGTTTGCCTAGCTGATGGGTCAAACAAAGAAGTAGTGGGAAGGCTGGAGAATGTCCCAATCAAGATAGGGAGAGCAAGGATTCATACTGATTTTGTAGTGATAGAGATGGACAAGGAGCCTGAGGATCCAATCTTGCTAGGGAGGCCATTCTTAGCTACTGTTGGAGCAGTCATTGATGTCAAGGAGGGTCTTGTGACCTTGAACATTGCTGAAGATGTGGTTATGAAGTTCAATATCCACAATCCAACCAACCTTCCCACCATTGATGACCAGCCTTTTACTATCATGGACAAAGGTGGTCAAGAAGTGTTAAGTGATAAGGCAACTCCAAAAGCTGAGCTCCCACTTCAAGAGGATTCTGTAGAAAAGCTTAAGAGGTCAGTCCAAGAGTTGACTAGTATGGTTGAGGATCTTCAAGTCAAGCTGAACAAGAGGTCTTTGAGGAAAGCAAGACCAAGACTCAAAATCAAGAAGAAGTATGGTTTGTGTGCTAAGGGTGAGGTGATCAAGGATCAACTTCACAGTGACCAAGAGGTTCCAGGGAGGATTTCATCACCTCCTTGGTATTTGAACCAAGTCTAGAAAGACAACCAAAGTCAAGCTTAGTGACTTTAAACAAGCTCACTAGGGAGGAAATCCCTAAGGTATCCTTTGTAAATATGGTTTATTTTCTTAGTAGTTTTGATGTGTTTTCTTTTATGTTTTTGTTGGACAGGCTTGTCAATGGTAATATAGTTGGGTAAGGAGAGATGTGGACATGGAGAAGAAGGCTCGCAGGCCCACTCGACCAGGCCACGAGAGGTACTTGGCCAAGCTAGACAAGAATTGAAGACCATTCGATTCCATTTCTTCTAGAATGATCGAGTGGAGGGAAGAACAAGGAGAAATTTTTTGAAATTTCAAATTTGGTCAAGGAGCTCGACCACGTGCTGGTCGAGTGTGGGGTCGAGTGGCAGCCAAAAAGCAAGTCAAAGATTCCCAATTCAAATTTGAATGGTAAGGACGCTCCACCCTTGTCTCCTTGTCTCCTTAGCTTCTTTATAAAGGCCTTGATCGATCCTATACTTCTCACACTTTCTCATTTGCTCAAAACATTTAAACTCAAGCTTTAAAATTTCTCTCAAAGTTCATCTCTTGCTCTAGCTTTGTTCTTTCAAGTTTTTGGGTCACTAACCTATTAACTTTGAGCTTTGAGTCTATTTCCCTTCAGTTTCTTTTGAAAATGTCTTCCAAGATAACCAAGAAGTCTCACAAAACCGCTGCAATCTCCATGGAACGTCGTTATGCTGACCTTGAATCAAGAGGTGAAGCTGGGAGAGCCACTCGACGGAGCACTCGATCGACCACTCGACCAAGTGATGGTTCGAGCACGCGGTCGAGCCAGGTGCCGAGTCTTAGGAGAAAATCAGTAGAGGAGGATCCTGAGAGGACTGAGAGTTAGGAGGAAAGGGAGCCTACTCTTGTTGAGATTATAAGGAGACACAAGGCTAAAGGGAAGAGGCCAGCTATTGAAGTTGAACAAGAGGAGAGTGAAAGTGAGAGTGAGGAAGAAGAAAGTGAGGATGAAGAGTTATTGGAAGATGGAGCAGCTGAGTCTTGTGGTTTGTCAAAGAAGCAGCTTTATGATGCTTTCATGAGGATGGAGTTCTTGGGAACTAGATATCCACACAAGGAGACTATGGAGAAGCTTGCCATTGATGAAGATGTGGAATGTCTTTTTGAAAAGAGCAGCCTTACCAAGTTCATGGGGCTTTGTATGGAAGGCTATAGAGAGGAAAGCTGTGAGTTCCTAGCCACTGTCAAGCTGCACCAATATTTGAGGAAAGATGCTGAAGTAGGAGCTGGTCATATCTCCTTCACAATCAAAGGGAAGAAGCATGAGCTTTCATTGAAGAAACTGGCTGATGTGTTTGGTTTTGAGGTTGGGAGCCATAGGAGCTTGATGGTTCCAAGAGAAGAATTGTATGCTGTATGGGAGACCATTGGGGACAACAAGCTTTACTCATCCTTCAACTCCAAGAGCTCAAGGATTAGGAGCCCAGTCTTGAGGTATTACCACAAGGCTCTTGACAATACCTTCTTTGCTAGGAAGGAAACTGGAAACATCAATGAGGGAGAGCTGAAGATGATTGACTTGGCTCTCAATGGAGTTCTTCTTCAAGCAAGGAATGGAACCATCATCCTTGGTAGCACTGTGGAGACTGATCTTGCAATGGTGCTGATAGACCATATGATTTATTTGAGAAGTTGGGTAGGCAAGCTTGAGAACAAAGGTTCAAGAGGAGCACTTACCATTGGAGGCATCATCACTCCAATCCTTCAAGCTGCTGTCATCCAATTTAGAGGAGAAAGGGTCTTACCAAGATGGATTGACTCAAGCTACCTTACTTCCACTCTCATCCTAGCCAAGGAGATGCATCGAGGGAACCACATTTTCAACTTTGAGCTTCCAACACTTGGGAAAAAGCAACTCATATTGCCTAACCAAGAGCTCACCACCATTCAAGAAGGAGCCAACATTGACTTTTGGCCAGCTGAGGAGCATTGGTTTGATGGAGTGGTTCAGCCTAGAGTTGAGGAAGCTGGGAATGCACAAGTGGCTGATGGAGAGGAGCAAATCTATTTTGAAGACTATGAGCCCAATCCAAGAGATAGTGGAGGAGTGAGGGAGAATGAAAAGAGAATGACTCTCTTGCAAAGATGGAACAAGTGGAATGGGAAGAGGTTTGATAAGCTCAAGAAGAAGGTGACTAACATGGCTTAGTCCATCAAGGGACTAAAGAAGGAGATTGCTGAGCTGAAGAGTGGAAACTCATCTCCAAGCCATTCAAGCCCTTTGAGGAGGAGTAGCTCAACTAGAGCACTTTCAAGAGTTGCAAACCCTGTGGAACCAGCTAGGGCTTCAATGTAAGAGCCAAATCAGAGGAAGAGGAGCTCAAGTACCCGAGAACAACAGTTTTCGAGGCACTCGACCGGGTCACTCGAGCAGCCACTCGACCGAGCACCACCAATGCACTCGGTCGAGCACCAGCCCAGATCACCCTATGGCTTCCCACCTCAAGCTGCTTATCCAGGTTATCAATGTTACCCTCCCTTCCCACCCCAATACTTTATGGATCCCACACTCTACCAGCAGTATCAGCAGTACCAGACTCAAGATTTGGAGATTCGCAGTCCAGCTCGACCCCCCCCCCCACTCGAACATACACTCGACCGAGTCAGGCTCGATTGGCATCGTCGAGCTGCCCCAAAGTCCATCTCCAAGCCACCAAGAGGACCCCAACTACTCATATGACAGCATGCAGATGGATGTGGACAACTTCTTCCAAAATCCCTAAGGTACCATCATCACCTTACCATTGTTTATACCATTGCATTTGATGTTGTGTTTTGTTTTTGTTTTTAGTCTTGAATCCTCTTACAAATTTTTTTCACACAGAGGACTGTGTGATTTAAGTTTGGGGGAGGGTTTGAGATAGCATTTGATGTTGTGTTTTGTTTTCTTATTTCAAATTTTTATCATCATCATGTTAGCACTTGCATAATCATTTAAGGCATAGAAAAACCATAAAAATTTGAAACATTTTGAAAAAAATCTTTACAAAAAAAGAGTGTTCATGTAGTTTGCATTGCATATTAGGATCTTGTTAGCATGTTTCATATAGAATTGTTTAATATTTGCATTAGGGATCTATGATGAGTTTTTCCTTGTTAGCTTTCTTAATTCACTAGACTAGGATCAATGCCCAAGTTAACAGTACTTTGATGCTAGTTGAGTTGTTAGAAGCATAAGATTGAACCAAGCCTTGAATTCCTGCATTGCATTTGGTCTAAATTGAAGCATGTTGTGATTTGATTCCATTTCCTATCTATAAGAACCTAATATTGACTTTTAATTATCAATGTGTGCATTGCTTTAAACTCATGGATACCACATACATATTTGGATCATCTTTCTCCTTTTTACCACTCTTGTTGATCCAAGTAGCTGATTAATTCATTAAGATCAGTGCCCCTACCCCTTAACCAAACCTTCTTTCAAACCTTGTTTATTCTTGTGTGTGTGAGGCCTATTTTGGGATTGAGCTTGGTAGAAAGTGTTAGGTTTGAACTGACAAGAGTAAGACCTTGTGTAGTTCTAGTTTGCATTTTCCAAACTAGATAGGACTAGGTGGTTCACTTGTTGGGTTTGGGACTTGGCTGTTATAAAAAGAAAAGAAAGAAAAGAGAAAGAAAAAGGGTAGAGTCTTTAGGAGAGGAATGTGTTTAAGTAAAAGCTAAAAGTCTAGTGAAAGGATGGGAAGTAAAAGTTGTTATCTAAGATGGTTCTAGTTAAAAGAAAAGGAAAAGAAAGCAAAGAGCAGTATAGCAAAAAGCTTATATGTCTTAAGAATAAGAAGAAAAGAGAACCATAGCAATCAATAAGAATCCCCCATTCCACTAGAAAGATCAAATAAGAAACCTCTCCTAAGATTTGAAAACCAAAAGAGAAAAGACTTAAAGAGAAATGAAGAAGTTAAAGGGTAGTACTAGGATCATTTGGGTGTAGATTGTTAGGATAAACACTTTGGGTACCTTTGGGTAGACAAGGTTTTGTTCTTGTATGTGTCTAAGTGTTCTTACCTTTAGCATTCTTCTAAAGCTCAATCCATTTTTTATGAGAGAACATTGATGTTGACAAGCCCCACTCTAAAAAAGAGACCTTCATTGTCTCAAAACCCTTGTTACCAAGCCAAATGAGTTTAAGCATTGCATAGAATTGATTCATGTTCTTAATTAATGAATGTTAAAGGAAATGGTTGATTTGAATGCATGTGGATGTCTAAGGCTCAAATCAGTAAAGGTTGTGATATGCTTGTCTAAAATTTTTTAAGTACAGCTCATTCAACTTTCATCATAGTACTAGTAACTTGGACATTGATTCTAGATGGTCTATTTGCAAGTTTTAGGAGCTGAGATCCAACTTTCAAACCTCATCTACCTTCTTATGTCTTGTTTATTTGCTTGAGGGCAAGCAAAGACTAAGTTTGGGGGTGTTGATGTTCATATATTTTACCATGTTTTCCCTTGTTTTATTCACATCTTTTGCATCTTTTTCTATCCATTTTCACCATTATTGTGTAGCTTTAGGACTAATCATGCATTAAAGTTTAGTTGCATTGCATTTGCATCTTTTCATGGAAGCAATGATGAGGAGAAGTGAAGCAATCATGAAGGGAAAGCAAGGGAGTTAAGGCTGAAGAACCAAGGTCCGGAGTCCAGCTCGACCAAGCACTCGACCGTGTGGGAGATGGACTCGACCGAGTGGAGATTGCACGTGAGAAGCCAGCTCGACCCCTAGCTCGACCGAGCACTGGTCGAGTTGACCGAGCCGTTGACTACTTTGAATTTTTCTATTTTTAGGGCTTCCACCTTCCCCACTATATAAAGCCTTGTACCTGCAGCCACAAAAAGAGTCCAGCTTTTAGATATTCTCAAAACCTAGTTTTTACCTTTTTAGGATTTATTCCTTTTGCTTTTCTTATTTTCTTTTTAGATTTTGTACTTGAAAAAGACTAAGTTCTTCAATATTGGGAGTTTCATAACTTTCTTAATATTGAGAATTTGAGTTTGATCCTTTTATCAATATTAAAGATCTCTATTTTATCTTTCTAATAATGCAAGTCTCAATAATTTCTGGGTTTTTGACTTGTTTAATCATGTCTTGTTGTGAGTAGTCTTCCTAGGATCTTGAGGATGGTTAGGATGGACTGATCTTGTGGTTTGTGTGATTTGGTCAAGCTTGATTGTTGTAGATCTCTTCTAGGGTAGATGATCTTAATGCTGATTCTATATCTGAGAGGGTAGAGTCTGATTTCAAGCTTCTTAGCATCACACTAATGTTTAGGAAGCATAGATAAGGCTAGATCTAGAGCTTACCATTAGGCTTGCTAAGAGATTAGGAGTCTTGTTTGGTTTGAGTTGTATTGCTTAATGCCTGCTTGTGTAGATTCTTTACTGTGTGAGAACAAGTCTAGAAGATGCATAGGTTTGGTTGTTTCTTGACCATGAGAGTGGGAGAAACTTGTATTAGATTCATATGTCTAGAGATTAGCTCATAGCTTGCTTGAGATTTGTTGACCAAGTTAGATAGCCACAATGATCAGTTCATCCCATGAATCCATCCTCAGGACCTTCTTTGTTTATTGATTTTAAAGTCTTAATCCTGTTGCTTGCTTGTTGTTTGATTTGGTTTAGCTTTACTCTGTTTTTATTGCATTGCTCTGTTTCTGCGTCTCGTCTAGCTCGACCACCCACTTGACCCACACTCGGTCGAGTGCTGCTCGAGTCAGTCCCTAGAATTTGTGTTTTATGATTTGTGATTGTTTTGCTTCATTCCTGTTTCATTCTAGTTGCATACATTTAGCTTTCAGTTCATTACTTGTCTTACATTAGTTCATCAGTAATAGTTTCTATTTCTGTTCTTGCACCATTACTATTATAATCATTCTGTTTCATTTGCATTTAGTTCTTAGTTCTTGTAGTTTACTTTCTGCATTTTACATTTTCATCTTAGGATTGTTAGTGACAAACAATCTTTACACTTGGCTTGACTTAGATTGATATTCACATCTTAATTGTTCACAGACACTCATTTAGGATTGACACCTCTTATACTGCAACTGCATAAGGGGAATTGAAACACCCATCCATCCATATCACACCATTGCATACACTGCCACCTTCCATCTCACCCACCACAAATATTCTTGTTTCACCAGACTTCAGTATTAAGTCACCAGACTTTAGTACCTGATGTTTTGCTGTTTTTCTTGTTTTCCTTAAAACGTCTTGTTGTTTTATTTTGAACTTCCTATTGTTTGGAGTGTCGAGCCTAGGGTTAATTATAAAGCCCCATAGCCACGCCTCCTTGTTCTTTAGCGAAGAATGATGTTGTAACACGAATTGTTGATTTTTCTTCCTCAATTTGATTTCTTGAATGCGTTCTTGAATTCTGGGTTTCTAAACACTTTGTGACATAGAAACTATTCACTTGTTTCGTTCCATACATCCACCTAAACATCTATCTCCATCAAACCATTGTTTTCCTCCTGCGAATTTTGCACATCATCACCCAAAACCACCCGTTCATCATCACCTTCCATCCACATCACCACTCGGTTATCAGCCTTCATCAGAGTTCAATCCTAGGAGAAATCGTATCACCATCAGTCTTCTTAATGGCTAGTATTGATCAAGAATAAGCCAAGGGCGTCCGTACCGTCCGTACGTGCAAGCAATAAGGCCGAGTGAAGAACTATGGCCGATTTATTTATGTGTGAGGACAGTGAGGAGGCCTGCTTACCTTCGGCCCATGAGAAGGATCGAGAATCCCTTGTGTAGCCGTTAGGAAGAAAGCGCAAGTGGACAAGAGTGGAAGGATAGGACAAGTCGCTATCAACGATCACCTACCTCCTCTCTCTCCTAATTGTCTTTTGTCTTTTGTTTCTATTTTTGGTCATGTGGTCGCCCTAGCTGTCTTCCTATTTAAACCCTTATCTTGTATTGTATTTGACTTATTCTACCTAATTCTAATCTATAATCATCTTCTTTCATACTCTTCGCCACCAACTCTCTTCTCTTCATTCTCAAACCTCTCAAATCTCTCTAAGTCTTCCGCTAATCTCAACATGGTATCAGAGCTAGGTTGTCGTTCTTGATAACCTATCTCTTCTATTCTTCTATTCTTCATTCTTGTTCACTCGATTCTCAGTTTCATTTCTCTTTATTCTCCGGGTAAAAGCTTTGTCCATCGGTCCATAGCGATTGAACCATGGAAAACGCCAAACCTATTGTCACGCCGGTTGTTCTTAAAGGAACAAACTACTTGCTGTGGACTAGAACCACAAGAACTGCCCTTGGAGGTCGTGGTCTTTGGAGTCATGTCGAGAGTGACTATGTTCCAAAACAAAACCCCAAAGGAGAAGATGAAGGCGCTTCCAAGGAGGAAGTAGAGGCAGAGAGCGAGAGGAAGGCCAAGTGGTTTCAAGAAGACCAAGTTGTCCTATCTGTTCTCCAAAACTCTCTTGACACGCCAATCCTTGAGGCTTACTCATATTGCGAGACGGCCAAGGAGTTGTGGGAGACACTTAAAGGTGTCTATGGCAATATCTCCAACTTGACTCGAGTCTTTGAGGTCAAGAAGGCCATAAACGAGCTTAACCAAGATGATGTGGAGTTCACTAAACATCTTGGCAAGTTTCGAGCTTTATGGTCCGAACTTGACATGTTGCGGCCGAGTACACTCGATCCGAGTGTGTTGACTGAAAGAAAGGAGCAAGACAAGGTCTTTGGTCTCCTACTTACCTTGAACCCATCCTTCAATGATCTCTTGAAGCACATCCTCAGGGCAGAGAAGCTCCCCTCCTTTGAAGACATTTGTTCGCAAATCCAAAGAGAACAAGGTTCTCTTGACTTGTTTAGCGGTAAGGGGGAGCTCGCTACGGCAAATAAAGGAGTGTACAAGCAAGAGGAGAGGAAGGTGTGGATATGCGACCACTGCAAGAGGCGGGGTCACCTGAAAGACAAGTGCTGGGTCCTTCACCCTCATCTCAAGCCGGCCAAGTTCAAAGCCAACCTATCAAAGGAGGCAGTTAGCGACAAGGGAGCCGGGCCGTCAAAGCAAGGAGATGAGGCGGCCATGACCGCAGCCTATGGAGAAGTGGTGAGGAAATCAGACCTTGAGGCTCTCATTCGCTCCATTGCTTCACTCAAGGAGTCTGGTATCTCATTCTTTACCTCTAAGCCTAGTAAATCTCTTGTCATAGACTCGGGTGCTTCTCACCACATGATTAGTAATCCTAGTCTAATTGACAATATAAAACCGGCTATAGGGAATGTTATAATTGCTAATGGAGAGCAAATACCAGTAAAAGGAATAGGGGACTTGAAACTATTTGATAAAACCTCAAAAGCTTTCTTTATGCCTACCTTCACATCTAATCTTCTATCGGTTAAGAGAACCACAAATGATTTGAACTGTTATGCAATCTTTGGTCCTAATAGTGTTCATTTTCAGGATATTGAGACTGGAAAGGTTCTTGGAGAAGGACAAGGAAGAGGAGATCTCTATGTCCTAGAGAAAACCGATTCTAACTTATCTACTTCTACCAAGTCATGTTTTGTTGTTAATTCGGATATTATGTGGCATGCTAGATTAGGCCATCCTCATTCTCGTGCTCTTGCTTTAATGTTACCAAATGTTTCTTTTGATAGTTCAATGTGTGAGTCTTGTATTCTTGGTAAACATTGCAAATCTATTTTCCCTAAATCTAAGACTATTTATGAGCATTGTTTTGATTTAGTGCATTCTGATGTGTGGACTTCACCATGTCTATCTAGAGATAATAACAAGTATTTTGTGACTTTTATTGATGAAAAATCTAAGTACACATGGATTACCTTGTTGCCATCAAAAGATAGAGTGTTTGATGCCTTTCTTAATTTTCAAAATTATGTCACTAATCACTTCAATGCTAAAATTAAGGTACTTAGATCAGACAATGGTGGGGAATACACAAGTCACAAGTTCAAAGAACATTTGGCCAAGCATGGCATCCTTCACCAAACAAGCTGTCCCTATACGCCTCAACAAAATGGTGTGGCCGAGAGAAAGAACCGACATCTAATGGAGGTGGCACGGTCAATGATGTTCCATTCTCATGTTACAAGGCGATATTGGGGTGATGCTGTAATGACAGCATGCTATTTGATCAATAGGACACCGACCAAAGTCCTTAATGACCTATCGCCATTTGAGGTATTGAATGGATTTAAACCTTCTCTAGAGCACTTACGGGTCTTTGGGTGTGTTTCTTTTGTGCTTGTGCCAGGAGAACAGCGGAGTAAGCTTGATCCCAAAAGCATAAGGTGTATGTTCATCGGCTACTCCACTACTCAAAAGGGATATAAGTGTTTTGACCCAACAACAAGCCGGCTGTATGTTTCAAGAGATGTTCGGTTCTTGGAAAATGTGGGTTATTTTGATAACAAGGATTGGAACAGCTTGAAGGATCTTTCGTCGTCACCAAATGATAGAGCCTCCAGCCTTAAGTTCCTTCTTGACCATCTCGGAAATCCGCCTATGGCCACGGCCCCTCCTCAGCCAGAACCCAACCCGAGCTCTATTGGTCATACGCCCGAGCCGGAAGGTGCTATGCCTGAGATGGTGACTCCTGACCATGAGACACCCGACCTAAACCAGAACATGACCGAGGTACATGAGATGCCCGAGCCAAATTCAAATATGACCGAGACACGACCTACTGTTGAACCGGCCATAGAGGAGGTCACTCAGTCTAGCCAACCAGTGCCGCCAACTCAACCAACTCTACGACGGAGCACGCGTGTCCGGTCTCACCCCTCCACATGGAAAGATAAGAGAGTGTACTACAATAGTCAAGCCGTCGCACATCCTATCCAAGCCGTATGTTCGCTCGAGCTGCTTCCTGCCGAGCACCAAGCTTTCTTTGGCCAAGTTGATGAACACTGGATTCCGCAAACGTATGAGGAGGCCAAAGAACATAAGGTATGGGTAGATGCGGTTGAGGATGAAGCTGGCGCAATGATCCGAAATCACACATGGGATGAGGCTGACCTCCCCAAAGGGAAGAAGGCTGTAAGTTCAAAGTGGGTGTTCACTATCAAGTTCTTGAGCACAGGGGAGATTGAAAGGCATAAGGCACGACTGGTGGCCAGAGGGTTCACACAGACCTATGGAGATGACTACACAGCGACATTTGCTCCGGTGGCCAAATTACATACCGTGCGGGTGGTGTTATCGTTGGCCGTGAACCTCTCTTGGGACTTATGGCAAATGGATGTCAAAAACGCATTCCTTCAAGGCGAGCTCGATGAAGAAGTATACATGACTCCCCCGCCTGGCCTTGAGGATAGTGTTGCTCCCGGGAAAGTCCTACGGTTACGCAAGGCCATTTATGGCCTCAAACAGTCACCACGCGCCTGGTACCATAAGCTCAGCTCCACTCTCAAGGCGAATGGTTTTAGACGGTCGGAAGCTGATCACACTCTTTTTACTCTCAAAACATCACTTGGCCTTGTTGTGGTGCTGGTGTATGTCGATGACATCATAGTGACCGGTGATGATAAGGCTGGTATTGAGACCATTAAGGCCTCACTCAAGTCTGCCTTCGACATTAAAGACCTTGGCGAGCTTAAATATTTCCTCGGTATCGAAATCTGTCGTTCCCCGGAGGGTCTCTTCCTCTCACAACGCAAGTATGCACTTGACTTGCTTACTGAGACCGGCAAACTTGGTTCAGCTCCAGCTCCGACTCCTCTAGATGAAGATTACCAGCTCAAGCGAAAGGGGGAGAGCTTGAGGGCGAAGGAAGGCAAACCGCGCGAGCCATTGGATGAGCCGTTCCCGGATGTCACACGCTACCGACGGCTTGTAGGTAAGTTGATCTATTTAACTATCACACGACCTGATATCTCTTATGCTGTGAATCAGGTGAGTCAGCACATGAAAGCTCCGAGCAAGTACCAATGGAGTCAAGTGGAGAGGATTCTGAGCTATCTAAAGGGCAGCCCGGGTCAAGGCATTTGGATGGGTAAGAACGGCAATGCTGAGATTGTTGGCTACTGTGATGCGGATTACAATGGCGACACACTGGATAGGAGATCAACCACTGGGTATTGCACGTTCGTTGGGGGAAATTTGGTTACATGGAGATCCAAGAAGCAAAAGGTGGTCTCATGCTCAAGCGCCGAGGCCGAGTATAGAGCCATGAGGAAACTTACCAATGAGATGACATGGCTGAAGGGTCTACTCAAGGACTTAGGCATCGAGACAAAGCAACCCATGACCATGCACTGTGACAATGAAGCGGCTATCCACATTGCCACAAACTCGGTCTTTCATGAGAGGACTAAACACATAGAAAGCGATTGCCACAAGGTGAGGGAGAAGATTGAAGAAGGAGTGGTCTTGCCTTGCCACACAAAGAGTCAAGACCAGCTAGCTGACATCTTCACCAAGTCTGCAAGTTCCAAGGTTTGTGATCACATCTATAACAAACTTGGACTTGTAGACATTACACGGCCATGATCAAGCTTCTCTAATCCGTGGACAGCATACTCTTTTTCCCTTGACTTGGTTTTGTCCCATGAGGTTTTCTAAGTCAAGGTTTTTAATGAGGTGCTGCTTCACGGGTTCCAAGCTTAGCCATTTCATCAGGCTAAGCTTGAGGGGGAGTATTGATCAAGAATAAGCTAAGGGCGTCCGTACCGTCCGTACCGTCCGTGTAAGCAATAAGGCCGAGTGAAGAACTATGGCCGAGTCACTTATGTGTGAGGACAGTAAGGAGGCCTGCTTACCTTCGGC
Organism: Camelina hispida; assembly: GCA_023657505.1. Taxonomy (NCBI): domain Eukaryota; kingdom Viridiplantae; phylum Streptophyta; class Magnoliopsida; order Brassicales; family Brassicaceae; genus Camelina; species Camelina hispida. Next base: position 26,617,491 of record CP094637.1, read on the forward strand.
CCATGAGAAGGATCGAGAATCCCTTGTGTAGCCGTTAGGAAGAAAGCGCAAGTGGACAAGAGTGGAAGGATAGGACAAGTCGCTATCAACGATCACCTACCTCCTCTCTCTCCTAATTGTCTTTTGTCTTTTGTTTCTATTTTTGGTCATGTGGTCGCCCTAGCTGTCTTCCTATTTAAACCCTTGTCTTGTATTGTATTTGAGATATTCTACCTAATTCTAATCTATAATCATCTTCCTTCATACTCTTCGCCACCAACCCTCTTTTCTTCATTCTAAACCTCTCAAATCTCTCTAAGTCTTCCGCTTATCTCAACAGCTAGAACATGTGCTGACTTAGTCAACTGGTCCAAAATGACTCAAATAGCATCAAAGGTCCTAGAAAATGGTAATCCTACCACAAAATCCATCGTGATCATATCCCATTTCCACTCTGGAATGGGCAAACTCTTTAGCAACCCGCCTGGATCCCTGATGCTCAGCCTTCACTAGCTGACACACATCACACCTCGCGACCCAACTAGCTACATCCTTCTCCATCCCGACCCCGTGACAGTACCTCTTGAGATCTCAGTACATCTTAGTCATTCCTGGATGAATAGAAAACTTGCTCGCATGAGCCTCTCTCAGGATATCCTGCCTCAACTTCTCATCCTTGGGCACACCAATATAGTACCATTAGCTGAGACTTGATAATCTGAATCAACATCCTTAGAGGCATTCACCAGCCCCAAATCCTTCTCCTGAGCCAATTGTACCCTGCTCAGAAGATCCGCTCTATCAGCCACCTCCAACCCCTAACGGTTCCTGCGAAATCGCACACAAACTCAATGCACTGATCTCTCCTACCTGAGACTCCATGTCCTGCTCTTGAGCCGAAGCTACCCTCCTCCGACTTAGAGCATCTGCAAACAAGTTCACCTTACCAGTGTGATAGGCAATCTTCAAATCATAATCCGCCACCAACTCTATCCACAGCCTCTGCTTTAACTTCAGCTCGGGCTGAGTGAATATATACTTCATGCTCTTATGATCTGTAAACACCTGCACTTTTGCACCATAAAGATAAGATCTCCAAATTTTTAGGGCAAAAACTACAACAGCCATCTCCAAATCATGAGTAGGATAGTTGTCCTTATGCTTCCGCAACTTCCACAAAGCATAGGCAATCACCATTTCATGTTGCATCAAAACACACCCCAAACCAACTATGGATGCATCTGTATAAACCACATAGGATTCTACCTGCTCCGGCAATGCCAATACTGGCATAGTAGTCAGCATCTCTTTCATGCTTGTAAAGCCTTTCTCGCACTCCTGTGACCAAACAAAAGGAACATCCTTCCCTGTCAACATAGTCATCGGACGTGCCTTGCATGCAAAGCCCTGCACAAAACTCCTGTAATAATCTGCCAAACCAAGGAAACTCCTAATCTCGGTGGAATTATGCAGTCTAGGCCAATCCCTAATAGCCTGAATCTTCTCTGGATCTATAAAAACTCCCTCTGCAGAAACAATGTGACCCAGAAAACCCATCTCCCGCTGCCATAAACTGAGCACAAAATCAAGCTGAGGCAACTCATATCTACCAAGGTGGTACGGATCATGCTGTGAGGGTTGAGGAGGTGGCGAGTCTTCTTCAATCTCGGCTGGTTCTTCTTGTGGTGCGGCAATCTCATCATCAAGCGGCACAAAGAGAATATCATAGTGGTAGTTCAGGGCAGACAGCCTCTCTGAAGGAAGCATACACTCCTTTGCAGTCCCGTTTTGATCAATGAACTTGTGGATAAAGCTAGCGGGGTCTGTGGTAAGTCTCAGGAACTTGGAGCTCACCAAGTGATTGTAGTCAAGATAGGCTCGCCGAGTACATGGCTCAAACATGGAGAGATCAACTCCTGCTTTGGTGAAGAGAGGAGTTAGCACACCACCAATGTAAGTGTCCTTGGTCTTGCCTTTGACGATGTTCTTTGCATAGGAGGCCAAGTAGTGAGCAAAGATGCAACCATAGTTTACATTGTTCCCCAAATCATCATTAACTTCTTCTCCTTCATTATTGTCATCAATGCTCTCAACAAGGATGTCTTTTAGCCCTTGGAAGATGAAGCACGGTTCCAACTTGGTTGCTGCTCCAACCAGTCCTCTACCAAAGAGAGTATGTCCAATGGTCTTGATTGCATAGCGAACTATGTGATGGCGGATATGTGTGACCTTGGCTCTGTGGCTAACAAACTTTCCCCTTGCCAATGTGTTCCAAAGATGATCAATCCCATTGAAGTTAGGGAAACACAAGTCACTGTTGTTCTCAAAACCATAAGCTTCACAAAGGTTAGGAATGGAGATCTTGTACCCCAGTCCGCGCACCTTGAATGAGATTGTGCCTTCACTAGCGATGGGGACCCTAGGATTCTTGAATTGGTAATCCATGGTGCATAAGAAATCGATTGTAGGATCTGGATAAGTTCGATAATCCATCCTTGCAATCTCTTGAAGACCCATCTTGGTGAAGAACTCATCAAATGTATCAAGAAGACCCATCCTTGCAAGCAAAGCTCTATCGACAAACTTGGTGGGAACAACATTCATTTTGCTGATTCTTTGAAGAGTTTTTATCTCACTCGATGTCCAAGGAGTTGCAGGTGGTCCAACTGGTGTTTCAGTAGTCTTCTTCTTCTTGGAGCGATCTTTAGGACCAGCCATTGTACCTATAAACACATTCAAAACCAAATGAGTGACAAGAGAGAAATTCATAAGATTTTTGCAAGTGCTAGTCTCGAATTTCCCTCAAATCATTCTATTGTGAAACAATGCTAGTAAAGCCAATATCTCAATGACCAAAACAAAAAGAAATAAACCACACCTCAAACACAACTAGACATCACACGCTCAAAGCTCCTAAAGAAATCAAAATTCTCACATTTTGCTAAAATTCTAGACTTGCCAAATTTCAAAGGGAATTGAAACAATTAGCAACCAAAACTCTTAAGCAACAACAAAGCAGGCCAAAGAGATTAAAAACCCCAAATTCTAACAAGCTCTAGCAATTTTCGTCACTTTTCCCAATTAAGAATCTTCAACCACTTAAAATGCAAAAAATTTCACTAAACTATGCAAAACAAGCTCTAATAATCAACACCCAAGGATCACAAAGTCTGAAACAAGCATAATATTGTCCTATTAGCAAGTAAACCCAGCTACACAAGAAATTTTCAGAATGTGACAAACCTTGGTGAATTCGAAATTATGGAGAAAGAGAGATGTTACCTTGTTTGCTTGAGAAATAGAGTGATGAAGAAGGATTCTAAAGAAAAATGCAAGTGAGATGAAACTTTGAACCAAAAAAAAAATCGAGTTAGGAACAAGAGAGCGGCGTGTTTGAATGAGTGAGCTACGGTCGCACAAGAGAGAACAGGGAGGAAGAGTCGAGGATTTAAGGAAGAAGAACCGAGGGTTTGAGTCAATTGTCTCTTTGAATTAGCCTCAAATCGAAATTGACCGGTTTTGGGCGGTTTGGAGGCTAAACAAAGGGGGATTTTGGTTCAATTTAAGTAGACAATAGTCAGAATTTTGACTTACCTTGACTTACCTGGTTGGAAAGCATTTGATCGACCAAACAATCGACCATTTGGCCGATCGTTTGCTTGGTTTGATCGACCAAACACTCGATCGTTTTCTCACTCCGGACAGCTTCGGTGTTGGCTGCGAGATACTGATCGACAATACGATCGACCATTTGGTCGATCAAATATTTTGACAATCGACCAAATGGTCGATCACACTCCTTGTGCAATCGAGCAATCCTCGATCATGGCCGAGACAGGACAGGCTCCGAATGAGACGATCGACCAGACGATCGGCCATTTGGTCGATCGTTCTTCTGTAAAATAGACCAAAATGGTCGATTGGTCTCTCGATCGTACGGGCTAATCCTCACCATTTGAACTTGCACTTAGCTGACTTTAACAACGTGACTTCCTGAAAACTGTAAACAACCAAAGAACACACACCAAACTAAAAATACTAATTCAAACTGAAGAAAAAGAAGATATGTACAAGGATGCCATGGGAATGCCTCCCAAGTACGCTTGTTTTACGTCACTTAGCTTGACGTTACTGCGCCTTTTAGGCGTCTTGAGGTTCCGAGAGAGAAACCGTTGTTCCTTCCTCGATGAAATCATTGGCCAAGTAGGACTTCAACCTCTGTCCATTCACAACAAACTCATTACCGGACTTGTTTAACAACACAAAGGCTCCATAAGGTCGAACTTTCTTGATCTTGAATGGTCCTGACCAACGAGACTTGAGCTTTCCTGGGAATAACCTCAACCGAGAATTAAACAGTAAGACCAGGTCTCCTTCTTTGAACACCCTTGGGAGAATCCTCTTGTCATGGAATGCCTTTGTTCTCTCCTTGTAGATCTTTGAACTCTCATAAGCATCAAGGCAAATTTCCTCTAACTCATTCAGCTGCACCAAACGTTTCTCAACAGCATTCTTGATATCAAAGTTAAGAAGTTTGATTGCCCACATTGCCTTATACTTTAGCTCAATAGGCAAATGACAAGACTTTCCATAGAGAAGGTTGAAAGGAGTTGTTCCAATTGGTGTCTTGTAAGCAGTTCTATATGCCCATAGAGCATCATCTAGCTTCTTTGCCCAGTCCTTCCTTGTGATTCCAACTGTTTTCTCATGAATGGACTTGATTTCTCTATTTGAAATCTCAACCTGACCACTAGTTTGGGGATGGTAAGGTGTAGCAACCTTATGCTTCACTCCATGCTTCTTGAGAAGACTCTCAAAGACCTTGTTGATAAAGTGTTTCCCTCCATCACTAATGACCACTCTTGGAATACCAAACCTTGGGAAGATGATTGTCTTGAACAATTTCAACACTACCTTTGCATCATTGGTAGGACTAGTGAAACATGTATATTTGTGTGGTGAATGGTGAATGTGTGTGAAAGTGTATGATATGGAATGATGGTGGGTGTTTCAATTCCCCTTATGCAGTTGCAGTATAAGAGGTATCAATCCAGTCTGAGTGCTTGTGAACAATCAAGATATGCATATGAATCTAAGTTAAGCCAAGTGTGATGATTGTTTGTCACTAACAATCCTAAAATGATAATGATGAAAGCAGAAAATTAACTACAAGAACTAAGGACTAGATGCAAATAAAACAGAATGATTATGATCTAAAAACAGAAACAGAAACTGTAAATACTAGAATAGAACTAATGCAAGACAAGTAATGAACTAGATGCTATGTGAATGCAATGGAAATGAAACAGGAATGAAACAGGAATGAAACAAGCCAAACTCAAAACATAAACAAGAAATCTGGGGAACAGCTCGATCAGCACTCGACCGAGTGTAGGTCGAGTGGGTGGTCGAGTTGGGCAAATCCGGGAAAACAGAGCAATGCAATAAACCAGAGTAAAGCAAACACAGATCAAACAGCAAGCAAATACCAAGATTGAGACTTTAAAATCAATTTGGCCAGGAATGCCTCAGCCTTGCTGTCCTTGCATTGGAGAAGAATTTGGCCAGGAAAGCCTTCTTACACTGATCCCAAGTAGTGATAGCACCAGTAGGCAGAGTCTTCTCCCACAAATGAGCCTTGTCCCCAAGAGAGAAAGGGAACAACCTCAGTTTGAAACCATCTTCACTTACTCCATTTATCTTTGTGAGGCTACATATTCTGTCAAACTCATCAAGATGATCAAGTGGGTCCTCCATAGGCAATCCATGAAACTTATTTGCTTGAATCATTGAGATCAATCCACTCTTGATCTCAAAGTTGTTGTTGGCAACTGTTGGTGGCACAATGCCAGCTCTTTGGTTGTGAGTGTTAGGTGCATCTCCAGCACCAATATTCCTTGGTCTCTGAACTTGATCCTGATGATCCATGGCAACTGGAACCTCCTGTTGTTGCTGAACAACTCTCCTTTTCTTTGATCCCACACCCTTGGTCAACTTGTTGATGCTGTCACTATGCTTAACAAGATTATCCTTTCTTTGGACCTTGTGTGCATCAACTTTCACAAACGATTTTTCCTGAGCAAGCGACTGAGCACAGGCTCTAGTAGGAAGGTAGGGCAACTGGAAAAAGAGGCGAACAGAGATCCGGGGTCTGGCTCGATCAACTGCTCGATCTCCACTCGGTCGAGTGGTGGTCGAGTGACTGGTCGAGTGGTACCTGAAATGGAACTTCAACCCCAAACACAAGATTCAAGTGCAGAAACTTCACAAATGCAAAAAGGAACTTAATCTTATACTAATATGGATCCTAAATGTCACAAAAACTAACTCAAACAGGCAACTGCGCCAAATTGAAACATGTATATTTGTGTGGTGAATGGTGAATGTGTGTGAAAGTGTATGATATGGAATGATGGTGGGTGTTTCAATTCCCCTTATGCAGTTGCAGTATAAAAGGTATCAATCCAGTCTGAGTGCTTGTGAACAATCAAGATATGCATATGAATCTAAGTTAAGCCAAGTGTGATGATTGTTTGTCACTAACAATCCTAAAATGATAATGATGAAAGCAGAAAATTAACTACAAGAACTAAGGACTAGATGCAAATAAAACAGAATGATTATGATCTAAAAACAGAAACAGAAACTGTAAATACTAGAATAGAACTAATGCAAGACAAGTAATGAACTAGATGCTATGTGAATGCAATGGAAATGAAACAGGAATGAAACAGGAATGAAACAAGCCAAACTCAAAACATAAACAAGAAATCTGGGGAACAGCTCGATCAGCACTCGACCGAGTGTAGGTCGAGTGGGTGGTCGAGTTGGGCAAATCCGGGAAAACAGAGCAATGCAATAAAAACAGAGTAAAGCAAACACAGATCAAACAGCAAGCAAATAACAAGATTGAGACTTTAAAATCAATAAACAAAGAAGGTTCCTGAGGATGGATTCATGGGATAAACTAATCATTGTGGTAATCTAACTTGATCAACAAATCTCAAGCAATGCTATGAGCTAACCTCTAGACATATTAATCTAAGACAAGTGTCTCCCACTCTCATGGTCAAGAGACAATCAAACCTATGCAATCCTAGACTTGCTCTCACAATGAAAAGAATCTACACAAGCAGGCATTAAGCAATACATCTCAAACCAAACAAGACCTCTAATCTCTTAGCAATCCTAATGGTAAGCTCTAGATCTAGCCTTATCTATGCTTCTTAAACATTGGTGTGATGCTAAAAAGCTTGAGATCAGATCCTACCCTCTCAGATATAGAATCAGCATTAAGAACATCTAGCCTAGAAGAGATCTACAACAATCAAGCTTGATCAAATCAGATACACCACAAGATCAATCTATCCTAACCCATCCTCAAGATCCTAAAATAACTACTCACAACAAGACATGATCAAACAAATCATAAACCCAGAAATTATTGAAACTTGCATATTTAGAAAGATAAAACAAAGATCTACAATTTTGCTGAAGGAATGAAACTCAAATTCTCAATATTAAGAAAGTTATTCAACCAACTATATTGAAGAATCTTATGAGTTTTTCTAAACAAGTACCAAATCTCAAAAGGAAAAAAATAAAAAGCAAAAGGAATAAATCCTAAAAAGGTAAAAACTAGGTTTCTCAAAAGCTGGAATAAAATCTAGATATTTTTGGTGGCTGCAGTACAAGGGTTTTTATAGTGGGGAAGGTGGAAGCCCTAAAAATAGGAAAAGTCAAAGTGGTCAACGGATCGGTCAACTCGACCAGTGCTCGGTCGAGTGACAGGTCGAGCTGGCTTCCCTGGTGCAACTCCACTCGGTCGAGTCCATCTCCCACTCGGTCGAGTGCTTGGTCGAGCTGGACTCCGGATCTTGGTTCTTCAGCCTTAACTTCCTTGTTTCCTCCTCATGACTGCTTCACATCTCTTCTCCTTTGCTTCCATGCTCCTTAAGCTCCAAAATCACCTGTTTATGCATGAAAAGATGCAAATGCAATGCAACTACACTCTAATGCATGATTGATCCTAAAGCTACACAAAAGTGGCAAAAATGGATTGAAAAAGATGCAAAAGATGTGAATAAACTAAGGAAAAACATGGTAAAATATATGAACATCAACTAGCTATGGCTTCAACCCATTTAGAGACATAATCAACAGCCACAAGTATGTAATTGTTACCATAGGAAGAAGGAAATGGTCCCATGAAGTCAATACCCCATACATCAAACACCTCAACCTCTAAAATAGGATTTTGTGGCATTTCATTTCTCCTGCTGATATTGCCTCTTCTTTGACATGAATCACACTTGGAGATGATCTCTTGTGTGTCTTTGAACATAGTAGGCCACCACAAACCAGCTTGAAGAATCTTTGTGACTGTCTTGAATGTAGCAAAGTGTCCTCCATAGGCTGCTCCATGACATAGTTCTACTAACCCTTCTATCTCCTCCTTGGCAACACATCTCCTATAAATCTTGTCTATACAAAGAGTTTAGAGGTATGGTGCATCCCAATAGTAGTTGTTGATGTCTTTGAAGAACTTTTTTCTATCATAACCAACCAAATTTGGTGGCTCAATCCAACCTCATGACCTCTCCAAGCTTCTTCCAAGTCTCATTGGTGTTGTCAAGCAGTTGAATCGCCATTATCTGTTCTTCAGGAAGTGCATCATTGATTGGAATCTCATTATCAATCCTTAATCTTGATAGATGATCAGCCACTCCATTCTCAATGCCCTTCTTGTCTTTAATCTCCAAATCAAACTCTTGAAGTAGCAATATCCATCTCAACAGCCTTAGTTTAGCATCCTTCTTTGCTAAGAGGTATTTCAATGCTGCATGATCAGTGTGAACAACCACTTTTGAACCCACCAAGTATTGCCTAAACTTCTCAAATGCAAAGACAATAGCTAGGAGCTCTTTTTCTGTTGTAGCATACTTAACTTGAGCTTCATCTAATGTTCTACTTGCATAGTATATGACATGAAGCTTCTTATCTTTTCTTTGACCAAGCACTGCTCCAACTGCATAGTCACTAGCATCACACATTATTTCAAATGGCAAGTTCCAATCTGGTGCTTGAACTATTGGGGCACTAACCAACTCTTCTTTTATCTTCTTGAAAGCTTGAAGACACTCATTGAACTCAAATTCAACTTCTTTACACAACAACCTTGCAAGAGGTCTAGCAATCTTTGAGAAGTCTTTAATGAACCTCCTATAGAACCCAGCATGGCCCAAAAAGCTTCTGATTCCCTTGACCGAATTTGGAGGTGCTAGATTGGTCATCACATCAATCTTAGCTCTATCAACCTCAATACCTTTCTCAGAGATCTTATGACCCAAAACAATTCCTTCCTTCACCATGAAGTGACATTTCTCCCAATTCAAACCAAATTTGTTTCCTCACACCTTCTTAAGACCCTACACAAATTAGAAAGACAACCAGAAAAAGAATCTCCATAGACGGAGAAGTAATCCATGAAAACCTCCACAACATCCTCAATTAGATCAGAAAAAATTGACATCATGCATCTTTGGAATGTAGCTGGAGCATTACACAATCCAAATGGCATCCTTCTATAAGCAAAAGTACCATAAGGACATGTGAAAGTAGTCTTTTCTTGATCATTTGGATGTTTGGGGATTTGAAAGAAACCAGAATAACCATCAAGTAAGCAATAATGAGTATGACTAGCAAGCCTCTCTAGCATTTGATCAATGAATGGTAAAGGAAAATGATCTTTCCTAGATGCAGCATTGAGTCTCCTATAATCAATACACATTCTATGACCAGTTATAGTTCTTGTTGGAATCAACTCATCTTTATCATTCTTAACAACTGTAACTCCTCCTTTCTTTGGTACCACATGTACAGGAGAAACCCATGTACTATCCGATATGGGATATATGATACCAGCATCAAGGAGTTTAAGAATCTCTTTCCTCACCACATCTCTTAAGTTAGGGTTTAACCTTCTTTGTGGTTCAATGGAAGTCATTGATTCATCATCTAAATGAATCCTATGCATGCAAAGAGTTTCAGAAATCCCTTTTATGTCATCAAGTGAATAACCAATAGCTCTCCTAAACTTTTTCAATTCACCAAGAAGAGTAACAGTTTCATGTTCACTAAGCTCCTCATTGATAATGACAGGGTAAGTAGAGTTTTTACCTAGGAAAGCATACTTTAGCCCCTTAGGGAGTGGTTTGAGTTCAATCTTGGGTGCCTTAAGCTCACTCCAATCCTCATTTGAATTTACCTCAACTGAACACACCACTTGCTCTTTCAACTCAAGGAAGCTACCACCATCTTTAGAGGGCTTGTGAGAGTCAAGAATCTTTTCATATCCTTCACTATCCTCCTTAAGTTACCCAAACTCTCCTTGTTTAACTGTCAAAGTGCTTTGGAGCTCATCTTCTATGGCCAATTCCTCCAAAGGCTCATCAGCTAAAGCTTCCATCTTCTCAATGTAGAACACTTGACCGCCAATTCTAGGCTTCCTCATCACTTGGTTGATGTCAAAAGTCAAAGCTTCCTTTCCCAAATTCAACTGTATCTTCCCACCTTTCACATCAATCATGGTTCCAGCAGTTCTTAGAAATGGTCTCCCCAAGATGAGTGGATCCTTTGGTTCCTCATCCATTTCAAGAACAACAAAGTCGGTTGGAATCTCAAAATGACCAATCATCACCGGGAGATCTTCAAGCACTCCAACCGGGGTTCTAATTGATCTATCAGCAAGAACAAGGGTGATCATACACTTCTTGTAGTGTGTGAAACCCAGTCTCTTTGCAACCGAGAGAGGCATCAAACTCACACTAGACCCAAAATCACATAAGCAATGGCCAAAAGATAAAGGTCCTAGAGTGCAAGGGAGAGTGAAGCTACCAGGATCTTCAAGCTTCTTTGCCACCACTTTGTTTTGAATGATAGCACTACACTCATGAGTCAAGATAACCATTCCTTGGAGAGCTTTCTTCTTCTCCAAAATTGCATCCTTGAGGAACTTGCTGTAAGAGGGGTTCAACAAAAATGCATCAATGATAGGCATTGTGATAGCAACATCCTTCATTTGTGCATCAAACATGGCTCTATACTTGTCAACTTGTTGCTTCTTGAACCTCCTAGGAAATGGCAGCCTTGGTTCATAAGGTGGAGGCACAAACAGAGTTTCTTTGGCAACACCTTTACTTTTTTTGGAGATTTCATCAATGGTCTTGTCTTGCTTAGGCTCCTCAACCACTTTACTCTTCCCTTTGTCAACCACAACTCCTTCAGCTTCTTTATCTTTACCCAAATCTTTCAATATCAGCTCATCCTCATCATCAATCTCAACCACTACCTCCCCTCCTTTAGGCTCAATGTCCCTATTGAGCTCATTAGTTGGTAGCTGCTTACCACTTCTCAACATGATGGCGTTTACAAACTCCTTTGGGTTTGGTTCTAGATTTCCCGGTAATGAACCCATTTGTCTTGTAGAGGAGGAGGAAGCTTGTCTTGGACTTGTGTTTGCAGCCTCTCAAACTTAGCATTCAACTCACCATAGACATTGTCAACCTTATGGTGTATGGCCTTCATTTGTGTAGCAAGTTCAATAGCTCCTCTCCCTTGGCCTTCTAGGAGTTGTCTAAGTAGAGCATTTGTGTCATCTACTTGACCTTGAGGCTGTGGTGCATGCATTTGTTGTTGAGGTTGGGAATAGCTTTGAGGCTTTCCTTGGTAATTCCCTTGAGGCTTTTGCTGATAATTGGGTTGAGAAGGAAAACCAGGTGGTTTTTGTGGTGGATAAGACTGATCTTGTGGGTTCTCCACATTGGTGCTGCGGTAAGAGAGGTTAGGATGGTTGCGGTAATTGGGATTGAACTTGTTATACCCTTGTCCACCCACATAGTTGACCTCTTCCTGTCCCTCAACACAAGCTTCCATTCCCTCTTGATATCCTTAATACACATCACTTTCGGTTACAAAATGGACTGGCTTTTGTGTGGCAAGAATCATCTTATCCATCTTGTCATTCAATGCTTTGATCTCCTTGCGGTGATGCTCATTCATATCAGAGTGATCTCTTGGTGTTCTATCATAATCCTCCCCATAGTTACCATCACTTTGAGCAAGATTCTCCACCAAAGTCATACCAACATCAACATCTTGGCCAAGGAAGTTGCCATTACTTGCTGTGTCAAGCAACATTCTTATCTTTTGTAGCACTCCTCTGCATAATGTGCTAAGAAGAGACTCCTTGGAGAAACCATTATGAGGACATTACATAGTATAGCCCTTGAATCTCTCCCATGCTTCACAAAAACTCTCATTTCCCTTTTGTGCAAAGCTTGAGATCTCATTTCTTAACCTGGCTGTTCTTGTAGTTGAGAAGAACTTGGAGAGGAAGGCTCTCTTGCATTGATCCCACGAAGTAATGGATCCCACTGGTAGGTTCTTCTCCCATGTCCTAGCTCTATCTCCAAGAGAAAACGGAAAGAGGCGGTTTTTGAATGCATCGTCCGAGATACCATTGATTTTAACTGTCCCACACATCATGTCAAACTGATCCAAGTGATCAAGAGGGTCTTCCATAGGCAGACCATGGAACTTTGAGCTTTGCACCATGTTGATAAGGCTAGACTTGATTTCGTAGTTGTTGTTCTCAACAGCGGGTGCTCTGATTCCTTGGCGGTTCCCATGAATGTTCGGCTGATCAAAGGCCCCAATGACTCGTGGTTGTCTTGGAGGGTGGATAGGAGCTTGGTTTTGGTTGGGCTGCTCATTTCCATTATGAGCAGCGGCTGGAGGAGGGTTGTTGTCCATGGCTTGGCGGGCTAAACGGCGGTTCTCTCGTTCAAGTAAGTGAATGTCGTCCACAGGCTGAAACAAGTTGCCTAGGCCGTGACTCCTCAAGTTCATACAACCTGAAAATCAAAGACAACCCACCAATCCAATCCAAGTAACAAACAATGCAAAGTAAATGAATAGTCTCAAGCAAAGTTGAAATCCTAATGGTCAATAAGAATGCAAACGGGCAACGGCGCCAAATTGATGTAGTAACTTTCAGTATCAATTGTTTATCAATCCACAATTTGCAATCAACCAACACACCAAGAATACACAAAATGCTTAATCTATTCTTAATCAAGAAAGAGGTTCTTATGCTACTACTTAACTAATCAAAGTTACTCAAATAATGTAAACAAGACAATGCAAACTCAAGGCAAACCAAACACAAATAGCAATAATACTGAAATTTAAGAATCAACAAGAGAACCTTGGGCAAGGTAATTGACTTGGGAGATAGCTAATCAATCCTAGATGTCTAAGTAACACTCAAGAACAATCCTATGGCTAGAACACTAATGCAAATCAATTCATTTCCGTGATAGAGATCCTATGCTAGTCAAATGATAATCAACAATTTACAAAGGTAATCACAAGACAAGCATGCATTAAGAACAAGTTCAAATGCCACTAAGCACCCTAATCATCAATTTCCATTGGCTAGGAATGCAAAGCTCTTGAGAAGTTTGGTTCAGGAATTTCATCAAACACCTTGTGGGTATGGAAATCCTAAAGTCTAGATTTAAGCTTGATCAAGGCTATCTAGCAATATTATCACTAATCAAGATAGGAAATGCATAAAATAAACCCTAGACATCAAAGATCAACCATCTATCTCCCTAATCTACCAAGCCCAAAGTTCTTAAAAGATCTACTCAATAATCACCATGATCACACAAAGGGAAGAGGTTTGTCTTTGTGAAATCATGATAAAAGCTTGTAGATTAAGAGATTAGAAAGACAAATTGCTATTAAAACTGGAAAATCCACCAAAGATTCAATAAAACCAAGTATGGAAAAGCTTAAGAACCCTAGGTGGCTGCTAAAACAAAAACTAATACAAGAGATAAAAGATAAGATAAGAGATAAGTCTCCACAATTAGGGTTGGAGTATTTATAGGAAAACATAAACTAAACCGGAACAAACCGGATTAAAATTAAACAATTCAGAGAAAACCGGAACAAACCGGGTTTTGGTCTCAAAGTGGCACACGATCGACCACATGATCGACCATTTGGTCAATCGGTCCTCCTCCGTGATCGACCATTTGGTCGATCGGTAAGTCGATCGCTCAAGTCTCCGAAGTCTCGCACCTTGAAGGCTGAAGTCTCGCATGCGTCTCGATCGACCATTTGGTCGATTGCTTGATCGATCGTTCTGGTCTCAGAAGTCTCGGCTCGCGGCACGATCGACCATTCGGTCGATCGTTTTGGTCGATCGTTCTATCCTGTGTCATGTCCGAGGGATCCTATAGAGCTTTGATCGACCAAATGGTCGATTGGTTGGTCGATTGGCTGAAGTCCGAGAATCTGATGATGCGTTGATCGACCATTTGGTCGATCGGCTGGTCGATCGGCTGAAGTCCGAGAATCTGATGATGCGTTGATCGACCATTTGGTCGATCGGCTGGTCGATTGTTCGGCCTTCTTGTCCTCATTTCCATTTCCTTGCAAATTCTTGACTTATTTGGGTCCAAAGCACAATATCCTTGCATATCTCCACTCCAACACCTGAAATACCAAACTTGATGCACAATGCAGCCTAAACAATCTAAATGCTCATGAATATGCACAAAACAATGAAGAAATAAGCTTTAAAAACTCATAAAAACACAAGATATCAGAGATGTCGCTATCTCTCTTTGTAAATGTGTAGAGCATCTTAGAGCATATTCCCTTGTACAAAGCTGCCTATATTTAGATTGTATCTAGGTTACTAATTTAGTAAGAAAAAGAGTTAACTCTCTTTCTCCAATACTCTCTCTCAATCGCTTACACTCTCTAATCTCCCTACTCTCTCTTACGATTCAACCTTACTCTTGGTTACTTTAAACTCTCTTCTCTTCAATTCTTACATGGTAGCTGATATCTTGTGTTTTTATGTGATTTTAAAGCTTAATTATTCATTGTTTTGTGCATATTCATTAGCATTTAGGTTGTTTAGGTTGCATTTTGCATCAAGTTTGGTATTTCAGGTGTTGGAGTAGAGATGTGCAAGGAAAATGTGCTTTGGAGCTAAATAAGTCAAGAACTAGCAATATAATGGAAGACACACATCAGAATGAACTAAATCAAAGCAATGATCATAAATGGTACTTGATTTAGGAAAAACGGTTTTGCAATGTTTACCAAGGATACAAGACTCACAAGTGGAGTTATCAAACGAAACATTACGCACCATTAATTCAAATGCACGAGAATGAGGATGGCCTAGTCTAGCATGCCATACATCACTTAAATTATTACTAAGATTCGAAGCAAAAGAAAACGAATTAGAAGGACGTGAAGCTTTCTCTAAGACATAAAGATCTCCTCTACCATCTCCTTCTCCAAGGACCTTTCCACTCTCAATATCCTGAAAATGTACGCTGTTAGGTCCAAAAATCGCATAACAATTCAAATCTGAGTAGCTTTCTTTACTGATAAGAGATTAGAGGTAAATGAAGGCATAAAGAAAGCTTTAGAACTTTTATCAAACAGCTTTAGTTCTCCTATTCCTTTAACCTGTACTCTATCTCCATTAGCAATGATAACATTTCCTAGTGCCGGTTTTATTTGTGTATAAGACTAGGGTTACTAATCATATGGTGAGAAGCACCCGAGTCTACAGCAAGTGAGGTACTAGGTTTTGAAGCAAAGAAAATGATACCGGAGTCCTTTAGTGCGGCAATGGACTTGATGAGTGCCTCTAGGTCCGTCTTCCTCACCAGGTCTCCAAGGGAAGCTACCATGGCCGTGGCTGTTGCATCTCCTTGATTCACTGCTCCGGTGCCTTGACCGCTTGGTCCTCCTTGTGATAGATTGGCCTTGAACTTCGCCGGTTTGAGATGAGGGTGAAGGATCCAACATTTATCTTTCAGATGGCCCTTCTTCTTACAATGGTCACAAATCATCATTCTCCGGTCCTCATGCTTGTACACTCCCTTGTTAGCCATCGCCATGTCCTCCTTACCGCTAAACAAGCCTAACGATCCTTGCTCTTTTTGGATTTGCGAACACACATCTTCAAGAGTTGGGAGCCTGTCACCACGAAGGATGTGCTTGATAAGATCGTTGAATGCCGGATTCAGAGTGAGGAGAAGACCGTAGACCTTGTCCTGCTCCTTTCTTTCGTTAAGAATGGCCGGATCTATGGTACTTGGCCGAAGCATCTCAAGTTTGGCCCAAAGAGACCTAAACTTGCCAAAATGTTTGGTGAACTCCAAGTCTTCTTGGTGAAGACTGTTGATAGCCTTCTTAACTTCAAACACCCTAGTCAAGTTAGTCACATTTCCATACACGTTCGCAAGTGTCTCCCATAACTCCTTGGCCGTCTCACAATACGAGTAAGCTTCAAGGATTGGTGCATCAAGCGAATTATGATGGATGGCAAGCACGGTCTGATCCTCTTGGAACCATTTAATTTCCTTTTCGAGTTCAGCCTCCTTGTCTTCTTCTTTTCCTTCTTTACCGTCGTTCTTGGTGACTTTCTTGGGAAGTTGATTCGTTTCAACATGAATCCATAGCCCCCGGCCACTCAACGCAGTTTTTGTGGTTCTTTTCCACAACAAATAGTTGGCCCCTTTTAGGACCACCGGTGTAACAATGGGTTTGGTAGTGTCCATTAGCGAGAATTTGAGAAGAGATTTAAAGAGAATAGAAGAGATTTGAGAACAAAGAAGAATAAGAGTAGAATAGGAGAATCAAAGATCGAAGAACTGCTCTGATACCATGTTAGAATTTAAGCGGAAGAAGTGAGAGGAAGAAGAGAGAATACGGCAAAGAGAATAAGAATCGAATTGTATTTCTTGTATATATCTTACAAAGGATTAGAAAGACTATATATACTAAGAGAATTAGGGCTACACCCTTTACAATAAATAGCATAGGAAATAAGGTAAGAGGAAATGGTTCTTCCCAAGATTGAAATCGACCCCTTATTGTTTCCATAAATGTGCACCGCCCAAGACTTCACTCTAACGGCTATAAAGAGATCTCGAACCTTCTCAAAGATAACTCAGCCTTATAGTGATATAGGCAATGTGATCTTGATCAATAGTGTAGGTCGAGTGGGTGGTCGAGCTGGTCTAAACGAAGAAACAGAGCAATGCAATAAAAACAGAGTAATGCAAAGACGAATCAAACTACAAGCAAGCAACAGGATTAAGACTGTAAAATCAATAAACAAGGAAGGACTTGAGGAGGGATTCATGGGCTGGACTAATGATTGAGGCTGTCTAACTTGATCAACAAACCTCAAACAACATGAGCTAATCTCTAGACATATGTATCTAAGACAAGTTTCTCCCACTCTCATGGTCAAGAAACAATCAAACCTATGCATCTTCTAGACTTGTTCTCACAAAGTAAAGATTCTACACAAGCAGGCATTAAGAAATATGTCCCATACCAAACAAAACCTCTATTCTCTTAGCAAGCAAGAAGGTAAGCTCTAGATCTAGCCTTATCTATGCCTCTTAAACATTGGTGTGATGCAAAGATGCTTGAAATCAGATCCTACCCTCTCAGATATAGGATCAGCATTAAGAACATCTACCCTAGAAGAGATTTACAACAATCAAGTTTGATCAAGACAAACAAACCCCATTCACAGCCCAGCCTATCCCATCCTCAAAATCCTAAGCCACTACTCACAAGAACACATGATGAACATCAAAATAATAAACCCAGAAAAATACGAAAATTGCATCAATAGAAAGATGAAACAAAGATCTATAATATTGATGAAGGAATCAAACTCGAATTCTCAATATTAGGAAAGTTATGAAACAAACAATATTGAGGAATTTAGCTTTTTCCTTAAGAAAGTACAAGATCTAAAAATAAAAAGAAAAATGCAAAAGGAATAATCCCAAAAGAGATAAAAACTAGGTTTTGACTATTCTAAAAAGCTGGATGCTTTGGTGGCTGCAGGTACAAGCCCTTTTATAGTAGAGGAGGTGGAAGCCCTAAAAATGCTAAAAGACAAAACAGTCAACGGCTCGGTCAACTCGATCCTGTTCTTGGTCGAGTGCATGGTCGAGCTGGCTTCTCTCGTGCATCCTCCACTCGGTCGAGTCCATCTCCTCACTCGGTCGAGTGCCTGGTCGAGCTGGACTCCGGAGCTTGGTTCTTCAGCCTTAATTCGCTTGCTTTCCCTTCAAGATTGCTTCACTTCTCCTCAGGATTGTTTCCATGCTCCTTGAGCTCCAAAATCACCTGATAATGCATGAAAAGATGCAAATGCAATGCAACTATACTCTAATGCATGATTAGTTCTAAAGCTATGCAATAATGGTGAAAATGGATAGCAAAAGATGCAAAAGATGTGAATAAACTAAGGGAAAACATGGTAAATTATATGAACATCACTAGTAGTATCATGCAGCTCTGTACCAAATGTCATGACGATCCGACAAGTTTCTGAACCCCAATCGATGCCTCGACGAAGCCAACACGAAACTGTTTCTAGGGTTCTAGATATGACAAGATCAACAGTTACTTGATCCGAAAGAAACCTCCATAACTTCTTGAATATATCCTCGATTCAAGCTCTCTCAGCGGCTATAGATTCTAGACAGTGAGACCTTTCCAAAGACATCTTATTTGTGAGATAATTACATCGGGTCTGCCAGGAGTCAGCCTCGAAAAACTTGAACTTGGATCTGCCTCTTTTGCTTGTTCGTATTCCTCATTCTTTCTTGTTCTTCTTTTCTCCACTCATGGTCACTCTGGCGACCACAGTGATCGAGCACATCCACAGCATGAGTCACCTGACCCACCAATGGTATACAACCCCTTCTGTCCAACTCGTTCTCTCTCTTCCTCTTACACCACCATCGAAGCTCCGCTTCGCTTTTCTTTCCACGCAACCAGTCCCACCACCGAGGCTCAACCTCGTCTCGTCCCTCATGAGTATGCATCGGCTAAAAGCCAAGAAATTTCCCCTACTCCTGTAACAACCCGTCCTGTGGACCTCACTAGCCTCACTGCTAGCCTGCTAGCCTCACTGCTAGCCGTCCCAACAGACTCCAAGCTGGCCCTGCAGGGCATCGATCCTAACCCATCACTGTGGAAATCCACATCCACCAGTAGGTTATTGGTGCACCAGGCGTTCCTCGAACCCTGGTCCCCACCCTTTAACAACTTTCCCACAGGACAAGTTGCCACCAATTGATCTGCAGGTCAATTGGTGGCAACTTGTCCTGTGGGAAGGTTGTTAAAGGGTGGGGACCAGGCTTCGAGGAACGCATGGCGCACCAATAACCTACTGGTGGATGTGGATTTGCACAGTGATGGGTTAGGATCGATGCCCTGCAGGGCCAGCTTGGGGTCCGTTTGGGCGGCTAGCAGTGAGGCTAGTGGGCTAGCAGTGAGGCTAGTGGGCTAGCAGTGAGACTAGCGGGGTCCACGGGACGGCTTGTTACAGCTCCGGTCAGCTCGCTCTCCTCATCACAGATCCGAAGTCACCAACTCACACAACAAACAACGACACCGCAGCTCTACAAGTTACCACAACACGACGACAACATCTCCATCTCTGTTTTCATACCAACGAAATCTGGCAACGTCCTGCTTCCTTTGATAGCTTCAACGTCTACTAGGTTTGGTGTGTGATCCCGATCCCTTTAGTGGCGTCCCTCATGAGAAGGAGATACATGTGCTTATATGTATATGTCCACAACAAGACACAACATACCTTGTCGTTTTATTACTCACCCCATTTGGGCTTTTAGTTGGCTGAAGCTAATAATATAAAATGACCCAATAAACTATAATTGAGTGGGGTGTTACATCTACATCCCGTCGTTATGTTTATATTCACGTCCTAAGCATTGCTTGCTCCCAATTCCTCCACCCTTAGGTCGCAACCTTTGAGCCATATCGATCTAACTCTTAGACCACCGTCTTCGAGTTATTCCGTCTCACTCTTGGACCACAATCCTTGAGATCTTGGTATCAGGGGAACTACTCATCTCCTCCGGAGAATATCTTCCCCTCTGCCACTCTTAGAGCCCACAGCCCCTCGAGCTATCAGTATTCAGGGGAATCACCATCCCCTCAAGAAAAACAATCCTGAATGACTATAAACATCTCCCGACCAACAGTACCTCCTGTGGTCCGAGTATAACTTTGCAATGTTACAACTGCCCACTCAACTTCTAATATCTAATTGGATTAAACACCAAATAGAGAAATATCTGCTCCAACTGCATATGTCCACCTATCTTCCTCTCTAGGCTCGGTACCTCTTGAGAAGAATCTTGCACCACGTCTACAACTGCTCCATCCTCTTAACATAAGAAGGAAAGTCGTCAACATCAGCAGCCCTCGGCTGTACCCGCCACATGCAGTACAACTGGAGCCTGCACTGGTACCCCTCTCTGTAACCGCTCAACCAGCACGTCAACAGATCCACCAAGTGATCATCTCGACCCTGGGCTCCACCAGCTGCAACCCCACATCTGGGTTCCCAGCACCCCCGGCACGCTCAACGGCTAACCCCCTCTGGTCCCTCTTGATACGCTTGCGGCCCTCTAACGTACCTCCTCGTGGAACTCTGGACCACACACTCGCTGGCCTCGAGACCCGCCCGACCATGACCACGACCACGTCCACCACCAACAACTCAAATACCTTTAACCACTACACTTCCAAAAATAGAGACTGACACGCAAACTCTTTCATAACACAAATAAACAAAAATACAAACTCACCGTGGAATCACACTATAGGCTCGAAGAGGATGTTCTAGGACTCCATGCCACACACAATTAACTAACTCACATAATAAATAAAAGCATGCAAATCCCAAACATCTATAGCACAAAGCCTAGTGAACCCAAACCTAGAACCGTAATGGCTCTAATACCAAACTGAAACGACCCAACCCGTTTTAAAAAAAAAAAAAAAATAATTAATAATAAATTACAACTAGTGGTCCCATACGCACTAGCCACCTAAATACAGTCACAATCGACAACGGAAATAACCAATATCAATAACCAATAATATCCAATAATAAAACCAATACTATAGCATAAACAATATCAAATAATCGAACAACAGGAAACATAGAACCCGCAACCTAGCAATGTTTCTTATGACCCAACTCTAACAACCTAGCAATACCAGACAACAACCAATCGAGTCCCTAGAACATCCTCCTCTTCATTCCCTTGATTCCACGATCACACTTTGCTTTTACCTGCACCACAAACACAAATTGAGATGCATGAGTATTTTATAAACACTCAGTGAGGCAATCCTCCCATCTACTGGGCTATACACACAAGGAGCAGTAATTCCAATGTTCCAAACAATCAATAAACAAAGCATGCAAACCAGGAAAACGAACATCAACTCGCTGGAAGGGAGGTGTCGACCGACACTAGCAAAGTATCGTTCGACACTGGCTCTTGGTGTTGACCGACACTACCCCACAGTGTCGATCGATGCCGCTTCACTGGTGTCGACCGACACCAACTGGTGTCGATCGACACTCCCTCTGCAACTGAGATCCGCTCAAAGCCGAGAGTTGAATCTCGCTCCCAAACTTCACCAAATCGTCCAATACTCAAAACCCAAGCCATATACCTCCGTAGGAACCTGTAGCAACTAATCCCACCAAGAAAAACACACAAACACAGCAACAAACAAGAAAGAACAAGGAATCACAGGCTTAGATCAGCCATGGTCATGCACTCACCTCTCTGTAGGAAGATTATGACCAACAGAAACGAATCTAACCTTCCTAACACGCTTCTAGCTTCTTCCTAGCTCCAAATCTCTCAAGAACAGCCAAGAATCTCACCAATCTCTTCCCAAAAGCTCAAGAACACTTTTCTCTCTTTTGTTTTCTCAAAAACGGCGAGACAACAACAAAACACGACCTAGGTCGTTTCTCACTTTAATATCTCGGTTCAGTGGTTTTCCTTAAACCAACCCTGTCCAAATCGATAATTAAATCGAATTGGTCGAACCAGAAATTAATGGTGTCGACCGACACCACCCCCAAAACGCAGAGTTTGGTTCGCGGGTGTTACACTGGCCTTGCAGGGCATCGATCCTAACCCATCACTGTGGACATCCAAAGCAACCAGTAGGTTATTGGTGCGTCAGGCGTTCCTCAAACCCTGGTCTCCACCCTTTAACAACCTTCCCAGAGGACAAGCTGTCACCAATTGAGTTCCTGTCCACGGTGATGGGTTAGGATCGATGCCCTGCAGGGCCAGCTTGGGGTCCGTTAGGGCGGCTAGCGGTGGGCTAGTGGGGTTTGCGGGACGTGTTGTCACATAAATATTGATACACACCATTCCGTCCAACAACCGATATACGGCAAAGAAAAAAAAAACACAACTACAAGACACAGGGTATTTCTCAAATGGACAAATACCTCCTCAAATCAACAAAATCCAATCTAGACTTAAACAGATATTTGGCCCCAATCAATGTAAGAAAAAAAATAATAAACACCTAAATGTAAGTAAATTAAAAACCTTATAAAAAATTACGAACTTACAAACTTTGTAACACAATCACAAAAAAAAACTGACAAACATTCTCACACATTTCATTTAATACGTATCAAAGAAAACAAACAAGGAACTACAGCCACATATAGAAACATAGAAAAAACAATCAATCAAACTGATAACAGGTAATAAAAAAATAATTCAAAAACAATTACATCCACAAAACAACTTATACATCACAATCTACAAATATTCAATTTAAATAACTGAAAAACAGAACCAGCATAACATATAATTTTTTAAAAAAAATCCAACAAACAACATAAGCACCCAAATCAAATACAAAAATAGACATAAAGATGACCTTACATAACCAAAAAATAATATACACAAAAAATTCGAAATACACCTTCAACTAACTCCCGCGCGTAGCGGGATCAATTGCTAGTGTATATATATAATACTCTCTTTCAAACGTAAGTTCAATGTTTAAATTGAAAAGAAATAATAAATAATAATAAAAAATTAATTACAACTGTAAATCTTTATAATTTTTGTTATAATTAAATTGTTTAAGATTTCTAAAAAACCTCAATTTTACATAGATTTTTTTTTTTAATTCCCCACATATATCATGAGTATATCCTCAATTTCCATTTTGGAAAAGATGAAAAATATTCTTTTTAACAAGTAATAATTTTAAAAAATATTTTTAAAAATATTTTAATATTTTTTTAAAAAAAAAAAAAAAAAAAAAAAATTTACCAGTGAAGTGACCTTGGTGCAGTGGCCAAAGGTAAGTCCTTAATGCACAAGGCACCATCACACCCGGGATTGAGTCCCCGCTCCTACGAATGTAGGAATTTGGCTAATGGGCCGGCCAGTTGTGGCCAATAATGTAGAAATGTTGAAAAAAAAAAAAAAAAAAAAAATTTTACCACAGAATATAATAATGGCATATTCGTTTTATACAGAAAAATAAGTAAAATCATTCCCCTTTTTCAGGGATCTTCAATATCATTCACTTACTTCATAACAATTATTTCTTTCTTTTCATGCTTCTTTTATTTTTGTGGATAGTTTTTTACTTTCTTAATTTCTTCAATAAATCTACATATGTTGCAGCTTTGATTCCGTTTATCTCAAAGGTTGTGATTACACTCATTTTCATATTTTGCTTTGTTATGAACTTTTGTTTGATTGATTTTGGAAATAGTGAGGATATCGATATGTATGTAGTTCTACATATGGCTTGGGGAAAGGTAATGTTAAGTTATTCTTCTGCTTTCAAATAATTATTCTTATAAATCTAAAAGATTTTCAAGAGATATAATCCTTCTAATTTTATTTAAATTTTTGTAGAATAAAGATATTTTCAAACACCATAATAGTTTGAATGATCCAATTTGCCAGAGACAAACTTCGTTAGTCCACAAGACAATGGAAATGACGTAACATTGAACAAAAGCAAGATGTGTTTCATAGATGCTGAAAGACCATTGCATCAATTTTTTTTTTTTTTTTTTTTTGTTGTTGTAAAGGGTTGATGATCATGTATAAGATCACAGTTTGAATAAGATTTGATTTACTATTGGTGATTTTATTAACGATTTTAATATATTTTTATTGAGAACTTAAGTAATATTTTAAACGGTTTTTTGCTATAAAAAAATAATATTTACAAACATATATTTTTTAATAATCAAAGAAATTTTTAATACGAAAATTATAAATAAATATATTGTCAAAAATGTAATTACTGAAAATTAATTATAAAAAATAATATTGGCATTAATTTTAACATCACTACTTACAATTGATACAAATATTTAACATCAATTATAATAATTGTTACAAATTGTGATATCATTTATATTAATTGATACAAATTTAACAATATTTATAATAAATGATTGAAAACTTAACATCATTTTTTTACAAAATGATACATATTAATATCTATAACAATAATTGATGCAAATATTTTTAAAACTGATGCAAAATATTTGTATCACCAAATCATAAATCACTTATACAAATGATGTAAAACTTATTTGCATCAATTATACATGATGCAAATATATAAAAAAGTGATGTAGTACAACTTTTTTTTGTAGTGCGAAGCATGTATTCTTGTAAAAACAGAATTTTTTTTTAGTATAATTTTACATTCATCAAAAAAAGAAAAATAGTACTATTTTGCCATAGACTTCCCTATCTAAAAACCATAGTAAAAAACTATATATAGATATATATATATATATATATATATATGTTTCTTTGCGTAAACAGCCCTACAAATAATCTAAAAGGCTCTGGAAGTGAAAGTAGTAATCGTGGACACAGCTTTAAACCCTAAGAACCCTTTCGTTGAATAAACAAAAGAAAACGCCTTGAAAAACAGAACGAAACTACCAAAAATCTCGAGATCCAGATCTCAATCACAGATTCCACACTAAGCTATGAGGAGAGTCACTGGACTTGCTGCCCGAACAATCTCATCCTCCGTCGCAATCCATCCACGGCTCGCTCAATCCATGGCGATTACAACAATCTCGTCCTCCGAACCTATCACCCGAAGATTCGGTGGTGTTCCGGAGATTTCAACTCCTTCTTTTGCCGGCGGATTCGCTGGGTTTGTGTTCTTCTCTGCCGCCGCCGCATCGTCTCTTGGTCAGGAAGTTCACGCTAAGGAAATGGCTCACAAGTTTAATCCTAAGGAAGTTGTTCTGTATCAGTACGAGGCTTGCCCTTTCTGTAACAAGGTTAAAGGTATATTTCACATCTCGAAATTTCTGGATCTGATCAGAATTTTTGAACATTGAAATTTCATGATTCAATCATGGTTAGAGCTTGAACATAGCGAGTGGTGGTTTTGGATTCAAGTTGGTTTTGTTGTTGTTTTAGCTTATGTCTTTACTTTGCTGGTTGGACGTCTTCTGTAGCGTTCTTGGATTTTAACAAGATTCCATACAAGATTGTTGAAGTGAATCCCATCAGTAAGAAAGAAATCAAATGGTCTGATTATAAGAAGGTGCCTATTCTTACGGTAGATGGTGAACAAATGGTTGATTCTTCAGGTTTGTTCCATGTTCTGTTTCGAACCTCTGTTCTCCTTTCCGAATTAGATGAGTATTAGTTTAGTTGAGTAATCTTTGGTTGTTTGGTGCAGCGATAATCGATGGCTTATTCCAGAAGATGCACCCTGAAATTTCCAAGTCTGAAGACGATGAAGAGACTAAGTGGCGCAAGTATGGTCATTTTATACTTTAGTTACTGATTTTTGACATTACTGACCTGAGGCTGATAATGTATCTCTGTGTTATAGGTGGGTGGACAATCACCTTGTGCATCTTTTGTCACCAAACATATACAGGAATACTTCGGAGGCCCTGGAATCCTTTGATTACATCACCACACATGGTATGGTTAGAGACTAGTTTGTTTCTTCTTTTTTTTTGCTTTTTTTTTTTTTTTTTATGTTCGTCTGGGATTCCAGTTTTGGGCACATTTATTCGTCATTTGCAACTGCAGAAAGCTTTTGGAGGAAGGTACTTCTTGTCTAAGTTGTAATGTTGTGCCCTGTGCAGGAAATTTCAGTTTCACTGAAAGATTAGTGGCAAAGTATGCAGGAGCAACGGCGATGTACTTTGTGTCAAAGAAACTGAAGAAGAAATATAACATTACTGATGAACGTGCTGCTCTTTATGATGCTGCTGAGACATGGGTCGATGCCTTGAAAGAGCGTCCATACCTCGGTATGTACAACTTCCGATATAATACTAAATTTAGTCTCCACTTTCTTAAGTGGTCCATGATTGTAGTTTATGATTAGCAGGTGGGTCTAAACCGAACTTGGCTGATCTCGCTGTATTTGGTGTTCTGAGGCCAATAAGATACCTTCGATCGGGTAAGGATATGGTGGACAACACACGCATTGGCGAATGGTATTCTCGAATGGAGAACACGGTCGGAGAGCCTTCTAGGATCAAAGAATAAAGGATCGTTGCTCTTATCTCTAGTGAAAATATGAATTGCATAACGTACGGCTGATTTCACAGCGTAACAATATTTGAAGCTTTAGGACTAGATAAGGAAAAAAAAGAAAAAACTAGAGGAAATAATCATCTCTTCTTGTTAATGGGGGATACTGAATATACTGTGACATGCCTTGTTTGGTCACTTTTGCTATTGGTGGTTTCTTTGATTTCTTTCCTATTTCATTGATTGCTTTGTTTCCTTTTATTTTTATGTCGATTGAATTTTCATGTTTATACAAGGACAATAAACTCATGTGTTTTATTAGTAAATTATTCATATAGTCGTACAATAATGTAGCGTTGGAATGAATTTAGTTTTCCAATTCTTTTCTTACGAAATGGGTTTGAATGGTACATTTAGCTTTGTAGAAGGTTAAATCAAATTTGAATTATTGGTACAATTGTTTCATACATACCACCAGTATTAACATATATATAATGGAATAATTCTTGGGTTCACTCTAAGGTGAAAATCTAACATGAAATCTATAATAATATTTTTGCAGCAGTTTTTATAAAAAATGTTTTTTGGAAAGTTTTTACATTGAATGCTATTTATTGTTTATATTCATATTCAAACAAATTAACTTTCTCAACTATCCTTATAACAAAAAAAAATTAAAATATTTTAAATATACATATATATAATGTTCTATAATTAATATAAATCTTTAGAAGATTTATTTCAGATGGAAAAAAAAATTCTCATATCATCTCTTTTTGATTTTAAATTTTAAATGTAGTGAATCATCATATATTGTGAATTGAATTTTTCATGCATATATTGTGAATTGAATTTTTTTAAACAAACATATATTACTTAATTAATATAAAAAGTGTGTGTTCAACAAAACATATATAGTAAATTATAAAATTTTAAGAAGTTTATAATTTATAACTGATATATCTAAACTTAATAAAAAGTTTAAAATCTTAAATATCTAAATATATTAAATTTTCAAAACTACACAAACGAGTTATATTACATGACGGGTTATATGACATTACATGATTGAATTAATAATACTAAAAAATAAACTATGAGTAATATGATATTTCAATACGGGTTAAATCCTCATTTTAATGTTTTAACAATACCTATATAAAATATGTCGAATCAAACTGATTTAATTAAGATTGTAGTAAACAAAAATTATTGTGCAGTATAACACAGTTTATAGATTAAATCACTAAAATTAACAAAAGAGTATATTAGCAAAATTAGTATTAAAATAGTACATTAACAAAATAAAATAAAATAAAAAAATTTACCACACTGCGGGTCATAATCTAGTAATATATTTAAAACCCTATTCATTCACCTTTTTATAAAATAAGGAAACAAAATCTATAAAATTAAAAACTTAAACCGCTTATTTATAAAACCAAACCGATATATAATTTCATTCTAATTGTAAAATCTGAACCTTAAACATCTCATCTGTAAACCCAAACCGACATATAATTTCATTCTAATTATAAAATCTAAACCCTAACAATCTCATTTGTAAACCTAAACCGACATATAATTTCATTCAAATTATAAAATCTAAACCCTAACCATCTCATTTGTAAACCCAAACCGACATATAATTTTGTTTTAATTGTAAAATCTAAACTCTAACCACTTCATTTGTAAACCCAAACCAACATATAATTTTATCTTAATTGTAAAATCTAAACCCTAATCACCTTATTTGTAAACCAAACCGATACATCATTTCATTCGCATTGTAAAATCTAAACCAAACTAATATTTAACTTTCCTTAAAAAAAATTATACAGAATTGATTTCCTTAATCTGTTTTGCTTTTTAATTTAGTTTTGATTTATTCTTTTAAATAAAATAATGTATAGAAGATTCGGATTGGTTGAAAAAGAAGAAGTGAACAAGAAGGTTCACCCTAGTAGTGAACCTAAGTATTTTCCTATATAATGTATAGGGTATAGTTTTATATACTTAGTGTACTAAGCTTCTTTTTACTTAGTACTACTATATTTGTATATATACACTTGTAAGTCAACATTTTACGGTTAATGAGAAATCACTTTTACATTTGTAAAGTGTTAATATGGTATCAGAGCGTAACAAAATTTTTTTCTCATTCTTGAAGCTTCGCGAGCTCCGACGTCTTCATCAATGGTGATTCTATGTTGATTCTTCTTTTTGAGCTTCGATATATTCATATTGAACTTTGTTATCTTCATATTTCTCTTTGGATTGTTCGATGGGTGCCTCAAATCGCCAAATCCTTTTTGATTTCTTTGCGAACATTCTCTTCTTTTATCTTCAGATATGTTCTTCCGCGATCTCACTTCTCTTTCGCTTTTTGATCTTATCTTTGGGGTTTTGATTCATCGGATCTTTGATTCATGGCACCTTCATCGCCAAATCGTGTTTCTTCTTCTTATTCTTCAATGGATCAGTATAATAATCCATATTTTCTTGCATAACTCCGATCATGCACAAATGGCTCTCATCTCTAACAGATTGACTATGGGAGCTGATTTTCACTCATGGCGTCGTTTTGTGTGCATGGATCTCAATGTACGAAACAAGCTCAATTTTATTGATGGTACGATCCCTAAACCCCCTGAGAATCATCGAGACTATGATTCTTGGTCTCGTTACAATATGGTTACAACTTGGCTTATTAACTCTGTTAACAAGTAGATAAGACAGAGTCTATTGTTTATCCCAACTATAGAAGGAATCTGGAAAAATATTTTGTCTCGGTTTAAACAAGATAATGCTCCTCGAGTTTATGAGATTAAGAAACAATGGAGTTTGATTCAGCAAGGTTCTATGGATGTTAGTTCCTATTATACAGCCTTGGTTACTCTTTGGGAGGAACTTAAGAACTACGTTGATTTACCTCTCTGTACTTGTGGAAGATGTGAGTGTAATTATGCTGCTTTATGGGAGACACTCCAGCAGCGTAGTCGTGTTACTAAGTCCCTTATGGGTCTTAATTCGTCTTATGAGGCTACTAGACGTCATATCTTGATGCTCAAAACTGGTGCATAACATTGAAGAAGCCTTTAACATGGTCACACATGATGAAAGGCAACAGACTTTTCCTTCGAAGCTGGATAATGTCATCTTCCAGGCTTCAGATAATCAGTCTACTGTTACTCCACATCAACCTCAATCATCGTTTGATGGATCTTATGATCATGCGGCTTTTGCTGCGATGCAAAACTACTTCTGGCCTAAGCCGTCTAATCGTCCTCTCTGCACTCACTGTGGTCAGCTTGGTCATGTTGTTTAAAAGTGTTTCAAGCTTCACGGTTATCCTCCTGGCTATAAAAACTTTGCATCGGGTTCTCACTTGTCTCAGAGACCTACTAATCAGTTTAATCAGCCTTGAGGACCACCAAATCATTTTGCTCCACAACAACAGCAATATACTTCTTCACAGGCTCTTTAAATGAGGTCTTAGGCTCCTGCTATGGTGAATGCGGTCACTTCTTCTTCTTTTAGCCTGCGAGTTCTCCTGTGACAAATGCTGTTAGTTTGGATCTTAGTCGACTTAACAATGATCCAATCCAGTCTCTGATTCTGGAGTATCAATCTCATGTTACTACTTCAGAGCCTCCGACTCCTTCCCCACAGCTTTCCTCCATTACAGATCATGGTATTATGGATCCACAATCATCTTCTGGTATTTTTCACTTTTCTAAATCATTCCCTTCTACTTCTCTTCATTATGAAAATAATCATCTCACCTTTAAACATCAGTGTCTTTCTTCTCTTTCTGCCAATTTACCTCATGGTAGTTGGATAATTGATACAGGAGCCACAAACCATGTTTGTTCCGATTTGGCAATTTTTCATGATGCTAAAGTGGATAATACTCATTGTGGCACTGTGAATTTATCACCATCTTTAGTATTGCATGATGTTTTACATGTTCCATCTTTCAAGTTCAATCTTATCTATGTTAGTTTGTTATTGAAGTGTAATCAATTTTCTGCTCATTTCTTTCCCTTTTATTGTTACATTCAGGAGTCTATTCAGGACTTAATGATTGGTAGAGGGAATATAATGCACAATCATACATATTCAACAACAGTCTTCCCTTGTCTGCATCACAATCGCATTTTTCTGGAATATCCTCTAAGACACCTTCTGGATTGATCAGCTAAGATAAGAGAGATCTTAGTTGGCTTGAAATCTATTAACTTAAGTCTCACAGCAACAAAATGGGGCATCATAATCGCAACGGCGCCAAATTGATCACATGTCAATTAAAACCCAATGTGTACTCTGTAAGAATTGAAGAGTAGAGAGTTTAGGTTAACCAAGAGTTTGTGTGAGATCGTAAAGAGTGTGAAGAGAGTGAAGAGTGTAAGCGATTGAGAGAAAGTATTGGAGAAAGAGAGTTAAACTCTTTTCTTACTTAATTAGTAACCTAGATACAATCTAAATATAGACAGCTTTGTACAAGAGAATATGCTCTAAGATGCTCTACACATTTACAAAGAGAGAGAGCGACATCTCCTTAAACTTCACATGTGACTTCTCCCACTTGTGTATCTCGTCCAACGGCTCCAAGGGAAGATTCTCGAACACTTGAAGGCTTACCGTTGGAGGTTCTTCTTGATGGACTGGACTTGGTATTCTCTCGGTTGTACGGACGGCCCACTCGTTTGATTGTACGGACGTCCGTACGGTCGTACGGACGGTGGTGTGCCGGTTCATCCTGTGACAACCCGTCCCGCGGACCCCACTAGCCCACCGCTAGCTGACCCAATGGACCGTCTGTGGACCCTGCTAGCCCACTGCTAGCCGGCCCAATAGACCCCAAGCTGGCCCTGCAGGGCATCGATCCTAACCCATCATTGTGGAAATCAACATCCACCAGTAGGTTATTGGTGCGCAAGGCGTTCCTCGAACCCTGGACCTCACCCTTTAACAGCCTTCCCATAGGACAAGCTGTCACCAATTGACCTGTCACCCTTTTGCTTCTTGCTCTTCCAAGTAACCAAGTTCCCTCCAAGAAACGTGCAATAGCCAGTGGTAGAACGTCGATCTCCACGATCTCCGGCATAGTCAGCATCACAATAGCCTACTAGTTCGGTGTTGTTGTTGCGCCCCATCCATATGCCTTGTCCTGGTGCTCCTTTGATGTATTTGAGGATTTGGTTCACCATGTTCCAGTGGTGAACTGTTGGATTCTTCATATGTTGGCTTGCCTGGTTCACAGCAAAGCTAATGTCAGGCCGTGTGATGGTTAGATAGATGAGCTTACCTACTAGGCGTCGGTAGCGGCTAACGTCCGTGAATGGAGCTGTGTTGAGCTCCCCCTGTTCTCCATCCTTATAGTTCTCTTCAAGTGGTGTTGTCACAGCCCTTGACCCTAGTTTACCTGCCTCACTCAATAAATCAAGAGCATATTTCCTTTGTGACAAAAATAATCCTTCACTTGTTCTATAAACTTCTATCCCAAGAAAATATTTCAACTCTCCAAGATCTTTAATATCAAATACTGATTTCAAGAAGGTTTTAGTATCTCGAATACCTACCGAGTCACTTCCAGTGATGATGATATCATCAACATACACTAGAATGACTACTATACCTTTGGTGCTTGGTAAAGTGAATAAGGTGTGGTCAGCTTCAGATTTACGAAAACCTTTGTCAATGAGAGTGCTGTTTAGCTTGTGGTACCAAGCCCTTGGTGACTGCTTCAAGCCATAGATGGCTTTGTTGAGCTTTAAGACCTTTCCCGGACCAATGGTGTCTTCTAAGCCCGGCGGCGGTTGAACTTTAATTGTCTTGCTTATGGAACTTGAATACTTGCTCATGGTAACTCTAAACTCGGGTTGGCATTCCATTTCAACAATCTTTTTCGTTTAACCCGATTTGTTTGTCCTACCCATGAACCCAAACCTTTCTTTCAAACCTTGTTGTGAATTGTTGTGTGAGGCCTTTTTCATTGTCCTATAGGTTGTGAAACCTTGAGAGTATTGAGATCGACAAAGAACTGCCTCTTGATTTAGCTAAGTTAGAATTTGAACTAGCTAATGGATTCGGTTTTGAAAGATTGGTGGTTAGAATGTTTATTTGGGGTTGGTTTGAGGAATAATAAAAAAAGGGAATTCCTAAGGTCATAATCAATTAGCTCCAAGTCTCTAAGAAAAAAAAAAAGAAGAAAATCTTGCTATAGTCTCTTAGAAAAAAAAAAAAAATATATATATATATATATATACATATTAGGACTTTAGCAAAGAAAAAAAAGAAAAAAAAAAGGAAGAGAGCTAGAAGTTTAAAGTCTAAACCTTAGGGAGTAAAAAAAATAAATTAAAAGTGTGGGTAGTGTAATTCTAGGGGGTTGGATATTAAAAAAAAGAAAGTGAATGAGAAAAGGGTAGATTATGAAGAGTTAAGCTTTGTATGCCCAAATTGTTCTCAATATTAGATAGTTTCCACAACTGTCTAGCATTCCTTCTTTTGAGAGAAAACCACCCAAAGAATTTGGTTGAAACTACCTTACTAAAAGCCTTACCCTTGAAACCGATTGAGCTTGATTCACCTCCCATTTGCAATAATTCGCCAAACACTTAAATGAATGTGAAAGTGATGTTCTTTACTTTTAGTTGGAGGTTGAACTAGATCGATGCATGGTAATAAGCATAGAAAAATATTTGTAAGAATGTTGATTGATCTTAGCACCATTAAACTATCTTTAAGGACTATAGCTTGAATCATTCGCTTAGCATATAAAGGTTATGAGTCCCCGCTTAGCATAAATGGCTATAAAACCTAAGGAATCACTTTGATAACTCTCTAATTTACATGTTTTTAGCATCTCTTTTTGTCCATATTTTGCATTGTTTATACCCTTAACTTAGCATTTTTAGGTCATTAACTGTAGGAATTCACTTTTAGACCATTTAGGGTGTTGCATTTTTGCATTTGCATGTTTTGGATGAAAACAGGTGCTTAAGAGCCTAAAATGGGGGAAAAAAAGGAAAAACCCGAGCATGTACCAAGGAGCCATCGAGCTGGAAGAACAAGTCCAAACCCCAACACGATCGAGGAGGATCCAAGAGCATGAAGACAACCCGAAGATCCACCCGAGGAGTAACCCGACTTCATCCTCTTGTACCCCATCGAGTAGACCATCGGGCAGGTCTGGGAAGATAGGTCAAAGTGGTTTCCATATATAAACCCCTTCCTCTCCTAGCTTGCAAACGAGCAAGCCGCAGACCCTAAAACCACAGAGCGAGAACTTCTGTGAGAGAAATGAGCAAGTCAAACACTTTTCCCTTTTGTTTTACATTTTATTTCATAACTTTTTATCATTTTCTTTTGATTTCTATTTTGTATTCTTTCTACTCTACTTTACCGTTTATTATAATGCAATTATCATTCTTATTCGTTGTCATGTTTCTTGTTATTATGTCCGAGTAGTGTAGTAATGTTTCTAGGGATGGGATAGATGATTTTGTGTTCTTGATCGGTTTGGATGCCTTAGTTTGATTGTATATGTTTGATAGATTTCCTTCTAGGTCGGTGTTCTTAATGCCGTCAACAGACCAAGAGGTTGAGATTAGATCTAAGGTGTTTTACCACCGAGAGGTGTAGATGAGATGCTTGAATGAACCAATGCTAGAGGTTTACTCACTTAGCCTAAGAGATTAGATCAGTAGGGGTTTACTGAGAATAATGAATTAGATCTTAATGCCTGCTTGGTCATGTTTCTCCAACGAGAGTTGGGTAGGGGAGTGATCAAAGGTTGATTGTTTCTAGCGCGAGAGTGTGGTAACAAGGTTTAGAGATTCATTGTGTAGGAAATATTTGCCTGAGGCATGTACGGTATCTGTACTGGTCAAGAATACTTAGGATTCAATTACTCCATCCTTAGAAGCTTTCGTATTTTAATTGTTTACATTTTCTTTCATTACTTTGAAACATGTTTATTTGTGTGGTGAATGGTGAATGTGTGTGAAAGTGTATGATATGGAATGATGATGGGTGTTTCAATTCCCCTTATGCAGTTGCAGTATAAGAGGTATCAATCCAGTCTGAGTGCTTGTGAACAATCAAGATATGCATATGAATCTAAGTCAAGCCAAGTGTGATGATTGTTTGTCACTAACAATCCTATGATGATAATGATGAAAGCAGAAAATAAACTACAAGAACTAAAGACTAGATGCAAATAAAACAGAATGATTATGATCTAAAAACAGAAACAGGAACTGTAAACTCTAGATATGAACTAATGCAAGACAAGTAATGAACTAGATGCTAAGTGAATGCAATGGAAATCAAACTGGAATGAAGCAAGTCAAACACAAAACATAAACAAGAAATCTGGGGATCAGCTCGATCAGCACTCGACCGAGTGTACGTCGAGTGGGTGGTCGAGTTGGGCAAAAACGTGAAAACAGAGCAAGACAAGAAAAACAGAGCAATGCTAAATCAAATCAAACAACAAGCAAACGGTGATATTTAAACTAAGAATTCAATAAACAAAGAAGGTTCCTGAGGATGGATTCATGGGATAAACTAATCATTGTGGTAATCTAACTTGATCAACAAATCTCAAGCAATGCTATGAGCTAACCTCTAGACATATTAATCTAAGACAAGTCTCTCCCACTCTCATGGTCAAGAGACAATCAAACATATGCAATCCTAGACTTGCTCTCACAATGAAAAGAATCTACACAAGCAGGCATTAAGCAATACATCTCAAACCAAACAAGACCTCTAATCTCTTAGCAAGCCTAATGGTAAGCTCTAGATCTAGCCTTATCTATGCTTCTTTAACATTGGTGTGATGCTAAAAAGCTTAAGATCAGATCCTACCCTCTCAGATATAGAATCAGCATTAAGAACATCTAGCCTAGAATAGATCTACAACAATCAAGCTTGATCAAATCAGATATATCACAAGATCAATCTATCCTAACCCATCCTCAAGATCCTAAGGTAACTACTCACAGCAAGACATGATCAAACAAATCATAAACCCAGAAATTATTGAAACTTGCCTGATTAGATAGATAAGATGAAGACTACAACTTTAAAGAAGAAATCAAACTCAAATTCTCAATACTTAGAAAGTTATTGAACCAACAAGTATGAGGAAATTCTTCTTTTCTTAAGAACAAAATCTAAAAAAAGAAAAATAAAAAGCAAAAGGAATAAAATTCCTAAAAAAGTAAAAACTAGGTTTCTGAAAAGCTGGAATAAAATCTAGATATTTTTGGTGGCTGCAGTACAAGGCCTTATATAGTGGGGAAGGTGGAAGCCCTAAAAATAGGAAAAGTCAAAGTGTTCAACGGATCGGTCAACTCGACCAGTGCTCGGTCGAGTGACAGGTCGAGCTGGCTTCCCTGGTGCAACTCCACTCGGTCGAGTCCATCTCCCACTCGGTCGAGTGCTTGGTTGAGCTGGACTCCGGATCTTGGTTCTTCAGCCTTAACTCCCTTGTTTCCTCCTTATGATTGCTTCACACTTCTTCTCCATTGCTTCCATGCCTCTTAAGCTCCAAAATCACCTGTTTATGCATGAAAAGATGCAAATGCAATGCAACTACACTCTAATGCAAGATTGGTCCTAAAGCTACACAATAATGGTGAAAATGGATAGAAAAAGATGCAAAAGATGTGAATAAACTAAGGGAAAACATGGTAAAATATATGAACATCAACACCCCCAAACTTAGTCTTTGCTTGCCCTCAAGCAAATAAACAAGACATAAGAAGGTAGATGAGGTTTAAAAAATGGGATCATAACTCCTAAAGCTTGCAAATAGACCAGCTAGAATCAATGTCCAAGTTACTAGTACTAAGATGCAAGGTGAAGAGCTATACTTAAAAACTTTAGACAAGCACATCACAACCTTTACTGATTTGAGCCTTAGATATTCACATGCATTCAAATCAACCATTTCCTTTAACATTCATTAATCAAGAACATGAATCAATTATATGCAATGCTTAAACTCATTTGGCTTGGTAATAAAAGGTTTTTGAGACAATGATGGTCTCATTTCAGAGTAGGGCTTGTCAACATCAAGGTTCTCTCATAAAAAATGGATTGAGCTTTAGAAGAATGCTAAAGGTAAGAACACTTAGACACATACAAGAACAAAACCTTGTCTACCCAAAGGCACCCAAAGTGTTTATCCTAACAATCTAAACCCAAATGATCCTAGTGCTACCCTTTAACTTCTTCTTTTCTCTTTAACCCTTTTGTCTTTTGGTTTTCAAGTCTTAGGAGAGGTTTCTTATTTGAACTTTCTAGTGGAATGGAGAATTCTTAATGAATGCTATGGTTCTCTTTTCTTCTTATTCTTAAGACATATAAGCTTTTTGCTAAACTGCTCTTTTCTTTCTTTTCTTTTCTTTAACTAGAACCATCTTAGATAACAAATTTACTTCCCATCCTTTCACTAGACTTTTAGCTTTTTGCTTAAACACATTCCTCTCCTAAAGACTCTACCCTTTTTCTTTCTCTTTTCTTTCTTTTCTTTTTATAACAGCCAAGTCCCAAACCCAACAAGTGAACCACCTAGTCCTATCTAGTTTGGAAAATGCAAACTAGAACTACACAAGGTCTTACTCCTGTCAGTTCAAACCTAACACTTTCTACCAAGCTCAATCCCAAAAATAGGCCTCACACACACAAGAATAAACAAGGCTTGAAAGAAGGTTTGGTTAAGGGGTAGGGGAAACTGATTTAAAAGTGAAATCAGCTACTTGGATCAACAAGAGTGGTAAAAAGGAGAAAGATGATCCAAATATGTATATGGTATCCATGAGTTTAAAGCAATGCACACATTGATAATTACAAGTCAATATTAGGTTCTTATAGATAGGAAATGGAATCAAATCACAACATGCTTCAATTTAGACCAAATGCAATGCAGGAATTCAAGGCTTGGTTCAGTCTTATGCTTCTAACCACTCAACTAGCATCAAAGTACTATTAACTTGGGCATTGATCCTAGTCTAGTGAATTAAACTAGCTAACAAGGAAGAACTCAATATAGATCCCTAATGCAAACAGTCCTATATGCTAAACAAATCACTTTAAATATGCAATGCAAACTACATGAACACTCTTTTTATAAAGATTTTTGCAAAAAATTTTCAAATTTTTATGGTTTTTCTATGCCTTAGATGATTATGCAAGTGCTACATGATGATGATAAAAATTTGAAATAAGAAAACAAAACACAACATCAAATGCTATCTAGAACCCTCCCCCAATCTTAAATCACACAGTCCTCTGTGTGAAAGAAATTTGTAAGAGGATTCAAGACTTAGAAACAAACAAAACACAACATCAAATGCTATGATATAAACAATGGTAAGGTGATGATGGTACCTTAAGGATTGTGGAAGAAGTTGTCCACATCCATTTGCATGCTGTCATAGGAGTAGTTGGAGTCTTCATGGTGGCTTGGAGATGGGCTTTGGGGCAGCTCGGGTCGAGTGCCTGTTCGAGTGGGGGGTCGAGCTGGGTTGCGAGTGTCCAAATCTTGAGTCTGGTACTGCTGATACTGCTGGTATAGTGCTGGATCCATAAAGTATTGGGGTGGGAAGGGTGGGTAATGTTGATAACCTGGATAGGCAGCTGGAGGTGGGAACTGGGAAGCCATAGGGTGGTCTGGGAAGGTGCTCGGCCGAGTGCATTGGAGGTGCTCGGTCGAGTGGGTGCTCGAGTGACCCGGTCGAGTGCCTTGAAAACTGATGTTCTCGGGTACTTGAGCTCCTTTTCCTCAGATTTGGCTCATACATTGAAGCCCTAGCTGGTTCCACAGGATTCACAACCCTTGAAAGTGCTCTAGTTGAGCTGCTTCTCCTCAAAGGGCTTGAATGTTGGCTAGGAGATGAGTTTCCACTCTTCAGCTCAGCAATCTCCTTCTTCAAGCCTTTGATAGACTTAGCCATGTTGGTTACCTTCTTCTTCAGCTTATCAAACCTCTTCCCATTCCACTTGCCCCATTTTTGCAAAAGAGTCAACCTCTTGGCATTCTCCCTCACTCCTCTACTATCTCTTGGGTTAGGCTCATAATCTTCAAAGTAGAACTGCTCCTCTCCATCAGCTACTTGTGCATTCCCAGCTTCCTCAACTCTATGTTGAATCACTCCATCAAACCAATGCTCCTCAGCTGGCCAAAAATCAATGTTGGCTCCTTCTTGAATGGTAGTGAGCTCTTGGTTAGGCAAAATGAGTTGCTTTTTCCCAAGTGTTGGAAGCTCAAAGTTGAAAATATGATTTCCTTGATGCAGCTCCTTGGCAAGGATGAGTGTGGAGGTGAGGTAGCTTGAGTAAACCCATCTTAGTAAGACATTTTCTCCTCTAAGTTGGATGTCAGCAGCTTGAAGGATTGGAGTGATGATGCCTCCAATGGTAAGTGCTCCTCTTGACCCCTTGTTCTCAAGCTTGCCTACCCAACTCCTCAAATAAATCATATGATCTATTAGCACCATTCCAAGATCAGTTTCAACAGTGCTACCAAGGATGATGGTTCCATTTCTTGCTTGAAGAAGAACTCCATTAAGGGCCAAGTCAATCATCTTCAGCTCCCCCTCATTGATGTTTCCAGTCTCCTTTCTTGGAAAGAAAGTATTGGCAAGAGCCTTGTGGAAATACCTTAGGACTGGACTCCTTATTCTTGAGCTCTTGGAGTTGGAAGATGAGTAATATTTGTTATCCCCAATGGTCTCCCAAACAGCATACAACTCCTCTCTTGGAACCATCAAACTCCTATGGCTCCCAACCTCAAATCCAAACACCTCAGCCAGCTTCTTCAATGAAAGTTCATGCTTCTTCCCCTTGATGGTGAATGAGATGTCACCAGCTCCATGTTCAGCACTCTTCCTCAAGTGTTGGTGTAGCTTGACAGTGGCTAGGAACTCACAGCTTTCCTCTCTATAGCCTTCCATGCAAAGTCCCATGAACTTGGTGAGGCTGCTCTTCTCAAAAAGACATGCCACATCTTCATCAATAGCAAGCTTCTCCATGGTCTCCTTGTGAGGATATCTAGTTCCCAGGAACTCCATTCTCATAAAAGCATCATACAGCTGCTTCTTTGACAGCCCACAAGATTCAGCTTCTCCATCATCCCTCAATTCTTCTTCTTCACTCATCTCTTCACTTTCACTTTCACTCTCTTCTTGCTCCACTTCAACTGCTGGCCTCTTCCCTTTGGCTCTGTATCCCCTTATCAACTCAACAATAGTAGGCTCCCTTTCCTCCTCACTCTCAGTCCTCTCAGGATCCTCCACAATTGGCTTTTTCCTGAGACTCGGCACCTGGCTCGACCGACTGCTCGACCCATCACTCGGTCGAGTGGTAGATCGAGTGACCCGTCGAGTGGCTCTCCTAGCTTCACCTCTTGGTTCAAGATCAGCATCACGACGTTCCATGGAGCTTTCAGCGGTTTTGTGGGACTTCTTGGTGATCTTAGAAGACATTTTCAAAAGGAAACTGAAGGGAAATAGACTCAAAGCTCAAAGTTAATAGGTTAGTGACCCAAAAACTTGAAAGAACAAAGCTAGAGCAAGAGATGAACTTTGAGAGAGATTTAAAGCTTGAATTTAAATGTTTTAAGCAAATGAGCAAGTGTGAGAAGTTTAGGATCGAGCAAGAGCTATTTAAAGAAGTCTAGGAGACAAGAAAACAAGGTAGGAGCGTCCTTACATTTCAAATTTGAATTGGGAATCTTTGACTTGCTTTTTGGCTGCCACTCGACCCCACCACTCGACCAGCACGTGGTCGAGCTCCTTGACCAAATTTGAAATTTCGAAAATTTTCTCCTTGTTCTCCCCTCCACTCGATCTTTCTAGAAGAATGAGAACAGATTGGGCCTTAATTAGTACCCAGCTCGGCCGAGTACCTCTTGTTTTGTGGTCGAGTGGGCCTGCGAGCCTTCTTCTCTTTGGCCACATCTCTCCTTACCCAACTATATCACCATTGAAAAGCCTGTCCAACAAAATCATAAAAGAAAACACATCAAACTACTAAGAAAATAAACCATATGTACAAAGGATACCTTAGGGACTTCCTCCCTAGTGAGCTTGTTTAAAGTCACTAAGCTTGACTTTGGTTTCCTTCTTAACTTTGGTTCAAATACCAAGGAGGTGATGAAATCCTCCCTGGAAACTCCTAATTATTGTGAAGTTGATCCTTAATCACCTCACTCTTAACACTCAAACCATATTTCTTCTTAAATTTGAGCCTTGGCCTTGTTCTCCTTAAAGACCTCTTGTTCAGCTTGACTTGAAGATCCTCAACCATACTTGTCAACTCTTGGACTGACCTCTTAAGCTTCTCAACAGAATCCTCTTGAAGTGGAGGCTCAGCTTTAGGGTCTCCTTCATCCTTGAACACCTCATGATCAACTTTCTCCTTGATAGTGAAGGGCTGATCATCAATGGTAGGCAGGTTGGCTGGGTTATAGATGTTGAACTTCATTACCACATCTTCAGCAATGTTCAAGGTCACAAGACCTTCCTTGACATCAATGACTGCTCCAACAGTAGCTAAGAATGGCCTCCCTAGCAAAATTGGATCCTCAGGCTCCTTGTCCATCTCTATCACCACAAAGTCAGTGTGAATCCTTGCCTTCCCTATCTTGAGTGGGACATTCTCCAACCTTCCAACTACCTCTCTATTTGTCCCATCAGCTAGAAGCACATGGAGATTGGTAGATTTGAAATCAGTTCTTCCAAGCTTTTGGGCTATGGAGTAAGGGATGACACTTGTTGAAGCTCCCAAATCACAAAGACATTGATTGTAGTGAAGGTAGCTGATGGTGCAGGGCAGATAGAATGGTCCAGGGTCACTGAGCTTTACTGGAATGATCACTCCTCCAAGGTTCTCAAGATCCTTCTCATCTTGAGCTTTATCCCTCTTACTAGACAAATCAAGCAAAAATTTTTGTAGAGAGGATAAGGCTCATACTGTTCCAAGGCTGGTCCTCTCTCCTCTTCTTGGTAAGCTATGATGATCTCTTGAATGGCTGACACTTGTTCCTCTTTCCCAACCAAAGCTTCTTCTTTCAAAACCCTCTCTTCCTCTTGTTGCCTAGCCAACATCTCCTTTTTCTCAATTATTTCCCTTAACTCTTTGATCTTCTGTGCTTTGAAACGCCCAGGGAATGGTAGTGGAGGTTTATAAGCAGGAGGAATGTACTTAGCAGGCTTGACAGCTTCGGAGTCTTCAGCTCGATCGACCACTCGAGCATGCACTCGATCGAGTGTGTGGTCGAGCACCTGGTCGAGTTCTCCTGCGAGTTCCTGTTTACTTGCACAGATGTCACTTAGGGCTTCAGTAACTGATGAGTTCCCCCAAACTTGGACTTCACTGTCCTCAGTGACTTCTTCCTCTTGAAGTAGAATGGCTTTGGCTGTGAACTCCCTTGGATTTTGAACAGCTTTTCCAGGGAGTTGGTTGGGTTTTGGAGCTGAAGAAGAGGCTATGTTGCTCTCCATATACTTTACTCTAGAGTTAAGACCTTCAAACTTTATGTTCAGGTCATTGTACTGGGATGTAAGCCTTTGGTTCAGTTCAGCAAACTGCTTAGCCTCCTCAATCTTCCCTTGGGTTTGACCAATCAACAGCTGCTGCAACATAGCTCTAAGGTCTTGTTTTTGGCCCTGGTTAGTCTGATATCCTGGTGGGGGACACATCTGGGGCTGG
Organism: Camelina hispida; assembly: GCA_023657505.1. Taxonomy (NCBI): domain Eukaryota; kingdom Viridiplantae; phylum Streptophyta; class Magnoliopsida; order Brassicales; family Brassicaceae; genus Camelina; species Camelina hispida. The sequence goes on from CP094637.1 coordinate 26,659,697, forward strand.
AACACCTGCTACTGTTGTTTGGGGATATAGTTTTGAAACCCTTGAGACTGTTGAGGCTGTTGAGGAGGGTAGACTTGATCTTGTGGATTAGCCACATTGGTGCTCCTATAAGACAGGTTGTTGTTCTTGAAACCACCTTGATTATAGCCCTTGAAACCTCCTTGGTTTTGCATATAACAAAGCTCAGCATACTCATTCTCCCCCTCTTGAACTGGAACTTCTTCTTCACTAATGAAGTGAACAGACTTGGACTGGCTGAGGAGTATCTTGTCAAGTTTCTCATTGACCATCTTCAAATCCTTCTTGTACTTGTCCTCTTGATCAGTTGAGGAACTCCTTATGGTCCTATCATAACCCTCATTATAATTGCCATCTGATTGAGCAAGATTCTCCACTAATTCCCAGCCTTCATCCACATGCTTGTTGAGGAAGTTCCCATTAGAAGCTGTGTCAAGAAGCATCCTGAACTTTGGAAAGAATCCTCTATAAAGTGTGCTTTACAATGACTCCATACTGAAACCATGATGAGGGCACTGTGTTTGGTAGCCCTTGAATCTCTCCCAAGCTTCACAAAAGCTTTCATTGGACCTTTGAGCAAAACCAGAGATCTCATTCCTCAGCCTTGCTGTCCTTGCATTGGAGAAGAATTTGGCCAGGAAAGCCTTCTTACACTGATACCAAGTAGTGATAGCACCAGTAGGCAGAGTCTTTTCCCACAAATGAGCCTTGTCCCCAAGAGAGAAAGGGAACAACCTCAGTTTGAAACCATCTTCACTTACTCCATTTATCTTTGTGAGGCCACAGATTCTGTCAAACTCATCAAGATGATCAAGTGGGTCCTCCATAGGAAATCCATGAAACTTATTTGCTTGAATCATTGAGATCAATCCACTCTTGATCTCAAAGTTATTGTTGGCAACTGATGGTGGCACAATGCCAGCTCTTTGGTTGTGAGTGTTAGGTGCATCTCCAGCACCAATATTCCTTGGTCGCTGAACTTGATCCTGATGATCCATGGCTACTGGAACCTCCTGTTGTTGCTGAACAACTCTCCTTTTCTTTGATCCCACACCCTTGGTCAACTTGTTGATACTGTCACTATGCCTTAGAAGATTGTCCTTTCCTTTGGACCTTGTGTGCATCAACTTTCACAAACGATTTTTCCCGAGCAAGCGACTGAGCACAGGCTCTAGTAGGAAGGTAGGGCAACTGGAAAAAGAGGCAAACAGAGATCCGGGGTCTGGCTCGATCAACTGCTCGATCTCCACTCGGTCGAGTGGTGGTCGAGTGACTGGTCGAGTGGTACCTGAAATGGAACTTCAACCCAGAAACACAAGATTCAAGTGCAGAAACTTCACAAATGCAAAAAAAACTTAATCTTAGACTAATATGGATCCTAAATGTCACAAAAACTAACTCAAACAGGCAACGGCGCCAAATTGAAACATGTTTATTTGTGTGGTGAATGGTGAATGTGTGTGAAAGTGTATGATATGGAATGATGATGGGTGTTTCAATTCCCCTTATGCAGTTGCACTATAAGAGGTATCAATCCAGTCTGAGTGCTTGTGAACAATCAACATATGAATATGAATCTAAGTCAAGCCAAGTGTGATGATTGTTTGTCACTAACAATCCTATGATGATAATGATGAAAGCAGAAAATAAACTACAAGAACTAAAGACTAGATGCAAATAAAACAGAATGATTATGATCTAAAAACAGAAACAGGAACTGTAAACTCTAGATATGAACTAATGCAAGACAAGTAATGAACTAGATGCTAAGTGAATGCAATGGAAATCAAACTGGAATGAAGCAAGTCAAACACAAAACATAAACAAGAAATCTGGGGATCAGCTCGATCAGCACTCGACCGAGTGTAGGTCGAGTGGGTGGTCGAGTTGGGCAAAAACGTGAAAACAGAGCAAGACAAGAAAAACAGAGCAATGCTAAATCAAATCAAACAACAAGCAAACGGTGATATTTAAACTAAGAATTCAATAAACAAAGAAGGTTCCTGAGGATGGATTCATGGGATAAACTAATCATTGTGGTAATCTAACTTGATCAACAAATCTCAAGCAATGCTATGAGCTAACCTCTAGACATATTAATCTAAGACAAGTCTCTCCCACTCTCATGGTCAAGAGACAATCAAACCTATGCAATCCTAGACTTGCTCTCACAATGAAAAGAATCTACACAAGCAGGAATTAAGCAATACATCTCAAACCAAACAAGACCTCTAATCTCTTAGCAAGCCTAATGGTAAGCTCTAGATCTAGCCTTATCTATGCTTCTTAAACATTGGTGTGATGCTAAAAAGCTTAAGATCAGATCCTACCCTCTCAGATATAGAATCAGCATTAAGAACATCTAGCCTAGAAGAGATCTACAACAATCAAGCTTGATCAAATCAGATATACCACAAGATCAATCTATCCTAACCCATCCTCAAGATCCTAAGGTAACTACTCACAGCAAGACATGATCAAACAAATCATAAACCCAGAAATTATTGAAACTTGCATGATTAGATAGATAAGATGAAGATCTACAACTTTAAAGAAGAAATCAAACTCAAATTCTCAATACTTAGAAAGTTATTGAACCAACAAGTATGAGGAAATTCTTCTTTTCTTAAGAACAAAATCTAAAAAAAGAAAAATAAAAAGCAAAAGGAATAAAATTCCTAAAAAGGTAAAAACTAGGTTTCTGAAAAGCTGGAATAAAATCTAGATATTTTTGGTGGCTGCAGTACAAGGCCTTATATAGTGGGGAAGGTGGAAGCCCTAAAAATAGGAAAAGTCAAAGTGGTCAACGGATCGGTCAACTCGACCAGTGCTCGGTCGAGTGACAGGTCGAGCTGGCTTCCCTGGTGCAACTCCACTCGGTCGAGTCCATCTCCCACTCGGTCGAGTGCTTGGTCGAGCTGGACTCCGGATCTTGGCTCTTCAGCCTTAACTCCCTTGTTTCCTCCTTATGATTGCTTCACACTTCTTCTCCATTGCTTCCATGCCTCTTAAGCTCCAAAATCACCTGTTTATGCATGAAAAGATGCAAATGCAATGCAACTACACTCTAATGCAAGATTGGTCCTAAAGCTACACAATAATGGTGAAAATGGATAGAAAAAGATGCAAAAGATGTGAATAAACTAAGGGAAAACATGGTAAAATATATGAACATCATACTTCATCCCTTACCCGATCAGGTACACGATAACCTGCATCGAGTAATACCTCGAGTTGTTCATATCCCTTCTGCTTACTCGATCACCCCACCCGATCCTGTACTCGAATGCTTGCATCGAGTGCTTAGGTCGTGTGGTTTCTTGTTTATATTCTTTCCTTCTATTTATTTTAGGTTTGTTAGATCGAAACCCTATTTGCTTAGCTTGAATTGTACTGTTATGATCATATTCTTCCTCCTAGCAATAGACAACCATTTAGATTGATAACCCTTTGTACTACAACTGCATAGGGAATTGATACCCTGGGTGAAAACCTGTTTATCAAGCTTCAAGGTTGGCTCGCATCATCTGGCCCAGGTGGCACATGTCGAACAGGAACTCTACATCTCTAGGGATGCCAAACTGCTTCATCGTCTCTTGGTGAGGGTAGCGGGTAACAACTAAACTCATCTTGTGGAAAACCTTGAAGAGCTTTGCCGGAGTCTCCACCTCTTTCTGCTTCAGCCTCCGCGAGGCTTGTCATGTTCGTTCTCTCTGCTCCTCCTCTCGCTCATGGTTCTCCTCCTCTGTGTCTTGATCCTCTTCCTCAGCTGCTCTCTAAGCCACCTTCTCAGCCTTCTCAAAAGCTGGTCTCTTTCCTCTTGCAACGCAGCTCTGCTCCTTAACCGCAACGTTTGGATCTCCTATGGCTCTCCTCCCCCAGCATCAGAATCGACCTCCATGGTGTCGGTAACAATTCTCTCGGACATATACAGGTCCCTACGTCGAGGAGATCGGCAAGCAGCACTCGCAATTGGACTAGGTGAGCGAACTCGGTGGTCTACACGATCGGTTGCTCGAGCACCGGATCGGGTGATGGATCGGGTTGAGCATTGGGTTGGAGAAACGAAACGTCTAGACTGCGTTTGGGAATGCAGAACTTCTCCTCTTCGTTGGGATTCTCGAGGTTCAACGGCATTACCTCCGGTTCTAGCAGCGACGGAGGATCAGGCGTGTCGAGTACGGTGTCGGGTTGACCTTCGGGTTCCTCAAAATTTCCTTTTTCACTTTTCCATTTTTTTTATATAAATAAATAAATTTGCAAAAGATAGAAAATCTGGTAGAATAAATAAATAAAACTTAAAACAAAATAAATGATACCTTTGGGACTTCCTCCCAAGTGAGGTTGTTTTAAGTCACTAAGCTTGACTCTTCATGCTCTTTAAGCATGGGATTTATGAGGGAGAGGTTATGGAATCCTCTCCACTGTAGCAGGCTTATCCAAAGGATTCTCCGAGTCTTGTCCAAGTTCCACAGCAAATGTGGTGTTGACTTCTTCAAGATGGTTGACTTTTCTCTGCTTTGTCTTAGTGGAAAAAGCTTGACCATCAATAGTTGGCCTGTTAATTTCCTTCTTGAACTCAAACTCCATCTTGAAGTGACTTCCTCAACAAGGATGTTGATCTCAGTAGGTGCAGTAATTCACCATGCTCAATTCTGTTCTTGCCTTGCTTCACCTCACCTACTGCACCTACTGTTGCCTCTCAGGATTGGAAGGGTGGAAGTCCCCACTGTTTTCATGATCCTTGATATGGGTAAGGAACCATACGATCCACTCACCCTAGGGATACAATTCTTGGCAATAGTAGGTGCAATAATTGAGGTGAAGCAAGGCAAGAACATAATTGAGCATGGGTTGGTGGTAATTTCCGGAATACTGCTGTTTAGGGGCATACCCTTGATTGTATTGAACAAAAGGCTTCGGCTGGACCTGGTTCCCTTGAACTGTTGATGGGTAGGTTTGGTCTTGAGGATCGGCAACATTCGGGTTACGGTGAGACAAATTTGGATTCGGCTTGTAGTTGTTGTACCCTTTATTGTAACATCCTTGGTTGTTGATGTAGTTCACATCCTCTATTTGAACATTCTCCCCATCTTGTTGTAAAAACTGTTCTTCCTCTAATATTGCATGAACATGCTACTGCTGGCTGAGGAACTTATGGTGCTTGTTATTGAGGGCTTTCATGTCCCTCTTGTATTTGTCATCTTCCTCTCCTGTAGATCGCACAGTATGATCGTACTCCTAATTATAATGCCCATCAGACTGAGCCAAGTTCTCCACTAGGTCCCAACCTTCATCAACATCCTTGTTGAGGAAGTTACCATTGCTTGCGGTGTCCAGCAACATCTGTATCTTGGATACCACTCTTCTGTAAAGTGTACTTAGCAATGAAGCATTTTTGAAACCATGATGAGGACATCTGGTAGTGTATCCCTTGAAACGTTCCCAGGCTTCACTAAACGTCTCATTGTTCTTCTGAACAAAGCTGGAAATACCATTTCGCAACCTTGCGGTTCTGGAGTTGGAGAAGAATTTGCCCAGAAACGCCTTCTTGCACGCTTCCCAAGTGGTGATGGACTCCTTGGGCAGTGATTTCTCCCAGATATGTGCTTTGTATCCAAAAGAGAATAGGAAAAGCCGGAGTTTGGATCCATCCTCACTAACTCCATTTATCTTGGTGAGGCTACAGAGCCTATCAAATTCATCCAGATGATCCAGTGGGTCCTCCATTGGCAATCCATGAAACTTGTTGCTTTGTATCATTTGGATGAGACTACTCTTGATCTCAAAATTGTTGTTCTGGACAGCAGGTGCCACAATGCCATTCCTTCGAGTATGAGTAGATTGAGCATCTCCTGCTCCGATGTAGGTCTGCACTGGAGGAGCTTGTGGACCCTTTTGATCGTTCATTGTCTCCTCAATTATGGGTGGTTGCGGTTGTTGAAATTTTTGTTCACAAAGTAACCTTGGTCTGTCGATGTTGTCGATGAATGGACTCAATTTTTGGTTACCCTTGGATCGCGTTTGCATGCACAAGTAGGTGCCCGAGTGTGTACACGAGGGTCAACTCAATCCAAGTGATCGAGTGACGGGTCGGGTGGGTGCTCGGGTTGTACCTGAAATGCAAAACAGACAAACACAAAAGCGAACAAGTCAGATTCTGAACCAATGTAGATAGGAGAACTTGATCTAGCAAGTGCTGAAATCGTAAACGTAGCAAAATAAAATTTAACCAAATGGCAACGGCGCCAAATTGATAACAGGATTTTCACCCCAGGTATCAATTCCCTATGCAGTTGTAGTACAAAGGGTTATCAATCCAAATGGTTGTTTATGCTAGCAGGTAGGATGCAATCAGAACAATGCAAGTCAAGCCAAGCAATAATGGGATTTTGCCTAACAATCCTAAAATAATAAAAGAAAAAGAATATAAACAAGGAACCACACGACCTAAGCACTCGATGCAAGAATTCGAGTACAGGATCAGGTGGGGTGATCGAGTAAACAAAGAAGGTATGAACAACTCGAGGAGTTACTCAAACCAGGTGATCATGTACCTGTTCGGGTAAGAGATCGAGTGATGAAATAAAATGCAAGCAATTAAAATACGAAAGCTTCTAAGGATGGGGTAATCGACTCCTAAGTGTTCCTGACCAATACAAATGTCTTACATGCCTCAAGCAAATATTCTCTAGACAATGAATCTCTAAAATCTTGTTAAAACACTTTCGTGACAGAAACAATCAACCTTGATCACTCCCCTACCCAACTCTCGTTGGAGGCAATAAGAACCGATTCATTATTGTCAATAAATCCCTTACTCATCTAATCTCTTAGGCTAAGTGAGTAAATCTCTAGCATTGGTTGATTCAAGAATCTAATCTACACCTCTTGGTGATAAAACACCTTAGATCTAATCTCACCCTCTCAGTTTGTTGACAGCATTAAGAACACTAACCTAGAATGGAATCTGTAAAACATATACAATCAAACTAAGACATCCTAACCGATCAAGAACACAAAATCATCTATCCCATCCCTAGAAACTTTACTACACTACTCGGAAATCATTGCAAGAAACATAAAAGCATATATGAACGAAAATTGCATTGTATTAAAAGATAGAGTAGAGAATAAAGAGTACATAGTAGAAATCTAAAGAAATGACAAAAAGATATAAAATAAAATCCTAACAAAAGTGAAAAGTGTTTTGAGTCGCTCAGTTCTCTCATAGAAGCTCTCGCTCTCTAGTTTGAGGGTCTGCGGCGTGCTCGTTTGCGAAGAAGAAGAGGAGGGGTTTATATATGGAAACCCCTTTGACCTAGCTTCCCAGTCCTGCCCGAGGGTCTACTCAATGGGGTACACGAGGATAAGGTCGAGTTACTCCTCGGGTAGATCTTCGGGTTGTTCTTCCTGCTCTTGGATCCTCCTCGATTGTGTTGGGGTTCGGACTGTTCTTCCAGCTCGATGGCTCCTTTGGGTACATGCTCGGATTTGTCCTTGTTTCTCCCCATTTTAGGCTCTAAATCACCTGTTTTCATCCAAAGTATGCAAATGCAAGAATGCAACACCCTAAATGGCCTAAAAGTGAATTCATATAGTTAATGACCAAAAAATGCTAAGGTAAGGGTATAAACAATGCAAAATATGGACAAAAAGAGATGCTAAAAACAAGTAAATTAGAGAGTTATCAAAGTGACTCCTTAGGTTTTATAGCCATTTATGTCCAAATATGCACTTAGGATGTTTAGAAGCATACATTGCATACATTTGTGCATTTGGAGTATTATTAGGTGTTATGGAGCTCTAAATGGGTAAGCAATGACTTGGTGTTATTTCTGGAGCTAAACAAGAGGAATGAAAGTATTAGGAACGGAAAATAAGACACTCAACCATACCACTCGAGCAGGCACACTGTCGAGTACCTGGTCGGATTCATAACGAGCTCCTCAAAGATCCATTCGAATGAAGATCTTCTGTTGCGATTCAGCTTCAGCCTTATTCATGAGAGTTGTAGGAAATTGAGTTACCTTTACAATTCCGGTGGTTTCAAGTAAAATTGGAGCTGTATTTCTATAGTTAAATGGATTTTACTGAACATATATCATCCTAGATCAAAGACTATAGCTACTTGACGGACCAACCACTCAAACATGCACTCGCCGAGCATATGGTCGAGCACTTGCAGCTGACTCTCTGTTTTTTCCTCTAGGTAACTAGGGCTTCCCCTCCTTGACTATATATATATGTGTACTGGCATTTGTGGCCACAGAGAGACCTTGGAGACACCTCATAACCTAGTTTTTGCCATTTTTAGTTGCTTTTACTTTATTGCATCATCTTTTATCTTTTATATGATTTTCATAGATTTGTAACCTTCATAACTTTGAATCTGTTGAGTATTTTCTTTCACTTTTTTGTATTAAATTGTTCATCTCTCTCTTATCTATCTAATCATGTATGTTTTAGCAATTTCTGGGTTTGTAGTTTTTTCTCTAGATTTTCATACTTTGTTGGTTCCATAACTTTATGGGTATTGAGAATCTGAGTTTGCTTCTTTGTTCATTATTGTAGATCTTAGTATTATCTTTCTAATCATGCAAGTTTCATTAATTTGTGGGTTTATGATTTTGTTCATCATGTTTTGTTCATCTGAGTAGTGTGTTAGGATCTTAGGGATGGATAAGGCTGGATAAGAGTTATGGTTTCTTAGATATATCAAGCTTGATTGTTTAAATATCTCTTCTAGATTAGATGTGCTCTATGCTGTTCTTATATATGAGAGAGTAAGAATAGATCTTAAGCTTCTTAGCATCACACCAATGTTTAAGTTGTTAGATAAAGCTAATGCTAGAGATTATCTTGCTTAACCTGAGAGATTGGATGTTTAAGGTGATTTTTGACATATGATGATCTCGATTTTGAAGCCTGTTTTTACTAGTGAGAACTAGGTCTATGAGTGTTTAAGCTTGATTGTTATTATCATTAGAATGGATTAGCAAGTATTAGAAGATCATTATCTAGAGATAGCTCATTGTTGATTGAGGTTTGTTGATCAGTTTAGGTAGTTATAGCTTGAGACCAGCCCATGAATCCATCTCTAGGACCTACTTCGTTTATTGATTTATCTGTTAAATTGATGAGATATGTTTCCTGTTTGATTTGCTTGCAATTCGTTCTGTTTAAGTTGTTGATTTTGTCTCTGTTCTACGTTTCAAGTCACTCGACCTAGTACTCGATTGAGCATATGATCGAGTGCTTGCACTAGCTCCTTCCAGAGTTCTTGTTTATGTTATGCATCTTTCTTGTTTCATTTCTGTTTCATTGCATTCACTCCTGTTACCATTCATTTCATAGCATTTGTAGTGTCTTGTTTCTGTTTAGCATTACTTCTACATTGTTTATCTCTTTTCACTTTGCATTTAGTATATGATCTTAGTAGTTTTACATTCTGCATTTCATTGTTGTCATTAGGTTGTTAGAAACAAATCAAATTGATATTTGGCTTAACTTGAATGCATTGATCACATCTTGTCTGCTTAAATATCGCATTCTTTATGGATTGATATCATTTATGCTACAACTTGTAACATCCGTGAACTAAAATCCCGGTTTGGGAGTTGCATCGGTCGATGCAGATGTTGCATCGGTCGATGCAAGGTCGAGGTCCTGCGTTTTGACTTAAGTCAAACGCTGCGTTTTGGGTTAGGGAAAAACCCTTAAGTCGACTTTTTGTCTCATTCGGCGAGTTTGGCCGTTTTTGAGAGGAAAGGAAAGAGAGAAAGGGTTCTTGAGTGTTCTTGGTGATTTATGGAGATTTGAGGCTGTTCCTGTAGATATTAGTAGTTGGGATCATTGTAGGAGCTTCCTAGAAGCGTTTTCTTCTTGTGTTTTGGTTCAGATTCATCTTGGCAAAGGTAAGTGCAGGACCATGGCTTATCTAAGCTAGAGAACTCTCTAATTTGCTTGTTGTGTGTTGTTAGACTTGTCAGATCGTTGTTCTGGACGTTAGGAAGCTTTCTTGTTGCTTGGGATCGAGTTTTGTGGTTGTAGGAACGAAGATCCAGCGAGAAGTTTCGGAGGAAAACGATGCTCGGCATTGCATCGGTCAATGCACTTTGTGCGTCGGTCGATGCACATACGAGGACGGCGCGTAAACTCTAAGGTTTTCGTGTTATGTCGAGCATGCGTTGGTCGATGCATTGGGAGCATCGGTCGATGCAAGTTAACCTTGCATCGGTTGACGCAGATCTTGCGTCGGTCGACGAAACCTCCATTTGGTATCGGTCGATGCATGTTGGTGTCGGTCGATGCAGAGTCCTGGTTTGTTTATTGTTGTTGTTTGTTGATTGTTGTTGATGGTTAGAGATGACTCGATTGCTTGTGTGTATAGCCCAGTAGATGGGAGGATTGCCTTACTGAGTGTTTATAAAATACTCATGCATTGCAATATGTGTTTGTGGTGCAGGTAAAGGCAAAGTGTGATCGTGGAATCAAGGCAATGAAGACGAGGATGTTCTAGGGACTCGGTTTGATGTTGTCTGCCATTGCTAGGTTGCTAGATTTGGGTCATTAGAACATTGCTAGGTTGCTGGTTCTATGATTTATGTTATTTGGTTATTAGATATTGTTGATGTTATGATTATTGGTTAGTATTGGATTATTATTTTGGATATTGATTGGTATTGTTATTCCGCTGTTGGTTGTGATTGTAATTAGGTGACTAGTGGGTATGGGACCACTAGTTGTAGTTTATTTATTTTATTATATTTATATATTTATTATTAAAAAAAAGGTCGGTCGTTCCATTTTGGTATCAGAGCCCTTACGGTTCTAGGTTTGGGTCCACTAGGTTTCTGTTGTGATGTTTGGGATCGCATGTCTTGATTTATTATGTGAGTTAGTCAATTGTGTGTGGCATGGAGTCCTAGAACATCCTCTTTGAGCCGACTGTGTGATTCCACGGTGTGTTTATGTTTCTGTGTTTTAATAGTAATTGCTCGTTAGCCTCTGTTCTTGGAAGTGCAGTGGTTAAAGGTGTTTGAGTTGTTGGTCGTGGACGGGGACGTGGTCGTGGTCATGGTCGGGTGGGACTCGAGGCTAGCGAGTGTGTGGTCCAGAGTTCCACGAGAAGGTACGTCAGAGGGTCGCAAGCATCAGGAGGGACCAGAGAGGGTTACCGGTGTGAATGCCGGGGTGCTGGGGAACCCAAGTGTGGGGTTGCAGCAGGAGGAGGTCAGGGTCGAGATAATCGCTTGGCGGATTTATTGGCGTTATGTTGGAGCGGTTACCGAGAGGGGTACCTGTGCAGGCTCCAGTTGTACCGCATGTGGCGGGGTGCAGCCAAGGGCTGTGGATGTTGAGGAGTTTCCATCTTATGTTAAGAGGATGAGCATTTGTAGATGACCGGTATGATATTATTCTCAAGAGGTATCGAGCCTAAAGAGGCGGATAGGTGGATATATGCAGTTGGAGTAGATATTTTTGCAGCTTGGTGGTTAGTCCAGTTGGATATTAGAAGTTGAGTGGGCAGGCGTAACATTGCAATGTTATACTTGGACCACAAGAGGTATTTTTGGTCGGGAGATGTTTATATTGGTTAAGGATTGTTGCTCCTGAGGGGATGGTGAATCTCCTGAATACCGATAGCCCGAGGGGTTGGGGGCTCCGAGAGTGGCAGAGGGGATTATGATCCCCTGAGGGGATGAGTAGTTCCCCTGATACGGAGATCTTGAGGATTGTGTTCAAAGAGTGAGACGGTATAACTCGAAGACGCTGGTCTGAGAGTGAGATCGTTATGGCTCGAAGGTTGCGACCTAAGGGTGGTGGATTTGGGAGCAAGCAATACCTAGGACGTGAGTTTAAACAACCCGATTGAATGTAGACCTCGAGAGATTGATGGTGGTTTAATCTTGGGTTTTAGATGTGTTGACCAATGGGTCAGGGTTTTATGAACCAGAGCGGTTATGAATGTGTTGCTGTTTCGCTAGGATTGTGAGGCCGGTGGTGCTGGAGTCCCGAGAAGGGGAGTTAAAGCATGTCTGATCCGGGAAAGGCATGTTTGCCAGATACTTAAGTTCACGAGAAGCCTTCATGGCAGGATAATCTGATCGTTGCGACGATGTTGGGTTACGTTTATTGGAGATGGACAGGGTTGCAAGATTCAAGGTTTTGGTAAGCTTGTTGGAGGGAATAAGACAAGTTGTTTGAGTTAGCGGCCTACAAAGCATTTGACGCGGTGAATCAGAATATGCGAACGTATGGTACTTTTTTGTTTTATTACGCTCGTATTGATGATTTACTGCGGAGAATTGCCAAGTGGAAAAGCTATTTCTGAAATAAGTTTTCTTGTGGAAGTTTCCCTAAGAAACAAGTTATTAGAGGTTCTTCGATGGACAAGAGATGTTGATATCCGAGTGGTGGTGAGTTGTTATGGGCATACTTGATTATTGTCTAGTAGAGTTGGAGACGCAGCTAGGGGATTGGTTGAGCAGGGGACTCTTTTGTCTTAACACTTCACTGTGGGGAGCGTCGGTACGTTCATCAAGAAGAAAGATGAGGTATGGGTTTATGAGTTTGTGGCGATGTCGTTCGGGTTGACTAACGGGCCAGCAGCGTTTATGAGATTGATGAACAGTGTGTTTCAGGAGTTTCTAGACGTGTCTGTCATCATTTTCATCGAGGATATCCTGGTTGATTCTAAGAGTCCTGAGGAGCATACAATTCATCTGAGGGTAGTTCTGGAGAAGCTGCGGGAGCAGAAGTTGTTTGCCAAGTTGAGCAAGTGTAGTTTTTGGCAGTGTGAGATGGGTTTTCTGGGTCACATTGTTTCTGTAGAGGAAGTTTCTGTGGATCCGGAGAAGATTCAGGCTATCAGGGATTGGCCTAGACCGTAGAATGCCACAGAGATTAGGAGTTTCCTTGGTTTAGCAGGTTACTACAGGAGGTTCGTGCAAGGTTTTGCAAGTTGAGCACGCCCTATGACTAAGTTGACAGGGAAGGATGTTCCTTTTGTTTGGTCACAGGAGTGTGAGGAGAGCTTTGAAAGCCTTAAGGAGATGTTGACTACTACGCTAGTGTTGGCTTTGCCTGAGCAGGGAGATCCCTACGTGGTTTATACTGATGCATCTAGAGTTGGTTTTGGGTGTGTGTTGATGCAGCATGGGAAGGTGATTGCCTATGCTTCGCGGCAGTTGCGGAAGCATGAGGGCAACTATCCTACTCATGATTTGGAGATGGATGCTGTAGTTTTTGCCCTGAAGATTTGGAGATCTTATCTTTATGGTGCAAAGGTATAGGTGTTTACAGATCACAAGAGCATGAAGTATATATTCACTCAGCCTGAGCTGAATTTGAGACAAAGGCGGTGGATGGAGCTTGTGACGGATTATAATTTGGAGATAGCCTATCACCCTGGTAAGGCTAACACGGTTGCAGATGCTCTGAATTGAAGAGGGTAGCTTCGGCTCAGGAGCAGGAGATGGAGTCTCTGGTAGGAGAGATCAGTGCTTTGAGCTTGTGTGCTGTTTCACAAGAACCGTTGGGTTTGGAAGCAGTTGAAAGAGCAGATCTTCTGAGTAGGGTGCGGTTGGCAGAGGAGAAGGATTTGGGGCTGGTGAATGCCTCAAAGGATGTTGATTCAGAGTATCAGGTCTCCGATAATGGTACTATCATGGTGCACGGTCGGATTTGTGTGCCCAAGGATAAGGAGTTGAGACAGGAGATTCTGAGAAAGGCTCATGCGAGCAGGTTTTCTATTCAACTGGGAGTGACTAAGATGTACCAAGAGCTCAAGAGGTACTATCACCGGGTTGGGATGAAGAAGGATGTAGCTAGTTGAGTTTCGAGGTGCGATGTATGTCAGCTAGTGAAGGCTTAGCATCTGGTTCCTGGCGGTTTACTGAAGAGTTTACCCATTCCCGAGTGGAAGTGGGATATGATCGCCATGGATTTTGTGGTAGGATTGCCAATGTCACGAACCTCTGATGTTTTTTGGGTCAGTGTGGACCAGTTGACTAAGTCAGCACCTTTTATGGCCATTAAGAAGACTGATGGAGCTACGGTCTTGGCTAAGAAGTATGTGTGAGAGATAGTCAGACTGCATGGGGTGCCAGCCAGCATTGTGTCTGACAGAGATTATAAGTTCATGTCGGTGTTCTGGAAGGCGTTTTAGGCAGAGATGGGCACTAAGGTGCATATGAGTACAGCTTATCATCCCCAGACAGATGGATAGTCTGAGAGGACGATCCAGACGCTGGAGGATTTGCTGAGGATGTGTGTGTTGGATTGGGGTGGCCATTGGGCAGATCACCTGAACCTGGTAGAGTTTTCTTACAACAACATATATCAGGCGAGTATTGGGATGGCTCCTTATGAGGCTTTGTATGGGAGGCCATGTCGTACACTGTTATGCTGGACTCAGGTGGGGCGGAGGAGCATGTACGGGGCAGATTTTGTTCAAGAGACCTCAGAGAAGATTCGGGTTCTCAAGCTGAACATGAAGTAGCCTCAGGATAGGCAGAGGAGTTATGCTGATAGGAGGAGGAGAGATCTAGAGTTTCAGGTAGGAGACAGAGTGTACCTCAAGATGGCCATGTTGCGAGGTCCGAACAGGTCATTGACTGAGACTAAGTTAAGTCCAAGGTATATGAGTCCATTCAGAGTGATTGAGCGGGTTGGACCAGTGGCATATAGACTGGAGTTACCTGAGGTTATGCGTGCATTCCACAAGGTTTTCCATGTGTTTATGTTGCGGAAGTGTGTCTGTGAGGATGATCAGTTGTTGGCTAAGATTCTTGAAGATCTTCAGCCTAACATGACTTTGGAGGCAAGACCAGTGAGGAGATTCCTTTGATGAGAGTCCTTTGGGACTGTGATGGTGAGGAGGAGCAGACTTGGGAGCCTGAGGCGAGGATGAAGGCAAGGTTTAAGAAGTGGTATGAGAAGCAAGCCGCGACTTGAACTTGTCTAGCCTGGTCCCATCTGTAGTCCATGGCTGGAGTGAGAATGGAGTATTCCAGCCCGACTCTCTTGTTACTCGGTCGCTTGGGGTGGTTGGTTGTGCGACTCAGTAACAAGATGAGGTGGTGCTCGGGGTACAAAGTTTCCGTGAGGCGTGGTTTTTGGAGGAAAGTTTCTTGAGGGCCAATCTAGATTGGTGGGGGAGAATTGTAACATTCATGAACCAAAATCCTGGTTTGGGAGTTGCATCGGTCGATGCAGATGCTGGATTGGTCGATGCAAGATCGAGTTCCTGCGTTTTGACTTAAGTCAAATGCTGCGTTTTAGGTTAGGAAAAAACCCTTAAGTCGACTTTTTGTCTCATTCGACGAGTTTGGCCGTTTTTGAGAGGAAATTAAAGAGAGAAAGGGTTCTTGAGTGTTCTTGGTGATTTCTAGAGATTTGAGGCTGTTCCTGTAGAGATTTGTAGCTGGGATCGTTGTAGGAGCTTCCTAGAAGCATTTTCTTCTTGTGTTTAGGTTCAGATTCGTCTAGGCAAAGGTAAGTGCAGGACTATCGCTTATCTAAGCTAGAGAACTCTCTAATTTGCTTGTTGTGTGTTGTTAGACTTGTTAGATCGTTGTTCTGGATGTTAGGAAGCTTTCTTGTGGCTTGAGATCGAGTTTTGTGGTTGTAGGAACGAAGATCCGGCGAGAATCTTCGGAGGAAAAGGATGCTCGACATTGCATCGGTCGATGCACATTGTGCGTCGGTCGATGCAGATGCGAGGACAGCGCATAAACTCTATGGTTTTCGTGTTCTGTTGAGCATGCATCGGTCGACACAACCTCCATTTGGTATCGGTCGATGCATGTTGGTGTCGGTCGATGTAGAGTCCTGATTTGTTTATTGTTGTTGTTTGTTGATTGTTGTTGATTGTTGCTGATTGTTAGAGATGACTCTATTGCTTGTGTGTATAGCCCAGTAGATGGGAGGATTGCCTTACTGAGTGTTTATAAAATACTCATGCATTGCAATATGTGTTTGTGGTGCAGGTAAAGGCAAAGTGTGATCGTGGAATCAAGGCAATGAAGAGGAGGATGTTCTAGGGACTCGGTTTGATGTTGTCTGGCATTGCTAGGTTGCTAGAGTTGGGTCATTAGAACATTACTAGGTTGCTGGTTCTATGATTTCTGTTATTTAGTTATTGGATATTGTTGATGTTATGATTATTGGTTATTATTGGATTATTATTTTGGATATTGATTGGTATTGTTATTTCGCTGTTGGTTGTGATTGTGATTAGGTGACTAGTGGGTATGAAACCACTAGTTGTACTTTATTTATTATATTATATTTATATATTTATTATTATAAAAAAAGTCGATTGTTTCACAACTACATAAGAGTATTGAAACACCTTGCGTACATTCTGATCATCCATACACTTATGTATGTTTGTTTGATTGCATCGTTCATTCATTCATAATTAAGCCTTGAAAAAGTCATGTGTCATTGATCTAACTCGTGTTCTTTGTAATTGGTAGGGTTTGGAAAAAAAACCGGTCGCTGTCAAGGTTATATTTTCGCTTAGTTTGTAGTCTTTCTTTTATCTGTGATTCACTCTTGGATTGTTTATTAACATTTTAGATTTGGTGATTATGAAATTCAGTTACTCTAATCGCTTTGGTTTCCTCAGATTTGTAAGATGAATGATGAATCATATCCTTATAAAATTCTTATGAATGTCAGTATTAAATGTATCAATGATTTTTTTAAAAATTTTCAGATCCAGAAATTGATTTAAGCCTTGTTCTAGGGTATCACTGCGACCAATAATTTTAACTTAATTCGCTGCGATACTTAATATTGACAACAGTGATCGAATAATTGTCGCTGTTTCATCCAATAAGGCTTTTTTAGTTGCTTGCTGCTTTAGCTATTCCGATCATTTTTATTGTTTTAAATTTTTAATGTTGTTTTGATGCATTAATTATTGTTAGTATGATTGTCTCCAGTTTGATAATTTTAGTTGATTATTCAGTATGTTTGATTGTTGCAGGCCTACATGTTCCAGTTAAATTTTCTTCACGTTCAATGGAAACACAAGGACATAGGTGAGGAGTATGTTGTCGAATCTACCAGTAGATCTTCGTTATTTTGATTGGTAAAAATAATTTTAGGGGAGAACGGTGACATCAGTTTTTTTTTTTTTTTTTTTTTTTTTTTTTTTTATGGGGATAAAAGTTGTTACTTTCAAAATATGAAATTTTATGATCAATGCTAAATATCAGTTTCTCTCGCCATATCCAATAGTTAATCTCTGCTTCACTGAAGTTTCAGTTTAATATTAATTTGATTTAAAATCTTATTTAATTTGAATTTCATCCAAAATTTATTTCACAAGTTCTAATTGGTTATCTTTAGATTAGATCACAATTTTAACAAATAGTACTCAATTGGTATCTTATGTAGTGAATCTTAACCAAAAAAGTATCGGTATAAATGTAACTAGGAGAATTATCCGCACGCTTGTGCGGGCAGGAATTTAATAAAAATAATATTTAAATTTATTTCCTAATTTCAATTAAATCACTATTATGTAATTTTTTAAAAAAAATGTTTAATTTTTTAAAATTTTACTTTTTTAAATGACAAAACTAATAAGAGTACTCAATAAGATGTTTATTATAGTATTCTACATATTTAATATCTTAATTAAGATTATAAAGTCCATTAACAAATTTTCAAGTATTTAATGAGCTCAATACATTTGTCATGGTAAATTTTAATTAAAAATTATAGGAAAGGAAATCACTCTGATCTCTCTCGAAATCCTGAACTAATGTTTTTGGGTCTATTCTTTGGTTTATAAATATATGAACTAATGTTATTTTGTTAATTCTTTGATCTATAAATATATGAACTAATGTTCTAACTGACTTCCTTCGTTTAGAGCATTGAGATAATATAGAAAAGTAATCCATATATGGGTTTCTAGTACTTGGTCATACAAACATTCAAAATAATTTTAAGTTTATACAAAAAAAGATTTTAAACTAATGTGCCTTCAGTTTAAGTCTCTGAAGTTTCCCCTTCATGCTCCATTACATGATTTATGTAATAACGTCCAGCAAATTTTGAGCTGAAGATTTAGAAAACACATTCATAAGATAAACCCTAGCATAATACACTACTTGATATTAATAAACATTCAAAACTTACATAACTTTGTGATGCTCAAGTCCTTCCAAATCCGATTTTATAAAGATCTTGGAGGAGGCCATTGTGTTTACAATACACGGTTTACCTAAGGATGTTTAAAGTGTTATAAAAGTTTGGTAAATGAGTATACCACATAGTGTTTAACTTTTGTTCAATCAAGCAAGTGTTATTAATAGTACATATCTTCATACTCTCCAACCCTCCAGAAACGCAGTACAAAAACACCGGTTTGGTTTGATATTTGAGATGGCATCCAGATGACTCCCATGAAGACATGAAACCGGTAGGGTAATCGTTTACTGCACGACACTTTATAGTTTCAATCCTACAGATGTAGATAGTCGAAACATTTTATTAAAGAGTCAAACTTATAATTAATCTTAGTAACATGATAGATGGAATAAATGTGTTTTACCTGCCATTTAATAGCGTGAAAACAACTTCATTAGAATGATCTCTATTTTCCTTCACAGCTACTACACATCTCAAACATCTATTGTGGCAAAAAGACATTTTTTTTTCCAATGAGATGAATAAATGTTTCCAAATCTATCATCCACATATAACTATTTTGGTAAAAATATCTATTTGTACCTTTCTACGGGAGGGACCAATACACAAAGTTCCAAAATTCCTACAAAGTCTCAAGATTTTTCAACACAAAGATAGCAATTTATCTATACTCACGGGGTTAAACTGAAATTATTTAAAACTATGTTTAAAAAGCGTACCGAAAGAGATGGGATGATGGATTCTTGAACGATATATGTCATCCAAATCTTCGAATCGGAAGTTATTTTTCGAATTTATTGATTTGAGCAGAGTCATGGTTGAATCATCCGTAAACTTGATCTGAAAGGATTATTATTCCTCTCCATGAGTGTTGGATTGATGATTTAGAAAGTCCTAATGTATAATACCATTCACCCTCATTAATATACTTCTAGAGATTTTTAAGTGTAGTTGGCACAAAGGCCACCTCAATTGTGTCACCCTTCAAAGTTTGATAATTATTGTCTAAGTAATCTAATATATAAGCACTGTTAACAAATATAAGTAGAATTATCATTCGATTAGCTTCTTTAACCTTTTCGTCCACAAGAAGAAGAACACGTTTTGTGAAGAATTCGCTGACATACCAAGAATTTAACACCTTAGCGTGGATACACCAGTTCATTCTTCTCCGATGAAGATCAGAAATATAATCGATTCTCATGATACTATCAAATTAGGGTTTTTTTCCTGTTTACTCTCTGTTATCGAAGATGAAAAAGGAATTTTCGGATTTGTAAGAATACAAACAGTCAAGATTAAACGTTGCGTCTTAAATGTTTTAGTGTCTCACATTTTTTGACTATTATATATAATTATTATTAATATAATAACAGATCAAAGACAAAGTTTGTAGTTAATAGATATGATGCAAAATTAATTAAATGTGTTTGAGAATTGATAGTTAATTCAATATGAAAATTGTTGATACTAATACAGCTAACAATTATATATTTTCAAACAACATAGTTGATACTAATACCAAAAATAGCATACTTCAATATGAAAATCTATATCCTAATTACATAGCAATTTTATCATTTGAGATATGTAATAGCAAAATATAATGAGAATTATGGCAAATATTGAATCATAAAGATCTTAAAAAAAATATTTGAAGATAGAAAATAAAGTTCAAATCTAAATATCCAAAACAATTATCCAATTACAACCATAATTAAACAGTCTCACATACCTCTTTGAAAACAACATTAAGTGTTTTATTCTGGCATTTCCCATCTTTATCTGTAATTAACTCCTTCAATCATTTTCTGGTTGTGACTCGAGAGAAGGCAACATAAAGTTGTCCATGTGTGAAAACCGGTTTTGGTAGAAACAATCCAACATGTGCTAGCGTCTGATCTTGACTCTTGTTTATAGTAATTGAAAACGGCACGGTAACAAGTCACTGTCGTTGCCTCATACGAAAGGGAAACGTTGCATCAGGTGGACTAACATACATCCTAGGGATAAGTACTCTATCACCAACCTTTTTTCCTGTCACGATACTTGCTTCGAATACATGATTGGCCATCTGAGTAATAATTAGCCTCGTATCAATACACAAACCTCCCTTAGGATCTATATTCCTTAGCAACATGACATGTGCTCCTATTCTCAACGTCAAAACATGACTTGGCAATACAGAAACTTGTATACTGTTTAGGAATTACTGAGTGTAGATCATATTATCATGTCCGCTTGTATCGGACGTTTCAATACTATCAGAGCTAAGATATCGTCTTTCCTCACCTATTGTAACATCCGCGAACCAAATTCCTTGTTTAGAGGGTACATCGGTCGATGCAAGGCCGGTTTGGTGCGTACAAGTTTAAGTAAAACGCTGCGTTTTGGGTTTAGGAAAAATCGTTAACACAAGTTTTGTCTCATTCGACGTATTTTTGCCGTTTTTGAAAAATAGAAAGAGAGAAAGAGTTTGTGTGTGTTCTTTAGGATTTTGGGAGATTGGAAGCTGTTCCTGTAGAGATCTGTAGCTGGGATCATTGTAGGAGCTTCCTAGAAGTGTTCTTTTCTTGATTAGAGTTCAGATTCGTCTGTGGCAAAGGTAAGTGCATAACAAAGGCTTATCTAAGCTAGAGATCTCTCTGATTTTCTTGCTATGTGTTTTTAGGCTTGTTAGGTTGTTTTTTGAGATGTTAGAAAGCTTTCTTGTGGCTTGGGATCGAGTTTTTGTGGTTGTAGGAATGAAGATCCAGCGAGAAGCTTTGGGGAAACACGATACTCGGCATTGCATCGGTCAATGCAAGTGCGAGGACGGCGCGCAAAACATAGGGTTTTCGTGCTATGTCGAGCATGCGTCGGTCAATGCAATGGGAGCATTGGTCGATGCAAGTTCAATTTTAATCAGTCGATGCATATCATGCGTCGGTCGATGCATATGCGTCGGTCGACGCAACCCCAACTAGTGTCGGTCGATGCATCCTTGGTCTCGGTCGATACATGCTTCGTGTCGGTTGATGCAATGTCCTGGTTTGTTATTGTTGATTGTTGATTGTTGGTTGATGGTTAGAGATGTCTCTATTGCTTGTGTGGATAGCCCAGTAGATGGGAGGATTGCCTTACTGAGTGTTTATAAAATACTTATGCATTGCAATTTGTGTTTGTGGTGCAGGTAAAGGCAAAGTATGATTGTGGAATCAAGACAATGAAAAGGAGGATGTTCTAGGGACTCGATTGGTTATTGTCTGGCATTGCTAGGCTGCTAGAGTTGGATCATTAGAAACATTGCTCGGTTGCTGATTCTATGTTTCATGTTGGATGAATTTTGGATATTGTTTATGTTATAATTATTGGATTATTATTGGAGATTTATTGGATATTGGTATATTGATACGATTTCCCCTAGGATTGAACTCTGATGAAGGCTGAAAACCGAGTGATAGGTGATGTGGATGGAAGGTGATGATGAACGGGTGGTTTTGGGTGATGATGTGCTAAGTTCGCAGGAGGAAAACAATGGTTTGATGGAGATAGATGTTTAGGTGGATGTATGGAACGAAGCAAGTGAAGAGTTTCTATGTCACAAAGTGTTTAGAAACCCAGAATTCAAGAACGCATTCAAGAAATCAAATTGAGGAAGAAAGATCAACAATTCGTGTTACAACATCATTCTTCGCTGAAGAACAAGGAGGCGTGGCTATGGGGCTTTATAATTAACCCTAGGCTCGACACTCCAAACAACAGGAAGTTCAAAATAAAACAACAAGACGTTTTAAGGAAAACAAGAAAAACAACAAAACATCAGGAACTGAAGTCTGGCGACTTAATACTGAAGTCTGGTGACTTAATTCTGAAGTCTGGTGACTAAAGTCTGAAGTCTGGTGACACAATACTGAAGTCTGGTGACTTGTACATTATTCCCCATTGGCAATGACTTCTAGATAACTCGACGTAGTGATCCATTTTCCTCATTAAAAACCATGCCAAGAAAAACCAGTGGGACAAAACTCAGCTATGGAAAAAAGAGTACAAACTTCACATCTAAGTTACCTAGTTATCATTACCGGGTGAAGTCTTCAAGGTGGATATGTTGAAGACTTGGATCCTCGGTAGGTTGAATGACCCGTCAACTATGAGTGAATGAACCTCCTTGGCCATCTCCTTAGCTCTTGAACGAGTGATCCTTCCCACCACCTCCGCTTGCTCCGCAGCCCCTGGCTCCTTGCTTGCCACGATCATTTCATCCTCCCCCTCTTCAAAAGGATTTGTCCTCAAATCGGAATCTGCATAAATAAAGAGCAAGTTAGGAATATTGACTGTTGATGAGTTGGTATACTTACCTTGAAGATCAGTCTGATATGCGTTGTCATTGATCCTCCTTATGACCTCCCTGAAAAACAAGTTAGCTACAATAACAGCATCACCCGTCTTGTGACTTGTAATGACGTGAGCCATTTTGCTAAACCTGTCAACCACAACAAAAATAGAATCTCTACCATTTCTAGTTCGAGATAAGCCAAGAACAAAATGCATAGAAATACAAGTCCAAGGTTGAGAAGGATTCGGTAGAGGAGTGTACAAGCCGTGAGGCTGTACCTTACCCTTCGCCATTTTGCAGATATTGCACCTAGAACAAACCATCTCAACGTCTTTCTTCATTTGAGGCCAATAGAATTGTTCTTGCAGTCCAAGTAGAGTCTTTGACACCCCAAAATGTCCAGCTAGTCCACCTCCGTGAGCTTCTCTGATCAGCATCTCTCTCATGGATCCTCTTGGTATGCACAATCTATCCTTAAAGAACAGATATCCATCCTGCCTATAGTAGTTTTCAAAAGCAAACTTATGGCATTTGCCATAGCTCTCAGCAAAATCGAGGCCAGTCTCATAAAGTCCTACTAGTTTAGAAGAAAAAGTAGAAATGAGAGTGTACCTCCTGGATAATGCATCTGTGACTACATTATCCTTACCTGCACTTGGACTGAGGTTCTCTTTAATGTGTCCCTTCCTCATCAGCTCTTCTACTTGCTTCTGAAGCTCTTTAATATCTACTGGATTGGTTCTGTACGCTGGTCTGTTCGATAGAGCTGAACCTGGTACCAATTCGATCTGATGCTTTATCCCACATAGTGGCGGCAAACCTGGAGATATCTCTTCTGGAAACTCATACTTGTACTCCTCTTTAATCTCTATGATTTCACGTGGAAGCTCTTCTGCTGGCTTAGTGCTAGTGAGTGTTTCTTTATACTCAAACATGAATGTGGTTATCTCTGGATCAAATAGATTGTTGAACTCACTGTGGTTGATGTACAGGCTGTGAGACACTTTCTCTGTATCCTTGCAGTTCATGTGAAGATGGTCCTTGTAGATTTCGTTGGGTGTAAGTGGTAGAAGAGTGACCTTGCGTCCTTTAAACTCAAATGACTGCTTGTTGGTGTAGCCATCTTGAAACACTCTTCTGTCAAACTGCCATGGTCTTCCCAACAGAATATGACTTGATTTCATCGGAATCACATCACATAACAGCTCATCCTCATACTTCCCAATCGCTAGTTTCACCATCACTTGCTGCGTGACTGTTAAAGCTCCCTTGTTTTTCAACCAATGTAGATGATAAGGCCTTGGATGTGAAGTGGTCTTGAGATTAAGCTTATGTACCATCTCTTGACTAGCTGCATTAGTACAACTACCACCATCTACGATCAAGGTGCAGACCTTGTCTTGAACCATACACCTGGTGTGAAATAGGTTCTCACGCTGACCTCTATCATCTGGATGCATCTGAACACTTAAAGCTCTGCGTGCTACTAACATCTCTCCCATGACTGCGGGTTCTCCTTCTTCATCTAGCTCAGGCTCTGGTTCACTTTCTGAACTGTCTACTGGCACAATCTCTCCTCCATCTTGAAGAAGAAACATCTTCTTGTTAGAACAGTCTCTGGAATAATGTCCCGTTCCTTGGCATTTGAAACACCTGATATGACTTGTAGAGGTGCTACTCTTGGGCTTATAATCAATCTTAACTTCCTCTTTGCCTGTGGTTGTCATGGATTTGCTGTCCTTGGTGAAGGCGGGTTTACTGAACTCTCTCGGCTTGGACATGTCAGGCGTAAATGTAGACCTCACTCCCTTCCTCTTGATCTGCGATTCAATCAGCTCTGCCTTATGTACCATTTCTTGCACATCTTCATAGTTCTGCAGCTCTATCTTGTCTTGAATCTCTCTGTTCAATCCTCCAAGAAACCTAGATATAACCATGTCTTCACTCTCCCTCAGATCAGACCTGATCATAAGCGTTTCCAGCTCTTGATAGTAGTCTCTAACAGACTTAGTGCCTTGGATGAGATGCCTAAGCTTGTTAAGAATCTCCCTCTGATAGTGTGTAGGCACAAATTTCTTTCTCATCTGCGTGACTAACTGTTCCCATGTAGTGATAGCATGTTCTCTCTGTCGATGTCTAGTAAGTCCCAGCTGCTCCCACCACAACAAAGCATAGCCATTGAATTCGGATAAGGCTATCTTCACCTTTTTCAACTCAAAAGTACCTTGAACCTGAAAGTTGGACTCCATCTTCCTTTCCCAGTCTAGATAAGTTTATGGATCATTGGTTCCATGGAAAGAAGGATACTGAATTTTAAGGTGCTTCAGCTGCTGCCTCAAAGGATCATAATCCCTGCCATGATCTCTATTCCGGTTTCTCCTCATTGTCTCTTGACTGTGATCTGAAACTTCTTCTTCTTCAGAATATTCTCTATCATACTCAATATATACTCGATGCCCAGCTACTTGTTCAGTTCGTCGTGGACGAATGTGATCTCTGCTAGTTTTGCGCGGCTCTCTTTCTGTACCTTGAGTGTTTCTCCTCTGATTGAAACAAGTCTCTCTTCCCCCAGTAGGTGATTTAGCTATTCTGACCCGTGTATGCTTGGAAGAGGTTCCCGTGTGAGCCTTTCCTTTAGCTAAACGAAGGGCCTCATTAGGACTAGGCGGTTCTGTAGAACTATGTTCTGAAGCACTAGATGCGTGAGCTATGTCCTTGAACTGTTTCTCAAACTTGTTACTGAGCTGCTCCATCTGTTGCTGAAACTGAGTAGACATTAACTTGTTTGCTTCTGCTATTTGCTCAGACATGGCTTGATTCAAAGCTTCCATAGCTTCTGGAGAAAGCTCCATTGTACCTGCAAATCAAAGAAGAAACTCGCAGTAACTTGTTCTTTGAATGAGAAACGAAAATAAACTCTATGACTCTGAATCTTAAACAAGTAAACACGACTTGCAGACCTAATGTCGAGCAAGACTATAAGAAAATCGAACAATACCAAACCCTATAGCTAACAAACTCGAAATAATCAAACCCTATTCGACCTAGACACAAACGAATCAACAAAAACAAACCCTAAAACTAAACAAACGAAATTCTAAGCAACAAAAACGAGATTAGGGTTGTAGAATCGCTTAGCCTTGGCACAGAGTTGGCTCTGATACCACATGATACAATTTCCCCTAGGATAGAACTCTGATGAAGGCTGAAAACCGAGTGATAGGTGATGTGGATGGAAGGTGATGATGAACGGGTGGTTTTGGGTGATGATGTGCTAAGTTCGCAGGAGGAAAACAATGGTTTGATGGAGATAGATGTTTAGGTGGATGTATGGAACGAAGCAAGTGAAGAGTTTCTATGTCACAAAGTTTTTAGAAACCCAAAATTCAAGAACGCATTCAAGAAATCAAATTGAGGAAGAAAGATCAACAATTCGTGTTACAACATCATTTTTCGCTGAAGAACAAGGAGGTGTGGCTATGTGGCTTTATAATTAACCCTAGGCTCGACACTCCAAACAACAGGAAGTTTAAAATAAGACAACAAGACGTTTTAAGGAAAACAAGAAAAACAGCAAAACATAAGGTACTGAAGTCTGGCGACTTAATACTGAAGTCTGGTGACTTAATTCTGAAGTCTGGTGACTAAAGTCTGAAGTCTGGGGACACAATACTGAAGTCTGGTGACTTGTACATTATTTCCCATTGGCAATGACTTCTAGATAACTCGACGTAGTGATCCATTTGCCTCATTAAAAACCATGCCAAGAAAACCTTGTGGGACAAAACTCAGCTATGGGAAAAAGAGTACAAACTTCACACCTAAGTTACCTAGTTATCATTACCGGGTGAAGTCTTCAAGGTGGATATGTTGAAGACTTGGATCCTCGGTAGGTTGAATGACCCGTCAACTATGAGTGAATGAACCTCCTTGGCCATCTCCTTAGCTCTTGAACGAGTGATCCTTCCCACCACCTCCGCTTGCTCCGCAGCCCCTAGCTCCTTGCTTGCCACGATCATATCATATATGTTATTCTGCTGTTGGTTGTGATTGTGGTTAGGTGGCTAGTGGATATGGGACCACTAGTTGTAGTTTATTTATTATTATTATTATTATTATTTATTAAAAAAAAATGGGTCGAGTAGTTTCAGTTTGGCATCAGAGCCCTTACGGTTCTAGGTTTGGGTTCACTAGGCTTTGTGCTGTAGATGTTTGGGATTTGCATGCTTTGATTAATTTTGTGTGTTAGTCAATTGTGTGTGGCATGGAGTCCTAGAACATCCTTTTCGAGCCTAATGTGTGATTCCACGATGAGTTTATGTTTCTGTGTTATAGTATAAATTGTTTGCTTTGTCTTCTTTTCATGGTAGTTCAGATGGCTAGAGATAGAGCTGTTGTTGGACGTGGTCGTAGAAGTGGACGTGGTTGTAGAAGTGGACGTGGTCCTGGACGCGGACGTGGTCGTGGTAGGGGCAGAGGCCCAGCAGTGAGTGAGACTCGGACCAGATTGTGACAGTTGAGGGTGTTGGCGAGCCGCAGGGTGTCCAGGAGGATTGATATATCATGGTTTTTAGGTATTTTTAGCCATGATATAAGTCTTAGTTATAGAGTCTTTTTGGTATTTTTAGAGTCTTTATAGGATTTAACATTGATGGGAGCTTAATGGAGCTAAATATGAGGATTTGAAGCATAATCAAGCATTGAGGAAGTTGGGAGACGAAATTTAGAGAGTGCATCGGTCGACACAGTATATGCATCGGTCGATGCACAGCCAAAGTCGAAATTGGAAGTTTTCCCACAAGTTTTGAAGATTTACAAATCTGCCCCAAAGTCTTCCATATTTGCATCATTGGTCCCTGGTCGTGTTTAGGAATATAAATAGGATTTTTATGGTCATTGTTTAGACCTAAGCTTTATTTTTCCCTGCAACTTTTGAGAGCAAAACCCTGAGAGATTTTTAGAGAGCTTTTAGAGAGAAGAATCAAGACTCCTTCAGAGAAGATTCAGAACTCCTTTATTTCTTCCTTTAATCTCTTAATGCAATTTATTGATTATGTCTAAGTAGATCTGCTTGTTAGGTTTAGGGTTTCTCATTAGGGATTTCATGGATTGTTAGATCTGTTAATTTAGGATTCATTATCTTTCTTGTTCTTCATCATAGGTTGTTCTTAATGCTAGATCTTTGATTAGTCATCTGGATTTAGATCTTAGGATTATTAATTGATATGAGAATATAATTGATTTTCCTGATAAAAATCTTTGGTGAGCAAAATTACTTCTTGCAAAGAGATTTGATTTAGTAATTTTGTGAACTTATCTAAACCTGATTTTATTGCTGGTTTTGAACTTGAATTTTGCAAAGAGATTTGGATTTTCTGGTTTTAAATTTAGATAATATTTGCAGTGAGAACTGATTTATTTTATAATTGTGTTTAGAGTTCAAGAATGGTGCTTAATTGTTGAATCCTGCTTGTTTAATTAATTGATCTGATTTTCCATGATTTCCTGAGAATTTCCTTAAGCCTAGCGTTTATTCCTATTGATTTACAACTCCTTTATTTTTTTGTTTCTGCATTGCTATTTAAATTAATATTTCTGTTTAGCATAATTAAAAGATTATAAATCTATTGTGTGAATCTAGAGTTCTTGTGGATTCGATCCCTAAGTACTTGACCTCTTAATTTGAGAGAGTAGCTCTAGGGTAAATTTGATCATATCAAGGATTCTATGAGTGTGGCCGGAGGGGGCGGTGTTGATGCTCTAGTGGCCAGTGATGCTAGGGTTCCGGGTGTGGGAGTCCCAGCAATTGGAGTCCGTGATGCTGACTTTACGGCTTTGCTAGCACAGTTGTTGGAGAGGTTGCCACTAGTGGTACTGGCTCAGGCTCAGGTAGTGCCACCAGTGGTGGCAGAGGAGCGGCAGCAAGTGGCAGCGGATGCAGGAGCACATGGACTTTATTTGTCCATGCTCAAGGAGATGAAGGGCATCGTGGCTGCAAAGTTTTTGGGTGGTATATACCCTACTGCTGCAGATGCGTGGAGGACAAGTGTGGAACGTAACTTCCATATCCTGAGATGTCCTGAGGAGTTTTGGGTGGACATAGGGGTCCACCACTTGTTTGGTGATGCTCAGGTGTGGTGGAGATCAGTGGCTGCTAGGAGAGTGCAGAGGGAGATGAATTGGGCTGACTTCATGAGAGATTTCAACCGCAAGTACTTTTCAAGAGAGGCATTGGACCGGTTAGAGGTGCAATTTATTCAGTTATCTCAGGTGACGCGGTTATTGCAGGAGCTGGACTTGGAATTTAGTTGACTTCTATGTTATGGGGGTTGGGCTATGGAGCCTGAGAAGGCCCAGATCAGGAGGTTTATGAAGGCTCTTTGTGATGACTTGAGGGTCCATTGTAGAGGACGTAGTTATGCTACGCGTACAGAGCTGGTTGAGACTACAGAAGAGATTGAGGAGGATATCCGGGCACAATCAGTGGCGGTTAGTTGAGCAGTTCAGACTAGTAAGGCTTAGAATTATAAAGGTTCTAGTAAGGGCGGCAAGCCTACGCATGGAACCAAGAGGAGGTGGGAGGCTATGCAGACGTCGAGTGGTGCAAGTTGCTTCAAGTTTGGGAGCAAGGATCACAAGATTGCTAGATGTCCCAAGAGGAGTGCTCCAACGGCAGCGGCTCATGTATGATATCATTGCAGCCAGCCAGGGCACATCAGGCCCTTGTGGCCCAAGTTGCAGCCCGTGGCAGTGGCAGCGTTGCAGCAGGTGCATCCGGGTGGGCAGCAGGTGGCACGGATTGAGCAGGCGCCACGGGTGTACACGACTGCAGAGACTGGTGGAACCAGTGCCGAGGCGACCACAGGTATAATTCCTGGTACTTAAACTTTGTGAATTTTAGAAGGATCAGAGTTTATGTTTCCTATGATAAACATGTTAGGTTCTCAACACATGAGGTTTGTGTAGGGACCTTGTTGGTAGGCGGGAATAAGTCCCACGTTATGTTTGATTCTGGAGCTTTTCATAGCTTCATTACTCCGGAGTGTGCAGAGAGCGCGGGAATCAGAGGGGATCCCGGGAAGCGTACAGGAGTTGTCAGAGTTGCAAGAGGCAAGTTCCTGAGAGTTATTGGACGAGCTAGAGGAGTCGATATTCAAACCGCAAGAGAGTCGTAGCCTGCGGATTTGCTTATCAGTCCAGTGGAGTTGTATGATGTTATTCTCGGGATGGATTGGTTGCATCAGCATATGGTGCATTTGGATTACCATCGAGATAGAGTGGAGTTTGAGCATCCATGAGGGAAGTTAGTTTTTCAGGATTTGTAGGCTCTCATTCGATCCATTGCAACACTAAAGGATTCCGGTACCACCTTCTTTGCTTCTAAACCTAGTAGATCGATTGTTGTTGACTCTGGTGCTTCTCATCACATGATAAGTAATCCTAGTCTATTAAACAACATAAAACCGGCCCTAGGGAATGTTATTATTGCAAATGGAGACCGTATACCTGTTAAGGAAGTAGGAGACTTGAAACTATTTGATAAGAACTCCAAAGCTTTCTTTATGCCCAACTTTACTTTAAATCTCTTATCGGTAAAAAGAGCTACTACAGATTTAAATTGATATACCATTTTTGGTCCTAACAGTGTGCATTTTCAGGATATTGAGACTGGAAAGTTTCTTAGGAAAGGGGATGCTAATGGAGATCTCTATGTCCTAGAGAAAATTACACCAAGCCCTCCTTCTTCTTTTTCTTTTAAAACTAGTCTTGTTAGTAGTTCAAGTGATTTTTTTGCATGCAAGATTAGGCCACCCTCACTCTCGTGCACTTGAATTAATGATTCCTAATGTTTCTTTTGATAACTCAAGTTGTGAGTCTTGTATTCTTGGAAAACATTGCAAATCTATTTTTCCAAAATCTACTACTATTTATGAGCATTGTTTTGATTTGGTACATTCTGATGTGTGGACATCTCCTTGCCTATCTATAGATAATAACAAGTATTTTGTGACTTTTACTGATGAAAAATCTAAATATACCTGGATCACCTTGTTACAATCTAAAGATAGAGTTTATGATGCCTTTGTTAATTTTCAGAATTATGTTACTAATCACTTCAATGCTAAAATAAAGGTACTAAGGTGAGATAATGGAGGAGAATACACTGGCCATAGATTCAAAGAACACTTAGCTAAGCATGGCATCGTACACCTAACAAGTTGTCCCTACACCCCCAACAAAACGGTGTGGCTCAGAGAAAGAATCAGCATCTTATGGAGGTGGCACGATCAATCATGTTTCATACACATGTTCCTAAAAGATATTGGGGAGATGCTGTGATGACCGCTTGTTACTTGATCAACAGGACACCAACCAAAGTTCTGCAAGACTTATCTCCATTTGAGGTATTAAACCAAATTAAACCATCTTTGGATCACTTGCGTGTGTTCGGCTCTGTGTGTTTTGTCTTAGTTCCAGGAGAACAAAGAAGCAAACTTGACGCCAAAAGCACCAAGTGTATGTTCATAGGCTACTCAATCAGTCAGAAGGGTTACAAGTACTATGATCCGACCACAAGCCGTTTACTGTCTCTCGCGATGTCAAGTTCATGGAGCATGCTGGCTATTTTGAGAAGGGTGACTGTAATGACTTAAAAAATCTCTCCTGTTCACCTAATGCTCGATCTGCAAGCCTGTGGTTCCTTCTTGAACATCTTGGCAATACTACCACACCAGTTCATCAAGGATCCGACAACCCAATTTCACCTGACACAGCACCTATGCCAGTGGTCGCTCCCTCCTCCGATACGATAACATCTAATACTCCAACGGAAACTCCTGACTCACACCCTACCGACTCCTCCAACCACACTGGTTGTGATGAGTCCCCTACTGCCTTGAGCCCTTCTTCCTCTCTTGGCTACCAAACGATTGTCCAAGCGGAGATTGTTCCTGTACAATCTCTTGGGGTGACCACAACACCTCAACCTCTTCGTCGTAGTGAACTCTCAACAAAAAAAAGTGTGTGTATTACAACAACCAAGTTGTGGCTCATCCTACTCAAACTGTCTGTTTGCTTGATCTCCTACCCTCAGACTTCCAAGCCTTCATTAGCAAGGTTGATGAACATTATATTCCTCAAACCTATGATGAAGCATGTGAGATTAAGGAGTGGCTAGACGCTGTTCAGGATGAAACCGGTGCTATGATTCGCAATCACACTTGGGATGAAGCTGACTTAGCGAAAGGCAAGAAAGCTGTTATCTCTCGATGGGCGTTCACCATTAAATACTTAAGCAATGGTGACATCGAGGGCTACAAGGCTCGGCTGGTTGCTCGAGGGTTCACTCAAACGTATGGAGCTGACTATACGGAGACTTTTGCCCCTGTGGCCAAGTTACATACTTTGCGTGTTGTTCTCTCCCTTGCCGTGAACCTTTCATGGGATCTTTGGCAAATGGATGTGAAGAATGCCTTTCTTCAAGGGGAAATACATATCTAATATAGCTGTTGCGAAATGCTGTTTTATCTCGTTTACTGTGCTATGGTATATTCTTTTATCATAACGTTTACCTGTACTTTTATAGCATTTTCTGATATGTGATTATAGCACACATAACCTGTTTTATAAAATCTCATACATTGACCATTGATTAAACGTCTCAGATCCAAAATACATATCAAAAGTCTCAAGAACATCAGTTTACCATCAAAGTCTCAAGAACATCCAAAATAAACAATCAATCTCAAGTACTTAACATTACACAATAAAACCATCAGTTTAAGACATAATGACCTTGTTCTCCGGCCAAGCAATGCAGGAGCTAAGTGCATCTTCAATAATCTCTATTTCATCGGATGGCCTCCAAACTTTTACATTTTTCACCTTCACAACATCTATCCACACTTTAACTGCATTAGAACCCAAGCGAGTAAAGAGAACCTTATGTTCTGGATCATTTTGTTCTCCATCGTCCTTCAGCCACAACCCTATTCTTTCCAGTTAAATCCATCAACTTGCACTTCTTATTCTCCTTGGAAATAACTTTATTAATACGCTGCCATGTATACAATATAAACCATCAGTCATCATATAATTAACAAAAACAACTTCATAACATATGAAAACACTTACAGGAGACTTCCTGAGAGGAGACTGTGATGGTAAAGTATTCTTTAAAGTATTTCCAAGCTCCACTTTTATAACCAGGATCAGATCTTCAATGGATACGTAAAGAAAAAAATAATAACTAAAAGAACATCTTAAAGTATCCAAACCCAAAATGAAACCTAATTATGAAATAGAATTCCTTACCTGCATAGATGCACCCATGCCTTGTCCAACATTATATGTTATAATATAAATTTTAACCTTTATAGATAAAATAGAGATACATATTATACATAGCTCACATTAAGCAACAATTCAGACAATACTGCACTACTTCAGACACATACATATGCTCTTAAACCAATATCTAACTGTGTAAAATCTCACTAATCTAATCACTATTTATACGAATCAGATTCAAAGGACAAAACATAGCAATCACCTTATTTTGGTTGAGTGATACTAACCTGTTGTGTGAGTACAGAGAAATGAGAAGCTTCAGTTCCCCAACATTTCAATCACCAACACTTGGGGAAAAAAAAATAATCGTTCAGTTTATGAAGGATACAAAAAGTTTATGAAGGCGCAAATACTCAAATCCAAAAGCTAAGTTTGAGTCAAATCTGTAAATAATCGAACCCTAACAAAACAGATGGATTCGAAACTAGATAAATAATCGAACCCTAACAAAATCTGTAAATAATCGAACCCTAACAAAACAGATAACGAAATAAATCAAGATAAATCGAACCCTAACAAAACAGATAACTAAACTAGATAAATCTGACCTAAACTTATCGAAATCACACATAAGCTGTTTGAAATCACAAATAATCGAAACAGATAACGAAATTAGGAGGAAGAAGAAAGACATGCCTCAAAAACGGATTCGAGCTCTCAATTGCGATGGATATGGAGATTTAGGGCTTCTCAAAACCGGCGAAATTGGGGCTTTTCACAAACGGCGATAAAATTGAAGATTTGATAGAGATTTAAAATAAGAAATTGAGCACACACAGAGAATTTAGAAGAAGAAATCGAGTGTAGCGAGCTTAGGTTGTAACGAGAGAGAGAGAGAGAGTGTGTCGAGTTTTTGGTTTTTTTTTTTATTTGGCGATTAAGTGAATAATTTCACTAAGTATTGGCGGACAAAAGTCACTTTTGTTTCCCGCTACATAATTTTCCTATCATAGCGTTAATAAGATGCTATTAAAAAGTAACCGAAAAAAAATCTCATCTTTCATAGCAGTGACGGAAAATGAGCTATATCCGTCTGCTATCAATGTGCATATTTGTTGTAGTGAACGGCAATCGACTGGTCCAACGCCTTTGTCCATCGTCATCACCATCTCCACCACTTGTGCAACCAGCGACGATTCAAGTGGCAAAATAAGAGTTTTTGGTATAATGATGTTTCAATCAGTTTTCCTTGGTAAGAATCTCTCTGATTTCATTTGTAGATGGTGATGAATTAGGGTTATTTGTTGTGATTGAAATCAGGGTTCAATGAATTGTTCTTCGCTTTTGAGGATTGTTGTTGCATCTTAATTTGATTGTTTGAAAGTTTGTTCCTTTTAATAGCTTATGTACAAATTTTTCTGATTTGTGTGTTTGCTGCTGAACAAGTTGCAGAACTTGGCTGGACAACACTCAGATGTCCTTAAGAACTTGACTCCGACAGTCAGGAAGCGTGTCGAGGTTTTAAGAGAGATTCAGTGAGTAAATTTTCAGCTTTTAGATGATACTGGAACTAGCCTTTGATTTTGTATTTTGTTTAGACGGCTGTTATTGAGTTTTGATGATATTTGGTGGAGTAAACAATTGTTTGAATCCTTTTTTCTTATAATTAAACCTTTGTAAAACCAATATGATGAAATGGAAGAAGCCTAAGAAAGGATCCAAAAACACAATGCCGATCACTAAAACTGAAGATTGTGAGAGTTTCTTCGCTTCTTCAGTAGCAGTTTAACAATTGATGATGAATTGGCTTTGTGTTTTTGGATCCGATCACTAAGACTGAAGACTGCAGGTTCTGTTTTTTGTTCTTGCAGGTTTTGGTTTTAAAAACTACAGTGTCTGTTTTGAATACTTTCAGATTTTGGTTTTTAAACTGTAGGATTTGATTTTAAAAACTGCAGGTTCTGTTTAGTGTTCTTGCATGTTTTTGTTTTGAAAACTGCAGTTTCTATTTTGAATACTTTTACAAATTGGACGTTTTGCTGCCTCCCAATTGGTTCAAAAGCTGTTTGGTCGTGTGGAGATTCAGACTTCAGGGAAGCTTTGCAGCTGGTGCTAGTTCCCAAACTCTTCTCGCAAAAGGGCATAGCCTGAGAATGTGGAGTATGGATTATTCAGCTCCACACCTTCTTTCTCATTCTTAATCTTATTTTCTTGCATCTCTTGCTTCATCAATGTCTGGTCTATTAATGTTAGTTCATATTTTTGTTTTATACACTAAATGTCATATGCACTTTGGCAAAAACAAAGCCAGAAATATTGCAAAACATTTTATAATCTATTTTTAATTTGCTTTTATGTAATGTTTGTTTAAACTTTTATTAAATGCAATATTTTTAAATTTTTTAAAAGTATACAAATCTTATGAATTTAAAGTTTTAAACGAAATACCATAATAATTTACAATAAAAATATATATTTACATTTTTAAGAACTTCAAATTTAACAACCTTCAATGGACCCTTGAAATATTAAAGTTTTTTAAGAAGTTCTTAATTCCATTTTTTCCAAAATTAAGAATAAGATATGTTTTAAGATACTTTGTTTAAATTCTTTGATAGCAATGCCTTAAGATACTTATGAGCAAACCGGCTTTATCGTAAATGGGTCACTGGTTTACTGTTAACCCTAACTGAATATGTCGTCATAAATGGTTGCGTATGTTTATGAACATACACTTTTTTTCTTTCCAAAATTTGAATTTCAAATAACTCATGATACCTACCTATAATACATGTCCCCTATATGGTGTTCACCTATGCAAGGACAACAAGTAATTGCAACACCTACTGGCAACAACAACTGTGCAAAGTAGCCCTAAGAAGGATCCGGATATCCGGGCTTTTTGAAGATATCTAGATCCACCTCCAGATCCGGCGGATACTCAATATCAATATCTATATCCGTATCTGATGCAGGGAGCATCTAGAAGCTTTCCTCTTTACTCTGCTTCCTTTTTTCCTCTGTTTTAACATATCAGTTTTCACATTATAATTATGTATTATTTCTTTTTCTTTTTAGTTAAGTTTCTTCTTTTCTAAGTTAGAATATGCTTTGTATTCTCTATATAAGAGAACGACCTATTACGATGTAAGACACCTTATTATTGAATTATAATCAAGAGCTTTTAAACTCTAAAACTTCCTTGTTACGGCAGAACTTACTAGTTCTCAACGCATCAAGAGGACATTGTTCTTGGGAATTCTTTGACTAAACAAGGACTTTGTGTTATCGTAGCTACTGCTACGTAGCTTCGGCTGAAGATTCGAGCAGCGTTTTCAATATAGGAACACAAATCATAATCTAGTATACATGATTTCTGTAGCTATGGAATATGTCAAACAAAATTATTGTCTTGAAATCTATATAAATTATATTTACTATAAAAAATGATTTATAAATATTTATTATTAAAAATAATTAAACATATTGGAAATATATATATATAGAATTACGAACTATGTTGATTTCGTTAAATTAATTTTAAAATTAACAGCTCATATATGGGTAAAAATAAATTTTTGTTTTGTCAACCTATGGGTAAAAAAGAATTTAGAAACGGCTAAAGTCGATTTTTTTTTGTCATAGGCAATAAGTTAATCTCTTGATCACGAGATTTTTATTCTCTGTCAGGAAAAGTTCATATCACGTATGTAAAATGACTTTATAAAGTTTTTGTTTTGTTAATCCACTTAACACGTTTCAAAATTATTCGAAAACTAACTAACATATGAATTGTATTTTTTTTTAATAACCAGCGAATATTTTAAATCAAACCAGAAATTTTTTTAATTGCATTTTACATTAATCCCACAATTAACGGCCAATACTAGTCGGACACGTGCTATCTGCGTAGACTTGTCCAGCAAAAATCGTTGACTCGCCTTATCTACGACTCAATCAAACCACCTTACTCTTCTTTCTCCGTCACTATCAATCAATGAAGGATCATCTCTTACGCTCTCTTTCTCTATCTCCCTCTCTCTCAATCTCACGCTAATCCAAAACAGTATCCATGGATTACAAAACCACAGCGATCCTAGTCGCAGCCTCAAGCTCCATCATCATGTTGATAATCTTGTTCATATTAGTCGTTACGTTCGTATGTCGCCGCCGTCCTGCAGTCAAAAACCAGCCTCCCCGGAATCATAACTTCTCCGATCCGGTTCTTACCTCATCCGACATGGTAACGGAAAGCGCAAGCTTCGATCCTTCAATCTGTGAAATATCTATGGCGGAACTTATTAAAGCAACCAAAAACTTCTCATCGGATCTTATCATCGGCGACGGAAGTTTCGGTCTCGTTTACAGAGCTCAGCTCTTAAACGGCGTCGTAGTGGCTGTCAAAAAGCTCGATCACGACGCTTTACAAGGATTCCGAGAATTCGCCGCAGAGATGGAGACTCTTGGTCGTCTCAACCACCCGAACATCGTTAGGATTCTCGGTTATTGTATCTCGGGATCAGATCGGATTCTCATCTATGAGTTCTTAGAGAAGAGTAGTCTGGACTATTGGCTACACGAGACTCATGAAGAGAACAGTCCGCTGACTTGGTCAACGCGCGTGACTATCACTCGCGATGTGGCCAAGGGTTTAGCCTATTTACATGGACTACCGAAGCCGATTATACATAGAGATATTAAATCGAGTAACGTCTTGTTGGATTCGAATTTCGTGGCTCATATAGCCGATTTCGGATTGGCGCGTAGGATGGATGCGTCGAGGTCGCATGTCTCGACGCAAGTGGCGGGAACGATGGGGTACATGCCACCGGAGTATTGGGAAGGGAATACCGCGGCCACCGTTAAAGCTGATGTTTATAGTTTCGGTGTTTTGATGTTGGAATTGGCTACGCGGAGACGGCCGAATTTGCCGGTTGTTGTTGATCATGATAAGGAGGTTGGGTTGGCTCAATGGGCTGTCATCATGGTGGAGCAAAATAGGTTTTATGAAATGTTGGATTTTGGATGTCTTGTTGGTAGCAGCGACAAGGGAGTGGAAGAGTATTTTAGGATTGCTTGTCTTTGTATAAAAGAGTCGACTAGAGAAAGGCCTACTATGAATCAAGTTGTGGAGCTGTTGGAAGATTTGTGTCGATTTATGTATGTATAGCCGTTACTTCATTGGTAGTACTTCGAACAAAAATTTAAGTTCGTTAGAAATTGTAATAATAGGGTAAATTATTTTCACTGTAAAAGTTACTACAAATTAAGGTCGCGTTTTCTATCCCTAATATTAAAAGAAAAACGTTGCCTGAAAAAAACCTTAGTTTTGTAAGAATTTGCAATACAATGTCATTGCAATTATGACAAAAAAAAAATTCTCGCTGAGGATAATATCGTCAATTAATTTCTGCCTAAATTCGGATAAACACGCGGATCTTTTTTACCCGTTAATCTGACCCGGTTTCAAGTTTTAATCTTAGCCGTTCAATATTTTCTGCAGAAGAAATCTCAACCATTCATTAACTAAGCGTTACATCCTAAATCTAAAAACTTTTTGTCTCTTCTACTTTCTCTCTCTCATTCCCCGTCTCTCCCAAATATGGATTTACAGATTTCTTTTTTCTTTTCTTTTTTTTTGCTTTTTGTCGACAAAGTTGAAAAGATGATAGAGGAAGAGAAGAAGACAAAAAAAAATTGTTCAAGCGTGTGTAAGGTTTTTGTTTCTTTTTACTCTTTTGATTAAGTTTAGATTTTAAAAACCAAATTTTAATGGAATTTTGTTTCTGAATCTTGAGGTGTAATGGTTTTGGGTTCTTCTCTGGTCATCATCACGATTTTGAGATGATAAACTCAGTTTTATAAATCGTCATTGACTCAACCTCAAATATATGTGCAATTCATTATGATTTCTATATTCTAATCTTATAAACTCGATCAAATGATTTTATACATCCTAAATGGGTTTGGATTTGAAAAACAGAGATTTACAAAAAACAAGAACTGATCGCAGCAAGACGAGAAGAGAAGATATGGGTGTACGATGGTGGTCTTAGCGTTAGTGTTTTTGCAGTTTACGTCGGCTGATTTCATGGAAGGACTCAATTCCACCGTCTTTGTTGTTTACCATCAAGCCAGAGCCACTCTCTTCATTTGCCCCATCTCTTTCATCTCCGCTTTGTAAGTTCATCAGTTTTTTTATCCATCCATTTGAATTATTTTACATCCCCACATGAATATTGATGAAAATCTCTTTCCATATGAATCAGTTAATAGGAAAAAAAAAAAAAAAAAACATCAGAAACCTCATTTTAAAGGGATTGACATCATGACATGTCTTCTTCCGCCATGGTTTGTGCCCCATCACCAATCTTATTCTTGCCATCAACTTCTTTTTTTCATCATTGTCGTATGTATATTATCAACATGTATGCATTATTAGTGATTATATATTTGATGGATTAACTAATTATAATGGGATGTTTGTTTGAACTTTGAAGATTCGAGAGTATAAAGAGGAGATGTATGAAAATGTTTGCAAAGTAATACTATCTGACGTGTGTGGTGGAGGAGCTTTTCCAAGATACCAGGAGTGAGTTTTCAGCTTTTGGTTATTGAAATATATGTTTTCATGTGACCCTTTCAATGATTCATATTTAATAATCTTCACTTTGATCTACTGTTCTTATGAATATAATCTACTGAGCTGTTGGTGCAGCTTACATGGGATCAGTTGGAAATAATTAATACAAAGATCTAATGAAGACGGATGTACAACACAGGTTGTGTCAATGTATCCTACCAAAAAAAAAAGGTTGTGTCAATGTAAGCTAATTCTCTGGTTTTCATGTTTTTAGTTTTATTTGAGTTTTTCTCTATGAGAAAAGTATAATGTTATTAGTTATAGTAAAAAATCATAATAAAAGTGAAATTAAAATGACATGTTGTTTTGTATCAGGTTCACCATCATCGCAATGAGTCGTCGTCAACTGGAACTTGCGATGCTTGTGTTGTAATGGAGAAAACCTGCTCAATGGTCTTGGAAAACCAGCAGCAAAATTTAAATTATAATGGTTATTTGTTCTTCTTTTTTCTTAATCCATATAGTCCTAAATTTCTTTAGATTTTTTTTAGTCCAATGTGACTCCGAGGTATTTCCCCAACTCCGATATATTCTTTAGGACATAAAAGAAAGAGAGTTATGCATTCATTAATCAGTCGATCGTGTTTCACATTGGAGTTGTGATTGAAGACAAAGAATTTGTGGAATCTTCATGAACGGAATGAAGTGGATGGCCGGGAAATTATCTTACAGTCTTAGATGTTCCTTGTGGTCAGAGCATCTCGACCTTCACGCCGGGTAGGTACTTTTACATATATATTTTCTAAAAATGCCTATACTTAACATTCTTGACTTCATAGCAAATTTTAAAATGTTAATATAATGTTATTTTTTGTGTTTAGATGAAAATAATCGAAGATCCGATCAAAGATGCAACATACAAGGACTTGTGGATGGCAGCAGCTAAGAAGAACAATGACATCTACGACTAAGTCTTCTCTTGCATTCCTAATGAGCATATACGCTCAAGGTTCATACTTCTCCTTTTAGTTTCCTAAATTAACACACTCCTTGCCCTCAAATATGAGATGATCTAATTATTCTTTTGATCTAAAAACACAGAACTGCCTTGAGAGAGATAACATGTCTCTTATAAAAGATAACTAGAGGCTGAAGGAAACAAGAGGTCACCTTGTGTGTTTCCCATTACAGTTCATGTGTCTGATGATTAATTGGTCTTGATATTTCCAGACATGTCGGTGATCACCGCTATAGGCACTCTTAGAATATTTGTGGTAATCGATAGATTAGGCTTTAAATACAATGTAAGTTTTCCTCATATATAACGGTTGTTTGTAAATTTTTTCCCCGTTTGTTTGATTTTTTTCCCTCATTATAGTGATGAACATTATGTTTTGGCTTTTTCTGTTTTTCTTTGTTCGTATGAAATCTGGAGTTTAGCATTATCATTTAGTAGCCATAGAATCTGCTATAATACTTTATCAAGTGCCTTTTAATTTGAATGTTGCAAGGTTTTCCAGCTGAGGAACGGGAGAGATGTAGAAGAAGATAGTACTTCATATGAGAGTTTCAAATTAAGGAGATAAAGATTGGAATTAACGGTGAGTTTCTGTTCACGATGAAATTCAATTAGTGATGTGAATCTCTTTGATTTGGAAGATTAATTGAATCAATAGTCATCATCGAAATCAGTTAAGACATTCTCACATTCTCACTATCTTTGATGCATGGGTTGTTTGAATTGTGTTTTAAGAAATTTTTTGATCCCGTAATGTTGTTTTCTGGATATGACTTTTATGGTTGATAATCAACGTAGCTTAAAATCATTTAGGTTATGCAGAGATTTATCTTCTAAGTTGCATGTTTGGTTTGTCTAAGCTATAGATTGCAGGTTTTTGTGAATTAATTTGCAGAATTTGGTTGTCTAAGTTACAGGATTTTGTTTTTAAGTTGAACGTTTGGTTTGATTGGGTTTCTACTTTCCAAGTTATATAAACTGTAGGTTTTGGTTAAACAATTGCAGAATTTTGTAAACAAAACTACATCTTTTGATTTTCTATGTTACAAATTGCAGTTTTTGGTCGACTAATTTTTATTTGGTTTGGCGAACTAATTTGCAGATATTGGTTCAAGAAATTACAGGTTTTAATTTCGAAGCTTCAAGGTTTGGTTTGAGAATATGAAACACTACCTTCTCTGCAAATTTTTAATGAGATGTAGTTTTTTTTCTTATCAATGTTTGAGATTTGAGTAGTTGTTTAGTTTGAGACTTTGAGTAGTTGCAATTTTTCATTTCGAGACTTTGAGTTCAATCTATCGAATATAAATATGTAAATATTGTCAAATTATATTTATCAAAGACAAATTGTATTGATTTGACGCAGAAATAATATTTAATTATATAATGAGTAACGATTAAAAAAAACTTTATTTAAAAACATATAAGATTAAACATTAGTGGCCAATATATAAGATTATATATAATTACACGGGTTGTATTGATTTCTTTAACAAAATTTTAAAATATATAAAATAAAACAATATTGTCAAAACACTCTAAATAAGTGGCCAACTAATTTTTGTGAAAAATACTAACATTATATTACTAAATTTTTAATCTTGAACCAATTCAAAAATTTTTATATTAATTACTTTTGTTTCTCATACTGTTTTTGGTTCTATCAAATGACCAAAAAAAATGACAAATAAGTCTCTTATTGTTCCACATCAGCAATCCATGATTAAAAAATTTATGCTTCATCATCACTGTCTTTGTTGAAAGCCAATATGTAGTAAATTTTATTTTATGAGAAATCATTATGTCAACACCTAATAAAGAAAAAACTTTTTTTTTTGTATGTCGTTAAACAGAAAACATATAAAACTAAAAAAATAATGTATTATGTAAATGAGATTATGACTAAGTCCAGGCTATTTTTGGTATTACAATGAGAAATAGTGGTTGTACATTCGTATATTAAAAAAGATTGCATTTAAACGATTTTTTAAAAAAAAATTAGTATGTGACATATAAAGAACTAATATGAGATGGATATTAAAAGAATTTTAGATATTTTAAAAATATTTTAAGAGGTTTTGAGAAATATAATTTCCACTAACTATACAAACTAAATATTCAAATGGAGACTTTATATATTTCGTGAAGTAATTATCCACTTTGGAACAGGTACTTTCAATATTTTAGTATTACACCTATAAGTGGAAGTGGAAGAGTTATGACAAACAAAAAGAGAAGATTTCAGTTAAAATCATTGCAGACTCATTGATGTTACAGATACAAGTATAAGTTTTGTAAACTTTTGTTCTTTTCTGTGAAAAGTTATGGATAACACTTGCTACTTTTTTTTACTGAGATAGATCGATTATTATTACCAGTACAGAAATAAAATTTACAATTTTTTTTATTTGAAACTATGATTCTCTAATATTTTCAGATCATCAATTTTTCAGTTGTCAAAGAGTGACACCAACAATTTTGTATTATAAATATTATACCAAATAAATATATCTATAAATATGATCAATAAGTTTTACAACTTAAAATTAATAAATTTATTGAAATAATTTTTTTCTAAAATAGATTTACAACCAAAAATTGTGACCTGATTATATTACCGGATACAAAAAAATTAGACAATAAGGGATGGGACAGGACCAGACGAGAAGAGACGGGACGAGAAAAGACATGTTTCCAGTTCTAAAATAGAT
This sequence comes from Camelina hispida, assembly GCA_023657505.1. NCBI lineage: Eukaryota > Viridiplantae > Streptophyta > Magnoliopsida > Brassicales > Brassicaceae > Camelina > Camelina hispida. The sequence goes on from CP094637.1 coordinate 26,702,812, forward strand.
ACGTCTAGGTTATATACATGTAATAATCCAATTAAAATTAAATTGAAATATGATATTTGGATTTAACACTCCTAAGTAAACTGTGAGAAATATTTTGATTAGTTTAGAAATCTCCATAATATTAAATTTTTTTAAAATTAATATACAAATGTTGTAGAACGTTAAAATTGAACTTACAATTATTTAAACAAATAACTATATAAATCTTTGATTTAAATATATCAATGTTAAAAATGTTAATAAGATATGTCAATTAAAGTATAAAAACAAATTTATTAAATAATTTTTATTAAGACTAAAATTATACTCTTCAACCATTTAAAAAAAAAACATTAAACTTTACAATTTATGTTGTCTACTATATAACTATTTAAAAGAAAACATTTATGGACATAAAATTTCTAACGGGATGGCTCGAGACGGGATGTGATAGGACTAGACTGGACGAGAGTTAACACCCAATTAAAAATTACTTTAACATTTTCAACAAACACGGGCTTTGCTTGATTATAATGGATGGATTGCAAAAAAAATTATATTTTCCAGGTGATGAAGATGATGATCATGTTTATTTTTGGTATGAGTTTCAGTATTCTACATATACACCAAAATATTGACAAAACACCATAAAAGAGTGGCCAAGTAATTTTTATGGAAAATTCTAATATTATACAATTATTTTTTTACAACCTAAAAGGGATTATTATTTGACTGAATATATGTTTTACCAGTGTATTTTGAAGTAATTTAATTTACTAATTAAATACATATACTTTAAAAAACAATAACTAAATTTTGAGAAAATGTCCATTCTATTTATGGTATTAAGACGAGAAATAATATGTAAACTGGAATGGGTAATTCGCATAATGAGAACCAATATATTGAACATTTTTTTAAAAAAAAGGGTCATAAATTTTAGATAAAAGTAGGAATTTAAAAAATATAAGTAGATAAATTCAAATGTCAAGTTTTTACTAATTTTGATACAGAATGACTATGCCACATGTAACTAACCATTTTGGAACAGACAATTTTAAAATTTTGGTATTTTTGAAAACATTTATATAGTTTTCGAAAATTAATTTATTTTTGATAATTTCAACTAACTAAATAAAAAATATTCAACGAAGAACTCTGGTATCCCATTTTTATTTTGTTACCCAATCTCTTTTAGTAAACATTATGTAATGAGTAATAATTTAAAAAAAAACGAACATAATACGAAAAATTATGATTGAGATGGAATGAGATGGGACTAGACGAGACGAGACGAGACGGGATCAGTTGAGATGTGAGGGGATGAGTTAAGATGTGAGGGGATGAGACGGGATGAGACGTGTTTCCTGTTACAAAGTAACGCATATTTGCTACAACACCTGGATTAATATAATTCTTAATTAATCAATTTACGAATTTAAAATTTATATGAAAATATTTTGTCCGTGCTATAGCACGGGTTACTACCTAGTTTATTTATGTTTTAGAAACTAGAGCTTACTTAATAAAGGAGAAGCGTGGGACTCTCTGTTGTATCATGTTCCAATTTAGACGTGTTAAAAACTCTGCTCTATACTCAGATGAGGTCGTAACCCCATATCCTTATCAAGCTGCGGGGGTGGTAATGCTTGCAGCGTAGAAGAGACTATGATTGCTAAGCTGTACAAGTGAATATTTAATGTAAATTTTGTGGTTATTTTTAATAAATCATGATTTTGGCTACATAGTCGTTCTGATTCGTTTTACTATTTGACTAAACCAATAATTTCATAAATCAATAAATGTTTAATATATATATATATGTATATAATCATTATTCATCAAGAGAATCATTCATTAGTAACATGTATAACGGTTCCTCTTTTGTGAAACACTGAGGTAATCAACTCGACACAGAGAACAACCAGATCAAAAGAAACATAGTTGACTCTTGGCAGGACTTGATCTATTCAAAATCAACCACTAATGTGACTTTGGGTTCATAATAGTGGCTTCTGTAGCTTTAGCCTTTAAATAATTGTGGTTTTGGTTTGTAACAGAGTTACGGACGGTTGGAGATTCGACGAGTGGTTGGAATAGGTGGTTAAGAGTTTTGTAATTTTTTTTTTTTTGTCAACCACTGGGCCACAATTGGCTGATCTATTAGCCAAATTCCTATATTCGTAGGAACAGGATTCGATCCCGGTTGTGATGGTGCCTTCTACAATTGGACTTACCTCCTGCCACTGCACTAAGTTCACTTCACCTTTGTTACTTTTTTTAATTATATAATATTTTTTTTTTCTCAAAATGTATTTGTATATTTATATATATGATTTTCTTAAAGATTATAAAAATGAAGTTAATTTTTAAAAAAAATTATTTAAATTTTAACTTATTTTTTGTTTTTTTTTTTTAAATAATGTTTTTTTTTTTCATTTCAACCACTTGTTACCAATTATATATTATTTTCTTTAATACGTTGAGACAAAGATGTACGGTAGTAATAGCTATCACTAGTCATAACATATTGGTGTAGGCATACAACGATACAGCATACTCCTCTTTGTACTAGTTGATTCTGTTGCATGGGGTAAGAAACAACATGATCAATGAAGCAAAACAATAGTCTGCAGTATCAGAAATGAAAAACTTAATCCAAAGACCTATGAAACAATTTAAGCCAAATGCGAATTCTTTCATCCCAAAATTTGAGTATAAAAAAAATCATAAATCATGCACTATATATAAATGTTTATGTAAAGGATGATTCTATTCATTCCAGAGACAGAACTATATATACATGGACAAGTACTTCTAGGAGGTTCTACATAGAGTAATTACATAATCTACTTTACATATATACATGATTGAGAAGAATCAAGAGAATATATGAATGATACAATCAGTGATATGATTGATCCTTAATACTATATACCAGCTTGCAACACTTGCAGAAGAATCGATCATAAAATTTATATTTATTTAGATCGTTTTAAGTCTTTGTGATTTGTATTCATATTTGGAGTCTCTTGCACTACGCCCAATTAATAAGCAAATACAGTGAATATAGATAGGTGAGAATAATCAGAATATTTTTGAATTAAATTATTAAATTCTTAGGACAAAATCATATAACATGTTCTCATCTTGGGCACACTACAACAAATATGCACATTGTTAACCAGAGAAAAACGCTATTATAGGCCTTTGATAGCGTTTTCATGAGCGCTGTTTTAGGGCACTGTTATTATATATACCCCATATACAATAGCACTAATTACGTATGCTATGTTATATTTTTATAACATAGCTTTAAGAAATTGCTATATTATCAAGATCATAATTTTGAAAAAATTTATACAACATTTGTTTTTTCGTGCTATGTTATAGTTTTATAACATAGCTCTAATAAACTGCTGTATTATCAAGATTATAATTTTGCAAAAATTTATACAATATTTAATTTTTCGTGCTATGTTATACATATCTAATATAGCTGTTGCGAAATGCTGTTTTATCTTGTTTACTGTGCTATGGTATATTCTTTTATCATAACGTTTACCTGTACTTTTATAGCATTTTTTGATATGTGATTATAGCACACATAACCTGTTTTATAAAATCTCATACATTGACCATTGATTAAACGTCTCAGATCCAAAATACATAACAAAAGTCTCAAGAACATCAGTTTACCATCAAAGTCTCAAGAACATCCAAAATAAACAATCAATCTCAAGTACTTAACATTACACAATAAAACCATCAGTTTAAGACATAATGACCTTGTTCTCTGGCCAAGCAATGCAGGAGCTAAGTGCATCTTCAATAATCTCTATTTCATCGGATGGCCTCCAAACTTTTACCATTTTCACCTTCACAACATCTATCCACACTTTAACTGCATTAGAACCCAAGCGAGTAAAGTGAACCTTATGTTCTGGATCATTTGTTCCCCATCGTCCTTCAGCCACAACCCTATTCTTTCCAGTTAAATCCATCAACTTGCACTTCTTATTCTCCTTGGAAATAACTTTATTAATGCGCTGCCATGTTTACAATATAAACCATCAGTCATCATATAATTAACTAAAACAACTTCATAACATATGAAAACACTTACTGGAGACTTCCTGAGAGGAGAATGTGATGGTAAAGTATTCTTTAAAGTATTTCCAAGCTCCACTTTTATAACCAGGATCAGCTCTTCAATGGATAAGTAAAGAAAAAAATAATAACTAAAAGAACATCTTAAAGTATCCAAACCCAAAATGAAACCTAATTATGAAATATAATTCCTTACCTGCATAGATGCACCCATGCCTTGTCCAACATTATATGTTATAATATAAATTTTAACCTTTATAGATAAAATAGAGATACATATTATACATAGCTCACATTAAGCAACAATTCAGACAATACTGCACTACTTCAGACACATACAGATGCTCTTAAACCAATATCTAACTGTGTAAAATCTCACTAATCTAATCACTATTTATACGAATCAGACTCAAAGGACAAAACATAGCAATCACCTTATTTTGGTTGAGTGATACTAACCTGTTGTGTGAGTACAGAGAAATGAGAAGCTTCAGTTCCCCAACATTTCAATCACCAACACTTGGGAAAAAAAAAATAATCGTTCAGTTTATGAAGGATACAAAAAGTTTATGAAGGCGCAAATACTCAAATCCAAAAGCTAAGTTTGAGTCAAATCTGTAAATAATCGAACCCTAACAAAACAGATGGATTCGAAACTAGATAAATAATCGAACCCCAACAAAATCTGTAAATAATCGAACCCTAACAAAACAGGTAACGAAATAAATCAAGATAAATCGAACCCTAACAAAACAGATAACTAAACTAGATAAATCTGACCTAAACTTATCGAAATCACATAAGCTGTTTGAAATCACAAATAATCGAAACAGATAACGAAATTAGGAGGAAGAAGAAAGACATGCCTCAAAAACGGATTCGAGCTCTCAATTGCGATGGATATGAAGATTTAGGGCTTCTCAAAAACGGCGAAATTGGGGCTTTTCACAAACGGCGATAAAATTGAAGATTTGATAGAGATTTAAAATAAGAAATTGAGCACACACAGAGAATTTAGAAGAAGAAATCGAGTGTAGCGAGCTTAGGTTGTAACGAGAGAGAGAGAGAGAGAGTGTGTCGAGTTTTTGGTTTTTTTTTTTTTTATTTGGCGATTAAGTGAATAATTTCACTAAGTATTGGCGGACAAAAGTCACTTTTGTTTCCCGCTACATAATTTTCCTATCATAGCGTTAATAAGATGCTATTAAAAAGTAACCGAAAAAAATCTCATCTTTCATAGCAGTGACGGAAAATGAGCTATATTCGTCTGCTATCAATGTGCATATTTATTGTAGTGGCATGAAGAGATGTACAGATCTAGGTATAAAACGATCTTAGTTATTAAAAAAAAAATTTGTAAACTAGAAAAGCCTTACATTCTACTCCCTCTGTCTCTTGAAGATTGATGTTTGAGGTATTTCACACAAATTAAGAAATAATGATTGTTTTCCTATTAAAAAAGAATTATATTTTTATAAACCAATGACTACTTAGATTTCCAAATTTTCTTAATGATCACTTCTTGAAATTTACAAAAGTTTAATATTTATTAATTAAAAATAGTAAAACATCAATCTTTATGGGATAAAAATAAATCATAGAACATCAATTTTTGTGAGACAGAGGGAGTATGTTACTGATGAAACCCTAAACGAGTAAAACGACTATCATTAAATCGATACTCTACAATCTGTATTTTGGTTTGTTGAAATGAAAGCTTTTGATCAAAAACAATCAAAAACAATATTAGAAACGTGATGTAATCTATTGTGAATTTGAAGCGATCAATCAATGTAATTAAAATATCGTCTCATAGGTAGCCTAAGCTAATGAAAGTTGACAAACGTTAGTAAAATTTTGCGAATGATGGGTTATAAACTTTACACGACTTTGAGATACACATGTTATTTTTGAACAATTACCGCGTTGTTTGATGACTATAAAATACACGTACATGTCATTTTGACATTTTCTTTAAGAAAAAGAATGCACGCTCATAAAGTAGCCATTCATAAACGTTCATTGCATGAATTAGAATGCCAAACTATGAAGCAATTTAAGCCATTCATAAACGACTCATGTATGCGTCTGATCCATTTCTCTCCGTTCATTGCATGAATTAGAATGCCAAACTATGAAGCAATTTTAGCTAACATGTATTCTTTACAAAATTATAATGCAACTATTTGGAACTTGTGATGCTATTAAGACGGTCTCAGATTCGATCTGACTAATAAAACGACCGATCTGTTTGGTCTAAAATAAACTTAGCAGACCTCGATCGAACCACTTATTTTGCAATTTCAAACTCATTTGTTAGTTGCAATTAGTTCTACTTCAACTTCTGAGTAATCAGATTCCCCTATTATTGGCTTCGACAATTTACAATTTTCAAATTACAAAAACCGGATATAATGAAATCCAACACTTGCAAAACCTCGGTGAGTAACAAATACAATGAGAATATGTGACCAAATGGAATAATACTCTTTCGTTTGCTGTCATATAAATTCTATAAGATGAGCTAAAAAAAACAATAAAGGAATATACTCTTTGAGTTCTCTGTAAAACAAAAACATATGGTCATTGAAGTTATTTTCCATGGAATTGAGTAGAGATATAAATAACACAAAACATTTGTATAACCAAGTAAACTTTAGATCGAAGCCTAGACTAATCTCTGCGGATCCGATCTCTTGGTTTAGATAACACAACACATACACATATTATAACAGAACAAATTGTACCTGAAGACTATGTTTCTCTATCCATCTTCCTAACCTTTTGTGTAGCCAAGTTCAACATCTTTCGATTGTGTAGTTTCTACACCTTCCTTCAAAAGTCCAAACTCTTCTTCTGATAAGCTGTGTTTCACACTGTTCAAAGCCTTTGCTGCAGCAATATTAGACTGCTTCTCTAATTGCATAGCCCAACTATAGATTACCATTCCAACAATCGCAACAATCATGCCCGCTACGTTTTTGAAAGTCATAGCAGAATCAAATAGGACCCAACCTAGTGTGAGGATGCACACGGTTTTCATGTGACCTATAACCTGGAAAGAAACCGCTGAAAACCGCCCGATACAAAGGTACTGGCTTATGTTGCAGAAGACAGCTAGAGCACACGAGAGAAGGATGAATAGCTGCAAATGACAGAACATTAGAGACAACAATAATAACATAACAATACTAGCAGAGACAAAGAGAGAGAGAGAGATGCTTACAAAGCAACCGGAAGACATACTGTAGTTCATAATGAACTTCCCACTAAGGAGATAATCAACCAAAGGACCAACAACAAGGAGCGAAAGAGCTTGAATCGGCGCTGTTTTACTCAAAAGCTCAAAAGAACCAATTGAATATTTCTTCTGCAGGGAACCTATTAACTAGCAACAACAAAGAAAAGAAAACACCCAAACAAATAGATCAGATCTGATTCCAACCTTCCAAAAACCAATTTCACAAACAAAAAAAAACTTACAATTTGCTGCAAAGATGAGGAGAAAATAGCAACACAAGCACAAATAAAACCCTTGGCATTAACCTTAACATCAGTCACAGTACAAATACCAACACCTACAACAACAACCACAACAGCTATTTTCACTTCTCTTGAGTATCTCTTGCTGTGTAGTATCCATTCCATGACACACACCACAGGGATCATGCTCAGCTTCGAGATCTATCAACACAAGAACCACCCATTCATTCAGAAAAAAAAAAAAAACAACATATGCAAATCCAGTACTTCAAATCAGAGTTATTTGATTCTAAATATGAATCCAATACTCCAAAATCAAAGGTACTTGGATCGAGATCGAAAAGGGGGAAGAACCTGGTAAAAGCCAACGGAATTGAGCATGAGACTAAAATTCATAGCAGCGATAGAGACATTAGCAACAATGGAGAACCAAATAAGGTCCCACATAGGTACATGCTTCGATGCAGAGAGTCCAGTAGCGTTCGATACCATACCGACCAATGCGGTTAACGCGAAGTGGAATCCGGTGAGAGTCGTAGCTGCAAAAACAATCTCAGAAATCATTCAGATCTCAAAGCAAAATTGATAAAACAAGGTGAGATCGGAGAAGAAGAAGAAGAAGACGAACCGAAACTAAATGCGAAACCAGAAGAAGACATTAGTTGTTTATTCGCCATGATAATCCCAACGGAGCTGATCACATTCATTGCCCAAGCTCCCATATCGGAGACTGCTGAAGAAGATTTTTTCTCATTCTCCGCCGCCATCTCTGGTCAAACTGTCACCACCGCCGCCGCCGCGAGATCTTCCCGGTGATGCGAGAGAGAAAGACAGAGAGAGAGAGAGAGATTCACGCTTTATAGGAGGCTCAACTTCTCAAGATTCTACTTCTTCTCTCTCTCTGTCTTTGTCTTTGTAGTAGTTTGGACAAATGCTTCTCTTCACGTTAAGAAAATATCTGACAAATCTCAAAATAATAAACAGTTTTTTTAAAAAAGGAAGTATTCAAAGTAGATTTAATATTTTACTTTACTCGCATAAAAAAATTCATCATTACTACTCCCTCTGTCTCACAAATATTGATGTTTTATGATTTATTTTTATTCCATAAAGATTGATGTTTTACTATTTTTAATTAATAAATATTAAATTTTTGTAAATTTCAAGAAGTGATCATTAAAATTTTTTGAAAATCTCAGTAGTCATTGGTTTATAAAAATATAATTCTTTTTTAATAAGAAAACAATCATTATTTCTTAATCTGTGTGAAATACCTTAAACATCAATTTTGGAGGGACAGAGAGAGTATTTGTTATTATTATATACTGAAAATGAAAAAGTTAAAAGATGTTAAATAAATAAGCTAAGTAATCAGTGCGGTGCCCATGTTTATGGGGGCTTAAGGCGAGTTTAACATTAGAAGTTATTTTAATATACTTTATAAAAATAAATAAATATTAAAATTCAAAATTAAAATACAATAAATATCAAAAATTCAAAACTATAGAAATCTTTTAGAAAAAAAAAAATTCTAAAAAGCTTTAAACATAATCGTTCTTCTTTATATTTTCAATAAACTCTTTCATCAATTTTTCTTAATTTTTCTTCCTTCGGTTTTACGATCTTACTCTGTCTTTCACTATTTAAAGTTTTGTTTTCCTTTTTGTATAAATAAATATATTCAGAGGAGTCATATATGGGTTGTTAGGAAATAAAAAGAGTATCAAAACCATAATGATACACCATATTTTTCATAATTGAAGGTAAAAAATACACACACACAAAACTATATACTTTGGGGCCTGCGGCAAATGCCTTTTTCCTAACCCATAGACACGGCCCTGTAAGTAATGTATGTAGTCCAAAGATAAGTAGTATATGTAAAATATAATTATAGAGTCAATCGAATCATTTTCTTTTTAATAATTGTTGTTTTTGCCGTAAGGTTTTCTTTTACTTATTTTTTATATTAAGATACGATAGTTACTATAGATTAAAATTATGACTTATGAATTATGACTTATTAGAATATCCATAAAAAATATAATTAGTTATTTAAAAATAAGAAATATCATAAAATAAAACTAGAATAAGTTTTATAGTAGCTTAAAAAAACATCCAATATTAGACAGATAACTCTTTAACTTTGGACTGAATTGACTCGATTAGTCCAGACCTTATTAGTCACTATTAGCAATTAACTTTTTTTTTTTATTTACCTTCTATACAATTTATAGATAACAGAAACGTACAAAAATGGTTGAAGAAACAATAATATAGTAAATATCTGAAATGATCTTACATTTTTAAAATATATGTATTTATATGGCGAAAATAATGTAAAGAGATTCTCAAATGTATAAATCATTAGATTGTGGAATGTATATAATATGGTTTACATATCTTAATAGTCATTTTAAAATTTCGTATAAATTATATAACTAGTTTTGAAGTAACCCAACTATGTAAGAGTTTTTTTTCCATAAATAATTTGAATAAAACTGTTCTAAGTTTTTCTGAAATCCATCTTTTTACAAAGCATGGTTTCTAAGGAAACTCGGATTAATTAATATGTTTATATTTTTTTTTAAATAAAAAAATATGTTGACCGGAAAATGACACAAATAGAGTAGTGCTTGTTGACCGGCAACTTAGGCATATTGAGAGGCGGAGGGAGAGAACCTCTTTTTCATGGTGCCGTTATTTTTGCATTACGCAAAGTCAAAGTGTCTTGGTAACTTTTTGTTTAAGCAGCCAATAAAAGCATAGGAAAATTAGAAATAAAGGACGTTCTTTCAAAAAATTGTCCATATGTAATTTTATTGTAGGTTTGGTGAAATAGGTTTTATAATAATAAAAACTCAATTTTATTCTTAACTTTTAAAATAAACTAAATACAAAAATAAAGTGAATAATAATTAACAAAATTTTTTAAAAAAACATCAAGTAATGGAAACCTTAAATCGATTTAGAAGTTTTTACACCCTAATTAAAGAATGAAAACTCGAAAACCCTTTTACACTTAGCTTTCACTTTTACCAAATCGTAATAAGAAAAATTGACATCAACGACGGCTTTGATGGACGGTGAGTTACTGCCGTTTGTTCTTTCGATTAATCGACAGCGGTGAGTTTCTTTTTTCATCATTTTCTCATTTGGGTGAAATTTCGTCTTTGATTTGTCCCCCTCCTGATTTGATTTCATCTTATTAATGCGATTCATGGTTTTATTTGCTCCCATGGTTTTTTTTGCTCCCATCGCTCAATGTCGTATGCTTCTCTTCATATCATTTGAAATTCGGCTTGGTATTACAGTGTAAACTCTAGATTTTTCATTTTGTATAGATTTGGAAGTTGCATGTAGATTTTGTTAATCGCTTTCGAATTCCTATTACTAAATTGAGCTATCAACGTTGAGAGTAACGAGCAAGACTTGTCTTGCTTGAGTTGGTGATCGCTAAGTTTTGTATTAAATTGGCAATTTTGTTAAATTTAAAAGTTGGTATGATCGCTTATGAACTGTTCTTGGTTTCATTTTTTGTTTGATAGTTATTTGATTGTAATATGTTTTATATTTCACATGTTAGGTGTACATGAGCAATATTAGCTTGTTGAACATGGATGACAAAGATGGATCAAGCGGACTGATATAAGGTACTTTTATAAATTTTAAATATTTGTTTTTCCCTGATGAGAGCTTTTTTCTCTTATTTCTAACAACTCTTATTGCTTTGTTTGATTTTATTTTTATTAATCTTTTGTTCAGGCGTTGAAAAGAAGTATCCTAAACGTCTTTTCAGATATGGTGATGAACCACAAGTAAAGTAGATAAACAATAGCTGCAAAATGTCTATCTTGACTAGAATCAAGGATGCTTTGCCAACCGAGTATGAGAAAGTGAAGAGTGATCATGTCTTTGCAAATGTGTTTTCCATCTACGAAAATGGTTTATGGTACTCTGCTCGTTTGATACACAACATCATGTGTAGGCAGTTGATCAGAAAAGAAACATGAACTCTGGTTTGTGTTTGGAAGGAAGCCACTGAGATTTTCGATGCAAGAATATTATGCAGTCACTAGACTTAAATTCGAGGATGATTTCAGCTTAGATTTGAATAATTGGAAAGAAGACAGTTGGAAAGAGGACAAAGGTTTTTGTCCTAGATTATTGAAGAGAGCTGGGGAGATTAGTATTAAAAGGCTGATAGATGTGCACCTACTAGAAGCTCCCAAGTGGGTACCTCAAGACAAGATAAGATTTGTTTATGTGTGTGTCATAGCTGGTTTGGTGATGGCTAAGGACGAGAAGAAAAAGATCCCTCTCTCATACATCAAATTGGTGATGGATCTTGATAAGTTGGGAGCTTATCCTTGGGGTGTACATTCTTTTGACTCTCTTGTGACCTCGATCATGGACATAAGAAAGGATTTGAAGAAGACCAACAGTTATATCCTTAAATGGTTTCTCATTCGCACTTCAAGTATGGGTTATGGAAACAATTCCAGTAATTGGAGAATTGTTGGGAGAGAAGATTAACAAGGAATTGACAAACGTTCCTAGATGTTCTAACTGGAAGGATGCAGCAAGACATTATCTTCATAGAGCAATCATTTGGACCAAAGGTTAGTAATTTCCTTTCACTATTCTTCTTTAATTGGTATGGTCGTAATATGGTTATGTTTTTTTCAAAATGTTGGCTAAAGAAACATTTTTGTAATGTTTTTTGTAGGATTTCGTTTATCCATACATTTCCATCTCAGGAAATTATGACATATTTGACTCAGCATATTTTCTTAGGCGTGATGAGATCAATGATGTGCATGTTAAAAACTTAAATGATTTGGTCCGATCTGTTTCTAATTTTAGAGACCATGTGTGGGGACATGCTGAGACTGATGATGTGGATGAAGAGAAGATAGAGGAGATTGTAAACGAAGATGATCATGTTGAAAAAGAAGGTGAGGTAGCTGGAGATGAGAAAGAAGACCCTTAGCTTAGTGATGGAGATAATCAATTTTCTGGGTTGGAGAGTAGCGAGAAGAAGCAAGATGTAAATGTGGGAGCATCAAGCACAAAGAAGAGAAAGACGAAGCACATTGATCACGGTGCAGAGAGTCAAAAAATGCAACTCCTATGTCAGCGAGCCGCAACCACTCATGGTTTTGATGAAGAAATGAAGTCATTCATTAAAGGTATGTTTGAAGCTTCTTTCAAACCTTTTAAGGAAGAAATAGACCAGCGATTGAAGAAGATCAGGAGGATGTATCAGAAGTGAAGAAGATACTATCGACTCTAGCATCAACTTCGATACAAGCCACACCACCATCCTTTAAACCAAAAGATGTGGTAAGTCAATTAATAATTTATATGCTTTGGTAGAAGGATTTATAATGATTTTGTAAAACTTATGGACTCTTATTTTTGACACAGGAGAAATCACCATCCGTTAAACCAAATTCTTTGGTACGTAAAAAGTAACTTGATAAAACTTGTTTTGGTTTTAATGTTTTGGAAAAATCGGCTATGTAATTTTTTTTAGAACATTCGGCTATGTAATTTTTTGAAATGATGTGTTGGTGAACTTATGTATTGTAAACTTATGTATTGGGCTAATTGTGAACTTATGTATTGTAATGATGTGTTGGTTAACTTATGTATTGTAATGTAAAATTAAAATTTTTTTTTGTATTTCTTTGTTAATTTGAAACTTTGATCTTTTCATTGACAGGAAGACAACTTTGTTTTCGATGAATGGTTCACTAAATCGGGTGCCATAGACCTTAATATTGACAGTCAAGATTTCTTAAGCACTCAAGATTTATTAGACAAAACAGTAGGACATCTTTCGCAAAAACCATGTGTGCCCGACGTAGATCCTACACAAAATGCGGGGAAAAATAATGAGGATGCTGCTTTGGTTTTCGTATCTGATGTTAGATGGAGTTCTTTGGAAGCATGGCAAAGGAATTTGGGTCGCGAGCAACTTAAGTTGGGTCCATCGGTAATAAGTGTTGAATTACTTGATCGAGTCATTACTCACACCAAGTGGCTGCACAATCAAGTAAGTATAAACTTGATTTGACTCAGCACTTAAATTGTTCATTATTTTACCATGGTTAAATTTAAATTTAACTTTTATTTGTTTTCAAGGAAATGGATTCGATGATGTATTTATTCCGAGAGAAAACATCTTTAGGGCGAATGAAGCCAGACCGTGTGGGTTTTATGAATTGCATGTTCCGTGAGAGAATCAAAGTGGAATACACCAAGTACTTGAAACAAAGCGTGGCAACAAATGGTATAGTAGACTTTTCGCTTACGCTAACGGTGAGTTCCCTACTCATGGAAAGACAGGTAAACAATGTGGTACAGATTTTGATAGGATCTACGCTCCGATTTGGGTCAACGGCAACCACTGGATTTCTGTTTGCGTTAACTTCGTCTTAAAAACTGTTGAAGTCTTCGGCTGTGCTAGACACAGGAATAGAAGGCATGTGGAGTCATTCGCAACTTGCATCCCAAGGATTTTGAAAGAAATTAATGCAAAGGTAAATGAAAAAGCATCTCTATTGACACAATATGAAATCATAGACGTGAAGGTGCTGCCCGACTTGAATAGGTCGCAGAGCGATTGCAGGGTCTATGCATTGAAATACATCGAGTGTCATATGCTATCTCTAAGTTTGGATTTGATAACCGATGAGAACATAAAAAAGCGCGTTTGAAGATTGCTGTCGATCTATGGGAAGCTGCAAATGATCCACTATTACTTGAGCGAATGAAGAACTATGTCCCTCCAAAGTTGTCGTCTCATAGTATCAAAATTGACTGATTTTTTTTTCATCTTATTAGTATGTCTTTATTGTCACATTGTATGACTTTTGTCCCTTTGATTTTTAACTTAATCTATGGTATGACTTTTGATTCATTTTTAACATAAAAAAAGTCTACCAATGACCACTTTGTCTTCGATGATTTGTTCACCAAGTCTATCAAACCAAGAAATCGACTTTTAATTTGGTTTAATACCAAAAGGACTTTTTTTTTAATTTGGTTTAAAGCTAATCCCAAATTAATAACTTAACTGATTCTGTATCTTGCACCAAACCCGATCCTTTAAAATGAAACACATAAATCCCCAAATTTAAGAAACCTAAAATCGACCTAGTTCTCGTTCGATTGTGAGAAGAAGATGAGCAATGTATCGATAAATTCGACTGGATCAACTAGTTCCCGTGCAAGGGGAAGAGTGGTTGGTGTCCCAAGGAGATGTTGGTGCGGGGAAGGAATTGTAGCACTTATATCGAAGTCTGATCCCAATCCTTACCGGAGATACTATCGTTGTGGACTTGCTGTATAAGACAAGGTAAATTGGTATGTTTACACATTTGAATTTTTATTTATTTATTGATTGTAACAGTTGGGCTTCTTGTAGCTGAGGAACGATGATCACACGTTTAAATGGGTTGATGAGGCTTTGGTCAACGAGATAGATACACTAACTGCAAAGAATGTTTAGAACAGAGAAAGATGGAAAAGGAGATATTTGAGAAGATAGAGGATGCTTTGTCTGAAGCAAAAACAAGCAATAAGAAGATGATGGTGATCTTAGTGATATTGTGCATGATCATGATTGGATGCAGCAAATTACTAGGTTGAGACTGATGATGATGTTGTTGTGGAATCTGAACCATCGAAGCAAAAACCTATTGAGCATGTCTTTTTTTTTTTTTTTTTTTTCTAAGCATATTTTTCCCTTTGGACCTTCACCGTTCAGTGTTGTTGTTAATTTGGTTTGTTGTTCTTAAGAAAGAAATCAGAAAAGGTATAATATTGAAATGTTGAAACTAGACTTGACAACTAAAGAGTACAGTTTAAACAAAAACTAGAAATGAATCATTCAACCATAGACTGGGAATGGTTTAAAATCCTAACAAAGAATAAAACATAACCTTACCTATTTTGGGATATCACATGTTGATCTATTGTGTCCTTTACCACAACGGCTACACTTGTGTCTCTTTGACGATTGTGATTGTTGAGACGCTCTTATCTTGTCTTCAACCGTTTCATGTCTTCGTTTTCTTCCTCTACCCGAGTGTCTTCTTGTTTCAAGTGGTAAAACTTTTGCAGCCTCAACGTGGTCAGGAACGCCCCATTCGTTCTCTGGAATTCCTATTGGATTAACAGTCTCCTCATAGTACTCTCTCCAACTGGTAGTGCTATACATATCATCAACATATGGATATAGATCATTGCCTATATCTAAAGCTCCTTTGATGGCGTGTTTGCAAGGGATTTTGCCCATTTGGAACTTCCCACATGAACATGTCCTTCTTTCCAAGTCAACCACAAAGTCTACCCCATTCACTTTAACCTGTAATATGTTTCTTCCAATAGGATAACTTTTAAATTATTTACCTTTTACTATTCTTCTTGAAATCTTATTCTCCACCTTAACAGTTAAAGGATCTTTCTGCTTTGCACT
The DNA here is from genome assembly GCA_023657505.1 of Camelina hispida. NCBI lineage: Eukaryota > Viridiplantae > Streptophyta > Magnoliopsida > Brassicales > Brassicaceae > Camelina > Camelina hispida. Next base: position 26,718,872 of record CP094637.1, read on the forward strand.
TAGTTCTCTTCGCTAAAAAAACCAGCATGTTAACATCTCTCTGTTGCTGTCTAAGGGATTACTGGATACTCTCTAAGTGATCTCAAAGCTGAATTGATCGATTCTGCAGCATTGTTTGTGTTCAAGTCGTATATGTATCCAGGGAAATGGCATCGAGCCCATTTTTTAACCTGAGCATCCTCTAGGTACTCTCCAATCGCAGGACTGATGTTGCAAATTTCTTCAAAATGTTTTTCAAACTCAGCAACTCTATAAGCTTTAGACGCTCTTGAAACCAAATCAGCCACACCCTTCCCTTGTGATATGTAATAACATTACCAATCAAGTGGTGGATGCAAATACCATGAGTAGACAATGGATAGATTTTTTCAAGTGATTTGCTAATTGACACATGCCTATCAGATATGAAAGATAAATCTTTATCATCTCCAATAACAACCTTAAGTTGCTCAAAAAACAACTCCCATGAAGAATTATTCTCAGAATCAGCAATTCCAAATGCTATTGGATACAAATTAGAGTTCCTATCTACGGTTGTAGCAACTAGTAGAACTTTGGATTTGTTCTTCAGAAATGTTCCATCAACCACAATAACTTTCCTCATTTTTTTGTAAATTCCTCTTATTGACTGACCAAAAGAAATAAACAAATATTTGAATCTACTGTCGCAATCAACTTCATAATTTGTAAACATACCCAGATTCGCTTCTTGTATCGTGTACAAGTATTTTGGTATTTTACCATACCTCTTCTCAGAAATTCCTCTAACTTCATTCACTGCATACTCGCGAGACTCTCATGCATGAGAGTAAGTTAAATCACAATCATACTCTGTACGAATAATATTAATGATATCATTCGGTTTAGGCTCTTCCAATACACCCTCATAATTCTGCATAATGAGATGTTCAATTGTTTTAGCTGAAGGTGTCCTAGAAATTTTCTTATTCTTTGAAGGAGCACAAGTATGGTCCCCCAAAAACTTGTTGATCTTGAAATACGTAGACCCATTTAAACACTCAGCACAAAGACTCCATTTGCAAATATCCTCTATGCAGCATATACACCAGAATTTTGTATCAGATTTTGTAACCCTGTAGTCACAACTGTATCTCATCGCATACAATTCCATAGTTGCTTGTAACAATTCTTTGTTTTTGAAATATTGACCCTTCCTTACGCTCACACATTTCAACGATGTTCCAACACCATAACCGGCATTTACGTCGGAAGTTTTTTCCCCTAAAACATCATTCCGTTTGGCATCATCAGTAACCACAAATAAAGCTAGGTTTTCATTCGGTCTACCATCGCCATCTTCATAACTTGAAACCCCTGGTTCTTTATTCAAATCCAGTTTGACTTTGCTCCCAACATCCTCAACACCACCTTTGAATGTCACACACAAATTTATTGTTTTCTTCTTTTTATAGTATGAAAGAAAATTTGTGACCTGACTATTATCCATCATAACGACAGGAGGACAATCAGCAGTGAGATCGGTGGATAAAAAACTTAGCTCCATATCAACCATACTCGGCTCTATTCCATAGGCTTCTGAAATCATAATCTTCAATTTTTCATGTGTTGTACTTGATTCCAAAGTTAGTAATCTTCCACGATTTTCTTCATCAATAATAAATCTCCACTCATGATTGTCAAACAATCTCCATACACCACTCATAACATAGATGTGCATTGCCATCAAAAACAGACGAGAACAGTGAAAAGAAACCAGAGAGAACGGTTTTACGGATGATCAACTAGTGCACACTAATCGATTAGGGTTTGTTTTAACACTTTCAAAATTTTCTATAACACTTAGGCAACGTTTTCTAAATTATGTAGAACATAATCCTAACAATCAATTACGATCATAACTAAATATTAGATAAATATTTAGTTTCCTTTATTAAAGATTCACTTTCTATATTTAGTTGTCTCTAAAAGTTTCATTGTATACATTCTTCTATTCCATAGTAGACATCTACTAATTTTCTCAGAGATAGAGTAAAAGAAATAAGATATATTCTAACATTTTTTAGAGCATAGAGTAAATCATAGAAGGATTGTACTAAAACGTCTAGAACATAAAGTAAACCGTAGAATACACACTCTGAATTTTGTAGAATTCTGAATTCCGGGCCACTAAACTATTTAGGACATAAACTATTCCTGAATTTAGTATAACATGTACAAAATGTTAGAACAAATCATCTTAAAATTTCAGAAAAGAAAACGTTTTCTAAGTTTTTTATATTAAATTATATCCATAAAAAAACAACTTATACATTTTTTTTTGTAAGAAATTATATTACCTCTATTATTCTATATCTAGTTATTTTCCTATATTTCACATTTTAAAACTTGTTAAATTTGGGTATTTCAATTTGTATGGGTATTTTACGTAAAAATGACCATTTTCAAAAAAGATGTAGATGGACAATTTTTTTTTAGTGATCCTTTATTTCCAATTTTTGTATACATTTTAAGTACATTTTGGGTTCTAACATTTTATTTGTAAAATTATTTATAAAATTAATCTTTAACAAATTTCTAAAAATAGCATTAGTTCAGATTTTGTTTCCTTAATATTTTACATTCCATTCAAACTAAAAAATTATAGCAATCAATATAGAAACAGAAAATATGATATATTTAACCTCACATTCTATTGTGTTTTGAATACATTGTATCTCCTAATTGTGTTTTGAATATATTGTATCTCCGAATCCTTTGCAAACAAATAAAACAACAATTTGATTTCCATTTTATTTTCCAAAACATGTGAGCTTTGATTCTTAACTTAGGAAGAACTTCGATTCACATTTATTTAAATATTATAATTAATTTATATATATATATATATAAACTTAATAAAATTTCAAAGATATTATGAATATGTAAAATTAAAAAATAATACTATATATAATATGATTATATAATAGATGGATTATAAAGAGAACATGTTAGAATTAATAAAATATTATTAAATTTGTGCGAACACGGGTTAAATCCTCATTTTATTATTTGTCCATTACTAATATTATAATATTTTGACATATAAAATCAAGTTGGTTTAACTAAGCTTGTGTAAAATAATTAAATTATTAGAAAAATATGACTTAATCACAGCGTATAAATTACTTATTATGTATTTGATCCCTTATTTTTGTTATAGTAATTAAAGATCAAAATAGAATCTCTAACACTAAACAAAAAAAAACTAAATATAACAAACAAATAGTCATGAAGTGTTGCGGGTTAAAAAATTAATATAAACATTTAACCGCAAAAAGACTGGAAAATTTAATTATTTTTCCATTTACAAAACATTTAATATTTAAAAAAAAACACAACATAAAATAAAAATAATAATAAAATTAATATAAACATAAAATATAAATCATAATAAAAATTATATGTATGCGGTGTACCGCAGGTCAAAATCTAGTCAATCTGCATTTCCCTTCTCTCAAATAAACAAAACTAATGGAGAATTGGTGTAAGTCAATAGCCCAAATGAAATAAAAAAACTTTATAGCCCGAACGGACTGAGCCAAAAAAGCCCAATTTTTTGGATATATATATTTGAGTTTAAGACCGGTGTTTTTTAGGATCAAACCGAACTAGCCACTTGCTTTAGCCTAATTGATGTACTTAAGCAAAAGTCACGCATTTGTCTCAATACTTAAAACGTTTACAAATTCTTAAAATCTTCCACTCAAGGGAAAAGAGAGAAGTCGTCTTGTTCATCATCTTCTTCTTTGTTTTCTTACTTACTCTTGTAAATTTTTATTTTTGTAACATCCGCAAACCGAAATCCCGATTTAGGGGATTGCTTGGTCGATGCAAGGTCGATTCTCTGCGGACGAGTTAAGTTAAACGCTGCGTTTTGGGTTAAGAAAACCCTTAACACGAGTTTTTGTCTCATTAGGCGAGTTTAGCCGTTTTTGAGAGAAAAGAAGAGAGGAAAAGAGTTCTTAAGCATTTTGGGAGATTCTTGGAGGTTTGTGGCGTTTACTGGTGAGATCTGAGGCTTAGAACGTTGTAGGAGCTGGCTAGGAGTGTTTTCTTGGTTGTTTGAGGTTCAGAATCGTCTTGGCAAAGGTAAGTGCATGACCATGGCTTATCTAAGCTAGAGATCTCTCTGATTTGCTTGCTATGTGTTGTTAAGCTTGTTAGATTGTTATCTGGGACGTTAGGAGGCTTTCTTGTGGCTTGTGATCGAGTTTTGTGGTTGTAGGAACGAAGATCCAGTGAGAAGCTTCGGGGAAACACGATGCTCGGCATTACATCGGTCAATGCACTTTGTGCGTCGGTCGATGCAAGTGCAAGAACGGCGCGTAAAATTTAGGAGTTTCGTGCTATGTCGAGCATACATTGGTCAATGCAATGGGAGCACCGGTCGATGCAAGTTAATCATGCATCGGTCATGCGTTGGTCGGTGCAACCCCAACTGGAGTCGGTCGATGCATGCTTGGTGTCGGTCGATGCAGTGTCCTGTTTTGTTATTGTTGATTGTTAATTGTTGGTTGATGGTTAGAGATGTCTCTATTGCTTGTGTGTATAGCCCAGTAGATGGAAGGATTGCCTTACTGAGTGTTTATAAAATACTCATGCATTGCAATTTGTGTTTGTGGTGTAGGTAAAGGCAAAGTGTGATCGTGGAATCAAGACAATGAAGAGGAGGATGATCTAGGGTCTCGATTGGTTGTTGTCTGGCATTGCTAGGTTGCTAGAGTTGGGTCATTAGAAATATTGCTAGGTTGCTGATTCTATGATTCCTGTTGTTTGGTATTTGGATATTGCTTATGTTATAATTGTTGGATTATTATTATTGGTTATTTATGGAATATTGGTATTGATTATTTCCATTGTTGATTGTGATTGTGGTTAGGTGGCTAGTGGGTATGAGACTACTAGTTGTAGTTTATTTATTATTATTATTTATTAATTATTATTTATTTGTTTATATAAAAAAAGTCGGGTGGTTTCAATTTTTTTTTAATGTTACTTATTATTTTTAGTAATCTAGTATTAATATAAATACATCACATGTTATTTTTGTATAATTTAGCTTTTATCTATTAAGATGACATACATAGAATAAGGGTCAGTTTTTTTAGTGTCATTTGATGAGCGAAAACGACAAAAAAATAGACAAAAACAACATTTTAATTAACTAAATAGTCGCTGAAACTGGGAAATGAGTCACCATTACTGTTGAGATGAACGACGGTAACTGTCGCTTGAAATTCCAGCGATTCCGCTTTCATCTCCGCGACATTTTTCTCTCACTCTAGCGACTAATCCATCATCGTTGTTTTGCGTTTGCCGTGTTGTTAATAAACTATAATTTTGAACATTTATATGTTGTTTGATATATATTAAGAAATATTTTTTCTAATTTTTGTTTATGATTTAATATTCTTATTTTCTTAATATATAGTTATATAGTTTATTTTTATCTGTAATATCATATTTATAATAGTTTATTATGTAATGCTTTAACTGCCTAAATTTGCTTAAGCCCTGACTAAGCGTTCTAGGTACTGGATTACCGCCTACCTCTTTTTTGAACATTAATATATTTTGCTTTTATTAGAAGAATAAAATCCTAGGGATTTCACTTGAACAATCACTTTAAACAATCCAAATTTTAAATTTAAGTATTGGTCAAGATTGAGTGCTGAAAATGGGTAGTGTTCCATAGCTGATACTACTGATGAGCTTATTTGGCTTAAGCAATTGCTATTTGGATCTTGGAGTCAAGACTACTCAGCTTACACTACAAGAAAATATAGATTTTCCGACTACAAAAACAGTCACTAAACAGTCGCAAACTACTTAGTTACGACTGATTGGTGACTGACTTACGTAGTCTCTAAACAATGCGTCTCTAAAATATTCAGTCGCCAAATAGTCGACATGGAGCTACTAATTGGCGACTGATAATTGTGGTCGTTCTTCCCTCGCCAAACAGTCGCTAAAGTTGCGACTGAATTTGCAACTCTTTAGCGACTGATCTGGTTACTCATTTGCGACTGTTTTGGTTACTGTTTTGTGTACGTTTCGGTGACTGTTTTACGACTGTTTAATTATCATGCTTTTTAAAAAATTCTGGTAAAAACGAATTATTTGATTTTGTTAATAACAAAACTGATTATGAAAACTATAACTAAAACATAACAAACATGAAATTAAACAAACACATAAGTTTAATTTTACATCCAAACATAACAAGAGTACAAGTCACAAATATTACAAAAGTTTTTATAATCATAAAGGAAGGAGGGATAGTGAAGGAACCTAACTTTGAACATCAAAAAGGTTTGGGTCATTGGTTTGAGACTCGAGGAAGGCGACATAGTTTGGGTTAGTCTTGAGGAAGCCCACCAAGCGTGAGATCTCTGCTTGTTGCTCAGATGCAACCCGTAAAGCCTCAGCTGCAACCCGTGAAGCCTCTGCGTCATGCTCTGCTTGTAGAGCTGCTTGTTTCTCTATTTTGCGGTTAGCTTCTTTAAGCTGTTGTTGCAGGCTTGTGAAAGTAGAAGACATTTTAGGGAACTTCCGCTTGCCGTTGATGAAACTCCCTAGGCTTCCAATCCCAAAATATGTTCCTCTATCGTTTATGAAAGTAGTCTGCATAACAAAACAGAGAAAAAGTTAACATCATTACTTACCAATGAAAAACTTAAGTAATGATGCATATTAGAAAGAAGCAACATTACCTGGAGAAGAGCTCATCATCCTCCTCGTGAGATAGCTCCGATCGACGTGATGTACCATCAGCTTGGTCGTCTTGTCCAGAGCAGCCTACTTAGCTTCCCTTTTTTGCTTATATGCCTCATGAACTGCTTGCGCCTTCTTATCCACAAAAGTCCCATTTTTTTTGGTATGAGTCCTGATGAAAACTTCAGGAATAGTTGGCGGTCTTCCCAATTCCACTTCCTGAAAAGTTAGACAATGAAAAGGTTAGATAATGAACCATCTAATGTAACTTATTAAACAATGAAAAGGATAACTCACCATCTCTTGTTCGATTTGTAAGTAAGACTTCGGCCCTGATACACGCTTGTGAGGGCCAAGACCATTACGGTCAGACATTCGAGCTGCTGAAGTGGTTGCACTCTTTGCCATCGCTTCTTCTGTGTTCCAATAGTCACACATTTCTTTCCAAAGAGTTTTCTCAATCCAACTCGGTTTTGATTGATCTCGCTGAGCTGCTGCCTTGGAAATCATGTCTTTCATACGGTTTTGACAAATGGTATAGAACTTTTCTTGAACGACACGGGTTAGTGAGGGATCCCAGGTGTGTGTTTTCTACAAAAGATGACTAGTGTTAGTGATACAAACAATCCAAAAAAACAAACTATAAATACAGAAATCAAATTGAAAGGACTAGAAGTTTACTGCGAATTCCAAGAAGTAGTTTTCTCTTCTTGCAGTAGGAAAACAACCCAACTGTAATATGGCCCATCAAACTTGTTTGTAAACACTTTTGTAATCTTTCGGGTAATCTTACCGTTGTCCTTACCAAACCTTATAACACAAAAAATCGAAAATTAAATTATAATCAACAATAAACCTACTAATCTAATCAACAACAAATCAACAACAACAACAAACATACTAATCTAATCAATAGCAAACATACTAATCTACTCAACAACAGACCTACTAATCTAATCAACAACAAATCAACAACAACAAACCTTCTAAACAAACCTTCTAATCCAATGAAACAAACCTACTAAAACAAAAAAACTATCCTTACTAAGTAGTTCCACGCTCTAATGTGGGAGAGAGGACAGTGGTGTACAACTCACGGCCTGGCTCGACGAGCATGGCATGTAAAGAAGCGATTACATCAGCTGGGAGATGTGATTCCCTTAAACCGTCATCCTCATAATCAGCTTGGTCTTCTTCTTCCTGATGCGAGTTCTGCGCTTGAGAACTGTGGTGCGATCCAGAGCCAGCTCGAGGTTGAGAAGACGGTGGACGATGATTTGAGACGTGAGGAGACTGTCGAGGTAGCGGAGACTGTCGAGGTAGAGTTGAGACATGAGGAGACTGTCGAGGATGATTCGTGACTGAAGGTTGAGGAGACTGTCGAAGTGGACTTGAGAATTCTGATGGATCCATCGTAAAGGCAAGAGGTTGAGGAAAAGGACGCCTTATTGGAGCTTCGGCGGAAGGGGATTGAAACAACCCCTTTTTTTTAATAATTCATATTAATTCACTAGTGGTCTCATACCCACTAACAACCTAGCAACAATCAACAACAGCGGATAACATAACAATTCCATTAAGGTAATGAGAAATCCAACAATAACAATCCAATAACCAACAACGCCATAATTCAATACCAGCAAATAAATAACCAAGTTCCAACAGCCTACAATGTTCTATCAACTCAACACTAGCAACCTAACAAGAGCTAGACCACAATCAATCAAGTCTCTAGAACATCCTCCTCCTCATCGCCTTGATTCCACGATCACACTTTGCCTTTACCTCCACACCACAAACAACAATTGAGATGCGTAAGTATTATCATAAATACTTAGTGAGGCCATCCTCCCATCTACTAGGTTATACACACAAGCATATGAGACTCTCATGTTTAAGCAAGCAAACAAAACACAAGGAATACATCAAACCAGGAAAAACAAGTCTCGGATGAGACAGGTGTCGACCAATGCTAAGTCGGTGTCGATCGATGCTAGAACAACCTGGTGTCGACCGACACCCTATTGGTGTCAATCGACACTACTTCTGGAGACGCAACTGCACGAACACGAACGTCGATCCTCTGTTTCAAATCGTCTCGAAACCGTCCCAAACTCACCCAAACACCTCGGGAACCTACGGGAAACACGAGAAAAACAAACCCAAGCAAGCAAAACAACACAAACAACAAAGAAACACCCAAACAAAAGAGATTTCATGCTTAGATCAACCATGGTCAAGCACTCACCTCTTTTACAGGAAGATTGGGTTGAGAAACGGTGGGAAAAACAGCTTAGGAAGCTTCTCCTTCGTTCCCAGCAACAACTCTCCCTTCTCCAGCCACAGATCCCTCCAAAAACGCCAAGAACAGACCCAGAAACTCACAGAAACACTCTCCAACGCTTTCTCTCCTTTTTCTCTTTTTCTTACTTAACAGCGACAAACAAAACTCCCCAAAACCCTTAATTCGTCGCTTCCTCACTTACAAATACGATTTAGGGATTTCTAATTGAACCAAACCGAACCAAACAGCAATTAAAACAAATATGTCGAAACCTGAAAACGTAGTGTCAATCGATACACCAAGGGTATCGATCGACACTCATACCAAAAGTGTGATATTTGGTTCGCGGATGTTATAATTCTCCCCCATCAATAAGGATTCGTCCCTGAATCCCGCAGCACCGTCCATCCGTCAAGGACCTCCGTGCCACCGTCAACACGGCCCGCACGTCCTCCGACCGGACTGAACACCATCAGCCAAGGTTTCCCGTGCAACCGTCGCAACAGTCTGCACACCTCTGATTGAACCACGAGGTCTCTCTCTAGCCAATATACTCGCATCAGAGACACCATTTGCTCACAACTCAGTGCTTCCCCGTTTGTTGTCGCAACCAACAAATCATGCCAGCTCGCTATCAGGCCAACCGCCTTAAGCTACGACATCCAGGAAGTCACTCACACACACTCCCCCCGCTCTCGGGTCGCAACCCTCGAGACATACCGGCTCACTGCGGAGCCGCGGCTCACAGCTACGGTATCCGGGGAGTCTCAAATATCCCGCTCTTGGGTCGTCACCCTAAAGCACGCTCTCAGATCGTCATCCGAAGCAACATACCACTCCCACTCTCTGGCCACAAAGTCCATCGAGCTATCGGTATCACATGAGTTGAGCCCACACGGCCTTGAGCAGAACAGATCTGATGCCATCGAGTATCTCTCGGCTAGATCTACCTCAATACTTTCCACAAAAATTCCCCCTTTTAGAAACTTTCTAAATCTGGAAACCTCCTTTTGTAACTTTCTATTTATGGAAACTTCCAAAAATAGAAACCCGAGCTTTTTCTCTTTTTCCCATGTCAACAACAGTCAAACATAAAGAAAAATACTCATCTTATTAATCTCAAAAATGTCGTAATCGTTACAACCTCAACAAAATACTTAAGGAAAAATAAGATACAAAAATCCAATCCATCAACCCGCATCCCGAACACCACCTCATCTTGGTACTTAGTCGCACAACCAACCACCCCTAAGCGACCAAGTATCAAGAGAGATGGGCTGGAATACTCCGTACCCGGTCCAGCCACGGACTACAACTTAGACCTGGCTAGACAAGATCAAGTTGCGGCCTGTTTCTCAAACCACTTCTTAATCCTTGCCTTCATCTTCGCCTCGGTCTCCCAAGTCTGCTCCTCTACTCCATCACAGTCCCACAAGACTCTCATTAAAGGAATCTTCTTCTTCCGAAGTTCCTTGACTCTCCTCCCGAGCACCCTCAACGGTCTCGCCTCTAATGTCATGTTGGGCTGAAGATCCTCAGGAATCTTAGCCAACAACTGATCACCCTCGTGAAGACACTTCCTCAGCATCGACACATGAAATAACTTGTGGAACGCACACATAACCTCAGGCAACTCTAGCCGGTATGCCACTGGTCCCACCCGCTCAACTACTCTGAACAGAACCATGTACCTCAGACTCAACTTAGTCTCTGTCAATGACCTGTTCGGACCCTGCAACATGGCCATCTTAAGGTACACTCTATCACCAACCTGAAACTCAAGATCCTTCATCCTCTTATCAGCATAGCTCTTCTGCCGATCCTGAGCCTCCTTCATGTTCAGCCTCAGAATCCGAATCTTCTCCGAGGTCTCCTGAACAAAATCCGCACCATATATGCTCCTCTCCCCCACCTGAATCCAATATAACGGTGTACGACACGACCTACCGTACAATGCATCATAAGGGGCCATCCCAATACTCGCCTGGTAGCTGTTGTTGTAAGCAAACTCCACCAAGCTCAAATGATCTGCCCAATGACCACCCCAATCCAACAGGCACATCCTCAATAAATCCTTCAAAATCTGGATCGTCCTCTCCGACTAACCATTCGTCTGAGGATGGTAGGTTGTACTCATATGCACCTTTGTGCCCATCTCTGCCTGAAACGCCTTCCAGAACACCGAGGTGAACTTGGAATCTCTATCAGACACAATACTAGCAGGCACACCGTGCAATCTGACAATCTCCCTCATGTACTTCTTGGCCAAAACCGCTGCACCATCAGTTTTCTTATGGCTAGGAAATGCGCAGACTTAGTCAAACGGTCCACAATGACCCAAATCGCATCAAACGTCCTCGACATAGGCAATCCCACCACGAAGTCCATCGTGATCAAATCCCACTTCCACTCTGGAATGGGCAAACTATGTAATAATCCACCAGGAACCTGATGCTCCGCCTTCACTAGCTGGCAAGTGTCATACTTCGCCACCCAGTCGGCTACGTCCTTCTTCATCCCAACCCAGTGATAATACTTCTTGAGGTCACGGTAAATCTTGGTCGCCCCTGGATGAATAGAGAACTTGCACGAATGAACCTCCCTCAGTATCTCCTGCCTTAAATCCTCACCCTTGGGCACACAAACCCGACCATGCACATGGATAGTACCATTAGCAGAAACCTGATACTGCGAACCTGAAGCCTTAGAGGCATTCACCAGCCCCTTATCGCTCTCTTGAGCTAACCACACTCTGCTCAAAAAATCTGCTCGATCAGCTGCCTCCAAACCCAAAGGGTCCTGTGAGATAGCACACAAACTCAATGTACTAATCTCACCTACCAACGCCTCCATATCCTACTCCTGAGCCGAAGCCGCCCACTTCCGACTCAAGGCATCTACAATTAGGTTAGCTTTACCAGGATGGTAAGCTATGTCCAAATCATAATCCGCTACTAACTCCATCCAACGCCTCTGCCTCAAATTCAGCTCAGGCTGAGTAAAAATGTACTTCAAACTCTTGTGATCTATAAATACTTGTACCTTCCTGCCATACAGATAAGACCTCGAAATTTCCAAAGCAACAATCACTACTGCCATCTCCAAATCATGAGTAGGATAATTAGCTTCATGCTTCTGCAACTGCCGCGAAGCATAGGCTATAATCTTCCCCTACTTCATAAGCACACAACCCAACCCCACTCAAGAAGTATCTATATACACAACGTAAGGCTCATTCTGCTTAGGCAGTGCTAACACCGGTGTGGTAGTCAACATCTGCTTGAGGCTTGCAAAACTCGCCTCACACTCCGGTGACCACACAAATGGAACCTCCTTCCCTGTAAGCTTAGTCATCGGCTGAGCCATACTCGCAAAACCCTGAACAAACCTCTTGTAGTAACCTGATTACCCCAGAAAACTTTGAACCTCAGTGGCACTCTGCGGCCTGGGCCACTCCCTGATAGCCAAAATCTTCTCGGGATCCACCGAAACTCCCTCTGTAGAAACAATGTGGCCTAAGAACCCCATCTCATGTTGCCAGAAACTGCACTTACTCAGCTTAGCAAACAACTTTTGCTCCCACAGCTTCTCTAGAACTGCTCTCAGATGTACTGCATGCTCCTCAGGACCCTTGGAATATACCAGGATGACGTCGATGAAAATGATGACTGACACGTCCAGAAACTCCTGGAATATGCTGTTCATCAATCTCATAAACGCAGCTGCCGCGTTTTTCAAACCGAACAGCATCACCACAAACTCATAATGCCCGTATCTCGACCTGAAGGTGGTCTTCCTCACATCTGCCTCATGTATTGGAACCTGATGATAACCTGATGCTAAGTTGATCTTGGAGAACCAAGTAGCACCCCTCAACTGATTCAGCAACTCATCAATTCTCGGAAGAGGGTACTTGTTCTTCACAGTGACTCGGTTAAAACCCCAATAGTCGATACACAACCGGAAACTCCCGTCCTTCTTCTTAACAAACAGCACTGGTGCTGTCCATGGTGAAAACTAGGACGGATAAGACCCTTACCCAACAAATCCTCCAGCTGTTTCTTCAGCTCTGCCATCTCTGCTGGAGCCATCCTGTAGGGCGCCTTAGACAACGGCGTTGTAACTGGTTCCAACATTATCGTGAAGGGATCAGACCGAGATGGTGGTAACCCCTGCAACGACTGGAACACATCTTCAAACTCGTCCACAACCCGAATACCTCCAACAGAAGACTGCCCCACTGACTCTGGCATCGAAATTGTAACCAAATAGGCCTCACGCCCCTTCTCGATCATCTTCCCAGCTTGCACAGCCGAGATCACGAGACTCCCAGAAGTTGGTCTAATACCCTGTAAAACCAACTTCTCTCCTGGACGCTCAAACTCCACTCTACCCCGATAGCAATCCAAATGCACCTTATGCCGATGCAACCAATCCATCCCGAGAATCACATCATACAACTCCACTAGACTGATAAGCAAATCCGCTAGACACGATTCTCTTGCGATCTGAATATCAACTCCTCTAGCTCGTCCAATAACTCTCAGGAACTTGCCTCCCGCAACTATGACAACTCCTATATGCTCCCCGGAGTCCCCTCTGATTCTCGCACTCTCCGCACAGTCCAGAGTGATGAAGCTATGAGAAGCTCCAGAATCAAACATAACATGGGACTTAAACCCACCCACCATCAAGGTCCCTACACAAACCTCATGTGTTGAGAACCTAACATTCAATCATAAGCAAAAACAAACATAATCTAAACTATTGAATTGACCAAGTTTGAATCTCAGAAGCTATACCTGTGATCGCTCCTGCACTTGTGCCACCGTTCTCCACAGTCGAGTACACCCGCGACGTCGGCTCGATCCAACCCACCGGCTGCACCCCGTGCTGCAATCCCTGCTGCAATCCTGGCTGACCTCCAGCCTGGACTGCCGCTACTGCCATCTTCTGCAACTTAGGACAACGAGGCTTGATATACCTCGTCTCTCTGTAGTAGTAACACACTTGGGTATCTGTCCGCGGCTCCGTCACCACCCGCTGCTCTGTCATTGCCCGCTGCTCACCTCTCTGTGGACAGTTGGTCACCTTGTGGTCCCTGCTACCATACCCAAAGCATCTCACACCACCGTACCTCGATCTCTGCATATTACCAAACTTCTGCTTCTGTCCATGCGCAGGCTTGCCGCCCTTGCTAGCAACAGAATGCGGCTGGGACCGCTGTGGCTGCACCAAAGGACCGACCACAACCACCTGTGACCTCAAGTCATCCTCTAACCCAGCTGCAACCTCAATCAGCTCCGCTCTAGTAGCATAGCTCCTCACTCCGCACCGAGTCCTCAGATCATCCCATAAAGCCAAAAAGAACCTCCACACCTGAGCCGACTTTGGCTCCCATGCCCGGCCTGCATACCCCACTAGCCGACTGAACTCTGCATCCAGCTCCCACACTGTATGGTCCCCCTGAGTCAACCCCAAGAACCATGCCTCCATGCGATCAAGAGCCTCCTGTGGAAAATACTTGGAGTTATACTCCCTCACAAAATCCCCCCAAGTCATATCCCGCTGCACCCTCCGTGCTGTCACCGACCTCCACCACACACGTGCATCACCTGACAAACAATACACCGCCAAATCCACCCTGAACTGGTCGGTACACCAAAGCAAAAGGAAAAGATCCTCCATCCGCTCTCTCCACTCATCTGCTACACTCGGATCTATACCTCCCGAGAAATACCCCGCTCCCACTCGCTGCAGCTGCACCATCATCTGCACATACTGAGCATTCACCACCTCAGCCCCCGGCTGCACACCTGCCTGTAAACCCGCCACAGGCTGCACCGCTGGAACCTGCCCACCAACCATTGGCAGCACTACTGGAACCTGCCCACAAACCACTGGCGGCACTACTGGAACCTTCCCACCAACATCTGGCGGCACTACTGCTGGAAGTCACTCCAAAACCTGAGCTAACAAGCCCATCAAGACATCCTCCCTGCCTGGAGCACCCACTGCTGCAACCCCCACACTCGGGGCAACACCATGACCGACACCGGGCCCATCCACCTTGCCGTCACCCAAACCAGCCTGGTCTCTAGACACACTAGGATGAACTTGTGACTCCGCTACCTCCTCACTGGCCATGCTCTGGGTCACACTCTCACTGGCCTTAGGAACCTTACCTCGTCCCCGACCATGACCACGACCACAACCACGCCCACGACCACAACCACGACCGCGACCAACATCATCCTCACCTCTAACCATGTGTATCACCAAGAACAGAAGGCTAAGCAACAAATAATTCTAATAATACAAGAACACAACTCACCGTGGAATCACAAAGCAGGCTCGAAGAGGATGTTTTAGGACCTCATGCCACACACAATTGACTAACTCACACAATCAACTCTAGCATGAAATCCTAAACATCAACAGCAAAAGCACAGTGAACCCTAGACCTAGAACCATAAGGGCTCTGATATCAAAATGAAACAACCCTTTTTTTTTTGATAATTAATATTAATTCACTAGTGGTCCCATACCCACTAACAACCTAGCAACAATCAACAACAGCGGATAACAAAACAATTCCATTAAACCAATGAGAAATCCAACAATAACAATCCAATAACCAACAACGCCATAATTCCATACCAGCAAAGAAATAACCAAGTTCCAACATCCTACAATGTTCTATCAACTCAACACTAGCAACCTAACAAGAGCTAGACCACAATCAATCAAGTCTCTAGAACATCTTCCTCCTCATCGCCTTGATTCCACGATCACAGTTTGCCTTTACATGCACACCACAAACAACAATTGAGATGCGTAAGTGGTAACATCATTATTTTACCCATTTTAGCTATAGTTTTAGTATGCATTTAGGATGAGTTTGATATGATTTCAAGGCTTTAATGTCTATTATCTAGTATTTTAGGTTTCAAGAAGGTTTTACAGGTTTTGTAGCAAAAAGGACCAAAAGGCAAGGAAATACGTTTTAGTAAAGTTTCAGAGCTTTACAGTACGGGCAATGTTTGAAGAACTTCCAGAACTCACATTTCGAAGTACTTGGTGTCTATGGAAATCTGAGAGAGTCATCTTTCTCATCGAAGTGGAATGAAGTCGATCCATCCAACCATCTGGAAGTTATGCCCGATTTACCGAGACGTACCTTAAACCGATCTAAGAAAAACCATCAAGCCCATGGGCTTTTATTTGAAGACCTGACCACCGACCACCACGGCGGCCCAGTCCAAGTCTTCACCACCGTCCTAGAAGCTTCCTACGCTACCCTTGCCATGCACTTATAAAGAGAAGACGTTTCTACCCTTACAAAACCCTAAACCTAGACAGAACCTTATAAATACTCTTCTAAGCCCTAGGGTTTAGGGTGTGCAATCATTGGAACAGCCAAGAGACACGACCAGAGGAGCAGCCGACGTCCAGACCTCTCCTTGTCTGTAACGCCCCCGAACCATTTTATGACCACGAAGGCCACTGACTGTTACGAGACGCTACTTGCTATAGGAACCGCACCCTGGTGGTCCGGTCGAGGGACGGAAGCTGCAGCTTCCCGGCCAGTCCTCCTGGATGCGACTCCGCCCGCGGCCGAAGTTTGCTTAGGCTTTGCAACGCTTGCATCCCACGCGCGTTGTGTTGACTCGGACAAGGCCGAGTATCATTTGCAACTTGCCATGTTTTTCCCAAAAACCGAATATATTACTTTAATTGTTTATTACATTGAAAATAAATCATTAAAGCAATATATAAAGATGGTCGGATAATTTTTTACATAATCGTTTATGAAAATATAGGGTTTTACAAAGAACACAAGAAAACCCTATCTAGTACCCTAGTGTTTGCTCCAGCTCTAGACTCACTTAGGCTTCCCTGCAAGACAAAATATTATCATGAGTAATCTAAGATTACTCAATGAGCCTGGGAACCAGTTTTTATCCTAACAAGATTCTACTTCTCCAAACCGACTACCCCGGCAAGCAAAGAAAACAAGCAAGCAAACGAGTAATCTATCAAAGCTACGCAACAGGAAACAGTAGCGGAAGCAATAAACAATACACCTGCGAGAAATGATTAGATCAACGAGACTTTACTTGGACGATCTAGACTGACGAAGACGACTAGGATAAAACAAGGGACACTTGAAGACTCTAGACTCTTCCTACTCAACAAACCAACAATCAAGGACGTCTAGAGAATACTACAAGGAACACTTGAAATACCCTAGACTCCTTCACCTATGGGCCCTCGATAATCTGTTCCGTTCCACAACACCTCCCATGCCAAGACCACAAAGGTAACCGGGACGAGCCACATAAGTGCTACATCGTCATGTAGCGGTCACACTAATAGCTAGCTAGTTGTGATATTGTCCCGCGCGAGTTGTCATCGGGAACTCTTGCGAGACAAACCGCATTTGAAAACAGAAGATCGACACTCTATTCTAGCTAGGACTCAAGAAACAAATTCAAGAGACTTCGCTAAAATACACCAACAAATTCAAGCAAGAAAATCAAGCGATACAAGCAAGAAAACATGCAACAACGACAAGCCACGAGAAAGACAATTCATGCAACTTAGGTTGTTCTACATGCATGCAACTCAAATTGACTTAACCCAATTAAATCCTTAAGCTCATTTATGCATGCATCTAACCTCAAGCGATATTATGCAATAACATGCAAAATAACTTTGCCCAAATCAATCATGCATGAACCAAATTTTAAGCAAGAAATATTGCAAGTAAAAATTCTCTAGGTTCAATCATGCATGCAATTCCATTTCATGCGTTTTAACCCATTTTAAATCCCTTAGAGTCGATTGTGCATGCAAGTCCATTTTATCCCATTTTTAAGCAATGAAATTGCTAAATACTTCTCCAACCTTTTAATCATGCATGCAACCAGGCAAATAAAATTACTAAACAACTTTTAAGTATGTCCAAATTTTAAGTATGTCCAAATTACTTAAATGCATCCCAATTCATTCGCGATCTTGTATGGTGGTTTTTAGCTCAAATTCAATGTAATTTTAACATGAATCTAGCATGAATCCTACCAATTTATGCATGCATCTATTTAACTGATTCTAACTTGAATCTAGTCTACATGCAACACACATTTACCGCAGAACTCACCTCTACGTAGCTAAGATTGACCGGACTTCACTGCACCTCGGATCAGTCACTTCTTCTCTTCGCGGAAACAACCTCTCGCTTCGTCCGCAACAACCGTCTTTTCTCGGCTCACACTCGACACAAGCACCGGTACGCTCTCGGTCTTCTCTCGACATAGACAGCGTCTCGCTCTCGGCTCAGTCTCGGTGCGGACAGTGTCTCGCCTTCGATCTCACTCGTCTCTCTCTCAAACTTGAGAGAAAGAAGCTTAAGTGTTTAACTTTGAGAGAAATTTGAGAAATGATAGAAAATGAGAAAATGATCTCCCAACATCTCTGTTTATAGGCTCGACCCACTCCTTCTTTTTCCTTAGTAGAATTCGACAAATGACACTCTCCATTTGCATGCAGCGCGTGTTCTTCACGCCCCAACTAGCAACCACCATTTTTCCTTTGCATGCATTCCACTTCTGCATGTACTTTGATTGGCCAGAGTGGCAAATGAAGAAAAATTCAATTTTTCTTATTTTCTCGGCAACTCGATCCCTCGTCCGACGTTCTCGACCGTTCTCGACTTTCTCTGCACAACTCGATCTCTCGGACAGCTTGCTCGGACAATTTGATTCTTTTGGAAATACTCGGTCTCGGTCCGGACAACTCTCGGCAACTCTTGGTAGTCTCGGACAACTATCAGCAATGCACGGACAGCTTCCTCGGTCAGCTATCGAGAATCTTCTTGGCAACTCTTGGATAGTTTTCTTGATCAGTTCCAGACTTCTCGCAATTTCCTTGATCATCTCTCGAACATCTCGATCTTTTCTCGGACATCTCGATCTTTTCTCGAACATCTCGATCTTTTCTCGGACATCTCGATCTTCCCTCGGACATCCCGATCTTTTCTCGGACGTCTTGGTACGTCTCTTTGGACACTACCGGTCACTTTATTACTTTTTCTCGGACTCTTTCGGATACTTCAATACTCCTTCTCGGACACTTCCGGACATTTTGATACTCTCGGTACTTCCCGCGTACGCATTTTTCCGCGTAACCTGACGACTCCCGATCAGTCTTACGGTCTTGGCCGTACATCCGGTCACTCCGTCTTGGTTCAGTCATTTTTCGACTCACGAATATTTCCTCGGATTCCTTTGGTCCTTCTTCTTTATTTTCCTTCTTCTTTCTTTCTAAGTCTTCCGCGCCATTTCCTCGAACTTTTATTTTGGGATTTCTGCCCTTAGTGAGGGTCACTACATCGTCCCTCTCTTTGAAGCTTTGAGATCCACAAACTCTTTCTATTCTATTTGCTTTGTACTTTGTTTCTAAGGGAGAAGATCCTTACAACTTTGTTTGACAATCATTGAAGTAATATCTAAACCCTTTCTCTCTTTTTATTCTTTTATGTTTATGAATTGTTTAAACCTAGCTTTGATGATTCCCTTAAACATGCTAGAGTAGTTTTCTAGTTGGGTTTAAAGGGATAATCAAAGGGGGGGGGAGATGATCTTAGTTTAGGTGGCAGTTTTTAGGGTTTGTTAGATTTAAATTATGTTTATTCTATGCTTTAATTATAAGTCTTTGCTTAATGCTTTAAGTTAGCCTCATGAACTAACTATGATCTAAAGTGTGTGTGCTTTGCCAAAAGCTTGCATGTGTGCTTGACCTAGCTTAGATGTGTGGGGAGACATAGGAAGCACATACTCCTTACCTATGGAATTCCACGGATGTTAGTCGAACCTGTTTTAAATGTTTTGATCTATGCGTCGTAGCCTGCGACATTTGAGTTACGGGGTGTAGACGGTTAGCTTGAGAACTTTAAGTTAACGGTTTATTAGTGTTTCATAGTCCGAGTTTTAGATAAACAAACTAACCCTACACTTTCCTAGATAGATAGATTGTTGAACCCCTGCGATTCCCCTTGATGCCTATCGCTTGTTTTTTTATTTTTACTTGCTATTATTTACATTTATTTGCTTGTTACAACCATGACAACCACAAACCCCCATTTTTATTGAGTCCTAGCCTTACTTACCTCTGTCGGATTCTCTAAACATCAACTCTCTCTCTGTGGGATCGATCCTTAAATACTACTATCGATTAGCTGTGCACTTTCAGCAGTTGTGTGGTCTTTTAAGGTAAAAGATTTGAAATGAAAAACCACACACATCAGTAAGTATTATCATAAATACTTAGTGAGGCTATCCTCCCATCTACTAGGTTATACACACAAGCATATGAGACTCTCATGTTTAAGCAAGCAAACAAAACACAAGCAATACATCAAACCAGGAAAAACAAGTCTCGGATGAGACTGGTGTCGACCAACGCTAAGTTGGTGTCGATTGATGCTAGAACAACCTGGTGTCGACAGACACCCCATTGGTGTTGATCGACACTACTTCTGCGGACGCGAACTGCACAAACACGAACGTCGATCCTCCGTTTCAAATCATCTCGAAACCATCCCAAACACCTCGGGAACCTACGGGAAACACGAAAACAACGAACCCAAGCAAGCAAAACAACACAAACAACAAAGAAACACCCAAACAAAAGAGATCTCATGCTTAGATCAACCATGGTCAAGCACTCACATCTTTTACAGGAAGATTGGGTTGAGAAACGGTGGGAACAACAGCTTTGGAAGCTTCTCCTTCGTTCCCAGCAACAACTCTCCCTTCTCCAGCCACAGATCCCTCCAAAAACGCCAAGAACAGACCCAAAAACTCACAGAAACACTCTCCAACGCTTTCTCTCCTTTTTCTCTCTTTCTCACTTAACGGCCACAAACCAAACTCCCCAAAACCCTTAATTCGTCGCTTCCTCACTTACAAATACGATTTAGGGATTTCTAATTGAACCAAACCGAACCAGACAACAATCAAACAAATCTGTCGAAACCGGAAAACGTAGTGTCAATCGATACACCAAGGGTGTCGATCGACACTCATACCAAAAGTGTGATATTTGGTTTGCGGATGTTACAGGGATGCTCTTGGAAAGCTCCTCGAGTTTTGGAAAAGGTTTGTCAGAGGTGGATAGCCTCCGTAATGAGGCATCGGTCTCGCTGGAGGCTGGAGGATTGGGACAGGAATTCCCTGAGAATCAGTCTCTGGATCTTGCTGGTTTGCCGACGTGAAGGCATACTGGCTGGGAAGAGTCGCGGGTCTTCGATTCGCCGGTTGTGAGGTTCCAGCGGTTGGATTTGAGGGGTTTCGTCTTCTTCCTCCTCTTTTCTTTACTCCGGCCATCAACAACAAAAGAGAAACAAGAACAGGATGAAGATTTAGGGTTCTCGATTGAGAGTAATTGAATTATAGGGTTTTGTCGGGGAAGAAGAGAAATGAAGGATTAGGGTTTTCTCGGGATGAATATGAGATCGAGTTGGGTTTGGGCCGTTTTCTTACAGACCAAATTTGGTTTAAAGCCCAAATTAAATAAATCGATCGCTAAATAGTAGCTGCGTAATCGCAACTTTTGGCGACTGCAAAACCGGTCGCCAAATTAGTCGCAAATTGACGACTAAAATGCAACAATATAAATTAGTATCCAATTAGCGTCTATTTGGCGACTATTTTGTTTGTGTAGCTATTAAGTAGCAAAACAATCGCAATTCAGTCGCTAAATTTAGCGACTGAGTTTTAAGTCGCAAATTACAGTAGGCAAATCCATATTTTCTTGTAGTGTTATTAACATGCATTGTGACAATCAGACTGCTACGAAAAATTTTGGAGATTGCGCCCAAAAATATATTATCTTCAAAAAGCCATAAACAAGACCGGTGAAGATGTTGAAATTGCTACAATTGCGGTGAAAAGAACGGTTAGGAACAACAGCACAAGGGCTATCTAATATGCTACATCTATGGGCTTTTCCAAGGTTATATATCTACAAGTAGATTCACTTGTTCTAATAAGAAAACTAGGTACTAACCCGTGGAGAACCGCGGGCTGAACATTTTTTAAATAAAAATTTTGTAATAATTTATTTTATTAAAATGTTATTTATAATAGTTTGTGATTAAAAATTTGGTTTTCTTATATCCTCAATTTTCGTTTTTTAATTAATTCTATTTATGTAATTAATTTTTTAATCTTAATTAAGTTCTCTATGGCAATTGAATGTAATTTTTTACACATCTTAAGTTTGTTTCATATTTGTAATTCTCAATTAATATAGTAGGATTAAACATCACCAAAGGTTATTTATCTACAAGTAGATTCACTTATATCAACGTTTTACATGGTAAGCTAGAATATGACCCGTGCTAAGTATGGGTTGAAATTGCATAATTTATTTTATAATATAATATTAGAATAATATATAATTTATATGATTATTTTTA
Source organism: Camelina hispida (assembly GCA_023657505.1). Lineage (NCBI taxonomy): Eukaryota > Viridiplantae > Streptophyta > Magnoliopsida > Brassicales > Brassicaceae > Camelina > Camelina hispida. The sequence continues at coordinate 26,741,374 of CP094637.1, forward strand.
AAAGTCTTTTGGACAAAACATTATGCAGTAAAATTATATGTTAAATATGATAGCTTGAAAAAAGCATATTTTTTGTAAGTTTATATTGTTAATTTTGTAGTTTTTATGTATGAGATATGGTTATGTTTGTTGTTTGTTTTTATTTTAATTTTTGAACATGTTTGGTGAAAGTGTTTTAATATGACTCGTGCTTAAGTAAGATTTTATTTTTAACTGCACAATAAGATCTCAGAAATTACGATTAAGTGTGATAAATTACCAAGATTTTATTTCTTTTTATGCCTAACAATATATATTTTGTAACAATACATGAAATACTAAAGATTATATTTTGCAAATTGTATAAATCATTAGAATACTCATTTTCAGAGGATTCTTTGGGATGTTTTTAAGTGTATATTGACCAATTAATCTATAACCTTTTTTTTTGTAACCAACCTATATTTAATTAATAAACTATTTTGTAACCAACTTATAAAAATTATATTTTTTTACAAAAAGGTTGTGTACTTCCGTTTTATTATATAGGACCCGTCTTAAATATAATGAATCTACAGTATATTTTTATCCCCTTTAATAAGTTGTTTAACGTTGTGGTTTATCAATAAAATCTGTGAAAATTAAATTTTTTTGTAACCAACTTATAATAATTATATAGTCTACAAAAAAAGGTTGTGTACTTCCGTTTTATTATATAGGACCCATTTTAAATATAATGAATTCACAGTATATTTTTATCTCCTTTAATAAGTTGTTTAACGTTGTGGTTTATCAATAAAATCTGTAGAAATTAAATTTGTAATATTGTATTTAAAAATATTTGGAATCAATATGATATACGACTAAAACATTCCGAAAATATAGTTGGGAATATCGACGATTTTACTTGTTACCAAAGATCTACATATCAATTATCAATTTGAAATATTTAGGTGTAACCGTTTGCTCCACGATTTTATTTGTTACCAAAAATATATCAATTATCAAATTGGAATATTTAGGTGTAACTGTTTGCTATATGGATTAATGTATATCCTATGTATAACTTATTTATAACTATTTGTAACTATTTATTTAAAATATAAAGTCTACAAAAACTTAAGTCGTGTAATTCCTTTTATTAAAAGGAGGATAAGAAAATTAAACATCACCAAAATCTGCAAGGATCTTCTCTATTGGACAACAAAAAAACTACACTGTCATCAGTTCAAGCATGTAAAACGAGATTCTAGTCCCGCAGCACATTTATTAACAAAAGATCCATTTACCCAACTTTCCATTTGCTTCGAATTGTATTGCAATTCCTATTTGGTTAACTGATATATATATTGCATCGGGACAATGTAACTGCACATCAGATCAATATATTCAGCTTTGCTAGAAAAACCAAAAAATATCAATTACTATGTTTTAGTGAAGTCATTACTAGTACAAATGTCCATTGGCTTTAAACTCCAAAAAATAAATAAATAAAGGAATGAACTTTGTCCATTTTTTCTTCAGTTTAGAAATAAAGAATTATGAAAAGAAAAAAATGTATAAATAATTTAGTGGAATTATTGGTAAAGCAAAGGGAAGGGTTATGATGATTAGTTGTTTTGTGTAGATTGATAAGTTTGATGAAGACATCAATCTCGCAGGTAATCCTTAAGGCTCCTTCGTACGAGTGTCCGAATTCTTCCTCAGACAACCTTAATAGATCCTCAAACAGTGGGTGGTTTAGCAAATTAGCCTCAACCTCTAGCTTGCATTGACTCTCTTCATCTTTACCTACGTAAACCCGAACTCTCCCTTCCTCTGGTAATGCCGATGTTCTCGAAGAAGCATAGTTCTTGGCTCCGCACCACAGTAGCTTCTTCACCAAGCTTCTCATTCTCTTCTGACTGGTTGGTATTAAACTTCTGACTTTGGTTTTTTCTTTCTCTCCTCTCTTAGAAGTTGTTAATGTGTGTTTTTCGTTTGTAATTGTAAGATAACAATATTGTGGATATACACATTTATATATGTATGTATAGACAAGTGTTGTTGGGTTTACGTAATGAACAAGAAAAAAGGAGAAAGGTCTAACGTTCTTATGAAGAAGCTGCGGAGAATCAGATCATTTGTCGCACCGACTCTAATTTACTCGGCTTGCAGCTGAATAAGCTAAACCAAACCGATGGTTTAGTATTGGCATATATTTACCAATTTGCACAATTCAAACCACGACGCAAGAGATCAAAATACAAATCAATACTAATAGAGTAACAATATTATGTTAAAGTAACGAGATCTTCATGAGTAAAGAGTTTCAAATACCAATTTGATCGACTAAGAAATTTGGTTAACTGGTCGAACCATTGATCCTGAGCCGATCCGACTCGAGTCGAGAATAGAAAGATTCTGAAAGCCAGCGATTTGGCAGATAGGAATGGAGGTGAGTAGACGTGGTTCTTTCTTTAATAATAGAAAAATTAACTCAAATGTTATCCAAAAGTTTTTATTATTACTCATATCTATAAATCTTCTAAATATTATTAAAATGTTTAGTGTATTAGGTGTAATTACAATTTATCCCTTGACTTTAATTTTTCGATATTCATCAGCAAATTAAAATACACATTATTTTTGATTTTCCACGTTACTAACCATTTTTTTTCAGAATCGATAGTTGCTTTTTTTTTTTTTTTTTTAAAGAAGGAAAACAAACAGTTTTCACTGTTCATAACCCAATTTGCTCCAAAACAAAAGTTCATCTTTTTCCTTATAACCTAATCCTGTCTCCCGAAACACTCTTCTTCTCCTTCGAAGGTATACGTTTGATTTTTCCTCTTTTGGTTGTCTAATCTTTCCCGTTTGGAATGTTGAATTGCTGATTCGACTAGATAAAATATACACTGTATGTTTTTTAAAATTTTTTTTTATTGTTATTTTAGTTGCATTTTAAACCCTAGAGAAGCTTAGTCTTCGTCGGAGAAGAAAGAACAACTCCGATGAGGACAAGCGGTGACGTTTACGGAGCAGATGCTGTTTCAACAAGACCTGACGAAGAAATATTGTTCAAAGATGATGAAGAGAAGCTCAATGATTCTTCTTCTAGCCCGATGGGAAACCGTTGTCTCGGTATAAATCCAGTAAGAACATTCTTCACTAATCTTCCACTGATTTTACTTTTAGTTTATGATTTCTCTATTTCTTGTGACTTTGTTGTATACTGTTTCTTCTAGCCCGAGATTTTTCGGTTCGGTTCGGATCCCTGAACGGTTAACCGAGAACGTCATCTTCCTCCTCTTCTTTCGTCGGATCTGCTAGTTTCGTATCAGCGGCCATCAAGTTTCTGTTGATTTTAGGGTTTTGCAAAGGTTGCAGATGAATAAAACGCAGCTTTTATTAAAAACCAAATACTTCTGTTTTTTTTCGTTTTAATGATTATACTGGGCCTGGCCCAACGCTTTTTTTTTCTTTTTCTCGACAACAAAAGCCGAATACTTTTTTTTTTTTCGTTTTAATGTTTATAGGGCACGGCTGAGTTTTTTTTTTCTTTTTTCTTCACAACCATTTTAAATTTTGGTTTGGTTCGGTAGAGATTGTCGGTTATTAAAATTTCTCTTATTGATGAGAAAATTTGTACCGAGAAAATTTGGTGAGAAAATTTGTACCGAAATTTGGTTTAATCAGTACCCAAGTTGAAATGAGACCCAGGTACCAAAATAAACCAAATTATGGTTGAACTTCGTACAGCTGAGTTATGAGATATTAGTACATATTCTTCTTTTTTTGTTGGGTGAGTGTTGTTGGGGAATCTTGAACAATCTCTAATTTTGTGTCTGCTCAGATTCACACATAATAAATACATAAAGTCAGCTTTTCTCACAATATATTATTCAAATTAATTAAAAATTTTGAATATGAATTTTGAATAAAAGAAAAAAAAGTATTTCTCAAACAATTGACTGATATGGCTAAGTTATCGGCATAAACGGCTGACTTATGAAATATTTGTAAATTAGAATTATTATAACTCAAAATTAAAATATAGAATGAAAAATGAATATTACAATCATTATAAGCAATAAAAAGTAATAATTATAGACAAAGAGTGATTTTTATACATTCTGATCAAAATGTGTAAAACATTCAAAACATGACATTTAGGGGTTAGGGTTAGGGTTAGGGTTAGGGTTAGGGTTTGAGGTGTAGGGTTTATATTTCCAACATTATGGGTTTTAATATAACAATTTGCTTTTGGTTATATTGTGTTTGGTTTAAGGTGGTAATTTGGATATACTAATATGATAACCATTTTAAAATTTAAAAATTTTTGAAATTATTTTTCGGTTATTTCCGGTTATGTGTCGGTTAAATGCATATATAACCATAAATAATCAAAATGTTACCCAAATTAGGTCGATTAACTTAATATAACCGATAGCAAGCCGAATATAACCGTAACTAACCGAAAATAATGGAAAAAATAGTTTCCGGTTCGGTTCGGTTTGGTTGGTTATTTAGTCATTCTAATTTGAGGGTTGGCTGAGTTATGGTAAAGTTATGGCTGAGTTATCGTTTAGGGTCTTCTAAATAATATGAAAACGTATTCTGCTTTCCTGGGTCTTTTGTTCTGTCAGATTCCTAATAAGTATTAAAACGTCTCTCGATATTACAAAAAGTGTTGTTAGGGAAGCGGGAAAAATCACTAATTCTGTGTCTGTTCAAATCCACACGCATAATAAATTCATAAAGTGAGATTTTTATCACAAGATATTATTGCAAATAATATCGGGTCTTTTGTTCTGTCAGATTCCTAATAATTATTAAAACGTCACTCGATGTCATAAAAAGTGTTGTTAGGGAAGCGCAAAAAATCACTAATTTTGTGTCTGCTCAAATCCACACGCATAATAAATTCATAAAGTGAGCTTTTTATCACAAGATATTATTGCAAATAATTAACTAATTATTATTCGAATTTAAAATTTTATTTTTCTAAAAGTATTTCTCCAACAATTGAATATTAAAATTATTATAACTCAAAATTTAAATTTAGAATGGAAATATGCCTATTATTAGGTTAACAGATCGTTTCACGCCAAAATATCGCTTTACGGCTGAGTATAATCATTGCGAGAAAACGAAAGGTCATGTGACGGCTGAGTTATAATCATTACGGGAAAACGAAAGGTCATGTTGTGACAACCCGTCCTGCGGACCACACTAGCCCTCCGCTAGCTGCCCCAACGGACCGTCCGTGGACCCCGCTAGCCCACTGCTAGCCGGCCTAACAGACCCCAAGCTGGCCCTGCAGGGCATCGATCCTAACCCCTCACTGGTGCCAGCTCAGCCGTCACATGACCTTTCGTTTTCCCGTAATGATTATAACTCAGCCGTCACATGGGTGACAGCTTGTCCTGTGGGAGGTTGTTAAAGGGTGAGGACCAGGGTTCGAGGAACGCCTGGTGCACCAATAACCTACTATGGATTTGGATGAATAGTTCATTTGCCCAGTGAAGGGTTAGGATCGATGCCCTGCAGGGCCAGCTCGGGGTATGTTGGCCGGCTATCAGTGGGCTAGCGGGGTCCACGGATGGTCCGTTGGGGCAGCTAGCGGGGAGCTAGTGTGGTCCGCGGGACGGGTTGTCACACATGTGACGGCTTAGTTATAGTGAGTTATGGCTGAGTTATCACAAGAAACAATCTGAAAGTAAATGGATGATATATATGACTTTACGGCTGAGTTATAATATTTACGGGAAAACGAAAGGTCATGTGATGGCTGAGTTATAGTTAGTTATGGCTGAATTATCACAAGAAAAATCTGAAAGTAAATAGATGATATAGGCTATGACTGGTAACATGTGTTACTATTGACTTAAGTTGAGTTATGGACTTAACTCAAATTTTATTCAAAAATGTTACCAATCACTAACAAAACTAATTTTTTTAATTAGTTATTTTATTTCTCCTAAATTATTATTATTTATTATTATTTGAAATGAAAATAGACATAGACCTAAATTTTATTCAAAAATGTTACCAATCACTAACAAAACTAATTTTTTTGAAGTTGAGTTTGAATAATCATGTGTTATGGTTGATGTACAAGTTTGAGGTATATCCTTTGTAAAATTGTTAACTCAAAAGATTATTCAACATCATGGAAATTTTCATGAGTTAAAGATGTGGTAAGTTGAGTTATCTATTTTTTTAATTAAAAAAATGAAAATTCAGTTATATAATACAAAAAAATTATTTTTTCAAAAATTATTCCCGCTCAAACCTTCTCTGCCCCGCCTCCGAGCTGCAAATTCCGAATCTCTTTCGGAGATAAACGGTGGGGGAGTCCGTCGACGACCCTTTCTCCAATCCAAACCATTTTCCCAAACCCTAGATTGAAACAAATAAATTGGGTGCATCCTCAAGTCCTCAGATCCGAGTTAATTCCTCCTTTGGCTGAAGTTTCTCTCCGTCCGGTGAAAGCGTCGAAGGTATACGGCGCTGCTGCGTCTTGGCTAGAGTGCTCTTGGCTGCAAAAAACGGAGACGATACAGAAGAGGACACCTCTGCTCCCCACCGAACGGTTCTGTGCCTCGACGACTTTGGTTTTCAGATCGTCGCCGCCCCCTCCCTCACCGGTGCTAAGTGGATCCAGGCTTACCCGTTGTTGCGCCGCCACATTACCGCCTTCCACTGCTCAGCCGTTGTGGAACTAGGGTTCCCTCTGATGGATCTTTGGTCACAGTCAGGCCCATTACCCATCCTTCGGCCCATTACCAAAAGAAATTATCTATGCTATCAAATTTGAAGGCCCAGGTATGTGTTTTCCTCTTTTATACCAACGACATCCCTCAAAAATCTATTCTCTATTCTCTATGGCGGAACCCAGTTGAGTTGTGGATTGATTGTGCTGAGTTGGTCTTGGCTCCATTATCTTGAAATCCTGCTGCCGTGTTTATCTTTGGTATGGCTTTGTGAATGTCTAAACTTGCTAGCTCCCTATAGACAGTTTGATTCTGGCTGTAGAGCTTCCCTACCCAGATCCGTTTATATTAGTTTTATGTCAAGCTCATCTTTAGTACTGGTTGTTTCTTCTTGGTCAAGACGAGGTCTCCTCGGTAGCAGAACATTGGTCTCTTCTGAATGGTTTGGAGAACGTTTATGTCGATGCCAGGGTAATAGTTTTGTTTGGAGATCTACAATGTTGAGTTTTAATGGTGACTTTGAGCCGACAGTCTTTGTGACTTTGATGCTTGTACCCATTGCCCCCAGATGTCACCTACCGCCACAAGATCGAATGCTTGGGTCTGCTTCTTTGCTACAGGGACAAACCTATTACAAGCTTTGTGTGGAATTCCTTGACCTCCATGGCCATGAGCTCCATGTGAGGGAGGACCCACCTGCTTTGTTACGGTTTGACACCCATCTCTTGCGAACCCCAATTGTAGCTTCATCTAGAATCATGAGGTATGTTTCTAAAAGCTTAAAGGACTTTGATCCAAGGCTATTGAACCCTCTCATGTATTCGGCGAGAAGGTCTCTACGTGCTCCCCCGTGGAGTTCTCTTTTACAAACTCGATTGCGTTATCCGCTAGAGTTACCTATGACCACCAGCTGGTCGAGGATTTCGTGAAGTCCAGCTTCAAAGACGAATCCGCTTTGGTCCCAATAGATTTTTCAAACCCCTTTGAAAAACTCATGGAACCCTTATCTGTTCTTTCCTTTGCTTATCTTAAATCATGTTGTATGAACTCACCTCCTTTGAGGTTTTAGTTTGAATGAAAGTTCTTGTTGTCCAAAAAAAAAAAAAAAATGGTTGATGTACAAGTTTGAGGTATATCCTTTGTAAAATTGTTAACTCAAAAGATTATTCAACATCATGGAAATTTTCATGAGTTAAAGATGTGGTAAGTTGAGTTATCTATTTTTTAATTAAAAAAACAAAAATTCAGTTATATAATACAAAAAATTATTTTTTTCGTTTTTATTTAATTCATATATCAAGAAAAATATTTTTACTGTTTTTCTTTTATTTAATAACTTTTTTAATTAGTTATTTTATTTCTCCTAAATTATTATTTTTAATTATCATATGAAATGAAAATAGACATAGACCTAAATATGATAAGATTTTAAATGTTATGACATGCATGTAGTTAATTTTTTAATTTGCAATGTAACAAAGAAGTTTAGTTAACAATGTAACTCAGCGACAACATGAAAAACATTACAGTAATTAAAAAGCAAAAAAAATTGCTGCCAAACTCAACCGTATCGTTTGATAAGTCAGCCGTAACTGAATAACATTCTAGTAATTAATCTTTTGCTAATAAGTCAGCCATCAAACGGCTGAGTTGTCGATAAGTCAGCCTATGACGGCTGAGTTATAGTTTTTTTACCATAACTCAGCCGTAACAACATCTCATAAGTCAGCCGTTTTTCATAACTCAGCAGTTCTAGGCGGAAAATGTTAACTCAGCCGTGTCGTTGTGATAACTCAGCCAAAAGTTTGACAACTCAGCCATGTCGTTGTGATAACTCAGCCAAAAGTTTCGGAATTTGCACCGTTTATGACCTTTCGTTTTCAACTTTGTACTTTGTTTCTAAGGGAGAAGATCCTTACAACTTTGTTTGACAATCATTGAAGTAATATCTAAACCCTTTCTCTCTTTTTATTCTTTTATGTTTATGAATTGTTTAAACCTAGCTTTGATGATTCCCTTAAACATGCTAGAGTAGTTTTCTAGTTGGGTTTAAAGGGATAATCAAAGGGGGGGGGAGATGATCTTAGTTTAGGTGGCAGTTTTTAGGGTTTGTTAGATTTAAATTATGTTTATTCTATGCTTTAATTATAAGTCTTTGCTTAATGCTTTAAGTTAGCCTCATGAACTAACTATGATCTAAAGTGTGTGTGCTTTGCCAAAAGCTTGCATGTGTGCTTGACCTAGCTTAGATGTGTGGGGAGACATAGGAAGCACATACTCCTTACCTATGGAATTCCACGGATGTTAGTCGAACCTGTTTTAAATGTTTTGATCTATGCGTCGTAGCCTGCGACATTTGAGTTACGGGGTGTAGACGGTTAGCTTGAGAACTTTAAGTTAACGGTTTATTAGTGTTTCATAGTCCGAGTTTTAGATAAACAAACTAACCCTACACTTTCCTAGATAGATAGATTGTTGAACCCCTGCGATTCCCCTTGATGCCTATCGCTTTTTTTTATTTTTACTTGCTATTATTTACATTTATTTGCTTGTTACAACCATGACAACCACAAACCCCCATTTTTATTGAGTCCTAGCCTTACTTACCTCTGTCGGATTCTCTAAACATCAACTCTCTCTCTGTGGGATCGATCCTTAAATACTACTATCGATTAGCTGTGCACTTTCAGCAGTTGTGTGGTCTTTTAAGGTAAAAGATTTGAAATGAAAAACCACACACATCAGTAAGTATTATCATAAATACTTAGTGAGGCTATCCTCCCATCTACTAGGTTATACACACAAGCATATGAGACTCTCATGTTTAAGCAAGCAAACAAAACACAAGCAATACATCAAACCAGGAAAAACAAGTCTCGGATGAGACTGGTGTCGACCAACGCTAAGTTGGTGTCGATTGATGCTAGAACAACCTGGTGTCGACAGACACCCCATTGGTGTTGATCGACACTACTTCTGCGGACGCGAACTGCACAAACACGAACGTCGATCCTCCGTTTCAAATCATCTCGAAACCATCCCAAACACCTCGGGAACCTACGGGAAACACGAAAACAACGAACCCAAGCAAGCAAAACAACACAAACAACAAAGAAACACCCAAACAAAAGAGATCTCATGCTTAGATCAACCATGGTCAAGCACTCACATCTTTTACAGGAAGATTGGGTTGAGAAACGGTGGGAACAACAGCTTTGGAAGCTTCTCCTTCGTTCCCAGCAACAACTCTCCTTTCTCCAGCCACAGATCCCTCCAAAAACGCCAAGAACAGACCCAAAAACTCACAGAAACACTCTCCAACGCTTTCTCTCCTTTTTCTCTCTTTCTCACTTAACGGCCACAAACAAAACTCCCCAAAACCCTTAATTCGTCGCTTCCTCACTTACAAATACGATTTAGGGATTTCTAATTGAACCAAACCGAACCAGACAACAATCAAACAAATCTGTCGAAACCGGAAAACGTAGTGTCAATCGATACACCAAGGGTGTCGATCGACACTCATACCAAAAGTGTGATATTTGGTTTGCGGATGTTACAGGGATGCTCTTGGAAAGCTCCTCGAGTTTTGGAAAAGGTTTGTCAGAGGTGGATAGCCTCCGTAATGAGGCATCGGTCTCGCTGGAGGCTGGAGGATTGGGACAGGAATTCCCGAGAATCAGTCTCTGGATCTTGCTGGTTTGCCGACGTGAAGGCATACTGGCTGGGAAGAGTCGCGGGTCTTCGATTCGCCGGTTGTGAGGTTCCAGCGGTTGGATTTGAGGGGTTTCGTCTTCTTCCTCCTCTTTTCTTTACTCCGGCCATCAACAACAAAAGAGAAACAAGAACAGGATGAAGATTTAGGGTTCTCGATTGAGAGCAATTGAATTATAGGGTTTTGTCGGGGAAGAAGAGAAATGAGGGATTAGGGTTTTCTCGGGATGAATATGAGATCGAGTTGGGTTTGGGCCGTTTTCTTACAGACCAAATTTGGTTTAAAGCCCAAATTAAATAAATCGATCGCTAAATAGTAGCTGCGTAATCGCAACTTTTGGCGACTGCAAAACCGGTCGCCAAATTAGTCGCAAATTGACGACTAAAATGCAACAATATAAATTAGTATCCAATTAGCGTCTATTTGGCGACTATTTTGTTTGTGTAGCTATTAAGTAGCAAAACAATCGCAATTCAGTCGCTAAATTTAGCGACTGAGTTTTAAGTCGCAAATTACAGTAGGCAAATCCATATTTTCTTGTAGTGTTATTAACATGCATTGTGACAATCAGACTGCTACGAAAAATTTTGGAGATTGCGCCCAAAAATATATTATCTTCAAAAAGCCATAAACAAGACCGGTGAAGATGTTGAAATTGCTACAATTGCGGTGAAAAGAACGGTTAGGAACAACAGCACAAGGGCTATCTAATATGCTACATCTATGGGCTTTTCCAAGGTTATATATCTACAAGTAGATTCACTTGTTCTAATAAGAAAACTAGGTACTAACCCGTGGAGAACCGCGGGCTGAACATTTTTAAATAAAAATTTTGTAATAATTTATTTTATTAAAATGTTATTTATAATAGTTTGTGATTAAAAATTTGGTTTTCTTATATCCTCAATTTTCGTTTTTTAATTAATTCTATTTATGTAATTAATTTTTTAATCTTAATTAAGTTCTCTATGGCAATTGAATGTAATTTTTTACACATCTTAAGTTTGTTTCATATTTGTAATTCTCAATTAATATAGTAGGATTAAACATCACCAAAGGTTATTTATCTACAAGTAGATTCACTTATATCAACGTTTTACATGGTAAGCTAGAATATGACCCGTGCTAAGTATGGGTTGAAATTGCATAATTTATTTTATAATATAATATTAGAATAATATATAATTTATATGATTATTTTTAAAAGTCTTTTTGGACAAAACATTATGCAGTAAAATTATATGTTAAATATGATAGCTTGAAAAAAGCATATTTTTTGTAAGTTTATATTGTTAATTTTGTAGTTTTTATGTATGAGATATGGTTATGTTTGTTGTTTGTTTTTATTTTAATTTTTGAACATGTTTGGTGAAAGTGTTTTAATATGACTCGTGCTTAAGTAAGATTTTATTTTTAACTGCACAATAAGATCTCAGAAATTACGATTAAGTGTGATAAATTACCAAGATTTTATTTCTTTTTATGCCTAACAATATATATTTTGTAACAATACATGAAATACTAAAGATTATATTTTGCAAATTGTATAAATCATTAGAATACTCATTTTCAGAGGATTCTTTGGGATGTTTTTAAGTGTATATTGACCAATTAATCTATAACCTTTTTTTTGTAACCAACCTATATTTAATTAATAAACTATTTTGTAACCAACTTATAAAAATTATATTTTTTTACAAAAAGGTTGTGTACTTCCGTTTTATTATATAGGACCCGTCTTAAATATAATGAATCTACAGTATATTTTCATCCCCTTTAATAAGTTGTTTAACGTTGTGGTTTATCAATAAAATCTGTGGAAATTAAATTTTTTTGTAACCAACTTATAATAATTATATAGTCTACAAAAAAAGGTTGTGTACTTCCGTTTTATTATATAGGACCCATTTTAAATATAATGAATTCACAGTATATTTTTATCTCCTTTAATAAGTTGTTTAACGTTGTGGTTTATCAATAAAATCTGTAGAAATTAAATTTGTAATATTGTATTTAAAAATATTTGGAATCAATATGATATACGACTAAAACATTCCGAAAATATAGTTGGGAATATCGACGATTTTACTTGTTACCAAAGATCTACATATCAATTATCAATTTGAAATATTTAGGTGTAACCGTTTGCTCCACGATTTTATTTGTTACCAAAAATATATCAATTATCAAATTGGAATATTTAGGTGTAACTGTTTGCTATATGGATTAATGTATATCCTATGTATAACTTATTTATAACTATTTGTAACTATTTATTTAAAATATAAAGTCTACAAAAACTTAAGTCGTGTAATTCCTTTTATTAAAAGGAGGATAAGAAAATTAAACATCACCAAAATCTGCAAGGATCTTCTCTATTGGACAACAAAAAAACTACACTGTCATCAGTTCAAGCATGTAAAACGAGATTCTAGTCCCGCAGCACATTTATTAACAAAAGATCCATTTACCCAACTTTCCATTTGCTTCGAATTGTATTGCAATTCCTATTTGGTTAACTGATATATATATTGCATCGGGACAATGTAACTGCACATCAGATCAATATATTCAGCTTTGCTAGAAAAACCAAAAATATCAATTACTATGTTTTAGTGAAGTCATTACTAGTACAAATGTCCATTGGCTTTAAACTCCAAAAAATAAATAAATAAAGGAATGAACTTTGTCCATTTTTTCTTCAGTTTAGAAATAAAGAATTATGAAAAGAAAAAAATGTATAAATAATTTAGTGGAATTATTGGTAAAGCAAAGGGAAGGGTTATGATGATTAGTTGTTTTGTGTAGATTGATAAGTTTGATGAAGACATCAATCTCGCAGGTAATCCTTAAGGCTCCTTCGTACGAGTGTCCGAATTCTTCCTCAGACAACCTTAATAGATCCTCAAACATTGGGTGGTTTAGCAAATTAGCCTCAACCTCTAGCTTGCATTGACTCTCTTCATCTTTACCTACGTAAACCCGAACTCTCCCTTCCTCTGGTAATGCCGATGTTCTCGAAGAAGCATAGTTCTTGGCTCCGCACCACAGTAGCTTCTTCACCAAGCTTCTCATTCTCTTCTGACTGGTTGGTATTAAACTTCTGACTTTGGTTTTTTTCTTTCTCTCCTCTCTTAGAAGTTGTTAATGTGTGTTTTTCGTTTGTAATTGTAAGATAACAATATTGTGGATATACACATTTATATATGTATGTATAGACAAGTGTTGTTGGGTTTACGTAATGAACAAGAAAAAAGGAGAAAGGTCTAACGTTCTTATGAAGAAGCTGCGGAGAATCAGATCATTTGTCGCACCGACTCTAATTTACTCGGCTTGCAGCTGAATAAGCTAAACCAAACCGATGGTTTAGTATTGGCATATATTTACCAATTTGCACAATTCAAACCACGACGCAAGAGATCAAAATACAAATCAATACTAATAGAGTAACAATATTATGTTAAAGTAACGAGATCTTCATGAGTAAAGAGTTTCAAATACCAATTTGATCGACTAAGAAATTTGGTTAACTGGTCGAACCATTGATCCTGAGCCGATCCGACTCGAGTCGAGAATAGAAAGATTCTGAAAGCCAGCGATTTGGCAGATAGGAATGGAGGTGAGTAGACGTGGTTCTTTCTTTAATAATAGAAAAATTAACTCAAATGTTATCCAAAAGTTTTTATTATTACTCATATCTATAAATCTTCTAAATATTATTAAAATGTTTAGTGTATTAGGTGTAATTACAATTTATTCCTTGACTTTAATTTTTCGATATTCATCAGCAAATTAAAATACACATTATTTTTGATTTTCCACGTTACTAACCATTTTTTTTCAGAATCGATAGTTGCTTTTTTTTTTTTTTTTTTTAAAGAAGGAAAACAAACAGTTTTCACTGTTCATAACCCAATTTGCTCCAAAACAAAAGTTCATCTTTTTCCTTATAACCTAATCCTGTCTCCCGAAACACTCTTCTTCTCCTTCGAAGGTATACGTTTGATTTTTCCTCTTTTGGTTGTCTAATCTTTCCCGTTTGGAATGTTGAATTGCTGATTCGACTAGATAAAATATACACTGTATGTTTTTTAAAATTTTTTTTATTGTTATTTTAGTTGCATTTTAAACCCTAGAGAAGCTTAGTCTTCGTCGGAGAAGAAAGAACAACTCCGATGAGGACAAGCGGTGACGTTTACGGAGCAGATGCTGTTTCAACAAGACCTGACGAAGAAATATTGTTCAAAGATGATGAAGAGAAGCTCAATGATTCTTCTTCTAGCCCGATGGGAAACCGTTGTCTCGGTATAAATCCAGTAAGAACATTCTTCACTAATCTTCCACTGATTTTACTTTTAGTTTATGATTTCTCTATTTCTTGTGACTTTGTTGTATACTGTTTCTTCTAGCCCGAGATTTTTCGGTTCGGTTCGGATCCCTGAACGGTTAACCGAGAACGTCATCTTCCTCCTCTTCTTTCGTCGGATCTGCTAGTTTCGTATCAGCGGCCATCAAGTTTATGTTGATTTTAGGGTTTTGCAAAGGTTGCAGATGAATAAAACGCAGCTTTTATTAAAAACCAAATACTTCTGTTTTTTTTCGTTTTAATGATTATACTGGGCCTGGCCCAACGCTTTTTTTTTCTTTTTCTCGACAACAAAAGCCGAATACTTTTTTTTTTTTCGTTTTAATGTTTATAGGGCACGGCTGAGTTTTTTTTTTCTTTTTTCTTCACAACCATTTTAAATTTCGGTTTGGTTCGGTAGAGATTGTCGGTTATTAAAATTTCTCTTATTGATGAGAAAATTTGGTGAGAAAATTTGTACCGAAATTTGGTTTAATCGGTACCCAAGTTGAAATGAGACCCAGGTACCAAAATAAACCAAATTATGGTTGAACTTCGTACAGCTGAGTTATGAGATATTAGTACATATTCTTCTTTTTTTGTTGGGTGAGTGTTGTTGGGGAATCTTGAACAATCTCTAATTTTGTGTCTGCTCAGATTCACACATAATAAATACATAAAGTCAGCTTTTCTCACAATATATTATTCAAATTAATTAAAAATTTTGAATATGAATTTTTAATAAAAGAAAAAAAAGTATTTCTCAAACAATTGACTGATATGGCTAAGTTATCGGCATAAACGGCTGACTTATGAAATATTTGTAAATTAGAATTATTATAACTCAAAATTAAAATATAGAATGAAAAATGAATATTACAATCATTATAAGCAATAAAAAGTAATAATTATAGACAAACAGTGATTTTTATACATTCTGATCAAAATGTGTAAAACATTCAAAACATGACATTTAGGGGTTAGGGTTAGGGTTAGGGTTAGGGTTTGAGGTGTAGGGTTTATATTTCCAACATTATGGGTTTTAATATAACAATTTGCTTTTGGTTATATTGTGTTTGGTTTAAGGTGGTAATTTGGATATACTAATATGATAACCATTTTAAAATTTAAAAATTTTTGAAATTATTTTTCGGTTATTTCCGGTTATGTGTCGGTTAAATGCATATATAACCATAAATAATCAAAATGTTACCCAAATTACGTCGATTAACTTAATATAACCGATAGCAAGCCGAATATAACCGTAACTAACCGAAAATAATGGAAAAAATAGTTTCCGGTTCGGTTCGGTTTGGTTGGTTATTTAGTCATTCTAATTTGAGGGTTGGCTGAGTTATGGTAAAGTTATGGCTGAGTTATCGTTTAGGGTCTTCTAAATAATATGAAAACGTATTCTGCTTTCCTGGGTCTTTTGTTCTGTCAGATTCCTAATAAGTATTAAAACGTCTCTCGATATTACAAAAAGTGTTGTTAGGGAAGCGGGAAAAATCACTAATTCTGTGTCTGTTCAAATCCACACGCATAATAAATTCATAAAGTGAGATTTTTATCACAAGATATTATTGCAAATAATATCTGGGTCTTTTGTTCTGTCAGATTCCTAATAATTATTAAAACGTCACTCGATGTCATAAAAAGTGTTGTTAGGGAAGCGCAAAAAATCACTAATTTTGTGTCTGCTCAAATCCACACGCATAATAAATTCATAAAGTGAGCTTTTTATCACAAGATATTATTGCAAATAATTAACTAATTATTATTCGAATTTAAAATTTTATTTTTCTAAAAGTATTTCTCCAACAATTGAATATTAAAATTATTATAACTCAAAATTTAAATTTAGAATGGAAATATGCCTATTATTAGGTTAACAGATCGTTTCACGCCAAAATATCGCGGCTGAGTTATAATCATTTCATGTGACGGCTGAGTTATAATCATTAAGGTCAGACAATCTAGCCCTCCGCTAGCTGCCCCAACGGACCGTCCGTTAGCCCACTGCTAGCCGGCCTAGCTCGCATCGATCCTAACCCTCACAGGACCTCCCGTAATGATTATAACTCATAATGGGTGACAACGTTTCACGCAGATAATTTTTCTCCCGGATGGTTTTCCATTTGCTTCAATATATGCAAATTTAGATTTTATTTTCTGGCGGGCAGCTTCCAATCCCTATCCGCCTTCCTGGATTCTTGGTCACTATGGAAAGATAGAATAAAAAGTTTTCTCCTGATGGAGATTTTAGCAAATAATGATAGACTATTGTAATTCTGGAGGAACGTTTCCTCGTTGTCAGATTGATGGCTCATGGAAGTTCAGATCCTAAGTGCTGAAAATACGACTCCACATCCTTACATGCAGAGCTGCAAGCCTTGATTTGGGCTATGGAATCACTTAGATTGTCGAGTTTCGAGACAGATTGTGCTGAACTGGTGGCTTGGCCAGCTTGCAAATCTGCTCAGATCTTGCTTCCCCTCCTTCTCCCTGTTCTCCAGAGCTCAACGTACGAGCAGATTGTCTAGCCGTTTCTTCAAGGTTTGGGCAACCAATCTTGGAGTTTTATTTTAATTTAATTATTGTTTGGTTGAAAAAAAAAATTATTTTTTTTTTCGTTTTTATTTAATTCATATATCAAGAAAAATATTTTTTACTGTTTTTCTTTTATTTAATAACTTTTTTAATTAGTTATTTTATTTCTCCTAAATTATTATTTTTATTATCATTTGAAATGAAAATAGACATAGACCTAAATTTTATTCAAAAATGTTACCAATCACTAAAAAAACTAATTTTTTTGAAGTTGAGTTTGAATAATCATGTGTCATGGTTGATGTACAAGTAAGTTTTACTATTATTTCACCCATACATTCTTTAGGCCCCTTTGGAGGTAGACATATTCTCTCTGTCCCGAATATCGAGAAACCAGAAAGCCTAGTTTTCTCCGACGCCGGTGAAGCTTCGGCTTGCCGGCGTCGGGATCTTGAATCCCTCCTTGTTTCTGTTCACATGCTGTGCTCTCTTTTAACTCCTTTTTGGCTCTTATCTCAATCATTCCGACGGATTCAGAAACCCGCTCAAACCTTCTCTGCCCCGCCTCCGAGCTGCAAATTCCGAATCTCTTTCGGAGATAAACGGTGGGGGAGTCCGTCGACGACCCTTTCTCCAATCCAAACCATTTTCCCAAACCCTAGATTGAAACAAATAAATTGGGTGCATCCTCAAGTCCTCAGATCCGAGTTAATTCCTCCTTTGGCTGAAGTTTCTCTCCGTCCGGTGAAAGCGTCGAAGGTATACGGCGCTGCTGCGTCTTGGCTAGAGTGCTCTTGGCTGCAAAAACGGAGACGATACAGAAGAGGACACCTCTGCTCCCCACCGAACGGTTCTGTGCCTCGACGACTTTGGTTTTCAGATCGTCGCCGCCCCCTCCCTCACCGGTGCTAAGTGGATCCAGGCTTACCCGTTGTTGCGCCGCCACATTACCGCCTTCCACTGCTCAGCCGTTGTGGAACTAGGGTTCCCTCTGATGGATCTTTGGTCACAGTCAGGCCCATTACCCATCCTTCGGCCCATTACCAAAAGAAATTATCTATGCTATCAAATTTGAAGGCCCAGGTATGTGTTTTCCTCTTTTATACCAACGACATCCCTCAAAAATCTATTCTCTACTCTCTATGGCGGAACCCAGTTGAGTTGTGGATTGATTGTGCTGAGTTGGTCTTGGCTCCATTATCTTGAAATCCTGCTGCCGTGTTTATCTTTGGTATGGCTTTGTGAATGTCTAAACTTGCTAGCTCCCTATAGACAGTTTGATTCTGGCTGTAGAGCTTCCCTACCCAGATCCGTTTATATTAGTTTTATGTCAAGCTCATCTTTAGTACTGGTTGTTTCTTCTTGGTCAAGACGAGGTCTCCTCGGTAGCAGAACATTGGTCTCTTCTGAATGGTTTGGAGAACGTTTATGTCGATGCCAGGGTAATAGTTTTGTTTGGAGATCTACAATGTTGAGTTTTAATGGTGACTTTGAGCCGACAGTCTTTGTGACTTTGATGCTTGTACCCATTGCCCCCAGATGTCACCTACCGCCACAAGATCGAATGCTTGGGTCTGCTTCTTTGCTACAGGGACAAACCTATTACAAGCTTTGTGTGGAATTCCTTGACCTCCATGGCCATGAGCTCCATGTGAGGGAGGACCCACCTGCTTTGTTACGGTTTGACACCCATCTCTTGCGAACCCCAATTGTAGCTTCATCTAGAATCATGAGGTATGTTTCTAAAAGCTTAAAGGACTTTGATCCAAGGCTATTGAACCCTCTCATGTATTCGGCGAGAAGGTCTCTACGTGCTCCCCCCGTGGAGTTCTCTTTTACAAACTCGATTGCGTTATCCGCTAGAGTTACCTATGACCACCAGCTGGTCGAGGATTTCGTGAAGTCCAGCTTCAAAGACGAATCCGCTTTGGTCCCAATAGATTTTTCAAACCCCTTTGAAAAACTCATGGAACCCTTATCTGTTCTTTCCTTTGCTTATCTTAAATCATGTTGTATGAACTCACCTCCTTTGAGGTTTTAGTTTGAATGAAAGTTCTTGTTGTCCAAAAAAAAAAAAAAAATGGTTGATGTACAAGTTTGAGGTATATCCTTTGTAAAATTGTTAACTCAAAAGATTATTCAACATCATGGAAATTTTCATGAGTTAAAGATGTGGTATGTTGAGTAATCTATTTTTTTAATTAAAAAAACGAAAATCAGTTATATAATACAAAAAATTATTTTTTTGTATTTATTTAATTCATATATCAAGAAAAATAATTTTTACTGTTTTTCTTTTATTTAATAACTTTTTTAATTATTTATTTTATTTCTCCTAAATTATTATTTTTTATTATCATTTGAAATGAAAATAGACATAGACCTAAATTTTATTCAAAAATGTTAACAATCACTACCAATAAGTCAGCCGTAACTGAATAATATTCTAGTAATTAATCTTTTGCTAATAAGTCAGCCATCAAACGGCTGAGTTGTCGATAAGTCAGCCTATGACGGCTGAGTTATAGTTTTTTTACCATAACTCAGCCGTAACAACATCTCATAAGTCAGCCGTTTTTCATAACTCAGCAGTTCTAGGCGGAAAATGTTAACTCAGCCGTGTCGTTGTGATAACTCAGCCAAATGTTTGACAACTCAGCCATGTCGTTGTGATAACTCAGCCAAAATTTTGACAACTCAACCATCGGGTGAAAACTCAGCCGTAACTACAGCTGAGTTATGCGCATAACTCAGCCAGATTTAATAAGTCAGCCGTATCCCTTGGCTGACTTATGCGCATAACTCAGCCTGATTTTAATAAGTCAGCCGTTCGCATAATTCAGCCTTATGCGCAAATGTTTTTCCGATAACTCAGCCGCAACATACTCTGTAACGCGTTACGGCTGAGTTATGTTTACACGTCAGCGATTTCTGACGTGGCGTCTGACGTGGCGTCTGACGTGGCAATGACATTTTTGTAATTACATTTTTTTCAGTAACATAAAACAGGGGCACACTGGGTATTTTGAAAATACCTGAAATATTCTAGTAATAAAAAAGTTTTTTGTAGATTCTGGTAATATTACCTAAAATGAGTAACATTTGAGTAATTCACCCTTAATAATATGATCATTTTTTATATACCATCTCTAGAATGGGTTTCTATTTTAGTCTATTATCCCAACTTATTCGGACAAATTTTACAATATATTATTTTATCATAGTTGGATTATCCTACTATATTAATTGGAAAGTATCCTACTATATTAATTGGGAAGTATAAATATGAAAAAAAAATTAACAGCTAAGATATTTTAAAAATACAGATAATTATTAGTTAAAAAAAATATTTTCTCTCTCTAATAAATTTTAGACGAAAATTACTAAATATTTAAAAAAATAAACCAATCAGAATTGCAAAATTAAGATTTTATATTCAAGTATACAATAAAATTATTTTTAATAACTAGAGTTCAAACATTTTGTTAAGATTTCAAATTATGATTTTTCCTATCATCTTTATTTTATTTTATTTACAAATTGTTTGGAATTTTCATATAATACTTATGATTAATAAATATGCAGAATTTTTTCTGCATATGTTAAGATTTGAAAATTTTTAGAACGAAGATATATTACTCTTTTTTGAATCTAAAAGATATATTACTCAATCTATGGAAAAAAATGTTTGTTTTAGTTTCCACATTGGCGGGTTGGTAAAACTAAACTTATATAGTTGATAAATTAATAAATTTTATTTGCTCATTATAATTGTAACATCCGTGAACCAAAATCCCGGTTTAGGATCTGCATCGGTCGATGCAAGTTGTGCATCGGTCGATGCAAGGTCGAGTTCCTGCGTTTTGACTTAAGTCAAACGCTGCGTTTTGGGTTAGGGAAAACCCTGAAGTCGACTTTTTGTCTCATTCGGCGAGGGTGGCCGTTTTTGAGAGGAAACGAAAGAGAGAAAAGGTTTTTTTTGAGTGTTCTTGGTGATTGCTGGAGATTTGAGGCTGTTCGTGTAGAGATCTGTAGCTGGGATCGTTGTAGGAGGTTCCTGGAAGCATTTTCTTCCTTGTGTTAGGTTCAGATTCGTCTGGGCAAAGGTAAGTGCATGACCATGGCTTATCTAAGCTAGAGATCTCTCTGATTTGCTTGTTATGTGTTGTTAGGCTGATTAGATTGTTATTTGGGACGTTTGGAAGCTTTCTTGTGGCTTGGGATCGAGTTTCGTGGTTGCAGGAACGAAGATCCGGCGAGAAGCTTCGGAGGAAAACAATGCTCGGCATTGCATCGGTCGATGCACTTTGTGCACCGGTTGATGCAGATGCGAGGACGGCGCGTAAACTCTAGGGTTTTCGTGTTATGTCGAGCATGCATCGGTCGATGCATATCTTAACTTGCATCGACCGACGCAGATCTTGCGTCGGTCGACGCAACCTCCATCTGGTATCGGTCGATGCATGTTTGTATCGGTCGATGCAGAGTCCTGGTCTGTTATTGTTGATTGTTGAATGTTGTTTGATGGTTAGAGATGTCTCTATTGATTGTGTGTATAGCCCAGTAGATTGGAGGATTGCCTTACTGAGTGTTTTTAAAATACTCATGCATTGCAATATGTGTTTGTGGTGCAGGTAAAGGCAAAGTGTGATCGTGGAATCCAGGCAATGAAGAGGAGGATGTTCTAGGGACTCGGTTGATTGTTTTATCTGGCATTGTTAGGTTGCTAGAGTTGAGTCTTAAAGCATTGTTAGGATTGCTGGTTATTTGGATTATGTTGTTTGGGAACATTGGTTAGGATTGGAATTAATACTGGATATTGTTGATGTTATTGGTTATATTATTATTGGTTATTTATTGGTATTGTTTTCCGCTGTTGATTGTGATTGTGGTTAGGTGGCTAGTGGGTATGGGACCACTAGTTGTAGTTTATATTATTAATATTATTTATTATTTATTAAAAAAAAGGTCGGTCCTTTCAATAATATTAAAATTACTACTTCATATTTCACAAAATATTGATCAAATACAACAAACAATATAAAATTAATATACTTCAGAAAATAAAATATCATAATATTCTAAAATAATGAGTATTAAGAAGACATATATAAATTTATTGAACAATTGAAAAAATATTATCTCAAACAAAATATTTTTTTGATAAAAATATAAAAATAAATTTATTATTATATTATATTTTTTTGAAAATATTGATCCGTGCTTCAAGCACGGGATATCTCCTAGTTATATGTATTTTCGCTATATCTTATATAATGATTGCACCATGTTATACCCATGATTTGATCTAGTTTTCATAATAATTCGATATTGGTTCGTGTATTTTTTAAAAAATTTGTAATTTTATTTTTCTGTAGCTTTAGAAAAAGTAGTTATTTATATTTTTTGTCCTATAAAAAGAAAAATGTTTCTGTTTTTTTGGACATCTCTTGAAATTGAAAAGTTTAAATCTGAACACCCTATGAACAAAGATGTTGGGTTTGATTGGTAAACACAAACAAAACTTTACAAATAGTACAGCTTTGATTTTTACCGATCACAAAAACTTTACCAAAACCTTTATTAAAAGTTTTACTTTCAGTTTTTTTGTACAGTTTTCATATACAGCTTTGCACTATTCCGTAAAAGCTTACAGTTTCAGCTTATACCTTTTCTGTACAGCTTTGACTATATTACCAATCAAACCGTTATAATTAATTAGAAAGTTAAGAACATAAATTCCAATGGATTAGACGTTTAGCCAGCAGATTTAGGGCTAAATGTAAGGTGTTGTTTGAGCACAAGTCAACAATAATGATATCATAACTTGGTAATCTTATTCGTAGTCTTCCTATAAGAAAGTCAAGAGAGGAGAGATATCTTTCTATTTGGATCTTGTAAAGAAAACGATCAAGCCTCTAGTTTAGGGTTAATTTGCTTTTTTTGGTGGATCTCATGGGGCAAAGAAACAAAGGACAAGTTTTTTCACCTTTTTACAACAATAACAATAATATTTTTGATAGTAAAATATTAAATCCTGAAAATTAAGAGTTACAAAAGACGTAAAGCTGGACTTGGAGCATCAGATTCGTCTCCCCTTCCTGTGTCTATGAAAATGAATGGGAGTGTTTGAAGATGCTTGCATACGTTAGTCAACGTGGAACCGCGTCTTACGCGGACAAATCGTTTTTTTGTTGACTCGAATAATAGTGTAATTATTATTTTACATCCATATTGTTTTATTTAAGTAATAAATATATAATGAATTTTGTAATATATATCTATATATATGTAATGAGAAGAGTAGGAGAAAGAGGGGAATTTACATGCGTTCTCTTGCATTCGTAATATTGTGTATTTCATATGAACGAATACATTGGTATTTATACATAAAAATTGAGACAAATATTACTGTGAGTTATAATGACAATTGAGCTCCATTTTCACTTCCATACGTAAAGTCTTGACTTTTGTAACACTCTTTCTTGGAGTCCATTGTCATTTGTCCTTTTGGTGTGTTTCGCTGCCTCGTTAAAAACATTTCTAGGAAACTTGTTGAGAAAAACCATAGTAAGGTAAAAGAGTACAATCACACCTGCTCCCCCTCGAATGACTTAGTGTAACATTTCAGAGGTTTCGTTGATGACGCATCCCAATGTTATGGACATGTTTTCTGAATATTGAAGTAGGTAATGACTTTGTGAAAAGATCTGCTGCATTGTCAGAAGACCAAACATATCTTATTTCAAGTACCTTATTCTTCTCAAGCTCTTGGGTATATAATAAGTACTTTGGAGGGATGTGTTTAGTTCTATCGCTTTTGATATATCCTTCTTTAGTCTGAGCAACACATGCAGCGTTATCTTCATATAAGACAGTTGGCTCTATATTTATGTTGATCCCACTACTTGACATAATGTGTTGACTTATTGACCTAAGCCATACACACTCTTTACTTGCCTCATGGAGTGCGATGATTTCAGCATGATTTGAGGAAGTAGCTACTAAACTCTATTTTTGAGAACGCCAAGATATGGTGGTGACCCCAACAGTAAAAACATATCCAGTTTGTGATCGAGCTTTGTGTGGATCTGATAATATCCTGCATCTGCAAAACCCACCATTTGACCCTTTGAGTCTTTAGGATAAAATAATCCTAAATCAATAGTCCCTTGAAGATAACGAAAGACATGTTTTATCCCATTCCAATGTCTTTGTGTAGGAGATGAGCTGAACCTTGCTAAAAGGTTAACTGCAAATGATATATCAGGCCGAGTGCAATTTGCAAGGTACATTAGTGCTCCAATTGCACTTAGATACGGTACTTCAGGACCAAGTATCTCCTCATTTCTTTCATGTGGTCGGAAGGGATCCTTTTCAATATTAAGTGATCTAACGACCATTGGTGTACTAAGAGGATTTGCTTTATCCATATGAAAACGTTTTAAAACTCTTTTAGTGTATGTGGATTGGTGTACAAATATTCCCTTATGAGAATGTTCAATTTGTAAACCAAGACAAAACTTTGTTTGTCCGAGATCTTTCATCTCAAACTCTCCTTTTAAATAGTTTGTTGCTTTCTGTATTTCCTCTTGAGTTCCAATGATATTTAGATCATCAACATAGACCGCGATAATTACAAATCCGGATATTGTTCTATTGATGAAAACACAAGGGCATAGAGGATTATTCACATATCCTTCTTTAGTTAAGTGCTCACTAAGACGATTATACCACATACGCCCATATTGCTTTAAACCATATAATGATCTTTGTAATTTTATTGTACATAATTCTTTTGGTTTAGAAGTTAACGTTTTAGGCATATTAAATCCATCAGGAATTTTCATATAGATATCACTATCTAATGATCCATATAAATATACCGTTACAACATCCATGAGACGCATCTCTAGATTTTTATCAGCTGCTAGACTCATTAAAAATCTAAATGTGATAGCATCCATAACGGGAGAATATGTTTCCTCGTAATCAATCCCAGGTCTTTGAGAAAAACCTTGGGCCACAAGACGAGCTTTGTACCTTGTTATCTCATTTTCTTCATTACGTTTTCGGACAAAAACCCATTTATAACCAACAGGTTTTACACCCTTAGGTGTGGCCACAATTGATCCGAATACATTTCTTTTATTAAGAGAATCAAGTTCGACTTGTATTGCGTCTTTCCATTTTATCCAGTCATGTCTCTTTTGACATTCATATACTGACCTTGGTTCTGGATCTTCGATTTCTTCATTTATTTCCTTTGAAACAAGATAGGAAAAAACATCATCCATTTTCTTTCGATTCCATATCTTTCCACTATGAATATAGTTGATAGAAATCTCATGATTTTCTTCAGATTCTTGCTGCTCTATATTGGTGGAAGAATCATGATTCGTTTTTTCCATAATATTTTCTGTCATTTTGGGAGCGTCATGTTTTTCAACTTTCTTTCTTTTTCTAGGATTTTTATCCTTCGCACCAATTGGTCTACCACGCTTTAAGCGTATTCTAGACTCATGTGTTTCATCAATTTTCCCATGTTCTTGTGCGATTTCAATTCTAGCAGGAGCATTTGCTGCTGGTATATGTGATTTAGTTACCGTCTTGATATCTACAAATGCATCAGGCAGTTGATTGGCTATACTCTGTAAATGCATAATTCGTCGAACTTCTAGTTCTGACTGCTTTGTGGGAGGATCAAGGTGTAAATGCGATGGTACACACCATTTGATATCCTTTTCCATCTTTTTATTTTCTCCCCCTAGAACTGGAAATTCTTTTTCATCAAAATGACAATCTGCAAAACGTGCAGTAAATACGTCACCAGTTTGAGGTTCTAGGTATCGTATAATTGACGGAGAGTCACAACCAACATATATTCCCAACCTTCTCTGTGGTCCCATTTTAGTACGTTGTGGGGGGGGTGCAATTGGTATATATACCGCACAACCAAATATTTTTAGATGAGAAATATTTGGTTCTCGACCAAATGCTAATTGTAGTGGAGAATAATTATGATATGCACTTGGCCTTATGCGTATAAGTGATTCAGCATGAAAAATAGCATGTCCCCATATTGAGGTTGGTAGTTTTGATCTCATGATCAATGGTCTTGCAATTAATTGCAGACGTTTAATTAAAGATTCTGCCAATCCATTTTGTGTATGCACATGGGCAACAGGGTGTTCAACATTGATCCCTGTTACGATAGAATAATCATTGAATGCTTGGGACGTGAATTCACCAGCGTTATCTAATGTAACTCCTTTAATTGGATAATCAGGAAACTGAGCTCTTAGTTTGATTATCTGAGTCAGAAATCTCGCAAATGCCATATTTCGAGATGATAACAAACAAACATGTGACCATCTACTAGACGCGTCTATCATTACCATGAAATAATAGAATAGTCCACATGGTGGGTGTATAGGTCCACAAATGTCACCTTGAATTCGTTCAAGAAAATTTGGTAATTCTTTATCGATTTTGGTTGGCGATGGCCTTATAATCAGTTTTCCTAGAGAACATGCAACACATGTCATTTTATTCCCCTGATAAATCTCTTGGAGTTTCAGTGAATGTCCATGTGAGCTCTCTATAATTTTTCGCATCATTGTGGTGCCTGGGTGACCAAGGCGATCATGCCACAATGTGAAATCAATATGATTTCTTTTGATCACAAGGTGTGATTCTATTGAATTTATGTATGTATGGTGCAAACCTGACGGGAGTCTTGGTAATTTTTCTAATACATGTATTTTCCCCAATTTTTCAGAAGTAATGTACATAAACTTCTTTCTATTCTCAGTTGCAGACTGAGTGTCATATCCCTGAAGGTATATGTCTTTAAAACTCAAAAAATTCCTCTTTGAATTTGGAGAAAATAATGCATTATTTATTGAAAATTTTGTCCCGTTAGGTAATGCAAAGTTTGCTTTACCAGTCCCTTCAATTAAGTCGGTGGGACCTGATATTGTATTAACAATAACTTTTGTTGATTTCAGATCGGAGAAATATTTTTTATGTTTCAGAATAGTGTGCGTTGTTCCACTATCTGGTATGCAAATGTCTCCATGATTTGTCTTAGATAATGTTCCATTTGTAATGTGATCCATTGTTTCTGTGTGAAATAAATATAATCGGTTAATAGAAATTGAAAACAAATTTATTCATAAAGCACACAATAATTATACAAGATAGTTAATAGAAGCACACAAATATCGGAAATTTCAAACAAACATCGACTTATTTATGGCATAATTGTCGGAAATTCGAGTTTCATAAGACAAGCATTTTATTTTTCTGCAAGGACATCCTCATCAGGATCGTTTGCGAAGTCAGCAGCCTCAAGGTGGGTTGTACCCTCAGAATGTTCTGCAAGGTTCGCTTCCTTTCCTTTGCCCTTAGCAGATTCTTTGTACAGAGCACAAAGATGTGCAGGGGTTTGGCATACCTGAGACCAATGTCCCTTAGTGCCACATCTAAAACAAGCACTCTCACGTTTTTGGGTGGTGTTTGCTTGGATATCTTTTCCTTTCGGACTTTTTTCATAGCGAATCCATTGGTATGACTTCCTGCTTTGAGGGTTATAGATTCTCCTGCGTCCGCGATAGTTTCGGCGGCCGCGTCCTCGAAAAGCTCTATTTTCTCTCACCGGATTTTTAACATCCAATGCATTAACCTCAGGAAATGCTTTTGATCCAGTGGGTCGAGACATGTGATTCTTGATGAGGAGCTCATTATTCTTTTCAGCTATTAAGAGCGCCACAATCAAATATAAGAATTTGGTGTATCCACGCAACCTATATTGTTGCTGCAGAGTGATGTGATTCTTGTGAAACGTGGTGTATGTTTTCTCAAGCATCTGAGATTCAGTGATGGTTTCACCACAATATCTTAGTTTGGCGACAATTCCCAACATGGCTGAATTGTAATTCATCACCTTTTAAAAGTCTTGGAATCTTAGACTTTGCCATTCATCCCGAGCAAGTGGGAGAGTTATGTCCCTTTGATGATCAAATCGATCCTTCAGGGACTTCCACAACTCTTTGGGATCTCTCAAGTGTGCATAGTCATATGTGACATTTTCATCAAGGTGTCTTCTAAGGAAGATCACCGATTTTGCCTTTTCTTGGTCCGTCGATTTATTATTCTCTTTTATGGTTTCAGTTAACCCATAAGACTGTATTCGACATTGGTAGTCCAAGATATGAAGTTAGCTCCAGTGATATCTAAGGCCGGGAATTAGAGCTTCTCGTTGTTTGCTATTTTGTTTTTCTTTCTTTCTATAAAATAAAATCATAAGAACATAATAAGAGATTTAATTTATTTTAATTTCATAGGAGGTGCTTGCATAAGTAGCGCAATTACAAGAAACACAATTACATAAAAAAGTAAAATAAGAACCATCAAAAATTCTTCGGGAGAAAACTCTCCAAAGAGTAAACCGTAAATAGCAACAAATATAAAACCTATTACAAAAACTAAGAATGGATGAATCATTTTTTCCTAGTAAAGCTAATTAATTGTTTTTTTAGGAAGATTTTGAAAGGGATGAAAAATTTGAGTGAAATAGATGAGTAAAAATGAGTGTATATATAGATTAATTTCACTGTTCATTAGCCGTTTAAGTAGCCGTTTGAAAAGTTAGAAAAGTTAAAATTTATTTAATTTTCACTTATGACCGTTGAGACTTAAAATAATAAATCAAATTATTTTCTAAGAAAAATTTGATATAATTGATCTACAATAATATGTATTAGTTAAAAGTATAGAATTATATATATGTATATATATTTAGGTGGCAGAGCCTCCTTTTATAATAATAAGATGATAATTATATAGTGATTAAATCATCCATGGTAAATTAAAGTAATAACAAAAAACAGTAAGTAAATTATGGTGATTTAAGTCATCCATGTTAAATCAATAAATTAGAACAGTAAATAAAATATGGTGACTTTTAATCATCCATGTTAAAGTAATAAATTAGAACAATAAATAAAATATGGTGACTTTTAATCATCCATGTTAAAGCAATAAATTAAAGAATAAATTAAAGCAATAAATATGTTATGGTGATTAAAGTCATCCATAAAAACTATAATTAAATTATGGTGACTAAAGTCATCCATAATAGAAAAATAAATCAAAGCAGTAAATAAATCATTATGCATTAAAATGTCATGGGGCGGCAGAGCCGCGCTCCTGTAATAAAAAAATATCATCTTGATAAATTGGTCGTGAACTTGGCAGAGTGATCGTGCTGATAACGTGTTTTATTTATGTAATAAATATATAATGAATGTTGTAATATATATCTATATATATGTAATGAGAAGAGTAGGAGAAGGAGGGGAATTTACATGCGTTCTCTTGCATTCATAATAATGTGTATTTCATATGAACGAATACATTAGTATTTATAGATAAAAATTGAGGCAAATATTACTGTGAGTTATAATGACAATTGGGCTCCATTTTCACTTCCATACGTAAAGTCTTGACTTTTGTAACACATATTTGATTATAATCTAATACAAATGTATTATTTCGATGATGAAGCAAGTGTCAGATACCAATCACCGATTCCATGTGGCTTCTACTTACTTTTTTCTGCCAATTTGGAACTTTAACGGTTGTCTATCTCTCCTGGACTGAACCACCACCAGCGTGGGATATGATTCTATTTCTAGTGATGGTTTATTGTTATAAGACTATTAATAATGGTTTTAAGATTCAACACCCTTCAAATTATATATTTTTTCGGTAATTCTTATTTCTTTTCTATCTAATTATTCAACATCCATTAAAATTTTACATTAAACAATGGTTTGTTTAATAAAATTCAACACTCTACCCTACTTTTTATTTTATTTTATTATTTCTAATTTTTTTTTATGTTTTAGTTTTTTTGATTACGTATTAATAACGATTATCATTTAAAATTTAATTAACGTAATTAAGAGTTAAATAATTTTTTATTTTTAGTTTTATTTAAATTTTATGTTCTTAATTAAAAAATGTAAATAGTAAAAACGAAAATAGAGAGAGTCATTATTAAAACAAATAAAATTACGAAAAATTTAAAATCCAATACAATAAGAAGAACACAATACAATACAATAAGAAGCACACAATACAACAAATAAAACACACATAACTAGTACAATAGACTCAACTCAAAAACTTTAAAATCATTTTAATCACAAGACATTCTGAACTTTGCCCATATGTGTCTGACTAGATCTGCTTGCAATTCGCGATGCACACTTGAATCATGCAATTCAGATCTAGCACATACATGATTTGCAAATGCAGGTAGCACCTCAGTCGAGAATGGCT
Source organism: Camelina hispida (assembly GCA_023657505.1). Taxonomy (NCBI): domain Eukaryota; kingdom Viridiplantae; phylum Streptophyta; class Magnoliopsida; order Brassicales; family Brassicaceae; genus Camelina; species Camelina hispida. The sequence continues at coordinate 26,772,011 of CP094637.1, forward strand.
GCGGTGTATTAGACCCACTAGCCTCAAATTGATCATAATCGTTCTATCGTTGAAAATATGTATCACGTTCATCCTCAACAATTATATTACGCAATATGATACATGACCTCATAATGATAGCCAGGTCATCTATGTCCCACACAGGAGCGGACCTACGTTATGGTTTATGGTGGCAGTTGCCACCAGTAAAATTAAAATATAAAAAAATTTACACTATGCACAAAAGGCTAAGTAGCAAAATGGTTTCAGAATAAGGTGAAATATGCTCAAGGTTGAGGGTAAAATACCACCTAGCGGTAAGCTGCCACCACTAATAATTTTTGCTGGATCCGTTCCTGGTCCCACATGCGAGCTGGATATGACATCCCCGAACCTTGAAATGGATATGATATCCCCGAACCATAGTATGGATGATAGTTTAGAACAGCCGATGACATGAAAAAACTTGGTTGAAAACCATAATTTGGCATATTTGGGGGTTAGTTGGAATATTGATTTTGATATGGATAATTGTTGGGATTTTGGTAGTTAAAAGGGTAATTAGAAGAACTTTGGGTGTTATAATGGTTATTGTTTGGATCCATTTTTTCAGAGAAGACTGAAAAACATAAAACCAAGAATTTATGAGAGGTAAATAGAAAATTATTGTGAAGAAGATGGTTTTTTTTTCTGTGTCCAAACCTAATGAAACAAGTCTCTATTTATAGAATATGAAAAATGATGAATTTTGGTATAATTTTTTATTTTTTATTTTAAATAATATCATAACAATAATTATCTTCAATAGTGTAGATGTAAAATAAAACCCAATAAATACACTCCATTATTTTCGGATATATCTATTCATATGTTGTTGTGCAGATTTTTTTGGTCCAATAAACCATGACACATGTAAAGATTGCACCCTCTTTTCTTTTTAACCTGTTGAAATGATTCAACACTTGTGAATCCAAGTCATTTTTTCATTTCTCAACATCCCTATTGTATCAATTAAGCAGTTGAATTTTATTTTCAACAACTCCATTATAAACAGTCTAAAGACGAAGAAGTGCTGCATGTCTATATTATAAACAGTCTAAAGACGAAGAAGTGCTGCATGTCTATATTATTGAGAATCAATTGTAACATATAATGATATTATAATTGTATTTATTAATGCCACTTAGCTTATATATATACTATTATTTTATAGAAGACAAATACAACAAAAATGGATTTTATCAAGGTCGGAAGTGAGATGCTAGTTTTTTTCCCCATTATGGATATTATGGACTATGTCTTGGACGTTAATTGCATCTTCCGGTTGGTTGTCGGTTGGGTCCGCTCCTCTTCCGTCACTTGGGGTTGAGGATAGCCGTGCTCCAAGAGACAAAAACAGTAGAGGATAGCCGTGTTCCAAGAGAGAAAAACATTTTCTGCAGTCAAACAATTCAGACGAGTAGACTCTACAACGTTGTTATCGCTAAGGGTTATCTAGGCAGTCATTGTAGAAGCAATTTCTTCTTTTACTGTGGTGAATTTTGCAGATAGACCGATACCAGTGGCGCTTAACATGATATGTACTATAAATTTAATAAAAGAAGATAAATTTAAATAAAAGTAAAAAAAATACGTTTTGCTTTATTTTATTATAACTGTTTAGAAAATAATTACAATTCAACACCAATACTCTTAATAGAGCAATGACAAATAAATGATTGACATTTACTAATAACCCGTTTTTTTTTTTCAAACAATGTAAACATTTTTGGCAGAAACCGATTAAGTTTTTAGCAGCCGAAACACAAATATGTTCATCTGATGGAAGTTCATCTATTTTTAAATTAATTTGAGGGCTTGCTGCTGAATACAAAAAATCAGTTTTTTCTTCCAAATACGTTTTTGCCTTGATATTTGAAACAATTTATTTTCCCAATGGTGGTGTGATGATGTATGATATGAAAGATGATATGAATGAATGGGAAGACAACAGAGGGTTTCAATTTCCCTTATGCAGTTGCAGTATAAGAGGTATCAATCCAAATTTGAGTGGTTGTAAGCAATTAGAACATGCACATGCATCTAAGTTGAGCCAAAAGTAAAGATTGTTTGGTACTTAAATCCTAATGATGAAATGTAAAATGTAGAAAGTAAAAGCTACTAAGATAGATGCTAAATGTAAAGATAGCAGGATGATCTAAACAACACTGCAATGAAACAGAAACTATAGATATGCAAGACAAGTTATGAACATGATTGAACTGAAAACTAAATGAATGCAACTTGAATATGACTAGAATGAAATAGGAAATGAAATAGGACAAATGCAAACACAAATAAGAAAATCTGGGGATGAACTCGAGCAAACACTCGATCGAGTGTAGATCGAGTACTAGGTCGAGCTGGCTAAATCCGGAAAACAAAGCAGAACCAATAACACAGAGTAATACAAGAACGAATCAAACAGCAAACAAACAGCATGATTTAAACTGGAAAATCAATAGAAAAGCAAGGTCTTAGGGATGGATTCATGGGCTAGACTCTGGACTGTGGTTATCTAACTTGATCAACAAACATCAAGCAATAGGAGCTGATCTCTAGACAATGAACTCAAATAACATGTTGATCCACTCTCATGGCAAAAACAATCAGGCTTATACAGATCTAGGCTAGTTCTCACATAGCAAAGAACATATAAAAGCAAGCATTAAACAACAGATCATTCAAGTCAAAAATCAAACAAGACATCTAATCTCTTAGCATGCTTAATGATAAACTCTAGATCTAGCCTTATCTAGCAACCTAGACATTGGTGTGATGCTAAGAAGCTTAAGATCTAACCCTACCCTCTCGGTTATAGGATCAACATAGAGAATATCTAGCCTAGAAGAGATCTAAAACAATCAAGCTTGACCAGATCAAACAACCACAACCATAACCTAGCCTAAACCATCCCTAAGATCTAAGCAAACTACTCACAATCACACATGATGAACAACAAAGTAATAAACCCAGAAATGATGAAACTTGCATGATTAGATAGATGAAACAGAGATCTACAATATTGAAGGAGGAATCAAACACGCATTCTTATTATCTTGAAAGTTATGGAACCAAGAAAATCTAAGAATTTCTTTGTGTTCTTCCTCAAAAGTAGAAGAGAATCTTAAAATATTAAAAAAGCAAAAAGTAGAAATCCCCAAAAGGGTAAATACTAGGTATAAGGAATATCTAAAAAGCTGGACTCTTTGGTGGCTGAGGGTACAAGGATTTATATAGAAAATGAGTGGAAGCCCTAAAAATGCTAAATGACAAAATAGCCAGCCGGCTCGGTCAACTCGACCAGGTGCTCGGTCGAGTGACCGGTCGAGTTGGCTCTCCTTCTCCTCCTTCCACTCGGTCGAGTCCTCCTTAGCACACGGTCGAGTAGGCGGTCGAGTGGAACTGCGGGCCTTGATTCTCCATGCTCCTCAGGCTCCAAAATCACCTGTTTATGCAAGAAAATATGCAAATGCAATGCAACTACACACTAATGCATAAACAGTCCTAAAGCTATGCAAAAAGGGCTAAACTAGATGGTAAATGATGCAAAAGAAGTAGAAATACTAAGGGAAAACAGGGTAAAATATATGAACATCAACACCCCCAAACTTAGTCTTTGTTGCCCTCAAGCAAATAAACAAAACATAAGAAGGTAGGTGAGGTTTGAAAGTGGGATCTCAGCTCCTAAACCTTGCTAATAGACCAGCTAGAATCAATGTCCAAGTTACTAGTACTATGATGCAAGGTGAATGAGCTGTACTTAAAAAATTTTAGACAAGCATATCACAACCTTCACGGATTTGAACCTTGGTGATCCACATGCATTCAAATCAACAATTTCCTTTAACATTTATTAATCAAGAACATGAATCAATCCTATGCAATGCTTAAACTCATTTGGCTTGGTAATAAAGGTTTAGAGACAATGATGGTCTCTTTTTAGAGTGAGGCTTATCAATATAAGGGTTCTCTCATAAAAATGGATTGAGCTTTAGAAGAATGCTAAAGGTAAGAACACTTAGACACATACAAGAACAAAATCTTGTCTACCCAAAGGCACCCAAAGGATTTTATCCTATCAATCTAAACCCAAACTGTCCTAGTTCTACCCTTTATCTTCTTCACTTCTCTTATACCCTAGTTCTACCCTAGGAGAGGTTTCTTATTTGATATTTCTTAGTGGAATGGGGGTTTCTTTTCTTATTTGTTATGTTCTCTTTTCTTCTAATTCTTAAGACATAAAAGTTTGCTATACTCATCTTTTCTTACTTTCTTTTCTTTGAATAGAACCATCTTTACAATCTCACACTTCCCATTCTTTCACTAGACTTTGATTTTTGCTTAAACATGTTCCCCTCCTAAAGATTCTAACCTTTTCTTTCTCTTTTTCCTCTTTTCTTTTCTTTTCTTTTAAAAAAAACAGTCAAGTCCCAAACCCAACAAGTAAACCACCTAGTCCTATCTAGTTTGAAAATTGCAAACTAGAACTACACAAGGCTTTACTCTTGTCAGTTCAAATATAACACTTTCTACCAAGCTCAATCCCAAAAAGGCCTTACACACTCAAGAACAAATATGGCTTGAAAGAAGGGTTGAGTAAGGGTAGGAAAAACTGATTTAAAAGTGAATTCAGCTACTTGGATCAACAAGAGTGGTAAAAAGGAGAAAGATGATCCAAATATGTATATGGTATCCATGAGTTTAAAGCAATGCACAAACTGATATTTAACAATCAATATTAGGTTCTTATAAATAGAAAATGGTATCAAATCACAACATGCTTCAATTTAGACCATAATGCTGATTATGAATTCAAGGCTTGGTTCAATCTTATGCTTCAATCTACTCAACTAGCATCAAAGTACTATTAACTTGGGCATTGATCCTAGTTGGTGAATCTAAACAAGCTAAAAAGGTAAAACTCATCATAGATCCCTAATGCAAATATTAAACAGTCCTACATGAAACATGCTAAACAAGATACTAATATGCAATGCTAAGTACATGAACACTCTTTTTTTATAAAGATTTTTGCAAAAGTTTTCAAATTTTTAGGGTTTTTCTATGCCTTAGATACAATGCAAATACTAACATGATAATGCTAAAAATTTGAAATAAGAAAACAAAACACAATGTCAAATGCTATCTCAAACCCCCAAACTTAAATTACACAGTCCCTTGTGTAATAAAAATTTGAAAGAGAATTCAAGACCAAAAATAAAACATAATATGATATGCAATGGTACTTACAAGGAGAGGTGATAGTGGTACCTTAGGGATTGTGGAAGAAACTGTCCACATCCTCATTCATGTTGTCAAATGTGTAGTGGGGGTTTGTTGGTGCAGTTGGAGGTGGGGACTGAGGCAACTCGACTATGGCCATCGACTGGTACTCGGTCGAGTGCCTGGTCTAGTGGGGGGGGGGGGTCGAGCTGGACTGCGAGTTGGAAAATTCTGACCTTGCTGCTGGTAGAACTGGTGCAAGAGTGCTGGATACATGAAGTATTGGGGTGGGAAGGGAGGGTAACCTGGTTATCCTGGATATCTCGCTGGAGCTGGGAAGCCATAAGGAGTTCTGGGTTGGAACTCGGCCGAGTACATTGGAGGTACTCGGTCGAGTTCATGGTCGAGTGAACCGGTCGAGTGCCTTGAAGATTGGTGTTCTTGGCGACTTGAACCTCTCCTCCTCTGAATTGGCTCGTTCATTGAAGCTCTAGCTGGTTCCACAGGGTTCTCAGCTCTTGAAAGTGCTCTAGTTGAGCTACTCCTCCTTAAGGGGCTAGAATGGCTTGGTGATGAGTTTGCCCTTGATGGACTTAGTCATTCTTCCCATCTTCTTCTTGAGATTGTCAAGCTTATTCCCATGCCACTTGCTCCATTTTTGTAGAAGTGTCAGCCTCTTTCTAGTCTCTCTCACTCCTCTACTATCTCTAGGGATTGGCTCATAATCTTCAAAGTAGAACTGCTCTTCCCCATTAGCCATCTCTACATCTCTTGCTTCATCAATTCTAACTTGAGCTGTCCCATCAAACAAGAACTCATCAGCTGGCCAAAAGTCAATGTTTGCTCCTTCTTGTATGGTGGTGAGCTCTTGATTGGGTAGGACAAGCTATCTTTTCCCAATTGTTGGAAGCTCAAAATTGAAAAGGTGATTTCCTTGATGCATTTCCTTGGCTAGTATAAGGGTAGAGGTGAGATAACTTGAATCAATCAACCTTGGCAAGACCTTCTCTCCTCTAAGTGGGACCTTAGAAGCTTGTAGTATTGGAGTGATGATACCTCAAATGGTTAGGGCTCCCCTTGAACCTTTGTTTTGCAGCTTTCCCACCCAACTTCTCAAATAGATCATGTGGTCAATGAGCACCATTGCAAGATCAGTCTCCACACTTCTCCCAAGGATGATGGTTCCATCTCTTGCCTTAAGGATGATTCCATTGAGAGCCATATCAATCATCTTGAGCTCACCCTCATTGAGATTTCCAGTTTCCTTTCTAGCAAAGAAGGTGTTTGCTAAGGCCTTGTGGAAGTACCTTAGGACTGGGCTTCTTATCTTGGAACTCTTGGTTTTGGAGGATGGGTAGGTGATGTTGTCTCCAATGGTTTCCCAAACAGCAAAGAGCTCTTCTCTTGGTATCCTTAAGCTCCTCTCACTACCAACTTTAAAGCCAAAGATATTGGCTATCTTCTTCAATGAAAGCTCATACTTTTTCCCTTTCATAGTGAAGGCAATATGACCAGCTCCCAACTCATCATCCTTCCTTATGTAGCAGTGCAACTTGATTGTGGCTAGAAACTCACAGCTTTCTTCTTTATATCCCTCCATGCAAAGCCCCATGAACTTGGTTAGGTTGCACTTCTCAAAAAGATATTCCACATCTTCCTCAATGCCTAGCTTCTCCATGGTTTCCTTGTGTGAGTATCTGGTCCCCAAGAACTGCATCCTTAAGAAGGCTTCATAAAGCTGCCTTTTAGTCAAGCCACAAGATTCTTCTTCTCCATCATCTTCTCCCTCTTCTTCTTCATCTTTTTCTTCACTCTCACTTTCAACCTTCTCTTGTGGAGCTTCAACTGCTGGCCTCTTTCCTTTAGCTTTGTTTCTCCTCATGATCTCCCTAAGAGTTGGCTCCCTTTGCTCTTCACCCTCAGTTCGCTCAGGGTCTTCCTCAGCTGACTGATGCTTCTCTCTCGCAACCTCACTCGACCTCCTACTTGAGCCAGCACTCGGTCGTGTGCCTGCTCGAGTGGTGGGTCGAGTGCTTCTGGCAGCTTCTTTCCTTGATGCAAGGTGAGCATCACGACGGCCTGGAGAGCGATCAGCGACTTGTTGAGACCTTCTTGTGATTCTTGAAAACATTCTTAAAGAGAACTTGAAAGGAAGAGACTCAAAAATTAAAGTTAATAGGTTAGTAACCCAAAAACCAAAAGAACAAAGCTTTGAGCAAAAAGATGAACTTGAGAAACTTGAGAAAATGAGAGAGTGTGAGAAGCTTAGGATCGAGTCTAGTCCTATATAAAGAAGCTAAGGGGACAAGAAGACAAGGGTGGAGCGTCCATACCATTCAAATTTGAATGAGGAATCTTTGACCTCCTTTTTGCTGCCACTCGACCCCACACTCGACCGCACGTGGTCGAGTTCCTTGACCAAAGTTTGAATCTTCAAGTGGGCCTTAGTTCTTTGACAACTCGGTCGAGTACCTCTCGTGGGCCGGTCGAGTGGGCTTGCGAGTCTACTTCCCCAAGTCCAAATCTCTCCATACCCATCTACATTTTCATTAAAAAGCCTGCCCAACACAAACATAAAAGAAAAGAAATCAAAACTACAAGGAAAATGAAGCATATGTACAATGATACCTTAGGGACTTCCTCCCTAGAGAGCTTGTTTAAAGTCACTAAGCTTGACTTTTTGATGCCTTTTCACGCTTGGTTTAGATACCAAGGAAGTGATGAAATCCTCCCTGACACCTCTTGATCACTATGAGTCTGATCCTTGATCACCTCACCCTTAACACACAAACCTTGTTTCTTTTTAACCTTGAGCCTTGGTCTTGCTTTCTTCAAAGACCTCTAGTTTAGCTTGACTTGGAGATCCTTTACCAAATTAGTCAGTTCTTGAACAGAGTTCTTGAGCTTCTCCACTGATTCTTCTTGAAAGGATAGCTTACCCCTTGCAGGTGTTTCCTCACTTGAGACCTGATGATCCCCTTTTCTTTTGATAGTGTAGGGTGGATCATATTTGGAAGGCAGATTAGTTGGGTTGTTGATGTCAAACTTCATGGTGAAGTCTTCAGTCAGGTGGAGCTTGATAGTCCCCATCTTAACATCAATTACAGCCCCTTCTGTGGCTAAGAATGGCCTTCCCAAGATAAGAGGGTCTTCAGGCTCTTGTTCCATGCTCATGATTGCAAAATCAGTTGGGATCCTTGCTTCTCCTATTTTGACAGGGAGGTTTTCAATCACTCCAACCACATCCCTCTTGGACCCATCTGCTAGACTGACATAGAAGTTGTTGTCCTTGAAATCTTCATACCCCAACTTCTCAGACACTGAATATGGCATCAAGCTCACTGAAGCTCCTAAGTCACAAAGGCACTTGTTGAAGTGCATGTAGCTGATGGAACAGGGTAAGTTGAATGAGCCTGGATCTTCAAGCTTTGTTGGGACAATCATGAGCCCTCTTCTTTGACATCTCAAGTAAAAAATCATGATAGAGAGGGTATGGAGCATACTGTTCCAAAGTAGGTCCTCTCTCTTCTTCTTGGTAAGCAATGATGACCTATTGTATGGCCATCACTTCCTTCTTCTCAATCACAACCTCTTCCTTCAAAGCTTTCTCCTTCTCTTGTTGCAAAACCATCTTTTCTTTCTTCTCCATGATCTCCCTCAGTTCCCTTATCTTTTGTGCCTTGAAACGTCCTGGAAATGGTAGAGGTGGTTTGTAAGCAGGAGGAATGTACTTAGTAGGCTTAACAGCTTCAATTCCTTCAGCTCGATCGACCACTTAATCAGGCACTCAGTCGAGTGCTTGTTCGAGCACGTGGTCGAGTTGACTACCAGATCCAGTCTGCTTTGCATAATCAGTACTCTGAGCTTCAACAAATGACCAATCCTTCCCAGCTTGAACTTCACTGTCCTCAGTGACATCCTTCTCATGGATAAGAACAGCTTTTGCAGCAAACTCCCTTGGGTTTTGAACAGCTTTTACAGGGAGTTGGTTTGGCGTAGGAGCTGAAGTAGAGGCAATATTGCTCTCTATATACTTCACTCTTGAGTTAAGAGTCTCAAACCTCAGGTTTAGATCATTGTACTGAGAGGTTATCTTCTGGTTAAGTTCAGAGAATTTCTTGGCATCCTCCATTTGCGCATTAGCTTGCCCAATCAATAAATGCTGCATCATTGCTCTTAAGTCTTGTTCCTGGCCTTGAGAGGTTGGAAACCCAGGAGGGGGACCCAATGGAAGCTGGAACATTTGTTGCTGTTGCTTGGGGACAAAGTTCTGTTGCTGTTGAGGCTGTTGAGGAGGATATACTTGGTCTTGAGGATTGGCTACATTAGTGCTCCTATAAGAGAGGTTTTTTTGCTTGAATCCTCCTCCTTGGTTGTAGCCTTTGTATCCTTCTTGGTTCTGCATATAGCAGAGCTCAGCAAACTCACTCTCCCCATCTTGAACAGGAACCACTTCTTCACCAATAAAGTTAATGGTCTTTTGTTGGCTAAGGAGGATTCTGTCCAACTTCTCATTGACCATCTTCAAGTCCTTCTTGTACTTGTCCTCTTGATCATTGGAGACAATCCTCACTGTTCTGTCATAGTCTTCATTATAGTTGCCATCTGAGTGAGCAAGGTTCTCTACCAACTCCCATCCTTCTTCCACATTCTTATTCAGAAAGTTGCCATTAGAGGCAGTGTCAAGAAGCATCCTAATCTTTAGGAGGACTCCTCTATACAAGGTACTTAGAAGGGACTCATTACTGAAGCCATGGTGAGGGCACTGAGTCTGGAAGCTTTTGAATCTCTGCCATGCTTCACAGAAGCGGTCTCATTATTCCTTTGAGCAAAACCAGAAATCTCATTCCTCAATCTAGCAGTTCTAGCATTAGAGAAGAATTTAGCCAAGAAAGCCTTCTTGCAAGCATCCCAAGTTGTGATTGCTCCAGTTGGAAGTGTCTTCTCCCACAGATGAGCCTTGTCTCCAAGTGAGAAAGGAAACAGCCTGAGCTTGAAGCCATCCTCACTTACACCATTGATCTTTGTGAGATCACATATCCTATCAAACTCATCAAGGTGGTCTAGGGGGTCTTCCATTGGCAAACCATGTAACTTGTTGGCTTGAATCATTGAGATCAATCCACTCTGAATCTTAAAGTTGTTGTTAGCAACAAAAGGAGTCACAATACCAGCTCTTTGGTTGTGTGTGTTTGGTGCATCTCCAGCACCAATGTGCCTTGGCCTTTGAACTTGTTGATCTTGTTGCTCCATTAGCAACTGTTGTTCTCTTTCCTGATAGATCCTTGTTTTCTGCTGTCTCAGATCTCTTGGTGGTCTATTGATGTGGTCAAGGAGCCTTTGAAGATTTTGATGACCCTTTGATCTTGTTTGCATCAACAGACTCGAGTACAGACTCGGACAGGCACTCGATCGAGCAAAGGCTTGAGTGGGTGCTCAAGTCGACTTAGAAGAGACGTCTATTTGTATCCGGCAACTGGCTCGATTGGGTACTCGAACAATCACTCGGTCGAGTGGGGTTCGAGTTGATGGTCGAGTGGGTACCTGAAACTCAAAAAAACCAAGCAGCAGAAGAATCTTGATCAGTAGTGATCACACTAGATACAAAACTCAATCTTAGACTTATATGGATTCTAATTGTCACAAATAAACACTCAAAAGTGGCAACGGCGCCAAATTGAAACAGTTTATTTTCCCAATGGTAGTGAGATGATGTATGATATGAAAGATGATATGAATGAATGGGAAGACAACAGAGGGTTTCAATTCCCCTTATGCAGTTGCAATATAAGAGGTATCAATCCAAATCTGAGTGGTTGTAAGCAATTAGAACATGCACATGCATCTAAGTTGAGCCAAATGTAAAGATGGTTTGGTACTAAAATCCTAATGATGAAATGTAAAATGCAGAAAGTAAAAGCTACTAAGATAGATGCTAAATGTAAAGATAGCAGGATGATCTAAACAACAATGCAATGAAAGAGAAACTATAGATATGCAAGACAAGTTATGAACATGATTGAACTGAAAACTAAATGAATGCAACTGGAATATGACTAGAATGAAATAGGAAATGAAACAGAACAAATGCAAACAGAAATAAGAAAATATGGGGATGAACTCGAGCAAGCACTCGATCGAGTGTAGATCGAGTACTAGGTCGAGCTGGCTAAATCCGGAAAACAGAGCAGAACCAATAAAACAGAGCAATACAAGAACAAATCAAACAGCAAACAAACAACTGGATTTAAACTAGATCAATAGAAAAGCAAGGTCTTAGGGATGAATTCATGGGCTAGACTCTGGATTGTGCTTATCTAACTTGATCAACAAACCTCAAGAAATATGAGACGATCTCTAGACAATGATCTCAAATAACATGTTGATCCACTCTCATGGCAAAAACAATCAGGCTTATACAGATCTAGGCTAGTTCTCACATAGCAAAGAACTTGTAAAAGCAATAATTAAGCAACAAATCATTCAAGTCAAAAATCAAACAAGACATCTAATCTCTTAGCATGCCTAATGATAAACTCTAGATCTAGCCTTATCTAGCAACCTAGACATTGGTGTGATGCTAAAAAGCTTAAGATCTAACCCTACCCTCTTGGTTATAGGATCAGCATAGAGAATATCTAGCATAGAAGAGATCTAAAACAATCAAGCTTGACCAGATCCAACAACCAAGCTTGACCAGATCAAACAACCACAACAATAATCTAGCCTAAACCATCCCTAAGATCTAAGCAAACTACTCACAATCACACATGATAACAACAAAGTAATAAACCCAGAAAATGATGAAACTTGCATGATTAGTTAGATGAAACAGAGATCTACAATATTGAAGGAAGAATCAAATACGATTTCTTATTATCTTGAAAGTTATGGAACAAACAAAATCTAAGAATTTCTTTGTGTTCTTCCTCAAAAGTAGAAGAGAATCTAAAAATATTAAAAAAGCAAAAAGTAGAAATCCCCAAAAGGGTAAATACTAGGTATAAGGAATATCTAAAAAGTTGGACTCTTTTGTGGCTGAGGGTACAAGGCTTTATATAGAAAAGGAGTGGAAGCCCTAAAAATGCTAAATGACAAAATAGCTAGCTGGCTCAGTCAACTCGACCAGGTGCTCGGTCGAGTGACCAGTCGATTTGGCTCTCCTTCTGCTCCTTCCACTCGGTCGAGTCCTCCTTAGCACACAGTCGAGTGTGTGGTCGAGTAGGCGATCGAGTGGAACTCTGGGCCTTGATTCTCCAGCTCTAACTCCCTTGCTTCCTTCTCTTCTTAGCTCCAATATTCTTTAGCATTGCTTCTATGCTCCTTAGACTCTAAAATCACCTGTTTATGCAAGAAAATATGCAAATGCAATGCAACTACACACTAATGCATAAACAGTCCTAAAGCTATGCAAAAAGGGCTAAACTAGATGGTAAATGATGCAAAAGAAGTGGAAATACTAAGGGAAAACATGGTAAAATATATGAACATCAACACCCTTGTGGTGGATACAAGTGGGGGAGTGCAGTGTGTATGGTCGTGATTCCGTGGATGAGACGACGGAGAAGATCAAAATCTTGAAGATCAAGATGAAAGAAGCTCAGAATAGGCATAAGAGTTATGCGGACAAGTGACGGAGAGACTTGGAATTTCAGGTTAGAGTTATGGTTTATCTCAAAGAATCGGGTGGCGTCGAACACGAATTTGACACCATGGTACATGGGTCCTTACCGTATCCTAGAACAGATTGGTCCGCTGGCATATGAGTTGGAATTGCCGCCGGCCATGTCAGCTTTTCATCCGGTGTTCCACGTTTCTATGCTAAGGAAATGCATAACTGGCTGGGAGAATGTGATCTCCGAGCCACCACCCGATCTCCAAGCAAACATGACTATTATCGGACAGCCAGTTCGAATAGTTGGTGACAAGCTGAGAGGACCGCATAAGAAAAAGAAGGTCAAGTTGATTCTTGTATGGGATTGTGAAGGAAAGGAAGAAACAACCTGGGAACCGGAAGAGGTCATAAAAGCAAATTTCAAAAAATGGTTTGAGAAAAGAGAAGTTCCAAAGAAGGGGAATGAGGATTAGGGGGCGAATCAATCCTAAGTGGGGGAGAAATGTATGGACTCGCTTCCACGGTACGTACGCGATACGTTACCAGGGAAGGTAAAAGTACGTACGCGGTACGGTACTAGGGTCGGTAACGGTACGTACGCGGTACAGTACCAGGGTTGGTAATGGTACGTACGCGTTACGGTACCAGGGTCGTTAAAGGTACGTACATGGTACGGTACCAGGGTCGGTAACGGTACGTACTCGGTAGGGTACCAGTGCTGATAGCGGTACGACAACCAGTTCCGAGAAGTGCTGATAGTGGTACAGCAACAACCAGTGCCAAGAAGTGCCGATAGCGGTACGATAACCAGTGCCGAGAAGTGCCAATAGCGGTACGACAATCAGTGCCGAAGAGTGTCGATAGCGATACGGCAATTGGTGCCGATACATGCTGATAGAATGCGGCACTTGGATCATTCTAAGGATGATTACGATATGGACCGTGGCACAGGCGGATACTGGCAATGAGTTCGATAGGCTAAGAGGATTCAGAAGGAAATGGAGAGTTCGAGGGTGGGATCTGCAGGTCAATTGGTGACAGCTTGTCCTGTGGGAAGGTTGTTAAAGGGTGGGGACCAGGGTTCAAGGAACGCCTGGCGCACCAATAACCTACTGGTGGATTTGGATATCCATAGTGAGGTGTTAGGATCGATGCCCTGCAGGGCCAACTTGGGGTCCGTTGGGACGGCTAGCGGGGGGCTAGCAGGATCCATAGATGGTCCATTGGGGCAGCTAGCAGGGGGCTAGTGGGGTCCACGAGACGGGTTGTTACAATATGTTAGTATAATTGGTTATGCTATTGATCTAGCCGTTATGCTACTCGTTTATTTGCAAGTTAATAATTGGTAGTTATTGGTGAGATTGAGATGCCTTTTTTAATGTTTTTTCTTATTTGTTATTTGCTTGTTATAGAAAGCTTGTTAGTTTGTTGTGTGTTGTTTGTGTTAGTCATGCTCGTGCATGGCTAATGTTTGATTGATTGATTGATTGTTAGTTAATGTTGCAAGTATTCTTAGTCATTAGATATACTTGTATTTTTGGTTGAGTCATTAGTCTAGTTAAGACTTGGGAAAGGCGATAATGTGATTTTCCCCATGGCTCGAAGTGGTTCGCTACCAATGAGCATTACTTGACGAAGTAGTAAATTTTACCGTAAGGGAATTTGTCCCTTGTACACGGTTTTGGAAAAGAGATGCGATCATTCTAGCTTATGTGGCTAAGAGTCGGGGAAGCATTTCCGGATGGGAAATCTGTATTGTAGAAGATCAAAGACCTTAAGGTGAAGTCTATTAGTATCGTACAAGGTAATGTGAGTCGTTGTGGAGGTACTCTTTATTTGAGTGTGTTTTAGCTTCTTTAAGCATTGTTTGATTGCGTGATTCTCTTATTTATTTAATGAATGTGTTGATTGCATTAGTTTCTTATTTGTTGTTATAGTTTAAGTTAGGGTGCTCTTTAGAGTTTATTTAGGCAGGCTCACTAAGTAATCTTAGATTACTCATGATGCTACCTTTTGTTTTGCAGGTATGTTCTTTTAGGTAATCCCCTAGCTGCCGTGGTGATCATAGACTGGCCAGATTAGATGTTTTACGGCTGTTTGCTAAAAACTCGAAAATTTTATTATGTATAGTTTTCTTTATGGGCCCGGAAAACTATACTTCGTTTGGTAACGATTTAAAGTATTATACTATACTTAGTAAGAATCGGTTTTATTAGAACCTGAAAGTGTTCGAATGATATATTAGTCCTGTCCAGACTGACACAACTCACGACCGTGGTACGGGTTGAAAAGCTTTAGGCCATGATCGAGAGGTAAAGATACTCAAGATTGGTTGATGGGCTTACAGATGCGTTCTGGGAACCTCTATCGACTGATTACGGGCGTCATATGTGACGCTCCTGTTTTGTTTTAGCTATAGAACGGTTCGGGGGTGTTACAGTAAGGGTGGTACTTTCCTGAGCTACTAACTTGTCTTGGGATTTGTGGCAGATGGATGTCAAGAATGCCTTTCTCCAAGGAGAATTAGAAGATGAAGTTTATATGAGCCTTCCACCAGGTCTTCAAGACACCATTTGACTTGGAAAAGTTTTCAAACTCAAGAAAGCTATTTGTGAAATCCACCAGGGGTCGTCCGTGCTTTCCGAGGCACTGCCTGTGACTCAGCATGAGAGAAGGGGACGTAAATGCAGTCTCCGAGAGAGTGGTACTACAAGTGTAGCTCAACGCTGATGGAGAAAGGTTTTAGAAGGTCAGAAGCTGATCACACCCTCCTCACTTATCCAAGCCAAAGAGATATTATAGTCATCTTTATATACGTTGATGATATTATCATCTCCGGGGATGACAAGGTAGAAATTCAAGATACCAATCTTACCTAGTCAATTTTTGATATTAAAGATCTTGGAAAACTCTTTTGATCATAAAGAAAGGTAGAAGTTTGTCGTTCTAAGGAATGGCTCTTTTGATCATAAAGAAAGTATGCACTTAATCTTTTAAATGAAGTAGGTAAGCTTGGATCAAAGTCGGTGGTAACACCACTTGAAGAAGATCAGACGGCTAGTCGAAAGGGGGAGCTTGATGATGCTCCATTTGAAGATGTAACTTAGTATCACTGGTTGGTAATAAAGTTTATTTATCTCACTATTACACGACCTAACATTTGTTTTGCTGTGAATAAGGTGAGCCAACACATGCAAAAGCCAAAGAGGCATATTAAGACATGGTGAGCCGAATACTAAAATATCTTAAAGGAGCTTCAGGACAAGGTTTTTGGATGGTATGCAATGGGAATACATAGATTGTGGGCTACTATGATGCTGACTATACTTGATATCTTGAAGACTGACGTTCAACCACCAAATATTGCACTTTCAATGGAGGCAACCTTGTTACGTGGAAGAGCAAGAGGCAAAAGTTGGTTCTCTCTAGCGTCGAGTCCGAGTATAGAGCAATGAGGAAGCTCACAACCAAGCTGATGTGGCTAAAAGCCCTTCTAAAAGATCTTGGCATTAACACACCAAAGCCGATCACAATGCATTGTGACAACCAAGACGCCATCCACATAGCATCAAACTTGGTGTTCCATGACAGGACCAAACACATTGAAGTGGACTACCAAAAACTAAGAGACCAAGTCCAACTTGGAGTCATTCTATCATGCTACACCGAGAGCTCCGAGCAATTGGTCGACGTCTTCCCCAAAGCATCCAGTCCCAAAGCTTGTGAGTACATTCACTCCAAAACTTGGTCTCACAGATCTTACTAAACCATGAGTTAATTCCTCTGGCTATGGACTCCATACTCTTTTTTCCTTGGTATAGTTTTTTCCCATAAGGTTTTCTATACTAATGTTTTCTATACTCACTACAAGAAAACAGGCTATTTACAAAACGTTTGGTGACTAAATACGTAGTCGCTTAATTTCCCGATTACTTGTAAACTCAGTAGCAACCAAGTTACAACTGCGTAAATTTAGTCGTAACTCAGACGTTATTTACCGACCAAATACAGTAGTCGGTACTGTAGTCGTTTATTAACGATCATTATACGACTAAATGGGAAGAACTTAATTTTGTTGCCTCAGAGTCGCTAATTTGGCGACTAGGTATCGACTAATCCAATGAGTCGGTAAGTTGGCGATTATACAGCGACTAATGTGGTGGCCTTCTTGACATATAAACTATAAATACAAGCATCAAGTTGTGGCATTCTCATATTATTCTCATTCTCAATTTTTTTATGCTTGCTTTACCGTATCTATAGCTATTGTTATATAATTTTAGGTGCACCATGTCTTATTAATTGTTTAGACTTGAGCTTTTGTTTCCTATTACTGTACCAGATGTGAATTGGTTGCAAAGTGAAAAATTACCTATGAAGGTGAAACTCAAGAAAATGTATATGAATCAGTAGGTCTGAATTTTTAAAATTAGTAGACTTCATTTATGCTAAGTCATTTCTAAATTTTAATTTAAAAATAGAAAATGTAATTTTTATTATATTAAGTATATATGTAAATAATGTTTTGTAAATTTTAAGTGATCAATATATTATGTAATGTATAAGTAGTATGCTTTAAATAATATGTAAACTAAATTAAACTATATGTTTTTTTTCAACAAATTATATGTTTTTTTAAAATTTTAGTTTGGCTACTGATTCGCGACAAACAAGTGACTAACTTCAAAATATTGGGTTTAATTATAAGTTACGTGGTGGACCAGATTTTGGACTCCAAAACAAGCCCAAATTTTTTAAATAAAATTATATGCCAACTAATGCGCGACTAATAACGACTAATTTTAAAACATTTTGGGTTAATTAAACCCGGGAATCCATTTACACGGTCCAGCCCATAACAATCGACCTAACCCTAATTTTACAACTCTAATCTCTCATTTCTCACAATTCTTCTTCTTCTCTGATTCTCTCAAAACCCTAATCTCTCAATCTCTGATTCTCTCCATCCCCGATATGTCTTTTGTACACCTAAGCCATCTTCGATTCTCTCCATCCCCGATACTTACGATACCTCCTGCCAAGAACCTTGGATAAAAGAGGAATGTTGTCCCCAACGCTTCTCTCAGACCTGGTGGCTCTAACCTTTCGTCCTCTAACAAGGTGAGAAAAGTCAACCCTCTACCGCCTCAATACAACTTCACGCTGCTGGTTCAAAATCCTACGTCTCAGACGCCTCAAGAACAAGTCCGCTTTTCCCCCCAACTATCGATGTCAGCCGCACTGCATGTCAAAAACTATCCACCACCACAGACCCTATTTCAGAACTCCGTGAATCGAAGCGTTGATGACCAACCAACTAGGTCATTACCAGAATTTCAGAATAATCCTCTGGTTCGATCGAATCCTTTGCATGATTCTGCAAGATCTCAAGCTCAGAACTCTCACGCTCAAAGTCATCCTTCTTCTCAAGGTAACAACTTCGACGAGTCAGATCCAGTGTTGCCGGAACTCTAGGAGGACACGTTGAGGGCTCTTAACGCCATACTTATGGTGCCGGACCGTCATACTTTTACCACCGTCCTCTCTCCGGAACCAAAGCCTAACACGACTTGGTATGTAAACACATTTAAATCTCCAGCTCAGAACATGTTTTTATATGTTTTCTTCTAGATTAGAGTTTCTTCTAGATTAGAGTCGATGAATTCGTTGCTTTTAGATGACACACAACATCACTATTGTTTATTGTTTTATCATTCCCAAGTCTCTCATCAGTTAGTAGTAACTAGAAGAGTAGTAACTAGAAGAGTATATGTGTTTTTTAATTTGATTTTAAATGACTTTGGTATGGTTTACACTTACGCTTGATTCTGACTTGATTCTTATGTTATGAGGTCTACTCGTGATGTCAAATCACAACTGGGGCGGAAGATAACAAAGGTTTTTACAAACAAATTTGATGGTCCATACTATAACTTGTCATGTGTACCTCTCGAGAGATGAGAAAGATACTCGCTTGAGTTTGCGGTATAGTTGTGACAACCCATCTCGTGGACCCCACTAGCCCCCGCTAGCTTGTCCCCATAGGCCCTAAGTTGGCCCTGCAGGGCATCGATCCTCACCCCTCACTGTGGAAATGAACTCACATCCAAATCCACTAGTAGGTTATTAGTGCGCCAAGCGTTAGTAAATTTGTGACAGCTTGTCCTTTGGGAAGGTTGTTAAAGGATGGGGACCAGGGTTCGAGGAACGCCTGACACACCATTAACCTACTAGTGGATTTGGATGTCCACGGTGAGGGGTTATGATCGATGCCCTGCAGGGCCAGCTTAGGGCCGAGGGGGACAAGCTAGCAGGAGGCTAGTGGGTTCCACGGGACGGGTTGTCATAATAGTTTTCTGTCATATATCATTCATAGATAGGTTTTAATTGTTGTTTATCACTAACTTAATTCTATTTTCTTTTTCCTAGAAAACACACACTTGGGAGCCATTGATAACAGGGACAGTGCAATATTTTTTTATGAGATATGTCAACGCCGGATGAAAAAAATGGTAAGCGACGCTAGGACTAGTCGAGTGCAACCTAAATGTATCGCGAGTGAACTCTGGAAAACAATGGTTGCGCAGTGGGATACTGAAGAAGAACATGAAAGGAGTCGAATCTATTCCAATGCTCGTATGTCATACCGTAATGGTCTCGGTCCACACTCGCCCTTATCTAGGCCAACATCGTATCAACAAGTCAAACCATGCTTGGTGAGTAACTTTAACTTATGTCTTAACATTTTGTTTGTAATTTTAACTTATGTCTTAACTTTTTTTTTTTTTTTTTTTTGTAAGATTCCAGGAAGAGAAGCTTGGGAGACCGGTGAGTCTTGGTGAGGTTTTCAAAGAGACACATACAAGGCCAGATGGTACGTATGTCAATCGAAAAGCCGAGAAGATCTTCTCAAGTTATGATAAAAACTTACAAGCTAAGATATCTGAGATGGAGTCAGATCCTTCACGAGCTTAGGAGCTCACAGCAGAAGATTATATGACCATCTTTCTTCAGGTAAAGTACCATTTTCACAATGTAAATTTAAAGAGTCTTCAAAACTTTCATTTTCAGAACTAACAGTTTCAGTTTTTCTTTTCTAAGTCCACTGAGAAGGATTCCCGAGGTAATCTTTTTGGACTTGGAAGCCCCAAGGATCATCTTTAGGATCTTCTCAATGGCAAGAGCTATCAACAAGGACAGTCGTCGTTTATAGCATCGCAAAAGCAAATGAAAGAAGCTCATCGTTTAATTGAAGAACAAGTTGCCTATAATGCAAAACGTGATGCTAAGATTGCTGCTCGTGAAGCAGAACATTCCAAAGTTGTGGCTGAACAACAGAAGAAGATAGAGCATTTGGAAAAGTACTTGCGCAAAACTGATCCGGCCTTTGTGGAATTCCTTTTGTCTGAATCAAGTGATGCATCCACCGTCCCTCCAACACAAAGAACATCTCCTTCTTAGGTTACTTCTTAGGCTACTTATCTCTATTCCTTAACTCTCATAAACTTGTCACTTTGGGATGATGTGTCAATCATCGTTTTTGATTGATCATTTTGGTTCTCTTTTGGTTATTATGAACTTGTCATTTTGGGATGATGTGTCAATCATAGTTTTTGAATGATCATTTTGGTTCTCTTTTTGTAATTGCTAATGTGGTGAACATATTACTATTGTGGTGAACTTTTGGTTATTAAAAATGTGAATTTTAGGTTTCTGTTTGATTAGAAATTTAAATTTTAAAACAAAACAATACAATTATGGTTTTAATTACTATAGTCGTCAAACCAGTCATTAAATCTGGCTTCAAGTCGTCGTAACATAGCCGTCAAATAGTCGGCCGATAGTAGCCACAGAGTTGTATAATTTAACGACGAAATCACAACTATTCACAAACTAGTCGTAAACTACTTCTGTCAATATTTTATTAATCATAATATTGTCATTAAATAGTCGTAAATATTAACGACTAAATTACGACTATGTTTACGACTATGTGTCATAATCGTAATATTGTTGCTATTTACCGACTATGTTACGACTGAATTTCCTTACCGACTATCGATTTAAGACAACAGTTATTAGTCGTAACTTAGTCGTTATGTATGAAGTAGCGACTATTTAGTGACTATTAGTGCAGTCGTAAATCACTTGTTTTCTTGTAGTGACTAACGTATTTATTTTGTTTAATGATTCTGGCGACGTCTTCACCAAAGCGGCCAGTCCCAAAGCTTATGAGTACATTCACTCCAAAACTTGGTCTCACGGATCTTACTAAACCATGAGTTAATTCCTCTGGCTATGGACTCTATACTCTTTTTTCCTTGGTATAGTTTTGTCCCATAAGGTTTTCTATACGAACATCTTTATTTTGTTTAATGACTCTGTTTTTTTCTTCTAAATTTTTTTGTTTTGTTATGATTTTTGGTTGAAGTAAATATTTTGTTTATATTTAGTATTTCTTGACATCTTTTGATTGGTTTATGAAAGAGGAGGTTAATAAAAGGGTGAACCCTAGTATTGTCTCTTTTTTATTTAACTAAAAATATGTCGTTAGATAACATATTTGTTTACGTTTTAAGGAATTGCTAAACTGATATATGTGAATACCATATGTTATGGCAGATTTTTTTACAATACGACAGTTTTTTTTTTCTTCAAAAAATCTGATGTTTGATAATAGATTTATTAAATGTAAATATAGCGACAATAGATTTTTTTAATGTCATGATAGTTGCGTTGGTGAGGAGTGAGCCTTGTTGTTGGGGGCCAAGTGTCTAAGACCGAGCCCCTCCTCCTACTTTCGGAGTTAGAAGAGTTGTTGTCGGTCATGGAGCAGATACGTGCTGCAGGGATCGCTTGTCAACATTTCGAGACTGATTGTGCTGAGTTACTCACTATTGTGCAGTCCCTGAAGATTGGTCGTCCTTCTCCAACCTTAAATTTTGGTCACCAATTGAAGCATTTATATTTTCACAATCATTTTTTATCTTATATAAAAGGTACTCATTTTTCTTGTAAAATTAGCAACTTAAAATTAAAATAAATAAATAATATTATAATTTCGAATTTTATTATATATATATATATATTTGTATAATTTCCTTGTAATGATCTTGTTAAAATTTAAAGCTGTTTAAATTTTATAATTTTCTTATAATTGCCTTTTAATATTTTAAAACTGTTAATAGTTTTGTTTTACATTTGGAAGTTTACAAAGTTTTTTTTTTCTTTTCAAGATTTTAAATAAAATTAGCTTTTCTTTTCTGTATTTTACTTTCATATAAAACTTTTTTATGGTAGGATTTGAATTTTTACATTTTTATTTTTCAAAATTTTAATAAATTTTTAATTGACATGTGTCAACATCTGAATGATACAATTGACATGTGTCACGATCTTGTTAATGAGTAACTTTGACATCAAGTTTTATATAACAAGATATCAACCTTTTTAATGACCTTAAAAATTGCAATGTTTCGGTCCAACAATTGTGTTTCTTCGTTGCACCCTCAACTTTCCATGTTGGCACCCGTTAGTTTCACACCCTTTTGTTTTGCACCTCTTTGTTTATATAAAGTTGCAATGTTTTGATCCAACAATTGTGTTTCGTCGTCGTACCCCTATCTTTCAATGGTTGCACTTGTTCGATTTCGCACCTTTTTGTTTCACACCTTTTTGTTTCACACCTCTTTGTTTTCACACTCTTTGTTTTTATATGTATACAGATTTTTATGGGCTTCGAAAATAATGTTTGTTATTTGACTATTATTAATGATCTCACCCTTTGTTAATGATCTCAAAAGTTGCAAAGTTTCGGTCCAACAAATGTGTTTCTTCTTTGCACCCCCATCTTTCCATGTTGGCGGTCCCAATGAACCGAGCGGGGCGCACACCTTTCACACCCTTTTGTTTTACACCTCTTTGTTTATATAAAGTTGCAATGTTTTGATCCAACAATTGTGTTTCTTCGTCGTACCCCTAGCTTTCAATGGTTGCACTTGTTAGTTTTCGCACCTTTTTGTTTTACGCCTCTTTGCTTTCACACTCTTTGTTTTTATATAGATACTAATTTTTTATGGATTTTGAAAAGAATTTTTTTCTTTGAGTATTTTTAATGATCTCACCCTTTCTTAATGATCTCAAAAGTTGCAAAGTTTATGTCCAACTATTGTGTTTCTTCGTTGCACCCCCACCTTTCTATGTTGGCACCCATTAGTTTTCACACTCTTTTGTTTATACATCTCTTTGTTTATATAAAGTTTCAATGTTTTGATCCAACAGTTGTGTTTCGTCGTCGTACCCCTATCTTTGAATGGTTGCACTTATTAGTTTTCGCACCTTTTTGTTTCACACCTTTTTGTTTCACACCTCTTTGTTTTTATATGTATACAGATTTTTATGGACTTCGAAAATAGTGTTTGTTATTTGAGTATTATTAATTATCTCACCCTTTGTTAATGATCTCAAAAGTTGTAAAGTTTCGGTCCAACAATTGTGTTTCTTCGTTGCACCCCCATCTTTCCATGTTGGCACCCGTTAGTTTTCACACCCTTTTGTTTTAAACCTCTTTGTTTATATAAAACTGCAATGTTTTGATCCAACAATTGTGTTTCTTCGTCGTACCCCTAGCTTTCAATGGTTGCACTTGTTAGTTTTTGCACCTTTTTGTTTCACACCTCTTTGCTTTCACACTCTTTGTTTTTATATAGGTACTGATTTTTTATGGATTTTGAAAAGAATTTTTGTTCTTTGAGTATTATTAATGATCTCACCTTTTGTTAATGATCTCAAAAGTTGCAAATTTTATGTCCAACTATTGTGTTTCTTCGTTGCACCCCCAACTTTCCATGTAGGAACCCGTTAGTTTTCACACATTTTTGTTTTACACATTTTTGTTTATATAAAGTTGCAGTGTTTTGATCCAACAATTGTGTTTCTTCGTCGTACCCCTTGATTTCAATGTTTGCACTTGTTAGTTTTCGCACCTTTTTGTTTCACACGTCTTTATTTTCATATTTTTGCATCTCTTCGTCGTACAACCATCTTTCAAAAATCGCAGATATGAATTTTACACCTCTTTGTTTATTATATATAATATTTTATGAAATACAAAAACAAGTTTCGAATTTATTGTTTTCTGAGTATTTTTTAAACTTAAAAGTTAATAAATAAAATCATAGATTTATATGTTTATATACTATAGCAAACTCACTACTAGGGGTCAATTTAAGTATAATGGATGAAATTATTTTGATTAGCTCATCTAACTGTTTAGATTTGTTAATGATCTTAAAAGTTGCAATAGTTTGATCCAACGATTGTGTTTCTTCGTCTTTACTCACAGCTTTCAATGTTCACATTTGTTAGTTTTCTCACATTTTTATTTCACACCTCTTTGTTTATATATATATATATATATATATATATATGTTTATTGATCTTGAAAAGAGTTTTTGTTCTTTGACTATTGTTTAACACCTCCAAATTTAAAATTTCTGAGTACTATTTTCTTTCAATTTATTAGTCAACATTGATTCACTCATCTTTGTTAAAAAAATTTTGATTTTTTTATTTATTGATTCATGCATCTAACTTTTGTTTGGTGTCGTTTCCCATCTAACCGTATTGATCATCTCTTTCAAGTATTAATTTAGGTAGTTAATTATGATTTCTAATTTTTCATAGATTTATCTTTTTAATAAATTTTGTTGGTTGCAGTTGCAACTATGAGCTATTTCTCCCTGATTCTCTTATTATTTTTTTATAAATTTCGATAGAACAATGAGTTAAGTTTTATTTTATGTGAATATCTTGAGTATGATTCAGTAAACTTAGATTTATATATCTTTAACATTATTCTCTTATTGTCACTGAATCGATTTTCTATTTTTATATAGACAACAAATATTTTATTTAACTAATTTGGATAATTCATCTTAGTCATTAGTTATGACTTTTATATTATACAGTTAAAAATTATCATAAAATTTTCACTCAAAATGTGAAATTAACAATGTTAGTCATTTTAAGTTTTCAATTTTCCGGGAACAGACCGACATCCTACTTAGTAAAATAAAATACTAGTTAGTAATTAATAAAAATAATAATTATCTATAGTAAAATTTGAGAAAAAAGAATAATCAATTATATTAAACAAGAAGTGAAAACGTCCCACATTCAATCTCAACAAAATTTTACCATTTTACCATTAATAAAATTTCCCTTGACATTGAAAATTTTTGTCCCTGGATGTAAATTTACCTATTTTTGCATTAAAAATAAATCAAAAATCGGTTTAGAAATAATCTAATTGCATAAAAATTTATTTGGAAAACTAGAATTTGCTAAATTAATCCCTAATGTTCATATAAAAAACTCTTTAACGATTAATCGGAGAATACATGACGATAATATAACACGCATAAAAATATTTTTGGGTAACTAATGGGCTTAGATTAGATTGTTTAAAGATCAATGTAAATATAAAATTACGGGGTTCTCCATGAAAAAAGCCCGATGACAGAATACCTCCTTACTGGAAACCCTAAAAACGTAAAAACCCTAAAAAGATAGATCTGTTACAACTATAAATACAATGATATCGTATGCTTTCACCATAACCCAAAAAAAAACAAAAACATTCTTCTCCTGAATTTTAATAATTCTTTAATCATGTTCTCAAATTTTTATTTGTATTCCGATCTTGCTGTTTTTAATGATTCATCGACTGATCCCTTTTATTTTCCTGTTCATATAGTGGTTTCTTGGAAAGCAAGATCCACAAATCATAAAGCTTTGGGTGTTGTTAGTTCATCTTCTAATAAAGGTATAATGGGTTTGTTCGTTTCGTTGACGCTGGCCGCAGCGGCAGCGGCAAACGCAACTTTTTTAGTCGCCGCATCTAATCGACGTTCAAAATCAGAAGTTGCGTTTGTCGCAGCGTCATGCCGCAGGTACCTGCGGCAACCAAACGAACAACGATAGCTGCGGTTGACGCAGCCGCAGATACTTGCGGCGACAAAACGAACAGACTCAATATCTTTTTTTTTTGTGGAGTTTTTATATATTCATTCATATTCTCAATTTCCAAATTGTGTTATGATTTGGCTGTTTCTTATGATTCACCGACTGATCCCTTATATTTTCATGTTCGTATAGTGGTTTCTTGGAAAGCAAGATCCACAAATCATAATTCTTTCGTCGTTGTTGGTTCATCTTTTAATAAAGGTATAATACCGTTTTTTTTTTGAGTTTTTATAGATTTATTCATATTATAATTTTCCAATTTGTATTCTGATTTTGCTGTTTCTTATGATTCACCGACTGAACCTTATTATTTTCCTGTTCGTGTAGCTGTTATTTTGAAAGCAAAATTTCAAGTGCCTCATGTTTTGTTTGATTCACCTAATTTAGGTGTTTTCCTGTTTGTGTAGTGTATTTTTGGGAAGCAAGTTTCGAGACTCATCAAGCTTTGGTTATTGTTTGTTCACCTTTTAAAAAAGGTATAATATTTTAGTATTTTGGATGATGTTTTACATTAGCTTCTTTTGTCATGATCTCAAATTTATATTTGTGTTCCGATAATGTGTTTTTGACTGATCTTCAGATTAGTTGTATTTAGCTGTTTGTATGGTTGTTTCATATTTGATCTAGGTATTATGGAGACTAAACGATAAAGGAATTTAATACTAAACAATATCAGGTATTATTTCTTATAATTATAATGCTAATAATTGTAACAACCCGTCCCGTGGACCCAACTAGCCAACCCGCTAGCTTGCCCCCATAGGCCCAAAGCTGGCCCTGCAGGGCATCGATCCTAACCCCTCACTGGGCAGATGGAACTATTCATCCAAATCCACAGTAGGTTATTGGTGCACCAGGCGTTCCTCGAACCCTGGTCCCCACCCTTTAACAACCTTCCCACAGGACAAGCTGTCACCAATTGAGCTGCAGATCAATTGGTGACAGCTTGTCCTGTGGGAAGGTTGTTAAAGGGTGAGGACCAGGGTTCGAGGAACGCCTGGCGCACCAATAACCTACTGGTGGATTGGGATATCCACAGTGATGGCTTAGGATCGATGCACTGCAGGGCCAGCTTGGGGTCCGTTGGGACGGCTAGCGGTGGGCTAGTGGGGTCCACGGACGGTCCGTTGGGGCAGCTAGCGGTGGGCTAGTGGGGTCCGCGGGACGGTTTGTCACAATAACGATTATATTTTCTTTTTATAAATGATTTATAATTTATAATAGATAATAGTTTAATCTAAACTTGGATTGCCATATTTGCAGGACTACTATGATCGTACATACCCATGGATTCGATTTACGGGTATTTCATGTTTTATATAATCTTGTTATGTAATATATTTTCCAATTTCTTTTCTTTACTTTTTAAATCAAATATTGAACAGGTTACACCTAAAGAATGCTACAATGAAGATGGTCCTGAGGATAATGTTATGATTCTTTCGATGACTATGGCAACAAAATTCTCGGATTGGATTATATTCAATACACAAGCTGTTCAAGCAAAGAAATCACTTATTCTGAAATCCCAAATCCGTTAGTTTGGTGTCGTAGAGAGATGATATGGAAGAGAAAATCAAGAAGAAGACAAGTTCAATAGCCATACAATATTCCTATAATATTTGTTTCGTTAAATTAGTTTGAAATTTATTTAAATGTAACAATAATCTTAATTTTAGTATAATTATCTTTCATTATTTTACAATTATTTCACTTTAGTGAGTTTTGTATAATATATATTCTTCTCAAGACATAGACATTACTGATTCTGAGATCCTAAATTCAAAAGTTTGGTGTCATAAAGAGATGATATGGAAGACAAAATTTAATAGAAGACAATTTCCATCACCATACAATGTTCTTATAATATTTGATTTTAGTATCTTTATGAGATAATTGATTATAAACGTTTCCGTAAAGTGTTAGATTATCAATTATATTAAAATAGCATACATTTTCAAAATTGTATAAATTCTGAAATCTAAAACGTCTATTAGGTAATTAAATATTAATATATACCTTTGATTCTAAAGTTATAGTAATCACAAAAGGATCAAATTTACGATTTTTATAAAATTTACAAAATTTAAATGATAACGATGTCAACAACTATTATTATTAAATCAGATGATTATCGGAATAAGTATATTTATTGTAAACTTTAAGAGATAAAGATTGAAATAGATATATTTTGGAATGAAATATATTAATTAGATTTTACATAATATACAGATTATGATGCAAGTAAATATTGTCTACATAAGTAAATAAAAATGTATACTAGATATATATGTTATATATTTGCACATATCTATTATTAATTATAAATACACGAATCTTGTAATATTTTTTAATTTATATTTAGAAAAATATACTTATCTCTAAGATTATATATATACAGTTTAAGAGATAAAGATGGAAATAGATATATTTTGGAATGAAATATATTAATTAGATTTTATATAATATACAGATAATGAATGCAAGTAAATATTGTCTAGATAAGTAAATAAAAATGTATACTAGATATATATGTTATATATTTGCACATATCTATTATTAATAATAAATACACGAATCTTATAAATTTTTTTAATATATATTTAGGAAAATATACTTATCTCTAAGATTATATATATACAGAGACGTCTGACAGATCTTAAGTTCAATATTCAAATCTCGAGAATATTCCAAGGTACTTTAAAACTTTCGACACATAAATCTTTAATTACGTTTGAAAATCATCATTTGCATATAATTAGTGATTACGTTTAGTGCAGGTTAGATTATGGTCATGAATTCTCCGACTGATCGTGTTTCGTTGAATCCTTCAAAATACAAATGGAAAATCCGTGTTAGGATTTCGTGTTTATGGGAAGAAAAAACTCTTCGTCTTGGTTCAACCCTAGAGATGGTCCTAACTGATAATCAGGTTTGCTAATTGTTTAAATTGTTAGACAATCAGGTTTTCCAAATTTTGATAGAAATCTCATTATATTTGTTTTATTTAAATAGGGTAGGAAGATCTAGTGCAGTTTTCGTGGTGATGTTTATAACAGATTTGTGTCCAAATTTCATGTTGGCGATTGGATTGAGCTTGAAAATTTTAAAGTTTTTGAAACACACTTTTTCTCTATGGTGGTGAAATGATGGATGGTAAGAAAGAGATATGAATGAATGGAAAGAGTGCAAGGGGTTTCAATTCCCTTTATGATGTTGCAGTATAAAGGGTGTCAATCCAAATCTGAGTGGGTTGCAAGCAATTAGAACATGCACTTTTATCTAAATTGAGCCAATTGTATACATGATTTGAAACGAAGATCCTAATGACAAGTATGGAATGCAAGATGTAGAAACTAACAGGAAAAGATACTAAATGCAATTGGAACAGAATGATTAAGATGATGATGAGACTAAACAGAAACAAACTAGAGATGCTAGACTACTAATAAACTAATGCAAGACAAATGATGAACAGAAACTAAATGAAATGCAACAAAAATGAAACTAGAATAAAATAAGGGATAAAACAGGACAAATGCAAAGCAAAAATAAGAAACTCTGGGTTGAGCTCGAGCAAGCACTCGACCGGATCACGATCAAGTACTAGGTCGAGTTGGAGAATTCGGGAAAGCAGAGCAACACAAACAAAACAGAGCAACATAAAAGTAAATCAATCAACAAGCAAACAACATGATTTAAACTAGGAAATCAATAGAAAAGCAAGGTCTTAGGGATGGATTCATGGGCTAGACTTTGGATTGTGGTTATCTAACTTGATCAACAAACCTCAAGAAACATGAGCTAATCTCTAGACAATGATCTCAAAGCACATGTTAATCCACTCTCATGGCAAAAACAATCAAGCTTATACATTTCTGGGCTAGTTCTCACATAGCAAAGAACATATAAAATCAAGCATTAAGCAACAGATCATTTATGTCAGAAAACAAACAAGACATCTAATCTCTTAGCATGCCTAATGATAATCTCTAGATCTAGCCTTATCTAGCAACCTAGACACTGGTGTGATGCTAAGAAGCTTAAGATCGAACCCTACCCTCTCGGTTATAGGATCAGCATAGAGAATATCTAGCCTAGAAGAGATCTAAAACAATCAAGCTTGACCAGATCAAACAACCACAACCATCATCTAGCCTAAACCATCCCTAAGAGCTAAGCAAACTACTCACAATCACACATGATGAACAACAAAGTCATAAACCCAGAAAATGATGAAACTTGCATGATTAGATAGATAAAACAGAGATCTACAATATTGAAGAAGGAATCAAACTCGAATTCTTAATATCTTGAAAGTTATGGAACCAACAAAATCAAAGAATTCCTTGTTCTTCTTCAAAAGTAGAAGAGAAAATCTAAAAATAATAAAAAGCAAAAAGCATAAATTCCTAAAAAGGTAAATACTAGGTTTGTGGAATATCTATAAAGCTGGCCTCTTTGGTGGCTGAGGGTACAAGGCTTTATATAGAAAAGGAGTGGAAGCCCTAAAAATGCTAAAAGACAAAATAGAAGGGCGGCTCGGTCAACTCGACCATGTGCTCGGTCGAGTTGGCTCTTCTTCTGCTCCTTCCACTCGGTCGAGTCCCTCTCCGCACTCGGTCGAGTGCCTGGTCGAATGAGTGTTTGAGTTGACTTTCGGGCCTTGGTTCTTCAGCTCTAACTCCCTTGTTTTCTTCTCTTCTTAGCTCCAATCTTCTCTAGCATCCCTTCTATGTTACTTAGGCTCCAAAAATCACCTGTTTATGTAAGAAATATGCAAATGCAATGCAACTCTATCCTAAATGCATAAACAGTCCTAAAGCTATGCAATAAAGACCAAACTAGATGGAAAATCATGCAAAAGATGTGAATATACTAAGGGAAAACAAGGTAAAATATATGAACATCAACACCCCCAAACTTAGACCCTGATTGGTAACGGCTGTTACTTATGGCTGTAAAGAATTTAACTTCAGAATTTTAGCTGTAGAGAATTTGGCTATATATGCTTTGACTGTAAAAACTTTAACTGTTTTAATTTGATTGGTAACAAACACTTTTAAAACTGAAGCTGTTATTTTTATTATTAATATATATTAAAATGATGATAATGAAAATAAAAATAATTATTATTGAAATGGATCTTAAAAGAATGAGAAAAAAATAAGAATAATTAATGTGTAAAAATAATTTATAGAAAATTTATATATAAACTTTTGGAGAGCTTTTAACTATAATGAGGAGAGAAAAAATTAAAGTTTTATATTTGTTTAATTTTACAGCAAAAAAAGTCTCACATTTGTGACTTTAAAAATTTGTACGTACAAACTTAAAAAATGGGCAGATAGACTTTATAGGCTGTTAAAAATTTTAAAGCAATGAAAGCATGATTGGTAAAATTTTGGCTTTTAAAACTTTAAATTTATTTTAAAGTCTTTAAAGTCTTTCCCAATCAGAGCCTTAGTCTTTGCTTGCTATCAAACAAATAAACAAGACATAAGAAAGTAGGTGAGGTTTGAAAGTGGGATCTCAGCTCCTAATGCTTGCGAATAAACCACCTAGAATCAATGTCCAAGTTAATAGTACTATGATGCAAGGTGAATGAGCTGTAATTAAAAAATTTTAGACAAGCCTATCACAACCTTTACTATTTTGAGCCTTGGATATCCACATGCATTAAAATCAACCATTTCCTTTAACATTCATTAATCAAGAACATGAATCAATCTTATGCAATGCTTTAACTCATTTGGCTTGGTAATAAAGGTTTAAAGACAATGATGGTCTCTCTTTAGAGTGAGACTTATCAATATCAGGGTTCTCTCATAAAAAATGGATTGAGCTTTAGAAGAATGCTAAAGGTAAGAACACTTAGACACATACAAGAACAAAACCTTTTCTACCCAAAGGTACCCAAAGTATTTATCCTATCAATCTAAACTCAAACTGTCCTAGTTCTACACTTTATCTTCTTCACTTCTCTTATACCCTTTTCTCTTGATTTCAAGCTTTAGGAAAAGTGTAACATCCGTGAACCGGAATCCCGGTTTGGGATGTGCATCGATCGATGCAGTAGGAGCATCGGTCGATGCTGGTTCAGTTCTCTGCGTTTTGACTTAAGTCAAACGCTGTGTTTTGGGTTAGGGAAAAACCCTTATACGTAAGTTTTGTCTCATTCGTGGGTTGTGGCCGTTTTTGGGAGAAACGAAAAGAGAGAAACTGTTCTTGAGAGTTCTTGGTGTTTTCTGGAGATTTGTGGCGTTTCTTGGTGAGATCTGTAGCTGGGATCGTTGTAAGAGCTTCCTAGGAGCTTGTTCTTGATTGTTTAAGGTTCAGATTCTTCGGTGGCAAAGGTAAGTGCATGACCATGGCTTATCTAAGCTAGAAGATTCTTTAATCTGGTTGTTTTGTGTTATTAGACTTGTTAGATCGTTGGTATGGACGTTAGGAAGCTTTCTTATGGCTTGGGATTGAGTTTTGTGGTTCTAGGAACGAAGATCCGGCGAGAAGCTTCGGGGAAATCACGGTGCTCGATGTTGAGTCGATCGATGCATTGCTTGCGTCGGTCGATGCAAGTGCGAGGACGGCGCGTAAAACTTTAGGATTTTCGTGTTGCGTCGAGCATGCGTCGGTCGATGCAGATTGGGTATTGGTCGATGCAAGTTACACTTGCATCTGTCGATGCAGCTTCTGCGTCGGTCGATGCTTCCCCATTTGGCATCGGTCGATGCATGTTGGCATCGGTCGATGCCAAGTCTTGGTTCGTTGTTTGTTATTTGTTGATTGTTGTGTGTTGGTTATTGATACTCTATTGCTTGTGTGTATAGCCCAGTAGATGGGAGGATTGCCTTACTGAGTGTTTATAAAATACTCATGCATTGCAATATGTGTTTGTGGTGCAGGTAAAGGCAAAGTGTGATCGTGGAATCAGGGCGATGAAGAGGAGGATGTTCTAGTGGTTCACTTGGTTGTCTAGCTTCTGTTAGTTTGCTAGAGTTGAGTCCTAGAATGTCGCTTAGGATGGCTGGTTCATTGGTTTATGTTGTTTTGTTTCATTAGCTAAGATTGGAATTGATATTGGTTATTGTTCTATTGGCTATTATATTTATTGGATATTAATTATTGAATATTGGTTGGTTATTTCCGCTGTTGTATGTGTTTGTGGTTAGGTGGCTAGTGGGTATGGGACCACTAGCTGTAGTTATTATTATTAATAATTTATTATTTATTATTTATTAAAAAAAAAAGGTAGGTCGTTTCATTTTGGTATCAGAACCCTTACGGTTCTAGGTTTGGGTTCAGTAGGTTTCTGCTGTAGATGTTTGGGATTGCATGCTTTATTGATTACGTGAATTAGTCAATTGTGTGTGGCATGGAGTCCTAGAACATCCTCTTCGAGCCTACTTGTGATTCCACGGTGAGTTTTTATTTCTGTGTTAAATAGTAATTGTTTGCTTAGCCTTCTGTTCATGGTAGTGCAGATGATTATAGGTGATGTTGTGGCTGGTCGAGGTCGTGGACACGGACGTGGTCGTGGTAGGGACAGAGTCCCAGTGGTTAGTAAGACCGAGGACCAGAATGTGACAGCTGAGGGTGTTGGCGAGTCGCAGGGAGTTCCAGGGGATTCAGTGAGTGTGGCCGGAGGGGTCGGTGTTGATTCTCCAGTGGCCGGTGATGCTAGGGTCCCGGGTGTGGGAGCCCCAGCGGGTGGAGTCCCTGGTGTTGACTTTGCGGCTATGCTAGCACAGTTGTTGGAGCGGTTACCACCTGTGGTACCGGCTCAGGCTCAGGTAGTGCCACCAGAGGTGGCGGAGGAGCGGCAGCCAGTGGCTGCGGATGCAGGAGTTCATGGACGTTATCTGTCTATGCTCAGGGAGATGAAGGGTCTGTTCACTGAGAGGTTTTCAGGTAGTACAGATCCTACTGTTGCGGATGCGTGGAGGACGAGTGTGGAACGTAACTTCCATACTCTGAGATGTCCTGAGGAGTTTTGGGTGGACATAGGGGTTTACTATTTGAGTGGTGATGCTAAGTTGTGGGGGAGATCAGTGGCTGCTAGGAGAGTGTAGCGGGAGATGACTTGGGCTGACTTCGTCATGGAGTTCAACCGCAAGTATTTTCCTAGAGAGGCATTAGACCGGTTGGAGGTGCAGTTTCTTCAGTTATCTCAGGGGACACGGTTAGTGCGGGAGCTAGACTTGGAGTTCAGTCGACTCCTATGTTATGGGGGTCGGGGTATGGAGTCTGAGGAGGCTCAGATCTGGAGGTTTTTTTTTAGGGATCTACGTGATGATTTGAGAGTTCATTGTAGAGGGCGGAGTTATGCTACGCGTGCAGAGCTGGTTGAGACTGCGGCAGAGGTTGAGGAGGATATCCAAGCACAGTCAGTGGCGGCTAGTCCAGCAGTTCAGCCTAGTAAGGCTCAGCAGCAGGGTGGTTCTAGCAGGGTTGGTAGGCCTGCACAGGGAACCAAGAGGAGATGGGAGGCTACACAGAAGCAGAGTGGTGCGAGTTGCTTCGGGTGTGGGAGCAAGGATCACAAGGTTGCTAGTTGTCCCAAGAGGAGTGCTCCTACGGCAGGGCCTCAGGTATGTTATCATTGTAGGGAGACAGGGAACATCAGGCCTTTTTGTCCCAAGTTGCAGCCGGCAGCAGTGGCAGCGTTGCAGCAGCTGCAGCCTGGAGGTCAGCAGGTGGCACGGATTGAGCAGGTGCCACGGGTTTATACGACAGTGGAGACTGGTGGAACCAGTGCCGGGGCGATCACAGGTATAATTTCTATTACTTAAACTTTGTGAATTTTTGGTAGGTTCAGACTTTATGTTTTCCTGTGATAAAGTGTTAGGTTCTCAACACATGAGGTTTGGGTAGGAACCTTGTTGGTGGCGGGTTTAAGTCCCACGTTATGTTTGATTCTGGAGCTTCTCACAGCTTCATTACTCCGGAGTGTGCAGAGTGTGCGGGAATCGGAGGGGATCCCGGGGAGCGTACATGAGTTGTTAGAGGTTCTGGGGGCAAGTTCCTAAGGGTTAGTGGACGAGCTAGAGGGGTTGATATTCAGATCGCAGGAGAGTTGTAACACCCCAATTTCTCAATTCTAATTGGACCGGTTTGTTTTGTTACTAAGATTAGCCTTGAGGCCCAAGTGAAGAAAATTATTGAACGACAAAAGGATGTCGTGTGTTGTGTGAGCATATGTATCTCCTCCTTCTTGTGCCGTCAAAGAGAAAATCAAAAACCTAAACCTAAAAGCAGCCACCACTGAAAGTGAGAGAGAGAGAGAGAGACCTGAGCCACCATTGTTGTTGTAGTTAAAGTCATGTGATAGAGCCATCGTTGAATCCACCGTTATTGATGTTGGAGCGCACCACTCTGATATTCTCCGTTGTCGTCAACGTCGGTCGTTCTCCACTTTCGGTCGTTCTCCACCGTCGTTCTACCACTATGTCACCGGAAATGTCAACTACTGGCACCAGAAGAGTCGTGGTCCATCGGCGGTGTCGTTATGCATGTTCTAAACCGTGGATCTGACCTGTTTGGCTAAGGTGAGGGTGGTATTTGCGGATAAAAGTAACCTCTTTCCTTATGTACTCTTCGATAGTTGCTAAGTATAGACTCAAGAATTGTTTGTTGATTGAATGTGTTTGTGTGGATTTGTGTGCAAAGTAAAGTAGGTTGTTAGTAACATGATATATGTGAAGCACATTAGCTACATGATATGATATGATGTTATGAATTAACTTATG
Source organism: Camelina hispida (assembly GCA_023657505.1). Lineage (NCBI taxonomy): Eukaryota > Viridiplantae > Streptophyta > Magnoliopsida > Brassicales > Brassicaceae > Camelina > Camelina hispida. The sequence goes on from CP094637.1 coordinate 26,807,645, forward strand.
TATTATATTATAATATAATTATTATGAACATACATGAGAATGAGAAAATAAAAGATACTTGAGGATGTTGGACTGTAATGGACCGACGGGTTCATTGCAGGTCATAAACCGCTGACGAGCAGTACGGGAAGAATCGAGCTATGGGCCGTGGTCTTCCAGGAATGGGGTTTGTGAGCCAGGAAAAGTGATAATGGCCAAACCTATAAGGAAAATAAAACTTATTAAGTAATGTAAAGAAACAGAACTGTTTGAATGTGGTAGTTGCCACAAAAGTGCATAAAATAAGATGAAAGTTACTGAGGAGAAATAAGTTGTTTGTTTATTTGTTTGCTTGATAAACATTCTGAATCTATGCTAAGTAATAGTTGTAGATTATATTTAGAACGTGATTATTGTATGTCCAGTGGGCAGAGTTTGATCTCCTCACTGAGTAAACTTGTTTACTCACCCCCTTCTTTCCCTTTTTCCCAGGTTAGTAAGTTCAAGAGTTACAGTTTGAAGTTTGTTCGTTGGTGAATTTTAAAGAAAGAAACGTTTTTGGCCAGACTGGATGGATTACATGTTGTTTCGTCTTTTGCGACGGTAGGGGTGTTACAAGAGTCGTGGCTAGCGGATTTGCTTATCAGTCCAGTGGAGTTGTATGATGTTATTCTCGGGATGGATTGGTTGCATCGGCGTATGGTGCATTTGGATTGCCATCGGGGTAGAGTGGAGTTTGAGCATCCATGAGAGAAGTTGGTGTTTCAGGGTATTAGACCGACTTTCGGGGAGTCTTGTGATCTCAGCCATTCAGGCTGGGAAGATGATCGGAAAGGGCCGTGAGGCTTATTTAGTTACTATATCTATGCCAGAGTTATTGGGGAAGTCTACGGTTAGCGGTATTCCTGTAGTGGAGGAGTTTGAGGATGTGTTCCAGTCATTGCAGGGATTACCACCATCTTGGTCGGATCCTTTTACCATTGAACTGGAACCGGAGATGACACCGTTATCCAAGGCTCCTTACAGAATGGCTCCAGCAGAGATGGCAGAGCTGAAGAAGCTGCTAAAGGATTTGTTGAGTAAGGGATTCATCCGTCCTAGTATATCACCGTGGGGAGCGCCGGTGTTGTTTGTGAAGAAGAATGATGGGACTTTCAGGTTGTGCATTGACTATCGGGGTTTGAACCGGGTTACTGTGAAGAACAAGTACCCTCTTCCTAGAATTAATGAGTTGTTGGATCAGTTGAGGGGTGCTACTTGGTTCTCTAAGGTAGATATGGCGTCGGGTTATCATCAGATACCTATAGATGAGGCAGATGTGAGGAAGACTGCTTTTAGGACGAGGTATGGGCATTATGAGTTTGTTGTGATGCCTTTCGGGTTGACTAATGTGCCAGCAGCGTTTATGAGATTGATGAACAGCATGTTTCAGGAGTTTCTGGATGTGTCTGTCATCATTTTCATCGACGACATCCTGGTTTATTCTAAAGAGTCCTGAGGAGCATGCAGTGCATTTGAGGGCAGTTATGGAGAAGCTGCGGAGCAGAAGTTGTTTGCTAAGTTGAGCAAGTGAAGTTTTTGGCAGCGTGAAATGGGATTTCTTGGTCACATTGTTTCTGCAGAGGGGGTTTCTGTAGATCCAGAGAAGATTCAAGCTATCAGAGATTGGTCTAGAGCGCAAAATGTCACAGAGATCAGGAGTTTCCTTGGATTGGCAGGTTACTACAGGAGATTTGTGCAGGGGTTTGCGAGCAGAGCACGTCCTATGACTAAGTTAACAGGGAAGGATGTTCCTTTTGTTTGGTCACAGGAGTGTGAGGAGGGCTTTGAAAGCCTTATGGAGATGTTGACTACTGTTGGATATTAATTATTGAATATTGGTTGGTTATTTCCGCTGTTGTATGTGTTTGTGGTTAGGTGGCTAGTGGGTATGGGACAACTAGCTGTAGTTATTATTATTATTAATTTATTATTTATTATTTATTAAAAAAAAAGGTCGGTCGTTCCAAGAAGTTTCTTATTTGATCTTTCTAGTGGAATGGGGGTTTCTTTCTTATTTGCTATGGTTACCTTTTTTTTCTTTTTCTGAAGACATAAAAGCTTTTTGCTATACTCTTCTTTTCTTACTTTCTTTTCTTTGACCAGAACCATCTTTACAATTCCACACTTCCCATTCTTTCACTAGACTTTGGTTTTTACTTAAACACATTCCCGTCCTAAAAACTCTAACCTTTTCTTTCTCTTTTTCCTCTTTTCTTTTCTTTTCTTTTCTTTTCAAAATAGCCAAGTCCCTAATCCAACAAGTAAACCACCTAGTCCTATCTAGTTTGAAAATTGCAAACTAGAACTACAAAAGGCTTTACTCTTGTCAGTTCAAACCTAACACTTTCTACCAAGCTCAATCCCAAAAAAGGCCTTACACACTCAAGAACAAACATGGTTTGAAAGAAGGGTTGGTTAAGGTAGGGGAAACTGATTTAAAAGTGAAATCAGCTACTTCGATCAACAAGAGTGGTAAAAAGGAGAAAGATGATCCAAATATGTATAAGGTATCCATGAGTTTAAAGCAATGCACAAACTGATACTTAACAATCAATATTAGGCTCTTATAAATAGGAAATGGCATCAAATCACAACATGATTCAATTTAGACCATAATGCAGTTTAGGAATTCAAGGCTTGGTTCAATCTTATGTTTCTAACCACTCAACTAGCATCAAAGTACTATTAACTTGGGCATTGATCCTAGTTTGGTGAATCTAAATATGCTAACAAGGCAAAACTCATCATAGATCCCTAATGCAAATATTAAACAGTCCTACATTAAACATGCTAAACAAGATTCTAATATGCAATGCAAACTACATGAAGACTCTTTTTTTTATAAAGTTTTTTGCAAATTTTTTCAAATTTTAAGGTTTTTTCTATGCCTTAGATGCAATGCAAATACTAACATGATAATGCTAAAAATTTGAAATAATAAAACAAAAAACAACATCAAATACTATCTCAAACCGTCCCCAAACTTAAACTACACAGTCCCTTGTGTAAGAAAAATTTGAAAGAGGATTCAAGACTAAAAACAAAACACAACATGATATGCAATGGTATTTACAAGGATAGGTGATAGTGTTACCTCATGGATTGTGGAAGAAGCTATCCACATCCTCATTCATGCTTTCATATGTGTAGTGGGGGTCTTGTGGTTGACTTGGAGGTGTAGATTGAGGGAACTCGACTATGGCCATCGACTGGTATTCGGTCGAGTGCACGGTCGAGTGGGGGGGTCGAGTTGACTTGCGAGTCAACTTCTACAAGTCCAAATCTCTCCAAACCCATCTACACTCTCATTAAATAGCCTGCCCTACACAAACATAAAACCAAAATATCAAAACTACAAGGAAAATAAAGCATATTTACAATGATACCTTAACTTCCTCCCTAGCTAGCTTGTTTAAAGTCACTAAGAATGATCTTGAATGCCTTTCAAGCTTGGTTTAGAGACCAAGGAGGTGATGAAATCCCTCCCTGGTTCTAATTGATAACCTTGGTGTTCCTTCTTGATCACTACTTCCTTAACACTTGAACCATGTTTCTTCTTAAACTTGAGTCTTGGTCTTGCCTTCTTCAAAGACCTCTTGTTGAGCTGAACTTGAAGATCCTTCACTAAATCAGTCAACTCTTGAACTGAACCCTTTAGTTCTTGGACAGTCTTGGCTTTGGCTGAACCTTTAATCCTAGGGTCCTCTCCATCCTCAATATACTCACAACTAGCTTTTTCCTCTACCACAAAGTGTTGACCTTCAATAGTAGGTTGATGTGTTGAATTCTTGATGTCAAACTTCATAGTGAAGTCTTTAGCAAGGTGGAGCCTGATGGTTCCCATCTTAACATCAATTACTGCCCCAGCTGTGGCTAAGAATGGTCTTCCCAAGATGAGAGGATCTTCTGGCTCTTGGTCCATGTTCATGATCACAAAGTCAGTTTGGATTCTAGTTTTCCCTATCTTTACTGGAAAATCTTCAATCACTCCAAGCACATCCCTCTTGGATCCATATGCTAGGCCAATACAGAGATTGCAAGGATTAAAATGTTCAAATCCCAACTTTTCATCCACTGAGTTGGCATTAAGATCATTGAACCTCCTAGGTCACATAGACACTTGTTGAAGTGCATATAGCTGATGGAGCAAGGTAGGTTAAATGAACCTGGATCTTCAAGCTTTGTTGGGATAATAGCTTTCTCAATCTCTTCCAAATCCTTCATGTCTTGATCTTGAGCCTTTTGCTTGGATAATTCAAGAAGCATGTCCTGGAGCACAGGATGTTGAGCATGTTTTTCCAAGGGAGGTCCTCTATCTTCCTCTTTCTTCTCAATGACAACCTTTGTATGGCCATCACATCCTTCTTTTCAATGACTACCTCTTCCTTCAAAGCCATCACTTCCTCTTGTTGCAAAGCCATCATTTCTCTTTTCTCAATAATTTTCCTTAGTTCCTTCAGCTTTTGTGCCTTGAAACGTCCTGGGAATGGTAGAGGTGGTTTGTAAGCAGAAGGAATGTATCTAGCTGGCTTAACAGCTTCTGTGTCTTCAACTCGATCAGGTACTTGATCGTGTGTATGGTCGAGCACCTGGTGGAGTGGTTTCTCTGCTTCAGTCTGCTCAGTAAAACCTTTACTTTGGGCTTCAATTAGTGACGAATCCTCCCCACCTTGTACCTCACTGTCCTCAGTGACATCTTCCTCATGGAGATGGATAGCTTTAACATTGAACTCCCTTGGGATTTGAATAGCTTGTTCAGGAAGTTGGTGTGGCTTAGGATCTGAAGTATAAGCAATGGAGCTCTCCATGTACTGGAATGTAGAGGTCAGACTCTCAATCTTGTTACTCGGGTCATTAGAATAAGAATTCAACTTTTGGGTCAGCTCTCCAAACTGCCTTGCGTCCTCAATCTGCTTATTGGCTTGCCCAAGCAACATTTGTTGCATCATAGCTCTTAAGTCAAGTTCTTGGGCTTGGTAGGTCTGAAACCTTGGAGGGGGACACAATGGAGCCTAGAAACCTTGTTGCTGGTGCATCAAATTGAAACATGAATATTTGTGTGTGGTAAGATGAAAGTGATGATGGATGTATGCAATGGTGAGATATGAATGGATGGATGGTAAGGTGTTTCAATTCCCCTTATGCAGTTGCAGTATAAGAGGTGTCAATCCTAAATGAGTGTTTGTGAACAATTAAGATATGTATATCAATCTAAGTCAAGCCAAATGCAAGATTGTTTGTCACTAATAATCCTAAGATGAAAATGTAAAATGCAGAAAGTAAACTACAAGAACTAAGAACTAAATGCAAATGAAACAGGATGATTATAACAGTATTGATGCAACCAATAGAAGTAGAAACTATGCTAATGAACTAATGCAAGACAAGTAATGAACATGACACTAAGTAAATGCAACAGAAATTCAAATAGAATGAAACAAGATAATCACAAATCATAAACACAAAGTTCTGGGGAAGAACTCGAGCAAGCACTCGACCGAGTGTAGGTCGAGTGGGCGGTCGAGCTGGACTAAACGCAGAAACAGAGCAACACAATAAAAACAGAGCAATGCAAAAACGAATCAAACAACAAGCAAGCAACAGGATTAAGACTTAAAAATCAATAAACAAAGAAGGTCCTGAGGATGAATTCATGGGCTGAACTAATCATTGTGGTTATCTAACTTAGTCAACAAACCTCAAGCAACATGAGCTCATCTCTAGACATATTATTCTAAAACAAGTTTCATCCACTCTCATGGCAAGAAAAAATCAAACCTATGCATCTCTAGACTTGTTCTCACAAAGTAAAGAATCTACACAAGCAGGCATTAAGCAATACATCTCAAACCAAACAAGACCTCTAATCTCTTAGCAAGCCTAATGGTAAGCTCTAGATCTAGCCTTATCTATATTTCTTAAACATTGGTGTGATGCTAAGATGCTTGAGATCAAATCCTACCCTCTCAGATATAGGATCAGCATTAAGAACATCTAGCCTAGAAGAGATCTACAACAATCAAGCTTGACCAAATCAAACAAACCACAAGATCAATCCAGCTTAACCCATCCTCAAGATCCTAGAGAACTACTCACAAGAACACATGATGAACAAAGTCAAAACCCCAGAAAATATTGAAACTTGCATTATTAGAAAGATAAAACAGAGATCTACAATATTGATGAAGAAATGAAACTCGAAGTCTTTATATCTTGAAAGTTATGAAACCAACAAAATACAAGAATCTAGTCTTTTCTCTCTTAAAACAAGTACAAAATCTAAGAAAGATAAAAGTGCAAAAGGAATAATTCCCAAAAGGGTAAAAACTAGGTTTAGAGAATATCTAAAAAGCTGGACTCTTTTGGTGGCTGCAGGTACAAGGCTTTATATAGGAGAGGGAGTGGAAGCCCTAAAAATACTAAAAGACAAAATAGTCAACGGCTCGGTCAACTCGACCTGTGCTCGGTCGAGTGGCAGGTCGAGCTGGCTTCTCTCGTGCATTGTCCACTCGGTCGAGTCCTCCTCAGCACATGGTCGAGTGTCTGGTCGAGTGTGCGGTCGAGTTGGACTCTGGACCTTGGTTCTTCAGCCTTAACTCTCTTGCTTTCCCTTCATGATTTCTTCACTTCTCCTCAGCATTGCTTCCATGCTCCTTAAGCTCCAAAATCACCTGTTTATGCATGAAAAGATGCAAATGCAATGCAACTAAACTCTAATGCATGATTAGTCCTAAAGCTACGCAATATTGGTAAAAATGGATAACAAAAGATGCAAAAAATGTGAATAAACTAAGGGAAAACATGGTAAAATATATGAACATCGACACCCCCAAACTTAGTCTTTGCTTGCCCTTAAGCAAATAAGCAAGACATAAGAAGGTAGGTGAGGTTTGAAAGTGGGATCTCAGCTCCTAAAGCTTGCAAATAGACCATCTAGAATCAATGTCCAAGTTACTAGTAATATGATGCAAGTTGAATGAGCTGTAATTAAAAATTTTAGACAAGCATATCACAACCTTTACTGATTTGAGCCTTAGATGTCGACATGCATTCAAATCAACCATTTCCTTTAACATTCATTGATCAAGAACATGAATCAATTCTATGCAATGCTTAAACTCATTTGGCTTGGTAATAAGGGTTTTGAGACAATGATGGTCTCTTTTTAGACTGGAGCTTGTCAATATCAAGGTTCTCTCATAAAAAATGGATTGAGCTTTAGAAGAATGCTAAAGGTAAGAATACTTAGACACATACAAGAACAAAACCTTGTCTACCCAAAGGTACCCCAAGTGTTTATCCTATCAATCTAAACCCAAATGATTCTAGTGCTACCCTTTTAACTTCTTCTCTTCTCTTTTTCTATTTTCTCTTTTGGTTTTCAAGACTTAGGAGAGGTTTCTTATTTGATCTTTCTAGTGGAATGGGGGATTCTTACTGATTGCTATGGTTCTCTTTTCTTCTTATTCTTAAGACATATAAGCTTTTTGCTAAACTTTTCTTTGCTTTCTTTTCTTTTTTTTTTAACTAGAACCATCTTAGATAATAATTTTTACTTCCCATCCTTTTACTAGACTATAGCTTTTACTTAAACACATTCCCCTCCTAAAGACTCTACCCTTTTCTTTCTCTTTTTCCTCTTTTTTCTTTTCTTTTCCTTTTCAAAACAACCAAGTCCCAAACCCAACAAGTGAACCACCTAGTCCTATCTAGTTTGAAAATTGCAAACTAGAACTACACAAGGCTTTACTCTTGTCAGTTCAAACCTAACACTTTCTACCAAGCTCAACCTCAAAAAGGCCTCACACACACAAGAATAAACATGGCTTGAAAGAAGGTTTGGTTAAGGGGTTGGGAAACTGATTTAAAAGTGATATCAGCTAGTTGGATCAACAAGAGTGGTAAAAGGAGAAAGATGATCCAAATATGTATATGGTATCCATGAGTTTAAAGCAATGCACACATTGATAATTGAAATTCAATATTAGGTTCTTATAAGTAGGAAATGGTGTCAAATCACAACATGCTTCAATTTAGACCAAATGCAATGCAGGAATTCAATACTTGGTTCAATCTTATGCTTCTAACCACTCAACTAGCATCAAAGTACTATTAACTTGGGCATTGATCCTAGTCTAGTGAATTAAGCAAGCTAACAAGGAAAAACTCATCATAGATCCCTAATGCAAATATTATACAATTCTACATCAAACATGCTAAACAAGATCCTAATATGCAATGCAAACTACATGTACACTCTTTTTTTATGAAGATTTTTGCAAAAAAATTTCAAATTTTTAGGGTTTTTCTATGCCTTAGATGCTATGCAAATACTAACATGATTATGCTAAAAATTTGAAATAAGAAAACAAAACACAATGTCAAATGCTATCTCAAACTCTCCCCCAAACTTAAATCACACAGTCCCTTGTGTGAAAGAAATTTGTAAGAGGATTCAAGACATAAAACAAAACAAAACACAAAATATGAAATGCAATGATATTTACAATGGAAAGGTGACAGTGGTACCTCAAGGATTGTGGAAGAAGTTGTCCACATCCATCTGCATGCTGTCATAGGAGTAGTTGGGGTCCTCTTGGTGACTTGGAGATGGAGATTGGGGCAGCTCGACGATGGCGATCGACCTTGACTCGGTCGAGTGCGTGTCCGAGTGGGGGGGGTCGAGCTGGACCGCGAGTCTCCATGAACTGACCTTGTTGCTGGTAAAACTGCTGGTAGAGAGCTGGATCCATGAAGTACTGAGGTGGGATGGGTGGGTAACTTGGATAACTTGGATAAGCAGCTGGAGGTGGAAAGCCATAAGGTGATCTGGGCTGGAACTCGGCCGAGTGCATTTGGGGTGCTCGGTCGAGTGTGTGCTCGAGTGACCCGGTCGAGTGCCTCGAAAATTGTTGTTCTCGGGTACTTGAGCTCCTCTTCCTCTGATTTGGCTCATACATTGAAGCCCTAGCTGGTTCCACAGGATTCGCAACTCTTGAAAGTGCTCTAGTTGAGCTACTTCTCCTCAAGGGGCTTGATGGTGTAAGGGAAGAATTCCCACTCTTTAACTCAGCAATTTCCTTCTTTCAGCCCTTGATAGATTTAGCCATGTTGGTTACCTTCTTTTTCAGCTTATCAAACCTCTTCCCATGCCACTTATTCCATTTTTGCAAAAGAGTCAACCTCTTGGTAGTCTCTCTCACTCCCCTACTATCTCTTGAATTGGGCTCATAGTCTTCAAAATAGAAATGCTCCTCTCCATCAGCCACTTGTGCATTCCCAGCTTCCTCAACTCTAGGTTGAACCACTCCATCAAACCAATGCTCCTCAGCTGGCCAAAAGTCAATGTTGGCTCCTTCTTGAATGGTGGTGAGCTCTTGGTTAGGCAATATGAATTGCTTTTTCCCAAGTGTTGGAAGCTCAAAGTTTAAGATGTGGTTCCCTTGATGCATCTCCTTGGCTAGGATGAGAGTAGAGATGAGGTAGCTTGAGTCATTCCATCTTGGTGAGACCCCTTCTCCTCTAAGTGGAACCTTAGCAGCTTGAAGAATTGGAGTAATGATGCCTCCAATGGTAAGTGCTCCTCTTGCCCCTTTGTTTTCCAACTTTCCTACCCAACTTCTCAATTGAATCATGTGGTCAATGAGGACCATTCCTAGGTCAGTCTCCACTGTGCTCCCAAGAATGATGGTACCATTCCTTGCTTGAAAGATTACTCCATTGAGAGCCAAGTCAATCATCTTTAGCTCTCCCTCATTGATGTTCCCAGTTTCTTTCCTAGCAAAGAAGGTGTTGGCAAGAGCTTTGTGGTCGTACCTTAGGACTGGGCTCCTTATCCTTGAGCTCTTGGAGTTGGAGGATGAGTAGAGCTTGTTGTCCCCAATGGTTTCCCACACAGCAAACAACTCTTCTCTTGGAATCATAAAACTCCTATTGCTCCTAACCTCAAAACCAAACACATTGGCTATCTTCTTCATTGAGAGATCATACCTCTTCCCCTTTATTGTGAAGGCAATATGACCAGCATCTAATTCAGCATCCATCCTTGCATATGTGGTCAGCTTGACAGTGGCTAAGAACTCACAACTCTCTTCTTTGTAGCCCTCCATGCAAAGCCCCATGAACTTGGTGAGATTGCTCTTCTCAAAGAGATATTCCACATCCTCATCAATGGCAAGCTTCTCCATGGTCTCCTTGTGTGGATATCTAGTTCCCAAGAATTCCATCCTCATGAAAGCATCATAAATCTGCCTCTTTGACAACCCACAAGACTCAGCTTCTCCATCATCCATCAATTCTTCTTCTTCACTTTCTTCCTCACTCTCTTCACTCTCCTCTTGTTCAACTTCAACAGCTGATCTCTTCCCTTTGGCCTTGTGTCTCCTCATAAACTCATTGAGAGTTGGCTCCCTTTCCTCCTCACTTTCAGTCCTCTCAGGATCTTCCTCAAATGGCTCTCTCCTTGGACAAGGCATCTGGCTCGACCGACTGCTCGAACCGCCACTCGGTCGAGTGGTCGATCGAGTGGTGCGTCGAGTGGCTCTCCCAGCTTCTCCTCTTGATTCAAGGCCAGCATCACGACGTTCCATGGAGCTTGCAGCGGTTTGTTGAGACTTCCTGGTGATCTTTGAAGACATTTTCAAAAGGAACTAAAGGGAATATACTCAAAGCTCAAAGTTAATAGGTTAGTGACCCAAAAACTTGAAAGAACAAAGCTTGAGCAAAAGATGAACTTGAGAGAGATTTTTTAACTTGAATGTAGTTGTTCTGAGCAAATGAGAGAGTGTGAGGGGTATAATCTCGTGTAAGCTCTATATAAAGAAGTTAAGGAGACAAGGAGACAAGGGTGGAGCATCCATACCATTCAAATTTGAAATGGGAATCTTTAACCTGCTTTTTGCTGCCACTCGACCCCACACTCGACCAGCACGTGGTCGAGCTCCTTGACCAAAGTTTGAAAATTCAAAATTTTTCTTCCTTTTCTCCCTCCACTCGATCGTTCTAGAAGGTTGGGAATCGAATGGGTCTTTGGTTATACTCTAGCTCGGTCGAGTACCTCTCGCGGCTGGTCGAGTGGGCTTGCGAATCTCCTTGCCCAAGTCCAAATCTCTCCATGCCCATCTACACTTTATTTTTAAAGGCTGCCCAAAACTAACATAAAAGAAAACACATCAAATCTACTAAGAAAATAAACCATATTTACAAAGGATACCTTAGGGACTTCCTCCCTAGTGAGCTTGTTTAAAGTCACTAAGCTTGACTTTGGTTGTCTTTCTAGACTTGGTTTAGATACCAAGGAGGTGATGAAATCCTCCCTGGAACCTCCTGATCACTGTGAAGTTGATCCTTGATCACTTCACCCTTAACACACAAACCATATTTCTTCTTAATTTTGAGCCTTGGTCTTGCTTTCTTCAAAGACCTCTTGCTTAACTTAACTTGGAGTTCATTAACCATACCAGTCAGCTCTTGAACTGACCTCTTAAGCTTTTCCACAGAATCATCTTGAAGAGAGAGCTCAGCCTTAGGATCTCCTTCATCCTTAAAAACCTCATGATCAACTCTTTCCTTGATAGTGAAGGGTTGATCATCAATGGTAGGAAGGTTGGTTGGGTTATAGATGTTGAACTTCATGACTGTATCCTCAGCAATGTTCAAGGTCACAAGACCTTCCCTAACATCTATTACTGCCCCAACAGTGGCTAAGAATGACCTCCCTAATAAGATTGGATCTTCAGGCTCCTTGTCCATCTCTATGACCACAAAATCAGTATGAATCCTTGCTCTTCCTATCTTGATTGGGACATTCTCCAACCTTCCAACTACTTCTTTGTTTGACCCATCAGCTAGGCATACATGGAGGTTGGTGGATTTGAAATCAGTTCTCCCAAGCTTTTGAGCTATGGAGTATGGCATAACACTAGTTGAAGCTCCCAAATCACAAAGGCATTGGTTGTAGTGAAGGTAACTGATTGTGCAAGGCAGATAGAATGGTCCAGGATCCTTAAGCTTTATTGGGATGATCACTCCTCCAAGGTTCTCAAGATCCTTCTCATCTTGAGCTTCAGCCTTCTTCTTTGACAAATCAAGCAAAAAATCTCGATAGAGAGAGGGTAAGGTTCATAATGTTCCAAGGCAGGTCCTCTCTCCTCTTCCTGGTAAGCAATGATGATCTCTTGTATAGCCATTACTTCCTCTTGTTTATGAACCACAGCTTGTTCTTTCAAAGCTTTCTCTTCCTCTTGTTGCTTAGCCAACTTCTCCTTTCTCTCAATAATTTCCCTTAATTCCTTGATCTTCTGTGCTTTGAAACGTTCAGGAAATGGTAGAGGCGGTTTATAAACAGGAGGGATGTACTTAGCTGGCTTGGCAACATCTGAGCCTTTAGCTCTATCGACCACTCGATCAGGCACTCAGTCGAGTGCATGCTCGAGTACCTGGTCGAGCTCGGTGCCGGATCCTTGCTTTTTTGCACAATCAACCCTCTGATCATCAGTAATTGACCCATCCTCCCCACCTTGAACTTCACTGTCCTCAGTGACCTCTTCCTCTAAGATATTAATGGCCTTGACAGTGAACTCCTTGGGGTTTTGGATAGCTTTTCCACGGAGTTGGTTAGGCTTTGGGGCTGAAGTGGATGCAATGTTGCTCTCCATGTACTTGACTCTGGAATTCAGACCCTCAAACTTCATATTCAAATCATTATATTGGGATGTGAGCCTTTGGTTTAACTCAGCAAACTGTTTGGCTTCCTCAATCTTCCCTTGTGTTTGACCAATCAACAGCTGTTGCATCATGGCTCTAAGGTCTTGTTCCTGGCCTTGGTTAGTCTGAAACCCTGGTGGGGGACACAATTGGGGCTGGAACACCTGATGTTGTTGTTTGGGGACATAGTTATTCTGTTGAGGAGGCTGAGGAGGGGGGTAAACTTGATCTTAGGGGTTAGCCACATTGGTGCTCCTATAGGAAAGGTTTTTGTTCTTGAACCCTCCTTGGTTGTAACCCTTGAAGCCACCCTGGTTCTGCATGTAACACAACTCAGCATACTCCCTTTCTCCTTCTTGAACTAGAGGCTCCTCTTCACCAATGAAATGAATAGACTTTTGCTGGCTTAGCAAGATCTTATCAAGCTTTTTCATTCACCATTTCCAGATCCTTCTTGTATTTCTCCTCATTATCAGTGGATGAAGACCTTATTGTTCTATCATAATCTTCATTATAGTTCCCATCAGACTGTGCTAGATTCTCAACCAACTCCCAGCCTTCTTCCACATTCTTGTTGAGGAAGTTTCCATTGGAGGCTGTATCAAGAAGCATTCTGAATTTGGGAAGCACTCCTCTATACAATGTGCTCAATAAGGACTCAACACTGAAACCATGGTGAGGACACTGAGTTTGGAATCCCTTGAATCTTTCCCAAGCTTCACAAAAGCTCTCATTGTTTCTTTGAGAAAACCCAGAAATTTCATTCCTCAATCTAGCAGTCCTAGCATTAAAGAAAAACTTGGCTAAGAAAGCCTTCTTGCATGCATCCCAAGTAGTGATAGCTCCAGTAGGAAGAGTTTTTTCCCATAAGTGAGCTTTGTCCCCAAGTGAGAAAGGAAAGAGCTTCAACTTGAAACCATCTTCACTCACTCCATTTATCTTTGTAAGACCACAGATTCTGTCAAACTCATCAAGATGATCTAGTGGATCCTCCATTGGTAATCCATGGAACTTGTTAGCTTGAATCATGGAGATCAATCCACTCTTGATCTCAAACTTATTGTTGGCAACAGTAGGAGGCATAATACCAGCCATTTGGTTGTGTGTGTTGGGTGCATCTCCAGCACCAATGTGCCTAGGTCTCTGCTCATGGTTAGCTTGTTGCTCCATGATGACTTGATCCTCTTGCTGAACTTGAACTACTCTTCTTTTCTAATTTCCCAAACTCTTTTGCAGCCTTTGGATGTTGTCAATAGGTCTTTGAAGATTGTCTTTCCCCTTAGACCTTGTGTGCATCAACAAACGCGAGTACAGACTCAAACAGGTTCACAATTGAGCTCAGGCTCATGTGGAGGGTTGAATCGACTGGGAAGTGGTGTCAAAAGTACACGGCTTTGACTCGATCAAGTGCTTGATCACTGCTCGGTCTAATATGGATCCTAAATGTCACAAAAAAAACACTCAAATGGGCAAAGGCGCCAAATTGAAACTTGAATATTTGTGTGTGGTAAGATGAAAGTGATGATGGATGTATGCAATGGTGAGATATGAATGGATGGATTGTAAGGTGTTTCAATTCCCCTTATGCAGTTGCAGTATAAGAGGTGTCAATCCTAAATGAGTGTTTGTGAACAATTAAGATATGTATATCAATCTAAGTCAAGCCAAATGCAAGATTGTTTGTCACTAACAATCCTAAGATGAAAATGTAAAATGCAGAAAGTAAACTACAAGAACTAAGAACTAAATGCAAATGAAACAGGATGATTATAACAGTAATGATGCAACCAACAGAAGTAGAAACTATGCTAATGAACTAATGCAAGACAAGTATTGAATATGGCACTAAGTAAATGCAACAGAAATGCAAATAGAATGAAACAAGATAATCACAAATCATAAACACAAAGTTCTAGGGAAGAACTCGAGCAAGCACTCGACCGAGTGTAGGTCGAGTGGGTGGTCGAGCTGGACTAAACGCAGAAATAGAGCAACACAATAAAAACAGAGCAATGCAAAAAACGAATCAAACAATAAGCAAGCAACAGGATTAAGACTTAAAAATCAATAAAACAAAGAAGGTCCTGAGGATGGATTCATGGGCTGAACTAATCATTGTGGTTATCTAACTTAGTCAACAAACCTCAAGCAACATGAGCTCATCTCTAGACATATTATTCTAAAACAAGTTTCATCCACTCTCATGGCAAGAAATAATCAAACCTATGCATCTCTAGACTTGTTCTCACAAAGTAAAGAATCTACACAAGCAGGCATTAAGCAATACATCTCAAACCAAACAAGACCTCTAATCTCTTAGCAAGCCTAATGGTAAGCTCTAGATCTAGCCTTATCTATATTTCTTAAACATTGGTGTGATGCTAAGATGCTTGAGATCAAATCCTACCCTCTCAGATATAGGATCAGCATTAAGAACATCTAGCCTAGAAGAGATGTACAACAATCAAGCTTGACCAAATCAAACAAACCACAAGATCAATCCAGCTTAACCCATCCTCAAGATCCTAGAGAACTACTCACAAGAACACATGATGAACAAAGTCAACAACCCAGAAAATATTTGAAACTTGAATTATTAGAAAGATAAAACAGAGATCTACAATATTGATGAAGAAATGAAACTCGAAATCTTTATATCTTGAAAGTTATGAAACCAACAAAATACAAGAATCTAGTATTTTCTCTCTTAAAACAAGTACAAAATCTAAGAAAGATAAAAGTGCAAAAGGAATAATTCCCAAAAGGGTAAAAACTAGGTTTAGAGAATATTTAAAAAGCTGGACTCTTTTGGTGGCTGCAGGTACAAGGCTTTATATAGGAGAGGGAGTGGAAGCCCTAAAAATACTAAAAGACAAAATAGTCAACGGCTCGGTCAACTCGACCTGTGCTCGGTCGAGTGGCAGGTCGAGCTGGCTTCTCTCGTGCATTGTCCACTCGGTCGAGTCCTCCTCAGCACACGGTCGAGTGTCTGGTCGAGTGTGCGGTCGAGTTGGACTCTGGACCTTGGTTCTTCAGCCTTAACTCTCTTGCTTTCCCTTCATGATTGCTTCACTTCTCCTCAGCATTGCTTCCATGCTCCTTAAGCTCCAAAATCACCTGTTTATGCATGAAAAGATGCAAATGCAATGCAACTAAACTCTAATGCATGATTAGTCCTAAAGCTACACAATATTGGTAAAAATGGATAACAAAAGATGCAAAAAATTTGAATAAACTAAGGGAAAACATGGTAAAATATATGAACATCAATGGGTACATAATGGAACGTACTGCTGTGAAACATGATTGCTAACTCGGACAGACACTCTGTCGAGCACTGACTCGAGTTGATGGTCGAGTCGACTAAGATGAGAAGTCTATTTGGATCCGGCTTATGACTCGATCAGGTACTCGATCACTCACTCGGTCGAGTTGTGGTCGAGTTCCGGGTCGAGTTGGTACCTGAGACTCAAAACAACCAAGCAGAGGAAGAATCTTGATCAGTAGTGATCAAAGTAGATATAGAACTCAATCTTAGACTTATGTGGATTCTAAATGTCACAATCAAACACTCAAAAGTGGCAACGGCGCCAAATTAAAACACACTTTTTCTCTATGGTGGTGAAATGATGGATGGTAAGAAAGAGATATGAATGAATGGAAAGATTGCAAGGGGTTTCAATTCCCTTTATGATGTTGCAGTATATAGGGTGTCAATCAAAATCTGAGTGGGTTCCAAGCAATTAGAACATGCACATTTATCTAAGTTGAGCCAATTGTATAGATGATTTGAAACTAAGACCCGAATGACAAGTATGGAATGCAAGATGTAGAAACTAACATGATAAGATACTAAATGCAATTGGAACAGAATGATTAAGATGATGATGAGACTAAACAGAAACAAAGTAGAGATGCTAGACTACTAATAAACTAATGCAAGGCAAATGATGAACAGAAACTAAGTGAAATGCAACAGAAATGAAACTAGAATAAAACAGGGGATGAAACAGGACAAATGCAAAGCAAAAATAAGAAACTCTGGGTTGAGCTCGAGCAAGCACTCGACCGGATCACGATCGAGTACTAGGTGAGTTGGAGAATTCGGGAAAACAAAGCAAAACAAACAAAACAGAGCAACACAAAAGTAAATCAATCAACAAGCAAACAATAGGATTTAAACTGGGAAATCAATAGAAAAACAAGGTCTTAGGGATGGATTAATGTATGGGCTAGACTTTGGATTGTGGTTATCTAACTTGATCAACAAACCTCAAGAAACATGAGCTAAACTCTAGACAATAATCTCAAAGCACATGTTAATCCACTCTCATGGCAAAAACAATCAAGCTTATACATTTCTGGGCTAGTTCTCACATAGAAAAGAACATATAAATGCAAACATTAAGCAACAGATTATTTACGTCAAAAATCAAACAAGACATCTAATCTCTTAGCATGCCTAATGATAATCTCTAGATCTAGCCTTATCTAGCAACCTAGACATTGGTGTGATGCTAAGAAGTTTAAGATCGAACCCTACCCTCTCGGATCAACATAGAGAATATCTAGCCTAGAAGAGATCTAAAACAATCAAGCTTGACCAGATCAAACAACCACAACCATCATCTAGCCTAAACCATCCGTAAGAGCTAAGCAAACTACTCACAATCACACATGATGAAAAAAAAAGTCATAAACCCAGAAAATGATGAAACTTGCATGATTAGATAGATAAAACAGAGATCTACAATATTAAAGAAGGAATCAAACTCGAATTATTAATATCTTGAAAGTTATGGAACCAACAAAATCAAAGAATTCCTTGTTCTTCTTCAAAAGTAGAAGAGAGAATCTTAAAATAATAAAAAGCAAAAAGCATAATTTCCCAAAAGGGTAAATACTAGGTTGTGGAATATCTAAAAAGCTGGCTTATTTGGTGGCTGAGGGTACAAGGCTTTATATAGAAAAGGAGTGGAAGCCCTAAAAATGCTAAAAGACAAAATAGAAGGGCGGCTCGGTCAACTCGACCATGTGCTCGGTCGAGTGACCGGTCGAGTTGGCTCTTCTTCTGCTCCTTCCACTCGGTCGAGTCCCTCTCCGCACTCGGTCGAGTGCATGGTCGAGTGAGTGATCGAGTTGACTTTCAGGCCTTGATTCTTCAGCTCTAACTCCCTTGTTTTCTTCTCTTCTTAGCTCCAATCTTCTTTAGCATCCCTTCCATGTTCCTTAGGCTCCAAAAATCACCTATTTATACAAGAAATATGCAAATGCAATGCAACTCTATCCTAAATGCACAAACAGTCCTAAAGCTATGCAATAAAGACCAAACTAGAAGGAAAATCATGCAAAAGATGTGAATATACTAAGGGAAAATAAGGTAAAATATATGAACATCAGTTGTCGATCAATATGGGTCATGAAGAGCTACCACTCATCGATACAAGATTATTATTTTGTATAAGACCAAGATTAGTGAGACTTCGATTGTTGGAGGTGAAGAATATTTTGAATTCATCGATTATAATCGAATATTAAACGGTACTTATTGTGATGATTACTTGGTCGGTGAGTTATCTTATTCATCTACTTTAGAATCTCTCATAATTCACTATCTTTATATATTATACATTATTTTGATATGATTTTGCATCTTATATTTTAAGATGTCATTGGAGAAGTTACCAATGTTGGAAAAATGGATACTTGGAATGATAAAAAAGACTCGATGGGTCCGAATGACGGAAACAAGTATGAGCTTAGATCACAAAGTGATCATATTCGTAAGTTGCTAAATATGTGCTGCCGAAATACTTTGGCGAAGGAGTTGGATGATTCTAATGACACTGACTCGGATGATGTCGACTGTGATATATCCGAAAATGAATACGATGATGGAAACTGTTCTGATGAGGATTATTGTGAAGAAGAAGAAGAGAAAGAAGATGAAGGCTTTTATGAAATATTGTATGTAGACAAAGAAGATAGTGAAGGCGATGATGAGAATGACACTGATGATACTGAAGACAATGAATATGATTCTGAATCAAGTGAAGATGCTGAGTCTAAAGAAGAAGAGTATGAGAAGGAAGTTTCTTCTCCAAAATGGAACGAAACACAAGAGTACTCCATGTACCATAGAATTTCCTTTGACCTTCGTGACTCCAGGTATTTGGTTTAAAACATATTATCTAATGGACACTGCTTAAATATATAAACGTTTTTTTTCTTCTTTTTTTAATATTTTATTTAGTGGCATGCTTTTGCGGTGTGAGTTAACCGGAATAGCGGCTGACCATTTCTATAAGACTTACAAAGATTCTATAGGTGAAAGCCTTATATGTGTTGTTCGATGGGATGTAATTGATGTCTTCCAAGGTACATACTCTATTCATTCGTTTAAAATATTTTTTTTAATTAGATTTGATAATACCTAACTATTCTGAATTCTATATCAAATGTATTGTCGGAAGGAGGTCTGTATCCAACACTATATGTACCCAAGTTAGACTTAACCCGGAGATTCCAGAAGTTGAAACATTTAGACGAGCGTATGTTACCCTATATTGTTAGTTTCTTATATTAAAGTTTCGAAGATATATTTTTAATTTATAATTTATAATTTGTGTTATAGGAACACCAGAAAGAGAGCACGCACAAAAAATGATTCAATTGTTGTAGGAATACCTGGAAGTCATCTCGCATCAAGAACAAAGAAAAAAAGTCATCAACATGTGTTTTTTTAAAAATACGTCTACGTCTCTATGTTTTAAATTATTTACCTTTACTTTTGAATCTTAAAATTTCAATACTGGGTTATTGTTACTTTGGACAAGCATGCTCATATTTTTATATTTTATATTATTATAATTTCTAAAATTATCTGTTATGTTATATAGTATTTAAAAAATTAAATTTCACTGTTATATTAATGTATATGACTTCATAAGGTTTGAATTTTTCTTTATTTCAAAGTTTGAGATAATGATGTCAATATACACGCTCACACATTATGTGTTAATAAACTTAAATGGGCCTAAGCTCATGAGATGCCAACATGGAAAGGCTTCGCGACTCTTTGAACATGTATTTAAGCACTTTTCGTCTCTCCTATATTGTGAGTTCCAGACCTTTCGTTGTCTCTTTTTAACAAAAATCATCCTCTGAACTTCTTTAACGACCTATTATCATCCGTATCTTTCAGGTAAGTTATCAGAGAGTTTTTAAGTCTTTCGTTAATTCAAATTTTTACTTACGAACCAAATCTGTTTTAAAAATTTATAGATTCAAATTTCGTGATGGATGGTGAAAATTCTAGAAAACGCAAAGAACCCATGTCCGATTGTCAATCGGAGGACGAAGCAATCGACATCGTTAAGAAGGCGTTTCAGAAATCTAGAGATGAGTCACAAAAGGAAACGTCGAAACGATTCACCGCAATTCTCGATATGGTGAAGCAGCACATGAAGAAGAAAGAAGAATCAACCGAACTCATGTGTCAACTTGAAACCATCGATGCTCAACTCACGCTAATGAATGATATCTTGGAAAGACGCATCGATTTGGTTGAAGAGTGTAAGAGGCTGGAAGACGTTAGGGATATTCTTGAGAAAGATGTAAAAGATTGTGTTGTGCCTGAAATTCATTGGGATAAACTTCGTATACCATTTAGTGGCTAACAATCTTTGTAATTTTAGTTTTAACATTTTAAAAATTTGACTAACATAATTTTCCTTATCAAAAATAAATTACCATATATCTTTATAGTATATCTAACAAACCTAATATATTTTACTAAAAGTGTTTATATTACAAGATATTGAGTTTTATGTGAAATGGAAAATAATAAAATCACGAAAACAGATTTAGGAATATAAATTAAAACGAATTTAGGTAAACGAATAAAATATTAACAAAGATATGTATAACAAATATACAAAAATATATTATTCTCAAGCAGATAATAAATAAAAAATATATTTTACACACTTCATAATATATTTAATTATTGCATTGATATATGTTTTTATAATGTTCTTAAACTAAAATTGGATAATATACAATATAATCACACGTTATCTCACAAGATAATATTTAAATTCTAAAAATGTTACTAATGATAAACCCCCGATATTTTATATGTATGTTGATATTGTATATAGGCATGTCAATTAGGGGGGAAACCCGCGGGCTGGCCTAGCCCAGCCCTGAAAAATAGCAGGCTCGGCCTTAAATATATATGTCCAGAAAAAATCGGGCCTTTCGGGTTCAGCCCGTTTGGGATATAGGGTTTTTCGGGCTTAGCCCGACCGGGCTCGGGCCAGCCCAAAAAACCCTTTAACAAAAATATTTGTACTTTTTTGTTAACATTTTTGTTTGATTGCAATATTTGATTAATAATATATTGTAATTAAAGTTTTAAACTCTAATCCTAGTTTTTATATTTACTTAATAACCATACTTAATACTTTAAAAAAAATTATCTATGATATTTTATATGAATTATATCGAAATTTTGTTTAGTCTTAAACTTTTTATATTAAATTGAGTTGGTTTTAATGAATATAGATGAGTTATTAAATTTCTGATTGATTTTTTTATAGTGCACCTTGAAACACTGTTTTTTAAGGCTTATAAGTTTGAATTTTTGGCCGGTATGATAAGCCCGAAAAAGCCCAAAAAGCCCTGTTAGGGCCGAGCTCGGGCTTTGAAATATAGGCTCGAAAATATTTCGGGCCGGGCCGGGCCGGGCTCAAATATATGCGGGCTTTACAGGTTTCAGGCCGGGCTGGGCCGGGCCAGTCCGATTGACACCCCTAATTATATATATATATATATCTATGTTCATTAGATGCTTTGAATGAATTATAATTTATTTTGAAACCCGGAAACATGACCACTGATTCTAATTCTTGTGTTTATCTTGCCGACTTGCATCCTTTACTCATTTAAAGAAGGATCAAGGTTAAGATTATCAGAAGATTTGTTTGCAGTGCTGCGTTGAATGACGTGATCGAGCTTGTGCTAGCGGATGCTAAGGTAATAATACAAACATCTATTCCAAATGATAAACAATTTTTAATAATATTTGATATATTTTTCACTCTAGGGTTCAAAGATACATGGATCTTTTGAAAGGAGTTTGGTCCAACGCTTCAAACCGTTTTTTAACAAAGGAAATTGGTTGATCTTATCTAAGTTTTATATAACACCAGTTGTTGGAACTTTTAGGCCTACTACCCATCAATTCAAAATACTCTCAAGTAGCATGACTTCAGCGCAGCTGATACCCTTTTTGAATGAAAAAAAAAAGTATTTTTCATTCGTAACTTTCATATATGTCCTTTATGGCTCTATAAATCCGAATATGTGTATTGATAAGTAGTGTGTATCGATTATTTTAGTTGTCTTACATATTTTAAATTCAATATTTGAAAGTGATTAAATAGTAATTATTCTCATTTAGATTTAATTGGACGTCTCGTGTGTGTGGAAAGATCTGAATATCTTTTGGCTAACAACGTGCACACCGGTCCATTTTTTGAAATCGAAAACGAAGAGTAAGATTTGTTATTTATTTATACAAACAATATTTTAGTCTGTTCTTAATATTTTTTACTAATTTCGTGTTCCTATTAAAGTGGTATACATTTGAGATGTCATCTGAGAAGAGGATTGTAACACCCGTACCGTCACAAAAGACGGAACAACATGTAATCCATCCGGTATGGCCAAAAACGTTTCTTTAAAATTCACCAACGAACAAACTTCAAACTGAAACTCTTGAACTTACTAACCTGGGGAAAAAGGAAAGAAGGGGTGTGTAAACAAGTTTACTCAGTGAGGAGATCAAACTCTGCCCACTGGACATACAGTAATCACGTTCCAAATATAATCAACAACTATTACTTAGCATAGATTCAGAATGTTTATCAAACAAACAACCAAACAAACAACTTATTTCTCCTCAGTAACTTTCATCTTATTTTATGCACTTCTGTGGCAACTACCACATGCAAACATTTCTGTTTATTTACATTACTTAATAAGTTTTACTTTACTTATAGGTTTGGCCATTAACACTTTTGGCTCCCAAACCCCCTTTTCTTAGAAGATCACGGCCCATAGCTTGATTCTTCCCCTGCTCGTCAGCGGTTTATGACCTGCAATGAAGCCGTCGGTTCATTACAGTCCAACATTCTCAAGAATCTTATCCTTTCTCATTCTCATTCTCTTGCATGTTCATAATTATATTCATAATATAATATATAAGTTAATTCATAACATCATATAATGTAGCTGAATGTGCTTCACATATATCATGTTACTAACAACCTACTTTATCATGCACACAAATCCACAAAAACACATTCAATTAACAAACAATACTTGAGTCTATACTCAGCAACTATCGAAGAGTATATAAAGAAAGAGGTTACTGTATATCCGCAAATACCACCCTCACCTTGGCCACACGAATATAATCTTTGGTTTAGAAACAGAAGAAATCCGCTTCAAAAACAATTTGGCCTGCCACGGTTTAGATTAACCGATCAAAGATTATATTCCAATAATAATCCATGATTTAATCTAATAACCAAATTGATTTAGTTGTGCTGGTGTTCACAAATAAATTAGTTAGATGTAGTTTAATAATTAAATCAAACCAACCATCTAATAATTCAAACAAACTTCTAAGTCTTGATAAACTGATTTGGTAATCCTCCAATTAAATTAATTAGAATGATTTAATAATTAAACTAAACAAAATCTAACAATTTAATATTAACCACCACAAGATGTAATACTACACCAACTCAATTCACATGACCACATTTTACAAACGTTCCGGTTCGACAATCCCAAATAACACTAATCGCACAACACCACAAACCAATTCCTTCGTTCTCGATAATTAAGTCTCGGTTCTAGGAATCAAACGACATTTAGGATCTCTTGGTTTAGGCAGGTTTAATTGTCGGTTCAATAATCAACACAAACACGCACGAGACTAAGCTTCGCCGTTTACCTTTCTCGGCGTTTACGCTAGGAAGAGTTTGCTCCATGATTCAAGCAACGGAGTCTGCTCGGCAACAGGGATCCAAAGTGGCTCAGGCTCACGGTGGTGTTTAGTTCTCATGATCCACAATCAAACAACAACAGATCATTAGACAACATCATTTACTTCATGCGCAAGTTACAAAAGAACACTAGGGTTTCCTTACCCTTAACGGCCTCGACAATGGCTATGGCTGTTACGGAGACAGCGGCTGACATCTCCGCTCACAGTGGCTAACACATGGTTTCAAACACCGGTGATTCACGATGGGTTGCTGACTAACGGTGGTGATCGACGATGACGAACAACAAATCCCCGTGAACTCTTGCTCTCCTTCTCAACGATGGCAATGACAACAACATGAGGAAGACGACGTTGAGAGAGGCTTAGGGTTTACAAGTTCCCTTCTCTCGCCAAACAAAGACGGCGATGCTAAACCCTTATCGTTTTGCAAGTTGTTGGGCCTAATGGGCTGCGACTTAATTACAACAAAACCGGCCAAATTATAAAACCCCACCAAATTATAAAATTTGGGGTGTTACAAGGATATCTATACTAGTATTTTTGCAGCAGTTTTTGCTCAAAAATACTTTTTGGAAAGTTTTTGCATTTAATTCATTGCCTTTAATATTATTTACCAAAAATTCCAAATTAATTATAAGTAAGATTTTAAAAAATAAGAAAATTTTTCTACCTCATTTAAACATAAATATATATATGATTCTCTTTTCATTTTTATTTGAATTTATCTTGAATTATTCTATAATACATTTAGTTAATAAAAATTGTGATTTTTTTCTGCATATGATGTAATACAATTTTTTTTAAAAAAACATATATTACTCAATAGATGAATAAAAAAATACGGGGACAATATCTCACATCATCTAAAAAAATTGGGTAATGGTTCAGAGTCATACTATAAAAGAGACCAAAATGATTACAAATACAAATGAGTAGAAAGCTTGATTTATCAGGCATTCAAACTTTAAAAACTTTTATTTGGTTTATTCCGATTATTTATTTTAAATAATTTTAAAAGATTAAATATGATAAATATTTAAAACTTTTAAAAAGTTAAATATGAGAAATATTATACCATACATACACAATAAATATTAAAAATTAAGATGATATAGTGTGAGTTAAAATATCTCGGGACGGGGTTATATAATGGGACGGATTTCATCGATTTATATAAATAAAAAATATCATTAATTTGGTGTTACAGAGGTAAAACATCATTTTGTTATTTTGTTAACACTGTCAGTACTATAGAATAGACATATCTAATTAAGTTGATTAAATAAAAATTATGTAAAAAATAAATTATTTCGCGGTATGATATGATTTATTTAACAATTATTATATAGTTATAATATATTTAACCAACAAATACAACTTATAATTTAAATATTTTATTTATAAATAATTTTGCCCCGCGGTGTACCGCGGGTCGTAATCTAGTTTGGAGTATTTTTACGATAGATTTCATAAAATTGATGAAGACATCATTATATGCATAGTCAGATTCGGTCAAATTTATAATGTTGAAGGTGAGTGTATAATATAAACTATTATGGTAACTTTGTGAGAGTAAATACTAATGTTATGTTATAATTTCAGGTCGTACAATGATTACTACCGCATGCAGCTGTACACAGATTTTATTCAACTACCCATGTCTTGAAGTTTCCAATATGCAAAATCACTTTGAAGGTTCAGAAGATTAGTTTATGATTTTACTTTATGTTTTTTCTTTTTGGTTTCTTCTTTTATTTATGCATTTTGGTTTTTTGGATTATTATAGTTAATTTTGAGATAAGAACAGTTCTTGGAACTATAATGCATACTACACATAAATTCATAATTCTATCAAACATCATGACTTTGTATCTTTAGCATCTTTTTCATATATGTCCTTTCGTGCTCTCTAGATTCGAATATGTGTCATTATATCAAATTTAAGTTTCTGATCAAAAGATACTTATTTTGATTTTTAGATTTGATTGGTTGTCTTGTGCATGTTGAAAGCTTTATTTACGTTTCAGACAACAATGTCCAACATCAACTTTATTTTGATATTGAAAAAGAAGAGTGAGATTTGTATACAATACGAAAAAATTACTATTTACTTATTAAATTAATAATGTAATTTGTATTCATGTTCAATTGAAATTGAAGATGACATTTTTATGTGTTGTCATTATCTCCAGATTTTTTTGGTTTTTTGGGATCATACAATGATTAATAGCGCAAGTAACTGTATACGGTTTATATTCAACTATCCATGTCTTGAAATTTATAAATTGCAAAATCAATTATTAATCTTCGAAGATTAGTTTACGGTTTTAGGTTATGTCTTAGTTTTATATTTATAATTGTGAAATCACCTAACTAATATTTTTAATAAAAATTTAATTCTACATTCGATGTATCTATTTTTATATATTTTCAATGCTTTACTTAATAGATGTGACTGGAAACAACGATTCGAGTCGAATCTTTCAATGCACCCTTTAAACACACCCTATAATTTTAAAAGACGAAATATATAACTTAAAACTGAAATATTACCTTTACAACTTCTTCATCTTACCCTTTTACAAAATTATCTCTTTGTCATCTCTCTTCTTTTTTTTACTAAAAAAATGGCGAAATTTGTGTTTCTTAGGAAGTTGAATCCTTCGACCATGCAATGAATGATTTGTGTCGAGGTGTTTCATTCGTGGAATGTTAAAAATTGTTCCATTGATGTTTCGAAAGAATTAATCCTGGTTGACGAAGAGGTATTGTTTACCGTTTTTAAAAACATCTTATAATAGTTGCATGTCCAAAGATTATATGCGTTGTCAATATGGATTGGCATAAGATCCTGATGTCTTCAGAATTTTAATTACACTTATACTGTGAATTAGGGGTCTTTTGGACATGGTACGATTCTAGCAGCACTCTATGGGCTTCCGTATTTTGTAATGTCCGAGAATCAAAGTTATGTTATAGAGGGGTTTGAAGTCAAGGAGGATAAAGAGCAGATCCAGAAAACTAATCTTGGTTATCAAATTCTTTTCACAGACAAGACTATCATATAAGTCTTGCAAGCGATCCTATAATTTGCAACTAACTTTGGTTTTAAACGTATTTATGATAATGAGTTTCATGGACGTTGGCCTTACGGTAAGTTTTAGTTTATAATGTATTGTTTAAGTAAACTTTAATATGCTTCTTATAATACATATTTGTGAATTTTTATGCAGTTAATTTGATTGGATGCATCACTAATATGGGGGAAATCAAGAGTTTTAAACAAGAAGACATTGGTGATCGTTGGAGTCTGATGGACCGCTACATTAGGTTCAGAATCATGTCAATTGAGTAAGTAAAAATATCACTGCATGCAAGTGTAATCTTATAGCACCACAACTGAGTAAGTAAAAATATCACTGTATCCCCCTATGAATTTTCATATAGCACCACAACTACACAGATCCTAAATCTCGATTTCAGTCCACACAAATGAAAAGTTACAGTCCAATTTTCCCATAATTTTAAAGTTCGAAACCTCCTTCCCCATTAATGTTGGTTAACTTGGTTTATGACATAAACCAGGTGTCAAACCAAAAATCCACTAGAATAAACCGAACTAAACCTGATTAAAATTTTTTTTTCTCCCTTTGTCTTCTTCCTTCCTCCTCCACTTTCTAATCTCAGAATCTTTTTTGAAAAAATGAAATAACATATATTTTCTTTACTCCATAGATGACACTTCTCCTTCTCTTCTCTTTGAATCTTTTTCCAGATTTGTAACATCTGTTCCAATCTTATCACTCCTCACATTCGATTTCAGATCTTTTGCCTTCGCACAATTCAGAGAAAGAAAACCATAAACATGATTGTGTTTGGATTACACCTCGAGTTTGAGAAACTGAAATCAAAATTTGGGTTTGAAGTCACCACCGCCATGAACTCCTCCGCGACGATGACGAACACGACTAATCTCCGTTGTTATCAAGATTCTGGATTTCCCGAACATTGTTTTCTCTGTATAAGAAAACTTCTCCCAACAAAATTTATCTCTATGTATAAGTAAGTGAATCGATGAAATAACCAAATCCAGAATCAATCGCAATCACAACTTGTTCCTCCTCCGTCGTCGCTGTCGCCGTTAACGATGGTTTGCTCGAAGTCTCAGTAGTTTCGTATTGAGACTTAGGATCCCACGAATCGAAATCAGAGTTTCTTCTCGGGCATCGAATTCACAAGCTCTGCTATACCATCGACGCTTCTGCTTCGTTTGTAAGGGACATTGCGAAGGAGATAAATCGAAGAAAACCATGTTTGATTTGTTTCTTTGCTGTGTGATGCCAACTCTTTAATGTTGTTGCTACTCTCTCGTTGAAAATTGTTGGTTTCATCTTTGAACCCATCTTCACCAAAGAATCAAATCAGAAAAAAAAAATAGATTTTGAAATTGCAAAGTTACAATTTTTGAGAGAGACGAAAGAGATGAAAGACGAACGATGAACCCCAACAGTGATAAATTTCTCTCGGTTTGATATTGAATTTTGGTTAATCCGGTTTAGTTTTATTGTTTTATGGTTAATGGTTACTTGGGCAACAGTAAACCAATTGTAAACCATGATTATGTGTTTCTGGGTTTTAAATTTTGAAATTAGGGGAAAACTGGATTGGAACTTCTTGTTTGTGTGGACCGAGATCTAGATTCAAATTATGTGTAGTTGTGGTGCTATATGAAAGTTTCTATGGGGATACAGATCGTTTTTCCTAGAAGAAATATAGAAAATTGAATGCAACATCGTTTGAAAGATTTATATGTACTTGGCACAATGCGTTGAATGACCTTTTAGTTTTTTCCAAGGGGATATGTACTTGACTGCTTCGCAACAGGATGTTATGCCAATTATATGTTCAAATGGTTCAAGGTGGGTAACGGGAAGAGGATTTTTCTGTTCAAAATGTGGAAAGGAATCAAATGTGGAGGTAATGACATTTGTGAATATATTGTTCATTTAAACTTAAAACTGTTAATTGTGATTAAGAAATTATTAACGATTTATATTTGTTTAACTATAATTGGTAACGTTAGATGATAATGTTCTCCTAACCAACGGTGATGGATGTTCGGACATAATTGAGGATCCAAAGGGTGCAGAATTTACAGAGTAAATGTACATGTAAGTTAAATTCTATCGAATCATTTTTCAATTAAAAAAAAAAGCATGTGCAAATATATAAAGTTATATTTGAATTTTTAATAACATTTAGGTACAATTTCATTGATCATGGAGAGTCAAGGATTCATGATTTGAATGATACCGACATTCGTTTCGTTATGGACTTGAGGTGAATAACAAATATAACTTATTAATTTAAGTATTTAATAGATGAATAAAACTGATTACAACTTTTTATTGTCTACAGTGACACATTCGGATCATTTATTCATCCTGTTGTTGAGGATTCTTTTGACAAGCATCGAATCCCCGTTTGATTACTCTGTGCTAATTTTTAGTTTTGGATAAACTAATGTTATTTGCTTTTCCACAAAGACATGTTTTATTATTTTTTTGGGGGTCAAAAGACATGAACTTAAATATTTGTTTTATGAATATAATTCAGTATGTTGTTATTATTTAAATGTTGATTCCAAATGTCGGAATGTAGAATTTTAAATAATTTTGATTATAAAAGTAAGTATTCAAATAAAGAGAAATATTTTTTAAAAAACAATACTATATAGCCCAATGCATGACACTAATAAAGGTCAGCATCCAAGCAGAATATTCCAAACGGTTCGATTCAAACATAAGATTTTCAACACACCAATTACAGAAATCTTGAAAACCAACAAAATATTGTTCATTCTTATCAATCAGTAACACATGCAGCTTTCCCTATGTAATACACGAGATTTAATACAAGCCACACAAATTTAAAAATATAATACTATCGGCTTATCTTTGTTTTTGAATAAATATATGAAATATGAAAATTTCTTTACCATTTCCTTTCCCTTCTCTGTTATATCTTTAATTATTCTATCTACTTAATAATTACAAGAAACAATGGTCGTATACGTAAGAGATTTGAATCCTACAGTACGTAATTCAAGTGTTGCTGTCAAAATCCTTAGACAATGGCCACCGCATTTAAATGATGGGCAACGTTTTTATGAATGTTTAATTCTGTTAGACGAGAAGGTATATTTTCTAACTCTTTTTATATATAACAATAATTAAATTCTAACATGAAATAATGTTAAATTTAATTTTAGGGAGAAAGGATTGATGCCAAAATAGAAGCCGCTCTATATCTAGAAAAGTTCCATGGTAAGATTAAGGAAGGAGGCTGGTAAGTGCTATCAGGTTTTAGAGTAATTAAAGGCCGACGATCACTCAGAAGTTCTAACAATCCGTTTCAAATCAAGTTGATAAAGCAAACAGATATGATTTCAATACCTTCGAGAAGCAGTGACAATTTCTACCGTCTTATTGATTCATCAATAATCCAGAATTTTTTACCAGAAGAGAAGAACTGTTGTGTTGGTAAGTTCTTATATGCAAGTAATCTTTTATAAGTCTTCGGTGTATAATTAGATTCTAAATTTAAGATGATTAAGAAACATTCTATTTTTTAAAATTAATCATTTTTATGTTAGATTTTTGTGGAATGGTGTTGCATGTAAATGAGCCTCGGACGATCGATTTCCTCGATCGTCAAAATGGGTACACGTCCAATAATCAAGTTGTGACATTTACCGTTCTTGACATAATGTAAGTTAATATGTTAAACTATCAAAAGTACTTATAGTATTCTTTCTTAATTTATTAAAGTGTTGTCTAACATTTACATTTTTTTTTTGTTTTTAAAAAAAAAAAAAAAAACTCTTAAAGTGGGCAAGAGATCGAATGTGTTGCAGTTGGCGGGGCTTATGTTGAATTTATAAAGTAATGGGAGAAAATTGTTTTCTCTCCAACCTATCGTAATGAACCAGTGCTGTGTACGCTTTTGTTTTGGAGGATCTCTGTTTTCGAAGATATTGTATAATAACTTCCTAATCATGAAATTATCCTTTTATTATTAACTCAACTTATTCTTTGCTAGGAATCGAATGTCTGATGTCTCAAATACGATGTTCGAAGGTTATACTTGAAGATGAAATAGCTTGAATAAAAACGGGCGATCTACTGTAATGTTTTAAATTTATAATTTCTTTAAATTTATTGTAATCAATTAATTTATGAGTTTTAAAACCTAATTCTATTATTTATTTCAGTCATTGGCCTGATAATGAATCGTCTGATAAAGATTGTTTAGAGGAAGCATGTTGTTCAACCAACCAGAAGTGATAATATCCAAATGTTTTCTATTGTTTTTAACGTCTATGTTTGTTTTTTTGTTTTATATTATGCTGATGTTATTTTGGACATGCGTATTTGTCTTTTATTATGTCTTTAATATGAACTTAAGTTTAAACTTAATCTTTAATCTAAGTATTTTATAGTTTTATGTATATCATTAATATTGATATATATTATACTACTACCAAAATGTATTATGGGGACAATGAATGTCCTGTTTTTGTTATTAAATAGATTTGGACATATATAAAATATTAGCTTTGAATTAAAATATATCTCATGATAATAGAATTGTAAAATTAAACCGATAAAATCATAAAAGATACTGAAAATATTTCAAAATCCCAAAAACAAAAGAATAAAGAGAAAAAATGTTTATTCAATAACAAAAAAATATCAATGCAGGAATAACCGGAGAAATATAATAATCAAATTTATAATTAATTATAAATTTATACATTTTGTAGATATCATCAAAAGAGTATTGCGGGTTGGAAATTGCTTTGAGCAAGGTCCTCCCGACAAACAATGGAATGAGTTGTTCGTTGTTTTGGAAAATATCGAGTATGTTATTTAAATTAAATATATTAAACTAAAATTATGTTTTGACACTTTGACTAAATTCTAAAAATTTTATTGTAGGGGTGATCAATTGTCATGCCGATTACCAAAACCTTATGCGAACAATTTCTTTAATGATTGGATACATTGTGTTGGTGATATCATATGTGTCGTACGCTTTGCAAGAATTGAGAGAAATTAAGGTTTAGTATCATTTTATAACTATATGTTTAGTTATAGATAGTTTAATCAGTTTAAATTGTTTAATATAAAAAATTACATTTTGCTTCTTATAGATTCAGTCATGGTGACCACGGAGCATAATTGTACGAGAGTGATGATAACTCCACCATGTCCGCAGATCACGCAGATGAGAGATGCCTTTAATGATATGGAATCTTGATTTTTATAGTTTTGAAGTTGATGAGCTTTTAATTGAAATGGAATCTTGAATTTTTATAATTTTTAAGTTTTTTACTTTTTGGATTTGATATGCAAACATTCAATAGTTTGAGCTTTATGGTTTTCAGTTTGAACTAATATTTACAAATATTAATTATACATTTTAAAGATCACATATTTATTTATACATATAATTTTCATATTTACAAATTGTAGTATATATATATTTAAATTATATTATTAATAAATAGTTATTATATTATTAATAATTATATATTCGAATAATTTTTTTCATAACGCACGAATGATCAGAAGTCCATAATATAGATATAGAATATGTATTTATTAAATTAGTAAAATATTTAAAATATTCTTTGAGCAAATTTAGTTATAATATATTTTCACGATTATTAAAGGATACTGTAAAGGTAATTTTGAAGAAATTGATTATCACTTATATTTAAATTTCTATAATCCTAAAGATTCGAGGATTTAATATTTCCTTAAAAGAGACTGTTTCATTATTATCATAATATACTTACAAAAATGTTAATTAAATATAACCATTATCTTAAAGTAAAATATCCTTAAATTTATATTCTTATCGTCTGAAAGTGTTATATTAACATAATTTGAATATAATAATTATTTAAATGTTGCTAAAAAGGAAGATAAATTCAAATTCCAATATTATCCTATTAATTATAAATATAAAAATTAATAATTGGATTCTCTATATATAGTGATACACATTGAAACATCGTGTAAACTTCAGCGATCCTTTTAAAAAATTAAATTATTCATTATGGCCTCCAAACAAATCATTATCTCTCCCTATGTTAACATTAACGAGATCAATCCTGCTATGGATCACTACAAGATCAGGGTTCGTGTGATAAGACTTTGGAAAACATTCAAATCGCTGCAGATGGTTTTAGTCGATGATGAGGTTTGTTTTGATTAATTCAAGTTTACTTTGAAAAACTGTTATCAATTATTTAAATAGTATATTAAAGTTTTTATACACCTTAATCTCGATTTTTATTCAAACGTATTAACGACTGCTTTAATTTTTAGGGAACAAGAATTCATGCGTCTATTGAGGATGCATTGGTGAAGAAATTTCATAACCAGATCAATATTGGTGACTCAAAAATAATCGATACTTTCAGTTTGGTCGATTATGATGGTGACTATAGGACAAGAGCTTTGGGATTTAAGATGGTGTTCTATAGAACCACCACAGTTAAACCATGTGATGATTTTCCATCACGAGTTCCTGAAAAATACTTTCAAGAATTTTCAACTATCTTGGCTGGAAAGATAGATAAACAAGTATTGTTTGGTAAGTTGTAAAACTCATGTATAT
Source organism: Camelina hispida (assembly GCA_023657505.1). Taxonomy (NCBI): domain Eukaryota; kingdom Viridiplantae; phylum Streptophyta; class Magnoliopsida; order Brassicales; family Brassicaceae; genus Camelina; species Camelina hispida. The sequence continues at coordinate 26,841,144 of CP094637.1, forward strand.
ATATACTCGGATGTTGATTTGTAACTAATATTGTTATGTTTTTAGATGTGGTGGGCCAAATTTCTGGTGTTGGTTCTCTTGATAACATAAAAACTAAAGGAAAGGACAATGTGAAGATAACTTTTGACTTACAAGATTTAAGGTATGTGTTTTATTTATAAAAAAAACTACAATTATTTTTATAGCGGAAATTAACTTAAACTTTGTCTTTACAGTGGTGACCGCTTAAGTTGTACAATATGGGGTGATCTTGCTAGAACTTTTGAAGCTTCTATAAAATAACACAAGACTCGGTTGTTGTGTGTGTGATTAGATTTGCATGTTTGAAAGAGTAGAAAGGTATTTTTTAAATGATATTTAGTCCTTTACTGTTCTATGATTTAATTTGTTTAATTATCATCTTCTTGAAAAATTTTAAAACTATTTCGCAGGCAATTCGACACAACAGATATTCACTTAAATCCATCAATTCCCGAAGTCAAAAAATTCCGACAAATGTATTTAGTTGAGTTCCGACAAATGTATTTAGTTGTCTAGATCATCAGATATATGCTAGCCATAACTAAACGTACTCTCATTCTTATCTTTCATTTTTAAAAAGATGCTAAACACTAGCGTTGTTGAGTTGGTTCACAATGAGGATGACGCGAAGAATATACAGCCGAAGGTAACTTTGTAGGAGGAGTTTTTCATGAAAAATGAAAAGATGACTATCGACGAAATCCTATATTCATTAGAGGTATTTTTAATCTAAACACAATGTTCAAAATAATGACAATTACAAAATAGTAATCATGATTGTATATATTTAGGTTCGTCAATATGTGACAATTGGAACGATATGTTCAGTTGAGACAGTGCCTAAGTGATATTACTGAAACAACCCTTCCCCTTTTTTTTTTTAATACCTTAATTTACTAGTGGTCCCATACCCACTAACATCCTAGCAATAATCAATAACAGCGGATAAACAAATAAAACAATTTCCATTAATCCAATAAAATTCCAACATAAATGAACCAATAACATCATAATCCAAATAAGCAATATCCAAAGACTAACATCCTACAATGTTCCAATGACTTCATCTAGCAACCTAACAACAGCTAGATCACAATCAACCAAGCCTCTAAAACATCCCTTCCTCATCGCCTTGATTCCACGATCACACTTTGCCTTTACCTGCACCACAAACACATATTGCAATGCATGAGTATTTTACAAACACTCAGTAAGGCAATCCTCCCATCTACTGGGCTATACACACAAGCAATAGAGTAACCAATAACCACACACAACAATCAACACACAACAATCAACGAACCAGGACTCAGCACCGACCGATGCCAACATGCATCGACCGATGCCAACTGAGGAAGCATCGATCGACGCAGAAGCTGCATCGACCGATACCCAGTCTGCATCGACCGACGCATGCTCGACCCAACACGAAAACCATAAAGTTTATCGCGCCGTCCTCGCACTTGCATCGACCGATGCAAGCAATGCATCGATCGACGCAACGTCGAGCACCGTGATTTCCCCGAAGCTTCTCGCCGGATCTCGTTCCTACAACCACAGAAACTCATTCCCAAGCCACAAGAAAGCTTCCTAACGTCCTTAACTACGATCTAACACGTCTAACCACCTAAAACAAGCAAGTTAAAGGTTCCTCTAGCTTAGATCAGCCATGGTCATGCACTTACCTGTGCCAAGACGAATCTGAACAATAAACACGCAAGAAAACGCTTCTAGGAAGCTCCTACAACGATCCCAGCTACAGATCTCTACAGGAAAGCACCAAATCTCCAAGAAAACTCCAGAAACTCTCAAGAACTCTTTTTCTCTCTCGTTCGCTCTCAAAAACGGCTGAAACCCTCGAATTAAACCAAAACATGACTTAAGGGTTTCCTTTTCCCTGTGCCCAAAACGCAGCGTTTGACTTAAGTCAAAACGCGCATAAACAACCTTGCATCGACCGATGCACAACTTGCATCGACCGATGCAGAACCTAAACCGGGATTTTGGTTCACGGGCGTTACAATTCTCCCCCACCAATAAGGATTCGTCCCCGAATCCCGCAATACCGTCCATCCTCCAAGGACCTCCGTGCCACCGTCAACACGGCCCGCACGTCCCCGGACCAAACACCGTCAGCCAAGGTTTCCGTGCCACTGTCGCAACAGCCCGCACACCTCCGACTGACCCTCGAGGTCTCCTCTAGCCAATATACTCGCATCATAAACAGAATTTGCTCACAACTCAGTGCTTCCCCGTTCGTGGTCGCAACCAACGAATCATGCCGGCTCGCTATCAGGCCAACCGCCTTAAGCTACGGCATCCAGGAAGTCACTCACACACACTCCCCGCTCTCGGGTCGCAACCCTCGAGACATACTGGCTCACTGCCGAGCCTCGGCTCACAGCTACGGTATCTAGGAGCCTCACATATCCCGCTCTTGGGTCGTCACCTCGCGCTCTCGGATCGTCATCCGAAGCAACATACCACTCCCACTCTCTGGCCACAAAGTCCATCGAGCTATCGGTATCACGTGAGTTGGGCCCACCCAGCCTTGAGCAAAACAAATACTGATGCCAACGAGTATCTCCCGGCTAGATCTACCTCATCCTTTCCATAAAACTTCCCTTAATAGAAAACTTCCTAATTCTGGAAACTTTCCTTTTGTGGAAACTTTCTATTTATGGAAACTTCCAAAAATAGAAACCCAAACTATTTCTCTTTTCCCATGACATTAACAGTCAAAACATAAGAAAATACTCATCTTATTAATCTCAAAATGTCATAATCGTTACAAACTCAACGAAAATACATCAGGAAACAAAAATACAACAACTGGAGCCATCAACCCGCATCCCGAGCACCACCTCATCCTAATACTTAGTCGCACAACCAACCACCCCTAAGCGACCAAATATCAAGAGAGATGGGCTGGAATACTCCGTACCCGCTCCAGCCACGGACTACAACTCGGACCCGGCTAGACAAGCTCAAGTCGCGGTCTGCTTCTCAAACCACTTCTTAAACCTTGCCTTCATCCTCGCCTCGGGCTCCCAAGTCTGCTCCTCTACTCCGTCACAGTCCCACAAGACTCTCATCAAAGGAATCTTCTTCTTCCGAAGTTCCTTGACTCTCCTCTCGAGCACCCTCAATGGTCTCGCCTCCAAAGTCATGTTAGGCTGAAGATCCTCAGGAATCTTAGCCAACAACTGATCACCCTCGTGAAGACACTCCTCAGCATCGACACATGAAATACCTTGTGGAACGCACGCATAACCTCAGGCAACTCTAGCCTATATGCCACTGGTCCCACCCGCTCAACCACTCTGAACGGACCCATGTACCTCGGACTCAACTTAGTCTCTGTCAATGACCTGTTCGGACCCCGCAACATGGCCATCTTGAGGTACACTCTATCACCAACCTGAAACTCAAGATCCTTTCTCCTCTTATCAGCATAGCTCTTCTGCCGATCTTGAGCCTCCTTCATGTTCAGTCTCAAAACCCGAATCTTCTCCGAGGTCTCCTGAACAAAATCTGCACCAAATATGCTCCTCTCCCCCACCTGAGTCCAACATAACGGTGTACGACACGGCCTCCCATACAAAGCCTCATAAGGAGCCATCCCAATACTAGCCTGGTAGCTGTTGTTATAAGCAAACTCCACCAAGCTCAAGTGATCTGCCCAATGACCACCCCAATCCAGCACACACATCCTCAATAAATCCTCCAAAATCTGGATCGTCCTCTCTGACTGACCGTCCGTCTGAGGATGATAGGCTGTACTCATATGCACCTTCGTGCCCATCTCCGCCTGAAATGCCCTCCAGAACACCGAAGTGAACGTGGAATCTCTATCAGACACAATACTAGCAGGCACACCATGCAATCTGACTATCTCCCTCACATACTTCTTGGCCAAAACCGCTGCTCCATCCGTTTTCTTGATGGCCAGAAAATGTGCAGACTTAGTCAAACGGTCCACAATGACCCAAATAGCATCAAACGTCCTCGACACAGGCAAACCTACCACGAAGTCCATCGTGATCAAATCCCACTTCCACTCAGGAATGGGCAAACTCTGAAGTAGTCCTCCAGGAACCTGATGCTCCGCCTTCACCAGCTGGCAAGTATCACACTTCGCCACCCAGTCGCTACGTCCTTCTTCATCCCGACCCAGTGATAATACCGCTGAGGTCACGGTACATCTTGGTCGCCCCTGGATGAATAGAGAACTTGCTCGAATGAGCCTATCTCAGTATCTCCTGCCTCAAATCCTCACCCTTGGGCACACAAATCCGACCATGCACAAGGATAGTACCATTAGCAGAAACCTGATACTCTGCACCCGCAGCCTTAGAGGCATTCATCAGCCCCTCATCGCTCCCCTGAGCTAACCTCACTCTGCTCAACAAATCCGCTCTATCAGCTGCCTCCAAACCCAAAGGTTCCTGTGAGATAGCACTCAAACTCAATGCACTGATCTCACCTACCAATGCCTCCATATCCTGCTCCTGAGCCGAAGCCACCCGCTTCCGACTCAAGGCATCTGCAACCAAATTAGCTTTACCAGGATGGTAAGCTATATCCAGATCATAATCTGCTACTAACTCCATCCAACGCCTCTGCCTGAAATTCAGCTCAGGCTGAGTAAAAATGTACTTCACTCTTGTGATCTGTAAACACCTGCACCTTCCCACCATACAGATAGGATCTCCAAATCTTAAGAGCAAAGATCACTGCTGCCATCTCCAAATCATGAGTAGGATAATTAGCTTCATGCTTCCGCAACTGCCGCGAAGCATAGGCTATAACCTTCCCCTGCTGCATAAGTACACAACCCAACCCCACTCTAGAAGCGTTTGTATACACAACATAAGGCTCGTCCTGCTCAGGCAGTGCTAACACCGGCGTGGTAGTCAACATCTGCTTGAGACTTGCAAAGCTCGCCTCACACTCCGGTGACCATACAAATGGAACATCCTTCCCTGTAAGCTTAGTCATCGGCTGAGTCATACTCGCAAAACCCCGAACAAACCTCCTGTAGTAACCTGTTAACCCCAGGAAACTCCGAATCTCAGTGGCACTCTGCGGCCTCCGCCACTCCCTGATGGACTGAATCTTCTATGGATCCACTGAAACTCCCTCTGCAGAAACAATGTGACCCAAGAACCCCATCTCACGCTGCCAGAAACTGCACTTACTCAGCTTAGCAAACAACTTCTGCTCCCGCAGCTTCTCCAACACTGCTCTCAGATGTACTGCATGCTCCTCAGGACTCTTAGAATATACCAGGATATCGTCGATGAAAATGATGACTGACACGTCCAGAAACTCCTGGAACACGCTGTTCATCAATCTCATAAACGCAGCTGGCGCATTTGTCAACCCAAACGGCATCACTACAAACTCATAGTGCCCATACCTCGTCCTGAAGGCTGTCTTCCTCACATCTGCCTCATGAATAGGAATCTGATGATATCCTGATGCCAAATCGATCTTGGAGAACCAAGTAGCACCCCTCAACTGATCCAATAACTCATCAATCCTCGGGAGAGGGTAATTGTTCTTCACAGTAACTCGGTTCAGACCCCGATAGTCAATACACAACCGAAAACTCCCATCCTTCTTCTTAACAAACAACACCGGAGCTCCCCACGGTGAACAACTAGGACGGATAAAACCCTTGCCCAACAAATCTTCCAGCTGCTTCTTCAGCTCTGCCATCTCTGCTGGAGCCATCCTGTAAGGAGCCTTGGATAACGGCATCGTCCCCGGTTCCAGCTCAATAGTAAAAGGATCCGACCGAGATGGTGGTAATCCCTGCAATGACTGGAACACATCCTCAAAGTCCTCCACAACCGGAATACCGCTAACCGTAGACTTCCCCACTGACTCTGGCATAGATATAGTAACCAGATAAGCCTCACGGCCCTTCTCGATCATCTTCCCAGCCTGAACGGCTGAGATCACGAGACTCCCGAAGTCGGTCTAATCCCCTGAAAACCAACTTCCCTCCTGGACGCTCAAACTCCACTCTACCCCGATAGCAGTCCAAATGCACCTTATACCGATGCAACCAATCCATACCAAGAATGACATCATATAACTCCACTGGACTGATAAGCAACTCCGCTGGCCACGACTCTCCCGCGATCTGAATATCAACTCCTCCAGCTCGTCCAATAACCCTCAGAACTTGCCTCCCGCAACTCGACAACTCCTGAACGCTCACCAGAATCCTCTGATCCCCGCACTCGGCACACTCCGGAGTAATGAAGCTATGAGAAGCTCCAGAATCAAACATAACATGGGACTTAAACCCGCCCACCAACAAGGTCCCTACACAAACCTCATGTGTTGAGAACCTAACACTTGACCACAAGCAAAAACAAATATAATCTGAACTATTGAATTAACCAAGTTCGAATCTCAGAAGTTATACCTGTGATCGCTCCTGCACTAGTGCCACCGGGCTCCTGGGTCGAATACACCTGAGACGTCGGCTCGATCCAACCCACCGGCTGCACACCGTGCTGCACAACCTGCTGCATCCCCGGCTGAGCCCCAGCCTGCAACACTGCTACCGCTCTCTGCTGCAACTTGGGACAACGAGGCTTGATATGCCCCGTCTCTCTGTAGTAGTAACACACTCAAGTATCTGCCCGCGGCTCCGTCACCGCCCGCTGCTCAGTCACTGCCCGCTGCTCAGTCACTGCCCGCTGCTCACCTCTCTGTGGACAGCTAGTCACCTTGTGGTCCCTGCTACCACACCTAAAGCATCTCGCACCTCCATGCCTCGATCTCTGCATGACATCAAACTTCCGCTTCTCCCCTTGCGCAGGCTTGCCGCCCTTGCTAGGAACAGAAGACGGCTGAGACTGCTGTGGCTGCACCGAAGAACTAACCACGACCACCTGTGACCTCAAGTCATCCTCTATCCCAGCTTCAACATCAACCAGCTCCGCTCTCGTAGTATAGCTCCTCACTCTGCACCGAGTCCTCAAATCATCCCGCAGAGCCAACAAAAACCTCCGCACCTGAGCCGACTCTGGCTCCCATGCCCTGCCTGCATACCCTACAAGCCGACTGAACTCTGCATCCAGCTCCCGCACTGTACGGTCCCCCTGAGTCAACCCCAAGAACCGTGCCTCCATGCGATCAAGAGCCTCCTGAGGAAAATACTTGGAGTTAAACTCCCTCACAAAATCTCCCCAAGACATACCCTGCTGCACCCTCCGTGCTGTCACCGACCTCCACCACACACGTGCATCTCCTGACAAGTAAAACACTGTCAGATCCACCCTGTACCGGTCGGGACACCTAAGCGAAAGGAAAATATCCTCCATCCGCTCTCTCCACTCATCCGCTACACTCGGATCGGTACTCCCTGAGAAATACCCTGCTCCCACATGCCGCAGCTGCTCCATCATCCGAACATACTGAGCATCCACTACCTCGGCTCCCGGCTGCACACCTGCCTGCAAACCCGCTGCAGGCTGCACCACTGGAACCTGTCCACCACCCACTGGCGGCACTACTGGATCCTGCCCACCAACCACTGGTGGCACTCCTGGATCCTGCCCACCAACCACTGGCGGCACAACTGCTGGAAGTCGCTGCAAAGCCTGAGCTACCTGAGCTAGCAAGTCTATCAAGACATCCTCCCTGCCTGGAGCACCTCCTGCTGCAACCCCCACTCCCGGGGCAACACCGTGACCGATACCGGGCTCATCCGCCCTGCCGCCACCCAAACCAGCCTGGTCTCCAGACACACTAGGATGAACCTGTGACTCTGCCACCTCCTCACTGGCCATGCTCTAGGCTACACTCACACTAGCCTCAGGAACCTGACCTCGTCCCCGTCCACGACCACGACCACGCCCACGACCACGACCACGACCACGTCCAACAGCAGCCCCACCTCTAACCATCTGTGCCATCCAAGAACAGAAGGCTAAGCAAACAATAATTCTAATACACAAAAACACAACTCACCGTGGAATCACAAAACAGGCTCGAAGGGGATGTTCTAGGACTTCATGCCCCACACAATTGACCAAATCACACAATCAATCATAGCATGGAATCCTAAACATCAACAACAACAAAAGCACAATGAACCCTAGACCTAGAACCGTAAGGGCTCTGATACCAAAATGAAACAACCCTTCCCGTTTTTTTTTTTTTTAATACCTTAATTTACTAGTGGTCCCATACCCACTAACATCCTAGCAACAATCAATAACAGCGGATAAACAAATAAAACAATTTCCATTAATCCAATAAAATTCCAACATAAATGAACCAATAACATCATAATCCAAATAAGCAATATCCAAAGACTAACATCCTACAATGTTCCAATGACTTCATCTAGCAACCTAACAACAGCTAGATCACAATCAACCAAGCCTCTAGAACATCCCTTCCTCATCGCCTTGATTCCACGATCACACTTTGCCTTTACCTGCACCACAAACACATATTGCAATGCATGAGTATTTTACAAACACTCAGTAAGGCAATCCTCCCATCTACTGGGCTATACACACAAGCAATAGAGTAACCAATAACCACACACAACAATCAACACACAACAATCAACGAACCAGGACTCAGCATCGACCGATGCCAACATGCATCGACCGATGCCAACTGAGGAAGCATCGATCGACGCAGAAGCTGCATCGACCGATGCAAGTTGCACTTGTATCGACCGATACCCAGTCTGCATCGACCGACGCATGCTCGACGCAACACGAAAACCCTAAAGTTTATCGCGCCGTCCTCGCACTTGCATCGACCAATGCAAGCAATGCATCGATCGACGCAACGTCGAGCACCGTGATTTCCCCGAAGCTTCTCGCCGGATCTCGTTCCTACAACCACAGAAACTCATTCCCAAGCCACAAGAAAGCTTCCTAACGTCCTTAACTACAATCTAACACGTCTAACCACCTAAAACAAGCAAGTTAAAGGTTCCTCTAGCTTAGATCAGCCATGGTCATGCACTTACCTGTGCCAAGACGAATCTGAACAATAAACACGCAAGAAAACGCTTCTAGGAAGCTCCTACAACGATCCCAGCTACAGATCTCTACAGGAAAGCACCAAATCTCCAAGAAAACTCCAGAAACTCTCAAGAACTCTTTTTCTCTCTCGTTCGCTCTCAAAAACGGCTGAAACCCTCGAATGAAACCAAAACACGACTTAAGGGTTTCCTTTTCCCTTTGCCCAAAACGCAGCGTTTGACTTAAGTCAAAACGCGCAGAAACAACCTTGCATCGACCGATGCACAACTTGCATCGACCGATGCAGAACCTAAACCGGGATTTTGGTTCACGGGCGTTACAATTACATTGCATGCAAAGAATGTAGAAAGAAGGTTCAACCATATCCACTAGAATCTGACAAGGGGAAAAATCATCTATATAGTTGTGGTGTTTGCAATGACGATGTCAAAGAAGTTGATTACAAGTATGTGTTACTTAATATAATTAGAATTGAGTTCATGCGAATATGTTGATCATTTGATTTCTTCTATATATTTTTAGTTATAAACTCATACTACACGTTTCGTATGGAAATTCTCCAAAAATTAAGCTGGTTTTTTTTTATGGTCTAGCCCAGCTTTTCGTAGGTAAAAAGGCTGATGAATTGGTTTCCCAAATTGTCGAGGTACGTTCTAACAGGATAAACATTGTACTTTCTATAAGAATCTATAGTAACACACACTTTTCTTGCAAATTTGGAACAATGCTCAGGACGATCAAGACATTATGCCCGTTTGTCTTTCTGCTCTAATTGGGAAGACCATGCTCTTTAAGATTTCTGTCACCATTGATAATTTCAAGAGTGACAAGGCTTCTTATGTTGTTGAAAAGTTTTGGGAAAAAGAGGATATGGTAAACCAGTTTGTCAAGGTAACATATTAAATTAATAGTGTAGTCTATACGATAATTAAATAAATTATTATAATTCCATTATGTGCTTATTCTTTAAAAAATTTCTAGGAAACTTACGGAAAGGTTAATGATAATTATCAAGAACTAGAATCAGCTGAACAAATTCTACAACTTACGTCGAAGGAATCAACATCTCTTTCGTCAAAGAGTGAGCTTTCCGAAATCAATGAAGAAGTCGTACGAGGTCATTGCATGACTACTAGGAAGCAAATCAAGATTGAAAAGCAAGCATAGTATTATGATTATGTTATAAATTATTTTTAAAACAATATATGCTTTGGATATTTTTTTTTTAGAAACTACAGGCCTTTTTGTGTTGATAAGAATATGATTTTTTATTTTTTATAAATTTTGAAATTATTAAAACTCTAAATTTTATGATTCGCTAATAAAAACGACATGCTGTTGCCTCTGAATCATACCATTTTATAAATTTAAATATGACAATCCAATTTAATCATGTTCCAGTAAATATTATTTTGCATAGATACGACATTTTCTAATAAAATCAAAAATTTGGTGATATTTTCCCCCTTTTAAAAAGAAACATATATACTCTCCTAGATTAAATTATTATTATGTGAATATATGTTAAGATAATTGAATAAATGCTAACCTTTCATTTTTGTGATATTGATATTATTATGTGATATTGTTATCCGTTTGTAAAATTTTTTAAGAAAACTATAGTAGTGAGAAGATTATACCTACTGATCATCATATAAATAAAAAATATTATAGAACTAAATAAAATCAGAAAATTTGGTGATATTTCCCCCCTTTTAAAAAGAAACATATTTACTCCACTAGATTTAATTATTATCATGTGAATTTATGTTAAGATAATTGAATAAATGCTAATTTCACATTTTTGTGATATTGATATTATTATGTGATATTATTATCCGTATGTGGAAATATTTAAATAAATTATAGTAATGAGAAGATTATACCTACTGATCATCATATAAATAAAAAATATTATAGACCTAAAGTTATATATTTCTAAAGAACGCATAACGTTTCGACTTTATGCATACGATGAGACCTACAAAATTACAAATACGGAGAAAGAAGGATCTGATTCATGTCGTGAATGCAGAGGGTAACTAATATTCAGTTTCTGGTATAGTGAAATAAGTTTTTATTTTAAATTAATGTTCAAACGTATAAACTTATTTTCAAGAGTAAACTCAAAACATGCAAGGATAAAAAGAACGAAAATTCTTAAATCAAATAAAGTTCGAAAACGCAATGAAGATCGTTTCTATATCTATATGTTATAGTATATACTACATATTTTTATTAATAAATATTTTTGTGCTCACTTATGTAGTTCCTACGCTGTTGCCTCTGATGCATGAAGATTTTGCATGTTTTATTGTTTCTGACTCTGAGTCAAATAACGCTTAGCGATTCTGATAGCTCGAATGATGAATCTGATACTGAGTATCTTACTACGCATAATGTAACATATGAATTCACACCCGTAACATCTGGGTTACAAATAAATTGTATTTTTTAAAGCTAAACTTTATTTTTGAAAAAATTTTAAATATATATATTCAGGTTAATTAATTTTGTATTGCTAATGTTATCAGGTTATTATGATGAAGGAGATCCTTCGTATCTATGTGAAAATTGTGGAGCATATTTTTGTTACGGAGAACGGTTAAACAAGCGAGTAAAGAAGCCGAAACCAATTTTTTCAATGTGCTGTAAAAAAGGGAGAGTCCAACTTCCCAAGATGAAAACTCCACCGAATACATTATCGGCGTTGTTATATAATCACGATGATAGAAGTGACAACTTCCGTGATAATATAAGAGCATACAATATGATGTTTTCCTTCACGTCATTAGGTGGGAAAATAAACCATTCTATTAATAATGGTAGAGGGCCGTACGTGTTTCAGATGTGTGGAAAAAACTATCACCGTATCGGAGATATTTTACCTGAACCTTGAGAAAAACTGACGTTCTTACAACTTTATATACATGACGTAGAGAATGAAGTCCCTAACAGGATAAATGCATTCGGGTCAGTTTCATAGCTTAAAAATATAAGATTATATTGACGTGTTGCTAATGTTTTTTAAAAAAAAATTCCCTTGCAAGAACATCTGGATCTACAGAGAAAATAAGACAAACAACTGTAGAACTTCTGAAAAGGATGCTTGATAATCATAATCCGCATGTACAGGCGTTTAGGTCGGCTCGAGAAAGATTTGATTTAACAAATACTGTAACAGATTTGAGGTTAAGAATTTCTGTAGAAAGAACTGCTGATGCAAGGACTCATAATCTACCTACATGCAATGAGGTAGCTGGATTAATACCAGGTGATTTCAGTGTTGGAGTATTTAAGCGTGACATTGTTATAAGTGAACTCCATCCAGCTTATTTGCCACTTCAATATCCATTATTGTTTCCATATGGAGAGGATGGTTACATGTTAGGTATTGACATTGGTTTTGTAGAAACGGCTGGACGAAAAAGGAAAACAGTCTCAATGAGAGAATTTTATTTTTTCAGAATATTTGAGAGATATCAAAAATCTTCAGCGATTGTGATGTCGGGAAAATTATATCAGCAATTTTTGGTAGACGCGTTCACAACTATAGAATCTAACAGACTGAAATATATTTCCATGAACCAGAACAAACTACGGACGGAAAGAATCGATAAGATAATTGAAGCTGTTAATCAAGGAAACGAAGATCTTGTAGAACACGGAAAAAGGATCTACATTCCTTCATCCTTTACAGGTAGAAAACGTTATATGATGCAACATTATTTAGACGCGATGGCTACTTGCAAATTCTATGGTTTCCCCGATATTTTCATAACAATTACTTGCAACCCCATATGGCCTGAAGTTGTTCGATATCTAACAAGGCATAATCTTAAGCAAGAAGATAGACCAGATATTTGCTGCCAAGTCTTTAAGATGAAGCTTGATAGACTAATGGAACAAGTGACTAAAGAAAAAAATTTTGGTGTTATAAATTCTGGTATGTTTCATATTATTACTCAATCGACTTTCTATACGTTTTCGTATTAAAACCCAAATAACAATGGCTTTGTGTTTGTGTCTGCAGCTATGTATACAATAGAATTTCAGAAGAGATGTCTGCCTCATGCACACATTATTTTATTCTTGCATCGAGACTATAAAATGCATACACCAGAAGACATTGATAGATTCATAAGCGCTGAGATTCCTGACAAAGATTTGGACAAGTACTTATATGATGTTGTTTATGATGTTAAGATTCATGGACCTTGTGGTATTCATAACAGAGGAAGTGTTTGCATGAGAAATGGTACGTTGCACTAAATTTTTTCCAAAATCATTCATGGAAAATATTGTCGTTGACGATGTTGGTTATCCAATATACAAACGGAGGAAAAACGGGAGATTCGTGCATAAAAAAGGTTTTGATTGTGATAACAGCTTTGTTATTCCGTATAACCGGGAATTGTCTATCTGTTATCGTGCTCATATTAATGTTGAGTGGTGTAATCAGTCACGTTCAGTGAAATGTCTGTTCAAGTACATTACCAAAGGGCCGGATTATATTAGAGCTAACGTAGGAGAAGAAGACGATCAAAATGAAATCAAGAAATACTTTAACTGCAGGTATGCCTATTTATTTAACACATATATGTGTAATTGAAAATATGTGTAAATCTTATTAATTTAATATTTATTAATAGTCTTATTCTTTTATTAGATATGTCTCCGCATGTGAAGCAGCTTGGCGAATATTGGCTTTTCCGATTTGCTATCGTATTACTCCCGTTGAAAAACTTTCGTTTCATCTTCCTGGACAGGAATTGGTAGTTTACAATGAAGATGATCCTATTGCAGATCTAATGAAGCGTTCAGCCAGAAGATCTAAACTGTTGGCCTGGATGGAATGCAATAAAAAACATCTGGAAGGTAAAAGTCTCACTTATGCTGAATTTCCCAACATGTTTGTGTGGATTAATAGTAAAAAAATCTGGCAGCCAAGATCTGAAAGAAGAAAAAGTTTTGCAATAGGTAGAATTACATATGTACCACCTTCTATAGGCCCGGCGTATTACTTGAGTGTTTTACTTAATATATTTCCAGGGGCCACACGTTTTGATTTTTTTTAAAACGGTAAAAGGTAAATTGTACAAGGAATTTAAAGATGCCTCCTTTGCATTGGGATTATTGGATGACGACAAAGAATATATTTTAGCTATAAAAGAGGCAAGTGTGTGGTGTTTTGGTCCGTTTCTAAGAAGTTGTTTGTCATACTATTGCTTTCGAAAAGTGTTTCAGTGCCTCTCGATCTCTGGGTCGCTACAAAAGATATATTGTGCGAAGATCTTTCGTATTTGCAAAGGAACCGTACGAACAACCACGGTAAATACATAGTTTTTTATTTTTTTATATAAATAAATATACTAGAATTTTAATGTTAAGTCAGGATCAGATAACAAACCTATGCTTAGCTGAGATTGAAATGATTATGCGGTCCAATTAAAGCTCTCTGTAAACTATTGTTAATATGCCTTAACCAGACCAATCTGTGATGGATAATAATGAGAATAGGCTTCTTTTAGATGAGAGAAACTATAGGCGTGATGAGCAAAGAGAGGATTTCGACAGGTTTTTACGTATGTCGACCGATGAACAAAGAAATGTCTACCTAGAAATTATTGATGTTGTGAATCGTAACAAGGGTGGTATATTTTTTGTTCATGGATTTGGTGGTACTGGGAAAACTTTCTTATGGAGTATTCTTGGCGTTGATATTCGATCTAGGGGTGATATTGTTCTTAATGTTGCATCGAATGGTATAGTTGCTTTACTTATGGAATGCGGTAGGACAGCTCATTCTAGATTTGGTATACCCATCCATGTGGACGAATATACAATACACTATAAGAAAAATCAACATTCATAGCACACGATAAACGCTATCATATGTGTTTAATAGCGTTTTCATAAACGCTATGTTCTCCGCAGCTATCTTAGGTGTCACGTCTATTATAGCGTTTTTGATATCTTATTATATAAACCTTGGTTCTCAAAGTTAGTAACTCACCAAATCGTGACACGTGTTAATTTTAACGATCAGAGATCAAAGTTAAAAACTCACCAGATCATGACACGTGTCAATTTTAACGATCATAGATTAAAGTTAGTAACTCATCAGATCGTGACACATGTCAATTTTAAAAAGTTAGTAACTCACCAGATCGTGACACGTGTTAATTATAACGATCAAAGTTCAAAGTTAAATACTCACCAGATTATGACACGTGTCAATTTTAACGATTAGAGATCAAAGTTAGTAACTTATCAGATCGTGACATATGTCAATTTCAACGATCAAAAATCACAATTTTAAAGATTGGTAAAACAAAGATAATATAATTGTACTTAAGAAAAAAGCTTGAACTAATCTTTTTATTATATTAAAAATCTTATTATATATAGTTGGGTTTTCGAATTAGCCACATGTCAAGTATATTGATGAAATGTTGACACGTGTCAAAAATTATTATTTTTTAAAACAGCTAATTAAAAAAATAACATTAAATCTAAATAAAATTTACATGTTTATCTAAAAAAAATTCTAAATCAAAAAGGAAAATTAACAAAATTAATATATTTTCCATTGTAAGCTACTTATGTTATACGTGTTTTTTCAATAAGATTTTGACATATATAAACAAAAAAGTAATTCACTAAGCATGTATATTATTATTAATAAATTATGTCAAAAGAATAAGTTGAGAATAATAATTAATAAATTATCCCCCTCTCCAGGATATCGTCGCCCTACTTTTGATTCAGGTAAAAATAAGTTGAGAATTTATGATTCTAGAATATTTGAGACGATGTCATAACTTTAAGTTGTTTTGGTACAATTGGATACTTCTGAAGAGTAAATAGATCGTTGATCCTTAACGTGATTATGACATATATCATGTTTTGGATTGTATATAAAGTTTCTGTTTTGTATATCTGAATTATCTAAGACTTATATATACCATCATGTTTATAATTTTTAAATTTTTATTTTTATTATATTATATTAAATTTCTTTCAATTTCTCAATTTTTATTGGGTTAGTCATAAAATCATTGTAATTGAGTAAATAATTTTCACCAGTTGTTCATCCAATATTTTTGAAGTAAAAAAAACTTTCATGGTTAAAGAAATTATGTCACAAAACAATTTTAGTAATTATAAGAACTATAATTATGCCAAAATGAAAGTAAAGCAACATAAAATTTGTTAAATTTGTTTAGAAGACATTTTATAGGTGGTGATAAAGAGCATACTTTAACAATAAAATAATTTTGGGTGTAAAAACATATTTTTAATGGTAAAACAGAGAGTAAAATTGTATGTGATTACTTATTAGATGTTGCTTTGATGAATTTGTTGCATGTAAAATATTTTGTGAATAATTTGTGAAACGTTTTTGAAATTTGACAATAATAATATTTGTAATGATGAATATTTGGCAAAAGTTTTAGTGGGATATAATTTAGCTTTAAATTATTATAATAATTGTTATAATATATTAAAAATATAGAAATATAAATAAATGTATGAAGGTAAATACAAATATTCTCTAACTTAAATTATTTATATATTTACTTTAGAAAAAAAAGTTCTTCATATATTTTTGAAAAATTGTTTTAGAATTAGGATTTATTTTTTCAAATAATTTTTAAACCCGCACATCGTGCGGGCCCTTATCTAGTGTTATTATATGTTGTTCTTTTATAACATTAATAAAATGCTATAATATAGTTATCTATAACACATATTTTGTGCTATTTAATATTATGTCATAGCATTTTTATTTTGCTGTATGGATATATTTATTTTTCTATTTGATTTTTATAATTTATATATTTGACAATAGTTTTGCAGACTTTTATTTAACTGGATTGATATAAAAAAATTATTTCTTAAATCATCAACATTCATAACATAACATTAATATAAACAAGTCTTACATATCATACCAAGTCTTGTACTATGCTGCCAAGTTATATCCAAAAAGCTAACATTATAACTTATAAGGATAGAGACAAACTTCGATCTCTTCAGTCTCTTCTCCTCTATCGGTTTCGCCTTGAAACAACCCTTCCCGTTTTTTTTTTTTAATACCTTAATTTACTAGTGGTCCCATACCCACTAACATCCTAACATCAATCAATAACCGCGGATAACCAAATAAAACAAATTCCATTGAACCAAAAGAATTCCAACAATCAAAACCAATAACCAATAACATAAATCAAATAAGGAAATAACCAACAACTAACATCCTACAATGTTCCATTGACTTAATCTAGCAACCTAACAATAGCTAGATCACAATCAATCAAGCCTCTAGAACATCCTCCTCCTAATCGCCTTTGATTCCACGATCACACTTTTCCTTTACCTGCACACCACAAACAACAATTGAGATGGGTAAGTATTATCACAAATACTTAGTGAGGCCATCCTCCCATCTACTAGGTTATACACACAAGCATATGAGAACCTCAAGTTTAAGCAAAACAAACAACACACAACAATACATCAAACCAGGAAAACAAGTCTCGGATAAGACTGGTATCGACCGATGCCCAACGGTGTCGATCGATGCTTCAAGATCAAGTGCCGACCGATGCTCCTCAAACGGTACCCATCGATGCTACTCAACAATGGTGCCGACCGATGCTCCTCAAAAGTGGTATCGATCGATGCCTCCTCTGCAGACACGATCTGCGCGAAACTCAGCGACGAACTCCGACTCCAATCAACCCAAAATCGACTCCAATCATGTCTAATCATCTCGGAATTCACTAGAAATCACACAAACAACGAACCCAAACAACAGAACAACACAAACAGCAAAGAAAACACTCAAACAAGAGAGATCTCATGCTTAGATCAACCATGGTCAAGCACTCACCTCAAGAACAGGAAGATTGGATTGAGAAACGTGGAAAACAACACCTCCAGAAGCTTCCCCTTCGATTCCAGCAACAGCTAACCCTCCTACAGCCTCAGATCTCTCCAAAATCACCAAGAACAATCCCAGAAATCTCAGAAAACGCTTTTCTCTCTGGTTCTCTCTTTCTTTCACTAAGCGGCGACAAAAGAAACTTTTCCGAAACCCTTAATTCGTCCTTAGACACTTAACACACGATTTAGGGATTTAATTGAACCAAACCGAACCAATTCGGCAATTAATCAAACCGGTCGAACCCAGAAATTAGTGGGATCGATCGATGCCACAAGGGTGTCGATCGATGCTACTCCCAAAATCACAAAATCTGGTTCGCGGATGTTACAATTCTCCCCCACCAATATGGATTCGTCCCCGAATCCCGCAATACCATCCATCCTCCAAGGACCCTCGTGCCACCGTCAACATGGCTCGCACGTCCCCAGACCGGACTATACACCATCAGCCAAGGTTTCCCGCGCCACTGTCGCAACAGCCCGCACACCTCCGACTGACCCTCGAGGTCTCCCTCTAGCCAATATACTCGCATCATAACACTATTTGCTCACAACTCAGTGCTTCCCCCATCCGTGGTCGCAACCAACGAATCATGCCGGCTCGCTATCAGGCCAACCGCCTTAAGCTACGGCATCCAGGAAGTCACTCACACACACTCCCCCCGCTCTCGGGTTGCAACCCTAGACACATACCGGCTCACTGCCGAGCCTTGGCTCACAGCTACGGTATCCAGGGAGCCTCACATGTCCCGCTCTTGGGTCGTCACCCTCAAGCGCGCTCTCGGATCGTCATCCGAAGCAACATACCACTCCCACTCTCTGGCCACAAAGTCCATCGAGCTATCGGTATCACGTGAGTTGGGCCCACACGGCCTTGAGCAAAACAAATACTGATGCCAACGAGTATCTCTCGGCTAGATCTACCTCAATATTTCCACAAAACTTTCCTTCCTAGAAAACTTTCTAATTCTGGAAACTTTCCTTTTGTGGAAACTTCCTATTTATGGAAACTTCCCAAAAATAGAATCCCGAGCTATTCCTCTTTTCCCATGACAATCACAGTCAACATAAAGAAAATAGTCATCTTATTAATCTAAAAAAAATGTCATAATCTTTACAAACTCAACGAAATTACATCAGAAAACCAAAAATACAATAACCGGAGCCATCAACCCGCATCTCGAGCACCACCTCATCTTGATACTTAGTCGCACAACCAACCACCCCTAAGCGACCAAAAAACAAGAGAGATGGGCTGGAATACTCCGTACCCGCTCCAGCCACGGACTACAACTCGGACCCGGCTAGCAAGCTCAAGTCGCGGTCTGTTTCTCGAACCACTTCTTAAACCTTGCCTTCATCCTCGCCTCGGGCTCCCAAGTCTGCTCCTCTACTCCGTCACAGTCCCACAGGACTCTCATCAAAGGAATCTTCTTCCTCTGAAGTTCCTTGACTCTCCTCTCGAGCACCCTCAATGGTCTCGCCTCCAAAGTCATGTTAGGCTGAAGATCCTCAGGAATCTTAGCCAACAACTGATCACCCTCGTGAAGACACTTCCTCAGCATCGACACATGAAATACCTTGTGGAACGCACGCATAACCTCAGGCAACTCCAGCCTATATGCCACTGGTCCCACCCGCTCAACCACTCTGAACGGACCCATGTACCTCGGACTCAACTTAGTCTCTGTCAATGACCTGTTCGGACCCTGCAACATGGCCATCTTGAGGTACACTCTATCACCAACCTGAAACTCAAGATCCTTTCTCCTCTTATCAGCATAGCTCTTCTGCGGATCCTGAGCCTCCTTCATGTTCAGCCTCAAAACCCGAATCTTCTCCGAGGTCTCCTGAACAAAATCTGCACCAAATATGCTTCTCTCCCCCACCTGAGTCCAACATAACGGTGTGCGACACGGCCTCCCATACAAAGCCTCATAAGGAGCCATCCCAACACTAGCCTGGTAGCTGTTGTTATAAGCAAACTCCACCAAGCTCAAGTGATCTGCCCAATGACCACCCCAATCCAGCACACACATCCTCAACAAATCCTCCAAAATCTGGATCGTCCTCTCTGACTGACCGTCCGTTTGAGGATGATAGGCTGTACTCATATGCACCTCCGTGCCCATCTCTGCCTGAAATGCCTTCCAGAACACCGAGGTGAACTTGGAATCTCTATCAGACACAATACTAGCAGGCACACCATGCAGTCTGACTATCTCCCTCACGTACTTCTTGGCCAAAACCGCTGCTCCATCAGTTTTTTTGATGGCCAGAAAATGTGCAGACTTAGTCAAACGGTCCACAATGACCCAAATGGCATCAAACGTCCTCGACACAGGCAACCCTACCACGAAGTCCATCGTGATCAAATCCCACTTGCACTCAGGAATGGGTAAACTCTGTAGTAAACCTCCAGGAACCTGATGCTCCGCCTTCACCAGCTGGCAAGTATCACACTTCGCCACCCAGTCAGCTACGTCCTTCTTCATCCCGACCCAGTGATACTACCGCTTGAGGTCACGGTACATCTTGGTCGCCCCTGGATGAATAGAGAACTTGCTCGAATGAGCCTCTCTCAGTATCTCCTGCCTCAAATCCTCACCCTTGGGCACACAGATCCGACCATGCACAAGGATAGTACCATTAGCAGAAACCTGATACTCTGCACCCGCAGCCTTAGAGGCATTCATCAGCCCCTCATCACTCCCCTGAGCTAACCTCACTCTGCTCAACAAATCCGTTCTATCATCTGCCTCCAAACCCAAGGGTTCCTGTGAGATAGCACACAAACTCAATGCACTAATCTCACCTACCAGTGCCTCCATATCCTGCTCCTGAGCCGAAGCCGCCCGCTTCCGACTCAAGGAATCTGCAACCAAATTAGCTTTACCAGGATGGTAAGCTATATCCAGATCATAATCTGCTACTAACTCCATCCAACGCCTCTGCCTCAAATTCAGCTCAGGCTGAGTAAAAATGTACTTCAGACTCTTGTGATCTGTAAACACCTGCACCTTCCCACCATATAGATAGGATCTTCAAATCTTAAGAGCAAAGATCACTGCTGCCATCTCCAAATCATGAGTAGGATAATTAGCTTCATGCTTCCGCAACTGCCGCGAAGCATAGGCTATAACCTTCCCCTGCTGCATAAGTACACAACCCAACCCCACTCTAGAAGCGTCTGTATACACAACATAAGGCTCGACCTGCTCAGGCAGTGCTAACACCGGCGTGGTAGTCAACATCTGCTTGAGACTTGCAAAACTTGCCTCACACTCTGGTGACCACACAAATGGAACATCCTTCCCTGTAAGCTTAGTCATCGGCTGTGCCATACTCGCAAAACCCCGAACAAACCTCCTGTAGTAACCTGCTAACCCCAGAAAACTCCGAATCTCAGTGGCACTCTGCGGCCTCGGCCACTCCCTGATGGACTGAATCTTCTCTGGATCCACTGAAACTCCCTCTGCAGAAACAACGTGTCCTAAGAACCCCATCTCACGCTGCCAAAAACTGCACTTGCTCAGCTTAGCAAACAACTTCTGCTCCCTCAGCTTCTCCAACACTGCTCTCAGATGTACTGCGTGCTCCTCAGGACTCTTAAAATATACCAGGATGTCGTCGATGAAAATGATGACTGACACGTCCAGAAACTCCTGGAACACGCTGTTCATCAATCTCATAAACGCAGCTGGCGCATTTGTCAACCCAAACGGCATCACCACAAACTCGTAGTGTCCATACCTCGTCCTGAAGGCTGTCTTCCTCACATCTGCCTCATGTATAGGAATCTGGTGATATCCTGATGCCAAATCGATCTTGGAGAACCAAGAAGCACCCCTCAACTGATCCAACAACTCATCAATCCTCGGGAGAGGGTACTTGTTCTTCACAGTAACTCGGTTCAAACCCCGGTAGTCAATACACAACCGAAAACTCTCATCCTTCTTCTTAACAAACAACACCGGAGCTCCCCACGGTGAACAACTAGGACGGATAAAACCCTTGCCCAACAAATCCTCCAGCTGCTTCTTCAGCTCTGCCATCTCTGCTGGAGCGATCCTGTAAGGAGCCTTGGATAACGGCATCGTCCCTGGTTCCAGCTCAATAGTAAAAGGATCCGACCGAGATGGTGGTAATCCCTGCAATGACTGGAACACATCCTCAAAGTCCTCCACAACCGGAATACCGCTAACCGTAGACTTCCCCACTGACTCTGGCATAGAGATAGTAACCAGATAAGCCTCACGGCCCTTCTCGATCATCTTCCCCGCCTGAACGGCTGAGATCACGAGACTCCCCGAAGTCGGCCTAATACCCTGAAAAACCAACTTCTCTCCTGAACGCTCAAACTCCACTCTACCCCGGTAGCAATCCAAATGCACCTTGTACCGATGCAACCAATCCATACCAAGAATGACATCATATAACTCCACTGGACTGATAAGCAAATCCGCTGGCCACGACTTTCCTGCGATCTGAATATCAACTCCTCCAGCTCGTCCAATAACCCTCAGGAACTTGCCTCCCGCAACTCTGACAACTCCTGAACGCTCTCCAGAATCCCCTCTGATCCCCGCACTCTCGGCACACTCCGGAGTAATGAAGCTATGAGAAGTTCCAGAATCAAACATAACATGGGACTTAAACCCGCCCACCAACAAGGTCCCTACACAAACCTCATGTGTTGAGAACCTAACACTTGACCACAAGCAAAAACAAATATAATCTGAACTATTGAATTAACCAAGTTCGAATCTCAGAAGATATACCTGTGATCTCTCCTGCACTAGTGCCACCGGGCTCCTGGGTCGAATACACCTTAGACGTCGGCTCGATCCAACCCACCGGCTGCACACCGTGCTGCACAACCTGCTGCATCCCTGGCTGAGCTCCAGCCTGCAACACTACTACTGCCCTCTGCTGCAACTTGGGACAACGAGGCTTGATATGCCCCGTCTCTCTGCAGTAGTAACACACTCGAGTATCTGCCCGCGGCTCCGTCACCGCCCGCTGCTCAATCACTGCCCGCTGCTCACCTCTCTGTGGACAGCTAGTCACCTTGTGGTCCCTACTACCACACCCAAAGCATCTCGCACCCCATGCCTCGATCTCTGCATGACATCAAACTTCCACTTCTGCCCTTGCGCAGGCTTGCCGCCCTTGCTAGGAACAGAAGACAGCTGAGACTGCTGTGGCTGCACTGAAGAACTGACCACAACCACCTGTGACCTCAAGTCATCCTCTATCCCGGCTGCAACCTCAACCAACTCCGCTCTCGTAGCATAACTCCTCACTCTGCACCGAGTCCTCAAATCATCCCGCAGAGCCAACAAAAATCTCCGCACCTGAGCCGCCTCTGGCTCCCATGCCCTGCCTGCATACCCCACAAGCCGACTGAACTCCGCATCCAGCTCCCGCACTGTACGGTCTCCCTGAGTCAACCCCAAGAACCGTGCCTCCATGCGATCAAGAGCCTCCTGAGGAAAATACTTGGAGTTAAACTCCCTCACAAAATCTCCCCAAGACATACCCTGCTGCACCCTCCGTGCTGTCACCGACCTCCACCATACACGTGCATCTCCTGACAAGTAAAACACTGCCAGATCCACCCTGTACCGGTCGGGACACCTAAGCGAAAGGAAAATATCCTCCATCCGCTCTCTCCACTCATCCGCTACACTCGGATCGGTACTCCCTGAGAAATACCCTGCTCCCACATGCCGCAGCTGCTCCATCATCCGAACATACTGAGCATCCACTACCTCGGCTCCCGGCTGCACACCTGCCTGCAAACCCGCTGCAGGCTGCACCACTAGAACCTGTCCACCACCCACTTGCGGCACTACTGGATCCTGCCCACCAACCACTGGCGGCACTACTGGATCCTGCCCACCAACCACTGGCGGCACAACTGCTGGAAGTCGCTGCAAAGCCTGAGCTACCTGAGCTAGCAAGTCTATCAAGACATCCTCCCTGCCTGGAGCACCTCCTGCTGCAACCCCCACACCCGGGGCAACACCGTGACCGACACCGGGCCCATCCGCCCTGCCATCACCCAAACCAGCCTGGTCTCCAGACACACTAGGATGAACCTGTGACTCTGCCACCTCCTCACTGGCCATGCTCTGGGCTACACTCACACTGGCCTCAGGAACCTGACCCCGTCCCCGACCACGACCACGACCACGCCCACGACCACGACCACGACTACGACCAACAGCACCCCCACCTCTAACCATCTGTATCATCCAAGAACAGAAGGCTAAGCAAACAATAAAACTCATACACAAAAACACAACTTACCGTGGAATCACAAAACAGGCTCGAAGAGGATGTTCTAGGACTTCATGCCACACACAATCGCCATTCACACAATCAACTATAGCATGGAATCCTAAACATTAACAACAAAAGCACAATGAACCCTAGACCTAGAACCGTAAGGGCTCTGATACCAAAATGAAACAACCCTTCCCGTTTTTTTTTTAATACCTTAATTTAATAGTGGTCCCATACCCACTAACATCCTAACATCAATCAATAACCGCGGATAACCAAATAAAACAAATTCCATTAAACCGAAAGAATTCCAACAATCAAAACCAATAACCAATAACATAAATCAAATAAGGAAATAACCAACAACTAACATCCTACAATGTTCCATTGACTTAATCTAGCAACCTAACAATAGCTAGATCACAATCAATCAAGCCTCTAGATCATCCTCCTCCTCATCGCCTTTGATTCCACGATCACACTTTTCCTTTACCTGCACACCACAAACAACAATTGAGATGCGTAAGTATTATCACAAATACTTAGTGAGGCCATCCTCCCATCTACTAGGTTATACACACAAGCATATGAGAACCTCAAGTTTAAGCAAAACAAACAACACACAACAATACATCAAACCAGGAAAATAAGTCTCGGATAAGACTGGTATCGACCGATGCCCAACGGTGTCGATCGATGCTTCAAGATCAAGTGCCGACCGATGCTCCTCAAACGGTACCCATCGATGCTACTCAACAATGGTGCCGACCGATGCTCCTCAAAAGTGGTATCGATCGATGCCTCCTCTGCAGACACGATCTGCGCGAAACTCAGCGACGAACTCCGACTCCAATCAACCCAAAATTGACTCCAATCATGTCTAATCATCTCGGAATTCACTAGAAATCACACAAACAACGAACCCAAACAACAGAACAACACAAACAGCAAAGAAAACACTCAAACAAGAGAGATCTCATGCTTAGATCAACCATGGTCAAGCACTCACCTCAAGAACAGGAAGATTGGATTGAGAAACGTGGAAAACAACACCTCCAGAAGCTTCCCCTTCGATTCCAGCAACAGCTAACCCTCCTACAGCCTCAGATCTCTCCAAAATCACCAAGAACAATCCCAGAAATCTCAGAAAACGCTTTTCTCTCTGTTTCTCTCTTTCTTTCACTAAGCGGCGACAAAAGAAACTTTTCTGAAACCCTTAATTCGTCCTTAGACACTTAACACACGATTTAGGGATTTAATTGAACCAAACCGAACCAATTCGGCAATTAATCAAACCGGTCGAACCCAGAAATTAGTGGGATCGATCGATGCCACAAGGGTGTCGATCGATGCTACTCCCAAAATCACAAAATCTGGTTCGCGGATGTTACACGCCTTCCCATCAAAAGCATTACACATGTCTGAAGAACTGTTCCGGTTATCATTCTCGTCCATATTTCCTGTAATCATGTGTATCCACATCAACTTAAAGCTTATGTTTTCGATTTGATTTTCATTAGAGTTCAAGAGTATACATAGTTACATACCTCTACTTCGAGCTTCTTCCTTGGTTCTAGTAACAACCCAATGGTAATTGTACGCACCAACTTCCTTGAGCTGATCTCCCTCTAGAGTGGTATACCATGCTGGTACTTTGTGGCTCCACCAAAGCTGTCTTGAAATACACCAGTCACAAATCCTCCCTCACCATCTGTAAATTTGTCCTTGTTAATAGATGGTGTAGTGACATATTAAACATCTATCACAACTAATCCATACAATGGTGCAATAAGAATGATAATAGATGGGTTTAAATGAAAGAAACCTTCACCATACTACGAAGAATTTCGAGATAAAGGCTATGTCTAAGCTTCAGCTAATTCATACTTACAACCTGGGGGATGATATAGTTGTAACATAAATAGACCAAAAGAGCAAAATGGAAAACATGAAAGAATGAAGAAGAATGTGCTAACCCGTTACACTTGGAGCAGAGAGTATTCCTAGAATCACTTATTCTCCATTTGAGCTGACCAGAAGCCACATCAAGCGCTAAAACATCTCCTCCACCAGTTCCTAATACCAATACGGAAGTTCCAAGTTTTATTTTCTTCTGCAAATAACAAGAATAAGGCTTATTTGCAAGCAGAAGCAATGATTTAACAAACGTAATACACACCGCAAGACTATATTATATAATAAACTAAGCCTCTGTACCTTTCTCTCCAGAGACAGCCATTTCATGCAAGTATAATCGACAGAGAGGTGACCTTTGGCAACTTTAGTATATATGTTTGTCTCCTCTGTAGATGCAATATCAGCAAACTCTGTTTGGACCTGACCCTTTACAGTATCCCAAATCTATACAACATCAAACAAAAATTACATTAATTGAAAAGCAAAAGATCTTCTCTTTGAATATTAAAATCCATACAAACTGAACAGGATCAGAAAATATGAGATAAATTCCAATCAACCAACACAAGTAAGATCAAACAGTCCCGTTCACAATTGTATTATTATAACTATACCAATAAAAAAAAACTAACACAAATATACAAGTAGAGAACCATGTGAAAACATACAGGTAGAGACTACCGGGTTAAGCAAGTTCGAAAACTTCTACGGTGTGTTAAGTAACACTTGTAAATATTTTAACACTAAACAATAAAAGAAGAAGACTGAGGATACCTTGATATGGCCATCTCCGGTGCTAATAGCGAGATAATCTAGTGCATTGACTGAAAGAAGTCAAAACGTCTCTAATGTTCACCAAATTCATCTTTCCCTGAAATTGTTTCAAGCAAACAATCAAATACATGCGTACATTATACACACACACTAACATCTCCAAGTCGGAAAAAATTAAAGTTCCTTCCTTGTCGTTAACCCACAACGAAAACTCGAGCTAAGCTAGTCAATGTAAAAGATACAAAAAAAGTCCACAGCTAAACCGATTTCAATTGAAAAAAAGCAGCAACTTACCAACCGAATAACTCAAAAACAATCTAATTCAACACTTTGGGAGTAACAAAAACAAGCAAGCAACTAACCAATTCACACAGACAAAACCGAAGGGAGACAGAGAGAGAAGAGGACCAACAAAAACTGATGTTTAATTACAGATCTGAATTTTTTTCTCACTCACCAATTTAAGAAAATTTAACAAGGACCAATTATGAACTGTTTACCTCCTTCTCGTTAAAGTCAAATCGATAAATTGCAACAAAGACCAATTCTGAATGTTTACCTCTGAGATAATGGTCTTTAATGGTGTTGAGTTCCTTCTCCCTCTGTCTCTCAACTAATGTCTCAACCCTCGCCTTCTTCCTAGCCTTAGCCTCCTCCTCTCGCTCCTTCACGATGGTCATGCTCGCGGTCTCTCTCTCGCTCTCGCTCTCTGTCTTTCTTTCTCTCTTCCTGTCTCGATCCCTTTCTCAGTGTCGATCTCTATCTTGATCCTTGTCCCGATTGTGTTATCTCCATTGGCGTCTTCGGTCTTGAGCTAGGAGCAACCGATTTGATCGCGGTGAAGACTTCACGGTGGAATCTACGGGAGAGTCGAAGAGACGACCTAGGGTTAGATTTGGGTTTTTTTTTTTATGTTTTGTTGTAAAGAGAGAAAGGTATGTTTTCTTTCTTTGTCTAAAACATTTGACACTTAAAAGTTTATGTGAGATATATGGTGCTTAAGTGATTTTTTTCTCAAAATATTGGCAGAATAAATGATTCTAACTTCCCGGTTGATGATTTTTTTTGGTTAGCGTTGTTTTAGTGCTATTGTATAGTAATTAAAAAAATTGTTCATTTTTCATAGCAGTTACGGAAAATGAGCTATCGTCTTGTGCTATCAATGTAGATATTTCTTGTAGTGATATGTGCAATAGATGGTAAATCACATCTTGCCGAGTTGATTAGACAAGCAAAGCTCATTATATGGGATGAGGTGAAACGACTGACCTTTTTTTTAATAAAATATAAATAATAAATAAATAATAATAATAACTACAGCTAGTGGTCTCATACCCACTAGACACCTAACCACAAACACATACAACAGCGGATATAACCAACCAATATTCAATAATTAATATCCAATAAATATAATAGCCAATAGAACAGTAACCAGTATCAATTCCAATCTTAGCTAATGAAACAAAACAACATAAACCAATGAACCAGCCATCCTAAGCAACATTCTAGGACTCAACTCTAGCAACCTAACAGAAGCTAGACAACCAAGCGAACCACTAGAACATCCTCCTCTTCATCACCCTGATTCTACGATCACATTTTGCCTTTACCTGCACCACAAATACATATTGCAATGCATGAGTATTTTATAAACACTCAGTAAGGCAATCCTCCCATCTACTGGGCTATACACACAAGCAATAGAGTATCAATAACCAACACACAGCAATCAACAAATAACAACCAACGAACCAGGACTTGGCATCGACCAATGCCAACATGCGTCGACCGATTCCAAATGGGGAAGCATCGACCGACGCAGAAGCTGCATCGACCGATGCAAGTGTAACTTGCATCGACCAATACCCAATCTGCATCGACCGACGCATGCTTGACGCAACAGGAAAACCCTAAAGTTTTACGCGCCGTCCTCGCACTTGCATCGACCGACGCAAGCCATACATCGATCGACGCAACATCGAGCACCGTGATTTCCCCGACCACAAAACTCGATCCCAAGCCACAAGAAAGCTTCCTAACGTCCATACCAACGATCTAACAAGTCTAATAACACAAAACAACCAGATTAAAGAATGCTCTAGCTTAGATAAGCCATGGTCATGCACTTACCTTTGCCACAGAAGAATCTGAACCTCAAATAATTAAAAACAAGCTCCTAGGAAGCTCTTACAACGATCCCAGCTACAGATCTCACCAAGAAACGCCACAAATCTCCAAAAAACACCAAGAACTCTCAAGAACAGTCTTTTCGTCTCTCCCAAAAACGGCCACAACCCACGAATGAGACAAAACTTGCGTTTAAGGGTTTTTCCCTAACCCAAAACGCAGCGTTTGACTTAAGTCAAAACGCAGAGAATTGAACAAGCATCGATCGATGCTCCTATTGCATCGATCGATGCACATCCCAAACCGGGATTCCGGTTCACGGATGTTACAATTCTCCCCCACCAAACTAGATTCATTCTCGAATTTTGAACAACCATCAGCCAAGGACTCCCGTGCAACCGTCTCCACGGCCCACACTCCTCCGACTGAACTACAAAAGGTCACCTCTAGGCGATAGACTCACGCTCCAGGCGTCATTTGCTCTCGACTTTTGGACTTTCCTTTTTCTCATAGGCCTAAATCTTGAGTTTTCATTTGCTCCTCATCAGACCTAAGTCTGCATGCCAATGTTGGCTCCTCATCGGGCCTAAACCCGCATGCCATAATATATAAGGAAAAATCCAAACTCGTCTCTCGAGTCGTCACCCTACAGCGCACCTCCAGACTGTCTTCCGAAGTCGATATACCAACCATACTCCAAAGTCACAAAGTCTCCGAATATGGCAGTACTAGGAGAACCAAAGTCCTCCAAGAGCCGCGAGCAAACAATTCTGAACACGTCTGAGTCCTATCCCTATCCAGGTTTCCTTCCCTTGGCTCGCGTAAAACATCTCAATGTCCTACCAACCACATATCCCCTCACTGGAATACCTCATGACCGCACAAGAATCATATACATGCCACAAGGGCCGCCACAAAGGCCAAACAAAATGTCCTAAAGAGGACCGCCACCAAGGCCAAACAAAATGTCCTAAAGAGGACCGCCACCAAGGCCAAACAAATGTCCTAAAGAGGACTGCCACCAAGGCCAAACAAATGTCCTAAAGAGGACCGTCACAAAGACACTCTGGCTAAACAGCCCATCACAAAGACCATCTGTCCCGAAGGACCGTCACAAAGACCATCTGTCCCGAAGGACCGTCACAAAGACACTCTGGCTAAACAGCCCGCCACAAAGGCCAAACAAATCGGCTAAACAGCCCGCCACAAAGACCAAACAAAACGGCTAAACAGCCCGCCACTAAGGCCACACACGGCTAAACAGCCCGCCACAAAGGCCACACAATGTCTAAAAGACCGCCACACACGACACACTGACTCGAAAGTCCGCCACTAAGGCCACACACAAGCCCCTCCAAGGCTCTCCACCGCTAAAATGGACAAATTCTAACTCCCATAAAACTTTCCATATTTAGCACTTCCCATTTTTGGAAACTTTCCACTTTAGGAAACTTCTATTTCAGGTTACTTCTCCCAAATCCCGCCTCACGGAAACTTTATACCCCGAGCACCACCTCATTTGGTTACTGAGTCGCACAACCAACCACCTCAAGCGACCGAGTAACAAGAGAGATGGGCTGGAATACTCCATTCCCGCTCTAGCCACGGATTACATATGGAACCAGGCTATGCAAGTTCAAGTTGCGGCTTGCTTCTCATACCACTTCTTAAACCTTGCCTTCATCCTCGCCTCAGGTTCCCAAGTCTACTCCTCCACACCATCACACAGTCCTAAAGGAATCTTCTTCTTCCGAAGTTTATTGATCCTCCTCTCGAGAACCCTCACTGGTCTCGCCTCCAAAGTCATGTTAGGCTGAAGATCTTCAGGAATCTTAGCCAACAACTGATCATCCTCACGGAGACACTTCCGCAACATAGACACATGGAAAACCTTGTGAAATGCACGCATAACCTCAGGTAACTCTAGTCTATATGCCACTGGTCCAACTCGCTCAATCACTCTGAACGGACCCATATACCTCGGACTCAACTTAGTCTCAGTCAATGACCTGTTCGGACCCCGCAACATGGCCATCTTGAGGTATACTCGGTCTCCTACCTAAAACTCAAGATCTCTCCTCCTCCTATCAACATAACTCCTCTGCCTATCCTGAGCCTCCTTAATGTTCAGCTTGAGAACCCGAATCTTCTCTGAGGTCTCCTGAACAAAATCTACCCCGTTCATGCTCCTCTCCCCCACCTGAGTCCAGCATAACGGTGTATGACACGGTCTCCCATACAAAGCCTCATAAGGAGCCATCTTAATAATCGCTTGATAACTGTTGTTGTAAGCAAACTCTACCAGGTTCAGGTGATCTGCCCAATGGCCACCCCAATTCAACACACACATCCTCAGCAAATCCTCCAGTGTTTGGATCGTCCTCTCAGATAGTCCATCTGTCTGAGGATGATAAGCTGTACTCATATGCACCTTAGTGCCCATCTCCGCCGGAAATGCCTGCCAGAACACCGAAGTGAACTTAGAATCCCTGTCAGACACAATGCTTGCTGGCACCCCATGCAATCTGACTATCTCCCTCACATACTTCATAGCCAAGACCGCTGCTCCATCAGTCTTCTTAATGGCCAGAAAATGTGCTGACTTAGTCAACCGGTCCACGATGACCCAAATAGCATCAAAAGTCCGTGACACTGGCAATCCTACCACAAAATCCATGGTGATCATATCCCACTTCCACTCAGGAATGGGTAAACTCTTCAGTAAACCGCCAGGAACCTGATGCTCAGCCTTCACTAGCTGGCATACATCGCACCTCGCGACCCAACTAGCTACATCCTTCTTCATCCCGACCCAGTGATAATACCTCTTGAGGTCACGGTACATCTTAGTCGCTCCTGGATGAATGGACAACTTGCTCGCATGAGCCTCTCTCAGAATCTCCTATCTCAACTCCTCATCCTTGGGCACAAAAACCCGACCGTGCACCAAGATAGTACCATTATCTGAGACCTGATACTCTGAATCAACATCCTTTAAGGCATTCACCAGCCCCAAATCCTCCTCCTGTGCCAACCGCACCCTACTCAGAAGATCTGCTCTGTCAACTGCTTCCAAACCCAACGGTTCCAGTGAAACAACACACAAGCTCAAAGCACTGATCTCTCCTACCAGAGACTCCATCTTCTGCTCCTGAGCTGAAGCTACCCTCTTTCAACTCAGAGCTTCTGTAACAACATTAGCCTTACCAGGGTGATAGGCTATCTCCAAATCATAGTCTGTCACAAGTTCCATCCACCGCCTCTGCCTCAAATTCAACTCAGGCTGAGTGAATATATACTTTAGACTCTTATGATCTGTAAACACCTGTACCTTTGCACCATAAAGATAAGATCTCCAAATCTTTAGGGCAAAAACTACAGCACCCATCTCCAAATCATGAGTAGGATAGTTGCCTTCATGCACCGCAACTGCCGCGAAGCATAGGAAATCACCTTCCCATGCTGCATCAGAACACACCCCAAACCAACTCTAGATGCATCTGTATAAACCACATAGGGTTCTCCCTGCTCAGGCAAAGCCAACACTAGCGCAGTAGTCAACATCTCCTTAAGGCTTTCAAAGCCCTCCTCACACTCCTGTGACCAAACAAAAGGAACATCCTTCCCTGTCAACTTAGTCATAGGACGTGCTCTGCTCGCAAACCCCTGCACAAATCTCCTGTAGTAACCTGCCAATCCAAGGAAACTCCTGATCTCTGTGGCATTCTACGGTCTAGGCCAATCTCTGATAGCCTGAATCTTCTTTGGATCTACAGAGCCCCCCTTTGCAGAAACAATGTGACCCAGAAATCCCATTTCACGCTGCCAAACACTGCACTTGCTCAACTTAGCAAACAACTTCTGCTCCCGCAGCTTCTCCATAACTGCCCTCAAATGCACTGCATGCTCCTCAGGACTCTTAGAATAAACCAGGATGTCGTCGATGAAAATGATGACAGAAACATCCAGAAAATCCTGAAACAAGCTGTTCATCAATCTCATAAACGCTGATGGCGCGTTAGTCAACCCGAAAGGCATCACCACAAACTCATAATGCCCATACCTCGTCCTGAAAGCAGTCTTCCTCACATCTGTCTCATCTATCGGTATCTGATGATAACCCGATGCCAGATCTACCTTAGAGAACCAAGTAGCACCCCTCAACTGATCCAACAACTCATCGATCATAGGAAGAGGGTACTTGTTCTTCACAGTAACCCGGTTAAAACCCTGATAGTCAATGCACAACCTGAAACTCCCATCCTTCTTTCTTACAAACAACACCGGCGCTCCCCACGGTCATACACTAGGACGGATGAATCCCTTACTCAACAAATCCTCTAGCTGCTTCTTCAGCTCTGCCATCTCTGCTGGAGCCATTCTGTAAGGAGCCTTGGATAACGGTGTCGTCCCCAGTTCCAGTTCAATGGTAAAAGGATCCGACCGAGATGGTGGTAATCCTAGCAATGACTGGAACACATCCTCAAACTCCTCCACTACAGGAATACCGCTAACCGTAGACTTCCCCACTGACTCTGGCATAGATATAGTAACCATATAAGCCTCACGGCCCTTCCCGATCATCTTCCCAGCCTGAATGGCTGAGATCACAAGACTACCCGAAGTCGGTCTAATACCCTGAAACACCAACTTCTCTCATGGACGCTCAAACTCCACTCTACCCCGATGGCAATAAAAATGCACCATATGCCGATGCAACCAATCCATCCTAAGAATAACATCATACAACTCCACTTGACTGATAAGCAAATCCGCTGGCCATGACTCTACTGCGATCTGAATATCAAACCCTCTAGCTCGTCCAATAACCCTCAGGAACTTGCCCCCAGCAACTCTAACAACTCCTGTACGCTCCCCGGGATCCCCTTTGATTCCCGCACACTCTGCACACTCCGGAGTAATGAAGCTGTGAGAAGTTCCAGAATCAAACATAACGTGGGACTTAAACCCGCCCACCAACAAGGTCCCTACACAAACCTCATGTGTTGAGAACCTAACACTTCATCACAGGAAAACATAAAATCTGAACCTACCAAAAATTCACAAAGTTTAAGTACCAGAAATTATACATGTGATTGCCCCGGCACTGGTTCAACCAGTCTCCACTGTCGTGTAAACCCGTGGCGCCTGCTCAATCCATGCCACCTGCTAACCTCTAGGCTGCACCTGCTGCAACGCTGCCATTGCTGCCGGCTGCAACTTGGGACAAAAAGACCTGATGTGCCCTGTCTCCCTACAATGATAACATACCCGAGGCCCTGCCGTCGGAGCACTCCTCTTGGGACAACTAGCAACCTTGTGATCCTTGCTCCCACACTCGAAGCAACTCGCACCACTCGGCTTCTGCGTAGCCTCCCATCTCCTCTAGGTTCCCTGTGCAGGCCTACCACCCCTGCTAGAACCACCCTGCTGCTGAGCCTTACTAGGCTGAACTGCTGGACTAGCCGCCACTGACTGTGCTCGGATATCCTCCTCAACCTCTGCCGCATTCTCAACCAGCTCTGCACGCGTAGCATAACTCCGCCCTCTACAGTGAACTCTCAAATCATCACATAGAGCCCTCAAAAACCTCCTGATCTGAGCCTCCTAAGACTCCATACCCCGACCCCCATAACATAGGAGTCGACTGAACTCCAAGTCCAGCTCCCGCAATGACCGTGTCCCCTGAGATAACTGAAGGAACTGCTCCTCCAACCGGTCCAATGCCTCTCTAGGTAAGTACTTGCGGTTGAACTCCATGACGAAGTCAGCCCAAGTCATCTCCCCCTGCACTCTCCTAGCAGCCACTGGTCTCCACGACAACTCAGCATCACCACTCAAATAGTAGACCCCTATGTCCACCCCAAACTCCTCAGGACATCTCAGAGTATGGAAGTTACGTTCCACACTCGTCCTCCACGCATCCACAACAGTAGGATTTGTACCACCTGAAAACCTCTCAGTGAACAGACCCTTCATCTCCCTGAGCATAGACAGATAACGTCCATGAACTCCTGCATCCGCAGCCACTGGCTGCCGCTCCTCCGCCACCACAGGTGGCACTACCTGAGCCTGAGCCGGTACCACAGGTGGTAACCGCTCCAACAACTGTGCTAGCATAGCCCGCAAAGTCAACACCAGGGATTCCACCCGCTGGGGCTCCCACACCCGGGACCCTAGCATCACCGGCCACTGGAGCATCAACACCGCCCCCTCCGGCCACACTCACTGAATCCCCCAGAACTCCCTGCGACTCGCCAACACCCTCAGTTGTCACACTATGGTCCTCGGTCTCACTAACCACTGAGACTCTGCCCCTACCACGACCACGTCCGCGTCCACGACCACGTCCGCGTCCACGACCTCGACCAGCCACAGCATCACCTCTAACCATCTGCACTACCATGAACAGAAGGCTAAGCAAACAATTACTATTTAACACAGAAATAAACACTCACCGTGGAATCACAAGTAGGCTGGAAGAGGATGTTCTAGGACTCCATGCCACACACAATTGACTAATTCACATAATCAATCAAGCATGCAATCCCAAACATCTACAACAGAAACCTAGAAAAACCCAAACCTAGAACCGTAAGGGCTCTGATACCAAAATGAAACGACCGACCTTTTTTTTTTAATAAATAATAAATAATAAATTAATATTAATAATAACTACAGCTAGTGGTCCCATACCCACTAGCCACCTAACCACAAACACATACAATAGCGGAAATAACCAACCAATATTCAATAATTAATATCCAATAAATATAATAGCCAATAGAACAATAACCAGTATCAATTCCAATATTAGCTAATGAAACAAAACAACATAAACCAATGAACCAACAATCCTAAGCAACATTCTAGGACTCAACTCTAGCAACCTAACAGAAGCTAGACAACCAAGCGAACCACTAGAACATCCTCCTCTTCATCGCCCTGATTCCACGATCACACTTTGCCTTTACCTGCACCACAAACACATATTGCAATGCATGAGTATTTTATAAACACTCAGTAAGGCAATCCTCCCATCTACTGGGCTATACACAAAGCAATAGAGTATCAATAACCAACACACAGCAATCAACAAATAACAAACAACGAACCAGGACTTGGCATCAACCGATGCCAACATGCGTCGACCGATGCCAAGTGTAACTTGCATCGACCAATACCCAATCTGCATCGACCAACGCATGCTCGACGCAACACGAAAACCCTAAATTTTTACGCGCCGTCCTCGCACTTGCATCGACCGACGCAAGCCATGCATCGATCGACGCAACGTCGAGCACCGTGATTTCCCCGAAGCTTCTCGCCGGATCTTCGTTCCTACAACCACAAAACTCGATGCCAAGCCACAAGAAAGCTTCCTAACGTCCATACCAACGATCTAACAAGTCTAATAACACAAAACAACCAGATTAAAGAATCCTCTAGCTTAGATAAGCCATGGTCATGCACTTAACTTTGCCAGAAGAATCTGAACCTCAAACAATCAAGAACAAGCTCCTAGGAAGCTCTTACAACGATCCCAGCTACAGATCTCACCAAGAAACGCCACAAATCTCCAGAAAACACCAAGAACTCTCAAGAACAGTTTCTCTCTTTTCGTTTCTCCCAAAAACGGCCACAGCCCACAAATGAGACAAAACTTGCGTTTAAGGGTTTTCCCTAACCCAAAACGCAACGTTTGACTTAAGTCAAAACGCAGAGAATTGAACCAGCATCGACCGATGCTCCTACTGCATCGATCGATGCAAATCCCAAATCGGGATTCCGGTTCACAGATGTTACATGAGGCTCCAATGATGAACAAATTTTGTTTCGAAACATTGGATAGGAGTATGCGAGATATTATGAAGTGTGATCTGGTTTTTGGAGGTAAGGTTTTTGTTTTAGGGGGTGATTTTAGACGAATTCTTCCGGTAGTGTCAGAGACTGGTAGAGTTGGGACAGTTTTAGCCTCTATAAACTCATTGTTGCTTTGGGATAGTTGTAAAGTATTTCGGCTTACACAAAACATGAGGCTTCGCAAGGCCAAAAATAGTCAGGATGTAGATGCTTTCTCTACGTTTTCAAAATGGTTACTCGATATTGGGGATGGCAAGATCAACGAGCCTAACAGTGGTGAGGTCAAAATAGAAATACCCGACGATTTATTAATTGCTGCATGTGACAATCCTATACAAGCAATTGTTAAACATATATACGGTACATCATTTGCAACAAGGACCGATTCCAAATTCTTTTGCAAAAGAGCTATTCTTAGTCCAAGAAATGATGACGTCGATAAATAAATCAATATATGCTCGCTCAACTTCCAGGTATATTAATAGTGCAATTTTTTTTAGCAAACTAAATTCAATATAAACGGTTTCTTATTTTGATTTAATTGTATCCATGGGAAGAGAGACAGTATTTTAGTTCAGACAGCATAGAGACTTCCAATACAAGTGTTTTCGACGATATGATCTACACTTAGGAATTCTTAAACAGTATTCACGTTTCTAAGATTACCTAACCATGTTCTGACGCTGAAAAAGGGAGCACCTATTATATTGCTTAGGTATATTGATCCTAAGGGAGGTTTATGCAATGGTACGAGATTAATTGTCACTCAAATGGCTAATCATGTTACTGAAGCAAGGATTGTAACAGGTAAAAGAAACGTCAACGAAAAAGTTCTTATCCCTAGGATGTTTGTGTCTCCACCGGATGCAAAGTTTCCTTTTCGTATGAGGCGTCGTCAGTTTCCTGTTTCTCTTGCATTTGTGATCACTATAAACAAAAGCCAAGGTCAGACATTAGAACATGTTGCGTTGTATCTACCCAAGCACGTATTTACACATGGACAACTATACGTTGCATTTTCTAGAGTGACAAGCAGAAAAGGATTGAAGATTTTGATTACAGATGAAGAAGGGAAATGTCAAAACAAAACCCTTAATGTGGTTTTCAAAGAAGTCTTTGAAAATATATGATTTTCTTTTAAGCATCTAATATCTACTATAACGTTTCGTTTCATACTATTGTCATCTGATTTTTGGTTTTTTTCCCCTTAATAATATTACCTTTTTACATTTCAATATCTAAGTGTTAAGTTTTTAAAAATGAAAACGTGAATACATTTAATATCTAAGTGTTAAGTTTTTAAAAATGAAAACGTGAATATATTTAATATCTAAGTGTTAAGTTTAAAAAAATGAGAACGTATAAACATCTTAAATATTCTACATACAAGTGTGATAAACCTTATATTAAAACTTTGTTTATTTATATAATATTATAATTTTTAATCATCAGACTAAAACGCAACGTTATAATTTTTAATTTTCAATAATCAGATTTTTATAATGTATTTCAGGACATGAGATGCAACGTTTAGTCGTGACTCTTTGTATTCTTACAAATCAAGAATCCCCTTTTTGTTTCGATAACAGAGAAGAATCAAGAAAAAACCTAATTTGAGAAATTCATGAGATTCGATTATATTGCTGATCTGCTTCCTGAAGAACTAATTGGTGTATCAACGCCAAGGTCTTACATTCTTGGACAGTCAGAGAGTTCTTTAAAAAACGATTTCTGCTCCTTGTGGATAAAAAGGTTAGAGTCATTTGTTGAATGATTTTTACTTAAATTTCGAGCTCTAACAGTTATTGTATATAAGACTTCTTACATAATTTTTTTTTAAACTGTGAAGGGTGATACAATTGAAGCTCCTTATTTAACCGATACACTCGCTAACCTCCCGAAATATATAGACCATGGTGAGTGGTACAATATTAGAAATTTCAAAGTGATCAATCCAACCCTGGAGGATAGGAATACTCATCACGCCTATCAGATTAAATTTACGGGTCAAACCACAGTGACGCTGCTCGAATCATTGAGTCCTAAGAATTACTTTCGGTTCGAGGATTTGGATGACATAAAACATGGAAGAATATATCATCCCATCTCTTTCAGTAAGAATTTCTTTAATTGACTTTATATTATTTTGGAACAATCCGTCAATATAGTTGATTGGTATATTTGTGTTTGAAAAACTAGATTCTTTTTAGGATCTATGAAACTTTGTGTATTGGTCCTTCACATAAAAAAGAAAAACTAGCACTTTACCAAAAATAGATTAGCAACACTTTGAAAACCTAAATTATGTCTTTTTCCCAAATTAGATGTTTGTGCGTGTATAATGGATGTGGAAGATTTAAGAAGGCCTGCGAGTATCATTGATATTAGTGAAGTTGTTCTCATGTTGTTGAATGGCAGATAAAAGATATTTACTCTACCTTTATGGCTGTTACAATTTAAAGTTGTCTCTGTTAAGATTTTTATTGATTTGATAAACATGTAGGTGTGAGACTGTGAAGTGTCGTCTCAAAGACAACTACGCTTCTCAATTCAGGACCATATGGCAATCAAGCGGGTGCCATCTCATACACAAATCTGAACCTGTGTTCTGTGTAATGCGGTTTATGAGGGTTGGAGAATATGAAGGTATGTAACATAATTTTTTTTTCTGATATAATCATCATAAGGTAATCAAACCTTAAATTCTAAATGTCCATAGGTGCACCATGTCTTGAAAATACCTTGGACTCTTCGAAAATTTTCATAAACCCAGAGTTCGAAGGACTGGAGCATCACCAGGCTATGTAAGATGTAATTATGTATATGAAATCAAGTTTTGTATGATGTTAAAGTAAAATTTCTTAAAACACTTTATAAATTTGCATGACTGAATTTGCTGGACGTTATTATATAATACATGTGATGAAGCAACAAGGTGAAAGCTCAGCCACTCAAATGTAAACAATGGGGTGTTGGCTGTCTATTTTTTCTTTTTGAATGTCTCTAAAATTTAGTATGTTTGTATTAACCGCTACTTAAATCCAACTTTCCGTTACTTTAAACATTTTTTGTAGTTGAGATAATACATTATAATATTGAACTATTGGAAATTGCTTACGCTCTTACAAAATTTGGAATTACTTATTAAATCTCAATATATGTTTACTACAGTTTAGTTGTTTATTTAAAAGACTCAATTAATATTTCACATTTAGAATATCATTTATTTTCAATAAAATAAATCTTTTACTATATATGCAAATATAAAAACTTTTTACAATCTAATAAAACATTATAAACATTTCAAAATATAAAACACTATATTTAAATATGTCAATTATTATATATTAGTTTAGAAAAGTAACATATCACAAAATAATAAAACGGTTGTTATTAAAATCTTAATACTACCCTTTAGGCGCCGATACCTCCCTAGTCATCAATTGGGGAAAAAAGCTTAAAAATACCTCATCTAATTTTTATTTGGAAGTTTAATACCTCGTCTTTTTTGGTTGGAAGAAAAATACCTCATTTTTTTTTGGTTGGAAGAAAAATATCTCATTTAATTAAGACAAGTGATTTAATACTCAAACTAATAAATTTTGTTAGTTTCATATTTACGATTTTTTGACAAAAATAAAATTCCGTTTTTACCCTTACTATATCAATTAATAATTAATTTTAAATGACATGATATTAATTGATAATTTTATTTGAATTAAAATTAATAATAAGAAAAATTAAATAAACTTAATTTTAACTCAAATAAACCTATAAATTAAGAAAAATTCTTGGGCTTACAAAAGAGTGATTAGGGTTTAGATTTTACAATTAAACGAAATTATATGTCGGTTTGGGTTTACAAAATAGTGGTTAAGGTTTAGATTTTATAATTAAACAAAATTATATGTCGATTTGGGTATACAAAGAGTGGTTAGGGTTTAGATTTTACAATCAAACAAATTTATATGTCGGTTTGAGTTTATAAAAGAGTGGTTAGGGTTTAGATTTTAAAATTAAAAAAATTATATGTCGGTTTGGGTTTATAAAGGAGTGGTTAGGGTTTAGATTTTACAATTAAACAAAATTGTATTTCAATTTGGGTTTATAAAAAAATGATTAGGGTTTAAATTACATAATTAAACAAAATTATATGTCGGTTTGGATTTATAAAAAAGTAATTTAGATTTACATATTATAATTAAAAACTATAATATAATGTTTAGAATTAATAACTTTAAAATTGAATGATATATAGATTTTGTTTCTTTTATTAATAATTTGTTTCCTTAATTAAGCGGGGGTGAATCCAAGAAATGTCCATAAATTTATACCAAGACATTTAATATTAATTATTAATTAATATAGTAAGGGTAAAAATGGAATTTTATTTTTGTCAAAAAATCGTAAGTATGAAACTAACAAAAATTATTAGTTTGAGTATTAAATCACACGTTTTAATTATATGAGGTATTTTTGTTCCAACCAAAAAAGACGAGGTATTAAACTTCCAAATAAAAAATAGATGAGGTATTTTTAAGCTTTTTTCCCTCATCAATTGTCAAATAAGTTTTTTTGTCATATAAATAAATAAATTAGTAATGAAATATAAAAATTAAAAACTATCGAGATCATCGCAGCTTGTTTCAACGAACCCTAATTGTTTTCTTATTTCCTTTTTTTTTTTTAATTTGTTGATAAGAGATAAATTCTCTGTCTTCTTCTCTTTTTTTTTTCCTCTTCTCATCAAATTCACTTCAATTTGGTGACAGTCTCATCATCGCTGCCTTGCTTGATCTTGCTTCACTTTTCTACAACCTTGTTAAGGTAGGTGGCTCTTTTTTCCTACCGTACTGTTTCTCGGGTTTCATGATTCTTCGTTTGATTCAATGTTGCAGCTTCTGGGTTTTATTCAAGTTGTGTTCTTTAAGAACCTTTGCGATCGTTTTGTTTCTGCCTGTAGTCTGATTTTTAGATTTCAGAATTTGCTTTATAAATTTTGTAGTCTTTCATAGCGTTTCTCTCTGTACTAATTTGGGTACGATTCCAATTTTGATGACATTGGATCAAGCTTGTATTTTTATTGATCTTCTGATTATATTTTGTTTTTCGTGTAGAGAAGATATCTTGATTTTTATTTTTTTGGGCCATGGTTGCGGTTGAGTCCTCTTTTCCTAGCCATGGTAGTTCTTATTCTCGTAGAAGGAAGAAAGTCTCTGCTTCTGAACCAAATCTTTTTGGTTCAATGTGTGTGGGAGTCTTCAGTGACGATGTTTCAATCTCTGCAAGGGAATTAGCCCAAGATTACTCTTGTGACAGGTGCCAGTTATTGCTTCTTTTTCGTAGTTGTGAATTTGCTTACTTGGATGGTCAATCTCAAAATAAGTGTACCTTTGCTTTTCAGCTGTGGTGATTTGGCTACTGTATCTTCCACTTGTTGCGATTTTGATGAACTGTGTGGTCTGGATTCAGCCTTGGAGACGAGCTGTAGGTCCAATGGAGACTGCCGTGAGGGTCAAGAGTCTTCTGGTAGTGGCACAGCTTCAACTCTAGACAAGAGTCTTCCAGGATATACCATGTATGCGAGCGGTTGGATGTATGGTAATCAGCAAGGCCAGATGTGTGGCCCTTATACGCAACATCAGCTATATGATGGGCTATCCACTGGTTTCTTACCTGAGGATCTTCTTGTATATCCAATTATCAATGGTTATACTGCAAGTTCTGTACCACTTAAGTACTTCAAGCAGTTTCCAAATCATGTCGCCACTGGCTTTGCATATCTACAAAATGGAATGATAAGTGTATCCCCACCTGTTAATTCAATTCCCCTTTCTAGTAGTGATGCCACAAATCATCAAGATAAGGCTCAAACAGAGCATGCAACTTCTGCTGCTCATTTGATCTCCCATCAGACGTTGTCTCCACAGAGCAGTTCTCCTGGTTCTGTCTCAGATCAGCTAACATTAACCCAGGAGGAATCAAATATGTTAGCTTCATTCCTCTCATTGGTAACTTCCTTTCAACGGTGAAAACTCAGTTCACAACTTAATCAGACATGATGGCTCGAGTTCACAAAAGAATTTTCTTTGATTGTTTGGTTTTCTGTCAGGGAAACGAACATGCTTGCTGGTTTCTGGTGGATGATCAGGGTAGAAATCATGAACCACATTCTATATTGGAGCTCTATAATTGGCAGCAGCATGGATATGTTTCAGATGCAGCCCTGGTAAGCTGTATTACAATAGACTTTACAAGATTTTGATTACTTAAATTTCGTGCAGTTACAATGATTTTTGTCCTGATGCCTCTTTGTAGCCTTATGTCTAGCTTTGTTTTTTTCATGCATCTTCTTATGGGGGGAAACTTGTGTTATTTTTCTTCTTGTTTCCTACCCCTTCAGTTGTGAAGCTCTTTACTATTTTTAAATACTTGATTAACATATGTTTTCTCCTCCCCTTCTCATGAATGCGTCAATTTTGTTTTGCAGATACGTGATGGTGAAAATAAGTTTAGACCAATCACATTAGCATCATTAATTAGTGTATGGAGGATGAAATGTATTGGTATCAATTGTGATGAGTCAGTGTCTGGTGTGAGCATCATATCCGAAGTTTCTGAAGAACTCTCTGTTCAGCTTCAGACTAGAATACTGAAAACAGCTAGAAGAGCTCTGCTCGATGAAATCATCAGCAGTGTAATTTCAGACTTTCTTATGGCCAAGAAGAATGATGAGCATCTCACATCTTATCCACCCAGTTCTGCTGCCCATGTTGAATCCATATTGGTAACTCTTTTTATATATGCGCATTTATGTACACATGCACACTTTTCATGCACATATGTACAAATATAAACTTCAGGGGCTATCGTTAGATCATACACTAATATGGTAAAGTTTTGTTTGTGTAGTCTCAAGTTATTAATGCGGAGAAAAGTGTTGTCTCGACCACTGAAACAACAGGCTGTAAGAACATATTGAATGAGTGGGGTCATAATAGTATATTGGCAGACTCACGCAAATATACGAAATCTGTTGGTAGCATTGAGAACTACCAGACATCTTGCTCCGCTGTATGTACGATGCTTCACAAACATTGCATGCAAATCATGTGGAA
Organism: Camelina hispida; assembly: GCA_023657505.1. Classification (NCBI taxonomy): domain Eukaryota; kingdom Viridiplantae; phylum Streptophyta; class Magnoliopsida; order Brassicales; family Brassicaceae; genus Camelina; species Camelina hispida. The sequence goes on from CP094637.1 coordinate 26,885,242, forward strand.
TGCTGTCTTTTATGATACTGTGGCAATTCATTCATCGTCTTGGAGAAAGAACAAACTTTGGTTTCGGTCTCCTGTCCTTACAACTGTCAATTATTTAAAGGGTACCCAGACAAATTATTCAGACAAACCTGAAGCAATTGAGAGTGTGAGCTTGCTTCAATTTTTCTACGACTTCTATTAAATAAGTGTCATTTTCTTTAATTACTCTCTAATGAAATGAATGTCATTTTTAATGTTTTGCAGTGTACGCGTAGGATGGATTCCTCTTCTTGCAAAACTGCTTGCTTAAATGAACTTGACTTAGCTAACACTGCTGCCAGTGTTCGTGGAGTGTCAACTAGAAAAGTAACTTTATTAGATAGTGATGGAATGGAAAGCATCATAGCAAGCATCTCAGAACATGTTGAAAGTGAACTCTTTCTGTCTCTTAAAACTCACCTGACTGATTATACTGGCGTTCTCATTGAAAATGAAGTAATTAATGCTGCTAGTACTGTACACGATGATGGCAAAATGAATGAGGTAAGTAGACAAAATCTCTGCGTGGAGATTTTTGAAGTTTTATAAGGGAAAATCTTTCCTTTCTCGTTCTATCTTGTTTCTGACATGCTAGCAAGTGGGTGCTGAATTGAAATTATTGCAAACTTCTGCAGGAAAACGTGTCATCTCGTCAAGGTTCCTTCCGTTCCCAGAATAATCTGGAAGGGTCGGGTGGTAAAAAGAATGGTTTGAATGTGGTTCCTGCTAGGTTGCGCTCTTCCTATGATTTCAGTGATTCTCAGAGACTGTTCTTGCAAGAGGGAGAATCCTTTGAGAAGATCATATCTGAAGATAGTATTGCTAATATATTTCTTACAACATTGGAGAAATCGGGCAGTCCTGTTAATGATGAACTTGATACTCTGGATATTTATGAGCCACCACCGCCTGGATGTGAAAGCAACATTAATATGCCATCTCTGTTCTGTAAGTTTCGGCCTGTAAGGTCCAAGGAAACCATTCCTGAGATTGAAGAATATGTTGCAACAGCTCTATGTAGACAGAAGTTGCACAATGATGTTATGAGAGATTGGAAATCAATGTTCATGAAGTTTTATCTTAACGAATTCCTTGCTTCACGGAAAGGAAGCCATCAACTTTCTCGTACAGAAACATTGGCACTGAAGAAGCTCAAAACTGTTACTCGGAACAAAAACCTAGTACATGCTAATATATCAAATCAGACAGGAGAAAAGCCAAGGAAACCATGTGTCAGATCGTCTGACAAAATTTTGGTTAAACGATCTAGGAAACTGTCAGATTCTCGTTCCATGAAAGAAGCCCTTAAGGTCGATACGCCCATAGATTTGTCAGTTCGGAAACCAAGTCAATCTAAGATGAGAAATACGGACCGGCGGGATCATTGTATGTAATTTTCATCTGAATTACAGAACTTTTACGGGTTTACCTTATATATGTTGTTCTTTTTGTCATTATGCAGGTATTAAGGATGTTACAAAGTTTAGTAAAGAAAAGGCTGGTAAGGATGCTTTTAGTAACGTGATCTGTGATAAAAGCCAAGATCTTGAAATGGCAGATGAATTTGATGACGAACTTCTTATAACGAGACTTAGAAGTGAGATTTCTTTGTTCTTTATAGGTGTGATTCTTTGTTGAGATCAGGGTTTATCTCCCTTTCTTTTCATGTTCTTTTTGGTATATATTCTATCAGGGATATCGAGGAATAAAACAAAAGAGCTAAGAGAAGGTAAAAATTCTGCAAAATCCTGTGGGGAGATTTCAATATCTGCTGAGGAATCTGAGGAAACTGTTGACGGCAAAAATCACGAGGAAACTCTTTCAAAGAAGTCTACTCAGAAAGTGCAAAAAGGTAAAAGACTCCTTTATTTGTTTGTTTCCTGCACATTCAAGTTCTTGAGTTTCTTTACCATGCAACCCGAGCCTACTGATATCATCCTTCTGAAAAGCAGCTCATATATCGAAGTTAAAGAGAAAGAATATGTCAGATATCAGAGTCGAAGGTGCAAAATCTAGCAATGGAGCAGTCAGAGGTTTTACTGAGATTTCTGGGAAGGAAGGTGATACAGAAAGCCTTGGTTTTGCAACCAGTGATAAGGTTTCCTCTCACCACCTCAGCAAAAGACGGAAAAGTAAGAACCTGTTGTTTTAATTCCTATGTTTTGAGAATGCCTCCCGCAATTTCTTTACTAAATTTTATCTCCAGAAGATGCTGCGAAGCACGTTGAGGATATATCAATCCCTACTGGTAATCCTGAAAGACTCGTGGAAGGAAAAAAGTTTGTGGAAAAGTCTGCATACAGCATATCACAGAAAGCTCGTAAATGTAAGTGTCTAGCGTTGTACTTTATTGACGTTTCATACTTACCAGAATGCATGGGCCTCAGATATTAATAGTTCAGTATTTTTTCGTGAAGCATCGCAATCCTCAATTCTAAAAAGAAAGCACATTATGGGTGAAAAAGTCCCCGATGTACCTTCATGCCGGCGGTCATCTCTCTCTTCCAAGGATTCTGAGGATGCTGAAGAGAAGCTTCCCGGCAATACATCAGATAAGCTGCAAAAAGGCAATTATTTCCTACAGACTTTCAGTTCTTACCTTCCATGGGGTTGTATTGTTTTTGTTATAAATTATTTACCTCAAACTACATGTGTTCGGTTGGTTTGTGTAGGAGGTTCGAAGAAATTGATGCTAACAAAACATGCAACAGAACGTTCTCCCATTAAGAATTTGTCATTGGATGATGGCAGGCCTAAGCCTATTGCATTAAAACCACTGCAAAAATTGAGTTCGAAACAAAGCAAAACAAAGGTGTTACTGTCAGTTCCGAAGTCTGATGGATGTGCGCGTACATCTATTAATGGTTGGCATTGGCATGCATGGTCATTAAAGGCTAGTGCTGAAGAGAGAGCCCGTGTTAGAGGAAGTTCTTGCGTACATATACAACATTTTGGTTCCAAAAGTAAATTGACTCAGAACGTTCTTTCTGCAAGAACTAATAGGGCAAAAATGCGTAATCTTTTAGCTGCTGCAGATGGGGCTGATGTCTTGAAAATTTCTCAGTTGAAGGTGATGAAAACAAAAAATAGTTTTTCTCTTTAAACAAAATATACGTACCTGTAGTGAGTTAATCCTTTTTTTTCTGTCATATTGGTGACAGGCTAGGAAAAAGCGTTTACGGTTTCAACAAAGCAAGATTCATGATTGGGGTCTTGTTGCACTTGAACCAATTGAAGCTGAGGACTTTGTGATCGAATATGTTGGAGAGTTGATACGTTCTTCTGTAAGTATTACTTGATTGATTATGTATTTTCATAAGTGATAGTAGTTCTGGACAGTATCTTAGCGTCTTTGATGAAGGGCAGACTGTTTAAATTTGGTCGTGACTTTGGTTCAATGTGCCAATGTCACAGATATCTGAGATACGTGAACGTCAATACGAAAAGATGGGAATCGGAAGCAGTTATCTTTTCAGGCTTGACGATGGCTATGTGGTTAGTCACCTGTGCAATACATTTAAATCTTGACTTGTTTAGGTTTCATTTTTTAATGAACGACTGTTCTGATACACTTGTTGCTTACCATGAGTCTAGGTTGATGCCACAAAGCGTGGTGGCATAGCAAGGTTTATAAACCATTCATGTGAGGTAATTGTATGCATAGTATTTGGATCATTTGCTAGTTTGTTTTATGGATTTGGGGTCTTATGGAACACATTGTGCTTCTGCAGCCGAACTGTTACACCAAGATTATTAGTGTAGAGGGTAAGAAAAAGATATTCATTTATGCTAAGCGGCATATAGACACCGGTGAAGAAATAAGTTACAACTACAAGTTCCCACTGGAGGACGACAAAATCCCCTGTAACTGTGGAGCGCAAAAGTAAGTTGCATCAGTTTCTTATTTATTTGCTGGAGTTTTGACTCTTTTATGCTGTTCTCTTTTCTCCACATGTATATTGAAGTTTGGAAGTGTTATTACCTTTGTTTTAAGTATGTATCGAATTTGTGACCAGGTGCCGCGGATCGCTGAACTAAGAGGGACATGGTTTTTCAAGGAAACTCAATCAGGTGTGTGGCTATTGGGTATTTATTTGGGTTAGCGGAAAGAGAAGGATGAATCTCCCATTTGCAAATACATCTCCTGCAGCAGATGAGTCTCCTCTCTTTCATATCAAAACTGTAACTATTTTTTTCCAACATACTAACAATTAGATATACAAAGCTGCATTTTTCTTTTTCTTTTTTTGATATATAATTTTATTTTCCTTTTTTTTGTTGTGTCAAGAAGAGATATTCTCAAAGCCAAGTTAAATAAATCTAATTTATCATAATATAAACAAAATAACATCCTTGTGAATTTAGTAAAGAAAGGTGTGATAATTGTGATTGTGCCCTTGCACGAAACAAAGATGCTATTACTATTTAAGTACCCTTTTTTCTGTCCATTTAGAAAACAAAATACAACTTATACAAATCAGGTCTTTGTTGGTTTTGAACAGAAATAAAGGATAGGAGAGATATGGTCATTGTTATGGCTCAGTGAAAGCAAAGAGGTTTTCTTCTTCTAGCATTTAGAATTGTTTTTCTCTTTTCTTTTGGGTTTGTGTTGATATGCCATGTTCGGTATTTATATCATATTTAAATATTTTCTGTTGATTTGCAGGAATTATAAAAATGATTAGCAATTTCAAACTCACATTTCCTCACCCCCATTGTCCATTGGTATGGTACGTGTAACGTTATTCTGTATTTATTCTCATATTTTGTTTCTTACTTACAAATCCAACTTATTGGACATTATGATACAGAGAGACGTCAAGTTTAGATCAGAAGATTTGGTGGTTTTAGTTTACACTAAATTGAGATACCCAAAATTGCTTCATTAGAATCTAAATCTTAACTAATACATTAAAATAATTAGGAACATCTTGTGAAAAGCCACGAGTTGTTTTGCAATGCATGAGATTGTTAATAGTTTAAAACGTCTCTAATGTTTACAAACCATTTTAGCTACCAAAAGACACTACAAGTCTCGAAGACAAAGTATTGTCTCTTCATGAATACTCTTGTTTATTTATTTTGGAGGACATAAAGAAGATTTTATTTTGTCCATAAAAAAAAAGAAAACAGAAGATTTTATTTGTCTCATTATTTGATAATATCTGAGGCAATGCATGTCGCTTACGTTTGACGTGCTTCATCTTGGGGGATGTGTTTCCTATCCCCTGACGTTTTGGGTTTGCTGAAGTTGCTTAAAAGTTGTAGAAAATACAAGAGTATGGTAGTGTAAGACATTTTTTAAGTTGACTTGCAAATTGCCTTTGTTATTACAATGTTATGAATACACATTCATACATAAGAGATGAGTATTCTTTCGATCTTGCAAAATTACTTTTCACGAGTTTAGAGTAGTAGCCTTGAGTGATGCGTGTCTTGAATGTTTAGATAATAATATTAGCATCATTACTTAATTGATCATCTTGCCGTATTGCTTGTAACGTGTTTTTGAATCTATTGTTGAGTGGTTTTCTGCTTAGTAGTAACCAAATGAGTGTTTCCCCTAAAATTTGTTCTTTCTTTTATCGACTTTGTATTAATTAAGAATTGTAACAGTCGTCGTCTACCGTATATTTTGGTCTGAATAGGCAGTAGTGCACTGATTGCTTAATTTGATGTTGAGTTCGTATCCACTTCTGTAAACTGGTAGCTAAGCTGTTACTCTATATCTGAAGTTCTGAACCGTAAGAATTCTTCCATAAATTAATAAACATTATAAGATAATGGGCTTGTTCGTTTAGTTGACGCTGGCGGCTGCGGCAGCGATAGCGGCTGCGTTTATGTTTTTAACCGCTGAATTAAAACAACGTTTAAAAATGATAGACGCAGGTCGCAGCGTTTGCCGCAGCGTCATAACGCAGGTACCTGCGGCAAGCAAATGAATAATCATACCTGCGTCTGCTGCTGCCACAGGTACCTGCGACAGCCAAACGAACAAGCCCAACAAATTTTTTGATCAGCGTAAAAATGTGATTGGCATAATTTCATTATGTTGAACCGACCTTCAGTAAGGTCTCTCGTAATTAGAGGTGTCAATCACATTATTAATTGTGCCAATTCCTACAACACGATAATGTGATTGGCATAATTTTATTATTAATTGTACTAGGAGAGTACCCGCACATTGCGCGGGTATCTTTCAGCGATATGAATAATTACGTTTTCAATGTCAATATCACATCGTATATTGAGTAGTCAAAAACGAAAGCAAAAACCATGGTGATCAATTCCATGTAACTGAAAATTTGGAGTATAGCCACCACACATGATTGAATCTTCTTTTCCTATGGCACTATAGCAATAAAAAAAAACTGTACTAAATTTGGCCAATTCCTAAGTCTCATAATCTATTCTACCTTTTAATAATAAAACATAAGATGACCAGTTTCCTCTTATTCTATAGTAAGATTACATTTAACAACACACATACCGGCTCTAGATACATAAAATTAAAATTTAGAAACAACACCACTTAAAAGACAAGATCCTTAGGATTCACCATAGTGAGAATGAACTTGCGATCCTGTGTATAGTTGAGCAGATAGGATCATAGGAAAAAGATTTGCAGAGAGGGAAAACAACACAACAATGTAATATTAAGAGAGAACTTTGATTTTTCTTGTTTATTATCGAATGAGAATGAATATAATCACTTACAAACTATAATTATAAGAACTAATTAAACATCTTTCTCTATATATTCACGACTTCTGCCATATAAGGATTTATTTTTTTCCGAACCTGCTACATTGTACCAAAGCAAGAAATATATGAATAATTAAAGAAAAGAGTAAGCAAAACATAACAGGCAATTCCCATAATGAAGACGAAGATCAAAGCAAGAGAAGACGAAAAGGGTCGAAGCAGCAGTTACTACGAAAATCAAGCAAGGAAAAACGAAGAGGATCAATCAAGCAACATAAAAAATTCATGATGATTGGTTGATTGTAGTGATGGACATGTGGCACTCTCTTCATTGCTGATGTGGCAGAAGGATGGAGAGAGTTGACCAACTTTCATAATATAGATTCAATTCAAATAATTTTAATTTATTTAATATTATTAGATTTCAACAAAGTTTAAAGTACATCTTTTATTTGTTACATACATTTTAGCCTTACACCAATAATCATATAATTATATGTCGTTCTTATTATTCTGTTTTGACTATAAACCTACTATGAATTAATATTTCTGGTTCTACGAAACTACGGCTAAATATTCTGTGATTTTCAAAACAAATGCATACTAATTTCTTCTAAAACGAAAATATATTTATTTTGATGCTTTTGTAAATCGAAAATAACATATGCATTTCATACTTTCCTGTTGATTATCAATAATTCATACTCTCTCTGTATTATAATAGATGATGTTTAGAAATTTATCTTGTATCACAAAGATTGATTTTCTGTATTTTTTAACTATTAATGCTTTGAAATTGTAGATTTTAAGATTCATTAATTAAAAATTAAAAATTTTAATGAACTACTATTGGTTAATAGTTATGAGAAATATGTTATAATATATACAAATACATTTATGACTAAACATTAATTATTTTCTTAAACTATGTGAAAATCTTAAAAAATCATCCTTTTTGATACAAAGGGAGTATTAAATTCTCACGAAAGAAGTTGAGGAAGAGTTGGCTTTCTCTCCCAGGCACTTCTCCCAAGAAGAATATAAGAGGAATGTCTCACTCTTTTAACCGGATCTCACCAACTCTCTGACCCCAAAAGAAGTAATATCCAACAGTCCGAAGTGAGGAATGAACCTTTCCGACATGGTTGCTAAGCTTTTCCGGCAACGGTCTCACCTCACAACCTCCCTTCAGCCAATGTAAGTCTTCTAATCCCCACCTAGATACCATCAGAATCTTGTGTAACCCTTGTGTAATCCTTTTCAAACCTGCGAACCCATTTTACCAATGAATCCCTATCACAACCCACACCACTGTGACAACCGGTAAAACAAAAAATGACTACTCGAATCCCTTACCACCAGAAAGGGAAATCCCCCCCCCTTGCAAGCGTATCCGTGCCCCTGAGATAGACACTACGGAGATGGTGAAAGCGAACTCCTTAACCCTCATTGGCCGACTCACTAACCCCTCAGCGCAACGCCTATGGTCCCTCTTCCCTTTCTTGGCCAACAGGTGGAACCTCAAAGGAAAAGCTGTAGGAGCTGACCAGTTTCCAGTTTACCTTCGATCTTGAAGAAGACCTTTCAAAAGGTGCTCGACAATAGACCATACCATTATGACCAATGGATGGTCATCCTCCAAAGATGGGAACCGATAATATCAGATTCTTTCCCCTCCTGATCCCCTTCTGGATCCATGTGCAAGGCCTCCCTAAACATTATTGGCAACCGGAGATGCTAAAGACCATTGCAGAGGAACTGGGAGAGTTCTTAGATCTGGAACTGACAACCTCCACTGCAAGAATCAAAGTGCTACTTAATGGCCTTCAACCTCTAACTAAGGAAACAATAGTCGAATTCTCAGGCAGTGGCGAAGCTATGGTGTATCTGGAACACAAGGAACTCAAGAAACACTGCTCTCATTGCCAAAGACTATCCCATGAGAAAAAGGACTGCCCGGGATTAAAAAAGGATGCAAAAAACAAGATTGTTCATCAGGAAGCCACAACATGTATAACCCCCCAACTTCCCAGAGCAAACTACTATCTACCAAGGGATAACTTCCGAGCCCCAACATATTCTGGTTGCCGCCTCCATAGTGTTTCCTCTCAATAGAACCGACCTCAACAGAGTTAAACCTCATCAAAGGAGCCCTCAAGAGATAGAAGTGCTTACCCTACAACTTACCGGAGAGAAACAGAGAGACGCGTACAATATGAAAGAAGACCAGAATCTCGCTACTCTGGATCGTCGAGCCTCCCGAGAGCACCTACCCCCGGGTTCCCTTCCCGAAGCTCTAGGAGATCCCCTCCCCGAAGGTCACTGGATCGACAGGGTAGTGATCAGTATACACATGGTCAGCATAATAACTACCAATGGAGGGAGAAAACCTCAAGATCCCTAACCTGGGAGGAAACAGCCGAAACATCTAGACCTAGACGTCCACCTCTAGAACGATCCCCAAATGCTGATCAGCTGAGTACAATACCTGAGAGAACTGGTCCACCTCCTACTACATAAGAAATTATGGGGGAACTTAGGGAAGTCACTGTACAGTATGTTACCTGTGCGGATCCTACTGAGAGTCTGGCTCGAAAACAGAAAGTAATACAGGGTGAAAGTAGGGGCTTAATGGCTGATACCGCTGCTCAAATCCTTGCGGCAACCGCTAACCCCTTCACCTGTGGAGACTTCACCACTCCCTATGTCCCAACAACAAACAGACCACAGGGAGGGACCTGTGATTGATGCCCAGTCCGTACCTACAATCGAGAAACGTAGAGGCAGACCACCGAGTGGTAAGTCATCAGAGAAACTAGCTAATAAAAGCCCTCTTAGACTCATAGGAGCAAAATCGAGAAAAATGAATAAAGCCAATATTCAACTCTCACCAAAAGCTAGAACTCATACTGGCAGATCCTCTCCCAATGCAAGGAACCCCACTAAACATCTGGGCTCCAAACAGAACCAAAAAAGTCAAGACCCCTTGAACCAGTTTGAGTTAGGGGGCCCCTCCACAAGTGCTCAGGCACCAACTATCAAGATGATCCCAGCGATAGTGAAAGACAAGGTGGATTTTCGCAATTCACCACCTACTCTTCCGTAAGGATAGCTATCTGGAACTGTTGTGGTATTGGGAACCCCATGACAGTCCGGCGACTGAGGGAGATCCACAAAATTGTGGCTCCATCAATAATGTTTCTTATGGAGACCAAGAACTCAAACGAAGTGGTTACATCAACACTACATGATCTTGGTTTTCAAGTCCTATCGGAATGCCCCAACTTCATTGATACCTTCATTAACGCAGAAGGACGATCCTTCTATACCACCTTTGTGTACGGGGAACCTGACAAAACCAAGAGAAAAGACATTTGGGATCAAATAGCCTTGTTTAGACAGAAGCGAAGTGATCCTTGGATACTGACTGGAGATTTTAATGAAATTGTTGACTCATCTGAGAAAATAGGTGGCCCTACTCGCCCAGAAGGATACTTTATTGACCTCCGAACCTTCATATCGGAATGTGATCTCTATGACCTCAGCCACTCTGGTAATTTCCTCTTCTGGAGAGGAAAAAGACACGAACATTTAGTCTTCTGCAGACTCGACAGAGCCATGTCCAATACTGAGTGGGCGCTAACCTATCCCTCAGGAAGAAGCGAGTACCTTCCTTTTGAAGCCTCTGACCACAGACTTTTGATCACTTACTTCGACCTAAAAAAGAAGAAGCAAAAAAGCATCTTCAGATATGACAGAAGGCTCAGGAAAGATCTTGAGGTCACCAAACTGATCTATATAACAGTTGGAACCCAACGATCCAGGAAAAGGTGGTAAAAAAGCTAAATAGATGCAGGGATGCAATCATCAAATGGAGCAGAGAAAAGCATTTAAATAACCAAGAAAGGATAAATACCTCCAAGGCTAAACTGGATGAAGCGATGTCATGTCCAACTTCCCCACCAGAGATCCTAACATCGATCAATGAAGAACTCCAGCAGGCGTACAAGGCAGAGAAGGAATTCTGGAAGCAAAGGAGTCGACAGCTCTGGCTATCTTTAGAAGATCAGAACACTAGCTTCTTTCACACGGTCACAAAAGGATGATCAACAATCAACAAGTTCTCTGTTCTTAAGGATGATGTAGGCAATGCTTCTTATGAGGAAAAATATATTCTCAAAGTTAACACTGACTACTACCAGCACCTATTCACTGCAGAGCCAGGAAAAGTAGAGTCCACAGTTGAAAATGCCATCACCCCATGTATCTCGGAACAGATGAACAAAAAGTTGGTTGAATTACCATCTCACCTGGAAATCAAGAATGCCTGTTTCTCTATCCATCCAGATAAGGCATCAAGTCCGGATGATTTCTCTGCATGTTTTTTCCACTTCAACTGGAAAACCGTGTGCCAACAAATCATCACTGAAATACATATGTTCTTCTCCTCGGGTGTCCTGCCATCCAATATCATCACACATGTCAGATTAATTCCGAAGATAACCAGTCCAAAAACAATGAAGGACTATCGACCCATTGCTCTCTGCTCAGTCTATTATAAAATCATCTCGAAGATTCTTACCAATAGGCTGAAACCTTTTCTCCCACTCCTAGTCTCTGAAAACCAATCTGCGTTTGTACCCCAAAGAGCTATTGTGGATAATGTTCTGATCACCCAAGAAGCCCTTCATTACCTGCATACATCGAAAGAAAAAAAGAAATGTTACATGGCGATAAAAACTTATATGAGCAAGGCTTACGATAGAGTGGAATAGGATTTCATAAGAGCAGTTATGAGCAAAATGGGTTTTCACCAAACCTGGATCCAATGGATTATGCAATGCATCACATCGGTTTCCTACTCCTACCTCCTGAATGGTGCAGCCCAAGGAAGAGTCTATCCCCAAAGAGGTATTAGACAGGGAGACCCCCTCTCTCCCTTTATCTTCATCTTATGCAGTGAGGTGCTCTCTGGACTCTGCAATAAGGCAATGAAAGATGAAGACATCACATGCATCAAAATGGGAAAAAAGCTCGTATTAACCACTTACTCTTCGCCGATGATACAATCTTCTTCTGCAAAACAGACAAAAAGGAATGCACTAACCTACTGCAGGTCCTCCAGAAGTATGAGAAAGCCTCTGGCCAAATGATCAATCCCCAGAAATCCACCATCATGTTTTCTGCAAAGACACTTGAAGCGATGAGAGAGCAAACAAAAACCTTGCTGGGCATACCAAAGGAAGGAGGACTCGGAGAGTACCTGAGTCTACTAGAACTCTTTGGCCGCAAAAAGATGGACCTATTCACTGTTATTGTGGATTGAATACGACAACGAGCCAAAAGCTGGACGTCGAGGTTCCTTTGAACAGCAGGGAAAATGATAATGCTTAAGTCAGTACTATCATCAATCCCTACATGCACCATGTCATGCTTCAAACTCCCTGAATCCTTGTGTAAAAGAATACAATCAGTATTGACACCAGAGAGGAAAAAAATGTGTTGGGTATCATGGAAGGAACTTACAAAAGCCAAAGGTATAGGCGGATTAGGCTTTCGCGATATACATAGCTTCAATGATGCTCTACTTGCCAAACTAAGCTGGAGAATCCTCACATCACCGAACTGTCTGCTAGCAAAGATACTCTTGGGTAGATACTGCCACTCATCAAGTTTCCTGAACAGTGAACTGCCTGCAAACACTTCTCACGGATGGCAAGAGATATGCATTGGGAAAGAGCTACTTAAACAACACCTTGGCAAGGTAATTGGAAATGGACGGACAACCTCTCTCTGGAGAGACCCATGGATCTCCCTAGAATATCCCTGAACCCCAATGGGACCGCCAACAGAGGACACCCAGCACCTCACAGTCTCCCACCTGATTTCCCCGCTAACTGCAGACTGGGACAGAGAGAAAATTCGCTCAATCCTACCTCTCCTAGAATCTGAGATTCTCGACATCAGACTCAGTAAGACAGGGGCCATAGATGGTTATGTCTGGCTACCAACACAAGATGGAATCTACTCTGCAAGGTCAGGCTACTATGAGGGTATCAAGGAGAATCGATCGACCAGCACACCACCAGAACCTACAGTAAGAGAGTTTAACGGGTCACAGGCTATACGGCATCAGAAAACTTCACCAAAGAACAAACTTCTTCTATGGAATGCAATGAAAGGTGCCTTACCTACAGGAGAGAACCTACGAGCCCGAACAATCAATGCGGATGCAAAATTCCCTTTCTGTGGACAAGATGAGACCACGTTCCATCTGTTTTTTACTTGTAACTTTGCATCCCATATATGGAGTTTGGCCCCCTTCAAATCTCCTCTAATCAGCACTTTTATTCGCTCAATCAGAGACCTACTTGAGAAATCCGACCACCTAACCTGTGTACCACCGTGTGGCGTGGGAGGGGGACCATTGGTACCCTGGATACTTTGGGCAATCTGGATCTCCCGTAACCAACTCCTGTTTAATGACCAGAAATTATCCCCGCTTCAAAACCCTAACCCAGGCTATTAAGCTGGGAAGGGAATGGTGCGAAACTCAGGAGACACAACCGGCTTGGGCATCAAATCCATCCCCGATTCACCTTACCCAGCAGAGATCTGATATGGTCAGATGCCAAGTTGATGCGGCGTGGCACAAGGAGTCAAAAATGGCGGGCTGCGGCTGGATACTCATCAACGAATCTATCCACCAGCACTACAAAGGATCTTTAACCCTACCTCACATCCGCTCCCCCCTCATCGCAGAAGCATCAGCTATGCTCCACGCCCTTCAAGATGCCCTCTCCATGGATATACCCCATGTTATAGAAATCGGTAGGCGCTAGTCGGGCGGTCGAGGTGGGCCTAGTGCCTAGCGAGAAAATCGGAGATTAAACGAGGATTAATCGGGGACTAGTTTTAGGGTTATTTTATTAAATTAACAATAAAATAAAAATATATTGTACTAAATATATGTATAATTTTGTTTATGTTAAAAGGAAAATGTCAAATAAAATATAAAACTATAGTATTGTCTTTAAAAAATTATGGTAAACACATAAAAACATCATTTTAAAAGAAAATTTTATGATTTTTGTTAAAAGTTATACACTAGTTATTGTAAAACATCATAATCTCTTAATTTAAATGCCTAAATAACAAAAATATTTATGTTTAATTTTTATTTGGTTCTAAAAAATTTGGTATACACAAAATTAAGCGGAATTAAGCGGAAAATAATCGGACTAGACATGCATAATCGGATAATCGATGCTAGGTGGGGATTAGTCATTAATCAAGGCGGATATGGTGGGCCTAGCGATTCTGCGGGGCATAATCGATGCTAGGCGGGGATTTTTAAAACAGAGGGTATATTCAACCTCTTAGTAGCTTCTGATTGCAAACAATTAGTAGAAGCCATCACATCGGAGAATCCACCCAAGGAACTCCACAGGATCATCTTTGATATCCTAAATCTATCCTCCTCTTTCAATCGCATTTTGTTTTCTTTTGTTTCTCGCAGATGTAATAGAGAAGCCGATGCGTTAGCTAAGCTATCTCTTAAAAGAAACTATTGTACCAAATTATGTAAAAAGGGAGTATTAAAATATATGTTACCTTATTTTAAGTCATCGACTGTTCGATATTTAAGGATAATTTCCCCTAAAATATTTGAGAATAATCAATCAAACAGAAAACTAATATTCGTTTCCTAATTAACCGGATATATATTTCAATTAACATTTTAATATCGTATTCCCCTAGATTATAGATGTAAATGACGTATGATTTGAAATTGCAATATTCTCCAAAATAAGTGTGAATCCTCTAATTGAATTATACCTTGAATTCATTGTCTTTCCAAAAAATCAGCACATAACTAAATCAAATATACTCCAAACCAAAATATCTTTTTTTGGTAAAGGAGCGGGATATTATTAATGAGAAAAGCTTAGACCGTACAACAGGAATACTACGGGGACATGCAGGTCCCAAAACATCATATTGCAACAAAGATACAACAACACTCGGAACTGAACTAAAAGAATGAAAACCCAAAGGCAAAGTAAAAGCATAGTTCGCTAATCCATCGGCAAGACAATTAGCTTCTCTATACACGTGTGTCACACGGACTATCTAGTCCCTTGATAACAAGCCATGGCACAACCGCACCAAGAAAGACAGCGGATGAGTCTCCTCAATCCCTGTCTTACGATACCCAACCACCATCTCTGAGTCCACCTCTAACTCCACCCGCCTGATCTCACGTCCCCAAGCAATAAGAAGCCCGTAATAGACCCACCATAACTCCGCCACGGGAGCCGAACATCTTCCAATGTGCAAAGCAAAACCCTCATACCATCCTCCTTCCGCATTCCTTATAATCCCACCCGCAGCAGCTAGGCCAGGATTACCACGAGAGGCCCCATCTGTATTCAATTTAAACCACCCCTCAGCCGGAGCTATCCACTTGACCTGGATATCCCGTCTCTCTCTATGAACATTCGCACTTACCCGTCTAGCAGCAACAACTTCTTTTGCCGAATCTTTGATAAACTTGACTCTGTCCCGCCATACTCTGTTTTCCCTGAACACGTTACCACAATGCCGCTTCCAATCCCACCAGACAGCCATAGCAAATAAAACATGCCAGTAAGATTCATCAACACCACCACATCCTCCAAGATTATCAAACAACCATTCAAGCAAAGTCTGAGTAAAGAACAAGCGACGCTTATTCACTGGGACTATCCGTTGCCACAACCCTGACATAGCCGGACAGTAACGCAGGACGTGAATTATCGTCTCAATCCCCCCTTTACACACTGAGCAGACTGCGGAATCGTTTAGATAACGACGGGATCGTTCTGCATTTGTCATGATCACCTGCCTTGCAACAAGCCAAAGGAATACTGCCTTGCATTTGTCATTATAAGTCTTATAATGACTCCAACAACATTAGACTTGGAAAATATAATCAGTGGCATACAAATATTATAGAATTCTAAACATTTGTAAGACTTTCTTAAAAATCTTAAACATTGCTTAATATATTAGGTAATGTTTAGTAATGCTTTGTAATGATCATAACTTAAATGCATTTCATGATTATTGTTATGTAAAGGATTAATCTTGCTCTATTGTTGTAATTTTATTGATTCTAGCAGTTTAGATGGACTGTAGATCGATTAAAAGCTTTAAAATTCATTAGAAAGTTTTGTGACTCTTTCGATTAGTCACAATAAGGTAGCGGTTTTGCGTCTGTTTCTTGAAGCAGTAACAAAGTGGTCGTAAATCAGCTACAAAAGACGAAGACTTTGCGACCACCGCCGGAGTTCGGGACCACTTTGCGACTAACATCTGAGTTCGGGACGACTTTGTAACGCCTTTGCGACGCTCGTATTTTACTTGGACAATTATCTATTCATATTTTTACAATTGTCATTATTATAACTCTTATAATGACTCCAACAAAATTAGACTTGGAAAAATAAGCAATGCTATATATAGTCAACTTATGGTTTTGTATCTTTTTTATAATTAATCAAACCATAACATGTAACATGATATGTAATGTTAAGTAATGAGTTTGCAATTTCATAACTTACAAGCATTGCATGTGTTTTTACTAATTTAACTTTCTAGACTTTTAATTATTGTAATATCATCCTTACATCACAATAGATAGGTGTTATTTCGATCATAAGTTAAGAAATTCGTTACAAACATTTTGTGACTCTTAGATGTTAGTCACAAATTAGTCTCTCTTTGCTACACTTTGCGACTTATTAGCGACCATTTCAAACTTCTTTGTGACTGTATTGCGACATAATTGCAACGGATAATTTTCAGATTAAAATTTCGGGTTTTCTTTTAGCGACAAAACCTCCCTCCTAATATTTGATTATAATTAACATTTTTGTGACCCTTTTGTGACTACGTAAGATTTCTAAAGTTAAAACAAAACTCAGTCGACACTTAGTAAATATCGACATAACTTTTTAGATCTAGGGTTTTGCTCTCTTGCTCTCAACCCGAAACTCTCTCTTCAATCTCTAACCAAATCTCTCTATTTCAATCGATTTATATCATCCTCTAAACCCAATCTCTCTGTATTCTCTTTGATTGCTCCTAATGGCTGGTAAATCGACCAAAGGACGAGGAGGGAAGTCTGTTGCTCCCCAAACTAACAAGTTGCCAAGAATTTCAGGCAAATCGGCCCAGATTTCAGGCAAGTCGCCCAAAACTTCAGGCAGGTCGGCGGTTCAAGTCAGCGGTTCAAGTGCTACCAGTCTTGAGTAAGGACCATATGGTAAGGAATCTTGGCTTCTCGTTTGAGTAATTTCTGTTTGAGCTTTTGAATTTGTGTTTGAGTTTATGATATTTGTGTTTAAGTTTGCCTTTGGATAGAGTTAGCTTTTGACTCTTTGACTGGTTAGAGTTAGCTTTTGATTCTCTCTAATGTCGATTTGTGATTCTGATTCTAGCTTGGATTTTGTAAGTTTTTCGGTTTTTGATTTAGATTTACATTTCATTTGATTTAGATTTCTCTGATTCTAGCTTCAGCTTGTATAATGTGTTGTGTTTCATGATCGTCCAAGTAGCAGGTTAAAGATAAATTTGTACTTAGTTTTGCTTGGGAACAAAACTGTTTCTGTAATTTTGTTTATCTACTTTATATTTCCTTTCTTACAAGTTTACCAGGGACAAGGGTAAATTGTCTAGAGTGATTTCCACAATATTGAGAAGGAAGTTTGATGGTCCTTACTATAGCTGGAGTGTTACTCCTCTCCATATTTAAGAGAGATATTTCAGAACATTTGCGGTAAGTATTGTATCTCTTACCATTGTTTGCTGTCTAATCAGATTACTAGTGTATTAAAAATTTTCAATTTTTTGTTTGTAGAAAAAGTATAATTGGGATGGAGCTACTACTGATCTTGTCAAGCAAATTGACTCAAATGGATTGGGATGGGCCAGCAAATTCTGAGAACTCATCTGAAACCTCAACTCATCGGAATCTCTCTATTGATCAACAGAATGAGATCTTTCTAAAGGTAATTTATGTCTAACTCTTCTTAACATTTTATCTGCCTATGACCTTTGACTGGTTGTCTTTATTTTACACCTAGAGCTTGATGCTACTTTCAGATTTTTTTGGCTTTTTAATCATTTTCTGTTCATGTTTTCAGTGTACTCAAACAGATGACAAGGGAAATCCTTTTGGGCTTGGACGACTTGCTGAAACCATGGCCAAAGGGAAAAGAAAAGAGAGTTGTGAAAGCTCTTTTTCCTCATCTATGTTGGAGTTGCATCAGAAACTTGAAGATGCTCGTCGTAAGCTCGTGAAACAAAATGAAGAACACCAACAAGCCCTTTCTCGACTCTCAACCTTGGAGCACCTTCTCTCATTCATGAAGAAAAAATATCCGGAATTAGCAGACTATATGAATGCTCACCAACCACCACCAGCAACTACACATGCAACTGCCGCAGGCACTGCACCAGCCACCAGAGAAGGCACTACACCAGCCTCCATACCTGCCAATGAACAAACCGTCAGTGAAAACGGTTCAGTCATTCCCTCTACCTCTCAGAATTAATCTTCTTCTACTCTTCTGAACTTGTTGTTGATGTTTGTGTTCTCTTTTGGAATTATCTCTTTTGTTTGAACTTGAATTATCTCTTCTGGGACATGAATGTTGTTAATGTTTTGGTTATGGATTATGTTTTTTGGTCAATATGGTGTTTTAGGTTTCAAATTTGAATTGTCAGGATTTTTAGCGTTTGATTTCAGCTTTCTAAATTGGTAAACAATAATAGTAGTGACTACCTGGTTACAAATAAGTCTCAAAATTGTGACTAATTTCAGACCAAAACAATTACACAAGCTAACAAAATCGTTGCCAATACGTTACAAATTTCTGACCACCCAATGTCTCTCACACATTAGTCGCAAAATTTTCACACTCTTTTCTCACCGCTTCGCGACTAATGACACGCTCATTTCTCTATGAACCAGGAGTCTCTAATTCGTCTCAAATACACATGAATCACAAAAGCGTCACAAATACGTCGTCAAATTTACCACTATCTTGCAACTAAATTGAGACGATCTTTGTCACTTATTTGCGACCACATTTTCGTCATGATTCCCCGACGCACAACTCGTCCTAACGTAGTCGTATATACGCGTTTTTAAATTCAGTCACGTTTTGGTCTTAATTTACGACTAAACGTTACAGTCTTAAAGGAGTCGCTTATAAACGACCAAATTTAGTAGTCACAAAATTGTTGCAAAATTGCGACACTTTTGCGACGCTTGTCATTTTGCAACGAGAAATTTGTGACTACTAGAGGTCGTCGCTCAAACATCGTAAACAGGTGTTTTGCGACTCATTTGTGACGATTTCCGGTGTCACAAAACGCAGGTTTTCTTGTAGTGTGACGGCTGTCGCCCGAGTTACTTCCCGCATCGTTTCTCGATTCACCGTCTTCGCCACAGCGGGCACTACCTCCTGATTAGTCACTCTCCTCGAACAATTATGAATAAGATGACCATACAGACCACACCCCGAGCAGATCGTATTCAATCTCTCATACGCAACAAAGTAGCGATCACCATTCACCATAATAGTACCCTTCAATGGTCTCCATGAATTAACTTCCACACACACCCTAGCAAAGCGAGCCCGCTCAAAGTTCAGGGTGGTGTTATCAACCTTAATCAGATTTCCCAAACCTCTGGCCATCGCTGCCAATATTTCACCATGATAAAAGGTCAGTGAGTGGCTCGTCTGAGCTAATCATTTGTTGACAAAAAAAAAAGTTCAGTGGGAGGTTCGAAAATCGCACCCAAACCGGGGTTGTAGTTATATCATCCTTAAAGGGATCAAACTATGGTGCCCATGCTTGTGCTAGGAGATAATGCCCAAAAACCCTCCACGGCCCTCCAGTCAAAGCTGCCAAATATTCTTCCTCCTTTCCAAAGCAAATCATGAAAAACTGTCTTGGTAAATCCAGAACAGTCATCGTTCCGCTCGGCTTCCACAACTCTCTCAATTTCCGACTCAGAACCGCTATCGGGAAATTTCGCCCTAGGACCTTCACCACCATACAGTTCTTCCACAAACCATTCATAGCCTCCAACACCTCTGATTCTATGGTAACCACTGGCTCCCCGTCCTCACCATCAGGAAAAGTTAGTGACACCCTCTCCGTTACAAACGCTAGATCCACCACTGTGTCCGGATCCAACCTACCACCCACATTACTCCCGACTACTTTACTCGCCCATGAACCTGGAGCATCCGGCGGGTCACCAGGAGGACGAGCCTTCCCTCCAATATCCTCCATCGTGGCATCCTGGTCCCCTCCGTTCAAAACCCTAAAATCGCCTCCAGAGTCGCACATCGTTCATTCCAAACCGAAATAATATCTATTATACAAAAATTAATCCATTATTTTCCTTTAAATAACCAATTACGTAGTTGTCAAAGAAAAAGCAATTACGTAGTTGTCAAAAAAAAAGCAATTACGTATTAACAGCCTAACAACTCCAAGCAAACTAATTGCGCCTAAAAATCCGAAATCATTTATCTAAACCAAGATTTTGTGATCTACAAAAAAACTTTGTTGGAGGGAATTATTTTCCATTAGGTTTTCATGCTTTTACTCAAGCTCCATCGCGTGTCCTAAAGTTGTAAGGTTGTAATGTTATTTTTTCAAGTCTTAATAATATTAGCTGGGAGGTTTAAACTCCCGTTATTCACCAAATAAATAAATGAAGAAAAAAAAAAACACTACAAATGTATAAGATAATACTGACCTACTTATAAAAACAGAATGAGAAGTGTAGGTTAAATAAATTAAATTATAACATCAAATTATATGAAATTAAATTTTAATAGAGATACTCCCGTGTGTTGTCATGTACCTTAGTATATATATATATATATATATATATATATATATATATATAACTGGTTACGAGTTACGACTATTAGCAAAATCCCCTTTATAATAAAACGGAAGTACACAACATTGTATTGGTAAACTTTATAATTTTAATAAATGATTACAAATAGATTATACATAGATTATAAATTAATCCATATATTAATTGTAACAAATAAAATCTTAATTGTAACAGAAAAGCTTAAAGAGGGTTATTCCAAATTGATAGTTCATGGATATTCCAAATTTTATAGCAAAATCCCCTTTATAATAAAACGGAAGTACAAAACATTGTTTTGGTAGACTTTATAATTTTAATAAATGGTTGCAAATAGGTTATACATAGATTATAAATTAATTCATATATTAATTGTAACAAATAAAATCTTAATTGTAACAGAAAATCTTAAACGGGTTATTCCAAATTGATAGTTCATGGATATTCCAAATTTTATTTTTGGAAAATCACGTATATGGTTCCAAATATCTAGAATCACAATATTACCAATTTATTTTTCAAAGATTTTATTCATAAACCACACCAATAAAAAAAGTTATTAAAGGGATAAAAATATACACTCAATAATAAAAAAGAATCAAATCTCACTAATTTAACAGGATTAATCGTGATCTTCGGGATCGCATTCAGAAATTAAAAATTAAACCTTAATGCTAGATTAGGACCGTGCTAGAGCACGGGTTGAAATTCCTTTTATTATATTATAATTTTAGAATAAAATATAATTTATATGATTGATTTAAAAAGTTTTTAAGGTCATAATCTAGCATTAATTGTGATCTTTGTGATCTTTGAAATCATATCTATACTAGTATTTTTGCAGCAGTTTTTGCTCAAAAATACTAATAAGGAAAGTTTTTACATTTAATGAATTGACTTTAATATTAGTTACCAAAACTTCAAATTAATTATAAGTAAGATTTTTAAAAATAAGGAAATATTTCTACCTCATTCAAATATAAATATATGATTCTCTTTCATTTTTTAATTTGAATATATATTTAAATTATCTTGAATTATTTTATAATACATTTATTTAATAAAAATTATGATTTTTTACTGCATATGATGGAATAAAAAATTAAAAAATTTAAAAACGGACATATATTACTCAATAGATGAATAAAAAATACATGTACAAAATATCCCACATCGTCTAAAAAAATGGGCAATGGTTCAGAGTCATAATATAAAAAAGACCAAAATGATTCCAAATACAAATGAGTAGAAAGCTTGATTTATCAGACATTCAAACTTTAAAAACTTTTATTTGGTTTATTCCGGTTCTTTATTTTAAAGATTTTTAAAAGGTTAAATATGAAAATATTTAAAACTTTAAAAAAGTTAAATATGATAAATATTATACCGTATATATACACAATAAAAAATAAAAAATTAAGATGATATAGTGTGAGTTAAATATC
This sequence comes from Camelina hispida, assembly GCA_023657505.1. Classification (NCBI taxonomy): domain Eukaryota; kingdom Viridiplantae; phylum Streptophyta; class Magnoliopsida; order Brassicales; family Brassicaceae; genus Camelina; species Camelina hispida. The sequence continues at coordinate 26,907,361 of CP094637.1, forward strand.
TCGGGACGAGGTTATATAGCGGGACGGGTTTTATCGATATTTATATAAATTTAAAATATCATTAATTTGGTGCTACAAGGATAAAACATCATTTCATTATTTTGTTAACACTATCGGTATCAAAGAATAGACATATCTAATTAAATTGATTAAATAAATATTATGTAAAAATAAATTATATTGTGGTATTATATAGTTTATTTAAAAATTATTATATAACTATAACATATTTAACCAATAAATACAACTTATAAGTTAAATATTTTAATTATAAATTATTTTGCTCCGCGGTACACCGCGGGTTCTAATCTAGTATTATAATATAAATAAAAAGAATTTCAACCCGTGCTCTAGCACGGTCCTAATCTAATCTAGTAACCTCTATTAAAATGATTGTTTGAACCTACCACTTGTCGAATCATTTGAAGACAACATATTGCCTGTTGTATTCTGAAGAACATGAACGAACAACATGTATTAGACCTAATTTTACCTATATTTTAATCATTTTTCTTGATTTTGTTTAGCAACCTATTGATCATTCTTTCAGTGATCACCACAACTATTTGGATATTCTCACAAGTCACACAAGTCGCTTGCATGTGTATCACATTTACTACAAAAAAAATTGACACCCACATTAAAATATTATAAGCTCTTATTAATCTTCGAGCCACTAAATTATCATCCCAGACTGCCATGAGCACCTCCCGATGATTTTACAGATAGATGAACATGGGTGCAAAAAGACTAGTCGAAATCACCATTTACAGCTGCATAAACTTTGCACCGTAGTAGTAACGATCAAGTCCAAAAAACAAAGGGTCTACATAAGTCACTATCTTTCTTTCTTTTTTTCTTTTCTATAAATATGAAGGAGACAAGAGATAAGTAGTACAGATAATGGGGTCATTTATTAGCCTTGATGGTGATCACAAAGAAATATACAAACCTCTTATGCCAAAGCAAAGCCTCTGCTAAAGCTTCTTTCTGTGACAACGAATCTGATGAACATTATCTGGCTTATTCTCTGTCGGTATCTATGGCACATGTCTTCACCTACATTATCTTACAAGCCAAAATGTGGATCAGGTTGTTGGTCTTGTGGTCATCGATGAGCCTCGTCCCACAGGAACAACTCCTGAAAAAGCATCTTCTGGTTCTTCTTCTTCTGATAGCACTGCACAGCAGAGTTTTCCTATATTAATACCCAACTGATCTCAAACTGTTTTATTGCTCAAAAAACGTCACATTTACCGGTTGTCTCTTCACCAGCCTGCGCCCCAGCTATCCCAATGCAGGAGTACAGAGAGTCCTCGTCCACTCTTAATTGATTATAAGCGAGGTATATGTCCTCGATCGAAGCAGCTTCATACAATGAAGTAAGTTCTTTAATGCATGACAGTTCCTAAAAAAACACAACCACCCCATCAGAAGAAGTCAAGTTAGAAACGAAACAGTCAAGAATTTGCAAGTGAGTATCACCTTCCTCGGAACAGAGGAGGCCTGCAAGTGAGCTAATAGATTAAGCCAATAGGCATTGGATTTGAGTTCAGCTTCATGTCTCATAAGAAGAGTTCGCTTTGCCTGTTGATAGACAAACAACACCACTTTCCATTAACAACGAAAACGAGCTAAAAATAGCTAAGCTGAGAAGGCAAAAGAGACAACTAACCCTATCCAACTCCCTAGGGGCAATTTGGTTGCTATGCAATCCTCTAAGAACGCTCTTACAGGCATCAACCGCTTTGTATACCTGGAAAGTGTATTGAGAGAGTTCGTGAAGAAAACTGTTGACGAAAGAGTGGCTCATTTACTGTAAGCAAAATACAAAGTCTGCATACCTTGCCGGGAGTTGAAGTCACAGATACTACATACCACCCGAGATTCAGCCTATCAAATAGGTTTAGCTCAAACGATACGTCATATGTCAGTCCAAGAGAATCTCTTACTGTCGTGAAAAGCCTGCAATGATCAGAAAAGTTATTTTTCAGCTATGACTTGAATAAAATGTATATGTAAAATAATAGGTACATAGAAAGTAGACACGCTTCAGTCTGAAACAAAAAGACAATCAGATGCATAAAACTGCATTCTCTTAAACCCAAATGTTTACTGACAGATCATTTTCTAAAAGTGCTTCATTCTGGCGGTTAGTTGCTGAGCAAATTTCGGACACGAACCAAAGCAGAGTACAATAGCAGCAAAGAACTCAACTTTCAAGTAATATGACACCATTCAACAATAAGAGGTACCTTGAGTTAATGATTTCTGCCAGAAGACCCATTGTAATTCCAAAGAAAAGAGGGTGGGCACGAAGCTTCTTTTGCAACTCCCTGTCTCCGCCCTCTAGCAACTGTTCCTCCGATTTTGAAAGTCCATCTGTCATTTCAATGTGCATGCATGAAATATGAAAAGCTATTTATCTCAGATCTAACCACGAAATTCCCTAATACTACTGAAGATGAATTTCTGGTGTATGAGACAAGCTCAGAAGTTAGAACCAGACATATATACAAGGTTGCAAAACTGTGACACCATATGACTCCTAGTTATATGTCGGTCCCATTAAGGTGTAACTTACCATGAGCAACAGTAAGTTTGCTAACAGACTGAAAAAGGTCATCCCCGTCAACTGTAAAGCCCCACCGATTTGGCGCTGGTCCAGCAATGTATGCACATGCTCTCTCATCAGTATCCTTCAAGAATACCTGTTCACAGATAAATATGTCAATTATCCTGCTTGAATCATATATCTAAGGGGATGGTGAAACCGAAGAGAAAGTCCATGCATTACGGTTTTTTTCCGAACCTGTTGAAATTGCAAGCCAGCTGTTGGTTTTCGAAACACAATAGGCTCAGATCCTGGTAGTTTTGCAGAATCATGGCTGGCTTTAACTGTACCGAGGTAATCAAGGATGCAACGCTCAATAACCTCCTCTGAAAAGTCCCCCACAATGCTTACCTGAAGGAAACCGCAGAAAATTTTATCAAAACAAAATAAAATAAATATTTGTGAAGCAAAATATCAGCTTTCAAGTTTGAGATATCACCTCCATATTTTCCCCAACAAAATGACTCATGACCGCTTCTTTCACAGTTTCTAGATTCAAGTTCTGTAATGACTTAGGTGTCGGCTCAACAAAACGCTCATCACCATTCAGCATCGCAATCATGAGTTTATGAGCAGTCGCACGCTCCAAGCTTTTAGGAATTGATCGAAAATACGAAAGATATAGCTGCCGTGCTCGATCAAATGCATCTTCCAACCAGACACTACGCTGCACGCCAGAGAACCAACACTCTTTATCAGCAAAAGATTAGATAAAGACAGAGGAAAATGAACAAGCGGGTAAGAGAAAACACTATTGACCCTAATCAATAAAAACCAATGGTCAGAAATGTTGCAAAGCATATTGCATTATCTAATACCTCAAGCACCATGTGAAGCAGCTGAAAAGCTGCTTGCATTCCATTGTCTCTCAGAGTAAAACGGAATTCCATGGCAATGAACTCCTCAGTTGACTCCAACGAGCAGTTTATCAAATGATTTACACAGAAAAGCTCCACCTATACAGAAATGGCTTTCAGCTCAGTTCATATCCTTTTTTTAGTTTTAAAAAAAAAAATCATAATGCAGTTTTCGACAGCTTCACTTGCCTGCTCCCTTGAAAAGTCTCCAACTCGACCACCCTCACTGAGTGTACGAACACCAACAACCACAGCTCCTTTGGAATCAGAAGTTTCTGCAGCTCGTCCACCACCAACAATAAGCCGCATGACACCTGCCCGAGATTCGGTTGTTGATATCTACAATGAAAAGGGAAATGTCAAGGGAAGAGTCTTTATCTTTTTTTTTTGACAATTCTTTTTTTTTTTTTTTTGACAATGGAAGAGTCTTTATCTCTACATACAATATGCTGAAATAAAAGTATGGTATCAATCAACACCACAAAAAATATTTTCTGCTAAAAACGAAGCATAATTTTTAAGATGTTAAGAACTTCAATTTGTTAAACAGACAGCACAAAACAACAATATAAAACTGAAGAGAACGTCTCATAATGTAGAAAGAAAATCACCATGGACATGATTCTTAGATAGTAAGCAAGAGGAAAAGGAAGTAAGATGTACCTTGTAATTTACAGGTATTCCATTGGATAAACGAAGCTGAGTGATCCCAGTCTCTTTGTCATGCAACTTGGTTACGCTTGACCCAGGAATAGGGACAAAACATGGATTTCGTTGCAAGGTTAACTCTACCAACTGTGATTGAGAGATCAATTCTTTTGGCACCTCGAGCTGCAAGGATGAGGCAAAAAGCTGATTCAGAACTACCTTTGGTCTATACTTGAATTAAGAGAAGATAAAAGTACAAAAAAAAAAAAAAAAGAAGTTACAAAAGAAGGAATACCTCAGGCTCAGCTTCAATGGGTGCTAATAATCCTGATTTGACAGAATCTATTATTTCAGCAGGAGTTATATTAAAATCACTCTCACCAACCCCATCAACGTGCACCTTTGTGGGAACACAAGCAACTATTGCTGCAGGAAGAGGTGCAGTGGGCCTTCCAAAATCAGAAATAAACTCTAGCACCTTGGCGCCAACAGTGTTTACCTGGACAAGAAACCATCAAAAAAAACAAACTGAAACAAAAATATTTTGTAGTATGATATGCAGGAAGTGTTAAATATCCAGTAGTTATTGATGTGTTAATCACCAGGAATTTTGAAATTAACAGTCGTCTTTTGCGTCAGATGTTACAAGAAAAGCTAATAAGAATAAGCAGAACAGCCAAACCTACCTCTTCAAGCGTAACAGTTCCAGCTACAGCAACCAAGGTCTCATGTCCTTGCGTCTGATCCATAACAGTGTGGCCTAGTGCATCACTTTCCATGACAAAATCCAGGTTATCAACAGACGACACATTATCAATCATAGCCGCAAGATGTTCACTATCTTTTAGAAGAGCATCCATGTAACGTGTAAGTTCACCCTTGGTGACACCAAATTCTTTAAGTCTTCGAACCTGCAAGTAGAATGATACGTTAAACATAGCTAAATGAATTCTCATGAGCAAAAAAGGTGCCAATAGTTCTAACAGTCTTTCAGACTATCTCTTCAACCAATGCATTATTCATCAAGTCCACATAAAACAATGAAAAATAGTAACCACAATGAAGATAAAATAGAACAAACAATAAGCAAACCTCTTGGACAGCAACTTTCACTGCATTTTGCCAATTTTTGGGCTCTGCGGTGACAGTAAGAGTGGTAACAGTGCATCCTTCCCTTCCCGAATCACTATGGTCCAATTCAACTGATGTAAATGGCGGGTTTGAACTCTGAAAGGTACAAAAATAACATCACCAAAATTTACTGACAGTACCGAGTCTACTGGTAATGCATATAAATCCTAAAACCTTCAATAAATAATATAGGTAGATCCATGAACTGGAAAAGAGTTTTTACTTTTAATAGTGCACCTCCAGCTAATCGAAAACACACTTATATTGTTTGATCACCCCATCAGAGAGCTGATTTAATAAAATTTTAGTGGGATTTGAAGAGGTTCATTTTGATCAACAAAAATCTAAGCAAAATGTTCAGTACAAGAAAATGAGAACAATTATTCCTTTCCGAGCAAAACTTGAGAACAAATGTATTCAGAATAGCAACATCCTAACACCCTCATACCTTGTATCTCGTATTAATTCGAAAATGTAGCGCAGAGAGAAATATTCTTTTCATCAGAACATTTCGCAGGTCTCCAAATGTCTGAACCTTGCTAACAGGTATCTGTAGGAAGACCAAAAAAATTGTAACATTTCATGATACAATCTACCACCCTAAATTGGCTGTATCATGTTAAGCTGGCTGAAAAAAAAAAGGAGAAATTAAAAGATTGTAACAGAAACCTTGCAGAACATATTGATTGCAAAATTTTGAAGAAGCTCATGCTTAAATATCTGCGGAGGCTTTAGATCAATACTGGTTCCAGGAAGCGACCAATTATGCTCAACTGGGGGACGAATTGCATGTCTTTCTCTTTTAATCATCTTAGATTGATCAGCAGTATTTGTTCTCTCGTTTGAAAAGGTTCCACCAAGACCAGCTGGCAGCTTCGGAACGAGAAAATTAGCCATGGCACCGAAGGCACCAGGAGTAGGAGAGGGTGTTGATTCATTATCCAAACCAGTTTTTCCAAAAACAGCCTGTGCAAGAGCGATTTTCTGGTCAAGATAGACTACGCAGTAGAAATTCAATATTTATTTATTAATGACAACCGGCAATGCAAGAAAAAGGTAATAGACTATCTTACTTCAATATTGTTGACTATCTGAGGTATGTTGTTGATGTCTCCCACAATATATAGAGTGGCATTGGCTGGGAAGTACCATCGCTCATGAAATTTCCTAATTTTGTCAACATCCCACTTCTTAATCTGCTCTTCCAATCCAATAGGGAACCTTCTACCCAGCTTGTTCTCAGAATGTAAATGTTGTAACAACTAGTCGCAAGAAATAAAACACAACGTGTCACTGATTATCCACCAAAAATTGGGTAAGACAAGGAACTGCTGTGCTGACATAGAAAACTATTCTTAATAATTACCTGGCAGTCAACACGATACTCAATTGTATTCATCATCTGAAGTTCTGAAAGTATGGCCCGCCTTTCCTTCTCTACTCGAGAAGATAGGAATTTTGGGTGAAAAGCTATCTGTAATCATTAGAGAAATAAGATTTTATTTTCCAAATGAATCAAGATCCATGAAACATAGAGGGATTCTGATTCTTACAACAGAAAAAATGTTAGGATATATCCAATGGGAAGACATCATCTTAGATAGCAAAACTTTACCTCATTCAAGGCATCGAGCACAGACGGGAAAAGGTCGTCCTCAGAGTCCTGAAAAGGTTCAGCACTCTAATTAATATGAAGCTAGTATTCGATCTGTCGAACTCTATCAACATGATTAGCAAGCCAATACGTTCTCCAAATTATCACAATAACATTTAAAGAGAACTCAATCAAAGAAACAGACTTCAAGGTCAATATACATATAAAGATCAACACCAAATTCAGTATTCGTTGCTCATAAAAGAAATAGTATTCCATGTACACATATAGGTATATGGAAAACAAAAAAAGAGTGAAGAGAATGTGATAATTTGGTCAAATTGATGCTATTACTATAAGCACCATATTTGTTAAAGCAAATACAGAGGCAACAAAAACCTGTGAAATTGAACTAACCAAAAAAAAGCCAATCAATAGATAGGCCAAAGGTGTAGAAAAAAACAAACCTTTGTGTGGGTGGGAGAGTGAATATGAAATACTGTATGGTGGAAATCTGTGTATGCATTAGAGCGGGCACCTGTACCAAGAAGTTTCTCACGTTTCTTGCTCCCAAGGAATGCAACATGTTCTATCATATGAGCAATCCCTTGCTCATCGTCTTCCTCATCAATTGATCCTACATGAACTTCCATGTGTGCCTCAAATCTAGCATTCGAAAACATTTCGGAACATATGTAAGAAATAAGAGGAATCCACCATATGCTTAAGCTATAATAGAAAAGGAGAACAAAATTGCCTTCCTTTATCCTTTTTCTTTGTTATAATAGATATTCAACATATGTAATGTAAGGGAAAACATGTTAATTATCTAACTCTGATGCATAAAGCAACCATTGAAAGTACCACGAGTAGACCAACTTCAGGCATTTTTGCCAATTTACCTGTTTGGTGGAACTTTGTTCGGCAAAATAAGATACCGAAGTCCATTTTTCAATTGCCCCCGGTGCAACTTGGGATGAGAAGGAAGTTCACAACCAAGAAATGCCTCTAGCTCTGCAGTATCTATCTCAGGGGGCAATAAGTCTAGATCTTGTCTCTCCGCAACGATGCCATCTGGCCAGGCTGTTCCAGCAGCATGTGGCTCGTCTGGTCCAACAGTTGCATTTAGAACCTGAGAATTTTTTCTCTGAAAAGTTGACACAGATTGAGTCTGTTAAACACATAGTTCAAAAGAGTATACATGACGCAAGACTAGAACATAAGAAGGGAAATAGTGCAGTTTACGAACCAGAGAAGAGGTCAAACGAGACCTCGACAAACTAAATGAACTTCTGTCGACAAAGGCACTCGGTAATGATCTTCTGATTCCGGGTTGACTTCTTTTAGAGGTAAAACAGAAATTGCGTCCCTGAGAAAGTGATGTCCCAGTAGCTTCTTTTCCGAAAATCGCGTTTCGTTGTCCCAGAACAATGCTCCTCTTCAAACGTCCCCTGTTCGCAGTTGGCTGTGCCCTTTGACATCAAAACATTCAAACCAACAAATTAACATCTGATTTCAAAAACCAAATTTTCAGGAAACGAGCAAATATAACTTTACTTCAACAACAACTAATTTTCACTTTCCACAAATTCAGAAAGAAACAGCAACGAAGATGAAAATTTAGTGATAAACATCTCCATCTCAAAATCAAAGGTTCCGCATAAACTGATGCTGACATAAGCAGACCAAGATATCCTAGAACCATTATAAGTAAATTCAACAACTGAGACAAGCAAAAGAAAAAAAAAAAAAAAAAAAAAAACCAGTGGCTATGAACCAAGAACTAATTTCAATTTCCACGAATTCAGAAATTTTTACTGAAAAGCATATCAATCTCAAAACCTAAAGACTAAAGACGTACCAAAGACCAGTATATGGAATCGAAGACTGAGCTTCGGCGCGAACACGATTGGGAGTGAGACGCGGCGACGCAGGATTAAACCTAACTTTATTTCTATCTTTTACACATCGAGAGCGGCGGCTATCTCCAGAATTAACGGGAGCTAAGATCGGAGAGAACTTAACACCGGAGAAAATGGAGGAGGCCATCGTCGCCTATTGAGGACAAAAGAGAGAAACTACAGGTGGAGAAAAAAATGAGACAGCAAAAAAAAAGAAGAAAAAAAAAGAGGGAGATGAAGTAGCTACGTTTATTGTCTTCTCTTCCCTGCTTGATTTTTTTTCTTTAATCTTTGTTCTGTGATAAGATATTGAGAAAAATATGTATGCCTCAAAAAGCCCTAAATTGCTTACCAAAAAAAAAAGGCCCCAAGCTACACCTTGTATATGGAAAAAAAGGCCTTACTAAAACCTTGTATATGGAAATTGGGCTCCATGGTAACTTTTTTGCCCCACAGTTTGATTAATAGCAGCCCATTTTATAAAATAAAATAAATTATTTAAATTTGCAAATGAAAAAAAGAAGGAAAACAAAATCAACTAGATTTTAACCGCAATATTCTCAAAAATATCATTTTTCATGTCTCTTTTTAAAACTATTAATCCATGTTGATCATTTTTAAAACTACACTTCTTTATTTACAAAATGACCAAATTACTTTTCTGACAACAAGAATGTACAATTACCAAAATAAAAAAAAAATCCCGTAAAAAATGAAAAAATTTCCCGAGAAAAATGATTTTCTCCGCCAAAACGGAAAATTTTTCCCATCAAAAAAAAAATTTCCCGCCAAACTTTTTGAAATTTATACCTTATAAAAACATTGTAAACACTTTTAAAACCTTGTAAAAGCGTTTACAAGGTGTTTAAAAACCTTATAAATCCTTTTAAAAACCATGTAAAAAGCGTTTAGACACCTTGTACAACCTTGTAAAACCTTTTAAAATCCTTATAAAAAGTTTTTAGACACCTTGTAAAAGCGTTTACAAGGTGTCTAAAAACTTTTTAAAAACCTTTTGAAAACCTTTTAAAAACCTTATAAAAACCTTGTAAAAGCGTTTACAACGCTTTTAAAAACCTTGTAAAGCGTTTACAAGGTGTTTAAAAACCTTTTAAAAAAATTTGAAAACTTTTTAAAAACCTTTTTAAAACCATATAAAAACCTTGTAAAAGCGTTTACAAGGTGTTTAAAAAACTTTTCAAAAATCTTTAAAAACCTTTTAAAACTCTTTTAAAAATCTTGTAAAAGCGTTTACAAGGCTTTTATAAGGTTTCTACCTTATAAAACCTTTTAAAAACCTTGTAAATTGTTTTGGCGGGAAAAAAATTTTGTCGAAAAATATACATTTTTATCAGCATATTAATAACCATTAAAGATTTCAATTGTTCCTATCAATTTATCTAGTTTTTCTACGCAGGCAAGATGGATAGAGTGAAGATACTCGTGATCGGTAGGGTTAACGAGAGCATCTTTTTTTGTTTTGTCCCAAGTTCTGGACGATCCGTTCCGTAAAAAAAGGTTCTCCAGTGGAATGTTTTTGTCAATATGGGCTGTACTTAGAGGGCAAGGTGGATGGGAGCTAATGACGTTATCAACTCCTAAACATGTAGTTTTACCATCACCGACTATGTATCTTGTTCCTTTTTTGATAAGGTTAATGCCAGATAGTAACGATGCCCAGCCGTATGATTGGTTTTCCGCTCCTTTGCATCTAGGACTGAATCATCACAGAAATAATGTGCTTACATAATATGGGCAAACAGGGAGTTAGGGAGTTGTATTAATTTCCAGGCTTGTTTCGCAAGTAAAGCATCATTAAACTTGGTTAAATCTTTAAAACCAAGGCCTCCTTCCTTTTTTGAATATTGAAGCCTCTTCCAAAATATCTAGGGAATACCTCTCTGACTTAAACCTTTCTCCCACCAGAACTTCATTATTAGAGACTCAATGTCTCAGATCAGTCCTTTAGGTAATTTAAAATGGGACATAACATAGACTGGCATTGCAAGTGCTACCGACTTTAACATTATCTCTTTTCCTGCAAAACACAAGGATCTTGCCTTCCATGAGAAAGTGCGGTTTTTAACCCGAGCAATGATGTAGTCAAACATTTCTTTTTTCTTTCTTCCAAATTATTATGGTAGGCCTAGATATTTACCACCGCCTCCATGATTTGGGATATCCAACATTTGTTTTAAGCAATTTTGAGTATGAGCATATACTCGGGATCTAAATGTGAACATTGATTTGGTTGTATTTATTTTTTGGCTCGAATAATATTCATAAACATTGAAAATGTCCTTGAGTGCTTGACAATTCCTCTTGTTTGCTTGGCAAAAGAAGAGGGAGTCATTTGCAAACTCCAGATGTGTAATGCTTGGAACTTTATTACCGATTCTAATTCCCCTTATATCTCCATCTGTAGCTCTTGATGTAATGAGATGACTAAGGACATCTGAACAAAGAATGAAGAGATATAGCGAGAAAGGATCCCCTTGTCGAATGCCACGTTCTGGTTTAATATTTCCATGAGAGACTCCATTTATCAAAACAGAGTATTTGTCAGAACGAACCAATGCCATTATCCAGCTTATCCATTTCTCACAAAAACCAAACAGCCTCAATGTTGTTTCCAAGAAATTTTACTCAACCCGATATGACATTGTTTTGAATTATCCTTCCTGGAATGAAATCCGCTTGATCATCAGAGACTATCTCATTTAAATGAATCTTTAAATGTTTCACCAAAAATTTTGATATAATTTTATAGAGAACATTGCAAAGTGCAATAGGTCTATAGTCGGAAAGAGTCAAAGGATTTGTGATTTTTGAGATCATAATGTTAGTATGATTTATGTCTGGTATTAGAAAAGATGTTTCATAAAATGATCTGACTTCTTTGACAACATCTCTCCCAACAATATCCCAACATTGTTTGTAAAATCTAGCTGTTAAGTCATATGGTCATTGTGCTCTATCATCTCCAATTTGGCAGATGGCATCATAAATTTCTTCATTGGTAAAGTCTCGGGTAATGTCTTCATTGATGGTGTGGGTGACAGTCCGTTTAAGGTGTGGCAGGCGAGAAAAAAGAGTTAGCGAAAGTGACATTTGTTATAAAGATTGGTACCGTACATGACATAATTGATAAAATTCTCAATGTTTTAAACGAGGCAACAAAAGATATTATGCAAGAGACATAGTGACATTGGCCACCAAAGGGAAGTGTTGTGAAAGTCAACAAAAGAGACAACGCAAAAACTCATGGTTAAAATCGTTTGTTGTTTATTGTTTTGTGTGGAGCCCACCATTACTATGCACATAGTAACTTACTTTTTTACTTCTATATAAACGATCGAATTCGTTTGTTGTAAAACATAAAAATATTGCAAACTTCAATTATAAAAAAAAAAAAAGTAAAAATTTTCTCTAGTTATTTTTTATTATTCAGTATCCCGATCTCACTACAAGAGAAAAGACTTTTTAAGGACGTTTTATATTGATGTTAACGTCGGTTATCAAATGATACAAAAATATTGACGTCGGTTTAGGAACCGACTTAACATCATCTGACGCAAATTATATTGACTTCGGTTTATACAATGACGCTAAGTTTTACGTCAATAAAATTGCGTCGGTTTTCATGGGTTTAGCATCGGTTTTCATTTTTGTTTGTATCACTTCTACAACCGACGCAAAACCATTTTATATATATATATAGTTTTCAATAAAATAAAATTCAAACTAACCAAACTTCTGAAAGGGTCACTAATATATATTAAAAGAAATCAATTTATTAAATATAGTCTGTTTTACAATGAATATAACTGAAAAAAATTAAAAACGAACGAAGTCGTGTAAAAAAGTTAACATACAAGTTACATCACTGATAAATAATCTCCCATTGGAGGGCAGCAACTTTGTGCCTGTTCAAATATTTTCACCTTCAACAACAAAATGAGTATTGTGGGAAGTTTAACAATCAACATAGACATTCAAAGATATCCCAGAATTGAAAATAGAGACAATAAAGACACAATACTTTTTGAGTCATATAAACAGTTACTGGAAAACTATCATGTATGTTCTAACTGAAATGGCGAATTGAAAAGGGGATATAAACAAAATAGAAGAGAAAGTCCACAAACCCCTAATACACATGTGCAAATAAGTCGTTTTGATATTATCGTTGCATCTTTGTACGCTAGCCTCCCAAAGTGCATGACCTATGTGTCCTGTGACTTTGTCGTCATAATTACTACTGCATCTCCATATTGAAAGGTCTTTTGATACACATTACTATTCCCTGCCAAGCAAACTGAGGCTTTGTAAGTATGTGAATGATCTAACGAGAGTTATAGTCAAATGCAACTCATCAAACAAATCATAAGAAAGCATCGAGAAGCATATAAGTTCCTGAACCGCATCACATCATGGACACCAAAAGGGAAGAAAATGAGTCACTCAATAGAAAAACCAATAAGTTCTTGCTTTCAGTTGCCAAGAGTGTAAGAAACATACCATGAAAACAGAGTCGTAACCCTTTTCAAGAACAATCCGATGGAGATTGTTTTAGCAACCAAAGCAATGATAACCATCTTAAGTTGCAGCTCTACGCAGCACATCAAAACCTTTCTTATTAATATTTCTTAACAAATTCTAAAGCTCAGAAAGAGGAGAACGATTACAGATCCTGGAGCTGTCCAAGCTTAATTCAAAGTTGTCAAAATCATTGTACCATATTTAGTTGCAGCTCTACGCATCATACCTTACAGCTTAGGTTCCTCAAATTCCTCCTATGTAATTAAACCAAGGATAAGAATGCAGAACACAATAACGTCAATTAGAACTTGTGAAATCCAGAAATCAAACTCAAATGCAACTGATTCCAATTTCCTCGAGCACCATGATAAGAAAACAATTTCAAAAAGTGAAGCCAAACTGATTCCAATTTCCTCAAAAAACCGAATCAAATCCCTAATCAAAACACATGAAAAACATGATTCAGTTCATCAAAGAACCAAACACGAATCTTTCTACGAATTATCACCAAATTGATTCCAATTTCCATCGAAGAACCAAATCAGATCCCTAAATCGAACACCAGATTATAGAACACTCACCGGAGACGAAGAAGAATCACTGAAAGAGGGAAAAATGTGAGAGAGCAACAAGGAAGAGCCATACACGATATTGCGAGAACCACCGATTATGTAGACTCTCGGAGTATATTGCCGAAGTTAGTTGTGGCGAGAGAGTTAGAATTTTTCTCATTTAATTTAGTGATTACAAATGTTATAAGTGACGTCGGTTTCTTATGTGACACCAAATCCCTTCCTAATAAAAATTTTAAAGTAGGTTTAACAAGCGACGTTAATCAACCGACGTTTCCTATCCTATTTTTTGTAGTGTCTTTCTGCGAGTATAAATTTTTCTCAATTACAATATCTATATATATAAAGTTACCTTTCCTCACTCCTCATGCTGCCACATCAGCAAAACTCATTCTTTTTATTTGGGCCTAATCCCAAACACTAATCCACTACGCAGCTTCTAATTTATTCATTCATAACACTTAAAAAACCCAAATTAAACCCAAATGTTTTAAATAAATGAACGTTTTAAAATAGTAAAAATAACACTATTGATTTATTTTAGTAATAATATTATTATTCAAATTTTAATCAAAAATGATCATATTCCAAAATTTGAATGGGTTAATAAGTTTTAGAATATAAGTAAGATTTTAATGCATGGTGGAATAAAAAACAATTTATGTAATTGTATATATAAAATTCTAAACATAAAAATAAAATTGAAGTGAAACATTAGTTTCTAAGGAACAATTTCACTTATAGAAAAATATAAGATTAATTACTCAACTCAACTTAAAAGGTCTGATCTAAAACAAAGACATTGTAAGGGTCACCATTTTTTTTTTTGGAAAAAACTATGAAAAAAAAATCTTGAAAAATTAATCCATCTAAAAAACACAAAATCAGTAGTCACAAAATATAGAAAAATGATATGTAAGTTGTTACAAAAAAGTGACATTTATAGCATATCTCAGAATGCATATTATCAACCGGAGCTACAGTTCTATAACATGATAAAAAATATATATATAAAACAGGCTTGAGATTTTATTAATTTATGATCAAATGCTTTTAACCAAAAACATTGCCAGAAATAACATATTATTAAAGTACACCATGTTTTTTCTAGAAGACGAAGCTGATGTTGCATCACAAAATTAACATCTGAAAATAACATATGAGGGTTTTAGATGTATATGTAACTTGGATTAGTGAACGGATGTCGGGTTTAATCATTTCACTATTTAAGCATTCTTGACTTGGTCGGAAATTCTATTATGGCAGGTGATGCATTTGGATAACTCCGTTGTAGCAACATAATATTAAAAATGTTCATGAAACTTTGTATATTTGCATTTAATATGGAATATCGATATGTTTAAATGATCTCTATAATTAGGTCAATGATCGACCTTTGGCGTTAGAAATTTTAAAATGGTGTTTTTATTGGATATAAATATGAAATGTACTCTTTAAGGGAGATTCTTAAGTCATTTTTTGTTACTACGTGATATATTAATGATTTACCAGAAAAATGTTATTGCGACACTAGACAATATATATATTATATATAGATTAGTAAAATAAGTATGACTTTCATTTGGATTTATCTTTTAAATTTCAAATGATTAATTATATTTATATTTAATTATCCTTATTCCTAAAAATATTTAAATTAAAATGCCTCGCAAATAAATATAACAAATAAACATTATTTTCAATAATATATATGTTGTATGTTACTTTGTAAAGTAAGTTTAGTGTTTATATAAATTTATACTTAAAAGTTTCAATATAATTCTAAATTAAAATCTTGCGCGGGTTCAAATTCTAGTTTATATATATATTCGCGGCAAAATCAAATACCTTTTATAACAAAGATGGTTTCCTTATCAAGAAAAAAAACACGTTCAGCCCCAAAAAGATATATATATATATATATACAACTTTTGTCTAGCTTGCAAAATCATATAATAGTATTTGGACGGTTACATACATATGTATTATGAACCTTCATGACGGTTAACAGTTAACAACTTTGAAAGAAAAATCAAAACATTTGAGAACTAAAGACATGTGTCCACACATCGTACACTCAATCAAAGTCAAGTACAAAGTTGCTTAATCTATATGTTGTCCATATTACATCCCAATATACGTAACGTAGGGGAAGCTACATCTCATTATTACGAAACTACCCTTAGTCGTTGTCAACTTGACCTTTCCTCATAACGTAGGGGAAGCTACATCTCATTATTACGAAACTACCCTTAGTCGTTGTCAACTTGACCTTTCCTCACCATCACTCATTGCGGAGGAAACTTCCCGGCCACCACCGCGCAACCGCCTCTAGCTTTAAATAATTCTCCAAAGTTTTCAAACCCGTGTTTTAACCGTCGGACAATCAAGAATCTCCCCACCTATACACATACACGCATTCACATACTCATCTTTATATATAACCTACCATTTTTAAAAGAATCTTTATCGAACCGTTTAGTATTCAAGATTTGTATTCAAATCAAGAAATGAGTCTTTCTAAGAACCAGAAATCTCCATTGTCAAGGTTGTACAAGAAATATTCCAAGAGGAAGTCAGAATCTTCAAGAACGCTTGAAGATGAAGCAAGAACCAGCAGCAGTAGCGGTAGCAGCTCGTTAAACGTGGACGAGCTGAGAACCGTGTTTGACTATATGGATTCAAACTCTGACGGTAAAATCTCCGGGGAGGAGCTACGGAGCTGCGTTAGTATCTTAGGCGGCTCGTTGTCCTCACGTGAGGCAGAGGAGGTGGTGATGATTTCTGACGTTGACGGAGACGGGTTTATTGACTTTGGTGAGTTTTTGAAGCTTATGGAAGGTGATGATGGTAGTGATGAAGAGAGGAGGAAGGAGCTGAGAGAAGCGTTTGGGATGTATGTGATGGAGGGAGAAGAGTTTATCACGGCGGCGAGTTTACAGAGGACATTAAGTCGGTTCAGCGAGTCGTGTACCGTTGATGCTTGTAAGGGTATGATTCGTGGGTTTGATCAGAGTGGTGATGGAGTTCTCAGTTTCGACGAGTTTGTTCTGATGATGCGTTGAGATGATTGATATATGGGGTTTTGGACATTTCTTTCTTTCTTTTATCTAGTTAATTGCTTACTAAAAATAAGAAAATAATTATTATTATTATTCTTTTGAGTTCTTCTTATTCCTTTGTATATTTGTGTCTCATCTGATCCATATATATTTAAACACACTTCATATTAAACATGTTCTATAGTATCTTTTTGTTCTCTTTTGTTTTATTTTTAAGATTCTTTTGTTGTTATGTAGATTTCTTTTTATTTTTCTTCATTTCAAACATATATATAATTTATTTAAATTACATACTTCAAATATCTATATTAACATTTTTGAATTATAGTGTAAAATTTTCATGCAAAAATGCCAAAAATAAAATAATTTTTGATATTAAAAAAAATTCAAATTCTCAGAAACAAACCCTAGCTATATTGTACAACCTAAATTATAAATAACTAAAAATATAGGTCTCCGGTATGTCGCGGGTTAAAATCTAGTACACAAATATTTATGACTCATCATATCCGGAGCTATAAAGTCAATTAGAGGTAGGTACTACAATCTTTTTATTTCAAAATAATTGTTCGGAAATACTTTTTAAAAAACCATTTTAATATCTTATATTGTATAAAATACATACAATTTTAAAAAAAATTATCTTATCTTATTATATAAAGTTGGGTTTTCAAAGTTAGTCATTAACAAGATCATGACACGTGTCAAGTTATCTATCTCAGATTTTGACATGTCTTATTATATAAAGCTGGGTTTTCAAAGCTAGTCATTAACAGGATCATGACAAGTGTCAAGTTTATCTATCTCAGATTTTGACATATGTAAGAGTTAATATTTAATAGGAGGAATTTGCTTACAAAAAAAAAATATTTTGTTTTAAAAAATATTAATAATGTAAAAAGATAATTATAAAAAACTACAGAATCTATAAAATAATACAAAGTTTTTAAATAATTATCAGGAGATTATATATATATATATATATATATTTCATAAAATTCGAAACTTTTATATTATTTTCTTATTTTTAACATTGAAGTTATTAATTCTACAAAAAATATAAAAAATGGATTAAGGAAAATATACAGTTAATTATTTATTCAAAATTTTGTAAATACTCACTTCTATATAAACATAGACCGTCTCATATTTAAATAATTTATTCAAAAATACTGCTTTCAATTTTGTTTAATTGGAATTTTTTTTAATGGGAAGGTAAATTTTTCTTATTTTTTAAAACCAAAATTTTCTCCTACTTTCTCCCTTTTTAGTTGGGAATAGGTAAGATTAATATGTTGACCCAAAAAAAGGTTAATATATGCGTCTTCTTTTCTTAATACTGTATTAAAAAAATTATTGTAGTATTTTTAGATTGTTTTATTTAATTTATATTTTCATCTTTGAATTATTTGAGATTCATATATTATCGTACTTATAATTTTCTATTGTTTCTTTAATTATGCCAAATTAATTTCTTCTAATTTCTCAACATTGATTGGTTGGTCATAAATCCTTTTTTTTGTTGCAAACATAATTGTTACCATTATTCATTCAATCTTAAAGGGAGATAACGAGTAGAAGCTCATCAACCTAATGGATGGATAAAATAGGTTAAACAAACACAAGCTTACAACAAACACAGATAAATAGATTGGAAAAACATAAATCGTTGTTGAGATCCATAGGAGCTCAAAAACTATAACACATACGTTTGCAAAATGGTTTAAAAGAATTGATTTGGCCACATATGTTACCAAAATGCACTTATTTTTTTTGGTCAAGAGTCCTGGGAGAACTTCATGATGGGTGACCTTCCTAGAAGTGATTGTCGGTAAAAGATTTAAGACCAGAACTTTGAATATAAAGAACCAATCTCTTTTATTATTATGTTTAGAAAATTTCCTCTCAAAACTAAACACTTAGAAGCTCTCTCTTAATCTCATATCAATGTCACAACTCAACAATTGATATATATAGAGGCTCTTACTTATTCCTATTCTTATTAGGATTATAGAACTAGATAACTCCTAATTCTATTCAAGTCTATCTAAATCTTCTCACTTATTCTTAACAGTCCTTCGTAAGAATAACTTGGGCCTTAAGGTTCAAAGCTTATCCAACAATCTCCCTCTTAAGCTTTGAATCACTCTTTGCCAAATCACGAACACCAAACAAGCTTCTCATTTCCATAAATTGAATCCTTGCCAATGCCTTTGTTAATGGATCCGCCTTCTGATCAGCTCCAGGAATGTGATCCACATAGATGAGCTCCCTCTCAACACATTCACGAATAAAATGAAAACGCTTGTGAATGTGTTTACTTTTGCCGTGAAAAACAGGGTTCCTTGCGAGAGCAATAGCTGCCTTGTTGTCGACGTACAACATAATCTGCTTGTTCTTCCAACCTGTGATTTCACTAAAAAGATCTTGGAGCCAAATTGCCTGATTAGCTCCTTCTGTTGCTGCCATAAACTCGGCTTCACAAGATGAGAGTGTGACGGTGTCCTGTTTCTGCGAACACCAAGTAACCGGTGTGTCTCCAAAGAAAAACACGTGACCAGTTGTACTTCTTCCATCATCTTGATCAACATTGTGACCACTGTCACTAAATCCCACAATCTCCTTCAAGCCTCCTCGCTTATACTTCAATCCATACGATGTTGTTCCTCTCAGATATCGTAATATTTGCTTCATGATCTCACCATGTGGCTTACGAGGACTCTGCATACATCGGCTGGTTATGCCTACTGCAAATGCCAAGTTAGGACGCGTATGCAGTAAGTACCTCAAACAACCAACAGTTCTTCGATAACGTGTAGGATCTATCTCCACTTCTTCAAGAGCTTTGGAAACCTGCAAACCAAACTCCATTGGAATTAAAGTTGGATTACTACAAGAATTTAGACAATTGATAGCACTATAACATAGCGTTTTATCTCTTTTTGCTATAGTTGATATATCCAATAGTTTTTGATAGCGTTTGTTAAAATGTAAACGCTATGTTTACTGGTCATATTTTATTTTTAAGAATATATTTTTTTAATTGTAGTATACATATTTTCTAAACGCTATGCATACGTGACGCGGAAAAATAAATCTATTTTTCGCCAAGTATTTGGTGAAAAAATAGAGCGGCTAACAAATTTTTCATTCTCCCTCTCACTCCATTGTTCCACTTCTCAAGCTTTTTTCTTATTATCTCTGTCCATATTCTCAAGCTTTTTCTCACACTCTTTTACTTTTTGCTTACCAATTCCCCAGATTTAGAACCATGCTTCTCATCTGACGAAATCCTTACCCAGATTCAAAACCAGATGAATCATCTTCCTCTTCTGCATATAACAAACCCTAGTGATGCCTTCTTCGGTAAATCCATTTTTTATCATGTCGTTTTCTCTCCCTCTCACTTTTTCTTTGGAAATCGATCCCTAGCCACCGTCGAAGCAAGAGAGATCGGGATTTGAAACCCTAGCCACCATCGCATAGATCTCTCTTCGTCTTTGCCAGATCTATTCATTTTATTTCATATGTATTGTGAAATCTGAGGTAATTAAATACTTGCATGTCTTCGTTTCACTTTAGTCGCTTAGCTATGAGTTTGGTCTTTTGAAATCAGATCTGAAGGTCTCGCTTGCAGATCTAGAGATCTTTCGTTTCTTCCGAGTGTGGGATTGATTTCAAAAAGAACATTGAGAAAAGTATTTATGTGGTTAGGTTCAGTGAGATTATGTTGTTATCTTTGCAGCTCCAGTTGTGATTACAGGTTTTGACTTGTAGATCTGATTTGTTTGTTGCAAAAGGATGTTATATGTTTTCTTTTCTCCATTGATTCCATTGATTTTTTTTTTTTTTTTTTTTTTTTTTTTTTTTTTTAGCGAATTGCAGATAAAAGTAAATTGGGATTTGAAGTCTTTAACCATTTTTTCTGGGTTTGAATAGCTTCTGTGAATATGAATGTTTATTGAACTCGATTTGAAAACAGGAGTGGAACATTTCAAGATGGAGATTTTAATCTGGATAAAAAGGGGCTAAAGTTGATCTTCAGATGAGAAGCAAGGGAAGTTTAATTTCAACCCTAATCTTGTTTATTAGCTCTCAATAAACGATTTGTTGTGTGTTTTATGTTTCTTTATAGCAATATGATAGCTTGATTTCGAGATGACCTTTAAAGACTTAGAGACACTTAAAGTCATCAGAAATTGCAATGGTGGAGTTGTATAATTAAGTGAGTTCAAAAATTCTTTGTCGTGAAGTAGTAGTGTTTCTTCTCATTGACTACTAGTATCTAGTATCTTGTAAGAGTTTCTGAATGTTGGAATTTTTTGTTAGCTTCTTCTCAGGGGACTCATAAGATGATTTGGACTAAGAAGACGTGTTGAGTGGAGCTGGAGAGCTTGAAGTGATTACAAGACGGCAGTAGTGGAGCTTCTGAATTTGGAATTTTGTGTTAGCTTTAAATTCAACACATTTTGTAATGAATATTTTGTATCATTGTATTATATAAATATAATAAAATTATGGCATTTTTCTCTTTTAATTTGTAAAATTATCCCAAAACAAAAAAATAATCCTGGAAAATAGTAATTTTTATAAAATTTGGTGTAACAATTAATAGCAAAGTATTAATGCTATTGTTGAATTTACGATAGCATAGAAGAAGGCGCTATATTTGATGAAGACACAATAGCAATGTCAAAAACCGCTATTAAAAGTGGCGGACCTATTATCACGGGCGATGATAGAGCGTTTCTTAAAACGCTATAGTATCTTTAGATAGCGTTATTCGGATGCTACAAAAAGTCAAAATTCTTGTAGTGTTACAACTTGCTAATCCAGCTTCCACTAGTATCCTACGTGCATAGCCTTCTTGCTTAATAGTGATTCCATCTTCCTCTTGATTCACCTCAATACCAAGATAATAAGTCAGCTTCCCTAGATCAGTCATCTCGAATTTTGCAGACATCCATGCTTTGAACTCTTTTATCGCCTTAAGATTATTACCAGTGACCAACAAGTCATCAACATACACCGCAACTAAGAGTAAGTCGACTCCTTTCGATTTTCGATACACAGACGTTTCTTTAACGCACCTGTTAAAGCCTAACTCCTTCAAAATTTGATCTAGCTTCGTATTCCAAGCTTGTGGGGCTTGTCTTAATCCATATAAAGCCTTAGACAACTTGTAGACTCTATGCTCTTCACCTTTTATCTCGAAACCCTCTGGTTGATCGACATAAACATCTTCTTTCAGTTCGCCATGCAAAAACGCTGTTTTCACATCTAAATGATGGATCTCCCATTCATCTGCTGCCACCAAGGCAATTAGTAATCGAATAGTTTCTATGCGAGCTACTGGAGCAAAAACTTCACCAAAATCAATACCACTTTCTTGCACATACCCTTTGGCAACCAGTCTTGCCTTATGCTTACTGATAGATCCATCTGCATTTCTCTTCACTTTGAAAACCCACTTAAGCCCTATTACCTTCACATCTCTTGGCTTATCAACAAGAACCCATGTCTTGTTTTTGTTGATAGAATCTATTTCTTCCTTGCAAGCAACTCTCTAAACTTGCTTGTCTTTAGCATCTCTGTAAAATAACGGTTCATCATTGATCAAGAACAACATTGTTTCGCTTTCTATCGTTACCAACAAGACATAGTCTTCAAAACGTTTTGGTTTCTGGGTTTGGCGAGTTGTTCTTCGTAGAGGTTGCTGTTGTTGTGTATCTTGAGTGACAATGATCTCATTGTCATCTCTGTTTTCCTGAGATGTAACACTCTCTGTTTCATCTTCTTCTTGATCCTCAATGTCATTGTTTGTCACAACCGGTCCTTCTCCAGCATCCTCAACATCTCCCCACCTCATGTGAAACATTCCTGGTTCACTAGCAGCTTGTGCAGTCGATGAATTCCAGCTCCACTTACTCTTCTCGTTGAACACCACATCTCGACTTACGGTTATTCTCCTTGTTGATGGATTAAACAGCCTATAGGCTTTTGATCAAGGTTCTATCCCTAGATGAACCAACAATTGAGAACGATCATCAAGTTTCTTGAGTAAAGCACCATCAACTTTTGCATAAGCCATACAACCAAAGACTCGTAGGTGATTAATGTCCAGTTTCCTTCCTCGCAGATACTCGTATGGTGTAATATTGTTAAGAGACTTTGTAGGTACCTTGTTGATCAAATAGGTTGCATGTCGAACACCATCTCCCCATAGATAATTAGGTACATCCATTGCTTTAAGTAGGCTCCTAGTCATCTCCATTAGTGTTCTATTCCTTCTCTCCACAACACCATTTTGTTGTGGTGTGTAAGGGGCTGTTAAGTGTCTTGTAATCCCAGCTGATTCACAAAACTCATTGAACTCTCTGGATGTAAACTCTCCCCCTCTATCTGTTCTGAGAGTTTTGATAGTTTCACCAATGTCCTTCTCTACAACACTTTTAAACCCTTTGAAGCTTCCAAAAGTCTCACTCTTCTCTTTTATCAAGATAGACCACATATACCTTGAAAAATCATCGATAATGTAACATCCGCGAACCAGATTTTGTGTTTTTGGAAGGAGTATCGATCGACACCCTTGTGGCATCGATCGATACCACTTATTTCTGGGTTCGACCGGTTTGATTTAATTGCCGAATTGGTTCGGTTTGGTTCAGGGAAATCCCTAATTCGTGTCTTAAAAGGGAGAAAACGACCTAGGGTCGTGTTTTGTTGTTTAGTCGCCGTTTTTGAGAGAAACAAAGAGAGGAAACAGTTTCCTAAGGTTCTTGAGAGAGTTTGTGAGATTTCAAGGCGTTTTTGGTGAGATCTTGCTGGGGGATTGAAGATCCAAGGCTAGGAACGTGTTAGAAGCTTGCTAGGAGTGAGGATTTCGTTTCTACTGCTCAGAATCTTCTTGAGAAAAGGTGAGTGCTTGACCATGGTTGATCTAAGCATGAGATCTCTCTTGTTTGTGTGTTTTCTTTGTTGTTTGTGTTGTTTTGTTGCTTGGGATCGTTGCTTTTGTGTTTCCCAGTGATTTCTGGGGTAATTGGGTGAGTTTGGAACGGATTCGAGATGGTTTGGATTCGGGATTCGTCGTTCGTGTTCGCGCAGATCGTGTCTGCAGAGGAGGCATCGATCGATACCACTTTCGAGAAGCATCGGTCGGCACCAGTGTTGTGTAGCATCGATCGGTACCGTTTGAGGAGCATCGGTCGGCACTTGTTCTTGAAGCATCGATCGACACCGTTTGGCATCGGTCGACACCAGTCTTGTCCGAGACTTGTTTTCCTGGTTTGATGTATTATTGTGTGTTGTTTGTTTTGCTTGAACTTGAGGGTCTCATCTGCTTGTGTGTATAACCCAGTAGATGGGAGGATGGCCTCACTAAGTATTTGTGATAATACTTACGCATCTCAATTGTTGTTTGTGGTGTGCAGGTAAAGGAAAAGTGTGATCGTGGAATCAAGGGCGATGAGGAGGAGGATGTTCTAGAGGCTTGATTGATTGTGGTCTAGCTGATGTTAGGTTGCTAGATTAAGTCAATGGAACATTGTAGGATGTTAGATGTTGGTTTATTCTTTATTTGATTTATGTATTGGTTATTGGTTTATTGTTGTTGGAATTCTTTGGTTTAATGGAATTGGTTTTATTTGGTTATTCCGCGGTTATTGAACTGTTGTTAGGATGTTAGTGGGTATGGGACCACTAGTAAATTTAGGTTAAAAAAAAAAAAAAAAAACGGGAAGGGTTGTTTCATTTTGGTATCGAGCCCTTACGGTTCTAGGTCTAGGGTTCATTGTGCTTTTGCTGTTGATGTTTAGGATTACATGCTATAATTGATTGTGTGAATGGCAATTGTGTGTGGCATGAAGTCCTAGAACATCCTCTTCGAGCCTGTTTGTGATTCCACGGTAAGTTGTGATTTGTGTGTAATAGGATTATTGTTTGCTTAGCCTTCTGTTCTTGGTTGATACAGATGGTTAGAGGTGAGGTTGCTGTTGGTCGTGGGCGTGGTCGTGGTCGTGGTCGGGGTCGTGGACGTGGTCGTGGTCGTGGTCGGGGACGAGGTCAGGTTCCTGTGGCCAGTGAGAGTGAGACCCAGAGCATGGCCAGTGAGGAGGTAGCGGAGTCACAGGCTGATCCTATAGTGTCTGGAGACCAGGCTGGTTTGGGTGACGGTGTTGGTCACGGTGTTGCCCCGGGTGTGGGGGTTGCAGCAGGAGGTGCTCCGGGCAGGGAGGATGTCTTGATAGACTTGCTAGCTCAGGTAGCTCAGGCTTTGCAGCGACTTCCAGCAGCTGTGCCGCCAGTGGTTGGTGGGCAGGATCCAGTAGTGCCGCCAGTGGTTGGTGGGCAGGATCCAGTAGTGCCGCCGGTGGTTGGTGGGCAGGATCCAGTGGTGCCGCCAGTGGGTGGTGGACAGGTTCCAGTGGTGCAGCCTGCAGCGGGTTTGCAGGCAGGTGTGCAGCCGGGGACCGAGGTAGTGGATGCACAGTATGTGCGGATGATGGAGCAGCTGCGGCATGTGGGAGCAGGGTATTTCTCAGGGAGTACCGATCCGAGTGTAGCGGATGAGTGGAGAGAGCGGATGGAGGATATTTTCCTTTCGCTTAGGTGTCCCGACCGGTACAGAGTGGATCTGGCAGTGTTTTACTTGTCAGGAGATGCACGTGTGTGGTGGAGGTCGGTGACAGCACGGAGGGTGCAGCAGGGTATGTCTTGGGGAGATTTTGCGAGGGAGTTTAACTCCAAGTATTTTCCTCAGGAGGCTCTTGATCACATGGAGGCACGGTTCTTGGGGTTGACTCAGGGAGACCGTACAGTGCGGGAGCTGGATGCAGAGTTCAGTCGGCTTGTGGGGTATGCAGGCAGGGCATGGGAGCCAGAGGCGGCTCAGGTGCGGAGGTTTTTGTTGGCTCTGCGGGATGATTTGAGGACTCGGTGCAGAGTGAGGAGCTATGCTACGAGAGCAGAGTTGGTTGAGGTTGCAGCTGGGATAGAGGATGACTTGAGGTCACAGGTGGTTGTGGTCAGTTCTTCAGGGCAGCCACAGCAGTCTCAGCCGTCTTCTGTTCCTAGCAAGGGCGGCAAGCCTGCGCAAGGGCAGAAGCGGAAGTTCGATGCTATGCAGAGATCGAGGCAGGGAGGTGCGAGATGCTTTGGTTGTGGTAGCAGAGACCACAAGTTGACTAGCTGTCCACAGAGAGGTGAGCAGCGGGCAGTGACTGAGCAGCGGGCGGTGACGGAGCCGCGGGCAGATACTCGGGTGTGTTACTATTGCAGAGAGACGGGGCACATCAAGCCTCGTTGTCCCAAGTTACAGCAGAGGGCAGTAGCAGTGTTGCAGGCTGGAGCTCAGCCAGGGATGCAGCAGGTGGTGCAGCACGGAGTGCAGCCGGTGGGTTGGATCGAGCCGACGTCTCAGGTGTACTCGACTCAGGAGCCCGGTGGCACTAGTGCAGGAGCGATCACAGGTATAACTTCTGAGATTCGAACTTAGTCAATTCAATAGTTCAGATTATATTTGTTTTTGCTTGTGGTCAAGTGTTAGGTTCTCAACACATAAGGTTTGTGTAGGGACCTTGTTGGTGGGCGGGTTTAAGTCCCATGTTATGTTTGATTCTGGAGCTTCTCATAGCTTCATTACTCCGGAGTGTGCCGAGAATGCGGGGATCAGAGGGGATTCTGGAGAGCGTTCAGGAGTTGTCAGAGTTGCGGGAGGCAAGTTTCTGAGGGTTATTGGACGAGCTGGAGGAGTTGATATTCAGATCGCGGGAGAGTCGTGGCCAGCGGATTTGCTTATTAGTCCAGTGGAGTTATATGATGTCATTCTTGGTATGGATTGGTTGCATCGGTATAAGGTGCATTTGGACTGCTATAGGGGTAGAGTGGAGTTTGAGCGTCCAGGAGGGAAGTTGGTTTTTCAGGGTATTAGACCGACTTCGGGGAGTCTCGTGATCTCAGCCGTTCAGGCAGGGAAGATGATCGAGAAGGGCCGTGAGGCTTATCTGGTTACTATATCTATGCCAGAGTCAGTGGGGAAGGCTACGGTTAGCGGTATTCCGGTTGTGGAGGACTTTGAGGATGTGTTCCAGTCATTGCAGGGATTACCACCATCTCGGTCGGATCCTTTTACTATTGAGCTGGAACCGGGACGATGCCGTTATCCAAGGCTCCTTACAGGATGGCTCCAGCAGAGATGGCAGAGCTGAAGAAGCAGCTTGAGGATTTGTTGGGTAAAGGTTTTATCCGTCCTAGTTGTTCACCGTGGGGAGCTCCGGTGTTGTTTGTTAAGAAGAAGGATGGGAGTTTTCGGTTGTGTATTGACTATCGGGGTCTGAACCGAGTTACTGTGAAGAACAAGTACCCTCTCCCGAGGATTGTTGAGTTGTTGGATCAGTTGAGGGGTGCTACTTGGTTCTCCAAGATCGATTTGGCATCAGGATATCATCAGATTCCTATTCACGAGGCAGATGTGAGGAAGACAGCCTTCAGGACGAGATATAGACACTACGAGTTTGTGGTGATGCCGTTTGGGTTGACAAACGCGCCAGCTGCGTTTATGAGATTGATGAACAGCGTGTTCCAGGAGTTTCTGGACGTGTCAGTCATCATTTTCATCGACGACATCCTGGTATATTCTAAGAGTCCTGAGGAGCATGCAGTGCACTTGAGAGCAGTGTTGGAGAAGCTGAGGGAGCAGAAGTTGTTTGCTAAGCTGAGCAAGTGCAGTTTCTGGCAGCGTGAGATGGGGTTCTTGGGTCACATTGTTTCTGCAGAGGGAGTTTCAGTGGATCCAGAGAAGATTCAGTCCATCAGGGAGTGGCCAAGGCCGCAGAGTGCCACCGAGATTCGGAGTTTCCTGGGGTTAGCAGGTTACTACAGGAGGTTTGTTCGGGGTTTTGCGAGTATGGCACAGCCGATGACTAAGCTTACAGGGAAGGATGTCCCATTTGTGTGGTCACCAGAGTGTGAGGCAAGCTTTGCAAGTCTCAAGCAGATGTTGACTACCACGCCGGTGTTAGCACTGCCTGAGCAGGACGAGCCTTATGTTGTGTATACAGATGCTTCTAGAGTGGGGTTGGGTTGTGTACTTATGCAGCAGGGAAGGTTATAGCTTATGCTTCGCGGCAGTTGCGGAAGCATGAAGCTAATTATCCTACTCATGATTTGGAGATGGCAGCAGTGATCTTTGCTCTTAAGATTTGGAGATCCTATCTGTATGGTGGGAAGGTGCAGGTGTTTACAGATCACAAGAGCCTGAAGTACATTTTTACTCAGCCTGAGCTGAATTTGAGGCAGAGGCGTTGGATGGAGTTAGTAGCAGATTATGATCTGGATATAGCTTACCACCCTGGTAAAGCTAACTTGGTTGCAGATGCCTTGAGTCGGAAGCGGGTGGCTTCGGCTCAGGAGCAGGATATGGAGACATTGCTAGGTGAGATTAGTGCATTGAGTTTGTGTGCTATCTCAGAGGAACCTTTGGGTTTGGAGGCAGCTGATAGAGCGGATTTGTTGAGTAGAGTGAGGTTAGCTCAGGGGAGCGATGAGGGGCTGGTGAATGCCTCTAAGGCTGCGGGTGCAGAGTATCAGGTTTCTGCTAATGGTACTATCCTTGTGCATGGTCGGATCTGTGTGCCCAAGGGTGAGGATTTGAGGCAGGAGATACTGAGAGAGGCTCATTCGAGCAAGTTCTCTATTCATCCAGGGCGACCAAGATGTACCGTGACCTTAAGCGGTATTATCACTGGGTCGGGATGAAGAAGGACGTGGCCGACTGGGTGGCGAAGTGTGATACTTGTCAGCTGGTGAAGGCAGAGCATCAGGTTCCTGGTGGTTTATTGCAGAGTTTGCCTATTCCAGAGTGGAAGTGGGATTTGATCACGATGGACTTCGTGGTAGGGTTGCCTGTGTCGAGGACGTTTGATGCTATTTGGGTCATTGTGGACCGTTTGACTAAGTCTGCACATTTTCTGGCCATCAAGAAAACGGATGGAGCAGCGGTTTTGGCCAAGAAGTATGTCAGGGAGATAGTCAGATTGCATGGTGTGCCTGCTAGTATTGTGTCTGATAGAGATTCCAAGTTCACTTCGGTGTTCTGGAGGGCGTTTCAGGCAGAGATGGGCACGAAGGTGCATATGAGTACAGCCTATCATCCTCAGACGGACGGTCAGTCAGAGAGGACGATCCAGATTTTGGAGGATTTGTTGAGGATGTGTGTGCTGGATTGGGGTGGTCATTGGGCAGATCACTTGAGCTTGGTGGAGTTTGCTTACAACAACAGCTACCAGGCTAGTATTGGGATGGCTCCTTATGAGGCTTTGTATGGGAGGCCGTGTCGTACCCGTTATGTTGGACTCAGGTGGGGGAGAGGAGCATATTTGGTGCAGATTTTGTTCAGGAGACCTCGGAGAAGATCCGGGTTTTGAGGCTGAACATGAAGGAGGCTCAGGATCGGCAGAAGAGTTATGCTGATAAGAGGAGAAAGGATCTTGAGTTTCAGATTGGTGATAGAGTGTACCTCAAGATGGCCATGTTGCGGGGTCCGAACAGGTCATTGACAGAGACTAAGTTGAGTCCGAGGTACATGGGTCCGTTCAGGGTAGTTGAGCGGGTGGGGCCAGTGGCATATAGGCTGGAGTTGCCTGAGGTTATGCGTGCGTTCCACAAGGTGTTTCATGTGTCGATGCTGAGGAAGTGTCTTCACGAGGGTGATCAGTTGTTGGCTAAGATTCCTGAGGATCTTCAGCCTATCATAACTTTGGAGGCGAGACCATTGAGGGTGCTCGAGAGGAGAGTCAAGGAACTTCGGAAGAAGAAGATTCCTTTGATGAGAGTCCTGTGGGACTGTGACGGAGTAGAGGAGCAGACTTGGGAGCCCGAGGCGAGGATGAAGGCAAGGTTTAAGAAGTGGTTTGAGAAGCAGACCGCTTGAGCTTGTCTAGCCGGGTCCGAGTTATAGTCCGTGGCTGGAGCGGGTACGGAGTATTCCAGCCCATCTCTCTTGATATTTGGTCGCTTAGGGGTGGTTGGTTGTGCGACTAAGTATCAAGATGAGGTGGTGCTCGGGATGCGGGTTGATGACTCCAGTTGTTGTATTTTTGTTTTCCTGATGTACTTACGTTGAGTTGTAACGATTATGACATTTTGAGATTAATAAGATGAGTATTTTTCTTTTGTTTGACTGTGGTTGTCATGGGAAAAAGAGAAATAGCTCGGGTTTCTATTTTTGGAAGTTTCCATAAATAGAAAGTTTCCACAAAAGGAAAGTTTCCAGAATTAGAAAGTTTTCTAGAAAGGAAAGTTTTGTGGAAATGTTGAGGTAGATCTAGCCGGGAGATACTCGTTGGCATCAGTATTTGTTTTGCTCTAGGCCGTGTGGGCCAACTCACGTGATACCGATAGCTCGATGGACTTTGTGGCCAGAGAGTGGGAGTGGTATGTTGCTTCGGATGACGATCCGAGAGCGCGCTTGAGGGTGACGACCCGAGAGCGGGATATGTGAGGCTCCCTGGATACCGTAGCTGTGAGCCGAGGCTCGGCAGTGAGCCGGTATGTCTCGAGGGTTGCGACCCGAGAGCGGGGGGAGTGTGTGTGAGTGACTTCCTGGATGCCATAGCTTAAGGCGGTTGGCCTGATAGCGAGCCGGCATGATTCGTTGGTTGCGACCACGGACGGGGGAAGCACTGAGTTGTGAGCAAATAGTGTTATGATGCGAGTATATTGGCTAGAGGGAGACCTCGAGGGTCAGTCGGAGGTGTGCGGGCTGTTGCGACAGTGGCACGGGAACCTTGACTGATGGTGTTTAGTCCGGTCTGGGGACGTGCGGGCCGTGTTGACGGTGGCACGGGGTCCTTGGCAGATGGACGGTATTGCGGGATTCGGGGACGAATCCATAGTGGTGGGGGAGAATTGTAACATCCGCGAACCAGATTTTGTGTTTTTGGAAGGAGTATCGATCGACACCCTTGTGGCATCGATCGATACCACTTATTTCTGGGTTCGACCGGTTTGATTTAATTGCCGAATTGGTTCGGTTTGGTTCAGGGAAATCCCTAATTCGTGTCTTAAAAGGGAGAAAACGACCTAGGGTCGTGTTTTGTTGTTTAGTCGCCGTTTTTGAGAGAAACAAAGAGAGGAAACAGTTTCCTAAGGTTCTTGAGAGAGTTTGTGAGATTTCAAGGCGTTTTTGGTGAGATCTTGCTGGGGGATTGAAGATCCAAGGCTAGGAACGTGTTAGAAGCTTGCTAGGAGTGAGGATTTCGTTTCTACTGCTCAGAATCTTCTTGAGAAAAGGTGAGTGCTTGACCATGGTTGATCTAAGCATGAGATCTCTCTTGTTTGTGTGTTTTCTTTGTTGTTTGTGTTGTTTTGTTGCTTGGGATCGTTGCTTTTGTGTTTCCCAGTGATTTCTGGGTAATTGGGTGAGTTTGGAACGGATTCGAGATGGTTTGGATTCGGGATTCGTCGTTCGTGTTCGCGCAGATCGTGTCTGCAGAGGAGGCATCGATCGATACCACTTTCGAGAAGCATCGGTCGGCACCAGTGTTGTGTAGCATCGATCGGTACCGTTTGAGGAGCATCGGTCGGCACTTGTTCTTGAAGCATCGATCGACACCGTTTGGCATCGGTCGACACCAGTCTTGTCCGAGACTTGTTTTCCTGGTTTGATGTATTATTGTGTGTTGTTTGTTTTGCTTGAACTTGAGGGTCTCATCTGCTTGTGTGTATAACCCAGTAGATGGGAGGATGGCCTCACTAAGTATTTGTGATAATACTTACGCATCTCAATTGTTGTTTGTGGTGTGCAGGTAAAGGAAAAGTGTGATCGTGGAATCAAGGGCGATGAGGAGGAGGATGTTCTAGAGGCTTGATTGATTGTGGTCTAGCTGATGTTAGGTTGCTAGATTAAGTCAATGGAACATTGTAGGATGTTAGATGTTGGTTTATTCTTTATTTGATTTATGTATTGGTTATTGGTTTATTGTTGTTGGAATTCTTTGGTTTAATGGAATTGGTTTTATTTGGTTATTCCGCGGTTATTGAACTGTTGTTAGGATGTTAGTGGGTATGGGACCACTAGTAAATTTAGGTATTAAAAAAAAAAAAAAAAAAAACGGGAAGGGTTGTTTCAGATAATAACAAATATATACCTGTTATTAGCGAGTGTAGCAGGAGTAATCGGACCACATAGATCCGCATGAAGTAATTCTAATGGTTTAGAGGCTCGAAATAAGGCAGTTTTCGGGAACACAAGTCGCGTCTGTTTTCCAACCAGACATGATTCACATAACAATTTTTCATCCCTCACATTGGTCAGTCCGTGAACCATGTTATGCTGAAACATAGCTTTGATTGTCTTGAAGTTGATGTGTCCGAGTCTGGCATGCCACTTTCCACCTTGTTTTATAAAGTCGATTCGCAGATCTCATTACCTTTACCAGAAGCCTCTCGCTTGGATCATGAACCGTGAGATAATCACTTCTCATTCGAACATCACATCCTACCTCTGTTGCTTGTCCTAAGCTCAGTATGTTGCTCTTAAGGTCAGGAATGTAATAAATGTCAGAAACAAGAATTTGTTCTCCATTCTTGCTTTCAAACAGTATTGAGCCTTTGCCTTCAATCTTCACACATGATCCATCACCAAACTTAACTTTTCCTTTTATGTTTCTATTAAGCTCAGAGAAATAAGTCTCTTGCCCTGTCATATGATTGCTTGTCCCATTGTCAAGATACCACATGCCTTCCTCTCTGCTGTAGTTCTTTGGTATAAGTTTGTTTTCATTCAAGAAAACAACTTCATGCATATACAAAGTCTGATATGCCTTCTCTGTTTCCTCTGTTTCGACCTTGTTAGCTTCCTGCGCCTTTTGAAACTTCTCATGACAAGAGGATGCGTAGTGACCAACCTTGTCACATCTAAAACAGGTTATTGTCTTCTCTTTCTTTTCTTGAGTTTGATTCTGATTCGTGTTATAATCAGTTCATTCTTGTCCATTATACCTTCCTCTGCCTCGTCCTCTGCCACGGCCTCTGCCACGGCCTCTGTAGCCTCTTCCCCCTCGACCATGGCCTCGACCACGGAAGTTATTAAAACTCTGGTTGTTAGTTGACTGAGACTGATAATCATTGGAGCTTGTAAATAACAGTTTCCCTTGTGAGTCTTCTTGCTTGTCTTCTCCTTGTATTCTCTTTTCATAGGCTTTGAGTCTTCCAACTATCTCTTGGAAACTAGTAGTATTGAGATTCAATACTTGTTCTAGAGAAGCAACAAGATGTATAAATTTGTTCCTTGGAACACTGTTTAATAGCTTCTTCACCATCCTAGGCTCGTCAATGGTCTGTCCAAGTGATGTTTCTTGTGTTGCGATCTCTGATAACTTCCCTGCAAAGCTATCGACTTTGTCTGATTCTCCCATCCTTAACTTCTCGAAATCAGACATCAGAGTCTGCAAACGTGCCTCCTTGACACGATCAGCTCCCATATTTCTAGACTTTATCGAGTTCCAAATATCCTTTGGTGAAGGCAGATCACCAACTTGAAGAATGAGGGATTCTGGAATCGATTGAAACAACAAAGCAATCGCAACATCATTCTTCTCATCATCTGTTGAGCTTGGTTCTATTGTCTCCCAAACCTTCTGTATTCTCAAGATCACCTTCATCTTCATTGACCAAACTGTATAGTTTGTAGAGGTGAGCTGAGGACATTGGATTGAGACCGACTTGTCCATGTCCTTCGGACGAGTCGCTGTGGCTAACTCGCTCATAGTTTTGTATCAAATCCGATCCTTTGGATTGATCAAAAATACCTTGCTCTGATACCAAATAAAAGATTTAAGACCAGAACTTTGAATATAAAGAATCACTCTCTTTTATTATTATGTTTAGAAAATTTCCTCTCAAAACTAAACACTTAGAAGCTCTCTCTTAATCTCATATCAATGTCACAACTCAACAATTGATATATATCGAGGCTCTTACTTATTCATATTCTTATTAGGATTATAGAACTAGATAACTCCTAATTCTATTCAAGTCTATCTAAATCTTCTCACTTATTCTTAACAGTCCTTTGTAAGAATAACTTGGGCCTTAAGGTTCAAAGCTTATCCAACAGTCGGAACTGTGAGGGTGAAGACCAAACACAGGCAAAGATCATTTGTTGATTTGTAGGATCAGTAAACAAGTTTTTAAAGCTTCTCAGACATAACAAACTGGCCATCGAATATGGGTGGGTTCACTGGCCGAGAATAGATGTAAGGCCCATTTAGAAAGGTGGTCTCATTGACTGAGAGTGGACATGAACTCACTAAGCAAGTGGCCGTTGAGGCACTAGAGAGATAGAGGTTATATCATGGTGTGTCAAAGACACTTCTACGAATACAGTAGGAAATTTAACATTAGTTATTATCAAAAGATTTTGTGACGTAAAAAAAAGATATTTACTTTCATTGGTTGTCAGAGCAAACCATTTTGAAATAACAAAAAGACGTGAACATGTTTTCTCCAAACAGGAGGAGAGCAGATCCGAAGTTTTCTCTATGGTGGAGAAGGTTGGACACAATGTTATCTCCCCAAAAGAGGAAGGTGAAGGAGGTTGGACGAAAGGTTCTCTCCATAAAGGATGAAAGCGGAGCCGAGTTTTTCTCCATGGTGGTCATACATTATTGTGATGATACATCATTTATTAAGTATATTATGTAATATATTTTTTATTCAAAATGTTGTTTGAGCCAATAATTTTAGTAATTTAAAAACTATGCAAAAGTAAAAGTAAAATAGTACGCTTAATATGTTCATATAGACATTTTCTAAGTGGTGATAAAGAATATATTTGTAACATAGAGTATATTTAGGTGTAAAAAACACACTTTTAAAAGTTATATACATAAAATATTTGTAAATGGATATAAATACAATGTATTATAGCAAAATAAAATTTAGAAATAACATACAACAAATTTTAATATATTCTTGTTAAATTTAATTTAATTTATAAAATTCACCCGAACATCGGGCGAGTCCTCATATAATATATATAGTAGATATTTGTTATTCAAATAAATTATGTATTTATAAAAATCTAAACTATTGCACATGTTAACAAATCTACAATTTTATTTTGATAAGACCTTATGAGATTTTTTTTTTCATTTTTTGTTTCTTGCAAAGAGATTTATTCAAAGATACGTTTTCAATTATTTTGCATCACCCATAAAGAAGATTGACATCTCCCAGAAGACAGAAAATTCATAGGAGCAAAATAAGTAATGGTATTTTAATGTAAGCAAGCTATCAGAAGAAACTAGAAAAATTCTGTGAAAACCTAAAAAGTTACCCAGTTTAATTTAGTATCAAAATTCCCAACGGTAACTGGAAAAACGCCGGAATTGAATCCGGGGCGAGGCACAAAACTTGAAGATTCATTCCTCTTTCCATGGTTGCTTTCTAGGGTTCTCTACTCTATTCCCAAATCCCACCACGTCGTCATGAACCCCCTCTCCTCCTTGTGGTTATTTTCGTTGCTCTTTACGACCGCGATTGCAGCACAAGAGTCTCCAATCACTCGTATCGCTTTCGGTTCATGTGCTAATCAAAGCGCTCCACAGGTAAACCAATCGTACAGTTCTCTCTGGATTCGCAATTTTATTATGTGTTAGGACTGTTCTGTAAGTGAAACTCGAATTGGAGATTATATTTTAGTAAGTATTCCCAATTTTGTGTTAGGACTGTGTTGCGTTTCGCCTGGTATGTAAGATTCGATTTTTTGTTCGATCTCATGATTTTTTTTTTTTTTATATATGGTTTTTGCTACATTTAGCCAGTATGGGATGCAATAAACAAGTTTAATCCACAACTGTTCATTTGGTTGGGTGATAACATCTATGGAGATATCAAAAGACCACTTAAGGTTATTGGGAAAGAGAGAACCTTTGGGCCGTGGAGGAACACACCGAGGTTTATACCTTCTTCAGAGGAAGAAATGAAATCAAGATACGCCAAAGCCAAGGCTACTCCTGGCTATTCTCGTCTTCATAGAAATGCCAAGGTTATTGGCACTTGGGATGATCATGATTACGGCTTGAATGACGCTGGAAAAGAGTTTGATCATAAAGTCCGTAACCAAAAACTAATGCTTGATTTCTTGGATGAGCCTCTTGATAGTCCTAGGAGAAAGCAAGCTGGTGTTTATGCATCTTATACTTATGGTCCACCTAACCGTAAAGTCAAGGTTCCTGTCTTCTTTTGGTAAAGATTTTAGTGAAGAGTTTTTTGTATGTAAGTCTACTGAAAATTTTCTTCTGCAGGTGATAGTTTTAGATACTAGGTACCATAGAGACCCTTTGCCAAGTGATGGAAGTATCTTGGGTGAAACTCAGTGGGGATGGCTCGAAAAAGAATTGAGAGGTCCGCGGAGCGAAATCACTATAATAGGATCTTCCGTTCAGGTATTCTGTATCTTGTTTTAGTTGATGAAGCTGAGTGTCTTATTCCATCTAGCATTGGTCATCCAATCCAATAAAATGGTTTCTTGACTTGTCCAGGTGATATCAAATATATCTGCTACCACTGGACCTCTCTTTTATTTGGAATCATGGGCCCGTTTTCCAAAGGAAAGAACACGTCTTTTCCAACTGATATCCGACACTAAGGTACGGGATTGTCGGACAGTAATTTCTTTTTTCCCAACTGTCAGTTTTCTTTTGTCCTCGTTCGCGCTAATTCTCTGCTGCTTTGACGTTAACAGAGGAATGGAGTTATATTCATCAGTGGAGATGTGCATTTTGGAGAAATCACTAGATATGATTGTTCTGTTGGGTACCCATTATATGATGTTACCTCTAGTGGTCTAGTACAATATGTTGAGAAAGTTATCCCTCACCCCTTGCGCCCCATCGTTAGGCTTCTTTTCTGGTATACACCAAGCACGATGAGAGTTATCAATGAAAATTGCAAATTCAAATCATGTACATACGGTATTATTCTCAACTTATTCCGTTACTCTTTTCTTTTTCTGAACAATCATCTTACATTGCTATCCATGTCTTTCTAACTTTCCAAAAGTTCTATTTATAAGCAAAGAGTCTACTATACAAAAGCACAGCTGCTGAAACCTTAACTAGCCTAGGACTGAATATAACAGATTGTAGCTGTTGTGAGTAGGTTTGAAAGCAGCTTCGTTAGCTGCTTTCATGGTTGGGTGAATTGCAACGAGGATAGTGTTTTCATGTATTGGTTATTATCATCTATCCAGTCGATTTACGTTTAACTATTTACAGACTGAAAACATTGCACATTATCATTTTAGCTGTTGTTTATATAACATGGCACTTCCTTGGAGGATTACATTTGTCACAATATCTTAAAATTACTTGCAGGGCAACAAAACTTTGGAGCAATATCGATAGATTGGAATGCAAATCCGGTTACCATAAGGCTCGAGGTCAGGGATGTCAACGGACACGCAGTACTAGGCACAAATGTCTCTTTACCTGAGCTACAACCACGAGGGCCAAATATCTTGACAGATCCAACCGCAAAGGGAAAGTCCCAACGACATTGCACGCTCGAGATCGATTTACCAGGAACAACCAGATACCGATTGGCAGTTCTCATCTACTTCACCATTGCTGGTATGTCATTCTTCCTTACTGGTATTATTACTCTGGTTCGGGTGAGAGAAATGCTGCAGAGTACTGATATATACATTGTTTGGTTGGATTCAACAGTCTTGGCAATGGCGTTATTAGGATTTATCATTGGTGTTGTACTGACCATAACAGCTTGCGTTTATAAATGCAAGGTTGACTGATTGTTGGTTTGTTTCGGTAAACCTTTTCTCATTTTTTTCGTCACTGAGCTTTTAACACCTTTTGCTCCAACAAAACAGTATGTACATCTTTATACCTTATAAACTGTATCAGTCTATGAAGCACGGGCTAGGCTATTTCGTGATTATTTTTGCAAGTAGATTATAATGCTTATGGAGACATTGGTTTTGATCAGACCCCACATAAAAGAAATAGTTATTTAAAAATGCAATTATACATGGATTTTGAT
Source organism: Camelina hispida (assembly GCA_023657505.1). Classification (NCBI taxonomy): domain Eukaryota; kingdom Viridiplantae; phylum Streptophyta; class Magnoliopsida; order Brassicales; family Brassicaceae; genus Camelina; species Camelina hispida. The sequence goes on from CP094637.1 coordinate 26,945,345, forward strand.
CATGTTAATCTCTGTCATGTTTGTTTTATGTTTGCGTTTGAATGTAATTGTTTTTGTTTGCTTGCTTTCGCATATAAAATTGAAACTAGATTCTCACCCGCATGTGTGGAATGGTTTTCAAAAACTAAGTTTATTGTTTAGTAAAACTGTAATTTTAAAGAATAAAACGGTAATTTTTTTTAATTCATTTATGGATAATAAAGGAGAGTAGAAAATGTGTCGTTAATATTAGTAAAAATTATATTATAATTTGTAATGATAAATCTATACAATATTTAAGTCCTAGGTTAATTTTGGATGACCCATTACTAGTTTACTACCAAGAGTCTTCATGTATTGTTAGACTGTTTTATCTCCAGCCCATATAATACGTTGTCGAAGTACTTCCATAAGTTTTTGTTGTAAAATTTATACTATTTTATAATTTAAACTAGATAAGGACCGATGTACGGATTTAAAAATTATTGAATAAAATAAATCTTAAATCTTAAAAAATATTGAAAATATAAAAAGAAATTTCATTTACTGAACTAAATATATAGATAATATTAGTTAGAGAAGAAATCATATTTGTATTTATCTACATACACTTATTTATATTTATATATATTTAATATATTATAAAAATGATTACAATAATTTAAAGCAAGTTATATTCCACCAAATTTTTTTGCCAAATACTCATCATTACGAATATTATTATTCTCAAATTTTAAAAATGTTCTACGACTTATTCTCAAAATATTTTACATGCAAAGAGTTCATAAAAAAAAACATCTAATTAGTAAGCATGTATAATTTTACTCTATGTTCTTACACCTAAAATTATTTTATTTTTAAATTATGCTCTTTATCACCACCTATAAAATATCTTCTTTGCTTTATTTTAAACAAATTTTTATATTGCTTTACTTTCATTTTGGCATAATTATAGTTCTTATAATTACTAAAAATGTTTTGTGACATAATTTCTTTAACCTTGATTTTTTTTTTTGCTCAAAAGATATTTTGGATGAACCACTGGTGAAAATTATCTACTATATTACTCTAATTTTATGGGTAACCCAACAAAAGTTGAGAAATTAAAAGTTAATATATGAAAATAAAAATAAATATAAAAATTTGAAAATTATAATCATGATGGTATAAATAAGTTTTAGATAATTCAGATATACAAAATATAAACTTTATAAACAATCCAAAACATGACATATGTTATAATCACGTTGATCGACGACCTATTTACTCTTCAGAAGTATACAATTGTACCAAAACGGCAAAACAACTTAAAGTTATGACCTCATCTCCAATATTCTCAGATCATAAATTCTCAACTTATTTTTACCTGAATCAAAAGTTCTCATATATTTCTCCATATACCTGGTTTAAACGGTTTACGAACCTAATCCGATAGAAAACCACATAAATCCAGTTAGAAACCAATTTTAAAATGGTATATCGTTTCAACTTCCCAAATTTGAAACCGCTTCTCAATAACTCGATCAAGCAGCTCTTGTTTCATTACCGGAATCATCAACATTATTGAGAAAAGAAAACTAAAATTTTTAAACAGAAACATCAACCAACGACTTATCTTCCAAACTTATAATGGTACTAACTGTAGAATAACTCTTGGAACCTCCACCAGTGTCTCCATTCTCGATTAAATTAGCGGGCACTATATACTTCGATTTCATTTCATTGCATCTGATAACTTCTATTGAAAAACCCGCATGAATCAAAGACCTACACAATAGATCGGCAAAATTATATCAAAAATAAAAAATCCAAGATCAATGTTTTCGATATAAACATGTAATGTTGAAACGACTGACCCTTTTTTTTTTAATAATTAATAAAATTATAATATAATAAATAAACTACAACTAGTGGTCCCATATCCACTAGCCACCTAACCACAAACACATCCAACAGCGGAAATAACCAACCAATATTCAATAATAATATCTAATAAATATAATAACCAATAGAACAATATCCAGTATGAATTCCAATCTTAGCTAATGAACCAAAACAACATAAACCAATGAACCTGCAATCCTAAGCAACATTCTAGGACTCAACTCTAACAACCTAACAGAAGCTAGACAACCAAGCGAACCACTAGAACATCCCCTCCTCTTCATTGCCTGGATTCCACGATCGCACTTTGCCTTTACCTGCACCACAAACACATATTGCAATGCATGAGTATTTTATAAACACTCAGTAAGGCAATCCTCCAATCTACTGGGCTATACACACAAGCAATAGAGACATCTCTAACCATCAAACAACATTCAACAATCAACAATAGCAAACCAGGACTCTGCATCGACCGATACCAACATGCATCGATCGACGCCACGTGAGGATGCATCGACCGACGCAGAGGCTGCATCGACCGATGAAAGTTTAACTTGTATCGACCGATACCTAATCTGCATCGACCGACGCATGCTCGACATCACACGAAAACCCTAAAGTTTACGCGCCGTCCTCGCACTTGCATCGACCGACGCAAGTAATGCATCGACCGATGCAAGTAATGCATCGACCGATGCAATGCCGAGCATCGTGTTTTCCCTGAAGCTTCTCGCCGGATCTTCGTTCCTGAAACCACAAAACTCGATCCCAAGCCACAAGAAAACTTCCTAACGTCCAGAACAACGATCTAACAAGTTTAACAACACACAACAAGCAAATTAGAGAGTTCTCTAGCTTAGATAAGCCATGGTCATGCACTTACCTTTGCCAAGACGAATCTGAACCTCAAACAACCAAGAACAAGCTCCTAGGAAGCTTTTACAACGATCCCAGCTACAGATCCCACAAAGAAACGCCACAAATCTCCCAAAATCTCAAGAACGCTCAAGAACAGTCTTTGTCTCTTTTCTTTCTCTCAAAATCGGCTACCCACGACTAATGAGACAAAAGAAACGGTTTCAGGGTTTCCCTTTTCCCTATGCCCAAAACGCGGCGTTTGACTTAAGTCAAAATGAAGAGAATTGAACAAGCATCGACCGATGCTCCTACTGCATCGATCGTTGCACCCCCTAAATCGGGATTCCGGTTCGCGGGTGTTACAATTCTTCCCCACCAAACTAGATTCGTCCTCGAATCTCAAACACTCATCAGCCAAGGGCTTCCGTGCAACCGTCTCCACGGCCCGCACTCCTCCGACTGATCTACAGAAGGTCACCTCTAGGCGATAGACTCACGCTCCAGGCGTTATTTGCTCTCGACTTTTTGGACTTTCCTTTACTCATAGGCCTAAGCCTTGAGTTTTAATTGGCTCCTCATCAGACCTAAGTCTGCATGCCAATGTTGGCGCCTCATCAGGCCTAAACCAGCATGTCGTAATATATATATATATATATATATATATATATAAGAAAAAATCCAAAACTCGTCTCTCGGGTTGCCACCCTACAGCGCGCCCCCGGATCGTCATCCGAAGTCGATATACCAACCATATCCCCAAGCCACAAAGTCTCTGAATATGGCAGTGCTAGGAGAACCTAAGTCCTCCAAGAGCCAAGAGCAAACAATTCTGAACACGTCTGAGTCCTATCCCTATCTAGGTTTCCCTCCCGTGGCTCGCGTAAAACATCTCAATGTCCTACCAACCACATATCCCCTCACTGGAATACCTCATGACCACACAAGGATCATATACATGCCACAAGGGCCGCCACAAAGGCAAAACAAAATGTCCTAAAGAGGACCACCACCAAGGCCAAACAAAATGTCCTAAAGAGGACTGCCACCAAGGCCAAACAAATGTCCTAAAGAGGACCACCACCAAGGCCAAACAAATGTCCTAAAGAGGACCGTCACAAAGACTCTCTGGCTAAACAGCCCGTCACAAAGACCATCTGTCCCAAAGGACCGTCACAAAGACCATCTGTCCCAAAGAACCGTCACAAGGACACTCTGGCTAAACAGCCCGCCACAAAGGCCAAACAATCGGCTAAACAGCCCGCCACAAATGCCAAACAAATCGGCTAAACAGCCCGCCACTAAGGCCACCCACGGCTAAACAGCCCGCCACAAAGGCCACACAATGTCTAAAAAGACCGCCACCCACGGCACACTGACTCGAAAGTCCGCCACTAAGGCCACACACAAGCCCCTCCCAGGCTCTCCACCGCTAAAATGGACAAATTCTAACTCCCATTAAACTTTCCATAATTAGCACTTTCCATTTCTGGAAACTTTCCACTTTAGGAAACTTCTATTTCGGGAAACTTTTCCCAAATCCCGCCTCACGGAAACTTTGTACCCTGAGCATCACCTCATCTTGTTACTGAGTCGCACAACCAACCACCCCAAGCGACCGAGTAACAAGAGAGATGGGCTGGAATACTCCATTCTCGCTCCAGCCACGGATTACAGATGGTACCAGGCTTGGCAAGCTCAAGTCGCGGCTTGCTTCTCATACCACTTCTTAAACCTTGCCTTCATCCTCGCCTCAGGTTCCCAAGTCTGCTCCTCCACACCATCACAGTCCCAAAGGACTCTCATCAAAGGAATCTTCTTCTTCTGAAGTTCCTTGATCCTCCTCTCGAGAACCCTCACTGGTCTCGCCTCCAAAGTCATGTTAGGCTGAAGATCTTCAGGAATCTTAGCCAACAACTGATCATCCTCACGGAGACACTTCCGCAACATAGACACATGGAAAACCTTGGGGAAAGCATGCATAACCTCAGGTAACTCCAGTCTATATGCCACTGGTCCAACTCGCTGAATCACTCTGAACGGACCCATATACCTCGGACTCAACTTAGTCTCAGTCAATGACCTGTTCGGACCCTGCAACATGGCCATCATGAGGTACACTCTGTCTCCTACCTGAAACTCAAGATCTCTCCTCCTCCTATCAACATAAATCCTCTGTCTATCTTGAGCCTCTTTCATGTTCAGCTTGAGAACCCGAATCTTCTCTGAGGTCTCCTGAACAAAATCTACCCCGTACATGCTCCTCTCCCCCACCTGAGTCCAGCATAACGGTGTATGACACGGCCTCCCATACAAAGCCTCATAAGGAGCCATACCAATACTCGCCTGATAGCTGTTGTTGTAAGCAAACTCTACCAGGTTCAGGTGATCTGCCCAATGGCCACCCCAATCCAAAACACACATCCTCAGCAAATCCTCCAGCGTCTGGATCGTCCTCTCAAACTGTCCATCTGTCTAGGGATGATAAGCTGTACTCATATGCACCTTAGTGCCCATCTCTGCCTGAAATGCCTGCCAGAACACCGAAGTGAACTTAGAATCTCTGTCAGACACAATGCTCGCTGGCATCCATGCAATCTGACTATCTCTCTCACATACTTCTTAGCCAAGACCGCTGCTCCATCAATATTCTTAATGGCTAGAAAATGTGCTGACTTAGTCAACCGGTCCACAATGACCCAAATAGCATCAAAGGTCCGTGACACTGGCAATCCTACCACAAAATCCATGGTGATCATATGCCACTTCCACTCAGGAATGGGTAAACTCTTCAGTGAACCGCCAGGATACTGATGCTCAGCCTTCACTAGCTGGCACACATCACACCTCAAAACCAAACTAGCTACATCCTTCTTCATCCCGACCCAATGATAGTACCTCTTGAGATCACGGTACATCTTAGTCGCTCCGAGATGAATAGATAACTTGCTCGCATGAGCCTCTCTCAGAATCTCCTGCCTCAACTCCTCTTCCTTGGGCACACAAACCCGACCGTGCACCAAGATAGTTCCATTGTCTGAGACCTGATACTCTGAATCAACATCCTTAGAGGCATTCACTAGCCCCAAATCCTTCTCTTGTGCCAACCGCACCCTACTCAGAAGATCTGTTCTTTCAACTCCTTCCAAACCCAACGATTCCAGTGAAACAGCACACAAGCTCAAAGCACTAATCTCTCCTACCAGAGACTCCATCTCCTGCTCCTGAGCCGAAGCTACCCTCTTCCGACTCAGAGCGTCTGCTACCGTGTTAGCCTTACCAGGGTGATAGACTACCTCCAAATCATAATCTGCCACAAGCTCCATCCACCGCCTCTACCTCAAATTCAACTCAGGCTCTTATGATCTGTAAACACCTGTACCTTTGCACCACAAAAATAATATCTCCAAATCTTCAGACAAATACTACAGCACCCATCTCCAAATCATGAGTAGGATAGTTGCCTTCATGCACCCGCAACTGCCGCGAAGCATAGGCAATCACCTTCCCATGCTGCATCAGAACACACCCCAAACCAACTCTAGATGCATCTGTATAAACCACATATGGTTCTCCCTGCTCAGGCAAAGCCAACACTGGCGCAGTAGTCAACATCTCCTTCAGGCTTGCAAAGCCTTCCTCACACTCTTCTGACCAGACAAAAGGAACATCCTTCCCTGTCAACTTAGTCATAGGACATGCTCTGCTTGCAAACCCCTGCACAAATCTCCTATAGTATCCTGCCAACCCAAGAAAACTCATGATCTCTGTGGCATTCTGCGGTCTAGGCCAATCTCTGATAGCCTGAATCTTCTCTGGATCTACAGAAACCCCCTCTGCAGAAAAAATGTGACCCAGAAAGCCCATCTCACGCTTCCAAAAACTACACTTGCTCAACTTGGCAAACAACTTCTGCTCCCGCAGCTTCTCCATAACTGCCCTCAAATGCACTGCATGCTCCTCAGGACTCTTAGAATAAACCAGGATATCATCAATGAAAATGATGACAGAGGCATCCAGAAACTCCTGAAACACGCTGTTCATCAATCTTATAAACACTGCTGGCGCGTTAGTCAACCCGAAAGGCATCACCACAAACTCATAATGCCCATACCTCGTCATGAAAGCAGTCTTCCTCACATCTGCCTCATATATCGGTATCTGATGATAACCCGACGCCAGATCTACCTTAGAGAACCAAGTAGCACCCCTCAGCTGATCAACCAACTCATCGATCTTAGGAAGAGGGTACTTGTTTTTCAAAGTAACCCGGTTCAAACCCCGGTAATCAATGCACAAACGAAAACTCCCATCCTTCTTCTTGACAAACAACACCGGCGCTCCCCACGGTGATACACTAGGACGGATGAATCCCCTACTCAACAAATCCTCTAGCTGCTTCTTCATCTCTGCTGGAGTCATTCTATAAGGAGTCTTGGATAACGCTGTCGTCCCCGGTTCCAATTCAATGGTAAAAGGATCCGAGCGAGATGGTGGTAATCCCTGAAAGGACTAAAACACATCCTCAAATTCTTCCACTACCGAAATACCGCTAACCGTAGACTTCCCCACTGACTCTGGCATAAATATAGTAACCAAATAAGCCTCACGGTCCTTCTCGATCATCTTCCCAGCCTGAATGGCTGAGATCACGAGACTCCCCGAAGTCGGTCTAATACTCTGGAAAACCAACTTCTCTCCTGGACGCTCAAACTCCACTCTACCCCGATGGCAATCCAAATGCACCATATGCCGATGCAACCAATCCATCCCGATAATAACATCATACAACTCCACCGGACTAATAAGCAAATCCGCTGGCCACGACTCTCCTGCGATCTGAATATCAACCCCTCTAGCTCGTCCAATAACTCTTAGGAACTTTCCCCCAGCAACTCTAACAACTCATGTACGCTCCCCGGGATCCCCTCTGATTCCCGCACACTCTGCACACATCGGAGTAATGAAGCTGTGAGAAGCTCCAGAATCAAACATAACATGGGACTTAAACCCGCCCACCAACAAGGTCCCTACACAAACCTCATGTGTTGAGAACCTAACACTCTATCACAGGAAAACATAATATCTGAACCTACTAAAAATTCACAAAGTTTAAGTACCAGAAATTATACATGTGATCGCCCCGGCACTGGTTCCACCAGTCTTTGCTGTCGTGTAAACCCGTGGCGCCTGCTCAATCTATGCCACCTGCTGACCTCCAGGCTGCACCTGCTGCAATGCTGCCACTGCTGCCGGCTGCAACTTGGGACAAAAAGGCCTGATGTGCCATGTCTTCCTACAATGATAACATACCCGAGGCCCTGCCGTCGGAGCACTCCTCTTGGGACAACAAGCAACCTTGTGATCCTTGCTCCCACAACCGAAGCAACTCGCACCACTCGGCCTCTGCGTAGCATTTCATCTCCTCTTGGTTCCCTGTGCAGGCCTGCCGCTCCTGCTAGAACCACCCTGCTCAGCATCACCACTCAAATAGTAGACCCCTATGTCCACCCAAAACTCCTCAGGACATCTTAGAGTATGGAAATTACGTTCCACACTCGTCCTCCACGCATCCGCAACAGTAGGATCTGTACCACCTGAAAACCTCTCAGTGAACAGACCCTTCATCTCCCTAAGCATAGACATATAACGTCCATGAACTCTTGCATCCACAGCCACTGGCTGCCGCTCCTCCGCCACCACTGGTGGCACTACCTGAGCCTGAGCCGGTACCACAGGTGGTAACCGCTCCAACAACTGTGCTAGCATAGCTGCAAAGTCAACACCAGGGACTCCACCCGCTGGGGCTCCCACACCCGGGACCCTAGCATCACCGGCCACTGGAGCATCAACACCGCCCCCTCCGGCCACACTCACTGAATCCCCCAGAACTCCCTGCGACTCACCAACACCCTCAGCTGTCACACTCTGGTCCTCGGTCTCACTAACCACTGGGACTCTGCCCCTACCACGACCACGTTCGCGTCGACGACCACGTCTGCGTCCACGACCTCGACCAGCCACAGCATCACCTCTAACCATCTGCACTACCATGAACAGAAGGCTAAGCAAACAATTACTATTTAACATAGAAATAAAAACTCACCGTGGAATCACAAGTAGGCTCGAAGAGGATGTTCTAGGACTCCATGCCACACACAATTGACTAACTCACATAATCAATCAAGCATGCAAATCCCAAACATCTACAGCACAAAGCCTAGTGAGCCCAAACCTAGAACCGTAAGGGCTCTGATACCAAAATGAAACGACCGACCCTTTTTTTTTTTAAAATAAATAATAATTATAATATAATAAATAAAGTACAACTAGTGGTCCCATACCTACTAGCCACCTAACCACAAACACATTCAACAGCGGAAATAACCAACCAATATTCAATAATAATATCCGATAAATATAATAACCAATAGAACAATATCCAGTATGAATTCCAATTTTAGCTAATGAACCAAAACAACATAAACCAATGAACCAGCAATCCTAAGCAACATTCTAGGACTCAACTCTAACAACCTAACAGAAGCTAGACAACCAAGCGAACCACTAGAACATCCTCCTCTTCATTGCCTGGATTCCACGATCACACTTTGCCTTTACCTGCACCACAAACACATACTGCAATGCATGAGTATTTTATAAACACTCAGTAAGGCAATTCTCCCATCTACTAGGCTATACACACAAGCAATAGAGACATCTCTAACCATCAAACAACATTCAACAATCAACAGTAACAAACCAGGACTCTGCATCGACCGATACCAACATGCATCAACCGACGCCACATGGGGATGCATCGACCGACGCAGAAGCTGCATCGACTGATGCAAGTGTAACTTGCATCAACCGATACTTAATCTGCATCGACCGACAAATGCTCGACATCACACGAAAACCCTAAAGTTTACGCGCCGTCCTCGCACTTGCATCGACCGATGCAAGTAATGCATCAACCGATGCAATGCCGAGCATCGTGTTTTTTCCGAAGCTTCTCGCCGGTTCTTCGTTCCTGAAACCACAAAACTCGATCCCAAGCCAAAAGAAAACTTCATAACATCCAGAACAACGATCTAACAGGTCTAACAACACACAACAAGCAAATTAGAGAGTTCTCTAGCTTAGATAAGCCATGGTCATGCACTTACCTTTGCCAAGACGAATTTGAACCTCAAATAACCAAGAACAAGCTCCTAGGAAGCTTCTACAACGATCCCAGCTACAGATCCCACCAAAAAACGCCACAAATCTCCCAAAATCTCAAGAACGCTCAAGAACAGTCTTTGTCTCTTTTCTTTCTCTCAAAATCGGCTACCCACGACTAATGAGACAAAAGAAACGATTTTAGGGTTTCTTTTTCCCTATGCCCAAAACGCAAGTCAAACGCAGAGAATTGAACCAGCATCAACCGATGCTCCTACCGCATCGATCGATGCACTCTCTAAACCGGGATTCCGGTTCGCGGGTGTTACAAATGTTATGTAGATATAATGTTATTTTCTTAATTTGCTGTCGTATTATTTTCAAAAACAATAATTCTTTTGACATAACTCTTTTTAAACAATAATTCTTTTGACATAATTTATTAATAATAATATACATTCTCAGTGAATTATTTTTTTGTTTATACATGTCAAAATCTTATTGAGAAAACATGTATAATATAAGTAACATGGAAAATATTTTAGTTTTCTTAATTTTCCTTTAAATTAAACATGTAAATTTTATTTATATTTAATGTTATTGTTTTAATTAGCTGTTTTGAAAAATAATAATTTTTGACATGTATCAACATCTCATCAGTATACTTGACATGTTGCTGATTTGAAAACCCAACTTTATATAATAATATTTTTAATATAATAAAAATATTAGTTTAGACTTCAGTTCAAGCTTTAATTTTTTCCTAAGACTGTCAATCGGTTTTTCATGATCTTCGTTTTCGCCGCATGTGCCTTCAGAAATCTTGGTACTCAGTGTTCAAAATTGGCTAGCCATAGAGACATAATTTTTATTTTTTGGTGCAAACAAAGACATTAAATTTAGTGTGCTAGGTTATATAGTATAAAGGTTATATAATATAATTATACGACCAAATATGAATGACACATAGTATATTTATTTTACCATGTAGTGGTTGAGAATATTTGTAACAGTGAAACTTTGATATGGATGGCACATTGTATATTTATTTTAGTTGTTTTTTTTAATATAATAAGATTACAATTATATTATGTTTTGTTTTACCAAGATTGAAAACTGTGATTTTTGATCGTTAAAATTGACAAGTGTCATGATCTAATGAGTTAGTAACTTTGATTTCTGATTGTTAAAATTGACACTTGTCATGATCTGGTGAGTTTTAACATTGATTTATGATCGTTAAGATTAACACGTGTCACGATCAGGTGAGTTACTAACTTTGAGAACCAAAGTTAATAAGATATGTTGATACTAATATAACACTATTTCGTATAAAATCAATTATGGGCTGCGTATTGGGCTTCTTTTTAAGGTCCATATAACCCTTTAAACATGTCTTCGTCCTTCGACAATTGTAGAGAGTTTTAATCTGAATTTAAAATTTACTTATATTCTAAAATTCATTAACACATTTGAAATTTTAAATTATGGTTAGTTTAAAAGAAAAGTTAAATTATATTATTATCACTAATAAAAAATTATAGTATTGTTTTCTTATTTTAACATTTTTATTTTACATAGTTAATTTTTTATTTATTTAAACTCTCTAATAATCATAAGTAACAGAAATATAGACTAAAAGAATATTTTAAGTTTGTTTAAAAGTTATAAAATAATATTGCTTAGGTGGCAGAATGAGAAGATAAGAAAAGTTAACTTTATAAATATAGATTAAATTGTTCGTAAAAAAAGAATTATACAACGTAATCAATTTTTATGTTTGTGCTTAGCAATAAAATCATAACTTTCTATTTCATATATACTTAAAAATAGTTGTTGCATTTGTTGGGATACAATCCAAATTCCACATCTGAAGCTTAAAGGGACTATCATTAATATACAAAGGATTATGATCAATCTACTAATTGCCAATTGGTTTTAGTAGGAAGTCCAAAATAAGCCCAAATTTAACATGGTATCAGAGCCCAAGGTTAAAATTCTGGTGGACCTAGAAAAGTGGATACGGACATGCCTCTTGTTAACCCGAGTAATGGGGGCCCAAGAAAGGGTTTATTGTCGGTCCAAGTGGGATCGGTTCGAGATGGAGTTATCATCTCGAGTAGGCGTGTTAATATCTCACATTTGGTCCTTGGTTTGAAGGGGAGATTGTTGGGATACAATCCAAGTCCCACATTTGAAGTTTAAAGGGACTATCATTAATATATAAAGGGTTAGGGTCAATCTACTAATTGCCAATTGATTTTTAGTAGGAAATCCAAGATAAGCCCAAATTCAACAGTTTTATCAATTTATAGTTTTATACTATGTTCGCGTGGGTGCAAATTGAAAACTACTTGCACGTTGTATTCTTGATCCTCTTCCAAGTTAGTGTAGAACATTATAAAACATAGGGTTAACAATGGCTATCCATGGAGAAATAACACTGATCAATCTTATAGTTTGAATCTATTGGTTATTAACTCCACCTCCTTCAAAGTAACATATCTTTTGCCATGCCCGATAAATTTAACAAACGAAAGGCATTTTTCTTTTTTCTATAAACTCATTGAAAGAAAAAAAAATTGAAAAAAAATCATCTTCTGTGACTCTCCGACCAAAAACAGAAAAGAAAAATAAGTATATTCAAGAGGCAATTTCTTTAACCTTCGTCTTCCACATTATCAAATCCAACAGAGACATCAATAAACATCCAAGTTCATCAATAATTTACAGAATCCAATGAGCACAACACTAATGTGTGTTATTATAGTCCCAAGGTAAGCAATTTCAATTTTTAGTTTTTGTTTAATCTGGTTTTGGATTTTATATCGGGTGTTGATTCTTGTTTTATAAATCCATTTTTCTTGCAAATAATCAGTGTATCCAAAGTCAAATTGATAGCTTCGATCCACGCCCAAAGCAAGGCTCGTTGATCAAGTTCAGTGAATTTTCGTACTATCTGGTTTTCTTTAGGAGATGTAAATTAGATTAAAAAAATTTGATAGTATGATCTTAACTCCGAAATCTAAATCGCAACTTCGTCATCCTAATTATATGATTTTCTTCATACTTAACAAACACCTAAACATACATCTTGAAAATAATACTCTACAATTTCTTACTCTAGAGAATTTCCTTATTAAATCTGTGGTCAACCTGTTTCAGAAAAATCTCAGGAAATTGTCTCTTCAATACACTTATCTATATATATAAAGTTACCTTTCCTCACTCCTCATGCTGCCACGTCAGCAATTTATTCTTTTTATTTGGGCCTAATCCTAAACATTAATCCATTATATAGTTTCTAATCTATTAGTTCATAAACTTTAAAAGCCCATATTAAACCCAAATGATTTAAATAAATGAACATTTTGAAATAGTAAAAATAATACTATTGAATTATTTTAGTAATAATACTATTATTTTAGGTATAATATTATTATTTAAATTTTAACCAAAAATGATCATATTCCAAAATTTAGAATGAGTTAATGAGTTTTAGAATATAAGTAAGATTTTAATGCATGGTGGAGTAAAAAAAAGAGTTTATGTAATTGTATTTATATAATTCTAAAAATAAAATAAAATTGAAGTGAAACATTAGTTTCTAAAAAACAATTTCAATTATAGAAAAATAAAATATTAATTACTCAACTCAACTTAAAATTTTTGATCTAAAACGAAGACATTGTAAGGGTCACAATTTTTTTTTAGGGAAAAACTATGAAAAGGAATCTTGAAAAATTAATCCATCTAAAAAAACACAAAATCAATAGTCACAAAATCTAGAAAAAAATGATATGTATGTCATTACAAAAAAGTGACATGTATAGCATATCTCAGAATGCATATTATCAATCGGAGCTACAATTCTATAACATGATAAATAAATAAAGAAATATAAAACAGGCTTGAGATTTTATCAATTTATGATCAAATTAAATCATCTAAAAACTAAAAATCAATGGTAAGAAAATCTAGAAAAAATAATATGTAAGTCATTACAAAAAGTGAAATGTATAGCATATCTCAGAATGCATATTATCAACCGGAGCTACAATTCTATAACATGATTAAAAGAAAAGAAATAGAAAACAGGCTTGAGATTTTATCAATTTATGATCAAACTTTTAACCAAAAACATTGCCAGAAACAACATATTATTAAAGTACACCATGTTTTTTTTCAAAAGACGAAATTGAGGTTGCATCACAAAATTAGCATCTGAAAATAACATATGAGGGTTTTAGACAAATATGTAACTTGGATTAGTGAACAGATGTCGGATTTAATCATTTCACCATTTAAGCATTTTTGACTTGGTCAGAAATTCTATTATGGCAGGTGATGCACTTAGACAACTCCGTTATAGCGACATAACGCTAAAATGTTCATGAATCTTTGTATATTTACATTTAATGTGGAATATCGATATGTTTAAATGATCTTTATAATTAGGTCAATGATCGAAATTTGACGTTAGAAATTTTAAAAAATGTTTTCATTGGATATGAATATGGAATTTTCTCTTTGAGGAAGATTCTTAAGTCATTTTTTTTACTACGTGATATATTATTGATTTACCAGAAAAACATTATTGCGACACTAGACAATATAGATATTATATATAAATTAGTAAAATAAGTATGAATTTTATTTTGATTTATCTTTTAAACTTCAAATGATTAATTATATATATATATATTCAATGATTCTTATTCCTAAAAATTTTAAACTAAAATCCCTCGCAAATAAATATAACAAATAAACATTATCTTCAACTATATATATGTTTTATGTTACTTAGTAAATTAAGTTTAGTGTTTATATAGATTTATACTCAAGAGTTTCAATAAATATAATTGAGCTCAAAAATTTATATTGATAAAAATAATTTTAAATTAAAATCCCGCGCATGCGCGGATTCAATTTCTAGTCTCTCATAAATTTTAGTTCTCAACTGTGAAAATCTAAATAGATTTCGTTATGAAAAAATAATATAATGTTAACCAAAATAAATAAAGATTTAAAGAATATATAATGTTACATGACTGCCTCTCGTCAAATCGTATAAATGTGCCACACATAATCGTAGACAAATTTGTTTCATGTAAGAGGCATAGCCACCATTAATCATCACTAACATCATGATGAGTAACTACCTATAAATAAGATAAGCGAGAATAAACTAAAGCAATAGAAAGTAAACTCATGTGTTCTATACATATTGTAATAGTTAAAAAAATGCATACGTAAGTAATGCAAGACACTCTGAATCCATAAATTGCCTATATGTTTTGAAGAACTTCTTTAAACACCACATTCATAGTTTGCTTTTGTGGTTTCCCATCTTTACCAAAGATTAGCACCTTAACCACTATTTGAAAGTCACTTTTGATATAAGAGCATAGAGCTGTCCATGTGAAATATATTGCAATTTCATACAATCACATAGTAAATTATTAGGATTAATCGTAATCATCTATGTTTTAAACAAATATAAGTACATAGATAAAAGATTTATATTTACGAATATAAGCTAACCTCGACATTTGCTAAGATCACTTCTAATGTTTATCCAGGGAAACTCGTGTATTATCGCCATGAGTGAACAATCCACACTTGAATCTTCGAAGTCGTCTTGAATGGCTTAATGTTAACAAGGCTCCTGATTCCATTATTTTGCGGTCTTTTTTTCTAGAATATATTAACTGGGTATCGAGTATATTATTGTAAGCTACATTGTTTTCGGTAAAGACCTAGGTATTTGGAATATACCTAGCATATATTTTGCGAGTAAATGATTATATGGAGGAGGTAAAAAAAAATG
Organism: Camelina hispida; assembly: GCA_023657505.1. NCBI lineage: Eukaryota > Viridiplantae > Streptophyta > Magnoliopsida > Brassicales > Brassicaceae > Camelina > Camelina hispida. The sequence goes on from CP094637.1 coordinate 26,961,060, forward strand.
ATTATATGGGGGATATGGTAAGTAGCAAAGATTTCGCGTAATTTTCTTATGTTAGTTTAGGTAACATTAAAACGATATTGTTGGTAATTTTTAGAGGTTGGTATAGTTCCTTACATTGTGTCGTTATTTTATTTAATTTTATATATTTAGGAAGCGTTAATTTTAAATGATTTCCTTTATTGATTTTGTAATATATTGGAGATATGCAAATTGGTAATTCGCTTGATTATAGAGACATAAGGATTATATATTTTTCATTATTGTTGACATTCGTAGAAATTATAGGAATTCAATATGATAGTAGTTAATATTTTTTATTTAAAGAATGTTATTTTTGGAATATTGTATTCAATGTATTTAACCCACTAAATTGTGGCATATTGGATATCGATTTTATGGGCCGCTCGTTTTACCATATTATAGATTTTACTAGATTTGGATCCGTGTTAGAGCACGGGTTATAATTCCTTTTATCTATATTATAATTTCAAAATAAAATATAATTTATAAGACAGTTTAGCATTGTAAACTGAGAAATGATTGTTGTTATTATTATATTTTTTTGTACGAATATGAGAGATGTATTTTGGTGAATGAAGATCTGAATGATTTATATCAATGTTTTTTTAACTAGTACCGGACTGGCCGGTCGGTTCGATCCAACCACAACCCGATAGGTATTCCGGTCTAGGTAACCTCTAAAAACCTAACAAATAAAATCCGTTAAAAACCCGTGAACCAGTGGTTGAACCAGCGGGTCGGACCTGATTGTCGGTCTCAAATTAAAATATTTTATTTTGGTCACACTTTAAACTCAAACCAAATTAAAAATAAATGTTGTTATTTATAAAAGAATCAGTTAGTTATTTTATCTAATCATTTAAAAGTTTAATTTTAGTTGTTTAGTACTTAACTATGTATGTTTTGTTCATATATTTATAGAAAAGTAGATGTTATATTCATAAAATTTAATCAAACTAAGAAACTAATCGACGCGTAATTCAATCGGTCCGACTTGTTGACCCAGTGACCCAAAAGACTTTCGGTTCATTTTCCGGTCCGGTTTTAAAGACATTGATTTATATTAAAAGCTTGGAAGGGTGTTAGATCATATTTTATTTTGAAATCCACGATAAAATCTCGGAAATCACGGTTAAGTGTGATTAATTGCCAACATTTTATTCCTTTTTACGCCTAACAGTATATTTTTATACCTAACACTATATATGGTGTAACAATATATTGAATTATCAAAATTCTTTTTTTGGAAATTGTATAAATCATTGGAATATTATCTTTAAGAGCATTCTTTGAGATATTTTTAAAGGGGGTGTATTCAAAACAGGATTTTGGAGGATTTATGTTTTTTTGTAAATCCACTGTTATTCAACTAATGATTTTAAAATCACATCTCAAATCCACTGTTATTGAATATGAAATTTGTTAAAAATCATTCAAAATCACTCACAATCCACTGTTATTCAATCAACAATTTACAAAAATCATAACAAATCCATTGTTATTCAAAACCAAATTATCTTTTTTTTAGAAAAACATAATAGTGATTGTGAGAGACTTTGGATACATTTTTACATGGGAACTCCTGTTTAAACAATCCCACCTTCGAGAATGGTTTTGAAGGATGGTGTTGATTGTATTACTGTGTAGAGTTTTAATAATGGATCGTATTGTTCAAGAAATTGAAGAGATACAAGCAAGAAGAAAAAGAAAAAAATGAGGAATTCGAATCGGATGTTGACATAATGTTATTGCTTTTGTCCATCATTGCAAAGATCCGATATTTTTATCCACAGATTCAACGCCAGATCAGAAAACCAACAACAAAACTTGGTCATGAATACATACGATATGCGCTAGTTAAAGATCGTGACCAGTTCCGACGGCTATATCGTATGTATCCGGAGCCATTCCTAAAGCTATGTAACATATTTAGAGTGAAGATGGGTTTAAGAGACACAAAAAATGTTTCAGTTGAAGAAATGCTTGTAACATTTTTGATTATTGTTGGTCAAAATGCGAGGTATATCAATGCTGAAGCTATATTCGAAAGGTCAAGATTCTCAATAAGCAAGAGTTTTAACACAATTATGAAGACGTTAAACGCACTTGCTCCAAGCTACATGGCAAAACCCGGTCTTGCAGTACCCACAAAAATAAAAGACAGTACACGATTTTATCCTTATTTTAAGGTATGCAATTTCTTGTTCTCTTTTTTTTTTTTTAATAACTCTCAAAATTTTAATATTTTGTTTTCATTTATTTAAGGATTGTCTGGGAGCTATCGATGGAACACATATCCCTGCAATGATAGCTGGAAAAGAAACAGCTCCTTATCGTAACCGAAAAGGACAATTATCGCAAAATGTTTTAGCTGCATGTAATTTTGATTTAGAATTCATATATGTTCTTAGCGGATGAGAAGGTTCAGCTCATGACTCAAAAGTTTTACATGATGCTTTAACAAGAAGCACTAACAAGTTAAAAGTTCCTGAAGGTATGTTATTTACATTATAATTTTAAAAACAAGACTTTGTTATTTATTTCATAGTTATCTCACTTATATTTGTGTGCTTTATAAAATTTCAGGAAAATTTTATTTAGTTGATTGTGGATTCGCTAATCATCGTAATTGTTTAGCTCCATTTCGAAGTACTCGGTATCATCTCCAAGACTTTAGAGGGCAAGGAAAAGATCCCGTAAATCAAAATGAGTTGTTCAACCATCGTCATTCGAGTTTGCGAAATGTAGTAGAGAGGATTTTCGGCATCTTCAAATCAAGATTTCTTATCTTCAAATATGCACCACCCTTTCCGTATAAAACACAAGCGGAGTTAGTTCTTGCATGTGTTGTTTTACATAACTATCTTCGTAAAGAATGTCGCTCGGATGTGTTTCTTCCCAAAGAAAATGATGTTGAAGAAAGTGGTGTTGACGAAAGAAATGATGGTGAAAATAATGGAGGTGAAGAGATTCATGGTACTCAAGAACAACAAAGAGTTCATGCTAATAACTGGAGAGCAACAATAGCTGAACATATGTGGACTGATGCTATGAATATGGGGGCATGAGACAATAGAGTTCTTTGATTTATCTTTAATTCTGTTTTGTACCTTTCAATTTGTTATGTTATATTCTCAAAAAATCTTCGAGTTATGCGATCGTATTCATCCGTTTGGCAAGTGTACGTAAAAGCTTTACTTTTGGAAACTCTTTGTTATGTTATATTCTCGTTTATTGACTTGAAAATCTTCTTAAACCCCACTTAAAATCTCACCAAATCTCATCAAATCTCATCAAATCACAATTTTTTTTTTCAAAAATAGAAAATAGTAACAAATCCACCAAACTACCTTAAAATCTCACTGAAAATCTCCTAAAATCCAAAAATTTATAAATCCTCCAAAATCCTCCAAATCCTCCAAAATCCTATTTTGAATACACCTCCCTAAGTGTATTCGTAATTTCATATACTCTACAGATTTTATCTATAACTTTTTTTTTTGTAACCAACCTATATTTAATATATTTTCTATTTTGTAACCAACTTACAAAAATTATATATTCTACAAAAAAAAGTTGTGTACTTCTATTTTATTATACAAAAATAGCGTTCATGATTGAGAGTATATTTTTATCTCCTTTAATAACTTGGTTAGCGTTCTGATCTATCAATAAAATCTCAAAAAAACAAATTGGTAATATAGTGATTGTAGATCTTTGGATATAACGTGATTTTCCGAAAGTAAAGTTTGGAATATCCATGAACTATCAATTTGGAATATCCCATTTAAAATTTTCGGTTACAATTAAGGTTTTATTTGTTACCATTAATATATGAACTTTCAACTTGTAACCAATTAATATATGGATTAATCTATAACATATGTATAAATGTAACATCCGTGAACCGAAATCCCGGTTTGGGAGTTGCGTCGGTCGATGCAAAGTTGCATCGGTTGATGCAAGGTCGAGTTCCTGCGTTTTGACTTAAGTCAAACGCTGCGTTTTGGGTTAGGAAAAAACCCTTAAGTCGACTTTTTGTCTCATTCGGGAGTTTGGCCGATTTTTGAGAGAAAGAAAAGAGAGGAAACTGTTCTTGAGCGTTCTTGAGGATTTCTGGAGATTTGAGGCTGTTCCTGTAGAGATCTGTAGCTGGGAATGTTGTAGGAGCTTCCTAGAAGCGTTTTCTTCTTATGTTTAGGTTCAGATTCGTCTTGGCAAAGGTAAGTGCAGGACCATGGCTTATCTAAGCTAGAGAACTCTTTAATCTGCTTGTTGTGTGATGTTAGACTTGTTAGATCTTTTCTATGGACGTTAGGAAGCTTTCTTGTGGCTTGCGATCAAGTTTTGTGGTTGTAGGAACGAAGATCCGGCGAGAAGCTTCAGGGAAAACACGATGCTCGGCATTGCATCGGTCGATGCATATCTTGCGTCGGTCGATGTAAGTGAGAGGACGGCATGCATATCTTGTGTCGGTCGATGTAAAACTCTAGGGTTTTCGTGTGATGTCGAGCATGCGTGGGTCGAAGCATATTGGGTGTCCGTCGATGCAAGTTACACTTGCCTCGGTCGATGCATCCCCATGTGGTGTCGGTCGATGCATGTTGGCGTCGGTCGATGCAGAATCCTAGTTTGTCGTTTGTTGTTTGTTGATTGTTGTTTGGTTGTAAGAGATGACTCTATTGCTTGTGTGTATAGCCCAGTAGATGGGAGGATTGCCTTACTGAGTGTTTATAAAATACTCATGCATTGCAGTATATGTTTGTGGTGCAGGTAAAGGCAAAGTGTGATTGTGGAATCAAGGCAATGAAGAGGAGGATGTTCTAGGGACTCGTTTTGATATTGTCTGGCATTGCTAGGTTGCTAGAGTTGGGTCATTAGAAAAATTGCTAGGTTGCTGGTTTCATGTTTTCTAATGATTGGTTATTGGATATGGATTTTGTTATAATATTAGTTATTATTGGATATTTATTGGTATTGTTATTCCGCTGTTGGTTGTGTTTGTGGTTAGGTGGCTAGTGGATATGGGACCACTAGTCGTAGTTTAATTATTATTATATTATTTTCATTATTTATTATTTAAAAAAAGTGGGTCGGGTCGTTTCAGTTTGGTATCAGAGCCCTTACGGTTCTAGGTTTGGGTTCACTAGGTTTCTGTTGTGATGTTTGGGATTGCATGTCTTGATTGATTATGTGAGTTAGTCAATTGTGTGTGGCATGGAGTCCTAGAACATCCTCTTCGAGCCTACTTTGTGATTCCACGGTGAGTTTATGTTTTTCTGTGTTATAATAGAAATTGGTTGCTTAGTCTTCTGTTCATGGTAGTGCAGAATGCTAGAGATAGTGCTGTTGCTGGTCGTGGTCGTGGATGCGTACGTGGTCGTGGACGCGGACGTGGTCGTGGTAGGGGCAGAGTCCCAGTGGTTAGCGAGATCGAAGACCAGAGTGTGACAGCTGAGGGTGTTAGCGAGTCGCAGGGTGTTACGGAGGATTCAGTGAGTGTGGCAGGAGGGGGCGGTGTTGATGCTCCAGTGGCCGGTGATGCTAGGGTCGCGGGTGTGGGAGCCCCTGCGGGTGGAGTCCCTGGTGTTGACTTTGCTGCTATGCTAGCACAGTTGTTGGAGCGGTTACCACCTGTGGTACCGGCTCAGGCTCAGGTAGTGCCACCAGTGGTGGCGGAGGAGCGGAAGCCAGTGGCTGCAGATGCAGGAGTTCATGGGGATTATTTGTCTATGCTCAGGGAGATGAAGGGTCTTTCCACTGAGAAGTTTTCGGGTGGTACAGATCCTACTGTTGCGGATGCGTGGAGGACGAGTGTGGAACGTAACTTCCATACTCTCAAATGTCCTGAGAAGTTTTTGGTGGACATAGGGGTTCTCCATTTGAGTGGTGATACTGAGTTGTGGTGGAGATCAGTGGCTGCTAGGAGAGTGCAGCGGGAGATGACTTGGGCTGACTTCGTCTTGGAGTTTAACCGCAAGTACTTTCCTAGAGAGGCATTGGACCGGCTGGAGGTGTAGTTCCTTCAGTTGTCTCAGGGGACACGGTCAGTGCGGAAGCTGGACTTGGAGTTCAGTCGACTTCTATGTTATGGGGGTCGGGTTATGGAGTCTGAGGAGGCTCAGATCAGGAGGTTTTTGAGGGCTCTAGGTGATGATTTGAGAGTTCACTGTAGAGGGCGGAGTTATGCTAAGCGTGCAGAGCTGGTTGAGACTGAAGCAAAGATTGAGGAGGATATCCGGGCACAGTTAGTGGCGGCTAGTCCATCAGTCCAGCCTAGTAAGGCTCAGCAGTAGGGTGTTTCTAACAGGGGCGGTAGGCCTGCACAGGGAACCAAGAGGAGATGGGAGGCTACGCAGAGGCCGAGTGGTGCGAGTTGCTTCAGTTGTGGGAGCAAGGATCACAAGGTTGCTAGTTGTCCCAAGAAGAGTGCTCCGACGGCAGGGCCTCTGGTATGTTATCATTGTAGGGAGACAGGGCACATCAGGCCCTTTTGTCCCAAGTTGCAGCAGGTGCAGCCTGGAGGTCAGTAGGTGGCAAGGATTGGGCAGGCGCCACGGGTTTATACGACTGCAGAGACTGGTGGAACCAGTGCCGGGGCGATCACAGGTATAATTTCTGGTACTTTAACTTTGTGAATTTTAGTAAGTTTAGATTTTATATTTTTCCTGTGAAAGATTGTTAGGTTCTCAACACATGAGATTTGGGTAGGGACCTTAATGGTGGGCGGGTTTAAGTCCCATGTTATGTTTGATTCTGTAGCTTCTCACAGCTTCATTACTCCGGAGTGGGCAGAGAGCGCGGAGATCAGAGGGGATCCCAGAGAGCGTTTAGGAGTTGTTAGAGTTGCGGGAGGCAAGTTCTTGAGAGTTATTGGACGAGCTAGAGGGGTTGATATTCAAATCGCAGGAGAGTCATGGACAGCGGATTTGCTTATCAGTCCAGTGGAGTTATATGATGTTATTCTCGGGATGGATTGGTTGCATCGGCATAGGGTGCATTTAGATTGCCATCGGGGTAGAGTGGAGTTTGACCGTCTAGGAGAGAAGTTGGTTTTTCAGGGTATTAGACCGACTTCGGGGAGTCTCGTGATCTCGGCCATTCAGGCTGGGAAGATGATCGAAGGACCTTGAGGCTTATTTGGTTACTATATCGATGCCAGAGTCAGTGGGGAAGTCTACGGTTAGCGGTATTCCGGTAGTGGAGGAGTTTGAGGATGTGTTTCAGTCTTTGCAGGGATTACCACCATCTCGGTCGGATCCTTTTACCATTGAACTGGAACCAGGGACGACACCGTTATCCAAGGCTCCTTACAGAATGGCTCCAGTGAGAGATGGCAGAGCTGAAGAAGCTGCTAGAGGATTTGTTGAGTAAGGGATTCATCCGTCCTAGTGTATCACTGTGGGGAGCGCCGGTGTTGTTTGTCAAGAAGAAGGATGGGAGTTTCCGGTTGTGTATCGATTATCGGGGTTTGAACCGGGTCACTGTGAAGAACAAGTATCCACTTCCTAGGATTGATGAGTTGTTGGATCAGTTGAGGGGTGCTACTTGGGTCTCTAAGGTAGATCTGGCATCGGGTTATCATCAGATACCGATAGATGAGGTAGATGTGAGGAAGACTGCTTTCAGAACGAGGTATGGGCATTATAAGTTTGTGGTGATGCCCTTTGGTTTGACTAACACGCCATCAGCGTTTATGAGATTGATGAACAGCGTGTTTCAGGAGTTTCTGGACGTGTCTGTCATCATTTTGATCGACGATATCCTGGTTTATTCTAAGAGTCCTGAGGAGCATACAGTTCATTTGAGTGCAGTTGTGGAGAAGCTGCGGGAGCAGAAGTTGTTTGCCAAGTTTAGCAAGTGTAGTTTTTGGCAGTGTGAGATGGGTTTTCTGGGTCATATTGTTTCTGCAAAGGGAGTTTCTGTGGATCCGGAGAAGATTCAGGCTATCAGGGATTGGCGTAGACCGCAGAATGCTATAGAGATCAGGAGTTTCCTTGTGTTGGCAGGTTACTATAGAAGGTTTGTGCAGGGTTTTGCAAGTAGAGCACGCCCTATGACTAAGTTGACAGGGAAGGATGTCCCTTTTGTTTGGTCACAGGTGTGTGAGGAGGGCTTTGAAAGCCTTAAGGAGATGTTGACTACTACGCCAGTGTTGGCTTTGCCTGAGCAGGGAGAAGCCTATGTGGTTTATACAGATGCATCTAGAGTTGGTTTAGGGTGTGTGTTGATGCAGCATGGGAAGGTGATTGCCTATGCTTCGCGGTAGTTGCGGAAGCATGAGGGCAACTATCCTACTCATGATTTGGAGATGGCTGCTATAGTTTTTGCCCTGAAGATTTGGAGATCTTATCTTTAAGGTGCAAAGGTACAGGTGTTTATAGATCATAAGAGCCTGAAGTACCTATTCACCCAGCCTGAGCTGAATTTGAGACAGAGGCGGTGGATGGAGCTTGTGGCGGATTATGATTTGGAGATAGCCTATCACCCTGGTAAGGCTAACACGGTTGTAGATGCTCTGAGTCGGAAGAGGGTAGCTTCGGCTCAGGAGCAAGAGTTGGAGTCCCTAGTAGGAGAGATCAGTGCTTTGAGCCTGTGTGCTGTTTAACAGGAACCGTTGGGTTTGGAAGCAGTTGACAGAGCAGATCTTCTGATTAGGGTGCGGTTGGCATAGGAGAAGGATTTGGGGCTGGTGAATGCCTCAAAGGATGTGGATTCAGAGTATCAGGTCTCGGATAATGGTACTATCTTGGTGCACGGTCGGATTTGTGTGACCAAGGACGAGGAGTTGAGACAGGAGATTCTGAGAGAGGCTCATGCAAGCAGGTTTTCTATTCATCCAGGAGCGACTAAGATGTACCATGATCTCAAGAGGTACTATCACTGGGTCGGGATGAAGAAGGATGTAGCTGTTTGGGTATCGAGGTGCAATGTGTGTCAGCTACTGAAGGCTGAGCATCAGGTTCCTGGCGGTTTACTGAAAAGTTTACCCATTCCTGAGTGGAAGTGGGATATAATCACCATGGATTTTGTGGTAGGATTGCCAATGTCACGGACCTTTGAGGCTCTTTGGGTCATTGTGGACCGGTTGACTAAGTCAGCACATTTTCTGGCCATTAAGAAGACTGATGGAGCAGCGGTCTTGGCTAAGAAGTATGTGACGGAGATAGTCAGGTTGCATGGGGTGACAGCGAGCATTGTGTCTGATAGGGATTCCAAGTTCACTTCAGTGTTCTGGAAGGCATTTCAGGTAGAGATGGGCACTAAGGTGCAGATGAGTACATCTTATCATCCCCAAACAGATAGACAGTTTGAGAGGACGATCCAGACGCTGGAGGATTTGCTGAGGATGTGTGTTTTGGATTGGGGTGGCCATTGGGTAGATCACCTGAACCTGGTAGAGTTTGCTTATAACAACAGTTATCAGGCGAGTATTGGGATGGCTCCTTATGAAGCTTTGTATGGGAGGTCGTGTCGTACACTGTTATGCTGAACTCAGGTGGGGGAGAGGAGCATGTACGGGGCAGATTTTGTTTAGGAGACCTCAGAGAAGATTCGGATTCTTAAGCTGGACATGAAGGAGGCTCAGGATAGGCAGAGGAGTTATGCTGATAGGAGGAGGAGAGATCTTGAGTTTCAGGTAGGAGATAGAGTGTACCTCAAGATGGCCATGTTGCGGGGTCCGAACATGTCATTGACTGAGACTAAGTTGAGTCCAAGGTATATGGGTCCATTCAGAGTGATTGAGCGGGTTGGCCCAGTGGCATATAGACTGGAGTTAGGTGAGGTTATGCGTGCATTGCACAAGGTTTTCCATGTGTCTATGTTGCGGAAGTGTCTCCGTGAGGATGATCAGTTGTTGGCTAAGATTCCTGAAGATCTTTAGCCTAACATGACTTTGGAGGCGAGACCAGTGAGGGTTCTCGAGAGGAGAATCAAGGAACTTCGGAAGAAGAAGATTCCTTTGATGAGAAGTGGTATGAGAAGCAAGCCGCGACTTGAACTTGTCTAGCCTGCTCCCATCTGTAATCCGTGGCTGGAGCGGGAATGGAGTATTCCGGCCCATCTCTTTTGTTACTCGGTCACTTGGGGTGGTTGGTTATGCGACTCAGTAACAAGATGAGGTGGTGCTCGGGGTACAAAGTTTCCAAGAGGCGGGATTTTGGGAAAGTTCCTAAAATAGAAGTTTCCTAAAGTGGAAAGTTTCCAAAAGTGGAAAGTGCAAAATATGGAAAGTTTTACAGGAGTTAGAAGTTGTCCATTTTAGCGGTGGAGAGCCTTGGAGGGGCTTGTGTGTGTTGCCTTAGTGGCGGACTTTCGAGTCAGTGTGCCCATGTGTGGCGGTCTTTTTAGAAATTGTGTGGCCTTTGTGGCGGGCTGTTTAGCCGTGTGTGGCCTTTGTGGCGGGCTGTTTAGCCATTGGTGGCCTTTGTGGCGGGCTGTTTAGCCAATTGTGTGGCCTTTGTGGTGGGCTATTTAGCCAATTGTGTGGTCTTTGTGGCGGGCTATTTAGCCAGAGTGCCTGTTTAGGCGGTCCTTCGGACAGATGGTCTTTGTGACGGTCCTTCGGGACGAGTGGCCTTGGTGGCGGTCCTGTTTAGGGCATTTGTTTGGCCTTGGTGGTGGTCTTGTTTAGGACATTTGTTCTGCCTTGGTGGCGGTCCTCTTTAGGACATCTTGTTTGGCTTTTGTGGCGGTCCTCTTTAGGACATTTTGTTTGGCCTTTGTGGCGCCCCTTGTGGCATGTATATGATCCTTGTTTGGTCATGAGGTATTCGAGTGAGGGGATATGTGGTTGGTAGGACATTGAGATGTTTTACGCGAGCCACGGGAAGGAAACCTGGATAGGGATAGGACTCATACGTGTTCAGAATTGTTTGCTCGCGGCTCTTGGAGGACTTAGGTTCTCCTAGTACTGCCATATACAGAGACTTTGTGGCTTGGGAATATGTTTGGTATATCGACTTTGGATGACGATCCGGGGGCGTGCTGTAGGGTGGCAACCCGAGAGACGAGCTTTGGATTTTTCCTTATATATATATTATGGCATGCGGGTTTAGGCCCGATGAGGAGCCAATATTGGCATGCAGACTTAGGTCTGATGAGGAGCCAATGAAAAACTTTAGGTTTAGGCCTATGAGTAAAGGAAAGTCCAAAAATTCAAGAACAAATAACGCCTGGAGCGTGAGTCTATCGCCTAGAAGTGACCTTCTACAGATCGGTCGGAGGAGTGCAGGCCGTGGAGACGGTCGCACGAGAGTCCTTGGCTGATGGTCGTTCGAGATTCGAGGACGAATCTAGACTGGTGGGGAGAATTGTAACATTCGGGAACCGAAATCCCTTTTTGGGAGTTGCATCAGTCGATGCAAGGTCGAGTTCCTGCGTTTTGACTTAAGTCAAACGCTGCGTTTTGGGTTAGGGAAAAACCCTTAAGTCAACTTTTTGTCTCATTCGGGAGTTTGGCCGATTTTTGAGAGAAAGGAAATAGAGGAAACAGTTCTTAAGCGTTCTTGAGAATTTTTAGAGATTTGAGGCTGTTCCTGTAGAGATCTGTAGCTGGGATCGTTGTAGGAGCTTCCAAGAAGCGTTTTCTTCTTGTGTTTAGGTTCAGATTCGTCTTGGAAAAGTAAGTTCAGGACCATGGCTTATCTAAGCAAGAGAACTCTTTAATCTGCTTATTGTGTGATGTTAGACTTGTTAGATCGTTGCTATGGACGTTAGGAAGCTTTCTTGTGGCTTGGGGTCGAGTTTTGTGGTTGTAGGAAGGAAGATCCGACAAGAAGCTTTGGGGAAAACACGATGCTAGGCATTGCATCGGTCGATGCATATTTTGCTTCGGTCGATGCAAGTGCGAGAACGGCGCATGAAACTCTAGGGTTTTCGTGTGATGTCGAGCATGCGTCGGTCGATGCAGATTGGGTGTCGGTCGATGCAAGTTACACTTGCATCGGTCGATTCAGCTTCTTCGTCGTTCGATGCATCCCCATGTGGTGTCGGTCGATGCATATTCACGTTGGTCGATGCAGAGTCCTGGTTTGTCGTTTGTTGTTTGTTGTTTGTTGATTATTGTTTGTTGGTTAGAGATGACTCTATTGCTTGTTTGTATAGCCCAGTAGATGGGAGGATTTTCTTACTGAGTGTTTATTAAATACTCATGCATTGCAATATGTGTTTGTGGTGCAAGTAAAGGCAAAGTGGGATCGTGGAATCAAGGTAATGAAGAGGAGGATGTTCTAGGGACTCATTTTGATGTTGTCTGGCATTGCTAGGTTGCTAGAGTTGGGTCATTAGAAACATTGTATAAATTCACATTTACAATCAACAGTGGAATAACATCAACAGCCTCCTAACCACATTTATAATCAACAGCGGAATAACAAAACCAATATCCAATAATAAACTAATAATATCCAATAACCATAACATCAACGATATCCAGTATTAATTCCAATCTTAACTAATGAACCAAAACAACATAAACCAATGCACCAGCAATTCTAAGCAACATTCTAGGACTCAACTCTAGCAACCTAACAGAAGCCAGACAACCAAGCGAACCACTAGAACATCCTCCTCTTCATTGACTTGATTCCACGATCACACTTTGCCTTTACCTGCACCACAAACACATATTGCAATGCATGAGTATTTTATAAACACTCAGTAAGGCAATCCTCCCATCTACTGGGCTATACACACAAGCAATAGAGTATCTTTAACCAACACACAACAATCAACAAACAACAAACAACAAACGATAAACCAGGATTTGGCATCGACCGACGCCAACATGCATCGACCGATGCCACATGGGGATGCATCGACCGACGCAGAAGCTGCATCGACCGATGCAAGTATAACTTGCATCGACCGATGCAAGTATAACTTGCATCGACCGATACCCAATATGCATCGACCGATGCATGCTCGACATCACACGAAAACCCTAGAGTTTACGCGCCGTCCTCGCACTTGCATCGACCGACGTAAGATATGCATCGACTGATGCAATGCCGAGCATCGTGTTTTCCCCGAAGCTTCTCGCTGAATCTTCGTTCCTGAAACCACAAAACTCGATCCCAAGCCACAAGAAAGCTTCGTAACGTCCATAGCAACAATCTAACGAGTCTAACATCACACAACAAGCAGATTAAAGAGTTTTCTAGCTTAGATAAGCCATGGTCATGCACTTACCTTTGCCACAGAAGAATCTGAACCTCTAACAAACAAGAACAAGCTCCTAGGAAGCTCCTATAACGATCCCAGCTACAGATCTCACCAAGAAACGCCACAAATCGCCATAAAACACCAAGAACTCTCAAGAACAGTTTCTCTCTTTTCGTTTCTCTCAAAAACGGCTAAAGTCGTCTAATGAGACAAAAGAACGACCCAAAACGCAGCCTTTGACTTAAGTCAAAACGCAGAGAATTGAACCAGCATCGACCGATGCTCCAACTGCATCGATTGATGCACACCCTAAACTGGGATTCCGGTTCGCAGGTGTTACAATTCTCCCCCACCAAACTAGATTCATCCTCGAATCTCGAACAACCATCAGCCAAGGACTCCCGTACAACCGTCTCCACGGCCCGCACTCCTCCGACCGATCTACGGAAGGTCACCTCTAGGCGATAGACTCATGCTCCAGGCCTCATTTGCTATCGACTTTTGGATTTTCGTTTTTCTCATAGGCCTAAACCTTGAGTTTTCATTAGCTCCTCATCAGACCTAAGTCTGCATGCCAATGTTGGCTCTTCGTCGGGCCTAAACCCGCATGCCATAAAAATATAAGGAAACAAAATCCAAACTCGTCTCTCGGGTCGTCACCCTACAGCGCGCTTCCAGACCGTCTTCCGAAGTCGATATACCAACCATACTCCCAACCCACAAAGTCTCTGAATATGGCGGTACTAGGAGAACCTAAGTCCTCCAAGAGCCGCGAGCAAACAATTTTGAACACGTCTGAGTCCTATCCCTATCCAGGTTTCCTTCTCGTGGCTCGCGTAAAACATCTCAATGTCCTACCAACCACATATCCCCTCACTGAAATACCTCATGACCACACAAGGATCATATACATGCCACAAGGGCCGCCACAAAGGCCAAACAAAATTTCCTAAAGAGGACCGCCACAAAGGCCAAACAAAATTTCCTAAAGAGGACCGCCACCAAGGCCAAACAAAATGTCCTAAAGAGGACCGCCACCAAGGCCAAACAAATGTCCTAAAGAGGACCGCCACCAAGGCCAAACAAATGTCCTAAAGAGGACCGCCACCAAGGCCACTCGTCCCGAAGGACCATCACAAAGACCATCTGTCCCGAAGGACCGTCACAAAGACACTCTGGCTAAATAGCCCGCCACAAAGGTCATGCAATTGGCTAAACAGCCCACCACAAAGGCCACACAACGGCTAAACAGCCCACCACAAAGGCCACACACGGCTAAAAAGCCCACCACAAAGGCCACACAATGTCTAAAAAGACCGCCACACATGGCACACTGACTCGAAAGTCTGCCACTAAGGCCATATAAGCCCCTCCAAGGCTCTCCACCGCTAAAATGGACAAATTCTAACTCTTGTAAAACTTTCCATATTTAGCACTTTCCATTTTTGGAAACTTTCCACTTTTGGAAACTCCTATTTCAGGAAACTTCCCTCCAAAAACCTCGCCTCACGGAAACTTTGTACCCCGAACACCACCTCATCTTGTTACTGAGTCGCACAACCAACCACCCCAAGCAACCGAGTAACAAAAGAGATGGGCTGGAATACTCCATTCCCGCTCCAGCCACGGATTACAAATGGAACCAGGCTAGGCAAGTTCAAGTCGCGGCTTGCTTCTCATACCACTTCTTAAACCTTGCATTCATCCTTGCCTCAGGCTCCCAAGTATGCTCCTCCACACCATCACAGTCCCAAAGGACTCTCATCAAAGGAATCTTCTTCTTCCGAAGTTCCTTGATCCTCCTCTCGAGAACCCTCACTGGTCTCGCCTCCAAAGTCATGTTAGGCTGAAGATCCTCAGGAATCTTAGCCAACAACTGATCATCCTCACGGAGACACTTCCGCAACATAGACACATGGAAAACCTTGTGGAAAGCACGCATAACCTCAGGTAACTCCAGTCTATATGCCACTGGTCCAACTCGCTCAATCACTCTGAACGGACCCATATACCTCGGACTCAACTTAGTCTTAACCAATGACCTGTTCGGACCCCGCAACATAGCCATCTTGAGGTACACTCGGTCTCCTACCTGAAACTCAAGATCTCTCCTCCTCCTATCAGCATAACTCCTCTGCCTATCCTTAGCCTCCTTCATGTTCAGCTTGAGAACCAGAATCTTCTCTGAGGTCTCCTGAACAAATCTGCCCCGTTCATGCTCCTCTCCCCCACCTGAGTCCACCATAACGGTGTACGACACGGTCTCCCATACAAAGCCTCATAAGGAGCCATCTTAATACTCGCCTGATAACTGTTGTTGTAAGCAAACTCTACCAGGTTCAGATGATCTGCCCAATGGCCACCCCAATTCAACACACACATCCTCAGCAAATCCTCCAGCGTTTGTATCGTCCTCTCACACTGTCCATCTGTCTGGGGATGATAAGCTGTACTCATATGCACCTTAGTGCCCATCTCCGCCTGAAATGCCTGCCAGAACACCGAAGTGAACTTAGAATCCCTGTCAGACACAATGCTCGCTGGCACCCCATGCAATCTGACTATCTCCCTCACATACTTCCTAGCCAAGACCGCTGCTCCATCAGTCTTCTTAATGGCCAGAAAATGTGCTGACTTAGTAAACTGGTCCACGACAACCCAAATAGCATCAAAAGTCCGTGACACTGGCAATCCTACCACAAAATCCATGGTGATCATATCCCACTTCCACTCAGGAATGGGTAAACTCTTCAGTAAACCGCCAGGAACCTGATGCTCAGCCTTCACTAACTGACATACATCGCACCTCGCGACCCAACTAGCTACATCCTTCTTCATCCCAACCCAATGATAATACCTCTTAAGGTCACGGTACATCTTAGTCGCTCCTGGATGAATGGATAACTCGCTCGCATGAGCCTCTCTCAGAATCTCTTGCCTTAACTCCTCATCCTTGGGCGCACAAACCCGAGCGTGCACCAGGATAGTACCATTATCTGAGACCTGATACTCTGAATCAACATCCTTTGAGGCATTCACCAGCCCCAAATCCCTCTCTTGTACCAACTGCACCCTACTCAGAAAATCTGCTCTGTCAACTGCTTCCAAACCAAACGGTTCCAGTGAAACAGCACACAAGCTCAAAGCACTGATCTCTCCTACCAGAGACTCCATCTCCTGCTCATGAGCCGAAGCTACCCTCTTCCGACTCAGAGAGTCTGCAACCGTGTTAGCCTTACCAGGGTGATAGGCTATCTCTAAATCATAGTCTGCCACAAGTTCCATCCACCGCCTCTACCTCAAATTCAGCTCGGGCTGAGTGAATATATACTTCAGACTCTTATGATCTGAAACACCTGTACCTTTGCACCATAAAGATAAGATCTCCAAATCTTCAGGGTAAACACTACAGCACCCATCTCCAAATCATGAGTAGGATAGTTGCCTTCATGCACCCACAACTGCCGCGAAGCATAGGCAATCACCTTCCCATGCTGCATCAGAACACACCCAAAATCAACTCTAGATGCATCTGTATAAACCACATAGGGTTCTCCTTGCTCAGGCAAAGCCAACACTGGCGCAGTAGTCAAAATCTCCTTCAGGCTTGTAAAGCCATCCTCACACTCTTCTGACCAAACAAAAGGAATATTCTTCCCTGTCAACTTGGTCATAGGACGTGCTCTGCTCGCAAACCCCTGCACAAATCTCCTGTAGTATCCTGCCAATCCAAGAAAACTCCGGATCTCTGTGGCATTCTGCGGTCTAGGCCAATCTCTGATAGCCTGAATCTTCTCTGGATCTACAGACACCCCCTCTGCAGAAACAATGTGACCCATAAAGCGCATCTCACGCTGCCAAAAACTGCACTTGCTCAACTTAGCAAACAACTTATGCTCCCGCAGCTTCTCCATAATTGCCCTCAAATGCACTGCATGCTCCTCAGGACTCTTAGAATAAACCAGGATATCGTTGATGAAAATGATGACAGACACGTCCAGAAACTCCTGAAACATGCTGTTCATCATTCTCATAAACGCTGCTGGCGCGTTAGTCAACCCGAAAGGCATCACCACAAACTCATAATGCCCATACCTCGTCCTGAAAGCAGTCTTCCTCACATCTGCCTCATCTATCGGTATCTAATGATAACCCGACGCCAGATCTACCTTAGAGAACCAAATAGCGCCCCTCAACTGATCCAACAACTCATCGATCCTAGGAAGAGGGTACTTGTTCTTCACAGTAACCCGGTTCAAACTCCGGTAATCAATGCCCAACCTGAAACTCCCATCCTTCTTCTTCACAAACAACACCGGCGCTCCCCACGGTGATACACTAGGACGGATGAATCCCTTACTCAACAAATCCTCTAGCTGCTTCTTTAGCTCTGCCATCTCTGCTGGAGCCATTCTGTAAGGAGCCTTGGATAACGGCGTCGTCCCCGGTTCCAGTTCAATGGTAAAAGGATCAGACCGAGATGGTGGTAATCCCTGCAAAGACTGAAACACATCCTCAAACTCTTCCACTACCGGAATAACGCTAACCGTAGACTTCCCCACTGACTCTGGCATAGATATGGTAACCAAATAAGCCTCACGGCCCTTCTCGATCATCTTCCCAGCCTGAATGGCTGAGATCACGAGACTCACCGAAGTCGGTCTAATACCCTGAAAAACCAACTTCTCTCCTGGACGCTCAAACTCCACTCTACCCTGATGGCAATCTAAATGCACCATATGCTGATGCAACCAATCCATCCCGAGAATAACATCATACAACTCCACTGGACTGATAAGCAAATCCACTGGCTAGGACTCTCCTGCGATCTGAATATCAACCACTCTCGCTCGTCCAATAATTCTCAGGAACTTGCCCCCATCAACCTTGACAACTCATGTACGCTCCCCGGGAACCCCTCTGATTTCCGCACATTATGCACACTCTGGAGTAATAAAGCTGTGAGAAGCTCCAGAATCAAACATAACATGGGACTTAAACCCTCCCACCAACAAGGTCCCTACACAAACCTCATGTGTTGAGAACCTAACACTTTATCATAGGAAAACATAAAATCTGAACCTACTAAAAATTCAAAAAGTTTAAGTACCAGAAATTATACCTGTCATCGCCCCGGCACTGGTTCCACCAGTCTCTGCTGTCGTGTAAACCCATGGTGCCTGCTCAATCCGTGCCTCTTGCTGACCTCCAGGCTGCACCTGCTGCAACGCTGCCACTGCTGCCGGCTGCAACTTGGGACAAAAACGCCTGATGTGCCCTGTCTCCCTACAGTGATAACATACCCGAGGCCCTGCCGTCGGAGCACTCCTCTTGGGACAACTAGCAACCCTGTGATCCTTGCTCCCACAACCGAAGCAACTCGCACCACTCAGCCTCTGCATAGCCTCCCATATCTCCTCTTGGTTCCTTGTGCAGGCCTACCGCCTCTGCTAAAACCACCCTGCTGCTGAGCCTTACTAGGCTGAACTGCTAAACTAGCCGCCACTGTCTGTGCTCGAATATCCTCCTCAATCTCTGCTGTAGTCTCAACCAGCTCTGCACGCGTAGCATAGCTCCGCCATCTACAGTGAACTCTCAAATCATCACGTAGAGCCCTCAAAAACCTCCTGATCTGAGCCTCCTCAGACTCCATAACCTGACCCCCATAACATAGAAGTCGACTGAACTCCAAGTCCAGCTCCCGCACTGACGGTGTCCCCTGAGACAACTGAAGGAACTACACCTCCAACCGGTCCAATGCCTCTCTAGGAAAGTACTTGCGGTTGAACTCCAAGAAGAAGTCAGCCCAAGTCATCTCCCGCTGCACTCTCCTAGCAGCCA
This sequence comes from Camelina hispida, assembly GCA_023657505.1. Lineage (NCBI taxonomy): Eukaryota > Viridiplantae > Streptophyta > Magnoliopsida > Brassicales > Brassicaceae > Camelina > Camelina hispida. Next base: position 26,980,089 of record CP094637.1, read on the forward strand.
CTGATCTCCACCACAACTCAGCACCACCGCTCAAATGGTGAATCCCTATGTCCACCCAAAACTCCTCAGGACATCTCAGAGTATGGAAGTTACGTTCCACACTCGTCCTCCATGCATCCGCAACAGTATGATCTGTACCACCCGAAAACTTCTCAGTGGAAAGACCCTTCATCTCATTGAGCATAGACAAATAACGTCCATGAACTCCTGCATCCGCAGCCACTGGCTGCTGCTCCTCCGCCACCACTGGTGGCACTACATGAGCCTGAGCCGGTACCACAGGTGGTAAACGCTCCAACAACTTTGCTAGCATAGCCAAAAAGTCAACACCAGGGACTCCACCCACTGGGGCTCCCACCCCCGGGACCCTAGCATCACCGGCCACTGGAGCATCAACACCGCCCCCTCCGGCCACACTCACTGAATCCCCCGGAACTCCCTGCGACGCGCCAACACCCTCAGCTGTCACACTCTGGTCCTCGGTCTCACTAACCACTGGGACTCTGCCCCTACCACGACCACGTCCGCATCCACGACCACGTCCGCGTCCACGACCACGTCCGCGTCTACGACCACGACCAGCAACAGCATCACCTCTAGCCATCTGCACTACCATAAACAGAAGACTAAGCAAACAATTTCTATTATAACATAGAAAAATATAAACTCACCGTGGAATCACAAAGTAGGCTCGAAGAGGATGTTCTAGGACTCCATGCCACACACAATTGACTAACTCACATAATCAATCAAGACATGCAATCCCAAACATCACAACAGAAACCTAGTGAACCCAAACCTAGAACCGTAAGGGCTCTGATACCAAAATAAAACGACCGACCTTTTTTTTTTTAATAAATAATAAAGAATAATAATAATAATAATAATAAACTACAGCTAGTGGTCCCACATCCACTAGCCTCCTAACTACATTCACAATCAATAGCGGAATAACAAAACCAATATCAAATAATTAACCAATAATATCCAATAACCATAACATCAACAATATCCAGTATTAATTCCAATCTTAACTAATGAACGAAAACAACATAAGCCAATGCACCAGCAATTCTAAGCAACATTCTAGGACTCAACTCTAGCAACCTAACATAAGCCAGACAACCAAGTGAACCACTAGAACATCCTCCTCTTCATTGCCTTTACCTGCACCACTAATACATATTGCAATGCATGAGTATTTTATAAACACTCAGTAAGGCAATCCTCCCATCTACTGGGCTATACACAGAAGAAATAGAGTATCTTTAACCAACACACAACAATCAACAAACAACAAACGACAAACCAGGACTCGACATCGACCGACGCCACATGGGGATGCATCGACCGATACCCAATATGCATCGACCGACGCATGCTCGACATCACACGAAAAACCTAGAGTTTACGTGCCGTCCTCGCACTTGCATCGACCAACGCAAGATATGCATCGACCGATGCAATGCCGAGCATCATGTTTTCCCTGAAGCTTCTCGCCGGACCTTACGTCCATAGCAACAACCTAATGAGTCTAACATCACACAACAAGCAGATTAAAGAGTTCTCTAGCTTAGATAAGCCATGGTCATGCACTTACCTTTGCCACAGAAGAATCTGAACCTCTAACAAACAAGAACAAGCTCCTAGGAAGCTCCTACAACGATCCCAGCTACAGATCTCACCAAAAAACACCACAAATCTCCAGAAAACACTAAGAACTCTCAGGAACAGTTTCTCTCTTTTCGTTTCTCTCAAAAACGGCTAAAGTCGTCTAATGAGACAAAAGAACGACTTAAGGGTTTTCCTTTCCCCTTTGCTCAAAACGCAGCGTTTGACTTTAAGTCAAAACGCAGAAAATTGAACCAGGATCGACCGATGCTCCAACTGCATCGATCGATGAACACCCTAAACCGGGATTCCGGTTCGCGGGTGTTACAAGCAATATCATTTATATTTTATTATCATTGCCTTGAATAACAAAACAAGATATCAAATTGAATGGTAAATATGTTTGTTACCTTTTAAAATCAATACAATCTGTTTTCTTGAATGATTAATTAAATTCGAAATTTATGTAAAACAATTACACCGAAATTAATGGCATTTGTTTCTATAACAATAATAAAACCAAACACTTAGTTTCTATAAACAAAATTCGAATATAGGTAAAGTTAATTTACTTTTTAAATTAAGTATTTAATTTCAATGTCATTCTTGTAAATAGGTTCTAACTCCAGGGTTTATTTGCTAAATGTCTCCGAAAATGTATATATAGATGGGTTAGCTTCATTAGTCATACCGAGATTTAGGGGTTAAAATAAATACTTTACCTACATTATTATTAATTACTAGCAAGGAATACACTTAAAGAGAATATTTCAAAGAATAATACAACTTAAAGAAATAAAATATATAAAAAATAAAAAATTAAAGAGCAATAAAAAATCTTATTATATAAAGTTGGGTTTTGAAAGTTAGCCATTAACAAGATTTTGACATGTGTCAAGTTATCAATCTCAGATTTTGACATGTGTAAAAATTAATATTTAATAAAAGGAATTTGATTAAAAGAAAATAAAATATTTTGTTTAAAAAAATATTAATAACATAAAAAGATAATTATCAAAACTTACAGAATTTATAAAAAAAATACAAAATTTTTAAAATAATTATAAAATTCGAAATCATAATATTATTTACTTATTTTTAATTTTTAAGTTATTAATTCTACAAAAAAATATAGAAAAAGGGATTAGAGAAAATATACAGTTAATTATTAATTCTAAATTTTGTAAATACTCACTTCTATATAAACATAGATCATCTTATATTTAAATAATTTGTTCAAAAACATTGCTTTCAACTTTGTTTGATTGGGAAATTTTTTTAAATGGAAAGGTAAATTTTCTTACCTTTTTAAACCAAATTTTCTCCTACTTTTTCCTTTTCCAGTTGGGAATAAGTAAGAATAATATGTTGACCTAAAAAAAAGATTAATATATGCGTCTTCTTTTCGTAATACTGTATTTTATAATTTATTGTAGTATTTTTAGATTGTTTTATTTAATTTTTATTTTCATCTTTGAATTATTTGGGATATATTACCATGCTTATAATTTTTTTATTGTTTCTTTAATTATGCCAAATTAATTTTCTTCTAATTTCTCAACCTTGATTGGTTGGTCATAAAACTTTCTTATTTTTGCAAACATAATTGTTACCATTATTTTCACTCAATCCCAAATGGAGATAAAGAGTAAAAGCTCATCAACCTAATAGATGAATAAAATAAGTTAATCAAAAACAAGCTTACAACAAACATAGATAGATAGATTAGAAAAACATAAATCGTTGTTGATAGATCCATAGGATCTCAAAGACTCTGATACCCTGGTTTGCGGAAAGGTTTAAAAGAATTGATATGACCACATATGTCACCAAAATGCACTTATTTTTTGGGTCAAGGGTCCTGAGAGAACTTCATGATGGATGACCTTCCTGGAAGTGATTGTCAGAACTGTGCGAGTGAGGACAAAACACAGGAAAAGATAATTTGTTGATTTGTAGAGTCGGTAAACAAGTTTTTAAAGCCTCCAAGACGTAACAAACCTGCCATCAAATATGGGTGGGTCCACATGCCGAGAATAGATGTAAGGCCCACTTAGGAAGTTGGGCCATGGACTGAGAGTGGACATCGGCTCACTAAGAAAGGTGGCGGTTTAGGCGTTACAGAGACAGAGACTACATCATGGTGTGTCAAAGGCATTTCCACGAATAAATTGGGAAATTTAAAAGTAGTTACTATCAAAACATATTGTGATGTTAGAAAAAGGTTTTTACTTTCAATGGTTGTTGGAGCAAGCCATTTTGAAATAGCAAAAAGACATGAACATTTTCTCTCCACACAGGAGGAGGGCATAGCCGAGGTTCTCTCTGTCGTGGAGAAGATTGGACACAAGGTTATCTCCCTAAGAGATGGAGGTGGAGGAGGTTGGACGCAAGGTTATCTCCCAAGGGAGGAAGGCAGAGCCAAGGTTCTCTCCATGGTGGAGCAGGTTGGACGCAATGTTCTATCCATAAGGGATGAGGGCGGAGCCGAGGTTTTCTCCATGGCGGTCATGCATTATTGTGATGATACATTATTGATCAGTATATTATGTAATATATAAACACATTAATCCAACTATTTTACTTTCACTTCTGCATAGTTACTATCACAAATACATTAGAAAATTCAATATTAGTTATTATCAAAAGATTTTGTAACGTTAGAAAAATGTTTTTACTTTCATTGGTTGTCGGAGCAAGCCATTTTGAGATAGCAAAAAGGCGTGAACATGTTCTCTCCACATAGAAGGAAGACACAGCCAGGTTCTCTCTATGGTGGAGAAGGTTGGACACAAGGTTATCTCCCCAAGGGAGGAAGGTGGAGAAGGTTGGACGCAAGGTTATCTCCCCAATGGAGGAAGGCGGAGCCAAGGTTCTCTCCATGGTGGAGGAGGTTGCACGAAAGGTTCTCTCCATAAGGGATGAGAGCGGAGCTGAGATTTTCTCCATGGTGGTCATACATTATTTTGATGATATATCATTGATTAGTATATTATGTAATATACTTTTTATTCAACATGTTTTTTGAGCCAACAATTTTAGTAATTAAAAAATTATGCAGAAATGAAGTAAAATAGTTGGCTTAATGTATTCATATAGACATTTTCTAGGTGGTGATAAATAATATATTTGTAACACAGAGTATAATTAGGTGTAAAAAAATACAGTTTTAATAGTAACATACATAAAAGATTTGTAAATGGATATAAATCAGTGTATTATAACATAAATAAAATTTATAAATAACTAACAACAAATTTTAATATATATATTTTTAAATTCAATTTAATTTATAAAACTTAAAACCCGCACATCGGGCGGGTCCTCATCTAGTAAAAAATAAAGGGTAGTTAAGGGCTAAAAACTCGGAAATCTATCCGGATCATGTATAACCCATTCGGATCTGGGCTGGAAAGGAAGGGAATCCTAATTTTAATGTTTAATCTTTGGATTAGTTACGTAATAAAATTGAAAACAAAAAAGCGTCGGATTAGGAAATAATTAAACCATTACAACCTACTTAACATAAAATGTGGAGTGAATAATCTTATTTCATCATTCAAATAAACATATTCTTGAATCCTACATACCATAAAAAATGGAACGAGTAATATATTGTAGCTAAAATATAGTTACCTTTTGAAATTAATACAACTGGAAATTAGAATCCTCTAAGTGGCATATATTCTCCAAATATTCAAACATAATATTAATACCTAAAAAAATCATTTACGTGTTGACTGGTTTAAAACGCTTGAAACCGCAATTGCTCACTTCCGTAATCTCCCGCAGCTGCAACCGCTATCGCTGCGTTTGAACCAGTCATGTCCTAAGAACATAAACTATTCCTGAATTTAGGTGTTGACTGGTTCTCCCGCTACCTCCCGCAAACGCTGCGTTTGCGGGTGGTAGCGGTTGCTAGCGATTGGTGTCAATCACACAAACCGCTTCCTATCGCTCCCAACCGCTTCCAACCACTGAATTCCAAAAGCTGCTTCCCACAAGCGTTTGCGGTTGGAATTTTTTTTTTAAACAGAAAAAAGTCAAAAAAATACTAAATACTTTTTTCCTTATATTTCAACCTTTGTACCCATAAAGGATGAGAGAAATTGAAGTACAAATTCGATTGAGGAGATTAGAATATAAACAATTATAAGAAAATAAGATTCCAATTAATAAAAAAACCAAAAAATATGATGTAAAACTATTGGCACATCGCACATACGTTCCAAAAAATCTAAAAAAATTTAATATTTCATCAGAAGTTTAAGAAAATAAGAATATTTGTGAAAATATTAAAACAAATTACTAATGACTCTTTTTTACTCTTTCATAATTAATTTACCTTAGCCTTGTAATTCAATGTGAGGAACTTATTGAGTGTGTGAGATTTAGCAGAGAAGATCTATAATCTAAAGCATAAGTTTTGTCATTTATCACATTATTTGATTAAATTTTGGATGAAAAGCCAAATGCATAAAGTAATAAGTGTTTCAATATGAAATTTATTTATTTTTTGAATATTTTTTTTAGAATTTTTAAAGATTTTTAATAATAATAATTTTAGAATAATAATTTTAGAATTTTTAAAGACTTTGAATAATTATTTTAGAATAATTATTTTAGAATTTTTAAAGATTTATAAAGATCTTTGAATAACTTTTTTAGAATTTTAATAAAGTTTTTGGTGTTTTAAATATTTATATAATTATATATTACATTTATAATGTTTTAACCGCTAAAGCAACCGTTGGTCAACCAGTCGTTAAAATTCCGCAAATGCACCCATTTTAAAAAGCTAAACCAGTCATTCAAAACGTTTAATATAGCTTCTACAAATCAAATTTGTTATATATGATTTTTCCTTAAATATTACTATCATTTATTTTGATTGAGCTAAAATTTTTTTCCCTTAATTGTATATTTAACTTTTACTTACTTTCTAAGATATTCTGAGATCACCTCAACAATAAATTCGACATCTACCTTCTTTATAAATACCAATCTTTACTCAACTTTGACTAGGTTCGGACCCGCACGTACGTGCGGGGTTGATTTCAAAACCTAAGATTACGATCAAGTTTGCAATATAATATGTATTTCAAAACCTAAGATTACGATCAAATTTGCAATATAATATGTACGTGTTAGATTATGTTGTAAGCGTATTTTTATGAATATTATTAATATTCATAGTCCGAACTCGTCGATTTTTTTATAATTCGGTATGGAGAAAAAAATGATCTGATTTTTTTTATTATTATTAGTGGCACATTTAAAAAATAGTAAGAGAAGGTGATATGTTTAAAGTTTAAACTCGTCTTTTCCCTTTCTGTGGACTATCAAACCGTCTCGTCCTAAACCGGAACTAACCGAAAACCCATCCTGGACCGGAACTAATAAGAAATCCGCTCCAGATTGGAACTAACAAAAACCCGTCCTGCCTCGTCCCGTGAACCATCACACCACATAAATCCACCAAAAATTAATTAAAACTTATCAAATTAGATGACCTAAATTGTGTAGCTGGATAAATCTATCAAGTTAGGCTTTCCTTGTAATAGTTTTGCTATTTTTTACCCGTAGAAAATCCGTCCTGCAAAACTTATAAGAGAAGTGTGTCTCTTTCATCTTGTTTGATTTTGCAAAACCTATGGATATTTATATTCAAAAAACGTTATAAATAAATACGTTAATACGTTAATACGACGTAAATAAATACGTTATAACCCATATGTACAACCATCTTGTCCCATTAATACGTTATAAATAAATATTTATTTAAACTTATTTAATTGTGTCTAATGGATGAGAGATTAAACTATGTTCTATAATTTTTTTTTTTTAATTCTTAGTATACGTTCTAGGAGCCTAAAAAAAAACATTTAAAACAGAAAAATGAGGATGAAGTTACCATATATCCAAAAGTTTAATTATTACTTCGATACATATATATATATATATCAAGTTGAATTTGTTACATTGGTCGATAGATATCATTTAGAATTTTTTACAATGAGCTGTGTATCTTAATATATGAGAATACATTACGATAAGATAAATTTCAAAAATAAAATATATGAAGTATGTTTGGTTCTAAAAATTTAAGAATAAAAATTATTTAAAAAAAAGAAAATTAACGTGACGTTCTCTCCCTGTAGCTCCTCTTTTCCATCGAATGAGATTCTTTTTCTTTGCTTCTTTCTTAATCACCATGGTCTTCTCCTCTTTTCCATCGAATGAGATTCTTTTTCTTTGCTTCTTTCTTAATCACCATGGTCTTCTCCTTCTTATTTCCTCAGTATCACATGTTCTTATTTCCACATTTTCAGAATTTTGAAATCCTAGAAAATTAACAAAGTAAATAGACTTTATCAATCAAACAAAGTAAATAGAATTATAAATCAAACAATATATCTATCAACAAACAGAAAAGAGAAAATAGATATATGGTTTGTTTTGTTTGTTTACATGATGATCATCTGTTCATAATTATGATTTTTTACATTAAAAACAAAAAACTTACTAATTCAATTGATGATTATTTCTTTGATTTCCCAGATTTTACATAAGATCGTTTCCACATATGCCATGTTAACCTTTAGGTTGTTTTTCTATATTTATAGGTACTATGTAATGAAAAGAATATGCTAGAGATCCGGTGCAAAATTCCAAGATAATAATAACATATATATTTAAATTGCCAAAAGCTGAATTTTTAGATTGATTTTAATTTGCATAGTCGATATTATGATAAATTTCGAATTATCATTAAATAATTTAAGTAGTGATAAATTTTGAATTACTGAGTAACAATTTCCAAAAAGATATTCAAGATTTTCAGGATGTTTTTTTAACACTCAAGATTTTTAGGATGTTAATGATTTAAATACTTTAGGAAACAAACTATTTTCTTGTTATATACGTACTAATATCTTGTAGACTGTTTTGATTTAGTGGTTTTGTAGTTGCTTAATTTATGGGATTTGAAATTAAAATTCAAATTGTTGGTTTAATTGTCGAGTAATTATGGGCAAGTCCAAATAATTAGGGTCCCAGTGGGATCGGACCGACCGGCGGTCGAACCACGTTAATCCGCGAACCGGCAACATGTCCGGGTTGGGTTAATATCAAAACCCAAAAGAAATTGAACCGGTAAAACCATATCAACTCGCCAAAAACCAAAAACCGGTGAACCATTAAACCGGATAAAACCGGGTTCAACTTTTTGGTAAAAATGAGTGCACTTAATTTAATTAATTACCTTTTCTAGTTTTCTTCTTAGCAAATTAGTAATAGTAGGATTTCTTAGACAATGAAGATTGAATGTTCTACACTCTTATTCTCTTATTGTTTTTAAATTTGAATTTATAAAATATTTTATTAGTACTGGTTACACTTTGAGTTTGTTACACTTTGAGTTATTACTTTTAAGGTTATTTTTAAAACATTATGATTATTGAAGTATTTTATTTGGCATATCCAATTATATCATAGTTATAATTATTGAAAAAAATAGAAAACCTATTCATACCTATTATTATAAAAATATTATCAAAATCAATTGAACCTGGTTGACCCCGGTCGAACCATGTTGACTCATGACCCAGAAGCTTTCCGGGTTCAGTTATCGGTCCGATTTTAAAAATATTGGGTCCCACATTCGATTCTCATTTCTTTATTGTAGTTATGGACTTTTTTTTTTAGACAACTATTGTAGTTATGAACTAATTGAATATTGATAAAAACTGGGAACACCTGCTCAGGGTCATACAGGATGAGGAGATCCCCAGTTCTGTCAGGTTAGTGATTCCGTGGATTCTGTGGGGGGTATGGAAACATAGAAACACTGTGATGTTCCAAGGAAAAAATGGGGATATAAGAGAATTAGTCTCCAAAGCACAGGACGATGCTAATCAGTGGAAGGAAGCTCAGTCTTGGCCAGTAGATATCACGGCACAAGATTCCAGGAAACAAGGTAATGGGGAAAAGAAATGGATAAAGCCGATGGATGGGTATGTTAAGTGTAACATTGGATCTTCATGGTACAACTCATCGCGTCAAATGGTGGTGCTTGGATCCTACGAGATGCGACTGGCCAGGTTCTATACCATGCGAGGACTGCTCTTTCACCGCGGATTCCCGGTTTGAAGCGGCCCTGCAATGCTTTCTGTGGGCATTGGATGCTTTAGTTATCCTACACATTGATAAAGTCGAGCTTGCATTTGATAACAGGATGGTCATGGAGGCGATTAACAGTCCTTCTGCTTCGTTTCAGTATTCTTCGAGTAATATTCATGAAAAATTATCGACCTTCACGTCTTGGAGAGCTTCAGCGGTTGCAGTTTCTGCAAACACGGTGGCTGCGGCAATTGCGAAAAGTGTCACAAGGGATGGTAGACTTCAGTCTTATCTCTCACTTGGAGGGCCTTCTTGGCTCCACAATCAAGTGAGAAATGAGGCGATTTAGTTTTTGTTATTGTTTCAGTTTCTTTTTTGGACCTCGGTTGTACTTTTCTAGTCTCTTTTAATTGAAGTTCTATCAGATGACAAAAAAAAAAAAAAAAAAAAAGAACTAATTGAATATTTATTTTATAGAATAAAGGGATGGTCAATCGGCAATTAATGTACACGTAGCCTTATTCTTTAACACAATATAGATAATTGTTTGGCTCTGCATTTAATACCTTTCATCTGATACAGGTAGTCATGATCCGAATACACATACACCGGGCTATACCCAAAATCAGGGCGTTTTTAAGCCTTAATTTACTCTATTACCCTTTTATTGTTTTCCAAATTTTGTATGAAAAGGGTATTATATGGAATTTTTTATTTTTTATTTTTTATCTCTAAGTGTACTCCCCAATTAATAGTATAGATGCTAGCAAATTAAAATAAATTCGACATCACCTCATTAAGCAAATATATATTTTTACCTCATTACGATGTTTATTCGATGCTAGCAAATTAAAATGCTTTCTTTGTATTCCATAGATATGTCAAAAGCTATAACACATCATGACAGAGTTTAAGTGAGGGTTCTTCAATAAGAAAGGAAAAGCCGGTTGTCCCATGAGAATGGAAAACCATCGAAAGCTTTGGCTTCACTTGTGCAAGTGGTTGATTCTGGCTAACCAATCCTAGTTTATTTTTCTAATGACATGAAGACTGTATGTGACCTTGTTATTTTAATTTTTGGTCATTATCTCTCTTTATGTACCTGTAATTTGTTTGACTGATTGTTGATTTGTTCCGATAAACCTTTTCTTATTATGAATATAGAGTTTAGGGATAAAGCTCTTGTGTATTCGTATTGATTAATCTCGAGGTTACATACATATATATAGTAGAGTACAAAGGCATAAGCTTAAACCGACATAAGAAAGAATCACCGATGGGCTTCGACTAACGGGCCGAAGGCTCTCAACCAAGCTCGGTCGAGAGGCCGAGTATCGACGGACTGAGTATGTCCGATGGACCGAGACTCCATGGATAATATATGGGTCGGTCTAGTGAGTCCACTAAGTGTTTCACAACACTCCCCCTTGGACGAAATGACCGTGCCTATGTTGGATGAGATCGACGCAATGTGCTTGGGGGTGCTGCCTCATTAAAAGCTTACCAGGAAAACCCATTGGGACAAAACTTTGGTGAAGGCAAAAGAGTACAGCACACATTGTTCCCCCTGTTCCAAACATCACTCCAAGTCCCTAAGTCTCCGCATCCCAATCTGGTGCGCGAGCTTCTTGAATGTAGTTGTCGGTAGCGATTTGGTGAAGAGATCGGCTGAGTTGTCGCATGACTGAACTTGCACTACTTGAACTTCTCTGGCCTTCTGTAGTTCATGTGTATAGAAGAACTTTGGTAATATGTGCTTAGTCCGATCTCCCTTGATGTAACCTTCCTTGAGCTGTGCGATGCAGGCTATATTTTCCTCATAAATTACGGTTGCTTCTTTGCTGTTTTCAATGATACTGCAATCCGTCCTGATACGTTGAGTCTTCAATCTCAACCATACATACTTAAACTTTCTTTGCTATAACCTGCATTAGCTAAAACCAACTAAAACCTTCTTTGTTATAGTTAGTATAATATAAACCCAAAAATTAAATGTTCCTCCGTAGGTAACATAACAAATACTTAATTCCACTCTAGTGCCTTTGGGTTAGTCAAGAACTAATTCTTGCTAGGAGGTTCACGGCAAAACTTATCTCTGGTCTAGTGTGGCTAGCCAAGAATATTAACTCTCCTATAGCACTGAGGTATGGCATCTCAGGTCCGAAAACTTCTTCATCGGCCTTCTTAGGAGCAAATGGATCTTTATTCACTTCTATGCTTCTCACAACCATAGGGCTAGTCAATGGGTGAGCTTGCTCCATATTAAACCTCTTGAGTACATTTTCTGTATATGCCTTTTGATGCACAAGGATACCATTGTTTCTGTACTCAAGCTGCAATGCCAAACAGAATCTTGTCTTGCCTAGGTCTTTCATCTCAAATTCTTTCTTGAGATATTCTACAGTTTGGGTGATTTCCCCAGAGGTTCCAAGGATGTTTAAATCATCCACATAGACTGCTATTATCACAAATCCTTTGTTTGCAAACTTCTTAATAAATATACATGGACTGATGGGGTCATTCCTATAGCCTTTCTTTGCCGAAAATTCGCTAAGTCTATTATACCACATTCGACCATTCTGTTTCAGTCGATAAAGCGATTTGTCTAGCCTTATGCAGTACTGTTCTCGAGAACCACTCTTATCTTTGAGTTCTATTCCCTCTGGTAATCTCATATAGATTTCCTTATCCAGTGGACCATACAAGTATGCAGTTACAACATCCATTAACCGAAAATCCAGTTTTCTCTTATAGCCAGACTTATTAAAGTCGTTGCATCCATCACATGGGAGTAAGTCTCCTCATAACCTATTCATGGTCTTTGAGAGAATCCTTGTGCTACAAGCCGTGTCTTATCTCACGATTTCATTCTTCTCATTTCTTTTCCTTACAAAGACCTATTTATGTCCAACTGGCTTTATATTGAATGGTGTCCTTAAGGTCGGACCAAACACATTCCTCTTCTTTAAAGATTTTAACTCCACGTCAAAAGCTTCTTTCTATTTCAGCCAATCTTTGCTTTGAGTATACTCTAATATGGACGTGGGTTCCTGATCTTCATTTATCTCAAGTGCTATCTTGCATGCATATATTTCATTAATGTCGACATCTTTGCAGTTCCATTTTATTCCAGACATGATATAGTTTATCGAGCTCTTATCATTATCAATACCTTAAGGACCTTGAGGTTCAGCGTCACAAACCTCATTGTTAGTACCTTAGGATTTGCCGCGGCCATGTCTATACTCTTTCCTTAACCTCGGTTTGTTTTGCACCTTTCTTAGAATTTCCGAAGGTTCTTTTCTATGGAACATATTGGTCTATTTAGACTCTGTAGCAACTTAATTATTGTGTTCCTTTTGAACATCAATACGTACTGGTGCATTACAAGCTGGTATGTACGATTTCCTATTCTCTTTGGGTCAGCATAGGAATCTGGCAATTTATTAGCTAGCTTTTGCAATATATAACTCTTTGGACCTCTGCATCACATGCTAGAGTCCTGAGGATCTTGCCAATTTCAGGATGTTTGATTCCATATTAATTCTTTGACCAGCTTGTCTATCTCTCCACCCAACATAGAAAACTCGGATTCAACAAAGTGACAATCCGTGTATCTGGCCACATATAAATCACCCATAGTTGGCTCAAGATACTTAGCAATGGTGGGAGAATCATATCCATCATATATTCCCATCCTCTTTTGAGGTCCCATCTTATTTCTCTGTGATGATGCAATATAAACGGCACACCCGAATATTATTTTAGATGGGATATGTCTGGCTCCTGACCCGTTAGTAATTGGGAATATTTATACTCACTAGATGGCCTGATGCGTATAAGCTCTACTGCATGTAATACTGTGTGTCCCCAAGCCGACACAGGAAGCTTCGACCTCATGAATAATGGTTGAGCAGTTAAGTGCGTTTAATGAAGGATTTATCTAATCCATTCTTTGTATGTTCATGTGCCACAGGGTGGTCCACACTTCCCCCCATGGACATACCATTATTATTAAACGCTTGGGATATAAATTCACCAGCACTCTCTAGACTTATAGTCTTAAGTGGATATTCTCTTTTAGTTACATTTACTGGTGATGGCCTTATAATGAGTTTCCCTTGTGTACATGGTACACACGTGAGATTCTTAGGAATAACTCTTCTCTCTTTTAGGAGTGTGCCTATTTTAATATCGGCTTACGCATCATGTTAGGACTCGGCTGGCCAATCCAGTCATGCCATAAAATGAATTATTGAACATCTTGTTCATTGAACATTCTGTGCTTTTCCAAGTTAGCCTCTATCATGTTAATCTTAGCATGGTATAAACCAGTGGCTAGTGCAGGTATAGGCTCTAGGACTTTCTTATGTCCATGGGTGATTTCAATATATAAGAACTCTCTGTTTCCTTCACCCTTTATTTCAACATGGGAACCATTCAAATGAATGTCCTTAAATCTCAATAAGCTTCTCTTAGAGCTGGGTGAATACAAGGCATCACTTAGTTCAAATATGTGGCATAAAATATATGCCTGGCCTTAGCCTTCACTTAGGCTTGCTATACCCGCTTATCTTTGCTAATATTGGCATTTTCAAAATTGTGTGGCTTAATCTACTATCCACCACACTTGTGTTCTTATCCTTAGCCATTTCCAATAATGGACAAGATTTTATGTAATTGAATTTAAACCAAAATAATAATTCAATCAAATTCAAAGCATAGAAATTAATACACCACATGAGTTTAAATAATTTTTTTCTTTAGGCAATTACAAATCTCATAATCCAATTTAGTCATCTTTCTCATGGTTGAAATTTCCTTCACCATCGAGATGAACCAGGTTAGCTTCTGGATTTTTTTCTTTATTTTCAAACTCTCTTAATAGAGATCAACAAGGTGCTTAGGAGTTCTGCATGTCTTTATCTAATGGTTCTCTATACCATTATTATTACAAGTGGACTTGGTCTTATTAACGGGTTTAAACAACCCGCGGCCTCTACTTCGACCACGGCCGAAGCTTTAATTGGTTTCTACGGCCTTGACCACCATAATTATGTCCTTGGTAAGTCCCACAACCAGGACCAACACGTCCACTTCCTCCTTGGCCACGGCCACACTTGTCCCTATGGACATAGTTAGACTCATTAGTCTCTTTGGCTCTTTAGGATTTTTCTTTGTCATGTCAACCTTGTGGGCTTCATTGCACTTTGCATCAATAATATCTCATTGTTTTGCTCATCTAGCATTAAACAAGAGTTTTAGGTCTGCGTAGGTTTTAAACCTTTCTTGCGATATTGCCGTTGGACCACAATGTTACTTGTATGAAATGTCGAGAATTTCTTCTTCAACAATTCCTTCTTAATGACCTTAGTACCACACAACCTTAGGATTTAGACAATCTTAAAAGGCTCTGAGTTATACTCGTCCAGGGATTTGAATTCCTGGTTCCTTATGGTTTCTAATCGAATTGGGCCTTTGGTAGGAGCACCATCTTGTGGTGTCCTATATTTTCTTTTAAGCTCTGTCCAAAGGTCAATATGATCATCTATTGTGAGGTACTGGTTCTCTAAGCTCTCAGCAAGACAATCATTTGATGTCTATATTTTTCTTAGTGCAATCATTATAATCAACAATATACTCACATAGGTCCTTTGATTTTACAAAACATGCACCCGATTATATCATGCGGTTTTTAAGACCGAATCATGTAATTAATTTGGATTATGCCATGCGATATTTAAGACCGAACCATGGAATTATTTTAGTCATTGACATTTACAAACTTATGACATGCATCATATCATTAGCATACGGTATTAGCTCCCGTTACCATGCAAATAGGTCATGCGGATTTGCCCCTGTTACCATGCCTTTAATTTGTCCATAGGCCATGTTAAAACATGCCTTGCCTTTCTAATAATTTTCGGTTTTGATGTGCATAATAAATGCCTTATGTCATGCGGTATTTGAGACCGAACCATGCCATCAGATTTAAACTCAGGACATGCGGTGTTTAAGACCGAACCATGCCTTATCTTTGCTTATATTTTCGTGGTTTAATCTATGCACACAAGACAACAAAACTAAATAGCATGCAAAAGTTTCCTTTTCTTAGATAATCTAGAAATTTTCCTTTTTCTTAACTTTTCCTTTTCCAATTAGGAATTTAAACAATTTTTATGGAACTAGACTTTCTCTAGATTCCGATTTTAATTTAGTAGGGGAAAACAATTCTTAATTGTTGGGACAAAAAATAAAGCAGCCCAAGTTTGTCTATGAAGAGCAGATCTAATTGTATTAGTGTCTATAATTGATTTCTTCTGTGTAATACTAATTGATAGGGCCTCATTGGTAAGTGCTACAAGATCTCGTGCACTGGAACCCATGGTTATATACTCGAATCCATTAGTATGGAACATTTTCTTTTCCAAGTGAAATCCCCTAGTATAGGAAAGAGTGAAAAAGTGCTTTCGTTGTTGTGGAATAAGAAGCCTTCGTATTTTAATGCATGTATTTAATTTATTCGGGGCTATTAGAGCGGGATCCACTTTTTGGGGAATATGAGTCGAAGCAATAACAAGAATATTTCTAGTGGAACATCTTTCACAATCCCTGGAGAGCGAGTTCACCAATAGACCGAGGGCTAAGTAACTCGACTCATTCACATCAAGATCATGAATGTTTGGAATCCATATTATGCAAGGAGACATTGCTTTTGCTAATTCGAATTGAAGGGTGATATAAAATCGGTCTATTTCCGACATCATATCCATAGTTAGCGCATTCATCATAGTTAGAAGCTCCCGCTCCGTATCAAGTTCACGATCAATATCGTTACTAGCATCAATATCGTCACTATCATCAATATCGATATCATCAATAAAAAAACCTTTCGGCTTGTTATCCAGGAACTTGTTCAGAAATACTGTAATGAAAGGAACATAGGAGTTTGTCGCTAGGTATTTGACCAAATAGGATCGTCCAGTTCCTATAGAACCTATCACTAAAATACTCCTAGAGGGGGATAGGGCTAAGCGGAGCGAAAAGGGTTTTCCATGAGACGGGAAATGAAAACTATTAGCCCCACACGAAGTTTGTGAATAAGTGATTGTCTGATAATGAGCAAGGAATATCCGTCTTTCTGCTAAACAGGATGTATTGAACTCATAATTCATTAGATACTTTTTATGAATGTCAACTAAGTATCGTAAGTAAATTGTTCCCGGTTGTTCAATCATTTGATAACCAGAGTCATTCTTTGATAAATGATCACTATGAGTCAGACTCAATAGAATTTGATCAATCCTTTTTTCTGCCCTTAAGGTGGAGAACTGAACCAAGAATTCTCTTTCTTTATCATCAATCGAATCACTGTTCGCGACCCAGGATTCTATTTTATCATCAATCCAATCACCGCTCACGTTTTTTCTTTTTCTTATCAATGAATAGATCTCTTTACTTGTATGACTTAGATGTCTCGTATTTCTCGAAAAAGTGATTCGATTGATGGGATTTGGTATGATACTTATGAGATCGATGATATCGATGAAATTTTTTTTCAAATCTTTCTTCTTAGAACGTATTGATTTGACCCCATAAGCGGGATCACCACCCCATAGCATGTTGCCACCAGAACCCCGTATTTCTTCTAGACAATCTCCTAATTGTTCCAGAGCAACTAGAAAAAGATTCTTTAACCAGAAAGAATTCAGTTCAGATGTAGGATACCTATCCAGAAGTTTTCGCAACTCAATCATGTATGATGGAATCATCAAAGATTTGATCTTTTCGAACTCTGTCTGTAACTCACTATAGGCTCGGGAAACAAAGAGAAGATGTGTACGAACTATATATCCAGCAACAAGAAGAAGGAAAAGGATTGAATAGAGGACCTCACGAACATTTGGCGATCTCAGATGTGTCGATATCAATGATGACTCATTATTTCGATGAATCATTTCTTCGGACAGAAGAATATTATGTAAAGATTTACTCGAAATCTCACTTTTTAGGGTTCTGATGCAACCTAAATTTACAGGAAAATTCTATGCCAAATTCGATTAACAATACTCTTATGCAAATTGATTTAATTTCAAAGATGCATGCAGTTTCAAGTTTTAAATATCCTAGAACAATCAGGTTAATATCTCCCTTATGATATTCAAATTTAAAGTTTAGTTCTAGGTTCTTATGCATCAATCAATCAAGCAATATAAGCAATCAATCAACCGGATTTAAGCTTGATATATCTTTGGTGCAGTTCACAAACAATCTAACAATCCTATGTGACCGGTTTTAGAGTTTTATAGGATTAGAGATCTTAAAATTTGTTTGTTGTGTACTTGCATATTTAGGGTTCAAATAATCTTTAAAGTCCAGGTTCGATTATATGGTCCCATAAGTTTTGATTGTACCTTTCACCAATTAGGATCTGACTAGTTTTGATCTGGGAGCTAAAGACCTCAGATTTACCTTGATCACGAACCACGAACCTCGGACTTCGATCTACTATCGACCTGATTCTCGTCCCGCTCACGTACTGCTCTCGTCCGGAATCTCGTACCGCTATCGTCCGGATTTTCGTACCGCTCTCGTCCGCATACGTCTAGGAACCGCGAACCTCGACCAAAACTCGAACAAAACTTGATCATCGAACAGAAACCGGATCGCGGATGATGATGGATCACGAACAATGGAATAATCGCCGAGAGTTCGGACTATCGCCGAGAGTTCTTCGAGACAAGGGGATAAATCTCAAAGAAGAAGAAGAAAGGCGGTTTAGGGTTTTGGAATCGGCGGCGGCTCTAGGGTTTTAGGGTTTGAGACTATCGTGCTGACAACGTGTTATGAATATAGAGTTTAGGGATAAAGCTCTTGTGTATTCTTATTGATTAATCTCGAGGATACATACATATAGATAGTAGAGTACAAAGGCCTAAGCTTAAACCGACATAAGAAGGAATCGCCGATGGGCTTCGACTAACGGGCCGAAGGCTCTCGACCAAGCTCGGTCAAGAGGCCGAGTATCGATGGACTGAGTATGTCCGATGGACCGAGACACCATGGATAATATATGGGCCGGTCTAGTGAGTCCACTAAGTGTTTCACAACATTTCTCATTTTTTCTGTCACTGAGCTTTTAACACCTTTTGCTCCAACAAAACAGTCACTACTTCTTTATACCTTAAACTGTATCAGTCTATGAAGACCAATGATCAGAGAAACACAATAGCCGGGCTAGGCTGTTTCGTGATTATTTTGTGTGATGGTATGGTTGTGTGATGGTATGGAGACATTGGTTTTGATCAAACCCCACATAAAAGAAACGTTTATGTAAAAATACAATTAGACATAGATTTTGATCATGTTAATCTATGTAATGACTCATATTCTTTTATGTTTGTGTTTGCTTTGTTTGCATTTTGCACATATAAAATTGAAATGAGTATATTTTAGCTCTGTTTAGTTGTAAAATCAAAACTCTAATTTTATTTGTCAATACAATCTACATGTAATCTATTTTAATTATTAAAACTAAATTCTAATCTAAAATCTTATATTATAAATCCAAACCTACATATAAGTTATTTTTGTAAAATCTAAACTCTAGCTCTCTCCATTATAAATTTAAATTGACATATTATATCATTTAATTGTAAATATAAAGTTTATTTATAAATCCAAACCGACGTATACATCAGAATTTAATAATATATTATTATTTTAAAAAATTATATAAATTCTGTTAATTTTTTTGTATTATTAGGTGGCATAATTTTATTGGTTGAAAAAAATGAGGTAAACAAGTATTTTCGGTTATCAAATACATTTATTTTCATTACATTTTATTATATTTGTTGGTCAATCCTCTTTTACTTTTCTCTTAAAATAAAAAAAAACAATAACCCACTCCAGTCTGCTTGTAATTTTTTTTTCTTTTTTAGTAGAGCTTCCACTAAGCAGCATGATTTGTTTTTAAAAAATAAAACGAAAAGGGAAAGGTAGAGAAATCGATGCGTCAATCTTAGGTCTTTGGAGTCTCAATTATTTCCTCTTCTTCGGTGACCTTCTCGGGGAAGAAGATGCTCTCTGGATCTGGGGAATATAATTCTCTACATTGATGAATCTCGCTTCCAATTTCCTGAGTTTAGCCCAATGTAAGTGAAATCTTTCTTCAGTTTTTGCTCAAATCTGTGTAATTTACTTTCTGGGAAGCGTCTTGTAGTCTAATTGATTCTCTAGAGCTGGTTTGAGTTTGGAATTTGGGGTTCGCTTTTACAAGTTCAATCTCTAATCAAGTTAGTTGTGTTGGAGAATTAGGTGAAATCTCGCTACAAATGTGGATGATCTGATACGAACGAATGCTTTGCTTATTTTACATGGTTAGTAATTGTGATCTTCGCAGGTTGCTTTTGCATTTGTAGATACTGAGGAAATATAGATGGTCTCCTTTTGGTATGGTGGTGGATGTGTTTGCTACTAGATGACGCATGATGATTTCTGAGAAACCATTGGGAGAGGAGTCTATCCGGCAGGATCTTGAGGTTTTAACTGTGTCAAAGCGGCTCGTGAAAAGTGTTAGCCAGAAGCTAAAGAAAAAGGTTCATAAATCTGAGGTGGTGGTGGAAGATGAAGTGGATGCAAGGGGAGGTGTGAATTGTCTAAGCATCAGTGTTGGTTGCAAAGTTGCTGATACAGGTGAGGGTTTTGAGGATCCTTGCAATAAGAGATGGTCCAGTGCTAGTGAGGACGGTAAGGGATTGATGACCATTTGTGGAACTGAAGAAACTAGGTTAGATTGTTTTTCTTATGGGGTAAAAGAGAGGTTCTGGAAGAAGAATAATAGAAGATATCTACTGGAGGACAACCGCAAGAACATATTCCTTCCTGACGATATTCTGGAAATGTGCTTGATGAGGCTTCCTTTGACCAGCCTAATGAATGCACATCTCGTTTGCAAGAAATGGCGATCCATGGCCACCACCCAGCGGTTCCTCCAGATGAGACGTGAAGGTTCCTTTCAGACCCCATGGTTGTTTCTGTTTGCCGCTCATAAAGATGGGTGCTCCTCTGGTGAAATTCATGGGTATGATGTTTCTCAAGACAAATGGCATAGGATTGACTCTGATCTGCTTAAAGGGCGGTATATGTACTCAGTGACGACCATCCATGAGGAGATTTATATAATTGGAGGTCGTTCTATGGAAAGAAACTCTTTCAAGTCCCACAGAGGGATCTTGGTATTCAGTCCTTCAGCCAAATCGTGGCGTAAAATTGCATCTATGAGACATGCTAGATCACTTCCCATTGTTGGTGCCTCTGAAGTTACTTCAGAGTTCTCGACCATACAGACCCAACAGAATCGCCACGATAGACGGTTTCACCTGTCAAGAGTTGGTGGGGAATCAGACGTTTATGAAGACCCTCACAGGTTATCTGTAAGACGACAGCACAGAAACTCAACTGATCAAAACGGAACTAAATCCCTCAGATTAGCAAGACAAAAGCTTGATCGGCTAAACCAAAACAGCTCCAAGAGATTTGTGCTCATATCCATCGGAGGCACAGGATTGTTTGATGAGCCACTGGATTCAGGTGAAATATACGACTCAGCAACAAACACATGGTCAGAAATCCAGAGACTCCCGATGGGTTTCGGTGTTGTATGTTGTGGGATCATATGCAATGGAATCTTCTATGCTTATTCTGATAATGATAAGCTATCAGGGTATGACATAGAGAGAGGCTTCTGGATTGCGATCCAAACTTCCCCAATCCCTCCTCGGGTTCATGAGTTCTATCCTAAACTCGTCTCCTGCAACCAACGGTTGTTCATGCTCTCTGTTTCATGGTGTGATGAAGGAAATGGACAGATTGGGAGGAGAAACAAAGCAGTGAGAAAGCTGTGGGAGTTGGATCTTGTGTACCTCACGTGGACCCAAGTTTCAGTACACCCGGACGCACCAATGGATTGGAACGCCACATATGCCTCAGACAAGAACATACTAATGGGAGTTGAGATGTTCAAGATCTTTGGGCAGGTATTAGGTTTCTTCACTGTCTGCGATACCTTAACGGAAGAAGCCTCTTGGAGACATGTTTCGAGAAACCAAAGGAGCCAAAAACTTAATCTATCTTGTATGAACAAAACCATTGCCTTGCTTCATCTCTGATCTTTTTCATTCTTTTTTTACAAGTATCAGGACTTATCAAATTGTTCATTCGTGTATTAAAAAGAAATGCAATGTGCCAGTCTCTAGAGATATATTTGAAATGTTACGTTCGTATTTTACAGCTTTTGTTTCCTGATCCTATAAGGTTATAAGTTGAATATGGATCAGAAGACATGAAAGCACCAAACCGTACTCTCCTCCACCTAATCGTCTTCACCCTCCACTAAAGCGACCACCGCTGCTGCCATCTCGTCCTCCCCTTCACCTCAGCGTTGGAGTGACGTTATTCTAATGTTTTGTGGCATATATATCTTACTAAAATTATGGATCCGAATACCCTAAAAAACACTCCAGATATCTGGATCCGTAACAGGCAGAGTCATTTAAATTTAGATCTAAATCAAAAGTTTAGATTTAGATCAGATGGAGCTCAACCTATATACATTTGGTTTCTTGGAAAGAAAGAACAATAAGATAGAACGATCGAGAGTTGAAGTTTGTCAAACGTCAGTGCAATCAGAGAGACATATGGACTATGGAGTTCTTTATCTCTCGGTAGATAAAAACATCTTAGATCATAATATATAAACCTTCAAAAACTAGTTCGAGAGCTTGGAGGGAAGCGAAATACTGTTTAAAAAAAAAAAAAAAATTGGAACTCACCTCGTGAGCAAATCGAAACGGCTTTTTAATATTTTCTTCACGATAGGTTTAGGCGGATCACAAAGTTTCTTCCATTCTTTCCCCATAATTTCCTACAGTATAATTGATCACTATAATGGACAAGGAAAAGATAATAGATGAGATTTGAAATTGAAAACTTACAAAAAAAAACACTAAACACTAAACCTGGAACAGATGGGAAGATATATATATTTTTTTTAACACAACAGAGCTTACTTTCATTCAAACAAACAGAGTAATAAAGTTACAAGGGTTTAGAGGTTTCCAAGGCCAAGCTTGATAACAAATAGAAGCATTAAAAGTACAGATAGATAGATCGGTAATCATAAACGAGAGATGTTGGAGGCTTGAGCAAAGGAGCACCAAACCGCAAGCAAACTCAGGAAGATCCGAAGCCACATTCGCAGAAGCTGCGGTAATGTGTTGAATGGTCCTTATCGCAGTGACATTGAGACGTTGAAGAGGTTTCCATTGCCGGGAGACAAGGTGGTTTGATCTGCTCAGGGGCAAGGAGAGTGATTGGGGGATTAGGTTTGGTAGTGTCATGCTTGGAGAGGAATCGGAAACCATACTCCTTGAAGCAATGGTCATAATGCCGAGGTTCTCAATACTTTGACAAAAGGGAACAGACTTCTGGACATTGGTACAATGTAGTTGACAGGATTCATGGCATACGGAAGTGGCGTAGTGAAGGATGGGAACGCTACGGTAACCTCCTCTCCATGGATAGAAGGTCATAATGCCGATGGTCCTAGAGCTTCTAGTTTCAGAGCGTATATAGCAGCTTGATACTTGTTGTAAGTCAGAGAACAGCTAAACATTGAGGGTAGATTCAAGAGGTACCGGTAACCATGGCTCCATAGGGCCAAGATCATAATGCCAGACCTACTCGAATTCATGTAGTAATAGGTAGGGACCCTAACCAAATCTAAGGGCAAGGTTTTCAAAGACTTTCAGCAACAACAGAGCGTCTTTGTTCGATTATGTTCCAGTTGCAGTCTTCGGACAACTGACTTCATAGATCGAACCAAGATTAAACTACGGGAAGACAAAGAAGGATTTGAGATAGACCTGGAAACATGAGGTACAATGGTTGGGACTCGGTGTCTTGTCGAGGTCTTGTACAGCTCCGGCGTCAACACAGAGCTCCTGTCCAACTGCGACCAAACAACAGGCTTGGTGAGGGGATCTAGATCCGAGGAGCAGAGAGATGATGAGGTTGACTTCAAGGGGGCGTGACAGAGACGATTGACAAGATTACAGGGGCTTTGAGAAATCTCAGATCTGAAATTGAATGGTTGGAAGCTCGTGAGAATCACCTCGCAGAGAGCAACCACCGGAAGAGACGAAGGGGGGTTGGGGGATTGAAGCTGGAGCATGACCGGAGTCGCAGAAAGAAGAACCGATGAACCTCCAGTGTATTCACCATAGAAACAAACAAAGGACAGGCTTGAGAGACAGAGGAGAGCATGGGAACAGCGAATCGATGTCCCAGCGGCGCCGATCGGAGTCGACGCCGCCGGAGGAAGCAAACTTGGGAAGTGTGCCAGAGAGCAGCGGCTAGGGCGAACATAGGAAGATATATATGTTATGAATTAACTTGTTCTTTTTTAATTCATGTCTTCGTTTTTTTCATCTTTCATTTGTCTCAACATGTTTTTTTTTTTTTTTTTTGAAAAAGGGCTTTCTATTAATTGCAAAAGAGAAAAGAAAATATTACAAAAGCTCAGCCCGACTTTAGTTAGTTTAAGAGGCCTAAGCCCAGCAACAATTGAAACACATATCTTAGAGTGAACCTAGGGAGCTAGGGTTGAGTAGCTAGGTGATGGAATAGTAATCGTCACTGATGCAGTGGAAGACGATTAGAGAGTTGAGAACCATAGTTGAAGCATGAGTGAAGAGACAGACGGATTTGTGGCTCAGAAGGAATCAATCCGGTTTCGGACAGTAGAGTCAATAAGCTTGAGAATAGATTCAACCGATCTGAAATTTTGGCAATGAAGACGAGTGTTTCTCTCATTCCAGAGGGTATATAGGGAGCATTGCCAAGCCAGTAAGCATAATCGTTGGTGTTCCTTGGGTCCTCGCAGTGAGCTCATTTGTTCCAGATTTGCATCCCAGTTCCTGCATGGTTGAAGTGTACATCTTGCGGCAATTTGAGACCAGACTAACCAAGAGTAGTGACAGTTGAAGAATAAGTGGTTCCGGCTTTCATCATAGGAGTTGCAGAGGAGACAGCGGGGGTCTGTTTGAAATCCCCAGCCAAGCAACCGATCCCTAGTCGGGCAATGGTTTAAGGTGAACAACCAAGTTAAGAAGCTATGCCTAGGTATCCCTCCTTTGTTCCAGACAGCTCGTCGCCAAGGCACTAAAGCAGATTGGTTGACGATGCAATCATAGACCCGTCTCGTTGAGTACTTCCGGTAAATCTTGCCTTGCATTTCTCATTCATAGTGGTCTTCTTCTTCAGATAGATGCAAGGTAGTTAAGTGAGCGTGAAGAGATACATGATTGTCAGATCGAGGGTTTGGGAGACGCCAATTGCCGTGGTTATAGACCTGAGCCAGTTTGGCAGTTGCACAAATGCCCAGCCGGGTAGTAGAGAGGAAAGTTGATAGGTTTCCAAAAGGCGACCAGTTATCCGACCAAAACCTACAGGTAATCCCATTGCCAACTCGTAGCTTTATCCAATTGTAGGCCATATCTTTAACTTTGAGTAGCTTGTTTGCTAACCACGAGAAATTTGATCGCTTTTTCATTGTCCAGAAGCTGTTCAGTGATCCTCCCAAGAAGTGTAATCTATACCAAGCCACCCATACTGAGCCTGACCGAAATAAGAGTAACCAAATAAGTTTTAGTACACAAGCCATATTCCAGGTAGCTAAATCTCTTATCCCCAAACCTCCTTGATCCTTTGGCTTTGTTATATTGTCCCACGAAACCCTTGCATTATGACGACCTTCACAATGACCTTTCCACAAGAAACTACTACACATAGTGTTAATTTTCCGGATGCAAGCTTTTGGAATTAAGAAGGTTGAGCACCAAAAGTTTGAGATCCCTGCTATGACTGTGTTAATGAGCACAAGGCGACCTGCAAAAGATAAGGATTTTGAACACCAATTGTTTATTTTGCCTTTTACTTGTTGTAGTAATGGTTCACAGTTCTGAGGTGTTAGCTTCTTCGTGCAGAGGGGAACTCCAAGGTAACGAACTGGAAGAGTGCCATGAGGAAGGCCGGTGGCTACGGTGATTGAGTCTATTTCTTCTTCCGTTAATCCACCACTATAGAAGGAGGACTTTTGAAGACTGATTGCAAGTCCTGATCGCTCTTCAAATTCTTTAAGAACCTCCAGGACATTTTGGACCGACGAGACAGAACCATCAACAAATATGAGAAGATCATCAGCAAAACAAAGATGGGTGAGCTTAGCGGTGTCACAGTTATGATGATAGAGAAACTTCCCTTCCTCCGCAGCTTTATTCAACATAAGGGAGAGGTTATTCATCGCAATGACAAACAGGTAAGGCGAAAGAGGGTCTCCCTGCCTTACACCTCTTCTTCCCTTAAAATATCCTTGAACTGTTCCATTGTAACCAATTGTGAAGTTTTGTGTGCAGATACAAGCTTGGAGCCAACGGAGATATTGATTCGGGATCTCTAAAGCTTGTAAGCAGGTGAAGAGAAAATCCCATGAAAGTGTGTCAAAAGCCTTGGCAATATCAACTTTAATAACTATTCTCTTTGGTCCTTGACTTTTATGGTAACCATTTACTCTTTCAGCAGCGAGGACCGTATTCTCCAGAAGAAGGCGATCAGTTACGAAGGCTGTTTGATTTCGAAGAATTAATGATGGTATGATGGGCTTTATCTTTGCAACCAGAAGCTTAGATACCACATTGTAGAGTGTGTTCAGACAGGAGATAGGCCGGTAGTCCTTTATCAATGACGCAACTGGCTTCTTTGGAATCAAGGCCAATATAGTAGCATTTGCAGATGAGGGGAGGAAGGACGAGTAGAAAAACTGAGTGATCGAAGAAATGACCTCTGGTCCTGGAATACTCCACGCTGCCTTGTAGAAGCCTGACGTGTAACCATCGGGTCCTGGAGCCTTGTTCGGGTTCAACTTATGCATCACCTTGGTGATATCTGGGGGAGTTGGTACCATAAGCATAAGTTGCGAGTGATGGCTTGAGATCCTAAAGGGATTTAAGTTCTGAAACCAAGCTAGTGAAGACCGAATGGAACATTGTGGCAGATTTTCTGGCCCAAGGATAGCTTGGAAGTGACTTATTGCATGGATGCTCATTTGCTCAGGATCTAGTAAAAGCTCACCAGTATCCAGCATAAAGGATCGGATAGTATTGTAGTTAGCTCTGGACTGACACATCTTATGGAAGTAAGATGTGTTTAAATCCCCCTCCTTTAACCAGTTTACCCTTGATTTTTGTCTGAAGTAACTTTCTTTTATTGCCCTCAGGAAGTTCCACTTGGTGTGGAGGTCTCGCTCTTGCTGAAAGGTTGATGGAGAAGGGTGCCGCAAAGCCTGTACCTGTACATCCATTAACAAACGGTTAGTTTCACTCACTCTCTCTTGTATTTGTGAAAAATTCTCTCTGTTTATATGTTTCAAGGCTCTCTTAATGGTCTTTTGCTTCCAGCAAATGTCTACCAGAGTTGAAGCAAAGCTTTCGGCCTGAGCCCAAGCCTCATCAACAAGTTGGTGAAAGTTTGGGTGTTTGGTGAGGTAGTTGGGAAAGTGTTTTCTGGTGAGTGAGGGTAGGTATACGGCAGGCCTGAGGGCAATATAGCTGCAGGGAGACTGAGGATAAACGGGCCAGTGGGTTCTGGAAATTCAGTATTCAAAAGTGGTTTAGAGGAAAGCGGTTTTTGGTGGTGGTGTTGAGCAGGGACTTGTTTCACAGAGGGACTGGGTTTATGGCGATGTGGTTTTGATGGGGACTGTTTCTCAGAAAGGCATAAAGGGGGGGGATTAGAGTGGGAAGTGGAGAGGACTGAGAACGGGTTTGAGAAGGTTGAGTTGTTGGCAGGTTTAGAAACTGGTTGGACAGGTTTGAGTGGTTTGACAGGAATAGTAGGATTTAAAGTTATCTCCGGAACTGGTACAACAGAGTGGGCAGCAGTGCAGTCAGTGTTGGTGGAGAGGGTAGGGTTCGGTGCAGTAGTGGGGGCATCAGAAGTTGGCTTTACTTTTTCTTTATAAACTGCCTTAACTGACTGCGTATTGTTTTTCTTTCGAGGTGGAGCCACTGAAGGGGTCTGTTCGGGAGCAGGAGGTAAGAGGAGACAGTTCTTTGCTACATGTCCCAAATCTTTACAGTGGGAGCATGTAGGAGGGAGCCAAGGATACTCAACTGCAATTTCTACAAGTTGACCACTATCTCTAGTAAACTCCACCACCTTCGGTAGCGGCTTTGTAAGATCAACTATGACTTTAGCATGAGAAACCTTGAGGCTCACAATATTTAAGGTGAAGTCATCCGTTTCCTTTGGTTCCCCCACTAGACCAGAAATTAAACTAATGCCTTCTTTCGAACGCAGATCCAACGGTATATCAAACATATGGATCCTTATGGGGATGGAGTCCATCGCAGGGGCCTCAGAGGAAACTCTCGGAGCCCAAGGTACAGTGTGAAACATTGAGTCTCAAACATACCAGACACATTTTTCTAGTACTTTCTGTCGGATAAAATCATTGGGAATCCGGACAAGCATAGATCGACTTTGATGGTTCATATGAATTTCTAACCGTTGACCTTTTCCCCACATATGATTTAGGACACTCTGGACCTGATGGTAAGGGGGGTGACCTACCTTTGAAAAAGCAAATGATGAAGTCTTTATGAAGCTGAGCCCCACGTTCAAAGACTTGATCAGGAATATGCACTCTCGGGCGCCCAGATTCAGAGACAGTAACTGGAGCAAGCCGCTTTAGAGATCTGTCCACCGTTTCCCTCATCTTCTCAACTAAGGATTTACTAGCCGGAGCTTGCACTTGAGGGATTTGTGGACAAGTTAGCGGGTCTTCCTCGTGAAGAGCAGGGAGAACCGGTGCAGAAGTAGTAGGACCATTAGTGGTGTGGGTGACATTGTTCGCAGATGGAGTTGGGGCTAATGTAGTGGGTTTTTTGGGGAGGGAAAGGGCTGGGTGAGATGATGGAGTTGAGGCAGGATTAGTGATTAGCGGAGAAGAAGCTTTGGGGGTTAACACAGTAAAGTTTTCCTGAACAGTGTTTTCTTCAGGAACAGTACAACCAGATCTAGGGTTCCGGAGAGCTAGATTTGGGGAGCTCGCAATGGGGCTTTCAGCCTGATGCATCTCAACATCAGTAGTAGGGGTTGAAGCGGGACAGGAACCCTGCACAATAGGCTCTACGAGGCGAGCAGTTTGTTGTCCAGATTTTTGCTTGCGAGAAATTTGAGAGGAGAGAGGGGGAATTGGGCTTGGTCAGGAGGGTAGGGGGGAGTAAAGGGGGAGGTGTGCTCTCACCAGCAGTGGGAGACGTTGGGCTCAGGGCGGAAGCATGACCATTAGAGAACCAGGAGTTCGCCGATGGGGTCGCCATCGGAGAGGTTGTTAGTAAAGCAAGATGATGATACGTATGTTTTGTCTCAACATGTTTCAATACTTATTAAAAACAAAAATAAAATCAAAAAAAAATTGAAAACAAGAACAAGAATTTTAAATTTCATGTTTGTCTCATATCTTCTAGAATTTTGTCAAGTTTTATTTAGGATGCATAATAAATTTCATGCAATTCACAAAATTTCATGTCTATGCCCCATATTTTTCCAAAAATGTTGCTAGAATAACTTTTAAAATGATGCAGTCATAAAATCTTAGGTAAACCAAGCGCTAAAATTGGATGAAATTAAAACTCGCAACATATTTTATCGATAAAACTCTGAAATCCACCATATAAAGTGAGTAACTTTCAACTTCGATTGACAAGAATAATAAGATTTTTCTTCTAAGTTACGAAAAACAACACAAGTTCTTATTTCCGTCTTAGTTAGTTTTTTCTTCTTCTCTCAATTCAATTCACGTAGCTATTATTCTATGTGGCACAAGTGGTTACGTGTATATAGATTGGACTGACAGGTCAAGAGTTCAAATTTGGCATGTGATCTTTTTTTACTATTAAAAAGTAATCAAAACGACATAGTTTCATGACTAATATACAGTTGAGGGTTATATTGTGGGTGTCTTTTGAGTTGGTGACATTGATTTGCATTTTTCGTGGTTGAGGGGTTAACTTGCAAAAAAAAAATGGTTGGAGAGTTTGTTTTCCAAAAATATTCAAAATAAAAAGGGTCATGTCCAATCTTTTTCTAAGAGATATATGGATTCTTCGCCAATTTTGGAGGACAGGACCTCTACTTCGGTGTCAGGTTGATGGATCCTTTAAAGGTTCGGATCATTTTGAGGATCTGGGATAGTGGTATTGTAATAGTGAGCACATGATACTACTCCTGGGAGCACGTAGTCATAGACGCAGTCCTATCCCATTGCACGCGTAATTACAAGCTCTTATTTGGGCTATGGAGTCCCTTCTAGCGGCTGGTGTCGACTGTCAAACTTTTGAGACAGATTGTACAGAGTTAGTCGTCTGATGATTGACCGGCGTTTTCGAATCTGCTGGATGATTTTTCTTTGCTCAGATCATCCTTCTCTTCCTTCACTCTTATCAGGATCCCTCGTGTATCCAACGCAAGAGCAGATTGTCTTACTCTTTCTTCGAGATCTTTAATTTCTGATTTTTTTTTGTAAACCTTATCCTCCTGTTTGGGCAACCAATCTTGGAGTTCTCTTTTAATTTTATTTAATGTTTGATTAAAAAAAAAGGTCATGTCTAAGTAGTCATTTTCATCTGTTCACCCTAGCCAAACTAAGAAAGGAGAGAAAGAAGAAGAAGAAAAAAGGAGAAAAAGAATAAAAGAGGGGAAGATCCGAGTAAATAAGAATATGAGATGGAGATAAGAGAAGATCAGAGGCAGAAAAAAGCAAAAAAAAGAAAGAGAGAAGTTTGGTTATAAAACTTTGGTGTTTTTGGTTAATCGTTTGGTTCAGGTGAACCAAGTAATAAATGATTACAATTATATAGGTTATCGATCAATTTTTCCCTAATGACCAATTTCAAACCAAAATCCATAAATCTTACTTTGGTTCGGTTGTTATCTCAAGGATAAAATACCCACCCTTAATAACACCGTTAAAGATAAGATCGAATCTAAACTGGATAAACACTAACAATTTTAATCATAATCTTTTAAAATTAAATACTAAAAGATACCAATGAATTAAAGCCAGAGGATGGCAGCGACTCTAGGTCTTTGACCTGTGATGAGTGTTTTTCCTCTTTTTTGACTTCAGTTTTCAATGGATCTCACTGGTTTTCTCACGGTTTTCATGGAGTTAATCGCTGTTTGCGATCTTGGGGATTGGTGTTTGAGATTCGCTTCCACGTTTCATGCAGCTGGTGTGGGAGCGGTTTTTATTTGGATGTTCGTACGGATGCCAGCAAATCTCAAGAGATTTTATTTGGTTTTCATAGTGGTAATTACCGATTGAGTTTCAGTGTGATTGCATTTGGGGGTTTGATGTTTATGCGACGAAGGTGGGGATTATCTGGTTGGATTTAGGTATCGTTTATTCGGGTTGTTTCTGGGTTTAATTACACTTATGGTTGCGATTTAGTGGCTTATGGTATCAGTTTCGTTTCTTTTGTTTGGATTTGGTGGATTCCTTTATTCAGTTTCGATCTGATTTGGTGGCAGAGATAAACAAGGATGGGTGATTGACACGAGATCAGAAGATCCCTGGTTTGCATTGTCCGACTGATGTTCGTTATCTTTGGCCGCGATCTGATTCAGGAGATTTTTCACAAGAGAGGGTTTTGATGGGTTTCATATCTGTTCTGATAAGGAAAGAGGGTCCGTCTTCGAGATTCACATATTTGTTGGTTGGTAATCAGCCTTGGGAATCTTGTTTTTGGTCTGATACAATATTTGTGATTTCTCCATCGCATACCAACATTTGTGATATAACATTTGTGGATCTGTGGGGTGATGTTCTGTGTTGGTTGGGACAAACTGGAGGTGGAGCTCGGGGTGTTGTTGGGTTTGGTTTGTTGATCCATTTTTTATTTCTCCATCGCAGTTCAAGGTGGGCATGTTGTGTGTGGTTTGGTGTTGTATGGGGACGAACTGGAGGCGGATTTCGGAGGGTTTCCATGTTTGGTCTATTGAGCCATTTTTGATTTCTCCATTGCAGTTTAAGATCAAGGTGGGTCTGTCAGGTGCTGCTTGCTGCTGGTTGAGGACAAACTGGTGGTGGATCTCGGGGGAATCTCGTTTTTGGTCTGATACAACATTTGTTATTTCTCCATTGCAGTTTTTGATTTCTCCATTGCAGTTTAAGATCAAGGTGGGTCTGTCAGGTGCTGCTTGCTGCTGGTTGAGGACGAACTGGTGGTGGATCTCGGGGGAATCTCGTTTTTGGTCTGATACTATTTGTTATTTCTCCATCACAAACCAAGGTGGGTCTAGTTTTGGTCGGTCAAAGGGATTTTGTGGGTTTAGGCTATGGTTCGTCTTCACTAACCTTTTTTGGGCTGCACATTTGCAAATCGGATAAGTTATGGGAATGTATCAAGGAAAGATTTGGGATTTTGCATCTTTTTGAGAAAGACAACATTTGGTTCTCTAGCGGCGATGGCGATGGTAAAGGCCCTTCTAGGGTTTTGACTCTGGTAATGAAATGGTTTGTCTTTGTGGTGGTTTACTGGTTAATCATTGGTCGGAGTGTCTTATTTTTGGGGCTGTGCATCAGATTATTGAAACTGTTGGAAGCTTAAGTTAACTCGTCGATTCATGGAGTGGAGAAGGCAGGATTTAGTGGCGAGCAACCACTACAATCAAGAGTTTATAAATGAATGTATTGAGTTGGAATTGTCAAGGGTTTGGTAATAAGGCCTCTATAGGGAATCTTAGGGATCTTTGGAATAAACATAGGCCATATTTTTTATTTCTTATGGAAACCAAACAAACTCTTTCTTTTTTGGAAAAAGTTGTAGGCCAATTTGGCTATAATAATTTGACAATAGTTGAACATGTTGGTTGTAGTGGTGGTTTGGCTTTATTTTATAATAAAGATGTTTTTAATGTTTCAATTCTAATGGAGACAAATAGATTAATTGATGTTCAAGCATGTTTTAAGGGGCGTATTATTCATTTGACTTTTGTCTATGGTGATCCTGTTCCCAAGAACTGAGCCTTGTTTTGGGAATGGTTGACAAGTATAAGTACTACTCGGTCTACACCTTGGTTTATAATTGGGGATTTTAATGAATTAACTGGCAACATGAAAAACGCAGAGGGAGTTACGCCCAGCTTCTTCCTTTCTCGATTTTAACGACATGATTCGGGATTGTGGTTTTCTGGAATTCCCATATTTGGATTATTGTCTCTCCTGGAGGGGTTGGCGAGATAAGAAGCCTATCCGGTGTCGATTGGATAGGGCTTTAGATAATGAGGATTGGCATGATTTATTCCCAGACACGGTGACTGAATATTTGCCGATGATCACATCTGATCATATGCCTCTCGTGGCTAGTGTAGGAGCGAAGAGGCCGCGGGGAAGGCGGAGTTTTATGTTTGATCTTTGTTGGATTAGTAGTACGGGTTTAATGGAGGCGATCTCGTCCGGTTGGACTGTTGACCAGGATCAAGGATCACCAAGGTTTACGGATAAAATCGTGAATTGTAGGCGGGCGATCTCTCGTTGGCATAAAATGCAGGCCCCATATGGTAGAGCTTTGAATGAGGATCTAAACCGACAGCTGGAGGTGGCTCAGGCTGACGATACGTCTGCTCTGGAGTTAATTTCGGACTTACATGCCCAATTGCACGAGGCATGCCAGGATTAGGAAATTCATTGGTTCAAAAAAGTAGGAATCGTTGGATGCGGGTGGGTGATAAAAATACAAAGTATCACCTCGTATTTTGAGTAACTGTTCACTATAATTAATCCTGATAATTTTGAGGAAGTATTACGTGAGGTCAACAAGGTAATTTTAGAAGCGGATAATGAACAGTTAACAGCCCGGGCTACAGAAGCAGAGGTGAGATGGGCTTTATTTATGATGCCCCCATATAAGGCTCCAGGGCCGGATGGGATGACTGCTTTGTTCTTTCAGAAGGAATGGACGGTTGTTAAAGCAGACCTTGTTTCTATGGTTAATCAGTTTCTTGAGGAGGGTGTTTTTGATAAGTATTTAAATCGAACACACCTCTGTCTTATCCCTAAGGTGGCTAAACTGACACGGATGACAGAGTTGCGTCCTATTAGCTTGTGTAATGTGGGGTACAAGATACTCTCAAAATTCTTGTGTCAACGCCTTAAGGCGCTTTTACCTGGTCTAATTTTGGAGATACAATCGGCTTTTGTTCCGGGTTGTTTGATATCGGATAATATATTGATTGCTCAGGAGATGTTTCACGGGTTTCGGACGAATAAGTCATGTAGAGGAAAATTTATGGCAATTAAGACGGATATGAGCAAGGCGTATGATAGAGTTGAGTGGGGTTTTGTAGAGGCTTTACTACGAAAAATGGGTTTTGCGGAACGATGGATTTCCTGGCTTATGTTTTGTGTCTCTTCGGTGAAGTATAGGGTTCTTCTCAATGGTCAACCGAATGGTTTGATAGTTCCGGAAAGAGGATTGGGACAGGGCGATCCGCTGTCACCATACTTATTTATTTTATGTCCAGAGGTCCTTATTGCAAATATTCGGAAAGCGGAGGCCGATAAGCGGATTACGGGTATTAAGGTGGCAACCAAGTGCCCGCCAATCACCCACTTGTTATTTGCGGATGACAGTCTGTTTTTCTGTAAGGTTGATAAGGAACAATGTGGGGTGGTTTTAGATATTCTAAAACAGTACGAGGCGGTCTCGGGGCAGCAAATTAATTTTGCAAAATGTTTGGTTCAGTTTGGTCACACAGTAGATGATATGGCAAAGATGGAAATTCAGGGGGTCCTAGGAATAACCAATCAGGGCGGTATGAGTTCGTATTTGGGAATCCCTGAGAGTTTGGGGGGTCCAAAACAAAGGTTTTTTCCATTGTCCGGGATCGTCTGCAGAGTCGAACGACCGGCTGGTCAGCAAGGTTACTCTCAAAAGGGGAGAAAGAGGTGATGATTAAGTCTGTTACGACGGCTATCCTGACTTTTGTGATGTCTTGTTATCGTCTGCCCAAGACTATCACATCTAAACTGACTAGTGCAGTGGCAAACTTCTGGTGGAGTATGCATTGGATCGCTTGGGAGAGGCTTTGTTGTAGCAAGCAGTTGGGTGGATTGGGTTTCAAGAGTGTTGATGATTTTAACACGGCTTGGCTGGCTAAGCAGTTATCGCGATTGATAGATTGTCCGGACTCACTGTTTGCAAGGGTTTTTAAAAGTAGGTATTATCGGAACTCCGATCCTATGGATCCAATACGGTCTTATTCACCCTCGTATGGATGGAGGAGTATCGTATCTACTCGCTCTCTGGTGAAAAAGGGCTTATTACACGGGTTGGCTCAGGGACCTCCATTTCAATATGGTCTGATCCCTGGGTTCCGGCTCAATTCCCGAGACCAGCCTTAATAACGGTCCCTTTAAGGACCCAACTCTCCGGTTACCTGATTTGATTGATCGACGAACAAATTCTTGGCGAAGGATCTGCTTACTCAGCATTTTGATCTTGTGGATGTCGCTCTGATAGAGGCAATTCCTCTAAGCAGCTGTTCCAGGGCAGATTATTTAGGATGGCACTTTACTA
The DNA here is from genome assembly GCA_023657505.1 of Camelina hispida. Lineage (NCBI taxonomy): Eukaryota > Viridiplantae > Streptophyta > Magnoliopsida > Brassicales > Brassicaceae > Camelina > Camelina hispida. The sequence continues at coordinate 27,015,530 of CP094637.1, forward strand.
AAACTGGGAAATATACGGTAAAATCTGGGTATGAGACGGAACGTTTGGATGTCCAAGGTCCTTTTTAGGCATTCGGATCTGGTCCAGCAATCACTCCCCTTCTTGCTAGGGTTTGGCAAGTAAAATGTCCACCAAAACTACAACATTTTATGTGGCAATTTTTATCGGGTTGTATTTCGGTATCGGCCGCCGGCCCGATAAGCATGGGCTTTAGCTCATGTACCAGTGGGGCAGCAGCTCTTTCCGACGAACTCTGTATATGCTAACGTTGATCATTTTCTAGATCCCAAAAGTCTGGATTCATAGGTTCAGATTTTTCCTTGGCTGATGTGGTATATTTGGAAAGCTTGAAACGCCCGTGTTTTTGAAAACCAGGCTGAACGCCCTGATGAGGTTGTCCGGGTGGCGGAGGGTGAGGCTTTGTCCTGGCAGGAGGCTCAGGTAGATGTCGAGGGGGAGGAGTTTCCCTCCACTACTACGTGTCTAACACCTGGGTATAGAAGGGATTTATCTCTTCCTACGGTTTTTATGGGACAGAGATGTTATGTTGACGGCTCTTGGAAAACGACAAATGTTTTTGCCGGTGCAGGATGGTGTTGTATTTCATCACAAAGATCGCCCCCAGTGCTTGGAGAGACAAATTTTCGGTGAAGTTTATCCCGTTAGATGCAGAAGTTGAAGCCTTCATCTGGGCGATGCAATGTATGATTGGACATGACTTCCGGGATGTGGCTTTTCTTACCGACTGCTCCGACTTGGTGAAGATGGTGTCTTCTCCAACTGATTGGCCATCTTTTGCAACATATCTAGACGACATTCGGATCGACAGGGAAGAGTTTTCTTCTTTCTCTTTTTGATTTACGTTTCTCGTAATGCTAATGTACAATCGGATTCTTTAGCACGCCAAGCGCGTGTGTCTCCACATCATGTTTTGTTTGTAGACAATTTTCCTCTTAATTGACTCGTCTGATTCTTTTGTTGAAAAAAAAAAAATTAAAGCCAGAGAAGTAAGAACCCAAATACTGAAAAAAACTTCTGAAATCTATAAAGATAATCCTATTATGATAATAGACTACCCGCAACGTATGCGATCATGATGAACAGCTTTGTCTGCGGTACTATGGAACCTTTGGTAAATTTTTCATAACCAGCCAAAAAAACTCTTATTGTATAATATTATGTAAAAGCCTTAACCCCATTACAATTGAGCCAAGGGGATTTCACACCAAAAAAACTCTTATCCCTTTTCTAATAAAAGGGAAGTACACAACATTATTTTGGTAAACTTTATAATTTTAATAAATGATTATAAATAGGTTATACATAAGTTACAAATTAATCCATTTATTAATTATAACAAATAAAACTTAAATTGTAACCGAAAATCTTAAACGGGATATTCCAAATTGATAGTTCATGGATATTCCAAACTTTAATTTTGGAAGATCACATGTATATGGGTCCAAATATCTAGAATCACAATATTACCAATTTATTTTCCACAGATTTTATTAATAAAACACATCAATAAATTAGTTATTAAAGGGATAAAAATTTACTTTCAATCATAAAAAGATATCAAATCTCGCTAATTTAACAATATTAGTAGTGATCTTTGGGATCGTATTCAGAAATTAAAAATTAAACCTTAATGTTATATTAAGACCCGTGCTAGAACACAAGTTGAAATTCCTTTTATTTATATTATAATTTTAGAATAAAATATAATTTATATGATTGATTTTAAAAGTTTTTAAGGTCCTAATCTAGCATTAATCGTATTTTATTCTAAAATTATAATATAAATAAAAAGAATTTCAACCCACGCTAGAATCATTAACAATATATAACCTACCAGATATGTGTCTTTTTTTAAGCCATCATATTTAGCATATGATTTTATTGCTTAATGTTTTATCCAAAAAAACTTCTAAACACAATCACATAAATTATATGTTATATAAAAATTACGATATAAATAAAAAAAATTTCGACCCGTGCTTTAAATCCGTGCTTTAGCAGGGTTCTAATCTAGTTATATAATATTATGGAAACCTTTCATAACAAATACACAATATTTCATACGCCTAAATTTTAGAAACATAATCATTGTGAAATGATAAATTTATTTTAAACATCAGAAAACACCACAATATATTAATTTAAAAGATGAACATTACATAAATTAGATAAACCGATTCAAAAAAGAAATCTATAAGAAATAATAGATCTGAAATACTATTCTCTTATAATAATTTTTATTCATTATCATGAGTTAGAAAGAGAATTTTTTTTTTTTTTTTTTTATCAAAGCTTTAAATCAAGATCCATAGAATCTTCTTCGTCTCCTTTCATGAATATAGTACCTGGCCACACCCGTTCCAACTGATCAATGAGCGGCAAAATGCAAACTTCATCCTTTGGTGACATCTCATCCTCTGCTGTCATCGGCCGAATCTGGGGCTGAGGCTGAGGTTGCACGAGACGTCCATCAATAAAATTGGTACTAATGTTATTGGTCATGGGCACCACCTGGAGATCTGGCGTTTCAATCGCAACAACCATATGGTAAAATGCGTTTTGGAACCTTATTGTTTGACTAGTAAAATAATTATAATAACTATTTTGAAAGGTAGTAGCTTCGTAAAACTCAGAGTTTAAGTTGGGATTGGTATAGAGAAATGACATGGAATGTTGTCTGTTTGATAGGGTGAAGGCAACATCCATTTCACTAGCATGAAATGATTTGAGGTGCGAGAAGAGTTCTCGATGGGTTAGAAAGATTTGCCCGCATGGAAAACATTGGAATTCCATGTTGGCTTTGTATGATAGATAGAGAATACGGAATAAGCTTATAAAGACCACATATATATACAGAGTAGAGGGAGTGTGGGTGTATGAATAGTGGCATTTACATAAACATTTAAAATATCAAATTTAGGAAAACTTAAAAAAAATCAGATATCAATTTTAATGATAATTTTAGCTAAGAAAATAAATATTATTTCCATGTTTGAAAACTTATTTTTGTTTTCTATTCACGTGTTAAGTGAGTTTTGTAATTATCAATACTGGTGAATATATTTTATTTATTTCTTACAAAATAAAAATTTAAATTTACAAGATTATATAGTAAAATTTAAACACAATCATTAAGGTAGACAATTACCAGAGAAAAATAACTAATAAAAAAGAGTTCTAGTCAAAAACATTTGAAGTTATTTATTTCATATCTAAAGTGGTGTGAGGTTTGTTGATTTCATGTTTTATTGACCAAAAATAAATAAAAGTAAAAGAAAAATATCATTTTGGTTGGTAACACTGTAACAATACTACCAAAAGTTAAGGTTTCTTAAATCATGGTCAACTATTTTTTTTTTTTTGACAAAAAATGAGAGATTATATATCTTACTTAGTTATTTTCTTATATAGTACTTTTTATTTTTATTCTCCTATTGTGTATTTTTCCTTTTTTTATATAAAATAATTTTCCTTTTGTTTTAGTATGCAAAACCATGATTACTATATAAGCAATTTTGTTTGTTTGCTAACGAAGAATTAAAAATAATGCTATACTATGATGTTATGTATCGAAGATTGAAATTTCTTTTTGGTGAAGGACAGGGTAGACCCCCTGATTTTATTAAAAGAAAGAGTTATAAATCACAAACAAACGCGGCGAAGCCATGTAGACCCATCCACATCGTCTTTCAAGATTGAACCAAAAGTAACAAGGAGCGAAGAAAAAGCATGACAACCTAAAAGTAGTGAAAACACATAGTTAACTAACTCAGTTAGACGGTTAGTCTCCCTATACACAGGAGTAATACGGACTATGCAGTCCCCTCGCAAGAAAGCCGTGGCACAAGCGTACCAGAAAATACAAAGGATGAAACTGACTGATCCATGTCTTCAAAAAACCAACCACCATCTCCGAATCAATCTCTAACTCCAACCTTGAGATGCCTCTTTTCCGTATATAAACCATAATAAACGCCCCACAACTCCGCCAGCTGAGCCGAGCACCGCCCAATATTCACAGCAAACCCCTTACACCATCCACCAGCACTATCCCGTATGACATCCCCTGCCACTGCTAGACCCGGGGTCCCCTTAGATGCACCATCAACATTAACTTTAAACCAACCATGAGTCGGTGCTACCCAACCAATGTCCCGTAGTACTCGGGCACCCTGCGGTTGATGCTTTATCCTTCTCAGGTTAGCCGAAGTCAGTTCCACAACAAGATTCTTAACAAAACGAACTCTATCTCTACAGAGTTTAGTATCACCAAACACATTACCACAACGCCATTTCCAACTCCACCATAAGGCCATCGCAAACATAGTAGACCAAGCTCCCTCGACAATTACTATCTTGTCATTAAGATTCCCGTGGGTCCATTCAAATAACGACTGAGCAAAGAAAGTGTACGCCTATTTGGCGGCATAATTCAAGCCCATAAACCAGCCATCGTATGACAGTCACATAGAACATGCATAATAGTCTCCACTCTTCCCCTGCAAACTGAGCAAACATCTGAATGACTTAAGTGCCTGCGCTTTCTCTCCATGTTTGTCATAATAACCTGGTGAACCACTAACCAAAGGAAAATCCTTACCCTCTCCGGAGCTACAACGCTCCATAGACGCTTGAAAAAGCACCATATTCTGACGTGGAACTTCATCTTGAGTCAATAGAGCATATATTGACTTCACCGTAAACTTACCGTATGAATTCTCTCCCCAAGACAAACGATCCTTGGACCCCGTAAAGCTATCCAAGGCTACAGCTGCAAGTTCTAATTGCTGATACTCTTGCACAAATGGCACTATTCTTGCAAAGTCCCAACCAGAGCCATCCTTCCATAAATCCCTAGCAGTTACTGTCTCAAATCCAGCTTGTAAAGCACTTGTCAGACCATCCACTAATGGCTTCTCTGATAACCACTTATCTGTCTAGAAGCGCACTTGACACCCGTCTCCAAGAACCCAAGACTGACCTCTACAAACTACCTCACACATCCCTATCCCAACACTTCTCCAAGTAGAGGACCAATTGCTCTTAGCAACCATCCTAGACGGATCACGAACATCACCCACCTTCTTTTGCTTGACTACCTATGCCCTGAGGCTATTCTGCTCATGTAACACTCTCCAATCCACCTTAGCAATCATTGCTTTATTAATCTCCTTTGCTGCTCTTATACCCAACCCTCCTTCACACTTAGGTAAACAAACAATCTTCCATGCCATCAAGTGTTGCCTACGCTTCTCTGTAGAGGAACCCTAGAGAAAGTCATGAGCAAGTTTATCTAACCTCTCAAGCGTTACCTGTGGCAATTTGAGTGTATGTCATGCGGGATAGAAGCCAGCACAGACTTCGTTAAAGTGACCCTGCCAGCAAAAGCCAGAGTGCGACTTTTCCAACATGTCATTCTCACAGATACCTTTGCCAGAACCTCACCAAAGGTTTCTTTATTCACTCTCTTCTAAAGGATCGGCATACCAAGATACTTCCCTAAATCTTTTGTTGATTTGATGCCACTCTCTTCACTGATCATCCTGCCTAACTCCCGGGAAACATTGTGAGATAAAAAGATCTTGGACTTCTCCAGACTAACTTTCTGACCCGAAGCTAAGCAAAACTTTTCCAACACATTTTGTATTACTCGAATCTGAGCCACTGATGCCTCTGCAAAGAGGATTAGGTCATCAGCAAAACATATATGCGACAACCTCGGGCCTGACACTGACAACTTAATCGGTTTCCACTTCTTATCTAATATTGATCCATCAATCAATTGACAAACTCACTCCACACACAAGACACATAAGTACGGGGACAGAGGATCCCCTTGACGCAATCCTCTCAAAGGTTTAAACTCATATGTCCTCTCACCATTCTGTAACAAGCTAATCGGTGGACCTGCCACACACTACATGATCCAACGCACCCAAACCTCAAACATCCCTATTGCTTTAAGGGTATCTTCTAGAAAATCCCACCGAACACGATCATAGGCCTTCTCCAAATCAAGCTTGAGAAGCATCCAACCTTTTCTGCCCTTTTTCCTTTGCGTTTAATGCATAGCTTCTTGCACCACTATGATATTATCCGAGCTTAAACGTCATGGGATAAAACTCATTTGTGCAGGGCTGGCTTTCCAACCTTTGGGATGAGTAAGCTTCTCCGGCTTTCCAACCTTTGGGATGAGTACTACCACTGCATCATTTATTTCTGGTGGTAACTCTCATGTTCTGTAAAACTCCAGAACAAACAGAATCACTGATTCTCCCACCACATCCCAATTCTTCTGATAGAACACCAGTTGATATCCATCGGGTCAGGAGCCTTAAACTGTCCCATACTACGCATGGCTTGTTCTACTTCTGATGCTGCAACAGTCTTACTCAAACAAATTTGATCTTCATGTGACATGCGCATAATACTCTCCGATGACAGCCTCTCCACCTCCTTATTTACGTCCTGTAGAGAATATAGCCTTTTATAATACTCTACTGCAAGCTTCTCCAACTCCTTCGCATCATAAATCCAATCACCATCATCATTCTTTAACATCTCAATCCTATTCCTTCTTCTCCTAATGATGGTTGATGTATGAAAAAAACTTGTATTTCTGTCACCATGAACCATCCATTTCTCTCTGGATTTTTGAAACCATATAATTTTCTCCTGTTCTAACACCAAATCAAAATCACGAAGGAGAACCGCTTCTTGCTGGGTGTCCGTGTGGCTGATCTCTAACCGGTTTTGCACCATTTTAATATCACGCATTAGTTTCTCCTTTCTCTTTTAAACATCTCCAAAAACTTCTCTATTCCACTATCCTCTACAACCCTTTTAGTGTATCTTGTGTGTTGATATGCCCATCCCAAGAGTTCTTCAACAACTGATGAAACCCTGGGTGAGACAACCTAGCCGCTTCGAATCAAAAGGGACGCCGCCTAGGATCAGTACTCACTTTTGGAGACAATTGTACATACAGAAGAGCATGGTCCGAAGCTAGAAACAAGAGATGTTTCAGCGTCGCCTCATGCCACTTTAGCCTTGCATGGGCAAAACACAAGACCCTATCTAGCCGTTTTGCAACAAAAAACCTCTCTTCTCTTCCTCTCCTCCAGGTGAACTTATTACACTGGAACCCCATATCTATCAGAGATAGCTTGTTTATCCAATCCCGAAAAGCTATAGAGTCTGTGGATAACCGACCATTCCCTCCTGACTTTTTGTCCACTCAAAGGATGGTATTGAAATTCCCACCCATGATCACGAGACCGTCAACTTCCTGCACCACACCACCAAAAATGCTCCACAGCTCACTTCTCCTACTTGTTGTTGGAACAGCATAAACCATAATCAAGTTAACAATATCCACTCCATTCACCACTCTTGCGTGAATAAACTGATTGCTAGACACCACAATATCCACATCACCTACACCCGACCGCCATGGGAGCCAGAGACCACCACTCTGACCCACTACATCGACTTGAAACGAGTTCTAAAAACCTAAAGCCTGACATATACGGCCCGCTTGATCCCCTCCTGCATGAGTTTCAAAGACACGTAAAACATCGATACTGAACTTCTTCAAAAGATACCTAATTGATTGACCAAAATTGGGTTTATTTGCCCTCCGACAATTCCAAAGAATGCAATTCATCATCCCATCTTTTAAAATAGCTAGAACTACCAGGGAGAACCGCTAATCGGAACGATTCTCCTTCCAATTCTCCAACAATCATCCATCAAGAGAATCAATTTCCATAGACAAAGGCAGTTCTCCCAAACTCAGATGCACATTCTCATTCTTCTCCAAAATACCCAAACCCAGTTCCATCAAGACCGGTTTATCTGCTCTCTCCACCGGAAAAGGGCCACCGGCTCTCCCAACACCACCGTCAACACCCCTCAGTCGTTTCCCATTCACCAAAACTTTTGATTCACCCCCAATCGGGTCAAACACTAAACCACGAGTAGGCTGAGAAAATTTAGAAGAGTTGGGCTTCAGCCCGTTAATCGGTGAGGCTTTATGAGCACTATCATTCTTTACTTCCAACGATGCACCAAACAGCAACGACTTCCCTTGGGCAGCACTCTTCCCTGAGATCCCTCGATTCTGAATATTATCACTTTCCTTATTTCCTACTCGATTCTAAATATTCTCACTTTCTTTACTCCCCACTATTGAATATCCAACTTGCCTTACCGCATCAGTTACCAAATCTACCTCCAAATTCCTAAAACTATCTGAGACCGCAATTAATGCAGGATCTCCGATCATCGAAAGTATCCCGGTTAGGATTACCTTTGATATTTCTCACAGCTCTTGCCTCCAGCAAAGAAGGTTGAGCTAAAGATTGTGCTCTTCTTCCTCTGTTCCTTACCACCATGAAACCATCCTCCAATCCCGGAGACACTCGACCTGCAGTTGGAGTAGCAACCATAGCTGGAACAGACACCAGAGGAGCCTTCTCCCTAATGACTTGCAGGCAGTTATGTACCAAATGTCCATACATACCACAAGCAGAGAAAATGTTCGTTAAACCCTCATACGCTACAAAATACCGTTGCCCGGTGATCAACATTGACCCTTTGAGCGGCCGCTGCAGATTTACCTCAACACACACTCAAGCAAAATGTGCTCTCTCGAAGTGTAAGGTGGTGAAATCCACCTTAAGTGGCTTCCCCAAACCCTTTGAAATACTCATTAAAATCGATTTATGATAAAGGTGCACAGGGAGGTTCACGAGACGGACCCACACCGGAGTCGTAACAATCTCGTCCTTCAAAGGATCAAATTTTGGGGTCTAAGCTTGGACATGAGGTAGTTACCAAATACCCTCCATGGACCCCCTGTAAGCGCTGCCAGATACTCTTCCTCTTGCTCAAACCGGATCATAAAGAATTGACGCGGGAGATCCATGACAAACATTGCTCCACTTGGTTTCCGCATCTCTCGAAGTTTCCGGTTCAGAACAGGGAGTGAGATGTGCTGCCCTAAGACCTTGACAAGTATTCACTTCTTCCATAAACCATACATCACTGTCAAAACCTCGTCACCTATCGTAATGACTGGTTCCCCATCCCTATTCAGAAACTCCAACCGCAACCTCTCTAACACAAACACATCGTCCATCATGTCTTCCAGAATTGGCATCCCTCCTCCATTATTACCAGCTACCTTCTGCACCAACGAACCATGCACATCAGGTGGATCACCTGGCGGTCTAACCCTCCCCCCAATGTCCACCATCGTGGCATCCTGATCTCCCCCAACCAAAACCCTAGAATCACCTTCAATCGCCGCCATAAACATGTACACTTCACTACCTAGTATTGAAGGATGACTAATTGCCAACTAAGAATCCAGTTAAGATAGTAATTAATAGAAAAAGATCTAATATGTTCATTTAAACAAAATTCTATTTAAACATGTGTCTTCATAAAAATTAGTTTTCATATCTTAATAATGTAAAGATATATATTTTTTTTACAAGTACTACTTTCTCTCTTCTTCTTATATATATATATGCCTGGGCACAAAATCCAAATCCGAAAATCCGAACCGAATCCGAACCGAAAAAATTGGATTAAAACCGAATCAAAACCGAAGATATATCCGATCGAATTTTGCTTCCATTATTTGTGGATATCGGATAATATCCGATCTGAACCGATATCCAATAGATATCTACATAAATCCGAAAATATAAGAACAATTGATATCCCGAAGAAGTTTGCTGCTATGGTCTGAAATTTTTTTGAACTACGTTCAATTTGATTTAAGATGTTATTTAATTTTGCTATTTCTTTTTTCTTTAGGATGATATGGTTTACTTTGGTTTTGATTTTTTTTTTCGTTGAGTCTTCACTTTAGATTTTAGTATGTCAGATTTTTATCTATTGGTATGGTTTGATTTAAGTTTGAACTTAGAGCTTGTCATTTGCTTCATTTATATTGTTTTTTATTTTATTGGCTCGGTTAGTATGGTAATTTGGATACAATCAGATTTAAAAAATATCCGAATAAAATATTATGGTTGTCTACAATAATATCCGAACTGATCCGAAATCCAAATAATCCAAACCGAAACCGATCCGAATTTTATAAATACCCATATGGATGTTAGAGCCAATATCCAAAATATCCAAAATTTGAAAAATCCGAACCGAATCCGATCCGATATCCGAACGCCCAGGCCTATTATTATTTTTTTTTTTCTGTGTTTGTAAGTTATAGTGATAAACAAAACTTATATTATAGCGACCTCAAAAGTTTTTTTTCCGCTTAACATCTTCGAATTTCAGCGCTTGTCACCGGAATTGTGAGAGGGTTCATAGGTTGCTCTCCCTTTTAAGTCTTTCAGTTTAGGCCTCTAGTGGTGCGTCCTCTATTCCTTACCAATAGTATCTAGCTTTGGCTCCAGCACCGGTAACTTCCTTAACACTTTTGATCGGCTCTGTTTTGGCGATATCGGCTTCGACAGAGAGATTATTGGGCTCTATCTTTGACGAGTCAACCTATGTCTCTTCAGCTGTGATTCGTCTGACTTTTTCTCCGGTTTGATTTAGATTTGTCTCTTCATTTTTGTTTCTTTCGATTTCAATTTTTTTTTTTCCTTTTCTTTTGATCTGAGATTGTAATTTATCGAGCCTCCCTGTTGTATTAGAGACGGAAAGTGAAAATTACCTACATATTACAAATTTGTAATTTCTATTAAAATATATAGTTAACAAATTATATGTTTGTAAAACGTTTACATTCCAAATATCTCATAAAAACAAGAACCGCAAGCTCATTATTAGTCTGCTCCTTTTCTGGACCGACTCTAGCTACTAGTCTACTACCATGACAAACTAGCATTTTAGTTTTGGAATTAGCTCTGGAAGAAAATCAACATGATGTAGGCAAACATTTTTCTATCTCTCAAAAGCTTAATGCATCAAAAGACAATATTGTAAAGAAAATAAATAAATTTTAGTTGACATAAAATGATAAAAATACCAAAATTTAATATTTCAAACTGAACAAAGACATGCGAGAATCAGAATAACATGTCTTTAATTTTGTTAAATAACTAGGAAAAAAACAGAAGGAGGATGTAGAATATAGCCACATCATACACTGCGACAACGTAGAATTGTGTCTCGTTTTCTAAACTAAGATATCTGATTTAATTTTAAAAGTCGTGAAGAAAATAATTGTACAAATAAATTAGGAAAACATGGTTAGAAAGTTATAAAACAAGAAAACAAAAAAAAATTGCAAAATGCTTTTAACTATAAATAAAGTGTAGTTACAAAAAAAAAAAAAAAAAAAAAAAAAAAAAAAAAAGAAAACGAAATTGTTACATGAAAAAATCTGTTGGTATAAATATTAAGTTTCAAGAAAAATGGTGATCGTTAAACGTTGAAGGATTATAAGAACGGGTTTTTTTTTTGTTATTGAAAATATTTGGTATCCACAGGAGAAGCACTCTTTTAGGAATGTATGTTCTGTCCCGCAAAAATCTGACTTCTTTCAAAAACAAATTGGGTGAGAAAGAAAAACAAATCTTGTTTTTCTTTTTCCGTTTTGTCTCTAAAAAAATGAAACAAGCGAAAATTAAGCTTACAATTTCCTTAACGTTTGCTTTCTCCTTCAACATCTTTGGAATCAATGCAAAGGCGATAGAGAGTCTCTAATGGTCGTTATGATGGATGTAGATGAAGAAGCCACAGGAGATACAGAGAACCTTGAGGAAGAAGTTACTGCAGAAGAAGAAGAAGAAGAAGAAGAACCAATCAACGATGAGGTTGTGGATGCCATGGTAGAGATTCATGAGGAAGAAGTTAAGGATGACGATGATTGTGATGGATTGGTGAGCGAGATCCTATCTGTTATTGAGTTTTTGGATCAGATTAAGGAGTATCGAAGAACACAGCAGAAAGAATGTTTTAACCTCGTTAGACGATTGAAGATTCTTGTTCCGTTTTTGGAGGAGATTAGAGGTTTTGAATCGCCAAATTGCAGGCATTTTGTGAACCGTTTGAGAAAAGTTTTTCTTGTTGCTAAGAAATTATTAGAAACTTGCAACAATGGCAGCAAAATCTTTCTGGTAAGAATCTCATTTTTGTGATAAATATCCTACGTAACCTTTAATTGTTGTTTTTTTGGTTATTATGATTACAGGCATTGGATGGCGAATCAGTGATGACACGATTTCATTCCACTTACGAAAAGCTGAATCGTGTTCTTGTTAAAACTCCTTTTGACGAATTGGTGATTTCTCATGAAGTGAAAGAGGAGGTAAAATTATAATTTATTCCCAAAACTATGCGGATTTTTTTTTAACCTATAAACAATATTATACCTTGCGTAGTTTATGAATTTTTTAATTTTTTTGGGTAGATTGATTCATTGTGTAAACAACTGAAAAAAGCAAAAAGAAGAACAGATACACAAGACATAGAGCTAGCAGTAGACATGATGGTGGTATTCTCAAAAACAGATCCTCGAAACTCAGATAGCGCTATTATCGAGAGGCTTGCGAAGAAGCTTGAGCTACAAACGATAGATGATTTGAAGAAAGAAACCATAGCAATAAAAAGCTTAATCCAGGAGAAAGGAGTGTTAAGTATAGAGACAAAACAGCATATCATTGAGCTTCTTAACAAGTTTAAGAAGCTTCAAGGTCTTGAAGCTACCGACATTCTCTACCAACCAGTCATCAATAAATCGTTCACTAAGTCGACGTCTCTCATATTACCTCACGAGTTTTTGTGTCCTATAACACTCGAAATAATGTTAGACCCGGTTATCATCGCCACTGGACAGGTATAATAATTGATATGATATTTGGAGATGTGAATCATGTGATTCTTGGTACGCAAGTGCATGCTTGAAACTAATTAACATAACAATACATGCATGTTTCGTAGACATATGAAAAGGAGAGTATACAGAAGTGGTTTGACGCGGGGCATAAGAATTGTCCCAAAACTAGACAGGAGCTAGGTCATCTCTCTCTTGCACCAAATTTTGCCTTGAAGAACTTGATAATGCAGTGGTGTGAGAAGAACAATTTCAAGATTCCAGAGAAAGAAACATCTCCACACTCAGAAAACGAGCAGAAAGATGAGGTATCTCTGCTGGTGGAAGCATTATCGTCAAGCCATTTGGAAGAACAAAGAAGATCCGTAAAGCAGATGCGTTTGCTGGCCAGAGAAAACCCCGAGAACAGAGTTTTAATAGCGAATGCAGGAGCGATCCCTCTGTTAGTTCAACTCCTTTCTTACCCTGACTCTGGAATCCAAGAGAATGCGGTAACAACGTTACTGAATCTATCAATAGATGAGATCAACAAGAAACTTATCTCAAACGAAGGAGCCATTCCAAACATTATTGAGATCCTTGAAAACGGAAACAGAGAGGCAAGAGAGAACTCTGCTGCAGCTTTGTTTAGTTTATCAATGCTTGACGAGAACAAAGTAACCATCGGATTATCAAATGGGATCCCGCCTTTGGTTGATTTACTACAGCATGGGACAGTAAGAGGGAAGAAAGATGCTCTCACTGCACTATTTAACTTGTCTCTTAATTCAGCTAATAAAGGGAGAGCCATTGATGCTGGTATTGTTCAGCCTTTGCTCAACCTTTTGAAAGATAAAAACTTAGGGATGATTGATGAAGCGCTTTCGATTCTATTGCTTCTTGCATCACATCCCGAGGGACGTCAAGCCATTGGACAACTCTCATTCATTGAAACTCTTGTGGAATTCATCAGACAAGGCACCCCGAAGAACAAAGAGTGTGCCACCTCGGTACTGCTCGAACTAGGCTCTAACAACTCATCTTTTATTCTCGCTGCGCTTCAGTTCGGCGTCTATGAATATCTTGTAGAGATAACAACCTCCGGAACAAATAGAGCTCAAAGGAAAGCAAATGCTCTTATACAACTCATAAGCAAATCTGAACAAATTTAGACTTGTTCTAATCTTTTCTATCTTAAGTAAGTCTTGTAATTATAGGATTCGTAAAATTTGTTCATTTTAAAATTGTTATTTGATTTTGTATCAATCCAGTGTTTGTTGTATCTCTGTGTATATGCTCTTGAGTCTAGTATTATATTATTGATTTTTCTCTGTATACTCTAACTCTTTCTCTGCAAGAAAAATCTCCGCAAATTTCTCCAAAAAAAAAAAAAAAACACACACACATCTTTTGCAAAGTCCACAAAGTTGATTGTAGTTGTTGGAAAGTTGTATAAGAAAGTCAAAACACCACTCTCTGATTCTTCATATCAACCTTTCCAAGCCTGAAAGACATCACAGTCTATGGCAGCGCTTCTTGTACCTTTTTCTAGCGCTTAAGCTTATACGTTCTTAGACACGTCGAATTGTATTATTAAAGACGATTAATATTACAACAGCCTTCAACCCCTCTTCTTGAGTAATGTTTAGTCGTGAAAGATACTAACATAACTCACACTACTTGCACGACAGGACAAAGCAAGAGTGTTTAGCTAATTCTATTCCATTTCGACACAAACTCCAATCAATCTATAATGATGAGTAAACCGAATTCAAAGCAAGCTATTCAAGTAAGATAACACAAAAAAGCGTTCAAATGAGAGTACCAAAAAAAAAACATCTGTAGATAATAAAGCTTATCTCAATGTATCATCAGTAATCAAGAGAAGAAAAAACATCCCCCAAAAGAAAAAAGAAAAATATCATTTTGGATTTAACCGAAATCCACAAAAGCAGAAACAACAACAAGAAGACTGAGGTTTTCAGATTCTCCTACCCCTGCGAGTAGTAGTAACACTCTTGATTGCACTTACAGAGACATTAACCGGAAGCGGTGGCTTCCTATTCTCCTTAGTCATACTCCTCAAGGAATACCTAGGCGTAGCACTAGTCTCACCCATAGAGACCACCACAGTCTTCTTCTTAGCCGAGGTTCCTCTTCTCTTGTTCGTCATCGGCTCATGATTCACACCAAGATGATAAGAAGTTCCTTTCACAAACCCTCCTCCTCCACCTTCAACAACAGCATCATCTTCTCCTTTCTTCTTCCTCCTCAATCGCTCGTTCCTCTTAGCTGAATACTCCTCGTAAAACCTCCCTCTCTCGAATACCGGAACCGAATTCGCAGCCAAGCTCTCCAGATTCGGCTTTTTGCGATCCTCTGCTTCCGCAAACTCGTCCTTAACCATCTTGGCTAAAGCATGTATTTCTTTAGAGATTGATGAGTATTCGATTTGGGGTTTAGGGTTTAGATCTACACCACTCAATCGCCTTCCTTGCTGCTGCTTCTGCGAACCTAGAATTCGAAGGAATCGAATCAATTGGAAAGTTCTCGGAGATTGAATCGGAAATAGATCGGAAAAATTGATTTTGAAATAATATACCTGGTGTTTGGAGAGATGAGTGGAGGAAGACTTGACGTGATCGGAGACGGATCGGAGATTTGGGTAGCGGTGGTTTCAGGAGAGATCTCATCCTCGACATTGCTACAAACAAAAACCAGAGATTTTCAAAATTCTGAATATAGAGTAGAGAGAGAGAAACAGATCTTTGACAGCTTTTTATGAGATTTTTTTCTTTCTCAAGTTGTGATGAGAGGAGGAGGAGGAGGAGCGGCTCGTACCTCTAACGGTTGTATTTTGTTGATCCAACGGCTAATATTGCTTTAGATTCAAATGGAAGGAATTTTTTTCCATATAAAACTATTTTTGAACATAATTATTTATTTATTGAGAAAAAAACACAAATCAAACATAACTTTAATTTTGTTAAATAACTTAGACCTTGAATGGTTGGTTGGTACGCTCCAGACCAGACTAAAATCGGACCAGTCCGTTATTTTTTTACCAATCACACACTCTAGACCAAATCCAGACCAATATTCCATACTAACTCCATACTAACTCTATACCAATAAAACATATGTTAGTATAGAATGAACAGTAACTCCATACTAGAATATAACTATCTATTCCCATTTTTTTGGTCTGCTTTAAAATTGTTCCATACTCTAGTATGGAGTTTAGCATACCAAATTATCAGTACGCATTGTTTAGTATGGAGTGTATGGACCAACCATTCAAAGCTTTACTTTGTTCGGACAAGTTAGCTATAGTGCATTCGTGGATTTTTTTTTTTTTTTTGGCTCGTGGATTTTTTTTTTTATCGAGGTTAACTGAAAATAACTTTTTGTAGATCGACAAAAAAAAAAATTGAAATTTAGATATAAGTGTTTATGAATTATGATTATTAATAGTCAATAGGAAAAATAATTACCATTAAAATAATATTTGCGTTTGCCAGCACGGCTCGGATTCTTTCACTAAAAATATTATTAACAAAACTATTTTAAAAGTAAGTCAAATTAAAATTCTGTTGATTTTGGTTAACTAATAATAGCGTAAGATATTTGTATAATTTGATCTGTTTTATTTTAAACTAGGAGAGTTTCCGCACTCTTGTGCGGGCAAAAACTTTTTTAAAACAATTATTATCTAAACTTTTGTATGAGCAGATATATTTTTAAATAATAGTTTCAACTAATTTAACAAACCAAAAAATAAATTAATTATAAGACTAAAAGGGATTCCAACAAAAATGTAAATGGAAAAGAATTAACCAAAAAGAGAAGCTATAATTTGATCTTCAATAATAAAGAATGGAAGTAATTTTTCTAATATAAACATAAAGTAACATACTTAGACCATCTCCAATGGTTTTCTCTATTTTTTCCTCTATAGAGGAATTCTATAATAGAGATTCTCACCTCTAAAATAGAGATTCCTCTATATATAGAGGAACCTTTGTAAAAAAAATAGGGTTTCTCTATAAATAGAGGAAAAAATAGTAATCTCTATTTTAGATGTGAGAATAGAGGACTACTGGAGTAAAATTCACCTCTATTATAGAGTTTCTCTATTATAGAGGTAAAATAGAGGACCATTAGAGATGCTCTTAGGAGAGTTAGCCGCGAGCGTACGCGACTAAATGTATAAGCCTAACAAACCTGACTTCTAATGTTGTGATTGAGCGCCTCTATATTGATACCTTAGTCAAACCTTCATAGTTATCTATAGAAATTTAACATTTCTAAAAATAAAATTTCTCGAAAAAAATATTTACAAAATATTTTAGTATTTATTTTCCATTTTAAATGATGCAGCGCATCTTCACGTCATTAACGTTTTTGTTGTTTGTTTGAGTCATGTTAATGGGCTTTAGGTTCATGGGTTTTAAAACCATAGTTTTGTCGTTAAACATTTAGACTAGGGTTTTCGTTTTCTTATTTAAAGAGACATGAGTCTCATTATTGTGTAATTATTAATTATTGAATAAACATTATTTTACGACAGCTTTACCTAAAGCCTAGAGAGGAGGACTCTCAACCCTAAGAGCTTGTGTTCAAGCCCTGCAAGGAGGACTTGCAAAACCACGTCGATATCGGTACGATCTCGACCCTATCCTTATTGCTTCTTCATCAAGTTACAACGTTTTAAGCAAGATCCGTTCGTGAATCTAAGTTCTCCTGGAGATCTAGTGTTCTTGTCCGTTATTAAGCTTCCGCTCTCTATCAGTTGGTATCAGATTCATCACGTTCCTGGTGGTTTGATTTCCTTATGATGGATTTTAAGTTGGATATTCCGGAGTTCTATGGTGGATTTTCTAGTGATTTATTACTAGATTGGCTTGTTGAGGTTGAAGAGATTTTTGAGTTTCAAAGAGTTGGAGATGATCGATTTGTTTCGTTTGTGGTTAAAAAATTTAGAGGACAAGCCGCATCATGGTGGCAGCAAATGAAGAGTTGAAGACAACACGCAAGAGAGATGGCAAAAACCCTATTAAATCATGGGGTAAACTTAAGAAAAAGTTATGCGCAACCTTTTTGCCTCATCATTACCATAGTTTGGTGCATAATCGTTTGAAAAATTTGAAGCGACGAACGCGTTTGGTGGAATACAAAGAGATTTGTCACTACCAATACAAAGATTTCATCGATCGTGATATCTACGGTGATAACAAAGATTTGAATCATGTGGTGTATGCCGCAGATCTAACACTCGACGTCAATAATAAAGAAGACCGTGATGTTGTCCACGACGATAACAACGACGTTGAGAACAAGGTCGATGATGTCACAGACTTGGAAGATGTTGATATCGTTACTGGTGGTGCAGGAAACGACGATGATCAAAGCGGAGATCCTATCTTCGATGTATGCGGTGACGACGAAGTTCGTGATGTTGATGGTCATGGTTTTTCAACTAGGGAGGGAGATGCATGTTTTGATGTCTACACAGAGGAAGATGATGTCGAAGCAGAAGTATTTCATGACAACGTTATTATTGACAACACGGCCAATGATGACGAAATGGATCTGCTAAACGACCCGACCTGTGTTGTTTCTAACGAAGATGGTGATTCATCTATTGATCAAATTCAAGACATCGACGCTAGTGTTGATGTTACAAACGTTGATGTTCACACTGATCATAGTGTCAAAACTAACCTTGATGTTACTAACATTGGTGTACATGATTCTCTCTATGATGGTGGCGAAGTAGACGTCGAGAACGTTGAGTTCATCGAGACTCACGGGGTGTTATTTAATCATCTTTCACTACCCAAACTTAGTCCAGTCTACAACAACTTTGATGAGAATAACGGAGATTTATACTTGGATAAGAGAACCCATAATTATTCTCTCTCTCCTACAAATTGTCACCGGCAGATCAAGAGAGAGCCGCCAGATCGTGGTCGACGCAAGATTTTGTTTCTCCACAATGAGGTGAATCTCCGTGACAAGGTATATGGTGCTCTGGAAATTGCTATATATGTTGTTAAAACTCCTTGTTATTATGCTTCTATTAGAGAAGGAAGAGGGAGGACGGAAATTGGGGAGACTAAGGTTGTAAAACCTCGTGTACCTTCTCCTCAAGCGAGATTACCAAGAGAAGATTTACATGTGTTCTATGAGACAAATCAAGAAGATGATGAAACTCACATGTGTAGTTCAACTACAATGGTCATGAATTGGGCTTTTGGAAGCTTAAATCCAAAGAAAGTTTCATCTTGTTGTCAGAGTGACGCAACTGCAGTTAACGGTGGAGACGTAAATCACGTTATATTTTTCTTCCCCAGTGGAGCTTTGGTTACAAGAAATAGACGTGTAGTGGATGTATGCGTTCACCATATCATACTTATGATACTATTATCACGTGAGATTGTGAGAGTATCTTATGTGGCCACCAATTCCATGTGTCTCAGTCTCTTTACGTGTGCACTAGTGACAACAACTTATGAAAGAAGAAACGTGTTTCAGTTCTTCTTAATGTCCTTTGACTTTGATGTGCGTGAGGGGGCATATATTGGGAGGATTAAACATAGACGCCATCGGGAATATTGCATACAAGTGATAAAATTGATTGACGTGTTCCAGATTCGAGTGAGCTTTAGTTTGTGTGGTGGTTCCTCAGTAGAAGAAATGTTTTTAGATCACCACCAGCTGTCATTGTATACTCGGTTATCTCTGGTTATAGGGGTCCTGACCAATGAAAGAGTTGTTTATCAACGAACATTCCACACACAGAGCCAAGTGTTGGCTACGACAAACCATACTCGTCAGCAACTTCTTCCACAGGTACGGTCAGTATCTCTTCACATTTGGTTTCTTCAGCAAGAAGTGAAGGACTCAAAAGTTTTTGCAGCCCTCTGTGGAGCCGTATTAGATGTTTGTGTGTATACCGGGAGGCATCGTGTCAAGGTTAAGTGTGATTTTCTTGATGTTTTTTTACTTGTGTCTTCTACTCCAAGAAGAGGAGTGGTACCTATCAAACATTTAAGGTTCTTCATTGAGTACATGATGTGTCTTTGGTGGAGGGATAACGTGTTGATCTACAATGAGGAAGACATCGACCAACTTATAATGGATGTCACTAACAAGGAGAAGTGTCGCCATATGATTGTAGGGTATATTTTTGTTGGTGACGTGTCAGAGGCCAAAATTTTCCTTCACCCCGAGAACCTCTTCGACATGGGTCCGAGATCAGATCTTGTGGTTTTTGTGTCGCAACATCGTGTTTTTCGTGATGTGGTGATCTTCTCAGATATATTGTTCAAAACATCGTGTGGCATTTCTATATGGGTAAACCGAACTGTTCGTAACCCGCTAGATGATTCCTGTTTCATATCCACTACATTTAGTTGTTGGAGAGTCGTTACTTGCGGTTCAAGAAAGCTATTAACGTGTGGAAACTTAAGCCTCCCCTTGGCTTGTTTTTCTAACAAGCTTCGGTTCATGGTGGGTAAGCAGATAAAAAATGCGGTCGTCATTGTGTTGATGTGGAAGTTACTTTGTTACAGCTTGGATATGCATGTCCCATGTCTTTCTCACACAAAAATCACAAAGAGCATCATTGAGGAGCTGTTTGGGGATTACCCTCGCTACAAGAAGGGTCACCTTTTGGTTGTTGTGGGTATTTTGGGTGTCGTACTTGCTGCTGGTGATGTGTTAAAGGTGCATATTTTGCTCCACCGCCAGCCTCAATGGGCAAAGCAGGAAACACTCAGCGGCGTTACGAAGGATCATTTTTCCCCTCGTGCATATGTTCAAGCGAGCTTGGAAGCCACAATTGTTTTATCAAAGACTCTATGTGGAGGATGTTTTAGCACGTTGCACTTGAAGTGGAAAAAGAAATGTCACGAAGTTCTTAAGCGTAAATATTATGAATTGGTGGACAAAGGATATCTCCAAAGATTTCAGATTCGGGGTCGAATCTTTCTCACCTGGAGGGACTGATGCAGCGCATCTTCACGTCATTAACGTTTTTGTTGTTTGTTTGAGTCATGTTAATGGGCTTTAGGTTCATGGGTTTTAAAACCATAGTTTTGTCGTTAAACATTTAGACTAGGGTTTTCGTTTTCTTATTTAAAGAGACATGAGTCTCATTATTGTGTAATTATTAATTATTGAATAAACATTATTTTACGACAGCTTTACCTAAAGCCTAGAGAGGAGGACTCTCAACCCTAAGAGCTTGTGTTCAAGCCTTGCAAGGAGGACTTGCAAAACCACGTCGATATCGGTACGATCTCGACCCTATCCTTATTGCTTCTTCATCAAGTTACAACGTTTTAAGCAAGATCCGTTCGTGAATCTAAGTTCTCCTGGAGATCTAGTGTTCTTGTCCGTTATTAAGCTTCCGCTCTCTATCATTAAATAATTTTAAATGAGATACGATTATTTTATTCCATTTTTTCTAATTTTTGTTTAAAAAAAAAATTGTTTTTAAATAAATATTTTTAAAAGTGAAAGAAAAACTATTCTTTAAAATGACTCATTTTATTTTCAATATATATTCATTTTAATTGTTTTATTTGTTCATCCACCTAATTATAATTGTTAGGACCTTTTGTCTTATTTAGATTATTTGTTCCTCCTTATGGTGATAGAGTATCCTCTCAGAGATTTGCAGCAACCCTATGAGATTTTGTCGGGATCACAAAAGATTGTATAATATCTTCAAATTAAATGGATATTTGTGTATATCCTCTCAGATTTCAATTCAAATTGTCATAATTATCTATAGAAATTTATCATTTTAGAAAATAAAAGATTTCTTGAAACAAATATTTACAATAGATTTTGGTATTTATTTTCCATTTAAAAATAAAAATAAATGGGATATGAATATTTGATTTCCTTTTTTTTCTAATTTTCGTTTTAAAAAAACATTAAACGTGAAACAAATAATCTGTAGAAGTTTAATATTTTTAAAAATCGGGATATTCTCAAAGAAATATTTGCAATATATTCAAGTATTTATCTTCTATTAATTTTAAATTATAAATGAGATATAAAATTTAGATTTCTGAATTTTTTTTTTTTTAGTAAACAAAATGAGAAATTTACAATTTATTATATATTATTTATCCATCTAAAGCAATTACAAATAAACAATAATTGTAAATTGTTAAAAAAAACTCTTCCTAATCTTCTTTAATCTCTTTCTTCTTGAAAAACCTCTGAGATATGAAGTCTTGAATTTAATTTAATTCATATTCTTTTCTTCTTCTTTCTATCAATTTAATAGAAAAAAATATCAGTCACAATTAGTCTATTATTTGTTAAAAATAAACAGAATTATAATTGAAATTCCATCTTCTTATTATTAATTCAAGAGGGGTAAATAATTTATTAGGTACAAATTGGGCACACATATTATATTGTTAAAAAAATAGAATTATAATTTATTAGGCACACATATTATATTATTAAAAATAGAATTAAAATTTAAATCTACTTGTAAATAGAAAGATATCCAAGTTTTTAGAAAATTACCATAAATGTTCCATGAATATAATCCACCATGGTCCTTCTGCAATTATAACATTAGAAAAAAAAAACATTAGCATCAATTTTATTTTTTAAAATTAAGGATTCGGGTTAACAAAGATTAATATCTGAATTTCATTATTTTCAGTTTTGTAGATCTACAATTATCATCATCCATGAATTTACCTGAAACTAAAAAAAAATTATGATTTTATTTCAAATTGTCAAAGTATAAAACAAAATATAGAGATCAACACAAAATACATGTTTTAAAAGGTGGAGAAATTGTTTGATCTTGATTTCCAAACAACCACTACAAAAAGAAGAAAAAGAGGACAGACTTGCTCCGATCCTCCTTCCCTGCCTTCACTCTTACCAGGATCCCGCGTGAGTCCAACATGAGAGCAGACTGTCTTGCTCGTTCTTCGAGATCTTTAATTTCTGAAAGTTCTTTTGTAAACTCTTATCCTCCTGTTTGGGCAACCAATCTAGGAGTTCTTTTTTAATTTAATTTAATGTTTGGTTGAAAAAAAAAAGAAAAAAAAGAGGGAATACAAAATTAGAATCTGATGAATCATATAAAAGACCAAAGTTATAATACAAAAATAAATTTGAGAACATGATAATATTTTAGGGTTTTTTCTTGTTTTTGAGTTATGGAGTATGGTTAGGGTATCTAGGGTTTTGACTAAGAAGGTGTATTCTTGACATATTTTTTTTTATAGAAGCCCATTTAGATTTTTTCCCATTTTTTTGAATGAATTTTGACTTTTAATTAACATATTTTCGTAATTAATTTGTTAATAATTTAAAAAAATTATAATAAGGATAAAAACGTCTATATTTTAATCTCATTAAAGGCACATTAGTAATTTTAAGTCTGAGTATGAATCTGGTGCGTTTCTGCAACCTAAATAGACAAAAAAAACTTGTCCAAAAATTTTTGAATGGCAACGGAAGTCACTTTTTGTGAGATTGGCTGTGAGCTCTTTTGACTATTCCTTCAATATATAAGGAGGACCGGATCCGCGCTACAGCACGAGGGAATATTCACGGTTACTACAATTTATAGCGAATGAGAATATATATTTTTTTATGTTTTATGGTTGAAAACACTTATTAAAATAACATTTCATGTAATAATTTCTAGTGAAAAAGTTTTTTACTATCAAATGCTTCCGAATTAATATTATAAGGTTTCCTTTGATTGGCACTAGATAATTAAAATCGAAACTGACTCAAAGGTTTTTAAAGAACTTTCTCTTCTTTATTGATTTAGAAACTCTTCTCAAAACTAAACCAAACTTCTTAGTCTCTTATGGAACAACTCTCCATAGATACTTGCTTATATAGAGATTAGCTTCTCCTAATTCTATATGGAATAGGAAAACTTACAAAACTTCTAATATTTAGATAATATTTGTATTTCCTATTTTCTATCTCTTCTAGCATCTTCTAGAAGGAGATTACTTTGTCTCCAAGACTTGGAATTATCCAACATTCACCCCCTTAATTCCAACTTGAACTTCAAGAGACTTGATAGCTTCCACTCCGATGAGACTGCACATTTCAGTGAACTTGATTCTTCCCAATGGTTTGGTGAGTATGTCCGCCTTCTGTTCCGTGCCTGGTACATACTCAACTTCAATCTTCTCACTCTCCACGCATTCACGGATGAAGTGATACTTCTTGAGAATGTGTTTGCTCCTCCCATGAAAAACTGGGTTCTTGGTCAAGGCTATGGCCGATCTGTTGTCAATTCTTAGTGTGATCTTCTCTTCTTCACTTTGGATTTCCTGTAACAACTCCTTAAGCCAAATAACTTCCTTTGCTGCTTCAGTAGCTGCCATGAATTCTGCTTCACATGAAGAGAGTGCAACCGTAGGCTGCTTCTGCGACGTCCATGTGATTGGCGCTGATCCTAGACAAAACAAGTGACCAGATGTGCTTCTACCATCGTTCACATCAATGTTATGGCTACTGTCACTATAGCCGATGACCTTCCTTGAACCAGTTCTCTTGAAACACAAACCCATGTTTGTCGTTCCTCTTATGTACCTTAACACACGCTTCAAGGCTTGACCGTGTGACTTCCTTGGGCTCTGCATATAGCGGCTAAGAACTCCCACTGAATATGCTAAGTCTGGTCTTGTGTGAACAAGGTAACTTAAGCATCTGATTGTTCTCCTATACTCTGTGGCGTCGACCTCTTCCTCATTTTCAGCATTTTGAAAGCTTTAAATTTGCCTTCACTGGTGTGTGAGTCGGATTGCAGGTCTCCATCCCAGTATCTAGAAGTATACCTTTAACATAACGTTCTTGCTTGATTCTGATCCCATCTTCACTTTGAATCACTTCTATACCGAGATAGTATGTTAGTTTCCCAAGATTTGACATCTCGAATCTTCTCGACATAGCTTCTTGAACTCATCAATGATTTTCCGCAAGGTTCCAGTCACAAAAAGATCATCAACGTAGATAGCAATTATCAAGAGATCCATTCCATCTTTCTTGAGATAAACAGAGGTTTCTTTCAAGCATCTCTCAAACTTCATCTCTCTTAAAACACAGTCCAGCTTCAGGTTCCAAGCTCTAGGAGCTTGTCGTAGACCATACAGGCCTTGTGAAGTCTGTAAACGTGATTCTCTTTCCCTTCCTTTACGAAACCTTCAGGCTGGCAAACATATACCTCTTCACTTAGTTCACCATTCAGAAAAGCTGTTTTAACGTCTAGGTGGTGAATCTCCCAGCCTCTAGTTGCCGCATATGCTATGAGTAACCTTATGGTTTCGATTCTTGCAACTAGTGCAAAAGCATCTTCGAAATCAATTCCTTGTTGTTGAACATAGCCCTTTGCCACTAGTCTTGCTTTGTGCTTATTCACTGATCCATCAGCCATTTTCTTTAGTTTGAAGATCCATCTTAGTCCTATTGTCTTCATGTTACTCGATCTTTGAACAAGTTCCCAGGTTTTGTTTTTTATGATCGAGTCTAGCTCACTTTCCATGGCTTTAACCCATTCTTCTGAATTAGCAGCTTCGAAATAGTTCTTTGGCTCTCCATCCACTGTGAGTAGCAGCTTTATGCCTTCTATATCAGCTAACAAGACATAATCATCAAGATACCTTGGTCTAGATATCATACGACCATATCTAGTTACCACGGGTTGATTTCCAGCTCCGACTTGATTCTGCAACTGATTTCCTACTACCTCGTCCTCCTCATCTTGATTCATGGGATCCTGATCAGTGTTCTGCTCAACTAGCTGTTCTTGTTCACCATTGACTTCTATTGGTTCGTAGTGTGGTAAGGTGAACATCCCTGGATCTCCGTCTTCTATTCTTGTTGCAGGCGACCAATCCCATGATTTTTCTTCGTCGAAGACCACGTCCCTGCTAACCACAATTTTGTTTGAGACCGGATCATAGAGTCTATACGCTTTGGAGCCTGGCTCGGTTCCAAGATTAATTACTGTCCTTGATCTTTCTTCTAGCTTCTTCAGATATGGACCATTAATCTTTGTATACGCAACACAACCAAAAATCCTTAAGTGCTCGATGTTCGGTTTTCTTCCTGTAAGACTCTCATATGGTGTTTGATTGTCTAAAGCCTTTGTAGCTACTCTGTTTATTATGTAGGTGGAATGTCGAACAGCTTCTCCCCATAATGTGTTTGGAATTTTCATTCCCTTGAGCATGCTTCTAGTCATCTCCATCAAGGTTCTGTTTCTTCTTTCTACTACACCGTTCTGTTGTGGTGTGTAGGGTGCCGTCAGATGCCTTGAGATCCCATTCTCTTCACAGAATGAGTTAAATACAGCTGAGTTAAATCTCCTCCTCTATCGGTGCGAAAAGTTTTTATTGTCGAGCCTGTTTGCTTCTCAACATACTCCTTAAACTTTTTGAATCGATCGAATGCCTCGCTCTTCTCCTTAACTAGAATCGTCCACATATAACGCGAGAAGTCATCAATCAAGACAAATACATACCGATTGTTCGACGGTGTTGGTGGAGAGATCGGTCCACACAGGTCACCATGAACTAATGCCAAAGCTTGTGTCGCACGAAAACTTTTGTTTGCTGGGAATGTGTTCCTCGTTTGTTTTCCGGCTAGACAAGCATTACGAACATGCTTCTCATGTACTGTTCTTGGCATTCATATGGTCATCTCATTCCTAACCATATTGTTTAGGACACCAAAGCTTACATGTCCTAGTCTCGCATGCCAAAGGCTAGGCCATGTCGTATCCTCCTTTTGAACTTTTAAACATTTTGGGTAGCTTATCTCTATTGGTGTTTTATAAAGATGATTTGGTGATATTGTGACTTGTACAAGCAGCTGTCCTGAAGGATCTCTTAGATACAAGTTTTCTTTCTTCATATGTACCTCACATCCATTCTCCGTAGCTTGTCCAAGACTTATTATGTTATGCTTTAAGTCTAGTATGTAGTAAATCTCCTCGAGAGCTCTCTTCTCTCCTGTTTAACTTACAAACACAATTGTTCCTTTGCTAACAATGTTAACAGGTGAGAACTGGAGAATGACTACTGAGGGCGACGCTAGGGTTTTGCCCACCGGTGATCGTGATGAGGCTATGTTGGATGCGGGTGTTCGAGATCGACCTCCGGGTGATCCACCGGATGGTCAGAGGGCGTGGGTACAGACCCTAATGGGGAGTAAGTCGGGTGGGATGCCACACCCGGAAGATGTTCTTGATGACACTTTTGTGACAGAGAGGGTGCAGTTGGAGTTCCCAAATGGTGAGGATGGTGAGCCGGTGATTACGATTGGTAATGAGGTTTTGGAGGCAATGTATGGTTTATGGAAAAACTGTATGATTGTGAAGGTGTTAGGGACTCAGGTTTCAGTTTCAGTGTTGACAAGGCGACTGAGGGAGATGTGGAAGCCAGTAGGAGCGATGTTTGTGCTTGATCTTCCTCGTCAATTCTTTCTGATCCGTTTCGATGTGGAGGCTGAGTATATGGCGGCGTTAACAGGAGGACCTTGGAGAATGTTTGGTAGTTATCTTCTAACGCAGGCTTGGACTCCCACCTTTGATCCACTGCGGAATGAAATAACTACCACTCCGGTGTGGGTTCGTTTGTCCAATTTACCGTTTCACTTTTATCATCGTTCTATTCTGATGGCAATTGCTAAGGGTCTAGGGAATCCAGTTAAGGTGGATCTGACAACTCTGAATGTTGAGAGAGCTCGGTTCGCAAGGGTTTGTGTGGAGGTGAATTTAAAGAAACCTTTGAAGGGGACAGTGATGGTGAACGGGGAACGCTACTTTGTCTCATATGAGGGTTTGTCTGCGATTTGTTCCAGGTGTGGGATTTATGGTCATTTGGTTCATACTTGCCCTCAAGCAGTGAAAGACCGGGAGGTGGCAGTTGTACCATTGCCGGAGGTTTCTGCGTCTGGCGGTGAGGCTCCGGTGGATGATGGTTTCACGGTAGTTGGGCGTGGTGGCCGGAACTTGGGGCCGGCGGCGAACAAGGAGAACTTACCTAAAGTGAACACGGGTGTTAATCAGCGTCAATCTCGGGAGATCCCGATAACTAAGGTGTTTGAAAATATTGCCATATCAAACAAATTTGGTGGGTTACGATCCGATATGATTTCTGGTGACGTAAGGGAAGTTGGTCCGAATCGAGAGGAGGATAAGGAAAATGCGATGATTAAGGGATCATCGAGTAAAGGGAAAAATATTACACACGGAACAGATAGAACTTTTGGAGGGAATTTAGAAAATCAAAAGGAGGGGTTTAAAGGAGTTTTTCAGGAGAAACGGGCTGTGTCTGTGAAGCCTGGAGAGAAAAATGGGCCCAAGTTTGGTGGGCCTAAGTTGAGGACGAAGCCCAGTAGACCATCTAGAGGTTTGGTGTATGGTCCGACTCAAGTGACTCTTAGTTTGTCTGAATCGGGGAAACGACTGAGAACGGAGTCAGAGCAACTTGGTCGGCCTGGCGGAACCTTTGCACAGGAACGAACGAGTATCCCGGCGTCGGAGAATGTTGTCACCACTGGTGGTAATGAAGGGACATCGCTTAACCCAGAGATGGCAGTGGTTTCTGGGAATGGGGAAGAGGTTATGCAGATCGCTCCGACGGAGGAGGCGGTGGGGGTTAGGGCTGCCTAACAAGTTGCCCCGGTAATTCGTGTATGGCTATTGTGTGAAAGAATGATGATGAATTGCTTATTGTGGAATTGCCGGGGGGCAAATAAACCTAACTTTCGGAGATCTCTGCGATATTTGTTGAAGAAGTGGACATCGGATGTTGTTGCAGTGTTCGAAACGCATGCAGGAGGGGATAGAGCACAACGGATTTGTCAGAATCTGGGGTTTGAGAATGTGTTTCGGGTTGATGCGGTTGGACAAAGTGGTGGATTGTGGCTATTTTGGCGCTCAGGTATAGGGGATGTGACAGTTATGCATTCATCGGATCAGTACATTCATGCTAGGATTGTCAATGGTATGGAAGTGTTGCATTTGATCGTAGTTTATGCGGCTCCATCTGTTAGTAGGCGCAGTGGCCTTTGGGGTCAGCTCAAGGATGTCATTCAGGGGATTATGGAACCGATAATCGTTGGTGGTGACTTTAATACAATTGTACGGGTGGATGAGCGTACAGGAGGTAATGGACAGTTATCTCAGGATTCGCTGTCTTTTGGTCAATGGATTAATGAGTTATCACTCATCGATATGGGGTTCAGAGGCAATAGATTTACCTGGAAGCGAGGGCGTGTGGCTAATACTTTTGTTGCAAAGCGACTGGATCGGGTACTCTGCTGTCCCTACTCTCGTTTAAAATGGCAAGAGGCCACAGTAGCTCATCTCCCGTTTCTATCCTCAGATCATGCTCCTCTCTACATTCAGTTGTGTCCCGAGGTTAAAAGTGATCCGAGTAGGAGACCTTTTCGTTTTGAGGCAGCCTGGTTAAGTCATCCGGGTTTTAAAGAACTCCTACAGAATTCTTGGAATTGTAACGTGTCTACTCCACAGGCACTGAATGGATTACGTGTACAACTCAAACGGTGGAACAAAGAAGTGTTTGGGAATGTACAACAGAGGAAAGACAAACTGGTTGCTGACATTAAGGTTGTTCAGGATCAGTTGGATCTTCATCAGACGGATATCTTATTGGAGCAGGAGGAGAGTCTGCTGAAAGAGTTCGAGTTAGTTCTCGAACAAGAAGAGTTAATCTGGCTCCAAAAATCCAGAGAAAAGTGGTTTGTGTTGGGGGATCGCAATACTAGCTATTTCCACACTTCGACAATCATTCGGAGAAGGCGAAATCGGGTGGAAATGCTAAAAGATGATACAGGGGCTTGGATCTCGGATTCAAAGGAGTTGGAGGATCTAGCAGTAAGCTATTACAAGATACTCTATTCACTGCAAGATGTGGATGAGGTTGTGGAGGCATTACCATCTGATGGCTTTGCTGTGCTATCTAGGACAGAAAAGTCAAACTTGAGTAAACCTTTTGTCCAACCTGAAGTGGAGAAATCAATTAAAGGGATGGGTAGATTCAAGGCTCCGGGACCTGATGGCTTCCAGCCTGTCTTTTACCAAACTTGTTGGGATACAGTAGGTGATTCAGTAACCCAGTTTGCTTTGCGGTTCTTTGAGACTGGTCTACTTCCGGAGGGTACAAATGATGTGTTGATAGCATTGATTGCTAAAGTAAATACGCCTGAGAGGATTTCCCAATTTAGACCAATTAGCTTATGTAATGTTTTATTTAAAACGATTACAAAAGCAATGGTTATGAGGTTGAAGGAGGTGATGTCGCAACTGATTGGACCTGCACAGTCAAGTTTCATTCCTGGTAGATTAAGTGCGGATAATATTGTAGTTGTTCAGGAGACAGTCCATTCTATGCGGCGGAAGAAGGGCAGAAAAGGGTGGATGCTGTTAAAACTGGATTTGGAAAAGGCTTATGACCGTATTAGATGGGATTTTTTGGAGGACACACTCCATGCAGCCCGTTTTCCGGTGGAGTGGATCGAGTGGATTTTGCGGTGTGTCAAAGGTCCTTCTATGACAGTTTTATGGAATGGAGAGAAGACTGAGTCCTTTATACTTTCAAGAGGGTTAAGACAAGGGGATCCATTATCTCCTTATCTCTTTGTGCTGTGTATGGAGAGGTTGTGTCACCAAGTTGAGTTAGCAGTTGGTGCTGGAGAGTGGAAACCGATCAGTCTATCACGTGGGGGACCCAAACTCTCGCATATGTGCTTTGCTGATGATTTGATTCTATTTGCTGAAGCATCAGTGTCCCAAATTCGTGTCATACGCAAGGTCTTGGAGAAATTCTGTAATGCCTCGGGGCAGAAAGTAAGTTTGGAGAAATCGAAAATTTTTTTCTCTGACAATGTTCATAGAGATAAGATGGCTTTGATCAGTGAGGCTAGTGGAATCAGTTCCACACGAGACTTAGGGAAGTATTTGGGGATGCCTGTCCTACAGAAAAGGATTAATAAAACGACATTTGGTGAAGTCATTGATAGAGTAGCTTCACGATTATCTGGTTGGAGAAGCCGTGTGTTGAGTCTGGCAGGTAGGATGACATTGACAAAAGCTGTCTTGCAATCGATCCCCATCCACACCATGAGTACTATCTCCTTACCTAAGGCGTCTCTCGATGTTTTGGATAAGATTTCCAGATCTTTTTTGTGGGGGAGTACTGGAGAGAGGAAGAAGCAACATTTACTTGCTTGGGATAAAGTCTGTAAACCAAAGAGAGCTGGAGGGTTGGGTATTCGTTCTGCTCGGGATATGAATAAAGCGCTGTTAGCAAAGATTGGCTGGCGATTGTTAAATGATAATTCTGCTTTATGGGCGAGAATACTGCGGAGCAAATATAAAGTGCAGGACGTTCATGATCCGACTTGGCTCGTTAACAAGAGCTCTTGGTCATCTACCTGGAGGGGTATTGCCTTGGGGATCAGGGATGTTTTGATTCCGGGCTTGCGTTGGATTCTGGGTGATGGGCATACCACACGTTTTTGGACAGATAAGTGGCTTTTGGATACTCCGTTGAGTGAGTGTGTCACAGGGCCTTTACCAATGGGTTTTGACCAAGTCCGTGTCTGTGATGCTTGGTGCAGTGGCATGGGTTGGAAACTGGAAACGATTTTGCCTTATGTCCCTGCTGATGTCAGATTACATCTTGCGGCGGTTGTAGTGGATACCGTTACCGGGGCTTCAGATAGGTTGTCCTGGGGGGAAAGCATGGACGGGAGGTTTACGGTTCAATCTGCATACCTCTTCATCACTAGAGAGTATGTTCCGCAACCAGATTTGAGTGCTTTGTTTGCTCGTGTATGGAAGATCAGGGTTCCAGAGAGGGTGCGGATGTTTCTCTGGCAGGGTGTTCAACAAATCTTAATGACGAATATGGAAAGAAAACGCCGTCACCTATGTGACAATGGGATCTGTCAAGTGTGTAAGCTTGGTGAAGAGACGATTACTCACATTTTGCGTGACTGTCCTGCCATGTCTGGTGTTTGGCACAGGTTAGTACCGCGACAAAAACAAGATGCCTTTTTTCAAATGACTCTGTTTGAATGGATTTATGCGAACTTGGGGGATCACTCTGTAGTTGGAGATTGTCCATGGTCCACGGTTTTTGCTATGGCTGTCTGGTGGGGTTGGAAATGGCGATGTGGAAATGTATTTGGTGTGGTTGGTAAATGTCGAGATAGGGTGAAATTCCTACGTGACCTGGCTATGGAGGTATACAAGGCAAACTCAGTGAAGAACAATGGTGATACGAGACCAAGTAGGGTGGAGAGGTTGATCTCCTGGACTCGTCCGAGGGAAAGATGGTGCAAAGTCAACACGGATGGGGCGTCTAGGGGCGGATTAGCAACTGCGGGTGGGGTTTTGCGGTCTAGTAATGGGGAGTGGTGTCGTGGTTTTGCCTTGAACATCGGCATCTGCTCGGCGTCATTAGCAGAACTCTGGGGGGTTTACTATGGCTTGGTGTTGGCATGGGAGTGTCAAATGAGTTGTGTTGAGTTGGAGGTGGACTCTGAGGTGGTTGTTGGATTTTTACAGACAGGGATAAGTGATGCTCATCCACTGTCGTTCCTAGTACGCTTGTGCTATGGCTTCCTTGCAAAGAACTGGTCAGTTCGAATTTCTCATGTGCATAGAGAGGCTAATCATCTTGCAGATAGATTAGCTAATCATGCTTTTTCCTTACCACTGGGTTTTCATTATTTGGACGTTTGTCCAGTTGATTTACATTTGCTTCTGTTAAAAGACTCTATTGGGACTGCGATCCCACGGCTTGTTCCAGTGTAATTTTTTTTCTTGTTATTAATAAATTGTAGGGGAGTTTAATCCCCTACGGCCTACCAAAAAAAACAATGTTAACAAAAGATCCATCGCCAAATCTTACTTTTCCGTTGAGGCTTTCGTCTAAGCTTGAAAAATAATGCTTATTTCCGGTCATGTGGTTGCTTGCACCATTATCTAGATACCACAAACTCTCACCGCCATTGTTAGTATCATATTTCTTCGGAAACACCTTATCTTCATTCAAGAAGACTACCTCATGAACATAGAGAGCATCCTCCGCTGTATGAGTCTCATTCAGGTTTGCTTCTTGTGGTTTTGGTCTGTCGGGACAGATAGATGAGAAGTGACCCGGCTTGTCACACCTCCAGCATATGATTTTTGATCTATCCTTCTTCTGCTTTTGATTATTTTCACCACTTTCTCCTCCTGAATGTTGTCCTTCGGACCTCCCACGTCCTCTGCCTCTTCCACAAATACCTCTGCCTCGGAAAGCTCCACGACCTCCACGATTACTCTGATCGTAGCTCGTCCACATGAGTTTTCCTTGGTCCTCCTTCTGACCATCCTCGCCAATACGCTCTTCGTACGCTTTTATTCTCCCAACTATTTCTTCAAATCCCATAGTCTTTAGATCCAAGACTTGTTCGAGAGAAGCTACAATCTGAATAAACTTTGATCTTGGAAGCCCCTTAAGAAACTTCTTAACCAACTTTGTTTCTTCTATGGCTTCTCCCAAAGATGCTGCTCTTGATGCTATTCCCTGTATCTTAACTACAAAGTCATCAACCGTATCGGAATCGCTCATCTGGATCTTGTCGAATTCCATCATCAAAGTTTGGAGTCTGGCCTCTTTCACGCGTTCCGCTCCTAGATATCGTGACTTAATGGCCCCCAAAATCTCTTTTGGTGTGGTTAATTCTCCTATTTGCAAGATCAAGCTCTCAGGGATGGACTGGAAAAGAAGCGCCTTCGCCGTGACGTTCTTCATTCTATTAGTTGACCCAGGATCGATGGTCTCCAAAGCATCATAAACCTCCAGCATAAGTTTCATCCTCATTGCCAAACAGTATAGTTTGTAGAGGTTAACATCGGACATTGTAACGATGAGGTACCATTGTCTTTTGTTCGAGATTGAACGTTGGTGTCGTCTCCCATGTTTGACGATGAGATCTTCCCCTTCTAATCACCGCTCTGATACCAAATAAAATCGAAACTGACTCAAAGGTTTTTAAAGAACTTTCTCTTCTTTATTGATTTAGAAACTCTTCTCAAAACTAAACCATACTTCTTAGTCTCTTATGGAACAACTCTCCATAGATACTTGCTTATATAGAGATTAGCTTCTCCTAATTCTATATGGAATAGGAAAACTTACAAAACTTTTAATATTTAGCTAATATTTGTATTTCCTATTTTCTATCTCTTCTAGCATCTTCTAGAAGGAGATTACTTTGTCTCCAATACTTGGAATTATCCAACAATAATATCCCGCGCATATGCGCGGATTGTGTATTAGTTATGTTAATTTATTTTTGTTTATGTAAAAATTATAAATTATGAGAATTTTTTGAGAAAAAAATAAAAATTTTTAAAATGGTATTTCTAAAAGTGGTATTGAAAAAGATATATTTTGAAATTCTCCTTAAAATTACATGTAGAAAAAACGAAATTTCTTAAATGTAATTAATACACTTTATTTACTCAAATTATAAAAATTTACCAGTTATGTAAAAAATATTGTTAATGATAAAAATAAAAATTGAATATGATATTCAAAAGTTATCTAAAACATTTAATAATTAAATTGCAAAATTATTTTTGAAATATCAGTTAAATATATTTCCTATAATTCATATGAAATGCAATTAAAAATCCCAAATATTAATTTAATTTTTAATCTCTTTTATATCACCTTAATTTAAAATGTATTGCTAGGTTAAATTCTAATGATTTTCTCTTTGTAGTAAATATAATATCAAAGTTTTTTTTTATATAGAAATCATTAAATTACAAAATTTTGAATTAAAGAATCATTATAATGATCATCATATAATTATATTTTGGATCACAAGAACTAAATATAATGATGAGTATACAAATTCTCAAGAAAAAGTTGGCGGTAAGAGATAGTTAAAAATTTTGATTTAATAATTCTATTATAATAATTAATTCTTTTAAAAACATTGCATACTTTTAAAAATAAAATATATATACATGTATGAAGATGATTTCTTTAGTTTGATTCCCTCATTGGGCTTTGATTGAAAGTAGTGTTGTTGAATCTGCATCGATAATTGTTTTTTACAGCCACCAAATTTTTATTATACATATGTAACTGAAATTTGAAAATAATAAGGAGAGAAAAAAGGAAGGAATAAATACATTAAAAAAAATTGAACAAAATAAGATAAATCCAGCAAAATATATAATCACACTACTACTATGAGTTTTAAATTCATGCAAGAACATAAACAAAATAAAGAAAATATTTAGAATTTGTGATATGGTGGATGATGATGTGAGAATAGTTATTTATAGGATTTCAAGGATATAAGTTACATTTCTAAAATAATTTAATTAGAGAAGTTACAAACTTACAATTATAATTTATAGTGTGTTTGAGTGAAAATGAATGGAAAAAGTCAATTCATAATTTATGTAATTTCAGTTATAATTTAGTAGTATAGTGTAGATTTAAAGTATATATTAATGTACATTATTACATTTTTATTTAATTAAAAATAGAAATTAGATGCTAAATGGACCAGTAAGGAGAGAGCGAAACCTTATAAAATCATATGAAATGCAATAAAAAATCTCAAAGATTAATTTAATTTTAAAAATTGACAACAATGTTAATTATGTATAATACTTTATAAATTAAAATATAGAATCAAACTCTTACAATACATATGAGATATAACAACATTTGATATTGGTGTAAGAGGAGGAGAGAATGATTACTTATAAGATGAAAATCCAAATTAGATAATAAAGATGAATTTTTAAAAATAAGAACAATGTAAAATATATATCATGTAGTCTTTAAAATTAAAATTTAGCATTAAATTTTTACAGTGATATTTCATTTTGTTTTTTAGCATTAAAAGGAAGGAATAAATACATTAAAAAAAAATTGAACAAAATATAAGATAAATCCAGCAAAATATATAATTACACTATTACTATGAGTTTTAAATTCATGCAATAACATAAACAAAATAAAGAAAATATTTAGAATTTGTGATATGGTGGATGATGATGTGAGAATAGTTATTTATAGGATTTCAAGGATGTAAGTTACATTTCTAAAATAATTTAATTAGAGAAGTTACAAACTTACAATTATAATTTATAGTGTGTTTGAGTGAAAATGAATGGAAAATGTCAATTCATAATTTATGTAATTCCAGTTATAATTTAGTAGTATAGTGTAGATTTAATGTATATATTAATGTACATTTTTATATTTTTATTTAATTAAAAAATATAAATTAGATGCTAAATGGACCAGTAAGGAGAGAGCGAAACTTTATAAAATCATATGAAATGCAATAAAAAATCTCAAAGATTAATTTAATTTTAAAAATTGACAACAAAGTTAAATATATATAATACTTTATAAATTAAAATATAGAATCAAACTCTTACAATACATATGAGATATAACAACATTTGATATTGGTGTAAGAGGAGGAGAGAATGATTACTTATAAGATGATAATCCAAATTAGATAATAAAGATGAATTTTAAAAAATAAGAACAATGTAAAATATATATCATGTAGTCTTTAAAATTAAAATTTAGCATTAAAATTTTACAGTGATATTTCATTTTGTTTTTTGTAACCCATACAACAAAAGTAAGAAATCGAAAACAAAAAATGATTTGAGGTATTGTGGAAGAGAATGAGAGAAGTCGAAGAAGTGGAAGAAAATGGAAGTGGAAGAAAGTGGAAGAAAATGAGAGAATGAGAGAATGTGAAAATGAAAAAGTAAAAGAATGCCAATATGAAAGAATGAGAGAATGCTTATTTATATGATAAGAATTGATGGAAGTTACATATAGTATTATGAGAGTTACAATTATAATTTATTATGTTTGAATAAAATTGAGTGGTGGAATATGAATAATGCAAAATTTATTTTATTTTCAGTTATAATTTTATTTTAATGTGTGAGTTAAATGTTTGTGTTAAATGAGTCTTAAATATTGTTTAAAGCAATTAAACAATTAGAAATCAAATAAATAATAAAAAATTAGAAAACATTAAATAAAAATCAACCAATAAGAAGAGACCAAAACCTTACTTTTTTTTTTATCATCATTGAATCGACAAGGCCCGATTCATAGTCAATCCCTACAACACGGGGTAACGCGACTTAGTGGAGTCAAACTCCGGTGGGATCGGTCGCTGAGGTGGTACTATAACCACTTCACTAAAGACACTTCCCACCTTACTTTTATATATATGATTTGATTAAAATACTACTAAATACTATCGAAAATATATTTAGAGATATATATACCATCACTAAATTAAAGAGGAATATGTGTAGATAAATAAACGATGGTAGTGGGTTAATAAAAATTAACCTCATCAGTTTCCATTAGTCCATATCAATTATCAAACACGTATGGGAACACAATAACCATAAATAAAATTCAGGCAATTTTGTAAAGGTCCATAAAGCCAAAAATAATTTTACTTCAGTTAATAATCTTGTCAATAAAAAAATGATAGAAAGGAAAAGTGACCGACCAAAATCAGCGACCGAGGTGATCAGCGACCATGTTGATCTGCAAATTTCTCAATCATCAGAGATCAATACAACAATAATTTTTTTCGTTATTGATCTGATAGTTTTGCAAAGGTAAGCTATTGTTATTCATTCTTTTTTTGTACACAAAGTTTCCGAAATCGACAAAAATCCGAGTGAAATCACTTTCTAAATTTCTCTCACTCTTCAACTGTTGAAGATCAATGGCTTCTCTTTAGGTTAGTTTCGAGCATCCATTTCCGTCAGATCAGATTCAGATTTGGTTCATGAAAGACAGCTATATCTAGCTAATATGGATTCCAGACTCGTCTATTCACATCGATATATACTTATCTCCGGATGAGAAAACAAGGTAATGCATGTACACATTAAAAAAAAAACATGAATAGGTCATATATATTAGGGTGAAATACTAGAATATTGCATAAAAGCTTCCTAATTACAAAAGTAACATACAATTGTTTGTAATTACTAGACTAACGTTGTACCTATACTACCCCTGAAACTAGTGCTGGGAAAAAACGTAATTACGGCTAATGCCATTAGGAAAAAAAAACATTGGAAGGTCGGACTAAGTCTACCGATCCTTTGATGGTAGATTTATACACGTGGACTGATTAAAGGTGTACGTCAAATATTTTTGGTACACTTAGTTGTAGTGCTGGTACACTTTGCCGTCGACGTAGATGGTACACTTAGTTGTAGTGTTGGTACACTTATCGGTCGACGTATATGAAATCGATTCGGTAGATTAAGTTGGTAGAGGAATTTCCCTTTGATGATAGACTTTTCTTTTTAGCGCGTGTAGCGGCAAACGTAAAAGGGTGGGAAGATATTTATGGTAGACTAATGGCCTGTTGCGACAGATTTTTGCGACAGCCTTCTCTCCTTACAGATATTTTTGGTATACTTTGTTTGTTTTTTGAAATAGTTTTCGTAGTGTTGTGGTAGGCTTCTTGTCCGTGGTAGATTTAGTAAGCAAGATTGACAGCTGTAAAGTCTTACCAGAATAATACGAATTTGTTTGAGCTGGCAAAGACAGTCTAGCGTTGCGATAGACTTATTGGAGATAGATCTAAACATGTTTGTTGTTCTTCCGATTAATGGTGTTCATGTAATAAAGTTTGTAGCAGATTCATCAATCGTGTTTTGTTTATCGGCCGGAGCAAACGTCTTTTTCCTACTCAGTTTCGGAAATCGTTCCTCTGGGTTCATCCATGGAAGAGCAAGATATCGTTTTGGAAATCTATATAACTCACTTTTTATAGGTTTTTAATTTAGAAATCAGATGTTGAGACGAAAATCTATAATAGTTGAGTAAAAACCCCACAAGTGAAACAAAAAAAATAGACATAAGTCGTGAAAAAATAAAGTGAGGCAGAGGAAATTAGGGTTTTCAGTCGTATATTAGAGGTAGAAGACGAGGATATTATGGTAATTTCGGGTTCATTAAACCTAAAATCGAACGTGTACGTACATATAAACGTGTACGTACATATGAACTTATACATACATAATTGTTCTTGAGATTAGTGTACGTACATAACGTTCTTTTGCTTAGTGTAGGTCCATAAATCCGTTTTAATGAACAATATTATTGTGATTTTGTAGTCATCTTCAACATATCTTCTTCTACAACCCTAGCTAATATTGTCGTTGTTGTTCACCGGAAATGGAACAAGTAAGAGATGTTACTAGAAAAAGTAAGAAATGTTACTAGAACAACCTATGTAATTCGTAATTGTTTATTTATTTATTATATTTTCGAGAGGTAATGAACAATAACCACACAAAATTACATTTTAACTATAGAGGGTAATATTTAGATGTTCCTTCTGGTAAGACTATCTGTTTTTGTACGTTGGTTTTTTTTGTGTTCTTTGGATGAGATTTAGAAGAATTTTTACATCTTTTGTGTTCAATAATGTAGGAAGAGTATATATAGAAAAATCGAATCCGTTTCCCAAAGATGGAAAACAGGTTAATACTACAATACTCATTTCATTTTTCTTCAGTTTTGGTGTGTTTTTTTTTTTGGTTGAAATTGAAATGTTTGTGTTTATGTCTTAGGGTTGATATAGTGGAGGACTTGGATATGGGTTATGGATAGGAACACTTGTTGCTTCAGGCTTTTGTGTCATTCCAGTCTCTACATCTTTATGGAAGAGGCATTTTCAACTTGCCAGTGGGAGTAGCACAATGATTTGCAGAGTAAAACCGATGACATTGGAGTTAAGACTGGTAGCTCGTTGGATAAACAACAGAAGCTTTTAGATGGCCAATCCGTGGCACTTGACGGTTTTCAATTTCTTACTCGGTTTCAGTTTGAGGCACTGCAAGAGAGTAGGTAAGTTTCAAATACATAAGAACATTTTTAAGTTCAAAAGCAAGACTCTTTTTCTAACTTTTGAGGCAAGACTCTTTTTCTAACTTTTGCTGCAACTTTTCAACGGTTGAAGGAATTTAGTCAAGAGCAGCAGGAAGATCTTGCAAAGCGGCAAGAAAAGCTTCAGGAGGTTCATGATCATCTGTATGAAAATTACAAATCAATCTTTTATTTTTAACAATATGTTTTTTTAGCAGGTAGCGTTTGAGGCAAAACAAGCAAACATGTTTGTGGCTTTGGATAAGTTATTTGCTTTGCACAATGTGATGGGCGCCGTCCATCACGTGGCGTTTGTCCACGGGTCAAGGAGAGTAGAACCAGCGTGATTCTTGAATCCCGAGTGATTAAAGCCTTCTTCATCTACTTCTTGTCGATCTTTGTTATTTACATGTTCACAAGCACAAAACAAACTTACATCATAAGATCAAGACTTTACATTGGTAAGTATCATATCCAAATCTCTTTCTCATTCAGTGGAGTTCATTAGTTTTTAACCGACTTTTTCCATTTTGCTGATACAGGTTTGTGTGTTACCTTAGCATTAGAAGTGGCAAGTTTACGCTACGTAAATGATGCAGAACGTCAAGCATGGATTATAAACCTTTTGAGGTCTTTATTCGCTGTTCTTGCGTCAGCTCAGCTTCTTCATTCTGTTTTCACATACAGGTATGACTAATTAAAATGCTAGAAAAACAGTACATGTTTTGAACAAACCAAAAACTCATAAACTGATTTTATACTCCTTTTGTCTGAATTTGCAGGGACTATGACGTACTAAACCACCAAGAAGCAGTAGTAGTGCTTATCATTCAACTCCATAGCTGTAAAGACGAATCCAAAGAAGGAAACAGAACCAATGATCACGAAGAAACATCCCCGGAAGATCTCATTCTTCATCGGAGGATTTCAAGATAAGTGTTGAATTAGTTTCAATTTGTCTCACGTCATTAGGGTTTAGACTAAAAAAAGCCTAATCATTACGTGTTAGACACCACTTTTATGTCCGTTTATGTTTTATAGTGTGTGTGTGATGATGTTGTTACAGTGAATAATGTTACAACAACAAATGGAACCCCCCAATCATACAAATTTACGTCCAAGAGTTTTTAAATTAACAAAGATAGAGGAAGAATATGAACAGACAAAACCCCAACAGAAACTCATACACTTTAAAACTGGGTTTGGTGCTTCGGCTGGAGGCAAAGAAGCAGGACTCACAATGGTTAAGAGGCCACCAAGCTGAACTGGGATCATGTAAGGAGGTGGGTCTTTGTGGGTCAAGCACGTGTTTCCTGAGAAAGAACATCACAAACAATCAAAACTTCTAAAACGTTATGAAAAAACTGTAAACCTTTTTAAGCCATTCTTTTGGTTTTCACTTTACTTTTGTATCTTGCGGCTGTGAGAGAGAACTCATTGATGGCTCCATCGATACCAGCTCCAGTAACATGCGAGTTTATCTCTACGGTTGCATCGGAGAAGAAATCATATGGTTGAGAAACAAACTCATTCTGGAACACTTCAACATAAACGGGAAGCTTAAGCTTCTGTAGCCTTTCAACTAGATTGGTTTGTCCAGTGGTGAAACTTGCGCTGCTTGGGAAAACTGATGTTTTTCCGATAACAACAGCGTCTGCAAATTTCTTGATGGCGAGTACTGGGAACTTGCGCTGCTTGGGAACTCAGTGATGTTTTTCTTGATGCAAATTTCTTCTGCAGTAGCCTCCACGCTTTCCTGCTCGATATTGTAACAAGTTAACACTAATAAGCGGGAAATAATGATCAGGTACACGAACAAGAAAATAATCAAGTACGACTCTCTGCCTACCTGTTTGCCAAGGTACAAAAGTCCAAGTCCAAGAGGCAAGAAACGAGTGAGGGCTTCACCCAGTTCTGCCTCGCTCTGATCCATCAAAGCAAATATAATAGATTGCGCAACCTCTTCATTACACGAACCAACGTAAACCATCCCCAAACTAAGTGCAGCAAACGCAATCACATCGAGAGGTGCTTTTGCATCATTTAGTATTAGAGACAAACTGCTTCTTATCTATTCAAACAGCGAGCATGTTGTTGTCTTGTCAACAGAACATTCAACTTAGAACTATAGGTAAGAAAATAGCATGTATTTACCTGATCATTTTGGGAACCCGCATATACAATCCCAAGACCCATAATAGCACCAATGAGGACGGAGAAACTTGAGGGGTTTTGGAACTGATGTCATGGAGCTTGTTGAGTCACGAATCTCCTTCCTACAAACCAAAAAAGACCGAATCAAGATTATACTACGAAATAAGAAGGAAAAGGAACATGAACACGGTAGTTAAAAGCAGTAAAAGAAGCACCATAAAACAAAATCCAACGAAGATTATCAAAATATTTACAGCGAATGTTAATAGATATAAGAATTACCTCATGCTTTCAAGAGCAGCCTTCTGCAACTCAGGATTGGGGTCCTGAACTCTCTCAAGATAGAGCTCCAAGTTCTGCTTTAGTTGCAAGTCCTCCTCAGACTGCAATGACATGGAAAAAACAGACTGAGTCAGCTAGCAATCAAACGGGCTATAGCCATACCCATAGTATAATAAACCCCAACAAGAATTTTTATCTCCCCAGAACTTCGTAATCCTGGTTTCTAAATAACAATGTGACATTCAATCAACCGAAGCGTGAACAGAGCTTATCAACTAAACCCTAAATCTGGGAAAAATCTACAGCTTAATCGTGAAATTTTTCTTCCGAAACTAAAAAAAAAATCAAAGTAAAACTGCTTCAACTAAAGCATGATTCCAAAGAGAACTCACCAGATCATCTTCCTTTTTATCATCCTTCTTCTTAGGATCCTTAGAAGGAACCTTCGTCGTAGCTTCATCACGCTTGGCACCACCGCTAACATTGTTCGGATCCGGAACTGGAGCCATTATAGTCAGACTAGTCACCCGATCAAACCCGACGAATACAAACAATGATAATCAAAAGAGAATCGAATCTCGTAACCTGTTAAGAAAATACAACACATAATCCAATTTACCTGTTGCATGTTGGAACCGGAGATGATAGTGGCGATGAATACGAGATCAAAACCCAAAATCGATTAAAAATTAATTGTAGCTACAAAAGAATTGAAACTAAAATCGATTAAACTAAGAGACACAACTAACGAAAACCCAAAATCAACAGCTTTAGACCAATCAAAGACCTAAATCCCTAACAGTTAAACGATGACGATGGCTAGACATTTGATGGTTTTTTGTGATTCGATACTGAGATTATGAGCAAGGACAGTAACATACCGTGAAAGAACAGAAAAGGAGAGGAAGAACAAAATTTGAAAGAAACTAGAGAACAAGCAAAAGGGGAAGAAGAAATGTCTGGAAAACAAAACCTGATCGAAAAGAGTAAAGCAGGAAGAGTGTCATAGTTATAACGATTGTCTAGCTCTGATAATTTTTTTCTCCCTCCGGACACTGATCTCCAAAAAGAATATGAATCGAAGAAGATTTAGTCGAAGAAAATGAATCAAAGTACAAAGAATTAATCTTTTTCCCCTTTAAAAATTAAATGGCATTACTGTAATAAAATACACAACTTTGGTTTAGAAGTAATAATCAAACTTTTATGTGTTATTCTAGTAAGTCCAAAACCTCAACTTGTTAGTCTAGTAATAAACCAACTTTTATGTAATATTCTAGGTAATTTCTCTATATATTGATTGAATTTTTGTACGTACCTAATTAGAACATATGAACATATGCTTTAGTATAGATGTCTTGAAAACAAATGTTAATATATAGATCATATTTGATAAAAATTTATTGTAAACACAGATCGTCTTGATTGATTTTCTACATAACAAAAAATAACACAATAAGAACAGAACAAAACATCATTAACACATAATTTTTTCACCTTGTTATGTGAAGCGTATCAAAGGATTTGTGTAATTTTTTTATGCCGTTGCTTCTTGCTTGTGAAAGAGTGCTTAGATTTTCCTAAAAAGAACAATATCCTCTTCTTTACGCTTAAATGAAAGTATAGATAGAATATCCATAGTAGTTTCTGAGTTTTCTGAAATATTAGTAGTAGTGAAACCTAGAAAAAAAAAATAGAATGAGAACTGCAAAATATTTAGTATATAAGTGTAACGTTACAAGTTTTAAATTCTAACACATACCATTGGAGTCTTTCCAACAAAGCTCAAAAGGATGAGGTGAAGCTTGAAAGGGAAAGAGTTACCTTTGCTCTATAAGACAGAAAACAGATCAAGTTAATTAATAAAAAATTAGAGTTAAGTTTTCTAGGCATGAAACCTACTTTCTCATCAGATCCATGAAAACTTACTTTCTCATCAGATCCATCATCCTTTATTTGGCTGGATAGATCTAAAATTATATTATCCATTTATGCAGGTTTTTAACTTGGACGCGTCATGCGACTTTGTAAGGTTGTTACTCTCTGATGTAAGAGAATGAAGGGCCATTGATTTCTGGAAATGTTCTCTTATCATGTTAAAAGGTAAATTCAGTGTTGATGTGCTAATTTTTTTGGTATTGAAAAACTTATTTATAGAGGTTATAGTCTCTTGGGGTTAGGTGGATAGAAAATTTGACAATAGGTTTGTGATCATGCTACATTTTAAAATTTGAGAATATCTTTTTTTTTTCCCGGTTGTTATGGAATTAATATTTTATATGCA
This sequence comes from Camelina hispida, assembly GCA_023657505.1. NCBI lineage: Eukaryota > Viridiplantae > Streptophyta > Magnoliopsida > Brassicales > Brassicaceae > Camelina > Camelina hispida. The sequence continues at coordinate 27,060,078 of CP094637.1, forward strand.
ATTAATTTAGGCATCTAAATTGGAATATGCTTTATAGGTTTATAAATAAGTTTCCAAAAATATAGGGCTAGTTAAAAGCTTCGGGAATTAGTATATGATGTATATGGAATAGTTTTCCATACTAAAACAATTAAATCACTTTGAGAATTAATATCCGATATTTATGAGATGAATATATGGGAAATCTCAGAATTACCGTAAAGATAGTGATATTGATGAGATTTCAATCTTTGTTTGTTATGGTTGTTTTCCAAATGTGGTACCAAGATTGTAATCTTTTTAGTATATTGGAAGATTTTTAATTGATGAGATTGATATTGTTAGAGGTGTAATTATTGGACGATTTTTAATATGATTCAAATTAGGGAATCCAAAGAGCGCTTATGGTTGTTTTCCAATTTTTCTTTTGACGATCAGTTGTTTTCCAATTTTGCAACCGAGATTGCTATCTTTATGGTATATTGATGAGATTGTATAGCGACATCATGGGAATTCGAAAACAATATCGGATGTAGTCATCGTTAAATGTCTTTGATAGATGTTGATAGCCCATACATAATAAAGCCCACAAGATATCAAGTGGATCCGATTTTGAAATTTCGGGTTTGTTTTGAATTATAACCCGATTCAAGAAACATTAAAGTCAAAATTGACCTTCTCGGAGATGTTTGCAGCTGATGGCGTAAGGGGTATTTTTGACCGAAATAGAAGTTGTACTTTTCTTTTACTATAATAGGGATAGCGTCACATATTTGTATAATTTGATCTGTTTTATTTTAAATTTAAAAACATTCACTTACTAAATTTTGAACTAGTCAATGTTTTTTAATTGGTCACATAGTCAAATTTTGATATTAAATTTATAATTTGACAAAAAAATTATAATTTTGTCACATAGTCAAATTTTTAAATTGGTCACATAGTCAAATTTTGATATTAAATTTCTAATTTAAGGTTATAAATAAAACTTCAGATGACAAAAAAATGACTTTTTAAAGAGATTCTAAATTGGATATACTCAATCTGATAGTGTTGTAAAACACTGGATAATGGACTCTATAACTGTCCATACAAGTCCATGTGCGATCCGTATGTTCGCAGCCCATCGACCAAAGGACCATCGGCCTTTGGCCTATCTTATGTCGGTTTAACTTGTGTATTTCCTAAACTGTTTTGGACTTAATCCTTCCCTATAAATATGTTACCTCGGACTCATTATCAATAATAAGAATAAGAGATTTCATCCCTAAATCCTATATTCCATAACACGTTATCAGCACGATAGTTTCTAACCCTAAAATCCTAACCGCCGCCGTTCATCTCTCTCTTCCAACAAAACCCTAAACTGCCTTTTTTCTTCCTTCTGTTCGAAGATCTCTTGGTGTTCACGAGCAAACCTTGGCTCGTGATCGAGTTCTATCCAAAACTTGATCGAGGTTCGTGGTTTGCGGTTTCGGGGTGAGTGCAATACGCAAACGGTACAAGGAGTGGTTCGAGATCTGTTCGTGGGAAGCTGTTCGTGGTTCGTGGTCCATCAAAGTTTGAGGTTCGTGAGAGATATCTAAGGTATTTAGCTCCCAGATCAAAATCGGTCAGACTCCTAGTGGTGTTAAGGTAAAATCGAAACCCTATGGACCATATAAACGAACTTGGATCTAAAATTATGGAACCCTATACTAAAAAACGGTTTAAGATATATGATTCCTAAGACCCTAAAAACCGAATTTGATTGATAAGGATTGCTTGTTAATATTGCTTGATTGCTTTGTTGCTTATCGCATGCATCATAAGTATGAAATCGAATTATGCATAGGGTATTAGAGAATCGATAATTGCATAAATTGTTAAAGTTGCATGAACCCTAAAAATCAAATTGAATATACTTGCTTTAGGATTGTTGAAATCTGAATTTTCATAGAAACAATATAGGATCAATTATAACATAAACTGTTCTTGTAAATTAAGAAAAATTTTGGATCCTTAAACTATAAAATTTGAAAATCATAGATCTGTTCTAGGCTGCTAGAACTATCAGGATAACTCCCAAATTTAATATAGTAATTATCCTAAAATTTAATAAAATATTTTCTAAAACTTGTCTTAATCCTAAACTGAAAAGGAAAACTTAAGAAAAAGAAATCCTATCTAGTAAAAGGGAAATTATTACATGCATCATCTATTTGTTTTTGTTGTCTTTGTGTGCATGAATTAAACCGAAAATTATGAGTATAAATATGACATGTTTTGGTCTTAAATACCACATGACCTAAGGCATGGTTCGGTCTCAAATACCGCATGACCTGAATTAATATTTATTGCATGGTTCGATCTCAAAAATCGCATGCTAACGATCGGATGTCTATTTCTGTTCTATGCTGATGGCAAGCCTCAAAAGCCTAGATTATGGTATTTTGAAAGCTTCTGGAGAGAACTACTTGCAATGGGCAATGGACACCAAGATCTATCTAAAGTCAAAGGACTTGTTTGAATGCATTGAAGAAGAATATGAGTGTACCAACAAACAAAAGTACAAGGCCATTCAGCACATGCACCATCACCTTGCTGAGAGTCTCAAAAATCAGTCTCTTCATAGAAGATCCTCTTAGCCTTTGGACAGAGCTTAAACGCAGATATGGACACCAAAAGACGGTGCTCCTACCAAAGGCTGAGTTCGATTGGAAAAACCTAAGGATCCAGGATTACAAATCCGTGGAAGAGTATAACTCTGAGCTTTTTAGGATTGTCTCACTCCTTAGGTTATGTGGTAAAGAATTGACTGAGAAAGAGCTGCTTGAGAAGACTTTGTCTACTTTTAGCACCCACAACATAGTCTTTCAGCAACAATATCGGGAGAAGGGTTATAAGACCTATGGGGACCTTATCTCGAGTTTACTGCTAGCTGAGCAGAACAATGAACTGCTGTTGAGGAACAGTGCTATGAGACCTCCTGGTCCAGCCCCATTACCAGAAGCACACAAGGTTGAGAAGAATGCTGCAGAGCCTAAAGAGCCTAAAGAGCCCAAGGAGACAAACTATGTCCACAGAGAAAGACACTATGGTACTAGCCGTGGTGGTAGAGTACGTGGTGGTCGCGGACAACACCATGCTAGCCGTGGAGGTCGTGGTTGTGGTGGTAAGAGTCGTGGGTCCTTTAAACCATAAACCAAGGCTAAATCGGTTTGTCACAGATGTGGTATGTCTAACCATTGGGCCAAGAATTGCAGAACACCTAAGCACCTCATTGATGCATATCAAGAGGTCTTAAAGAAGAATCCAGAAGCCAACTATGTGCATCTCGATGGTGAAGGAGACTTCGACCATGAGAATGATGATCCACAAGCCTATGAGACTTCCGATTTTTTTAAGAATGATGATTGAATTTTGGTTTTATTTCGGTTTAATTTCTATGCTTTTATGCTTTAATTTCAGTTTATGTATTGTATAATTATTTTGGTTTAAATTCAATGGATTTTATTTTATATAATTGTCTTATTAAATGAAAACAGAAAATTATTGTCCTATTTATAGAAATGGCCGAGGACATGAATGTACTAGTGGTGGACAGTGGATCCAGCCACACAATATTGAAGGATAAAAGATATTTTATAAACCTCATAATGAAAAGTGCCAATGTTAGTACAATTGCGGGTATAGCAGGCTTGATAGAAGGCTACAGCCAAGCTCATATATTATTACCTAATGCACACATATTGAACTAAGTGATGTCTTGTACTCACCCAGCTCTAAGAGAAGCTTATTGAGCTTTAAAAATATTAGACTAAATGGTTATCATATTGAAACCAAGGGTGAAGGAAACAAAGAATTCCTATATATCACAAAAATTGTGAATGGACATAAGAAAGTCCTAGAGACTATACCTGCACTAGCCACTGGTTTATACCATGCTAAGATTAACATGATAGAAGCTAACTTGGCAAAGAATAAAATGTTCAATGAACAGTTCACTCTATGGCATGACCGGCTTGGCCATCCGGGTTCGAACATGATGCGTAAATTAATTAAGAATTCAAATGGGCACACCCTTAAAGAAAGAAAAGTTTTCCCTAAACATCTCACATGTGCAGCATCTGCACAAGGGAAACTTATCATAAGACCATCACCAGTAAAAGTCACCAAAGAGACTTTAAATTTTCTGGAAAGGATACAAGGGTGATATATGTGGACCAATACACCCACCGTGTGGGACATTTAGATATTTTATGGTTATGATCGATGCATCAACCAGATGGTCACACGTTTGCTTGTTATCCACAAGGAACCTAGCATTTGCTAGGCTGTTGGCTCAAATTATAAGATTAATAGCACATTTTCCAGACTTTCCACTTAAGACTATACGTCTAGAAAATAATGGTAAATTTACATCCCAAGCGTTAAACGATTACTGTATGTCGATGGGGGTGAGTGTAAAACATCCTGTGGCACATGTCCATACACAAAACGGATTAGCTGAATCCTTCATTAAACGAATACAATTGATAGCTCGACCATTGTTAAGGAGATCGAAGCTCCCTGTGTCGGCTTGGGGACACGCGATCTTACATGCAGCAGAACTCATACGCATCAGGCCATCTAGTGATCACAAATATTCACCATCCCAACTATTATCGGGTCAAGAGCCAGACATATCCCATATCAAAACATTCGGGTGTGCAGTTTATGTACCTATTGCTCCACCACAGAGAACTAAGATGGGACCTCAAAGGAGGATGGGAATATATGTTGGATATGAGTCTCCCACTATTATAAAGTATCTTGAGCCAACCACATGAGATTTATTTAAGGCCAGATACGCGGACTGCAACTTCGTTGAGTCTGAATTCCCTATGTTAGGAGGAGAGACTAACAAGCTGGTCAAGGAATTGACATGGAATCAAACATCCTTAAATTGGAAAGATCCTCGAACTCTAGAATGTGATGCAGAGGTTCAAAAGATTGTTCATTTACAGCAGCTAGCTAATCAATTGCCAGATTCCTTTGCGGACCCAAAGAGAGTAACAAAATCGTACATACCAGCTTGTAATGCACTAGTACGTATTGATGTTCAAAAGGAACACAAAAATCAAGTTGCTACAGAGTCTAAACCACGTTTGAAACGAGATAGACCATTAGGTTCCAAAGATAAGAACCCTCGGAAGTCTAAAGGTGCAAAACAGACCAAGGTTAAGGGAATTACAGAAAATACAGATATTGCCGCGGAAAATCCTAAGGTACCAAATGAGGTTCGGGACGCTGAACCTCAAGAACCTGAAAGAATTGACAACAATGAGATCTCAATAAACTATATCATGTCTGGAATTCAATGGAACCGTAAGGATGTCGACATCAATGAAATATTTGCATACAATGTAGTACTTGAGATAAATGAGGATCATGAACCCACATCTATACTAGAGTGCACTCAAAGTAAAGATTGGTTAAAATGGAAAGAAGCCATTGACGTGGAGTAAACTCTTTAAAGAAGAGAAGTGTGTTTGGTCCGATCATAAGGACAACACCTAATATAAAGACAGTTGGACACAAATGGGTCTTTGTAAGGAAGAGAAATGAAAATAATGAAATTGTGAGATACAAAGCACTGCTTGTAACACAAGGATTCTCTCAAAGACCAGGAATAGACTATGAGGAGACATATTCCCCTGTGATGGATGCAACAACATTTAGGTACTTAATTAGTCTGGCTATAAGAGAAAAATTGGATTTGCGGTTAATGGATATTGTAACTGCATATCTATATGGTCCAATGGATAATGAAATTTATATGAGATTACCAGAGGGTATAGAGCTCAAAGATAAGAGTGGTTCTTGAGAACAGTACTGCATTAGGCTGAACAAATCCCTTTATGGACTGAAACAAAGTGGTTGAATGTGGTATAATCGATTAAGTGAATATTTAGCTAAAGAAGGCTATAAGAATGACCCAATCAGTCCATGTATATTCATAAAAAAGTTTGTAAACAAAGGGTTTGTAATCATAGCAGTTTATGTGGATGATTTAAACATCCTTGGAACCTCTGGTGAAATTGCCCAAACAGTAGAATATCTCAAGAAAGAATTTGAAATGAAAGACCTAGGTAAAACTAAGTTCTGTTTGGGGCTGCAACTTGAGTACATAAATAATGGGATCCTTGTGCATCAAATAGCATATACAGAAAAGGTACTCAAGAGGTTTAATATGGACCAGGCTCACCCATTGACCAGCCCAATGGTAGTTAGAAGCCTTGACTTGGATAAAGATCCATTTGGTCCAAAGAAGGACAATGAAGAAGTTCTTGGTCCTGAAGTGCCATACCTCAGTACTATAGGAGCATTAATGTTCTTGGCTAGCCACACTAGACCAGACATATGTTTTGCCGTGAACCTCCTAGCAAGATTTAGTTCTTGTCCGACTAAAAGGCACTGGAATGGTATTAAACATGTTCTGTGTTACCTTAACAAGGAACGACAGACTTTGGTTTAATTTATACTAACTATAACAGGGATGGTTTAGTTGGTTTTGCTGATGCAGGTTATCTATCGGATCCACATAATTCAAAGTCGCAAATAGGATATATATTCACACATGGTGGTACAGCAATCTCATGGCGTTCTATAAAGCAAAGCATCGTAGCAACCTCATCAAATCACGCGGAGATACTAGCAATTCATGAAGCCAGCCATGAATGTGTTTGGTTGAGATCAATGACTCAACATATTCGGACCGATAGTGGCATGGAGGACGATAAGGGAGCAACAGCCAACTATGAAGACAATACAGCCTGCATCTCACAGCTCAAGGAAGGTTACATCAAGGGAGATCGGACGAAGCACATACTACCAAAGTTCTTCTTCACACATGAACTACAAAAGGCCGGAGAAGTTCAAGTGGTACAAGTTCAATCATGCGACAACTCAGCCAATCTCTTCACCAAGGCACTACCGACAACAACTTTCAAGAAGCTCACGCACCAGATTGGAATGCGGAGGCTTAAAGACTTAGAGTGATGTTTCGAACAGGGGGAGTGGTGTGTGCTGTACTCTTTTTCCTTCACCATGGTTTTATCCCATTGGGTTTTCCTGGTAAGGTTTTAATGAGGCAGCATCCCCAAACACATTGCATCGATCCCTTTCCAGCATAAGGCACAGTTATATCATCCAAGAGGGAGTGTTGTAAAACACTGGATAATGGACTCTATAACCGGCCATACAAGTCCATGTGCGATCCGTATGTTCGCAGCGCATCGACCAAAGGCCCATCGGCCTTTGGCCTATCTTATGTCGGTTTAACTTGTGTATTTCCTAAACTGTTTTGGACTTAGTCCTTCCCTATAAATATGTAATCTCGGACTCATTATCAATAATAAGAACAAGAGATTTCATCCCTAAATCCTCTATTCCATAACAGATAGGCTATTTTTGTTCATGGCAATCAACCGAAAAAAAGATTACATTAAATACTATGTTTTTAATTCTTTTTAAAAAACTATTTTGACCAACCAATAGATAGAAATTTTTAGCATGTACAGAGGCAGTGGCGGATCCAAGAAAAAAAATGATATGAGGCACAAAACTTAGATTTTTTTGGGGGATTTTCAAAATTACCCCTTTTTCTATGTTACTTTTCAAAAATACCCTTTGATGGTGTCCATTTTTAAAAATATTCCTTTTAAATATATAAAATGACAAAATTATATACCCTAAACCCCAAATACTAAACCCTATCCTTTTAAAACTATACCCTAAATGTAAATTGGGAACCCAAACCTAAAAAAATAAATTCTAAAAATTAATTTAACATAGGGTAATTGTGTAAAAAATGGCAAAAATGAAAATATTCAAAAAAAGAGCATTTTTGAAAAGGAGTAGGCCAGAAGGGGTATTTCTAACAAATTCTCATTTTTTTTTTTTTAATTCCAGTAACAAATAACATAGAAAGGTATTTTTTTTTTTTTTTTGACAAATAAGTGATTATTGAGGGATTCAAACCTTTGACCTTCCATTTAACATGGGGAACTTATCCAAATAAGCTAAGAGACATTACTTAACGATTTTTATAAGGGGTTATTGTTCGTATGGGCCTTTGTGGCACCAAAACTTTCAAAAAGAGGCTTTCTGTCCGTGCTTGCGGAATGAGGGCTTTTTTCATATGTAAATTGACGGTTCTGCCCTTACTTAAGATGGGCGAGATGTCGTCCCTTCAAAACCGATTACTGTACCGCCGATCTCTTTTACCGCTGTAACTTGTTCCGATGTCGAAGACTTTCAATCATCAGGATCTCCTTAAAGCATCAAAATGTCGATCAATACTTGAAGAAGAAACTCTCTCTTCGAACGTAAAACAAAATTCTTCATCTAAACATCTCAAATCTGAACTGAAGATGCATCACCACTAAAACCTAAAAACAAGAAAGCTCCATCACTCCAATTAGCTTTCGCATAAGAGAAAACACATCAATCCCAATTTCTGCATCTCAGACGCTGTGAATCTGTTATTATCTCCGACGTTGTGAATCTCATATCGATCAAGCCATTGATGGTGATTTGGTTTTTAATATTTAGACTTTAATCGATTCATATTATTTGCAAATGTTAAGAGTTTCAAATTATGAAAGTGGTCTATGGTTAGAATCTCTGTTGCCTTGTTATCATCACAACCAACATAAAAAAGAGAAAGACATTTAATCTTCATATATAAAACGTAAATTAACAAATCGTTTGGTTTTCATTGTCAGGCTTATATACCAAAACAAAAATTAGAAAAACAAATCAAAATTACATACACTATCTTTAGTCTCAGAAGACAACAATACAACAACTCTGAAAATCACATAGATGAATCAGTCCCTTAAGATGTCGACTCCTTCAAGAACTTCTTTGTCTTTACAACTATCTAGTCGATGCCACCATCCATGTAAATGATTTGTTCAGGAAGATACTTAATAATGAGCAAACCCTGATACAAACATTTCATATAAGCTCAAAAATAGGAAAAATCATAGAGAAAGAGGAAAACTAGTGTATTAAGGGAAACCAAGGACCGAATCAAACACACATGTATTAAGAAAAACTAAACCCTAAGGAACTACAACTGAGGGAATCCAAGTAGCCAATTAACCGCAGAACACTAAACCCTAAGGAACTACAACTGAGGGAATCCAAGTAGCCAATTAACCGCAGAACACTAAACCCTAAGGAACTACAACTGAGGAAACCAAAGTAGCCAATTAACCGCAGGACACTAAACCTTAAGGAACTACAACTGAGGGAACCCAATACCCAAGTAGCCAGTTAACCGCAGAACACTAAACCTTAAGGAACTACAACTGAGGGAACCCAAGTAGCCAATTAACTGCAGAACACTAAACCCTAAGGAACTACAACTGAGGGAACCCAAGTAGCCAATTAACCGCAGGACACTAAACCTTAAGGAACTACAACTGAGGGAACCCAAGTAGCCAATTAACCGCAGAACACTAAACCCTAAGGAACTACAACTGAGGTAAGAACCCAAGTAGCCAGTTAACCACATAACACTAAACCCTAAGGAACTACAACTGAGGGAACCCAAGTAGCCAGTTAACCACATAACACTAAACTCTAAGGAAGTACAACTGAGGAAACCGAAACACCAAACAAAACACACATATTGTAAAAGATATGACTAACAAACATGGCTACCAATGCATGAACGGATATTATTTCTCCATCAAAAAGAAATGCAAAACAATTAGAAACAATGATGAAATCCACAACTAATGATTTTAAAATGGAGATAAACATCCATGGATCCTCTTAAGGATGAGGCTGATTTATATCAATATTGTTGTTCTATTGGTTACTTAACTGATCTCTATTTAACTCTTTATTAGGCAAGAAGAATATCATAACAAGGAAAATATGATATAGCTTGAGCGATGATAGTTTTTTCAAGAGCATATGCAAAAAATGGACCAACGGATTTGCTAATAAAGAGAGAGATGGATCATAAGTTCAGGCTAAACCCCTACGATTTCGATTTCTTAAAATCAATTATTGTATCTTCAAAACCAGATTACTTGTATTCCTTAATTCTCTTTGATATAAACACCACCCTAACTAGATACTCTCAGAATCTAAAAACCATTTGATTCGTTTCTCTAGTAAGAATAGAAAATGAACAACTCAGGCAAAGAAAAGAGCTGGCATACTTAATACCTTACAAGTTGAGGCGATTCCCCGAAGGCTTCCTGTGATACAAAGAAGCGACGAAGAGGATGAACAGTTGACTGTTGGAAAATGGATGAGATTTGGGACTTTTGTTACCTTTGAATTAGAGACACAAAGTGTAAGATTTTCGACCAAATACAACTTGAAAGTTCGAAACTCTCCGTCTCTCCTTGCCTATCAATCACCAAATCCCAGTTGAAAAGGGAAAATTGTAAATTTCAGAAAAATTAAAACCCTAGAAATTTACTTCTTCATAGGCTTCTCTCATTGGCATTTGTATAGAGCTAATTTGATTGGGGAGACCATATTTGTGTAATCGGAGGGAGAACAAAGAAGATCGGAGCATAGCCTTTATCGAGAGAAAAGAAACAGATGTTGCGACGGAGGAGAGACAATCAATTGTTTTATGTGAGAAGGGGTAGTTTTGTCTTTTCGTCATCTTAAAAATGCCTAAATTTGTGAGTACGGGTAGAAAGCTCTGTTTCTACAATGCCTTTGGAAAAAAATGCCGATCTCGTAATTAACACTTTTTATAAAGGTGTATAGGGAACGTGTCCACATAAGTCATGACACAACCATTGCTGTCAATTAACACAATCTGTCCAATACAATGTTTTTGATAATCACCCTAGTGGTTGAACTTTCACATGAAGTCTTAAACATATAAATCTTAAATTAATTATGAGAAAAACTTCTATATATATTAAATTAATAATGAGAAAAACTCCTTAAAATATTTGAGGATGCGTATAAGAGATATGTAAATAAGATTGGAGCTCCCTTCATCTTGAGGAGATGTGTAAGAGATATGTAAATTAATGATTTAGTTATAATTAAGTTAAACTTAGGTTCTCTCTTGTAACCTCTATACTAGATTTTAACCCGTGGCATATCGCAGACATATAATTTATATTTTATGTTATGTATATTTGTTAAATATTGAATATTTTGTAAATAGAAGAATAACTAAATTTTCCGGTTGTTGTGCGGTTAAATATTTATATTATTTTTTAAATCCGTAATACACTTCATGACCATTTGTTTGTTATATTTAGTTTGTTTTGTTTAGTGTTTTAGACTCTATTTTGATTTTAATTATTATAACAAAAAATAAGGGATCTAAATACATGATCAGTAATTTATACGCTGTGATTAAGTCATATTTTTCCTAATGATTTAATTATTTTATACAGACTTAGTTAAATCAACTTGATTTTAATATTAGTAGTGTTGATAAATAATTAAATGAGGATTTAGCTCGTGTTAACACAAATTTAATAATATTTTATTAATTCCAACATGTCCTCTTTATAACCCATCTATTATATAACCACATTATATAGTATTTTAGACTTTTTATTTTACATATTTGTAATAATTATTTTTTTTATTAAGTTTTTATATGTTAATTATAATATTTAAATAAATATCAATCGAAGTTTTTCTTATGTTAAGAATCAAAGCTCACAGGTTTTGGAAAACAAAATGGAAATCAAATTGTTGTTTTCTTTGTTTGCGAAGGATTCAGATATAGAATATCTTCAAAATACAACAGAATGTGTGGTTAAATATATGATAGTTTATATTTCCACTTTGATTGCTGTTAATTTTTAGTTGGAATGAAATATAAAATATTTAGAAAACAAAATCTATAGTAATGTTAGTTTTGGAAATTTTTTAGGGGTTAATGTTGTAAATAACTTTTTAAATAAACAAAACTAAAAAGACATAACACAAAATGTACTTCAAAAATGTTTATAGATAGATATATATATATATATATATAATATTGTAATCTTTGCATCTAGTAAAGTATTAAGCCTATGTTCCTATAGAGGAAAGATTTTATATATTAATAATGTTGAGACCATGCCATTTTATTAATTTATAGTGATATCAATTTATCTGTAAATTAATATTTATTATTCCTAGTGTAAATTAATATTATTTTATAGATATATTTTTTAATTGTTTAAATTCTTAAAAATTATGAATTGAGATAATTTTAGCAAAATAAAATTAGACTTTCAGATGTTATAAATTTATGGTTTTAGAATTGAACTAGTCATATTTAGAAAACACTACTGACAATAAATTACAATTATTATAAATAAATTCACTTATAGACATGACATAAAAAAAATTTATGAATAATAATATCAATTTTCGTATTTTATAGCCTATAAAATTATCAAATGAAAATGATGCATAACTAGAAATTAAATCTTTTTTAAAAAAATTAGTTATTTTTATGTCATGTTATAGAGTTTTTATATTATTATCGGTTGAAAATACAACATAAAAATTGTTTTATAGATATAAGCATTATGAGAAAATTCAAACTTTTAAATCATACATTATTATATCAGAATATATATATATATATATATATATATATATATATGTAAATTTACTTGATTCTAAATTTATGATATTAATGAGACCATATTTTATATGAGAATTACAAAAAAAAATATTAAGTTATTTTCTTATCAAATTTGTTGGTTTTTAGTTTTTTACACTAATCTAATTTGGAATCAGCAAAATTTATTAATTTATAGCATTGATTAATTGATAGAAGTTTTCTTGTAGTTCTAACTTGTAAGTAATATATTATTGATTGGTTTTTCAAATTTTGGTTTGATTATAAAATGGCGATACCAAAAAGAAAATGTGGCTCTAATAAGTGATAGATTTATTAATCATTGGGGGATTTCAAAAATATCTTTTTTTAGTGTCATTTTTAGAAAATATTTTTTTATGATGTCTATTTTCAAAAATACCCCTTTTAATATATAAAATGACTAAATTCTAAATCCTAAAATCCAAATACTAAAATTTATCCTCTAAAAATTATATACTAAATGTAAAATAGAGAATCCAAACCTAAAAAGAATTTCAAAAAATTAATTTAAAATATTGTAATTATGTTAAAGAGGGCAAAAATGAAAATGTTAAAAACTAATGAGTATTTTTGAAAAGGCTATCTCATAAAGCATTTCTAACTATTTCTTAAATTTGGTTAATTAATCAAAATGATACACTATTAATCATATTAAGGAGAAAAACAATAATTATATGTCAGATTTAAATTTTGGTTTAATTAATCCGCACAAGAGAATAGAGTACAACAAGTTGGTTTGATCACACGTTTGACAAAAGGTATTTCATCAAGTTTCCCTTTTTTGGGCTTAAGACACTCTTCTTCTATTAGAGTATTACAATCTTTGGAAGAGAGAGCTTTCTGTAGGAAAAACACGTTTACTTCAGTGAAATCTTATCTTTTATACCTATCTCACACCCTTTTTGCTCCACTAAGATTAAGAAATTAGGGTTTCTGCCTCCTTTTCATTCTCTTTACTGTAGCAAAATTTGTAAAAGTGAGGTAAGGTCTTGCCTGATCAGATGTCTGCAGCTATGGATCGGGCCTTAATGGCCATGTCCCTTGATGATGAAGATGTACCGTTTGAGATGCCAGATCTTCCACAGTTTAGCAGCTGCGAGAGAAATCATCTAAGCATCATCGGTCGTCTTCTCAACCCAGCGCAACAAAATATGTCGCAATTGGTCCTGAACATGCCTAGAAAATGGCAAAAACCAGACCGTATTCGAGGAGTGGCTCTATCCAAGGAAAAATTTCAATTTATCTTTGCAACAGAACACGATCTCATCGAAATCCTGGATAAAGGAGTTCACTCGTACAATGAATGGGCCATAGCAATTGAACGATGGTCAGAAACCCCCCCTCCGGATACACTTCAGTTCATCTCGATTTGGGTCCAAATTCGAAATATTCCTGTTAACTATTACACTAAGGAAGCTATAACTCTGCTGGGCGAGTTGGTTGGTCAGGTGCTGGAGGTGGTCTTCGATCCAGACAAACCTCAAAGCCAGGGTTTTGTCAGGGTTAAAGTAAGATTTGATGTCTCAAGACCCCTTCGAAAGTCGAAAGTCATTAACCTGAAGAATGGTCAATCCACTACAATATGGTTCCACTATGAGAGAGTGCAAAAAAGATGTTTCCACTGTCAGAGACTTACTCACGAAAGAGAAGCTTGTCCTATTCTTGTAAAGCAGTCTGAGGATCTTCATTTAGAAAAGAAATCTGGGAAAAAGGTGGAAAAACCTCTGCCCCCGCGGGTTTTAAAAGAAGATGATCCGCTCTTTGGAGTCCTTAGGGAAGAACAAGTGGCAATTCATCCGGTTCTTGGTCGTCCTCGCATTGATCCGATTCTGTTGGAAGGAATGAGACAATATATCCTGGTTGGTGAAGAGGGTGAAGACAAAAAAATCAGAATTGAGAGAGTTAAAAAGACGGTAGCAGACGCAGAGAGGGATCCAATAGCTCAAAAGACAATCCTACGAATGGAACCTGCTCCCATCATCTCTTCGGACTATAACAGGGGCAAAGGATTGGTATTCGACTACGATATCGTGAATGCTCCAGTGATATCTACTCTGAATGCAGTAGTAGCGGTTAAACCTATGTGCTCTCCGCAGGAAGGGATCCTTGAAGCGGTAGGTCCTGCTCTGGTCAATTACTCGGATTCTACATCTTCCTCTTTGTATAGTTCAACGGAATATGGACTGGGGTTCTTTGAACCGGGTCCATCCGGGACTATACAAAAAAGAGCAAAGACCAGAAAGAGACCTCATGTTACTAAAAGGGTGAACTTAAGTTCTGTTACTCAGGATCTGTCAGAAGTTAGTGATAAAGTAAAAGACCAAAAAGAGGACGGGACAGGGAAGAGGAAAGGTACTATGGGAAAAGAAGGTGCACACAAAGTCGCTAGGCGCAAAAAACCCGAGGTGGTCCCAAATGAGGGACCGTCCAATATCTAATGAGCATAGTAAGCTGGAACTGCCAGGGTTTGGGGCGGCCTCAAGACTTGACAGTTCAACGTCTCATGGAAATACGTAAGAAACATTTCCCTGAGATTTTATTTTTAATGGAGACAATGAACATTAGGAACGTGCTTGTAGATATTCAAGTTTGGCTAGGGTATGATAATGTACATACGGTGGATCCAGTGGGAAGATGTGGTGGCTTGGATTATTTTGGAAGAAAAGCACCAAGATAGACTTCCTGTTTGTTGATAAAAACATTATGGATATCGAAGTAGTCTATCAGAATTTCAAATTCCATGTTTCGTGTATATATGGGAATCCTCGGTCAGAGCTTAGACATCTAGTTTGGGAAAAGATTACAAGGATTGGGATTCAAAGGAAAGATAATTGGTGTCTCATAGGGGACTTCAATGAAATTCTGCATAATGGAGAAAAATTGGGAGGACCTAGAAGAAGTGAAAAAACTTTTGAGGATTTCTCCAATATGCTTCAAGCGTGTAGCATGACAGAATTGCCTAGTTCTGGGAACAGTTTTACATGGGGAGGAAGAAGGGGTGATCTATGGATTCAGTGTAAGCTAGACAGATGCTTCGGAAATAAAGAGTGGCTCAAGGTCTTCCCTGCTGCGAACCAGAAGTTCCTAGAGAAAAAAAGGTCAGATCATAGACCGGTTCTACTGAAGCTAATTTGTTCTCAAGATTCTTATAGGGGATCATTCCGTTTTGATAAAAGAATGCTGCATCAGCCTCTTGTTCTGGAATCTATTCAACAAGCCTGGTTAGCATCATCCACCCCTTTTGGTCATTCCATGACAGAACGACTGCGAAGGTGCAGAAAAGCTTTGAGTAACTGGAAAAGAGAGAATAACATGAATGCAAAAGAGAAAATCAATGTGATTCAAGGGAAGATTGAAGTTGAACATGCAGCCTTGCATCCATCCTTTGACCGAATGGCACAGTTACGGAGAGAAATGGTGTTAGCTCATAGAGAGGAAGAAAGCTTCTGGAAACAAAAATGCAGAAGAAAGTGGCACAATTCGGGAGACAAAAACACCAAATACTTTCATGCTTCGGTCAAAGCAGATAGGAATAGGAATGAAGTGGATCAACTGGTGGACTCAAATGGTATCCTGCACTCTGCAGAAGCATCAAAAGGAGATATCGCAGCAAACTATTTCCAGAAGCTGTTTTCTTCTTCCTATCCTGACAATCAGTCTTCTCTCTTTGATAATTTCAACACAAAAGTTTCTCAAGAGATGAATGAGCACCTTTTGGCAAAGGTTACAAAGGAAGAGGTTAAAGGAGCGGTTTTCTCAATAAGAGCTTCCAGTTCTCCAGGAGCAGATGGAATGTCGGGGCTCTTTTTCCAACAGTATTGGGACATAGTTGGTGAACAATTAACCTTAGAAGTTCTCCGTTTCTTCGAGGAAGGTATTTTTCAGAAAGAGTGTAACTTCACACACCTTTGCCTCATCCCCAAAAAAGTGAACTCAGTGCTAATGTCCGACTTGCGTCCCATCAGTCTTTGCTCAGTAATGTATAAAATTATCTCCAAGATTTTACTATCAAGATTGCAGCCTCTCCTTGCTTCCTTGGTCTCTCCCAACCAGTCAGCATTTGTGGAAGACAGACTTATATCGGATAACATTATCATTGCATATGAAGTGGTCCATGGACTGAGAACTCATAACTCCTTTTCCAAAGAGTATATGGCGATCAAAACCGACATGTCAAAAGCATTTGACAGAGTGGAATGGAGTTACTTAAATCATCTTCTTCTCGCTATGGGTTTTAATGCGGTTTGGGTTGACTTGGTGATGAAATGTGTTACTACAGTCACATACTCGGTCCTAATCAACGGTCAACCGCACAGACTAGTTATCCCTCAGCGTGGACTCAGACAGGGAGACCCTCTTTCTCCTTTCCTGTTTGTCTTATGCTCTGAGGGTTTAGCCCATCTCCTGAATCAGGCAGAAGCTCAAGGTCGTTTAAATGGTTTGAGATTCTCAGAAGAAGGTCCTTCCATTCATCACTTACTTTTTGCAGATGACACTCTGTTTGTCTGTAAAGCGAAAGAGGACCAATGCGAAGTGGTGAAAGATATTCTCAAGATCTATGGAGAAGCTACAGGACAAGTCATTAATCTTGACAAGTCTTCAATCACCTTTGGGAGCAAGGTTGATGAAGGGATCAAGGTGTTAGTCAAAGAAGCCTTAGGAATCACAAAGGAAGGTGGAGCAGGTACGTATCTTGGTCTCCCGGAATGTTTCAGTGGCTCTAAGAAAGACATGCTGGAATTTCTTCATGAAAAGCTAAAGAATAGATTTTCAGGATGGTTCGCAAGATCTCTGTCGCAAGGAGGTAAAGAGATTCTCTTGAAAACAGTTGCAATGGCTATGCCAGTGTTTGCAATGTCTTGCTTCAAGCTCCCCAAAGCTACATGCGAATCTCTCTCTAGTGCGATGGCTGCTTTCTGGTGGAGTTCGGTGGAGAATCAAAGGAAAATTCACTGGATCGCGTGGGACAGGCTTTGTTTGTCTAAAGATCAGGGAGGTATGGGATTCAAGGACATTGAGCTCTTCAACCAAGCCTTATTAGCCAAACAGGCTTGGAGACTTAATCAATTCCCTGATTCTCTCTTTGCTCGGTTCATGAAGAGTAGATACTACCCAGATGATTCTTTCCTCTTGGCTGGTTTAGGAAGTAGACCTTCTTACGCATGGAGGAGTATCCTGTTTGGTAGAGGCCTTTTGGAAAAGGGTTTAAAGCAAAGAGTGGGTAATGGCCTCTCATTACAAGTTTGGACCTCTCCTTGGTTAGAGGATGGAAGAATGCGGGCTCCATTAATGAAAAACATTTTGGTTGACCTAGAGTTAAAAGTAAGTGACTTGATAAATCCTTTAACCAAAGACTGGGATGGGGGTAGCCTAGAGGAGCATTTCTTCCCTCGGGATATCACTATCATTCAGGCTACTAAACCTACATGCTCTTCGGAGGACTTCTTGGTTTGGAAGCACAACAAGAGTGGTGAATACAGTGTCAGATCAGGTTATTGGCTGGCTTGTGAAGTTTTTAAAGCGGATCAGATATCATTAGCCACGATGCTCCCTTCTTTAAATAGTATCAAGGATAGGATTTGGAAACTATTAGCACCAGCCAAAATAAAAATCTTTTTGTGGAAGGCAGTAAGTGGAGCTATCCCAGTTGCAGAAAGGCTCATCTCTAGAGGAATGAAAATTGACTCAAGATGTCAAACTTGTGGATTAGAAGGTGAATCCATCAACCATCTGCTTTTTACCTGCTCTCTTGCTAGGCAAGTCTGGGCCCTCTCGGGTTTTCCAGTTCCGGAAAACGGGTTTGATGCAAATTCGATCTATCAAAACTTCCATTTGCTCTTGGACTTAACTAAGATCAAACGGATTCCCCTTCAGACAAGACGAACCTTCCCTTGGATCATTTGGCTGTTATGGAAAAACCGTAACAACCTGGTTTTTGAAGGTAATGTTTTCTTTATCGCTGAGATGGTGAAGAAGATAAGAGAAGACGCAGATGAGTGGTTCCTAGCTCAGGAAGCTGACTCACTTGAAGAAGTTCGGTCGAATAGACAGAAACTTCATAGGCATAAGCATTGGAGACCTCCGGACAAACAGTGGCTAAAATGCAATGTGGCGGATTCTTGGGTTAGAGGATCAACAACCAGTGGTGCTGCTTGGGTTTTAAGAAACTCAGAAGGTAAAGTTCTTCTCCATAGCAGAATTTCGTTCGGAGATATCTCTTCTAAAGAAGATTCAGAATCTCGAAGTCTGTTATGGGCAATGGAAAGTATGAAGAGCTTAGGAGTTTTAAAAGTGATGTTTGGTTTGGAGCCAAAGTACCTAGCAGGAGCTATCTTACGTCCTGCTGCTTGGCCAAACTTCAAGTTGCAATCGGATTTACTACTTCAGGTCTTAGCTCTCATTCCAGCTTGGAAAATAGTGGTGGAAGATAGGAAGGCTAATCTTGGAGCTTCACTCATAGCAAAGAGTGTCACTCGGGCAGATCGATCACAATCGTACGTAGCTCAAGGCTACCCCTTTTGGTTACAGGCGGTTTTTGAAGCTGAAAGAATCTTGGTTTGATTTTGGTCCTGTATTATGATTGTTTCCGATCCTTTGTAAGTGAACTCATCAGGTTCTGTTATAATTATATAAAAAATCATTCAGACGAAAAAAAAAAAAAAAAAAGTTGGTTTGATCACTTTGATGATATAGCAAAGAAAAGTAGATAAAAATAAAAAGACAAAGACGGAAGATACAATCCCGATCTGGCGAACCTCAGACTCAAAACTCCTTTAGATCTTTTTTGTTGTTGTCATAAAACTCCGTAAGATCTATTTTCTCTGTTTCTTGGTGTTTCTGTTCGATTCCATTGAAGAAGAAGATATGAGATATGACATCAAACAAACCCTACGAAGCTTCAACCAATCTTAAAGAAGAGATACGTTTCTTCCCATCTCTGTCGTCCCTTGCTCTCTCTCAAAGCAGCGGCCATGCGTCGGCGGCTAATTCATTACGCGATCTTTCTCCCACCACTGTTGTTACTCGTTTTCGGCGAAACTAATCCTTCTGACTCGTCTTATGTTACTCCCATCAACTGGGATCTCTACCACTCCAGGTGAATTTTGAGTATTTTTGTCTCTCGATAGAGTTAGTTCTCGGTTTTAGTTTTGCCTCTTCAACTGCTTAGTTAATAATTAGAATGAAAACGGGTCTTTGCCCAATTGGTAAAGTAAGAACCTTTTGCCCAATTGGTAAAGTTTTGCCTCTATGTCCGACTTGCAGTGATGATTTAATGGACCAGATAAATTCCTTGGTTCATCGACATCCAGATACGCTTTCGGTTAGTGCCATTGTCTTCTTTTTTCTTCTTTTTTTTTTACTCTCTGTCGTTTATTGTTCAGTACATTTTTTGACTAGACATTTTGTTTCATAGATTGAGATGATTAAATCGGGAAACAAAGGCTACAATGCAGAGGTTAACGTGGTTACTTATTGTCGTGGACGTAGAGATAGTGATGACAGGTCAAACTTTAGGATCCTTCTTGTAAGTTCCCTTTTTGTATCTCTGTCTAAGCTGTTCGTTCAGTTACAGGAATATCAAATTCTTTTATGAAACCATTTGTGGTTTAACTTGAAAATACTTATTATATATAGGTGAAGTTTCTTTATAATTTTTGGGTAATACCTGTGTTTTTTGACAGATGATTCCTTTTCTTCCAGACTTTTGGGCAGCATGGGAGAGAGCTTATCACCTCTGAACTTGCTTTTCGGATTTTGTCAATTTTGAGCGAAGAACAGTTCTTACCGAAGAAGAGCGGAGCTGCCCTTAACAGCACCCTTGACAAGCTAGTCATAAAGGTGAGAGTGTGTTTGGTGATCCGTGCAGTCCTATTTTCATGTTTGTGGTATTTGAGAAATTCACTTACACACAAGATGCTACTGTTTTTTTTTTTTTTTGGGGTCAGATGGTTCCTATAGAAAACCCGAATGGTCGCAAACGTGTTGAATCTGGAGATCTTTGTGAACGCAGAAATGGTAATATATCTTTTGAATCTGGTAATTATTAATGCAGCGTTTTGTTTAGCATTTCATCTTTGATCATACCCGTAAATCACAGGAAGAGGAGTTGACCTGAACAGAAATTGGGGTGTTGACTGGGGCAAGAAAGAAAAGGTACTGATTCCTTTTAGTGCATAATTTTATCTCCTTGAAGACCCTTTGTTAATTTGTAACGGTACTTGGTCCTTTTTGTTTGTTTTCGGAATTTTCCAGGATTATGATCCATCTGAAGAGAATCCAGGAACTGGTCCGTTTAGTGAGCCTGAAGCTCAAATAATGCGGAAGCTAGCTATATCATTTGATCCTCACATATGGATAAACGTGCATTCTGGAATGGAGGTGATGTTTCTCTTCTGCTTTAGCTATACATTCCAACTTTTTTAGCGTGGGAATAAAGGTCAAAACTTCCCTTGGAATTTTATGAGTGAATGATGGATTGCTTGAATTCTCGCATTCCGTAAATTGTATAACAAGATAATCTTGATCTGGTCGTTATTATGTATTTGTTGAGAAGTTTGGTTCGGAATCTCATGTTTTTGTTCACATTTTGTAAATTTTATAACAAACAAATCTTGTTCTGGTCTTTGTTATGTATTGAGGCTCTCTTTGTAGCGGTTTTGATCTGATTTCGTATGTTTTCAGGCTCTCTTTATGCCTTATGACCACAAAAACATAACCCCAGAAGGATTGCCGACGCAGAAGATGAAGACCTTACTTGAAAAACTGAATAAATTTCATTGTCAAAACCGCTGCATGATTGGGTCTGGCGGTGGCTCTGTAGGGTTTGTCTCTTTTCCTCAAGACTTTCTATGAATATTTTCAGAAACTTCAATGCTACATCGTTTACTCCTGAAAGTTAAACCTTAAGGACGCTATTTAAACTGTTTTCTGGACTTTAGGTACCTGGCACATGGTACAGCTACAGATTATATCTATGATGTTGTAAAGGCACCAATGGCATTCACCTTTGAGGTTTGTGCGACCGAAGCTATCTACGCTCTGAAACTCATGAAAACAGGTGTCGCATATTTTAATCATTATTTCTTTCACTGCCAGATCTATGGGGACAACCAGACCGCTTCAAGAGATTGCTTTAAAATGTTCAACCCTGTTGATCTACCCAATTTCAAGGTAACTATGTTTTAAATTGTATCAATTCCTCTTGAACATGTTCCCAAAATAGGGAAAATCTCACAACTTTGCTTGCTGTTGTTGTTATTCAGAGAGTTCTTAATGACTGGTCTGCTGCATTCTTCACAATTTTCCAACTGGGACCGCTCCACTTAGACGGAAACAGTTCCAAGGCTGCAGATAAATGGGTGTCTATAGACGAGTATTTGGACGGCTACTTATTGGAAAGGAAGAACAGATATGGGAAAAACATGGAAGTGATCGATGTCGGAATGCAGGAGATCAAAACTTACTTCAGGCTCTTCATGTTGTCCTCGGTACTACTGATGTTCATGTTCTGTTCCAGGATAGCCAAAAGCAAGTATAGTAGAAACTCCATACCTGTCAATGTCATGCCATGAAACTATTGGAGGAAGCTCTCAATTAGTTAAGCTTTGTAAGTTAGTAATTTTTTTGGTTGCAAAACTTGTATTCCTAAGTTAGGAATGTTGTGTCTCATGAAAAAGGAACATAATTCTTTGGATTTGAGATTGATTCTAAAGTAAAGGAGCTTTGGTTTAGAATTTCCAACGTATAATTTCCTACATGATCTTTGTAGACTTGTAGTACAGACAGCAGCCGTATTTAATATGGTCAACAACAGTTATATATATTTGTACAGGTTGAATCTTTACGTAGACAGAGAATGTGAGGATTTGTAACAAAGACTTCCTCGTGTGATGTGTGGTCTGTGTCGTTACATCTCTGCCCTCATCTTGTGAGATATGTTCAGAAGCTCGAGATAAATTGATCACTTGAGCTCAAGATAAAACCTTGGCATTGTTCCCATGTGTTTCTATGAGGCTTTTAACGTCTGCTTCATGTATCTTAGAGCTGACCGTAACATGGATCTAGCTTTTCTATCTGGTTTGCAGCCTGACATGATCATCTCTTCGTAAACACCGGGAACCTGTAAAGTCATCAAATCTTGAAAGGTTAATTCTACTTACGGGTATTCCCCTATCCACCAACATCAAAGATTCATACCTTCTGGAACTTATCAACACGAATGAGAGCTTTCATGAGTGTTGTGTATGTGACGACGTCTGGTTTTACCCCCTGCAATTGTTTTGTGAGAGATGGTTGGTTGGTCAGTAAGTAGTTCATTAAGATGGGTTCAAAAGGTTTTATCCAAGAGAAGTTAGTTACGTTTTCTTTCATGTACTGTAACACGGCAAAGGCTTCAGCGTCTCTTCTATCCTCACCGAAGGCATTGATGAGGGAATTGAGAGCCAATAAACTCGGCTTTAATCCATCTGATGTCATCACTCTAAATGCATTCACAGCTTGCTCCGATAAACCCTGGCAGATATAAGAATTAAGACATTATCAGTAAGTATCAAAGAAGAATGATGATTCTCTTACTGCATCTCTCGTGAACACAAATGAACAGTCATAGTATAGTACCCTTTGTGCATATGCATTGATGAGGGCGTTGTACATGGTTGATGATGGCTTCAGGCCAACTGACTTCATTTCTTCCAAGCACTCTATGGCATCATTAAACCTACCAGATTTGCCATAAACGTCAACGAGTGTTGTGTGTGTCACGACGTTAGGCAGTATCCCTTGGCTCTTCATCTTTCCCAACAATCTTTTCATGTCATCCCATCTTTCTTGATCTCCATAACTATTGATCATGATGTTATAAGTCGTAGCACAAGGAAAGCACCCTCGCCTCTCCATTGCCTCAAACATCTCTTGTGCTACTAGGTGCCGGCCATGCTTACAATGGCAATCGATAAGCGTGTTCCAAGTCACCCTATCGGGTTCAATCCCTTGACTTAACATTCTATCAAAAGTCGTCATGGCATGATCAAGACAGTTAAACTTCCCAAAGGTATCGATAACCACGTTGTAAAACTGTCTATCGGGCTTAACACCGATGCTCTTCATCTCCTTGAGAACTTGAAATGTCTTCTGCCACTCGCCTCTATCGCGATAACCTGCTAAGAGTCTGCTGAAAACAAAAGAGTTAGGCTGTACATCACCAGCTTCCATCTCTTTCAACACAATTCTCGCGCTTTCCCATCTACCTGCATTCACATATGCATCAATGAGGAGACTATAGGTATGTTCATCAGGCGAAACACCTCTCTTCTCCATCTCCGAGACCATCGACTCTGCATCTTTCAAAGGACCTGTCTTCACATACCCTTTAAGCAACGCATTGTAAGCTTTGGTTCTTGGTTTAATCCCGCTCTGTCTCAGCTCCTCAAACAAAGCTTCAGCCTCCACAGTCCTTCCAGAATTCGCCAATGCGGAAATAATCGAGACAAGAGTAGCAGTTTTTGCGCTCAACCCGGTGGCTTGAGCCATACCAAGAAGCTGCAAAGCCCGAGAAGGGTCACCAGATTTAGCAAAACCCATGATAATATCATTAACAAGCTGCACATCAAGCTCAAGCTTATCCCTTTCAATCTCTTTATACAACCTCTGCAACATAACTGAATCAATCTTGTTGCTGCGCGTCAAGGACTGAATCACCAAACTATAGTTGACAAAATCGGATTGGTAACCATCTTGACGCATCCTAGAGATCAAATTAAGAGCCTTTTCGATATCATTGTTCCTAGCACAAGCACCAATCAAGGCATTGTATGTCAGAGGTGTTAAGGTTTGTTTCTGAGAAAAAAGAAACGCCTCGTAAAGCTTCTCGGAACGGCCAAGCGCGTGGATGAGAATTGAGTAGAGAAGCTCATATGAGAAACAGAGGTTATGTTTTTGTAGCCATGAGACGACTGCGTAAGCTAAACCGAGAGATGACGTCGATGAGGATAAATATTTTATCAACGAGTGCCAGTATGGCGTTGGTACAGCTCTGTATGATTCGGCGAGCTTGAACTCCACCGGTTCGAGTGATTCTGGGGATGTTTCCGATTCCGAATTCAAAACCAACTCGACTGGTCCGAATCTGGATAGGAATTTTAGGAGCGGAGAGAAGTCGTAGCGACGGTGAACCTCGGAGGTGAATTCTTCATCGGATTCTTCATTTGTATCTAAACCATTCCATGAAGACAAGTAAGAAGAAGAAGATGATGATGATGATGGTGAAGAAGCAGAGGCGGTTGCAGAGAAGGCTGAGATTGGCGGTTGGGAGAAGCGGTAGTGGTGGTGGTGGTGGTGGTGGTGGTGGTGGTGGTGGTGGTGAGTGAGGAAGTAGAGAGGGTGAAATCGAGATGAGACCAGTGGAGGAGCTTGCAAGAGAAGCATAGTCTTCTTCTTCTTCTTCTTCCTCTTGTTCAATCGCGTGTCGTGAGTAGTGAAGAAGCTTTTTTTTTTGTGTGTGGGTTTTATCGTTTTTGTGGTTGCGAGTAAAGTGGATGTGTTGTGTTGTATCGTCTGCTACTGCCCCATTCATCTCTCTCCCGTCTCTAATTTTTTCTTTTCCATCATTCTCAATTTTTTCACTAACTTTTGGTTTAGCCCAAAACAATATTTTTAACTATCCAATTTTTTTTTTTTTTTTTTTTTTGAGTAGGATATACACTTCCTATTTACAAGACCTTACCACAACCATGTACCAGGCCATACGCCTTACACAATCCCCATGTTAAAACATTCTGTTACTCCTAAGTCTCATTCTTACAATCAGTGCAGACCTATACAAAAGACAGGCTATACTACTCTAGCCATTAAAAACTTAAATTCAATCAGAGGACAGTCTCCTATCTTCCGCAAAGACAAAATGCATCCACTCTGGATACCCTAATGCAACATACGACTGAAGTCGACAGTCTTGAGTGACACTTTGCGCGATCATAAAAGCCCCTTTGTTTGAAAGTGAGTTTTCCAAAAAGAATTTAGTACCTGTAAAACCCTCCCTCATCCAGAACACCTCATTTGATTGGTATCTAAATGAGGGCCATAATGCAGGCTTAGTAAGCACCTTTACTAACACCTGGTCATGCAATCCAAAGACCACATTCTTTACCCTGTGGCTTCTCATGCTTTCCATTGCACACAATAGCCCTTTAAAGTGAGCTTCTTGCTTATCCTGTACATTTTCCAAGGCTCTTCGACAATGTAGCAGCACCTTGCCCTCATGGTCTCTTAGAACCCACGCCCCACCAAGCAGTCTATTTCTAGATGACCAAGAGATTCCTACATTACATTTCAACCAATTTCTTGAGGGTTGTTTCCACCCTCCTTCCCTTGGTAAAGTTACCCTTGCATCCACTCTTGGATGATCCCCTTGCTCATTCCGCACCTCATCTACCTCTTCCTCTGAGTCCTCTTGAGCTTCGACCCATTATTTCCAGTCCTCCTGACTTTTTATAACTGACTCTTGCGGAGAAATTTTTTTTCCTTCAAAAGCCACCAAATTTCGATTCTTCCAAATTCTCCACATAACCCACGGGAAAGTTTTTCTTAACTCCTCTGGCCATAGGGGATTCTTCATGTTCAATAGTAAGTATTGAATATTTGAAAACACCGAACCATTGTGAAAGCCCAACTCTGGAGATGGAATTCCAGATACCGCCCAAATTTGTCTAGATAAGGAGCATGTGAACAACACATGGTTGAGCGTTTCATCATCCCCTCCACGGGTTTGGCAGGAGTTATCAATTTTCAGCCCCCTTCCCCTCAAAGCTGCTGCTACCGGTATAGCACCACAAAGGACTTTCCACAGAAAAACCTATATCTTCGGATCCGTTTGTAAAGCCCACACTTGAGCCTTTAGCGGGTTTGTGGAAGGATTCATATTAGCTTCATCCCTTATTGATGGATTTAAGGATTGAGAAGCCAGCCAATACGCCGACTTGACTGAGAAATCACCACTTCTATTATACTTCCAGGAGTAAAAGTCTTCTACCTCAAAAACTGGCTTTATCCTTTTTATTCTCTCAATATCAAGCGGTAGAAAGTGAAACTCCAAAGCTTCAGCGTTCCATGTTCTGTTCTCCACGTCAATCAAATCAGCAACTCTAAGATCAAGGTTAAAAAAATTGTTTCTTCGCCAAGGAGGACGCAAGCCATCATCTTCTACCCAATTGTCTAGCCAAACTCTGACTGTTCTCCCATTTCCAATATTTTTAACCAGCCCTTTCATCAAAAGTTCTCTCCCAAACATTATGCTTCTCCACGAAAATGATGGTCTAGATCCCATTGTCGCAGATAAGAAATCTGTATTCGGAAAGTACCTGCTTTTCATGACTTGAGCAAATAAGTTTTCGGGGGATGGCAAAACTCTCCAAGCTTGCTTCGCGAGGATTGCCTGGTTAAAAGTATGAACATCTCTAAAACCCATTCCTCCTTTATCTTTTGGAAGGCATAATTTCTCCCAGCTTAGCCAATGAATCTTCTTTGCGTGATCAGCATTGCTCCACCAAAAGTCCGCCATCGCACTAGTTATGTTCTCACAAGTTTTCTTGGGAAGCTTGAAACATGACATTGCAAAAACCGGCATAGATAAAGCCACTGATTTAAGCAGCACTTCCTTTCCTCCTTGAGATAGAAATCTTGAGAACCAACAAGACGTCTTTGCCTTAACCCTATCCCTCAGATAGTTCATCAGATAAATTTTTGATCCACTAAAACATTCAGGGAGTCCTAAATACGTCCCTGCACCACCTTCTTTCATAATCCCCATTTTATCTTGAATGTTTTTCTTGATCAAAGGACAAACTTTAGACCCGAAAGTAATAGAAGACTTATTCAGGTTAATAGATTGCCCTGTAGCACTTCCATACTTACGCAAAGTATCCAAGAGGAAGCCACACTGTTCCTGGTTCGCTCTGCACATGAATAAACTGTCATCCGCGAAAAGCAGATGGTGAACCTCTAGGCCTTCCTGAAAGAAACTGATACCTTGAATCTTGTCTTCTCTTTGTCCCTTGTTGAGAAGATGAGTCAAACCCTCAGTACACAGAATAAAGAGAAATGGCGACAGTGGATCTCCTTGCCGTAGACCTCGCTGATGTAAAATCATACCAAAGGGTTGATCATTGATTAGCACAGAAAAAGTAACAGTGGTCACACAGGTCATTATCCACTCAATCCATCTAAGGTGGAACCCCATTGCTGTTAACATGGCCCTCAAGTAGCTCCACTTCAGTCGATCATATGCCTTAGACATATCTGTCTTCACTGCCATGAACTGAGAAGATATCTCTGGATGAGGGTTTAAACAATGAACCGCTTCATGCGCCACCAGAATATTATCCGTGATCAACCTCTCTGACACAAAAGATGACTGATTAACTGAAACTATGTGAGGGAGGATTTCTTGCATTCGAGAGACCTAGATCTTGGAGATAGTTTTGTAGAGAACGAAACAAAGGCTAATCGGCCTGAGATCACTCATTTCTGTAGGATGATGAACTTTAGGGATCAGGCACAAATGACTGTAGTTCCACTCTGCAGGGAAGCTACCAGTCTCGAAAAAACCTTGAATCTCTTGGGTAAACTCCTTACCAACTATCTTCCAATTCTGCTGAAAGAACATAGCAGACATACCATCCAGACCTGGTGCCTTTGAAGCATCAATGGAGAAAACTGCTTCACGAATCTCCTCTGAAGACACTTTGTCCAGAAGTTTTTCATTCATTTCATGCGAAACTGTAGTTGGGAACTCATCAAACCAAACCTGGAAACTCTGCGGATTCGAAGATTTGAAAAGCTTATTAAAATAATCCACCGCTACTTCTCCTTTTGCAGCTTCAGATCTTTTGAGGACCCCTTGATCATCTTTGAACTGTTCTATCCTTTTTCGATCTCTGTTGCCTTTAACTGATCCATGGAAAAATTTTGAGTTTCGATTGCCCGCTCTTAGCCATTTGTGACGGCTTCTTAATTGCCAATAATTCTCTTCTGCTCTATAAGCTTTTGCCAGTTCTCGCTTAAGGATATGAACTTGATGCAAATTTGGCCAACTCTCAGATTGAACTTTCTCCAAAACCAACTCACACTGATGAATTTTGTTTCTGGAGTTCACACAGTTTTCCTTTTTCCAGGCACTTAAAGCTTTTCTATAATCTCGGAGTCTTTGAGACACTAAAAAACCTCCTCTGTTTAGCCCTGGCTTCCAAGCCCTTTCAATGGCTCTCTTAACCGCTGATTTGTGTAAGAACCTCTTATCAAACCGAAACTGGCCCTTATACTTTTCTTGAGATTCCATAAGCTTGATCAAGACTGGACGATGATCTGATCCTCTCATTTCAAGGAAAGCTTGATTGACCGCTGGGAAACTGAGAAACCAATCTTTATTCCCAAACGCTCTATCAGATCTACTCTGAATCCAGTGATCACCTCTTCTTCCTCCTCAAGTAAACATATTACCAGTACTAGCCAATTCTCCCATTCCACATGCTTCGAGCATCTCCGTAAAAGGTTTGAAAGAATTATCCCCCCTTCTTGGACCTCCAATCTTCTCCTCATTATGCAAGATAACATTGAAATCACCTATCATACACCAACGATCCTTTCTCCCCAGTCCTAATCTACTAAGTCTTTCCCACACCTCTTTACTACTACTATACTCCGGGTCACCATATATACAAGACAGGAAGAAATTTGATGCACCAAACTGTACTTGTGCATCAATAATATTTTTATCCTCATACAAAATATTCATTTGTACACTACTTTTCCACAAAAGAGCCAAACCACCACACTTTCCTATAGGATCAACTGTGAGCAATCTCTCATAACCCAAAAGACTTTGTACATCCACTAACTTATCTCTACACTGCATCGTCTCCATCAGAAACAAGATCTCAGGGAAGTGCTTCTTACGCATCTCCTTGAGACGAGGAATCACCAAGTCTTGAGACCGTCCCAATCCTTGGCAATTCCAACTCAGTATGCTCATTACGCGTTGGGCGATCCCTCCTTTGGGATCACCTTAGGGGGATTAAACTTTAACATTATTGCAGTGCTTGTTCCTCCACCTTCTGCTTTCCTCTTGTCATTTGCATACAGAGTTAAATCCAACTGAGGCAGTTGAGAAACTCCAGGTTGAACGTTGTCTTTGCTCTTTGGTTTTCTGAGCCGAGTCGGAGGCCTGCTCCTTGATTTCCCTTTTTTTGACTTTGAGCCGGAAGGACCAGCTTCACTGAAGCCAGTCCTAAAACCCGTAACTCTGTCTTGAAACGGTTGAGACAAGGCCAGGAAAGCCCTAAAAGATCCGGGATCCTGCAAATTACCTCTCCTTTCTCCCCCACAATCAGCCTTACTGGTTCTGCCCACCCCTGGAATCCCCTGAGAATCCAAAGCCATACCACTCACCCCCAGAGAATTACTCTCCATCCCTTCATAGTCGAAAACTAGTCCCTTGTCTTTGTTAACATCAAAGTGCACCACTGGCGCCTGTTCCAATCTTAGGACTATCTTCTTTGCTATCGGATCTTTTTCTACATCCCGAACTGACTTTCTAATTCGCTCAGCTTTAACTTGCCTATCTTCATTGTTGTTAACCAGAAGATATTGCCTCATCCCTTCCAAAACGTCATTGGCTATCCTTTGTCGCCCAGTAACCGGATCAATCCCCACTTGGTCTTCTCTCAAAATCCCAAAAAAAGGGTCCGATTCCTTTAAAAACAAAGGTTTTGGAAACTTAGTAGCCATCTTCCCAGCTTTTTTACCTTCTGCTTCGATCTCCAACTTCCGAAGCAAAATTGGGCATACATCTTTGTCATGAGTCAGTCTTTGACATTCAAAACAACTTTTTTGGACTCTCTCATATTGAAAACGAATTACCGCAACTCCTCCTCGCGGCAGGTTAAGTTCTTTTGACCTTCTGAGCGGACGAGAAACATCAAACAGAACCTTGACTCTTACAAACTCTTGGATTTGTGGTTTGTCTGGGTCGAAAGCAACCTCCTTAACTTCTCCTATCAACTCTCCCAAGGCCGTAATAGCTTTCGTCGTGTAATAATTGACCGGAAGATTTTAAATCTGAACCCAAATTGGAATATGCTGAAGATAGTTCGTCGGAGGATCCTCATACCATCTATCCACTGCTATAGACCAATCGTTGTACGTATGCGCTCCTTTGCCAGAACTTCCAGCAGATCGTGTTCCGAATCAAAGATAAATTGAAATCTTTCATTTGATAGCGCCACACCTCTCATTCTTCCCGGTTTCTGCCACTTCCTAGGCATATCACATATCAGGTTCTTCATCGGCTGACACAGAGGATTGAGAGTGCGCCCAATCAAACTGATAAAATTTCTTTTCACCGAGAGGTACTCTGGTAGATCTGGCATATCGAAAGGTACCTCATCCTCAACTTCCTCTAAAGACATAGCTAACAAAGCTTTATCCATGGCTGCCGACATCTCGAAAGATCAGAGATAAAACCAAAATATCAGAAGAACTTTGAACAAACCCTAAAAAACTGATTGATTTCGAGCTAAAAGATCCACAAAGTAAGGTAAACAGGATAAAGCGGCTACAAGGGAAATGTTTTCCAGTCGAAAAATCTCTTCTCAAACCTAGTGAAAGACACTAACTGAGAAAGAAGGTCCTATGCCCAAATAAGGGTGGTCTTTTTACTATCCAATTTCTTTTAAATAGAGGGTTTTTAAAAAAAAAAAAAAATTGCTATTAGAAAATCGTTAATTTTATACTCAATACACTTTTTAATGTTAAATCATACAAGATGATCGATTTTTTAATTAAATTCAAAACAATTATATACTATTAGATTAGTCCATTTTTCAATTTCTCATATTAAAAAATACACAACTAATTATGTTGATTCTCTAAAATTTCTAATCTATATATAATAACAATCTGAATAAATGCCACTAAAAATTTTGTTTTGTCAATCGTATTTTTGGATAATTTTCTTAAAAATTTGTTGAAAATTTAAATTGTGTGTTTTATGAAAAGTTACGACTGTTCATTATAACGGTTTTTTTTTGTAAAGTTGCAATTTTTCATTGTAGAGTTGTGTTTATTCGAATATTCGTATTTGACTTTTCAATATGATATTTAAAAGCAGTTTATATGAGTTATTAGGTATAATCAAGTGCAGACACAACAGTTGCAATTTTTCGTAGTACTTTTTCGTAAAATTTTTGTTGTTATTTGTTTTTTTTGAATTCAAACGGTTGTATCTGTTCATTGTAGAGTTGTGTCTTTTTATTATATTTTATTTTATGTTTTTTCATCACAACTTTTTGTTCTAGTAGGTGTATCTATTTAAATAGTCATGTCTTTTGAACTCTCTTTATATTTGTCTCTTCATTAGTAACTAACTAGTTTGTTGAAACAAAATTTTCATTTTATATTGAATCTAAATAATTAAATATTAATATCTAATATTCAACGTTACTCTATAATCTAACTAAAATTTTGAAATGATTATAGCAATAGAGAAATTTAATACAACTTAATATAGAATTTACAGTTGTGTTTAATTATCGTAATGTTTTGTTAGGAAAATATTTAAATATTTAAAAACAAAAATAACAATCTGAATAAATGTGTACAACAGTTGCAACTTTTCGTAATACTTTTTTGTAAAAAATTGTTTTTATTTGTTATTTTGTAAACTTGAACTGTTGTATTTGTTCATTGTAGAGTTGTGTCTTTTCATTATATTTTATTCTTTTTTCATCACAAGTTTTCGTTCTAATAGGTGAGTCTATTTAAATAGTTATGTCTTTTGAATTTTTTATATATTTGTATCTTCATCAATAAGTAACAAATCACTAATTGTTCATTGAAACAAATTTCTGTTTTATGTTGAATCTAATAATTTGAATACTAATATCTAATATTCAACGTTATAGCAATATAAAAATTTAATAAAACTTAAAATAGAACTTACAATTGCGTCTATTTATTGTAATTTTCATTAAAAATTATTTTAATATTGAAAATTTACTTTATTTTGTTTTTAAAAGTAGTGTGTTTTAATTTTAATTTTTTGTTGATACAGTTTCAGTCATTATTAAATATATTTTCGATTATTATTATTTAATAGAAAGTTACATTTACTCATTACAACCATTAGTTTAATATTCTCAGTTAGGATCGCTTTGTCGTAATGATTTTTTTAGTTGAAGCTCTTTACCATAATTCTTCATAAAATTTCTTACATTTACAATAATTTAAACAATGTTTTTTGTAAAGTTGCGTCTACTCTGCATAATATTTTTGTTATAAGTTTTTATTTTGATGGTTGTGATTTTAGTAACAGTTTAAGTTTAATTTTTATGTATTCAAACTATTCTATCACACTCAAATGATTTGATAATATATAATTCTAAATTTAATTTCTTTTTTTCTAAAATACTTCCCCCGCAATAACACGGAGGTCTGAGTCTTAATTAAAACAAAAATACACAATAATATTTAGTCAATTTGTTTTAGTGTTGAGTTAGTTCAATTAAGCTATAACTTCGATTTTGTTTGAGTTTCGTTTGATTTGAAGTATTTTTGGTTTTTTTTTTTGTTTTATGTAGAGAATGTATGAAAGTGTACAAAGGTTCACATGAATATTACAGTTCCTAGTGTTGATGAAATTTCAAAGTCCGTAAATTAGTATGTATAGATCCAAAAGCAAATCTAATTTAGAAATTGAGAAATCAACTAATCTAATTGTGTATTTTGTTCTTGGATTTATTTATCCTAAAAAATATAGATTTTGTACGAGGTTCAAGAATTCTGACCACGTGACATTGTTAATGAAAAAAGGTTTAATTTGTGTACTTTTTTGGTAACAGAAAAAATTTATATATTTACTGAAATTAATAATTTATTTTAATCTAGTATTTTTGTGTCGTAAATAAAACTTTTAAGTATTATAAAACAAGATGATGTTATAACAAGAGGTTTAGGGAATTGTTCTCTTGTATTATTTTCTATCTCATAGGATATAAACATATATATATATAATGATACAACATTAGGGTTTTAGGTTATACACCAGATCTACTAACGGGTCGATAATGGGCATCCATACAATATAGAATATTCATAACACTCCCCCTTGGATGACCATTATAAAAATGTATTCCTAAATGCGCATATGAGATGCTGTCTCGTTAAAAATCTTACCAGTAAAATCCAATGGGAAAAATCATAGTTAAGGGAAAAAGAGTGAAATGCGTTTTTACTTCCCCTCTTGAGTACATCACTTGAAATCTTCGAGATGACCGAACTAATATGATGAAGTAGCTTCTTGAAAGTAGTGGTTGGAAATGCCTAAATGGTTCGCCAAATCTTCTCTTGAATGAATCATAGTAAATGTGTATCGCCATTCTTCTATCGGTCATGACGCAAGTGACTCCTCTTAATCATTATCTTTGTTTCTCATAATCTCATCAATGTATGTCAAAGACTTCGAAGATGATAGTTTTTCATCATTGGAATCATAATATTCCTCTTTAGGTGTTTATCTTTTGTGTGTTCTTTTGTTGTCTCATTAAAAACTTTTCAAGGAAAAACCCATTGGGATAAAAACCATGATAAGGGGAAAAGAGTACAACCACGCTTATGGACATATTTCTCCCCCTAAAAGCATTATCTTCAGGTTATGCATTATGATCATATATATCATCTTCAGGTACAAACTCATATGATCATCATATATTATACTGATTCATTGAACTTCAAGTCATTTGAACCCCTTTCATATAGAAGATCTATTTGAACTTTAAGCCCAAATGTTCTTTTAC
The DNA here is from genome assembly GCA_023657505.1 of Camelina hispida. NCBI lineage: Eukaryota > Viridiplantae > Streptophyta > Magnoliopsida > Brassicales > Brassicaceae > Camelina > Camelina hispida. The sequence continues at coordinate 27,094,527 of CP094637.1, forward strand.
ATACAATATTCCAAACAATCATCTTATACATAAGAGTTATTCATAATCTCCTTGTAAAACTTTTTCTTTCAACTCTTTTTCTTAGTATGGTACTACAAGACCATTTTTCTATGTAAGATGATGTAAGCATCCAGAGATAACATCTCTTTCATCAGATGTCAAATCTATAACCTCAAGAAATTTCATAAAATATCTGATATTATACAATCTGATTTCTCCATCTTTCAGGAGTAATATTTCATCACTGTTTAATTTCTCCATATATTCTTTGGTATGTGAAATCTCTATTGGAGATTAGATAATATTTTCATCATCAATATATTTGCACTTGTTCTTGTACCTTTCTTTTGACAATAACCTCTTGTAAGTGCTGAAGAAACAAGAGACAAATATAATTTTCCTTGTAACGAGGTTTAGCAAAGGCCTACTTCCTCATACTTTCTTGAAAATACTTCTTGAACACAATTACAATTAGTGTTCGATCTCGGATTTACACAACCCTAAGATATTCACTTAGCTTGTTACCAATTTATTTTTAACCCACTATGAGATCCCTAAGATCAACAACAATGATCTACACACAGGATTCACTCATATAGATAAACTCTCACCCTTTTCTCTCCAAATGTGTCAAAAGGCATCAAGACTTTTTCTTTCTTTTACAATATTCTTGAGAGCTATAAAGTATTGCTTCTAACAATATAATTAACAATATAATTACTTTAAGGGATATCTCTTATAATTTGAAAACTTTCTAAATAGACTAAATCAAGTCTTGCCTTATTTTCAAACTCATAAGGGATCTACATAGTTGCTTCCACCATATGAGAGTGCATTTCTCATAATAAATATCAAGTATTTATGAGAATCATTATACTACTACATGTACTTTATTTCTCATAAAGATCCCTTTATGTCCCACTCATTTTACACTTTCAAGTGTAAGGACTACAAGTCCAAATATTATCTTTTTAAGAGACTTGAACGATTTCATAGTTACTTCTTTCAATGATTAACCAATCATTATTTGTGTACACTTTTCAATAGAAGTTTTTCTATTAACCGCGGTTTATGATCCTCGATTTTTATCCATAACATCATCAACTGCAACACTGCATGCAAACATATTACGACGTCGATTTGATTATTGGTTCCTTTTTCATTCTAGATATGACTCAACTTGTTGAGATTTCATTTCATTATGTTTCTCAGGTACCTGAATCTCTTTCTAACTCATGTCTACATCTCTTCTACAGATTTTTCATAACTCTTTGCTTCCTCAGTGCCATATTAACTTATGCTCCTTTTCTTTACCGAGGATGCTTATATTTGGAACCATAAGTCTATCACACTTCATGCGATCTTTAGACTTAATAGCAGTTGATCTTATCCTTCTAGGATATTAATTTCAATTGGAGCACAGCTGGTATATGTGACTTTGTCACTCTCAAGGTCAGAAAATTGGCTCTGCAAACTTTGCCAATAAATTATCTTTTCAACTTCTAGCGCACATTTCTTAGATGGAATATATCTGGTTTCTGACACAAACCAATTGTAATGGGAAGTACTCATGATAATTTATTTGGCCCGATGCAAACTTATTGACATATAGAGTCATTTTTGTCAATCACATAGGCTGGTTTCACCACCATTGTCAATTAACCAAATGCTCTTGCAAACTTGAATATATGGTGGATGATCAGTCCACAATATCTCTTTGTATACAAACCAGAAAATTGACACTTTCCAAATTTATACGGTCGGTGAAAACCATATAATCGGCTTGCTTTATAAAGCAACACACATAAGAAATCACTAGCAAAACTCTCTAGGTTCTCTAATGAATCTTTTCAGAAATTTCTGATTATTCTTTCGCATCACTACTGAACCGGAATGGCTTAACTGGTCATGCCAAACAGTGAGATTTTCACAAAGCATTTTATCTTCTAGATAATGCATGTAATCTCTAAAATAATTTTCTTGCCTTGGGTAATAATACTTATGATTTCAAAGTATTATCTTCGCTTATTGTCTCAAAATGATTACATATCTAATCCTCAAGATTTGCTCTTTCATATGAGTGATTAAATTCATTTTGGGTGTGAACATAAATTTATATTTGTTCCATCACCTCTGTATGTAGGATTTATTAATTCCCCCCCCCCTCGAGATGATGACATTTCATGTCCATCAATCTTGATTTGAATCCCACTATGTAATCAATAACACTCTCAAATTGGGTTATGTATTATAACTTAGACCCTTTTAACTTTTGAGACTAATTGGGAGATTATAACACTTAATTATCAAATTATGTTCTCATAGGCAATAGTATATATACTCTTCAAGAGTTTTCAATACTTTTTCTACCACTTCTTAATATTGTAGTAGAATAGTGGAAATTGTCTCACACTAGCTTCTTTTATTATCATATATACATATCTGAGATAAGTACCTCTAGTACTTATTATTCACTTATAGTGGAGAAACTAGTCGATGTTGACCGCGACTTTTATAGATATCACATTCACATTCATAACCATTTTTATAACGTAAAGTCATATTCATTTCAGAGAATAGACCAAGTCAATAGGATGTGATTATTCATCAACATCTCATAAGTTTACTTAATTAGTCACAAATAACAATATCATAATATTTTTAAAATATATGTTTACTATGTTTTGTCTACAAGACAACAATAGCTTTGTGACAATTAGATATTAATTACTTTCTCTAATATCTTTTCATCAATGATATTAATTTCTATTATATAATCTTGATAATAGTTCGAATCAAGTTGATTTGTATTCTTTTATAGAGTTTTAATCATTTACTTTCTTTAGATTATTTCTAAAGAATAAGTGAATTTTTATGATCATATATTTGAACTTAAACCTTCTCATACAAGTGATGCCAAGAAAATATAATCAATAATCATTATTTAGTGATTTTTGTCTAAATTTTCAATTGATTCACCAAACAAGGTTGGACATAATTTAAAACATTTTATCATAACATTATATCTAATTTTAATTAGATTTAAATTTGTGATTGAACAAGTAAATCACAGATATTATAAACAATCATATAAATGAGTGCTAAATAAAAATTAAACATCATTTCTTTATATATATGTGTATATATATATATATATATATATTTTCTTTTTTCTGTTTTACTAAAAATTCATTATAAAATCTAAAACGTTTTACCAAACATATATAATTATTTTATTTATATTATATAATTGATCGACTCAAATATATTATAATTTTAATATGGTTTCACCAAAATCAAAAGCAGCAATAGTTGTTTGGTATTAGTCGTTCTTTTAATGAAGTTTTGAGTTTATCGATCAAATCTAAGATATAAAGCAAATAAGTGAAACCCTAGTCTCCAGCCGCCGTCGTTTGGTCTCGCTTGCCTCTCCGCCGTCCGGGGCTTCGCCGGCGGTGTGAGAAGGCTCTGCTCTTCTCGTTTTCTTTATTTTTCTTCCAGTTTGTAATAGTAGTTTAGACCCTTGTTCTCCTCCTCTTCGGCGGTTCTAAGGAGGCTCATCTGTTACGGCGGATGATGCTTTGGAGCGAGATCTCGGCTCGTCTCCTCTCCGGCGGCTGTTGGTGGTGATTAGAGGCTGCTTTGGGTGGTTTCTTCGTAGTCTTAGGGTTCGGATCTGGCTTCAAGGTTTCGAAGCCGCTTCAGGATTCGGCTCCCTTCTGCTACTCTCTTCCTCCTTGCTGGTTGTCCTAGTCTGTCCGAAGATTCTAGGTGGAGTCGGGTTTTGTATCTACCGTCTATTGAGGAGGTTTCTATGTACGGTGGCCGAGATTTTGGGGTTATCCTTTAAGCAAGCGTTCTTGTGAGCTTCCTCAATCTTCTGGTTTCATTCCTGCTATGATGTGAGACAATAAGGCGGTTGCTTTGTGCTAATCCGAAAAGGCACCTTTGAGGTGAAGTTATGCTAATTTGGGCTTTACTTTTTTTATCTTTAGTTGATTAGTATTCTGGAATTGCAAGATAAGATCGGAGAAGCTTTTGCTTTTGCTGGTTTGCCTTGTATCTAGTCGGTTTCATTCGGATGTAAGATCCTTCTTTTGGTTTAAGACCGGGACAATGAAAGCCGCGACTCCAAGCCTTTCTGTTTTTGTGCCAATGGGTGTTGATGCTGCCGGAACAAGTTCTAATCGCCGATCATGAGGTTCTAGTAGCTTGGATTTGAATTGTTTCTTCAGTATAGGTGTTGGTCTTGTTTGTGCTAGTAGTTGTTTCTTGTGTCATTGGTTTTTTTTAGGTGGTTACAGAGATGGTTTCACACCGAGTTGTGGTGTGTTATCTATCTCATTGTGGTTGAAAATTGCAATGTTTCTCGACTTAGGTAGTGTTGGATCAGCTAGTGATTCATGGTTTTACTTGATGACTCATTGCATTGGGTCCATTTCTTTAGAGGGGAATGTTAAGTACCTTGTCTTGATGTATTACCTTGATGTATTATCTTGGTTAATGAATATTTGATGTTAAGCCAAAAAAAAAAAAAAAAAGCAAATAAGTGAAACTTATCTTTGCGTTTGGTCCTTCGCACTTCTTTGTAAGAGATATGGCCTCGTAACTGAGCTCCTTTTCAAAATTGGGATGACAACGACTTTAGCAAACGGAGACGCGTCGGTTAAGTACTTGGGTAGAAACATAGCTCATGTTATTATTTCCTATCACCAAGAATATAAAAGTACTAGGCATAGAGACATCAATAATCAACGATTCAATTAAACAATTAAACTATTAGCAAAAGAAAAAACTATAAAATTCTCTCTCTCTCGATGGTGGCGGATCTAGGGTTTTAACCCTTCCATGATCTTGTTTCTGTGTTTGGTGGGTGATTGGGGTTCTCTCGGGATTCAATGGGATACGTTCTTATGGTCTGGACGAAGGTATGGGTTTATTTGGAAGTTTGAAGATCCATTACTATCGATGTGGTTCCAATACCGGGTTTTGAGGAGATTTAAACAAGGATATGGCTATCAATTTGGTCATCTTGTTTCCTTTTCGGGGTTTCTCCTTACGGTGAGGCTGGTAAGATTGCAGTTGTGGGACCAGCGGCGGTTTTCTGTGCGAATTGGACAAGGATACGATCCTCATTTCTTTTATTTGTTTTCCTTTCTGGGATGCATATCCGCGGGGATTCTCAGGTTTTGGTATCTGCGGAAGCGATTCGAGAGAGTTGTGATGGGATTCGGGATCAAATCTCGCCGTTTATTTTGGCTAATATTGGAGACTACGGATCCAAGAATCTTCAGTTCAGTGGTTGGGATGGCTATTCTTTCCTTCCTTGGGAGATTTTTGCAATCACGGGAGATTGGACCGATGTTCCTTCCCGTTTTAGTTGTTCTGGGTTACTTTATTGCTTGGTCTGGAGTCTTCTATAAAGCGGTGTTGGATGCTATTGTATTGAGGCACCTTTCGCTTTTCTCTCTTTATTGGTATAACAGCTTGCTTGTTTTCTCTCTATTTCACTCTCGTTGGTGTGGTCCTGTTTGGGGAACGATGTCACAAGCGGGTCTTATTGGGAAAGGTTTGTCGGGACAGAAGGAGGTTGAAGCCAGACCAAGGCGTCGTGTCAAAATTTCTTATTTTGATAACTCTGCGCTCATTGCAGGCTATTCCAAAATGGTCATAGGAAGGTGTTTCAACCCACAGGTGCAGGACATGAAAGCTTTGTTGCTCATGCTACCGCATATTTGGAAAGTGGAGGGGAAAGTCGTTGGTGCTGATCTAGGTTCTGGTAAATTCCAGTTTGATTTTGATGAAGAAGCTGATATCCTTGAAGTATTGTCCATGGAGCCCTTTCATTTTGATTCTTGGATGGTTTTTCTAGTGAGGTGGACTCCGATGGTGGATCCTGCTTATCCATCATCTTTGAAGTTCTGGATACGGGTGTCTGATGTCCCTATCCAGTTCTGGGCAGACCCACCTTTCGCGATATTGGCTCAGACTTGGGGGTGGTTGAAGCGATAGATATTGACCGTGGGAGGGTCCAGGTTACGATCGACGGGCTTAAGCTTATCTGTTTTGAACTTGATATTGAGTTTTTTGATGGAGAAGTTACTATTGTAAAGCTTTTCTATGAGAAACTCTATGGTTGGTTCAAGAGATGTTTCAGTCTGTGTCATGATGAGACAGTGTGCCCATTGGCTACCAGTGGGGCTCAAGATGGTTCGCTGGTTCGGGTGGATCAGGCTGAGAAGGGTCAACTTATAAGCTATAAGGGTGCGGTTATGGCTGAGGGGAAGAGAAATACGGGTCAGGTTGGGCCTTTTAGAGGAAATAATGGGAACCAGTTTGGCGTTTCACGGACCCGGGCTGAGCAAGGCTTCGGAGATTCATCGCGGAAGAAGAGTTTCTCCAAGGGAGCTTCCAGTTCGGGGTCGCAGGATCACAGAGAGAGGAATGGGTTGGTTCGGGGTCAGCCTCGTCAGCGTCAAGGTCCTCAGCTGCCTTTGATTTCGGAGGAGGTCAGGGGGACAGTTTTTGAGCAAAGGAAGCCCCGGCAGGTCAAGAAATCTCTAGTCCAGGAGACTGAGGCTGCGGGTGTACCCTTGAAGAGGGTCAGATTCTCGATGATGAGAGTCAGTTGCCTGAGGGTCAGTTGCCTAAGGGCACAGAGGGGACTGAGGGGATTACGGGGTCCACTGCTGGTACGGGAGCAGTGGCTGAGGCAATGGGAGGAACTCCTGTTGTTTTAGCTACGGCAGATAGGGATCAGGTTGAGCACCCTGCGTTTGGTTCATGGGATGAAATGGGGGAAAGTTCGGTGGTGGAGGAGAATGCCTCCCAAGTCTTCAGAAAGTTTGGAATAGGTAGGTTTGGTTGGAAACTCTTTGATATCAGATACCTTTGATGTGGTTTTGCAGGATTCAGATACTGTCAGTGGCGATGGTATGGTGGACCAGATTGTTGAAGGTGCAGTTGGGGAGACTTTTGGTGTGTCCGGGGATGACTCTGCTTTGGAGGAAATGGAGAGTGATCAGTTGCTAGGGGAGATTGATGGTGCAAAGACTGTAGGTAAGGCCAGTAGTCTTCCAAACGAGGAGACAGGAGCTCCAATCAAAGTGGAGTTAGGCGACAAAGGGAAGAAGGGGAAGGGGGTTCTCGTGCTTAGAGGGGTCTCGACTAAAAAAAGGAATGCTAATTTGCTTTTGTCACCCCGGCGACGACCTCCGCCAGCTGGACATGAATCTGGGGTAAGCTGTGTTGCTACAAGGACCCAGGAAGGGGCATAAAGCGGTCATGGTGGAGCCAAGCCACCAAAACCAAACATCACTAAATGAATAATTTAAATTGGAATTGTCAAGGTCTCGGTAATAAGGCCACCATTGGACATCTCAGAGATTTATGGAAGAATCATAAGCCAGATTTTTTATTTCTTATGGAAACAAAACAATTTTTTTCTCATTTGGAACAATTTGTAGGCCATTTTGGCTATAAAAATTTAAAAACTGTGGAACCTGTTGGTTGTAGTGGAGGTTTGGCTTTATTTTATAATTAAGATGATTTTAATATTTCAATTTTATTGGCCACCAATAGAATCATTGATATCGCAGCGGTTCATAATGGCAAAGTTTTTCATATAACATTTGTCTATGGGGATCCGGTACCTAAAAGTCGTGATATGGTCTGGGAAAGGTTATTGAGGATAAGTACTTTGAGATCAACACCTTGGCTGGTTGTTGGAGATTTTAATGAGTTAACAGGAAAACATGAAAAACGAGGGGGTAAACTTAGACATGCGGCATCTTTTCGTTCTTTCAACGGGTTGATTCATGACTGCGTTTCTTGGAGTTTCCCTATTTCGGTGATTACATATCATGGAGGGGGTGCCGGGATAAGAAACCAATTCGGTGTAGGTTAGACCGGGCCTTAGGTACTGAGGATTGGCATGATCAGTTCCCGGATACGGTAACAGAATATTTGCCTATGATCGCCTCGGATCACAAACCAATGGTTGTTAGTATTGGGGCCAAACGGCCTTGTGGTCGTCGGTGTTTTATGTTTGATAGGCGGTGGATTGGTAAGCCGGGGTTGATGGGGGCTAATTCTGCGGTTTGGGGGTCCGCGTGCGATCAGGATTCTCCTGATTTAGTGACCAAGATAGGGAATTGTCGTCGTGCCATCTCTCAGTGGAGGAAGGCACATGTTCCTTTTGGGAGGGAGAGGATAGAGGATCTTAAACGAAAGTTGGAGGTGGCTCAAGCGGATGATGGAGTTGGTCCGGAGGTGCTTTCGGAGTTAACTTCACAATTACGTGATGCTTATAGGGATGAAGAGATCTATTGGTATCAAAAGAGTCGGAATCGGTGGATGCGAGTGGCGAATAAAAATAAAAGTATTTTCTGGCGCAAACAAAGCAGTGGAGGGCTCGGAACCGAATAATTGGTCTGTACGATAGGAATAATAATTGGTCTACCAAGGATGAAGATATCTGCAATACTGCTGTATCTTATTTTGACGACTTGTTTACCTCGATCTCTCCGGTTTCCTTCGAGGAGGCTTTAATTGAGGTGGACATGGTAATAACGGAGGGGGTAAATGAGCTTTTGACAGCCCCTGTGACGGAGGCAGAGGTTCGTAAGGTTTTGTTTATGATGCATCCGGATAAAGCGCCGGTACCGGATGGAATGACAGCTCTGTTTTTTCAGAAGGCCTGGGGGGTTGTCAAAGCCGATCTTGTTTCCATGGTCAATTGATTTTTTGAAGAGGGGGTTTTTGATAAGAGTCTAAATCGAACGCATATCTGTCTTATTCCCAAGGTGGCCAAGCCGACCCGGATGACAGAGTTACGTCCGATCAGTTTATGTAATGTGGGGTACAAGATCATCTCCAAGATACTGTGTCAACGGCTTAAATTGGTGCTACCAAATCTTGTCTCGGAGACTCAGTCGGCCTTTGTGCCAGGTCGTCTGATTTCAGATAACATTTTGATAGCTCAAAAGATGTTTCATGGACTACGGACCAGCCCCTCTTGTAAAGGGAAGTTTATGCCAATTAAAACAGACATGAACAAAGCATATGATAGGGTTGAGTAGGGTTTCGTCGAAGCTCTGCTATGCAAAATGGGTTTTTCAGATAAATGGGTTTCCAGGATTTTGTTTTGTGTATCTTCGGTTGAGTACAAGGTTCTGCTGAATGGTAAACCTAATGGCTTGATTGTTCCGAAACGAGGATTGCGTCAGGGTGACCCTTTATCTCCCTATTTGTTTATTCTCTGTACGGAAGTCCTCATTGCCAATATCCGGAAGGCGGATAGGGAAAAAAGAATGACAGGGATCAAAGTGGCTAATAAATGTCCGCCAATTACGCATTTATTGTTCGCGGATGATAGTCTTTTTTTTCTGTAAGGCTAATAAGAATCAATGTGAGGTTATCTTGGATATTTTAAAGCAATATGAGGCGGTCTCAAGGCAAAAAATTAATTTTGATAAATCCTCCATTCAATTTGGGCATAAGGTAGATGATGTCGTTAAAAGTGAGGTGCAGGAGGTGCTGGGAATTTCTAATTTGGGCGGGATGGATTTGTACCTAGGGATACCTGAGAGTTTGGGAGGGTCTAAAACGAAAGTTTTCTCTTTTGTTCGGGATCGGTTACAGAGTCGTACAAATGGTTGGACCGCGAAGCAACTTTCCAGAGCTGGGAAAGAGGTCATGATAAAATTAGTGGCCACGGCGGTACCGACCTTTGTCATGTCCTGCTTCCGATTACCAAAAACGGTCACGTCTAAACTAACTAGTGCGATGGCAAATTTTTGGTGGAGTTCGGGGCAGGCTGGGGGGATGCATTGGTTAGCGTGGGAGAAGTTATGTGGGAGCAAGCAGTTGGGTGGTTTGGGTTTTCAGAATGTGGATGATTTTAACACTGTTTTATTGGCTAAACAATTGTGGCGACTTATTGAGGCACCAAATTTCCTTTTTGCTCGAGTCTTTAAGGGCATGTATTATAGGAACTCAAACCCTATGGATCCCATACGGTCTTATTCACCATCCTATGGGTGGCGGAGTATTATTTCAGCTAGATCTTTGGTAAACTAAGGACTTATTATACGGGTTGGCTCTGGTGATTCCATTTATGTATGGACTGATCTATGGATACCAGCTCAATCCCCAAGACCAGCTATGAGTAAGGGACCTTTTCAGGACCCTTCTTTAAAAATTTCACATCTTATTGATCACCAAACTAATACATGGAGTATGGATATGCTCCTTGAGCATTTTACCCCGGAGGAAGCTGTTTTAGTCAGGGCTTTACCTTTGGGTAATCCTCAGATGGTAGACGTCCTAGGTTGACACTTTACAAAAACCGAAAAGTATTCAATAAAATCAGGGTATGCGACGGAACGAGCGGTAAAATAGAGGTCTTTAGTGCCTCGGCTAGGGCCCGATATTACTACGCTTTTAGCGGGGGTTTGGCGAGTGGCGTGTCCACCAAAGATTTGGCACTTTATGTGGCAAGTCTTATCTGGGTGTATATCGGTTTCGGCGAATCTGAAGAGATGGGGTATCGCCAGTGATCCGTTGCGCTTGATGTGGGGCTAACGAGGAAACGGTAAATCATGCTATTTTCCGGTGTCCGCTAGCTAGGCAGGCTTGGGTTTTAGCTCAAGTGCCGGTCGGCCAAGTTGCATTTCATACAGACTCTTTGTATGCAAATGTGGATCATTTTCTAGGGTCAGCTAATCCGGGTTCTCAGGTTGCGGCCTTTCCTTGGATTATGTGGTATATATGGAAGGCGAGGAATGCTCATGTATTTGAGAATAGTATGGAAAACCCCAAGGATATCGTTAGAGTAGCGGTAAGGGAGGCGTCTACATGGTTACAGGCTCAGACAGAGGATGAGGATGAGGATTCATCAACACTTCCTAGTTCCCCTAGTCGAGTGACAGGGCGCGTGGGGTCTCTGCCGGTTGTTTTCTCCGGTCACAGATGTTTTGTCGATGGATCTTGGAAAGCGGGAGATGCCTATGCGGGTGCCGGTTGGGTGTGCTCAGCCGCTACGGATGGCTCGACGATGAAGGGAGCCGCTAATTTCCGCCAGAGTCTCTCCCCATTGCATGCAGAAGTAGAAGCTTTTGTTTGGGCTATGCGGTGCATGATTGGCCATGATTATCGCGAAGTGGCGTTTTATACAGATTGCTCAGACTTGGTGACGATGGTATCTTCCCCTCAAGACTGGCCGGCCTTCTAGACTTACCTTGATGATATCAAGATAGACAGGGATGAGTTTTCTATTATTTCTTTATCTTTAATTTCCATAAATGCTAATGTACATGCATACTCTTTGGCACGCCATGCGCGTGCATCGCTACATCATGTTTTGTTTGTAAATGATTTTCCTCCGCATTAGCTCATATGAGCTGATCTTTTTGTTGTCAAAAAAAAAAAATTAAACTATTAGCATGTGACACATAAACTAGGATCTATGATCAAACATTGTATTATGAATCAATATCAGAGACATAAACAAACGATAATGATCATTGGGTATATCAAAGCATATATATGCATGAAGTCTACATGCTCTATTAAGTATTAACTACAAAAAAAGTTGGCATTGATAGCAGAATAAGATAGCTTGAATTTTGCAAGTGATATGAAAGATAATATTCTAAAATTTGCAACTGTATTATAGCATTTTAGAAATGCTAGGTCGTATAATAGCAGAACGGAAAGCTAAAATCCAATACTCATCTCTTTGCTTTTCTCGCTCTCTTCCTCTTCAGATTCTTCAGCCCATGAAACAAGCTTTTCCTGACTCTTACTCTCTAATTATGTGCCGCTTGATTAATCAGATATCTTCTTCTTCAAGATCTGATTTCTTCGACAATTCTCATGTTGTCTAAAAGTCCCTCTTTTGGTGATAAAACGCTAGATCTATGATGTGTCACAAAGCAAGTACTCTTGAGAATTTTTATTACTTCATGATACGAGTTGAGAATTTAGGGTTGAATCCTAATTATCACTACTAATTAGGATTTCATAGGGTTAATTTCGAAGACAGATGCGAGTTGAGAGGGTTGGGATGAAGGATTTGGGTTCTTCGATGAAGCTATTCTTGGTTGTGAGGCTGAAACGTGTTGGGTTCACAGAGTGTTGTTCAGAAACTGGAGACTTGGAAAAGAACTAAAGACGCAAGTTTTGTTCTATTCGTATGTCTCATGGAGACTATAATTATTAATCAGGTGCCTTTTTTTTTTTTTTTTTAATCTATCACTTATGTTTATTATCATGTTAGCCATTTAGCTTGCATCAAAATGTTTTGTTTTCTCCCTGGGTTAGAAATTGTGAAGTGATTTATGTTATGTAAGCTGATGATGCTTTCATGCCCTCCAAATGTTCGACGAATTGCCTCATTATTTGCTTGGCTTGTTTCTTAGCATTGTTTGACGTTCTGGAAGCTGATTCCTGTCAGATATATTTCATTTGATATTAGTATTACTAAATTTAATAAATTTCAGTAGGTTGTTTACTTAATTAACAAAGCTGCATTAAGTCACTATCTGGTCACATCTTGACTTTAAAAAATCATGGATCAGCTCGACCTGAAGAAACAGAGACGAGTGGCCGTATAAAGCAAGCCAAAGGCGGCTGAACTCCGGAAGAGTTTAGTATTACCTAGTCCTTGCTTTGACAATTATAATTTGCGGATGATAAGAGCAAACTCCGGTACCTTTATTGATAGTAAGAAAGGGAAATACAAAGGGGAATGAACACTAGCACATCACTAGCTCAATTCCACAAATCTCACATGCGAGACTTTCACAAATGATTCAACATACTCTCTAAACAATGAGAGAAAGCTATTTATACTAATGTAGAGTTTGTTACAGATATTTATGAAAGCTAAAAGTATCTTCTCTTCTTTCTTCGTTCTTCGAATTTAAATTTGAATCTTTAACTTTGACTCCCTTCAGTCGCGTTGACTCCCGCAAGTGCGTTCCCACGCCTCACGTACACCCTTCGTAGCTTATCAATACCCCCCCCCCCAATGAGACGCAACTTTTTCTCAAGTGCAAGCGAAGGGAACTGCTCTGCCAACACACGAACCTCCTCCCAAGACGACTCATGGTCTGGTCCACATAACCAATACCTCCAACACACCCGAGTCAGAATAACGAGATGCTAACAACGTCTCTGGCTCAATGACGACCTCATCTGCTTCAGAGAAAGATTGAGGAAGCGGTAAAACCTGGTGGTGAACGCCTAAAACCTGCTTCAACTGAGAGACATGAAAGACAAGGTGAATTTTAGACGACTCCGGTAACTGTAGGCGATACGCCGCTTTCCAAATTCGCTCAATGATCTGATATGGACCATAAAACTTCGCAGCAAGTTTCTGGCATAACCGTTTGGCAACCGAAGTCTGACGATAAGGGCGGAGCTTCAAAAACACCCAAGAACCAGCATCAAACTCCACATCACGATGATGCTTATCAGCGTTGTTCTTCATCAATTGTTGCGCATGGAGCAAGTGTGTCTTGATGTCATCCAAAAGCGCATCCCTCTCCTTCAACATCTTCTCCAACTCGAAGTTCTTGGTAGAATTAGCCTCAAAACGCACCAACGCAGGTGGTTCCCTGCCATATACCACGTGAAACGGAGTAGTCTTCAAGGCAGTATGAAAGGAGGAATTGTACCAAAGCTCAGCCCATGGGAGATAGGGTGCCCAAGAACGAGGATGAGCTGAAGCAAAGCACCACATAAATTTTCTCCAAGCACCTATTCAACACTTCTGTCTGACCATCAGTTTGAGGATGGAAGGCGGTGCTGTACTTGAGCTTAGTACCGGCTAGCTTGAAACAATCTTTCCAAAACAAACTCAAAAAGATCCTGTCACGATCCGAAACAATAGAACCAGGGAAGCCATGTAAGCGAACCACCTCCTGAATAAACTTCTTTGCTACATCAGCCGCCGTAAAAGGATGTTTCAGACCAATGAAATGGCCATACTTGCTCAACCGATCAACTACAACCAATATGGCATTAACTCCCATAGAAACAGGCAACCCCTCAATAAAATCCATGTTAACATCCTGATGCAGCGCATCTCGACTCTTTTATATCTCCTATTTCTTTTGTGGGCTGTGTTTTATTATCTAGGCTTTATGTTGTTTCTTGGGCTTTAAGTTTGCTCTTTGATTATTTCCTTTTGCTATGTTTAGGGTTTTGTCTTTGAGACTTTAGTATTTAAAGCCTCCTTTGTGTAAAGGATCGAGATATACGTTTATTGAATAAAATCCTAGAGCTTTTCAAGCTTCTAATCTTCCTTGTTATCGGCATTCTCCGTGAATCAACGATTTTCAAGAACCCTCGTTGAGCGGCTATTCTTCGGAATCAACGATCTCCGAGTCAACTCCTTGTTTGGTATTCTTTGAATCAACAAACATCGAGTTCTACCAAGCTTACGCTGCGCCAGTTTGGTATTAGAGCAAGCGACGTTCCTGTACCGTGATCTCAAGTAACGATCATGGCACCAAAGCCTATCTACAACTTTTCAGCAAACAAGAGACGTGTTGATGAACAACAGCCAAACAAATGGATGGAGCTTCGTAAGAATCTCTTTGCGATGAGGGAGAACTTTGATGTGACACTCCACAAATTCCTTCAGCAACGGAAGGAGACGGCGTTCACTACGCACACGTCGCAAGTCCACTCTCCAAAAGATAGAATGGAGGTGGTCGGTGACCTCTTTTCCGTTCTCAACGGAGATCCAATCTTCGACGTCCATGGTGACGTTGATGTTCATGGTCATGATTTTTCAGCTACGGATGGAGATCCAGCTTTTGACATCTATGAAGATGAAGAACCGATCTATGATATTGAAGTTTCCAAAGACATAACTGTTTCAGCCTATGATCAAATTCATGAAAAGAGTTTTGTGGGTAACGTCATGTTGAGTAATGGTGATTCTCTTCTCATGAACCATAGTTCGTTTCTTCGAAGTGAATATATCTCCAAGGAGCTCTCTGGTCTGCCAGTGTGTGACGTTGACGATGAAGCCGACAATGTTGGCGTAGAAGATAACGCAAACACTTCTGCAGATGACTACCCAATATATGACGTGTTCGATAACGAAGTTCATGATGGGCATGGAGCTTCGATTCTAAACCTGTACGAGGAAGAAGATTTTGTTACTGCATACAACAATGGTTGTAGTAATACAAAGGATGCAAAACACGTTGACACCAACGTTGGGGATAAAAACAGTGACCCAAATTTTTGTTTTGTAAGTAATGATTATGATCCGGTCTATGGAGCAGTACTAGAGGAGAAAGAGTTTCGGGTAGCTAAAGGGATGGCGCATGTCAATGCTCTTGTGCCTTTCAAAAAATGTGGCTTAGTAGGAGAAGATTTTCGAGTGAGATGTATGAAAAATACAAAAGATGAAGACATCCATGACATCACCAATTTTGTCTTTTGTGGTGAATCAGTGAGAGAGTGCAACAGATCAACGTCTTTGGATATAATGTCTTCTAATACACTAGAAGAAGCATTATGTGGAGTATGTGTATTAGTTAAAGATGTAGTAACATCTACGGCAACACCTCGAAACTTACAAAGATGTCAACGTTGTGAGTTTTCCACATATGAGAAAGGCGTAAACTACAAAAGCAGCACAGATTTTATTGTGATTCAAGGGGTGGCATACACAAGATTTTCACCAGAAGAACGTATAAAGAGTAAGCCGCCAGATCGTGGTCGAAGCGACATTTGGTTTCAAAGCAGAAAAAAGATCTCTACATCGATGTTTATGCTTCTGAGAGTCATATGGCATTAGTTGGAGCTCAGCCTGTCTCTATGGCTGGGATAGCCCGAGAATTTATTTTCTCAAATAGAGATTTTGAAAGTGATCAAGAGTTGGATCAGGAAACCGAATTTAAGAGTCTTTATGGGAGTTTATTAAAGGTTAACCAAGAAAATTTAGCACTGATCCAAAAGAAAAAGTTGATGGAAAGCCAACTGGAGCATATGGAGAAACAACTAGTTTATGAGAAAGAAAAATCACAAAGATTACAACGTAAACTTGCGGCAGTGTCACAGTGCTCTTGTGCTCCGAAGAATGACGATTACGATAATGTGGCAGTATCGCAACTAAAAGCTGAACTTGTCGCAGAAAAAGAAACATCTCAACGGTTGGAGCATGAACTTCTTGCATACAAAAAGAAGGTTCGGATGTTAAACAGTGGGACAAAGAATCTCGATCGAATATTGAGTATGGGAAGAACAGAGAAAACTAGATCTGGTCTAGGTTATCAAGGTGTTACATATGGTTCTAAAACAGTTTTTGTGCGAGGGAATGTGTCCACGTCTGCTGGAACGAGTGAGCATTTGTTGAATTCAAATACAAAAAAAGTCATTATCAATTCGATGGTTGAGAGTAATGTACAAGACCAACGAGGGATACAGGCGATTGATGTGTATGATGATTTGTGTTGCAAGTTTGCAACCATAGCTTCAACAAAGATTAAGGCGTTTCCTGTGACAAACCAAATTTGTAAGTTTCTTCTTCCACATGTGAGACATATTATTCTTCCTCCTCGATTACCTTTACAAGCAGCAGAACATTCAAACCTGGGTGTACGTATCATTAGTGCCATGTGTGATGTGTTAAATTTGCTCTATCATCACATGTGTGATCTTTCTATTGGTATACGATTATCAAACATGGAGATTTTACAAAACATGGGTGATTTACTAGCTCCTCGATTTGCTTTCAAGAGTGAATATTTTAGGTGGGGACTCACAATTGTGTATAGTCCACAGTTTGGTTCTACTTATAAAGTCACGGCACCTAATTGTTGTAGTGGCGTTGCTTGTGCATCACGAAAGCTGTTATGTGTCGTTTTGGCTTTGATCAAGTTACCACGATCTAACTTTCAGCATGTGCACGGAGTGTTTACACTTGCTGCCAATTATGGTTCTTCGTTGATATCACTCACCTGGTTATCTTTTGACGTATGGATATTGGAAGAATTTAGTCGTGTTTCTCGAGACGTCCGACATGATTTTGGAAAATACATGCTTAGCATTGGTTGGGATTTGTTCTTGGATGATGTGAGTTCTTATGTGGGGTTTTCAAGAGACCTTTTAGAAGTACAACGACGGAAAGATTTTTGTTCTACATGTTTGGTTGGTTTCTCGCGCTGTCTTATATCTCAGTTTGGCTATTGTGTGGTGATCTCATGCTGGGAGATTTTTCTGTTGATATGGCCCCCATGGGTTAGCAAGGTTGTATGGCTTCCTCCTCACACGTTGACAATGGGGAATTGCCTTCTCTGTTTTGTTATTCAATTTCGCATTGGATTACAGTTTCGAGCTTCATTGGGGAGGTTAAGAGTGCATTGTAGACACATGGGTTTTTCTTGCAACATCACGACAGTTCTAGGTTGGGCAGAGGTTTTTTTTGGATTCAACGTGTTGGTTCGTGTTGCATTACCGTCGACCAAGCTGTCACTTCATGCGTTCAACAAGCTTTTTCCGCGGGTGATTGGATCAAAGGGGGTGTTCAAGTGTATTAACAAAAGTGTTTCTGGGTGGCACGACACTGGCTTCTTTCACACGTCCAGACCGCTAACGTTTCATGGCTATGACACCGTTCCAGATTCAGAGACGAATCTTTTCCTACCCGGGGAGACCTATGCAGCGCATCTCGACTCTTTTATATCTCCTATTTCTTTTGTGGGCTGTGTTTTATTATCTAGGCTTTATGTTGTTTCTTGGGCTTTAAGTTTGCTCTTTGATTATTTCCTTTTGCTATGTTTAGGGTTTTGTCTTTGAGACTTTAGTATTTAAAGCCTCCTTTGTGTAAAGGATCGAGATATACATTTATTGAATAAAAACCTAGAGCTTTTCAAGCTTCTAATCTTCCTTGTTATCGGCATTCTCCGTGAATCAACGATTTTCAAGAACCCTCGTTGAGCGGCTATTCTTCGGAATCAACGATCTCCGAGTCAACTCCTTGTTTGGTATTCTTTGAATCAACAAACATCGAGTTCTACCAAGCTTACGCTGCGCCACATCCTCCCATACCTGTTTAGGCACCGGTAAGGGCTGAAGCAACCCTGCAGGAGACAAAGTAGAGTATTTGTGAGTTTGACACACACCACACTCGGACACGAATTTCTGAACATCACGAAGCATGCCCTTCCAGTTAAAAGACTGCTGCAGTCGCTTCAAAGTCTTCAACACGCCAGAATGACCACCACAACTGGCTACTATGATATTCTGCCAACAAGAGAGACACACACTGACCACTCGCAAGAATCAGCAACCGATTTTTGTACCAAAGTCTCCCCTCTAAGACTTTGTAATGACCAAACTGCAGAGGATCCTTCAACACTGCTTGCAACAAAGCCTAGATATCTTTATCCCCATCAATCTCTTTCAAAATATCCTGAACCTGCAACGTAGAAGGGACAGTGAGACCAAACAAGAGCGTAGCACAAGTGAGATATTCAGGATGGTGAATCCTGGACAAACCATCCGCCGCCTTATAATCAACCCCTTGTTTGTACACTATTTCAAACTCGTAAGGCAAAAGCTTAATGAGCCACTTTTGATATTCCATCATCACTCCCCTCTGTTCTAACAAGAACTTCAAACTTTTTTGGTCCGTATGCACAGTGAAACGATGACCAAGCAAATAGTGCTTTCACTTCTGAATTGATAACACAATCGCCATTAACTCTCGCTCATACACCGATTTAGCCTGTTCTCTGTCAGTCAAAGCATGACTAAAGAAAGCGATCGGTCTTTGCTCCTTCATAAGGACTGCCTCCAAACCAAATTTTGAAGCATCAGCTTCGACCACAAACACCTTAGAGAAATTAGGCAAGGCCAGAACTGGTGCTGTCACCATCGCATCCTTCAGTTTATCAAACGCCAATTGCGCCTCAAAACTCCAAGCAAACTGATCTTTCTTCAGTAATTCCGTCAATGGCTTGGTGAGAGAACCATATCCTTTCACAAACATGCGATAGTAACCAGTCAGACCCAAAAATCCCCTTAAATCCTTCACTGTTTTGGGAGTAGGCCACTGAGTCATTGCACTAGTCTTCTCCGGATTGGTAGAACTCCCGAGGATGTGATGATATGCCCCAAGTAATTGATCTTGTGCTGAGCGAATAAACACTTCTTCTTGTTTGCAAACAACCTGTGTTCCTCGAATAACTTCAACACCACCACCAGATGTTGCAAATGATCCTCCATGTTAGCACTGTAAATCAACACATCATCAAAGAAAACTAAGATGAACTTGCGCAAGTAAGGTCGAAAGATAGAGTTCATCAAAGCCTGAAATGTCGCTGGGGGCATTGGTAAAGCCAAATGGCATCACCAAGAACTCGTAATGACCATCGTGCGTACGGAAAGCTGTTTTCTCCACATCCTCAGGCTTCATCTGTATCTGGTGATGCCCTGCACGCAAATCCAGCTTCGAAAACACTTGTGCACCATCCTATTCATCAAACAATTGATCAATAACCGGGATTGGGAACTTATCCACCACTGTAGCCCTATTCAACGCCCTATAGTCCACGCAAAAATGCCACGAGTGATCCTTCTTTTTCACCAATAACACCGGGCTAGAGTATGGACTGTGACTGGGACGAATAGTGCCTGCTTCTAGCATATCTTTCACCATTTGCTCCATTACCTCTTTCTGAGCATGAGGATATCGATAAGGTCTGACACTTACAGCTCCCACTCATGGTAATAATGTGATGGAGTGTTCATGTCCACGAACAGGAGGAAGCCCTCTAGTAGGAAAAAACACATGATCAAACTTCCGCAACACCTCCTCAACTTCACTCGGCCAGGTGTCCAGCACAACAGTCTCGCGACCTTGCTCAAAACAACATACCCCAAAATTGTCAGTAGCATCAAAGAGGGTGGATGCCGAAGATAAACAGGAAAGACGCAAGTTGGAATCACCCAATAAACGCACTCTCTGTCCCTGATGTAAGAACGACATCTCATGCGTCTCCCAGTTAATGGTACAGTCACCCAAAGTCCGCAACCAGTACACGCCTAAGATCACATCCACCTGACCCAATCCTTTAACAATGAAGTCAGTAAGAAACGTAAGACCTTGTACTGTGAAACTTACCCCCAAGCACACACTAGACCCACGCACTGTCACCCCTGTCCCCAACAGAATATCCAAAGAACTATGGGAAGTGACCCGTAACTTCAACTTTTTCGCCAACTCTGGTGTGATAAAATTGTGAGTGGCTCCACTATCCAGCATCAACAAGGCATCACCCTTATTAACCTAACCGCGCAACCTTGTAGTACGAGGAGAAGAGATGCCCATAAATGAGCTAAAAGATAGCTCCATCAACTGACCAACTGGTGCTTCGGGCAACACCGAGTCTTCCTCCTCATCATTTCGATGCTCCTGTAATACTTCAACCACAAAATAATTCAATACTGTCAGAATTTGAAGCTCCTTATGAGGACATTCATGTCCCTTTAACCACTTTCCCTGACACTTGAAACAAATGCCTTTCCTTCGCATATCATCCAACTCTGCATTTGTTTTGTGTTTTTGAGAACGAGAGAATGCAGTAGAAGAAGCTACTAGTTCAACAGCTGGTTTATCCACAATTTTACTAGAGTCTGAAAACGTGGATCTAGATTTCCAACTGTGTAAAGGAGTCAGAACCGTCACCTTAGCAGCAGGAACCAGTTGTTGTTGTGGCTCGATCACTTTAGGTAACTCCCTTTGCATCACAGTCCTCAAAGTACTCGTCTCCATTGACAACGCGACTGCAATCAACTCAGGTAAGTCCTGTGGCTTCATCATATAGACCAACTCCTGCATCTCAGGCTTCAAACCATTCAGAAGAATACCTTCTAACTTTACATCATCCAAACCAGAAACTTGCGCAGACAGATCCTCAAACTTTCGCACAAACTCCGCGACGGTGCCATCTTGTTTGATGCAAAACAGACTCTGGCTCGGTCCTTTGACTCGCAAATTCCCGAAGCGAAGAAGTAATTGCTTCTTAAAACTACACCACAAATCAAAAGGAAAACGATTAATCTCCCAGTTGAACCATCCCAACGCATCTCCGTCCAAATGCACCGACACCAGATCTAACTTCTCCAAATCGGAGAATCCACCGATGCGAAAGTAACGCTCCACCAACGACAACCAGCCGTGGATATTCACACCATCAAACACTGGCATATCGACATTCTTCAATAATTTTTCACGATACTCCGGTCCAAAGTTACTACGGCGAGGTTCCGAGAGTCTAGGAGATACCTGAGAAAAATCCTCGTGGTAAAAGAATTGCGCAGTACAACTCGGACCTGGAGATTCTCGATCTGCAGCAGCCAGAGGTAGACAAAGAAGAATCTGATCCAACGATTGCTGAATCGCGCGAGTATGGAGTCGTTCCTCGTGAAATTGCGAATTCAAAGTGTTAATCCGATCAAACAGCTCTGGGATCGGATCAGAATCGTCATCACGCGACAGCTATGAAAGAATCGGAGAAAGCTTCGAGTCTATCGTCTTCAATTTCCCCATCGAATCGATCGGTTGTCACAAAACACCAAATGATAAGAGCAAACTCCGATACCTTTATTGATAGTAAGAAAGGGAAATACAAAGGGGAATGAACACTAGCACATCACTAGCTCAATTCCACAAATCTCACATGCGAGACTTTCACAAATGATTCAACATACTCTCTAAATAATGAGAGAAAGCTATTTATACTAATGTAGAGTTTGTTACAGATATTGATGAAAGCTAAAAGTATCTTCTCTTCTTTCTTCGTTCTTCGAATTAGAATTTGAATCTTTAACTTTGACTCCCTTCAGTCACGTTGACTCCCGCACGTGCGTTCCCACGCCTCACGTACACCCTTCGTAGCATATCAGCGGATCACTAGTTCCAAAATCAAGATGTGAGTTTTCTTACTTGATGCAAGAGGAGACATTGAGACAGGCAGTTAACATGTTTAGATGTAAGTCTTTACGTCTCTATCCCAAAGATGTGTAATCATGGTTTGAGTTTTCCAGTTGATTTCTATTTTTTTTACAGTTTGGAGCTTTCCAGTCAAAAGATGGTTTTCTAATGCTCCAGTTTACTCCTTCAGCTAGTGTACAACAATATGATTTGAGCAAGAAACATGTTTGGTTTATCTCTTAACTTCACATGATCTATTGATAGAATTTTAAGCTTTCACTATGTTCTTGGCATTGTTCTTTGGTTATATTATATACATGAATCAGTTTAGCATCCTCTTCTTTTTTATTATGTATGAATAGGAGATGAACTGGATCATGCAGGGGTAACTAAAGCCACAAGCAAGAACTTGACATTCATCAATGCTTGTCTACTGAATAACGTATAGGGAAAAGCACAGAGGATATGGAGAAAGCAGTGGGAATAGCTTGGAATGAGACCCTATGTTCTTGGAGGGCGAGAAAGAGCAAACCAATGCAGCAGCTCCTTCGTTAGTCCATCTCAATTGCAGTACTTATGATGTTTTGTGCGACTATGTTTATACATATGGTTTTGAATGATGAACTACTTTGTAAAATTACAGTTATGTATCTTTTAATGATCTATAGAAGGACACATGCTTTTAACGAATAGATTTGCAGCATATAATTAATTGAATTACTAATATATATATATATATATATATATATATATATATATATATATATATAGCAATTCATTATTTTATTGTGTAGCACATAAAAATTGCTACCAAACAATGTAATATATCAAAAATTATGAGCTATAAGAAAATATATTAAAGCATTTGATTAATGCTATTAAAGAATGACATATAATAGCATGTCAAAAAAACGCTATTGTAGGATGTAACCCTATTATAACTGGGGCAGAGATAGCGTTTGATAATTCATTATCAATGACATATAATAGCATTTCTCTAGAGCTAACAAACCCTATATTTCTTGTAGTGATATTGAAGCATAATTCGACAACAAATTATTAAGTACTATCAACGTCGTAATATGTTTGGTTATGGGTACTTAGCTCGATGATGGTGGCGTTGAATTTGGATAATTATTCAGTTGAGATGATCGGCTACGAGATTAACATGATTCACCAATTGTTACACCGATTAACACCATCTCCAGACTCCAGATCTCTCTTACCATTCATTGTATTCTCCTACGAACAGTTCTCCGGTTCATGAAAATTAACCCAACAAATCGACTAATTAAAACATTATTTCATGAACACAATAAAGCATGAATCTATAAAGAAATTGAACAAATAATAAAACTTGTAGCATGCGGCAAGTTGGAGATTTATGAATCAAACACGTATAACCAAAGTATATGTTACGGATTCCATAAAACAGTTGAGTGTGGTAAAATAATATATTAGTCAGATCAACGTGATACATAAGTCAATAATGAACACTCAATATATCATCATATTGAATGTTAAACAATATAAGTTAATAGAGTAAGAATCGATTGATCTCTTTGGTTATGAACCAATAAGAATCGTGTAATAGTAAATAATACTTATCTTAACAACGGTGGTACGTAAAGAGAATCGGAAAGAAGATGTCATCGGGAACGTAAATAAACGAAGTCGGGAGCGATGGTTTTATCTCGTTGGAAGGAGTGGTCGAAGATTTTCTTTTAAGACAGCTAGAGTTAGAGATTCGTGCTGATAACATGTTGTAAAAAGAGGTATAGGGAATTGTTCTCTTATATTATTTTCTATTTCATAGGATATAAATATATATAATAATACAACATTAGGATTTTAGGTTATACACCAGATCTACTAACGGGCCGATAATGGGCATCCATACAATATAGAATATTCATAACAGATGGAAGTATATATGATAAACAAACGGAGGAAGGAAGAAGACATAGGGAGAGGGAGTTTTACATTGATCTTTTATGGTAAAGTTGTAGTGCATGTATAGAGAAGAAAATAGACATATACTACTGTAATAATAAATGTCAATGGGCTCCACTTCAAAATCAATACGCAAAATCTTGACTTGTATCACACTCCCCCTTAGAGATCATTGTCATTTGTGTATTTTTGCTCGCCCTCGAATGACTTAGTGTAACACTCTAGATATCCCATTGATGACGCATCCCAATATTATGGACATGTTTTCTGAATATTGAAGTAGGCAATGACTTTGTGAAAAGATCTGCTGCATTGTCAGATGACCTAACATATCTTACTTCAATTACCTTATTCTTCTCAAGCTCTTGGGTATATGAGAAGTACTTTGGAGGGATGTGTTTAGTTCTATCGCTTTTGATATATCCTTCTTTTGTCTGAGCAACACATGCGGTGTTATCTTCATATAAGACAGTTGGCTTTATATTTAAGTTGATCCCACTACTTGACATAATGTGTTGACTTATTGACCTAAGCCATACACACTCTTCACTTGCCTCATGGAGAGCGATGAATTCAGCATGATTTGAGGAAGTAGCTACTAAACTCTGTTTTTGAGAGCGCCAAGATATGGCGGTACCTCCAACAGTAAAAACATATCAAGTTTGTGATCTAGCTTTGTGTGGATCTGATAAATATCCTGCATCTGCAAAACCCACCATTTGACCCTTTGAGTCTTTAGGAAAAAATAATCCTAAATCAATAGTCCCTTAAAGGTAACAAAAGACATGTTTTATCCCATTCCAATGTCTTTGTGTAGGGGATGAGCTGAACCTTGCCAAAAGGTTAACTGCAAATGATAGATCAGGCCGAGTGCAATTTGCAAGGTACATTAGTGCTCCAATTTCACTTAGATAAGGTACTTCAGGACCAAGTATCTCCTCATTTCTTTCATGTGGTCGGAAGAGATCCTTTTTAATATTTAGTGATCTAACGACCATTGGTGTACTGAGAGGATTTGCTTTATCCATATGAAAGTGTTTTAAAACTCTTTTAGTGTATGTGGACTGGTGTACAAATATTCTCTTATGAGAATGTTCAATTTGTAAAACAAGACAAAACTTTGTTTGTCCGAGATCTTTCATCTCAAACCCTCCTTTTAAATAGTTTGTTGCTTTCTGTATTTCCTCTTGAGTTCCAATGATATTTAGATCATCAACATAGACCGCGATAATTACAAATCCAAATATTGTTCTCTTGATAAAAACACAAGGGCATAGAGGGTTATTCACATATCCTTCTTTAGTTAAGTGCTCACTAAGACGATTATACCACATACGCCCAGATTGCTTTAAACCATATAGTGATCTTTGTAATTTTATTGCACATAATTCTTTTGGTTTAGAAGTTAACGTTTAGGCATATTAAATCAATCAGGAATTTTCATATAGATATCACTATCTAATGATTGAAACATGACTATTTGTGTGGTGAAAGATGGAAGTGTGGTGAATGCATGCAATGGTGAGATATGGAATGGATGGGTGTTTCAATTCCCCTTATGCAGTTGCAGTATAAGAGGTGTCAATCCAATCTGAGAGTTGTGATCACTAAGGATGTGTATATTATGCCTAAGTCAAGCCAATATGAAAGGATGTTTGTCACTAACAATCCTATGATGAAAATGTAAAATGCAGAAAGTAAACTGTAAGAGCTAGATGATGAAAGGAAAAGAAACAGAATGAGTATGAACCTAGAACAGAAATAGAAACTACTAATATGCAATAACTTAACTAATGCAAGCAAGTAATGAACAAGA
The DNA here is from genome assembly GCA_023657505.1 of Camelina hispida. Classification (NCBI taxonomy): domain Eukaryota; kingdom Viridiplantae; phylum Streptophyta; class Magnoliopsida; order Brassicales; family Brassicaceae; genus Camelina; species Camelina hispida. Next base: position 27,120,260 of record CP094637.1, read on the forward strand.
CAATAAGTAAATGCAACAGAAATGCAGATAGAAGGTAAGACAGAACAATCATAAAGCATAAACAAGAGTTCTGGGGATGAACTCGAGCAGGCAGTCGATCGAGTGTAGATCGAGTGCTAGGTCGAGCTGGTCAAATCCGGGAAACAGAGCAATGCAATAAAAACAGAGTAATGCAAAGACGAATCAAACTACAAGCAAGCAACATTATTAAGACTGTAAAATCAATAAACAAGGAAGGACTTGAGGAGGGATTCATGGGATGGACTAATGATTGAGGCTATCTACCTTGATCAACAAACCTCAAACAACATGAGCTAGTCTCTAGACATATGTATCTAAGACAAGTTTCTCCCACTCTCATGGTCAAGAAACAATCAAACCTATGCATCTTCTAGACTTGTTCTCACAAAGTAAAGATTCTACACAAGCAGGCACTAAGAAATATGTCTCATACCAAACAAAACCTCTAATCTCTTAGCAAGCAAGAAGGTAAGCTCTAGATCTAGTCTTATCTATGCCTCTTAAACATTGGTGTGATGCTAAGATGCTTGAAATCAGATCCTACCCTCTCAGATATAGGATCAGCATTAAGAACATCTACCCTAGAAGAGATCTACAACAATCAAGCTTGATCAAGCCAAACAAACCTCATTCACAGCCCAGCCTAACCCATCCTCAAAATCCTAAGCCACTACTCACAAGAACACATGATGAACATCAAAATCATAAATCCAGAAAAATACGAAAATTGCATCTCTAGAAAGATGAAACAAAGATCTACAATATTGATGAAGGAATCAAACTCGAATTCTCAATATTAAGAAAGTTATGAAACAAACAATATTGAGGAATTTAGCTTTTTCCTTAAGAAAGTACAAGATCTAAAAATAAAAAGAAAAATGCAAAAGGAATAATCCCAAAAGGGGTAAAAACTAGGTTTTGACTATTCTAAAAAGCTGCTTTTTTTGGTGGCTGCAGGTACAAGCCCTTTTATAGTAGAGGAGGTGGAAGCCCTAAAAATGCTAAAAGATAAAACAGTCAACGGCTCGGTCAACTCGACCCTGTGCTCGGTCGAGTTCATGGTCGAGCTGGCTTCTCTCGTGCATCCTCCACTCGGTCGAGTCCATCTCCCCACTCGGTCGTGTGCTTGGTCGTGCTGGACTCCGGAGCTTGGTTCTTCAGCCTTAACTCTCTTGCTTTCCCTTCAAGATTGCTTCACTTCTCCTCAGGATTGTTTCCATGCTCCTTGAGCTCCAAAATCACCTGATTATGCATGAAAAGATGCAAATGCAATGCAACTATACTCTAATGCATGATTAGTCCTAAAGCTATGTAATAATGGTGAAAATGGATAGAAAAAGATGCAAAAGATGTGAATAAACTAAGGGAAAACATGGTAAATTATATGAACATCAACACCCCCAAACTTAGTCTTTGCTTGCCCTCAAGCAAATAAACAAGACATGAGAAGGTAGATTAGGTTTAAAGGTGGGATCTCAGCTCCTAAAGCTTGCCTATAGACCAGCTAGAATCAATGTCCAAGTTACTAGTACTAAGATGCAAGGTGAATGAGCTGGACTTAAAGACTTTAGACAAGTAATCACAACCTTTACTGATTTGAGCCTTGGTTATCCACATGCATTCAAATCAACCATTTCCTTTAACATTCATTAATCAAGAACATGAATCAATTCTATGCAATGCTTAAGCTCATTTGGCTTGGTAATAAAAGGGTTAGAGACAATGATGGTCTCTCTTTAGAGAAGGGTTTCACAATAACAAGGTTCTCTCATAAAATGGATTGAGCTTTAGAAGAATGCTAAAGGTAAGAACACTTAGACACATACAAGAACAAAACCTTGTCTACCCAAAGGCACCCAAAGTGTTTATCCTATCAATCTAAACCCAAATGATCCTAGTGTTACCCTTTGAACTTCTTCTTTTCTCTTTCACCCTTTTCTCTTTTGGTTTTCAAGTCTTAGGAGATGATTCATATTTGAACTTCGTAGTGGGATGGGGGATTCTTACAGATTTGCTATGGTTCTCTTCTTATCTTATTCTTAAGACATACAAGCATTTTGCTAGACTCTTCTTTGGTTTCTTTTCTTTTCTTTAACTAGAACCATCTTAGATAACAATTTTTACTTCCCATCCTTTCACTAGACTTTAGCTTTTACTTGAACTCAATCTCCTTTTAAAGACTCTACCCTTTTTCTTTCTCTTTTTCCTCTTTTCTTTCTTTTCTTTTCTTAACTGCCAAGTCCCAAACCCAACAAGTGAACCACCTAGTCCTATCTAGTTTGAAAATTGCAAACTAGAACTACAGAAGGCTCTACTCTTGTTAGTTCAAACCTAACACTTTCTACCAAGCTCAATCCCAAAAAAAAAATAGGCCTCACATACACAAGAATAAACAAGGATTGAAAGAAGGTTTGGTTAAGGGGTAGGGGAACTGATTTAAAAGTGAAATCAGCTACTTGGATCAACAAGAGTGGCAAAAGGAGAAAGATGATCCAAATATGTATATGATATCCATGAGTTTAAAGCAATGCATATATTGATAATTAACAGTTAATATTAGGTTCTTATAGATAGGAAATGGCATCAAATCTCAACATGCTTCAATTTAGGCCAAATGCAATGCAGGAATTCAATGCTTGGTTCAATCTTATGCTTCTAACCACTCAACTAGCATCAAAGTACTATTAACTTGGGCATTAATCCTAGTTTGGTGAATCTAGCAAGCTAACAAGGTCAAACTCATCATAGATCCCTAATGCAAACAGTCCTATATGCTAAACAAAATACTTAAATATGCAATGCAAACTACATGAACACTCTTTTTTTTTATAAAGATTTTTGCAAAAAATTTTCAAATTTTTAGGGGTTTTCTATGCCTTAGATGCTATGCAAATACTAACATGATGATGCTAAAAATTTGAAATAAGAAAACAAAACACAATGTCAAATGCCATCTCAAACCCTCCCCCAAACTTAAATCACACAGTCCCTTGTGTGAAAGAAATTTCGTTTGAGGATTCAAGACTTAAAACAAATTACAAAATATGAAATGCTATGATATATACAATGGAAAGGTGATAGTGTTACCTCAAGGATTGGAGAAGAAACTGTCCACATCCTCTGCATGCTATCAAAAGTGTAGCTGGGGTCCTCCTGGTGACTTGAGGAAGGTGATTGGGGCAGCTCGACTATGGCAATCGACCGGGACTCGGTCGAGTGCGTGTCCGAGTGGGGGGGGGGGTCGAGCTGGACCACGAGTATCCATTAGCTGTCCCTTCCTCTTCTATTCAGACTCCCTAGCGTCCCTGACCATGAAAATACTAAAGGACAATCAAAACGCTAAAATTCCAAAACAATATATACAGGGATACCTTAGGGACTTCCTCCCTAGTGAGCTTGTTTAAAGTCACTAAGCTTGACTTTTGACTGCCTTTTTAGGCTTGAGTTAGAGACCAAGGAGGTGATGAAATCCCCCTGGTTCTACTTGATCACTGTGACCTTGATTCTTGATCACTTTACCCAGAAAAATTGAACTTGAACCTTGTTTCCTCTTAAGCTTTAACCTTGGTCTTGCTTTCTTCAAAGGCTTCTTGTTGAGTTGCATTTGAAGATCCCTCAGTAGGTCAGTCAACTCTTGCACTAAACCCTTGAGCTGTTCAACAGATTCCTCATGAGAGGAGAGCTTAGCTTTTGGAGTAGCCACTTCACTTGAGACCCCATGATTACCTTTGTCCTTGATACTAAAAGGTTGGCCTTTGATGGAGGGCAAGTTAGTTGGGTTGTTGATATCAAATTTCATGATCAGACCCTCAGCTATATTCAGAGTTATAAGCCCTTGCTTGACATCAATGACAGCTCCAGTAGTGGCTAGGAATGGTCTTCCTAGAATGATAGGGTCTTCAAGCTTCTTATCCATCTCTATAACAGCAAAGTCAGTAGGGATTCTTGCTTTGCCTATCTTCACAGGAAGGCTTTCCAATTTCCCCACCACATCCTTGTTTGATCCATCAGCAAGACTCATGTGGAGATTGGTGGACTTGAATTCAGTATGCCCAAGCTTTTGTGCTATAGAGTATGGCATTACACTGATAGATGCTCCCAAGTCACACAAGCATTTGTTGAAGTGGAGATAGCTAAATGAGCAAGGAAGGTTGAAAGGACCTGGGTCTTCAAGTTTAGTTGGGATAATAACTCCCTCAATCTCCTCAAGATCCTCCTTATCTTGATTTAGAGCCCTTGCTTTTGACATTTCAAGCAGCATACTCTGATAGAGAGGATATGGAGCATACTGTTCCAAGGCAGGTCCTCTCTCTTCTTCTTTGAATGCAATGACAACCTCTTCTTTCAAAGCCATCACTTCCTCTTGTTTCACAACCACAGCTTCCTCTTTCAAAGCTTTCTCTTTCTCTTGTTGCAAAGCTATCTTCTCCTTTTTCTCAATGATCTCCCTGAGTTCTCTTATCTTTTGTGCCTTGAAACGCCCTGGGAATGGTAGAGGTGGTTTGTAAGCAGGAGGAATGTATCTAGCAGGCTTAAGAGCTTCTATGTCTGCAACTCGATAAGTCACTCGATCAGGTACTCGATCGTGTGTGTGGTCGAGCACCTGGTCGAGTGGTTTCTCTGCTTCAGTCTGCTCAGTAAAACCTTCATTCTGGGCTTCAATTAGTGACCAACCCTCCCCACCTTGAACCTTACTGTCCTCAGTGACATATTCCCCATGGAGATGGATTGAAACATGTCTTTTTGTGTGTGTGTGAATATGGAAGTGAATGAGTGTGTGCAATGGAATGATGGGTGTTTCAATTCCCCTTATGCAGTTGCAGTATAAGAGGTGTCAATCCAGTCTGAGTGCTTGTGAACAATCAAGATATGCATATGAATCTAAGTTAAGACAAATATGAAAGGATGTTTGTCACTAACAATCCTATGATGATAATGATAAAAGCAAAAGGAAAACTACAAGAACTAAAAACTAGATGCAAATGAAACAGAATGATTAATGAACTAAGAACAGAAACAGAAACTATAAACTCTTGATATGAACTAATGCAAGACAAGTAATGAACTAGATGCTAGGTGAATGCAATGGGAATTAAACAGGAATGAAACAAGACAAACACAAAACATAAACAAGAGTTCTGGGGATGAACTCGAGCAGCACACGACCGAGTGTAGGTCGAGTGAGTGGTCGAGCTAGACAATCCGGAAAACAGAGCAATGCAAAAAACAGAGTAGAGCAAACACAGATCAAACAGCAAGCAAATAACAAGATTTAGACTTTGAAATCAATAAACAAAGTAGGTTCCTGAGGATGGATTCATGGGATAAACTAATCATTGTGGTAATCTAACTTGATCAACAAATCTCAAGCAATGCTATGAGCTAACCTCTAGACATATTATTCTAAGACAAGTCTCTCCCACTCTCATGGTCAAGAGACAATCAAACCTATGCAATCCTAGACTTGCTCTCACAATGAAAAGAATCTACACAAGCAGGCATTAAGCAATACATCTCAAACCAAACAAGACCTCTAATCTCTTAGCAAGCCTAATGGTAAGCTCTAGATCTAGCCTTATCTATGCTTCTTAAACATTGGTGTGATGCTAAAAAGCTTGAGATCAGATCCTACCCTCTCAGATATAGGATCAGCATTAAGAACATCTAGCCTAGAAGAGATCTACAACAATCAAGCTTGATCAAATCAGATACACCACAAGATCAATCTATCCTAACCCATCCTCAAGATCCTAAGAAGACTACTCACAACAAGACATGATCAAACAAATCATAAACCCAGAAATTATTGAAACTTGCATTATTAGAAAGATAAAACAAAGATCTACAACTTTAAAGAAGAAATCAAACTCAGATTCTCAATACTTAGAAAGTTATTCAACCAACAAGTATGAGGATATTCTTCTTTTTTAAGAACAAGATCCAAAAAGGAAAAAATAAAAAGGCAAAAGGAATAAATCCTAAAAAGGTAAAAACTAGGTTTCTCAAAAGCTGGAATAGAATCTAGATATTTTTTGGTGGCTGCAGTACAAGGGTTTTTATAGTGGGGAAGGTGGAAGCCCTAAAAATAGGAAAAGTCAAAGTGGTCAACGGATCGGTCAACTCGACCGGTGCTCGGTCGACTGACAGGTCGAGCTGGCTTCCCTGGTGCAACTCCACTCGGTCGAGTCCATCTCCCACTCGGTCGAGTGCTTGGTCGAGCTGGACTCCGGACCTTGGTTCTTCAGCCTTAACTCCCTTGTTTCCTCCTCATGACTGCTTCACATCTCTTCTCCTCTGCTTCCATGCTCCTTAAGCTCCAAAATCACCTGTTTATGCATGAAAAGATGCAAATGCAATGCAACTATACTCTAATGCATGATTAGTCCTAAAGCTACACAATAATGGTGAGAATGGATAGAAAAAGATGCAAAAGATGTGAATAAACTAAGGGAAAACATGGTAAAATATATGAACATCAACACCCCCAAACTTAGTCTTTGCTTGCCCTCAAGCAAATAAACAAGACATAAGAAGGTAAGTGAGGTTTAAAAATGGGATCTCAGCTCCTAAAGCTTGCAAATAGACCATCTAGAATCAATGTCCAAGTTACTAGTACTATGATGCAAGTTGAATGAGCTGGAAATAAAGACTTTAGACAAACATTTCACAACCTTTATTGACTTGAACCTTAGATATCCACATGCATTCAAATCAACCATTTCCTTTAACATTCATTAATCAAGAACATGAATCAATTCTATGCAATGCTTAAACTCATTTGGCTTGGTAATAAAGGGTTTTAGACAATGATGGTCTCTTTTAGAGTGGGGTTTGTCTAAATCAAGGTTCTCTCATAAAAATGGATTGAGCTTTAGAAGAATGCTAAAGGTAAGAACACCTAGACACATACAAGAATAAAACCTTGTCTACCCAAAGGCACCCAAAGTGTTTATCCTAACAATCTAAACCCAAATGATCCTAGTGCTACCCTTTAACTTCTTCTTTTCTCTTTAACCCTTTTCTCTTTTGGTTTTCAAGTCTTAGGAGAGGTTTCTTATTTGATCTTTCTAGTGGGATGGGGGATTCTTATTGATTGCTATGGTTCTCTTTTCTTCTTATTCTTAAGACACTTAAGCTTTTTGCTAAACTGCTCTTTGCTTTCTTTTCTTTTTCTTTTGACTAGAACCATCTTAGATAACATTTCCTTACTTCCCATCCTTTCACTAGTCATTAGCTTTCACTTAAACACATTCCTCTCCTAAAGACTCTACCCTTTTTCTTTCTCTTTTCTTTCTTTTCTTTTTATAACAGCCAAGTCCCAAACCCAACAAGTGAACCACCTAGTCCTATCTAGTTTGGAAAATGCAAACTAGAACTACACAAGGTCTTACTCTTGTCAGTTCAAACCTAACACTTTCTACCAAGCTCAATCCCAAAAATAGGCCTCACACACACAAGAATAAACAAGGCTTGAAAGAAGGTTTGGTTTAGGGGTAAGGGAACTGATCTTAATGATTTAATCAGCTACTTGGATCAACAAGAGTGGTAAAAAGGAGAAAGATGATCCAAATATGTATATGGTATCCATGAGTTTAAAGCAATGCATACAATGATAATTAAAAGTCAATATTAGGTTCTTATAAATAGGAAATGGAATCAAATCACAACATGCTTCAACTTAGACCAGCAACAATGCAAGAATTCAATGCTTGGTTCAATCTTATGCTTCCTACTACTCATCTAGCATCAAAGTACTAATAACTTGGGCATTGATCCTAGTCTAGTGAATTAAGCAAACTAACAAGGAAATACTCATCATAGATCCCTAATGCAAATATTATACAATTCTACATGAAACATGCTAAACAAGATCCTAATATGCAATGCAAACTACATGAACACTCTTTTTTTCTAAAGATTTTTTCAAAATTTTTTCAAATTTTTATGGTTTTTCTATGCCTTAGATGCTAATGCAAATGCTAACATGATGATGATAAAAATTTGAAATAAGAAAACAAAACACAACATCAAATGCTATCTAGAACCCTCCCCCAAACTTAAATCACACAGTCCCTGTGTGTAAAAGTTTTGAGAAGATTCAAGACTATAAACAAAAACAAAACACAACACAAAACACAACATCAAATGCTATGGTATAAACAAGGGAAGGTGATGATGGTACCTTAGGGATTGTGGAAGAAGTTGTCCACATCCATTTGCATGCTATCATAGGAGTAGCTGGGATCAGGCTGGTGGCTTGGAGAAGGGCTTTGGGGCAGCTCGATGACACCAATCGAGCCTGACTCGGTCGAGTGCGTGTCCGAGTGGGGGGGGGGGTCGAGCTGGGTTGCGAATCTCCAAATGTTGAGCCTGGTACTGCTGGTACTGCTGGTAGAGTGTGGGATCCATAAAGTAATGGGGTGGGAAGGGTGGGTAATGTGGATAACCTGGATAAGCAGCTGGAGGTGGGAAGCCATAAGGTGGTCTGGGAAGGTGCTCGGCCGAGTGCATCGGAGGTGCTCGGTCGAGTGGGTGCTCGAGTGACCCGGTCGAGTGCCTCGAAACTTGATGTTCTCGGGTACTTGAGCTCCTCTTCCTCTGATTTGGCTCGTACATTGATGCCCTGGCTGGTTCCACAGGATTCACAACCCTTGAAAGTGCTCTAGTTGAGCTACTCCTCCTCAAAGGGCTTGAATGTTGGCTAGGAGATGAGTTTCCACTCTTCAGCTCAGCAATCTCCTTCTTCAAGCCTTTGATAGACTTAGCCATGTTGGTCACCTTCTTCTTTAGCTTATCAAACCTCTTCCCATTCCACTTGTTCCATCTTTGCAAGAGAGTCATTCTCTTTGCATTCTCCCTTACTCCTCTACTATCCCTTGGATTGGGCTCATAATCTTCAAAGTAAAACTGCTCCTCTCCATCAGCTATATGTGCATTCCCAGCTTCCTCAACTCTTTGTTGAATCACTACATCAAACCAATGCTCCTCAGTGAGCTCTTGGTTAGGCAAAATGATTTGCTTTTTCCCAAGTGTTGGAAGCTCAAAGTTGAAGATGTGGTTCCCTTGATGCTTCTCCTTGGCTAAGATGAGAGTGGAGGTAAGGTAGCTTGAGTCAATCCACCTTGGTAAGACCCTTTCTCCTCTAAGTTGGATGTCAGCAGCTTGAAGGATTGGAGTGATGATGCCTCCAATGGTAAGTGCTCCTCTTGAACCCTTATTCTCAAGCTTGCCTACCCAACTCCTCAAATAAATCATGTGGTCTATCAACACCATTGCAAGATCAGTCTCCACAGTGCTACCAAGGATGATGGTTCCATTCCTTGCTTGAAGAAGAACTCCATTGAGAGCTAAGTCAATCATCTTCAGCTCTCCCTCATTGATGTTTCCAGTCTCCTTTCTTGCAAAGAAGGTATTGGCAAGAGCCTTATGGTAATACCTCAAGACTGGGCTCCTAATCCTTGAGCTCTTGGAGTTGGAGGAAGAGTAATACTTGTTATCCCCAATGGTCTCCCATACAGCATACAACTCCTCTTTTGGAACCATCAAACTCCTATGGCTCCCAACCTCAAAACCAAACACCTCAGCCAGCTTCTTCAATGAAAGCTCATGCTTCTTCCCTTTGATGGTGAAGGAGATATGACCAGCTCCTGCTTCAGCATCTTTCCTCAAGTATTGGTGCAACTTGACAGTGGCTAGGAACTCACAGCTTTCCTCTCTATAACCTTCCATGCAAAGACCCATGAACTTGGTAAGGCTGCTCTTCTCAAAAAGACATTCCACATCTTCATCAATAGCAAGCTTCTCCATGGTCTCCTTGTGTGGATACCTAGTTCCCAGGAACTCCATCCTCATGAAAGCATCATAAAGCTGCTTCTTTGACAAACCACAAGACTCAGCCTCTCCATCATCCCTCAATTCTTCTTCTTCACTCATCTCTTCACTTTCACTTTCTTCTTCTTCTTGCTCCACTTCAACTGCTGGCCTCTTCCCTTTGTTTCTGTATCCCCTTATCATCTCATCAATAGTGGGCTCCCTTTCCTCCTCACTCTCAGTCCTCTCAGGATCCTCCACAATTGGCTTTTTCCTGAGACTCGGCACCTGGCTCGACCGACTGCTCGACCCAGCACACGGTCGAGTGGTCGATCGAGTGGACCTTCGAGTGGCTCTCCTAGCTTCACCTCTTGGTTCAAGATCAGCATCACGACGTTCCTGGGAGCTTGCAGCGGATTTGTGGGACTTCTTGGTGATCTTAGAAGACATTTTCAAAAAGAAACTGAAGGGAAATAAACTCAAAGCTCAAAGTTAATAGGTTAGTGACCCAAAAACTTGAAAGACTAAGCTAGAGCAAAAGATGAACTTTGAGAGAGATTTTAAAGCTTGAATTTAAGTGTTTTGAGCAAATGAGCAAGTGTGAGAAGCATAGGATCGAGCAAGAGCTATTTAAAGAAGCCTAGGAGACAAGAAAACAAGGTTGGAGTGTCCTTACATTTCAAATTTGAATTGGGAATCTTTGACTTGCTTTTTTGGCTGCCACTCGACCCCACCACTCGACCAGCACGTGGTCGAGCTCCTTGACCAAATTTGAAATTTCGAAAATTTTCTCCTTGTTCTTCCCTCCACTCGATCGTTCTAGAAGAATGAGAATGGTTTGGGCCTTAATTGGTACCCTGCTCGGCCGAGTACCTCTTGGTTTGTGGTCGAGTGGGCCTGCTAGCCTTCTTCTCCTTGGCCACATCTCTCCTTACCCAACTATATTACCAATGAAAAGCCTGTCCAACAAAATCATAAAACAAAACACATCAAAACTACTAAGAAATTAAACCATATGTACAAGAGATACCTTAGGGACTTCCTCCCTAGTGAGCTTGTTTATAGTCACTAAGCTTGACTTTGGTTTCCCTCTTAACTTTGGTTCAAATACCAAGGAGGTGATGAAATCCTCCCTGGAACCTCCTGATCACTGTGAAGTTGATCCTTGATCACCTCACCCTTAGCACACAAACCATACTTCTTTTTGATTTTGAGCCTTGGCCTTGCCTTCCTCAAAATCCTCTTGTTCAGCTTGACTTGAAGATTCTCAACCATACTTGTCAATTCTTGGACTGACCTCTTAAGCTTCTCAACAGTATCCTCTTGAGATGGGAACTCAGCCTTTGGGGTTGCTTTATCACCTAAACTTCCTTGACTTCCTTTGTCTTTGATAGTGAAAGGCTGGTCATCAATGGTAGGAAGGTTGGTAGGATTGTGGATATTGAACTTCATAACCACATCTTCAGCAATGTTCAAGGTCACAAGACCCTCCTTCACATCAATGACTGCTCCAACAGTAGCCAAGAATGGCCTCCCTAGCAAAATTGGATCCTCAGGCTCCTTATCCATTTCTATCACCACAAAGTCAGTGTGAATCCTTGCTTTCCCTATCTTAAGTGGGACATTCTCCAACCTGCCAACTACCTCTCTATTTGTCCCATCAGCTAGAAGCACATGGAGGTTGGTAGATTTGAAATCAGTTCTCCCTAGCTTTTGAGCCATGGAGTATGGCATCACACTTGTTGAAGCTCCCAAATCACAAAGACACTGATTGTAGTGGAGGTAGCTGATAGTGCATGGCAGATAAAAAGGTCCAGGATCCTTAAGCTTCACTGGAATGATCACTCCTCCAAGGTTCTCAAGATCCTTCTCATCTTGAGCTTTAGCCCTCTTACTAGACAAATCAAGCAAAAAATTTTTGTAGAGAGGATATGGCTCATACTGTTCCAAGACAGGTCCTCTCTCCTCTTCTTGGTAAGCTATTATGATCTCTTGAATGGCTGACACTTGTTCCTCTTTCTTAACCAAAGCTTCTTCTTTCAAAACCCTCTCTTCCTCTTGTTGCCTAGCCAACATCTCCTTTTTCTCAATTATTTCCCTCAACTCTTTGATCTTCTGTGCTTTGAAACGCCCAGGGAATGGTAGTGGAGGCTTGTAAGCAGGAGGAATGTACTTAGCAGGCTTGACAGCTTCGGAATGCTCAGCTCGATCAACCACTCGAGCATGCACTCGGTCGAGTGGCTGCTCGAGTTCCTGGTCGAGTTCTCCTGCGAGTTCCTGATGCTTTGCACAGATGTCACTTGGGGCTTCAGTGACTGATGAATTCCCCCAAACTTGGACTTCACTGTCCTCAGTGACTTCTTCCTCTTGAATTAGAATGGCCTTGGCTGTGAACTCCCTTGGATTTTGAACAGCTTTTCCAGGGAGTTGGTTGGGTTTTGGAGCTGAAGAAGAGGCTATGTTGCTCTCCATGTACTTCACTCTAGAGTTAAGACCTTCAAACTTCATGTTCAGGTCATTGTACTGGGATGTAAGCCTTTGGTTTAGCTCTGCAAACTGCTTGGCTTCCTCTATCTTCCCTTGTGTTTGACCAATCAACAGCTGCTGTATCATAGCTCTAAGGTCTTGTTCTTGGCCTTGGTTAGTCTGAAACCCTGGTGGGGGACACAACTGGGGCTGGAACACCTGCTGCTGTTGTTTGGGGATATAGGTTTGGAACCCTTGAGGCTGTTGAGGCTGTTGAGGAGGGTAGACTTGATCTTGTGGATTAGCCACATTGGTGCTCCTATAAGATAGGTTGTTGTTCTTGAAACCACCTTGAATGTAGCCCTTGAATCCACCGTGGTTCTGCATGTAGCACAACTCAGCAAACTCAGTCTCCCCCTCTTGAACTTGAGCTTCTTCTTCACCAATGAAGTGAATAGACTTGGACTGGCTTAGGAGTATCTTGTCAAGTTTCTCATTGACCATCTTCAAATCCTTCTTGTATTTATCCTCTTGATCAGTTGAGGAACTCCTTATAGTCCTATCATAGTCTTCATTATAATTGCCATCTGACTGAGCAAGATTCTCCACTAACTCCCAGCCTTCATCTACATGCTTGTTGAGGAAGTTACCATTGGAGGCTGTGTCAAGGAGCATTCTGAACTTTGGAAGGACTCCTCTATAGAGTGTGCTCAACAATGACTCCATACTGAATCCATGATGAGGGCACTGAGTTTGGTAGCCCTTGAACCTTTCCCAAGCTTCACAAAATCTCTCATTGTTCCTTTGAGCAAATCCAGAGATCTCATTTCTCAATCTAGCAGTCCTAGCATTGGAGAAGAATTTGGCTAAGAAAGCCTTCTTGCATTGGTCCCAAGTAGTGATAGCACCAGTGGGCAGAGTCTTCTCCCATAAATGAGCCTTGTCCCCAAGAGAGAAAGGGAACAACCTCAGCTTGAAACCATCTTCACTTACTCCATTTATCTTTGTGAGGCCACAGATCCTGTCAAACTCATCAAGATGATCTAAAGGGTCCTCCATAGGCAATCCATGAAACTTATTGGCCTGAATCATTGAAATCAAACCACTCTTGATCTCAAAGTTGTTGTTGGCAACTGTTGGTGGGACAATGCCAGCTCTTTGGTTGTGTGTGTTGGGTGCATCTCCAGCACCAATATGCCTTGGTCTCTGAACTTGATCTTGCTGATCCATGGCTACTGGAACCTCCTGTTGTTGCTGAACAACTCTCCTTTTCTTTGATCCCACACCCTTGGTCAACTTGTTGATGCTGTCACTATGCTTAACAAGAGTATCCTTTCCTTTGGACCTTGTGTGCATCAACTTTCACAAGCGATTTTTCCCGAGCAAGCGACTGAGCACAGGCTCTAGAAGTAAGGTAGGGCAACTGGAAAAAGAGGCGTACAGAGATCCGGGGTCTGGCTCGATCAACTGCTCGAGCACTACTCGGTCGAGTGGTGGTCGAGTGACTGGTCGAGTGGTACCTGAAATGGAACTTCAACCCAGAAACACAAGATTCAAGTGCAGAAACTTCACAAATGTGTAAAAGAACTTAATCTTAGACTAATATGGATCCTAAATGTCACAAAAACTAACTCAAACAGGCAACGGCGCCAAATTGAAACATGTCTTTTTGTGTGTGTGTGAATATGGAAGTGAATGAGTGTGTGCAATGGAATGATATGGAATGATGGGTGTTTCAATTCCCCTTATGCAGTTGCAGTATAAGAGGTGTCAATCCAGTCTGAGTGCTTGTGAATAATCAAGATATGCATATGAATCTAAGTTAAGACAAATATGAAAGGATGTTTGTCACTAACAATCCTATGATGATAATGATAAAAGCAAAAGGAAAACTACAAGAACTAAAAACTAGATGCAAATGAAACAGAATGATTAATGAACTAAGAACAGGAACAGAAACTATAAACTCTTGATATGAACTAATGCAAGACAAGTAATGAACTAGATGCTAGGTGAATGCAATGGGAATTAAACAGGAATGAAACAAGACAAACACAAAACATAAACAAGAGTTCTGGGGATGAACTCGAGCAGCACACGACCGAGTGTAGGTCGAGTGAGTGGTCGAGCTAGACAAATCGGGGAAAACAGAGCAATGCAATAAAAACAGAGTAGAGCAAACACAGATCAAACAGCAAGCAAATAACAAGATTTAGACTTTGAAATCAATAAACAAAGTAGGTTCCTGAGGATGGATTCATGGGATAAACTAATCATTGTGGTAATCTAACTTGATCAACAAATCTCAAGCAATGCTATGAGCTAACCTCTAGACATATTATTCTAAGACAAGTCTCTCCCACTCTCATGGTCAAGAGACAATCAAACCTATGCAATCCTAGACTTGCTCTCACAATGAAAAGAATCTACACAAGCAGGCATTAAGCAATACATCTCAAACCAAACAAGACCTCTAATCTCTTAGCAAGCCTAATGGTAAGCTCTAGATCTAGCCTTATCTATGCTTCTTAAACATTGGTGTGATGCTAAAAAGCTTGAGATCAGATCCTACCCTCTCAGATATAGGATCAGCATTAAGAACATCTAGCCTAGAAGAGATCTACAACAATCAAGCTTGATCAAATCAGATACACCACAAGATCAATCTATCCTAACCCATCCTCAAGATCCTAAGAAGACTACTCACAACAAGACATGATCAAACAAATCATAAACCCAGAAATTATTGAAACTTGCATTATTAGAAAGATAAAACAAAGATCTACAACTTTAAAGAAGAAATCAAACTCAGATTCTCAATACTTAGAAAGTTATTCAACCAACAAGTATGAGGATATTCTTCTTTTTAAGAACAAGATCCAAAAAGGAAAAATAAAAGGCAAAAGGAATAAATCCTAAAAGGTAAAAACTAGGTTTCTCAAAAGCTGGAATAGAATCTAGATATTTTTGGTGGCTGCAGTACAAGGGTTTTTATAGTGGGGAAGGTGGAAGCCCTAAAATAGGAAAAGTCAAAGTGGTCAACGGATCGGTCAACTCGACCGGTGCTCGGTCGAGTGACAGGTCGAGCTAGCTTCCCTGGTGCAACTCCACTCGGTCGAGTCCATCTCCCACTCGGTCGAGTGCTTGGTCGAGCTGGACTCCGGACCTTGGTTCTTCAGCGTTAACTCCCTTGTTTCCTCCTCATGACTGCTTCACATCTCTTCTCCTCTGCTTCCATGCTCCTTAAGCTCCAAAATCACCTGTTTATGCATGAAAAGATGCAAATGCAATGCAACTATACTCTAATGCATGATTAGTCCTAAAGCTACACAATAATGGTGAGAATGGATAGAAAAAGATGCAAAAGATTTGAATAAACTAAGGGAAAACATGGTAAAATATATGAACATCATGGATAGCTTTACCAGTGAACTCCCTTGGGTTTGGAATAGCTTGTTGAGGAAGATGGTGTGTCTTAGAGTGTTCCATGTACTGGAATGTAGAGGTTAGACTCTCAAGCTCGTTACTCAGGTCATGAGAATAAGAATCCAATGTTTGGTTCAGCTCTCCAAACTGCCTTGCTGCTTCGATCTGCTGATTGGCTTGCCCAAGAAATAGTTGTTGCATCATAGCTCTTAAGTCACGTTCTTGGGCTTGGTATGTCTGAAACGCTGGAGGGTGACACCATTGAGTCTGGAAACCTTGTTGCTGGTGCATGGGTGCATAATGGAACTCACTGCTTTGAAACATGGTGACTGACTCGAACAGACACTCGGTCGAGCACAGGCTCGAGTTGATGGTCGAGTCGACTGGGAAGTGCTGTCTATTTTGATCCGGCGTCTGACTCGATCAGGTGCTCGATCACGACTCGGTCGAGCTGGGGTCGAGCTGATGGACGAGCTGGTACTTGAAATTCAACTTCAACCCAGGAACAGAAGATTCAAGTGTATAAACGAACTTAATCTTAGACTTTTATGATCCTAAATGTCACAAAACAAACTCAAATAGGCAACGGCGCCAAATTGAAACATGACTATTTGTGTGGTGAAAGATGGAAGTGTGGTGAATGCATGCAATGGTGAGATATGGAATTGATGGGTGTTTCAATTCCCCTTATGCAGTTGCAGTATAAGAGGTGTCAATCCAATCTGAGAGTTGTGATCACTAAGGATGTGTATATTATGCCTAAGTCAATCCAATATGAAAGGATGTTTGTCACTAACAATCCTATGATGAAAATGTAAAATGCAGAAAGTAAACTATAAGAGCTAGATGCTGAAAGAAAAAGAAACAGAATGAGTATGAGCCTAGAACAGAAATAGAAACTACTAATATGCAAGAACTTAACTAATGCAAGCTAGTAATGAACAAGACAATAAGTAAATGCAACAGAAATGCAGATAGAAGGTAAGACAGAACAATCATAAAGCATAAACAAGAGTTCTGGGGATGAACTCGAGCAGGCACTCGATCGAGTGTAGATCGAGTGCTAGGTCGAGCTGGTCAAATCCGGGAAACAGAGCAATGCAATAAAAACAGAGTAATGCAAAGACGAATCAAACTACAAGCAAGCAACAAGATTAAGACTGTAAAATCAATAAACAAGGAAGGACTTGAGGAGGGATTCATGGGCTGGACTAATGATTGAGGCTATCTAACTTGATCAACAAACCTCAAACAACATGAGCTAGTCTATAGACATATGTATCTAAGACAAGTTTCTCCCACTCTCATGGTCAAGAAACAATCAAACCTATGCATCTTCTAGACTTGTTCTCACAAAGTAAATATTCTACACAAGCAGGCATTAAGAAATATGTCTCATACCAAACAAGACCTCTAATCTCTTATCAAGCAAGAAGGTAAGCTCTAGATCTAGCCTTATCTATGCCTCTTAAACATTGGTGTGATGCTAAGATGCTTGAAATAAGATCCTACCCTCTCAGGTATAGGATCAGCATTAAGAACATCTACCCTAGAAGAGATCTACAACAATCAAGCTTGATCAAGCCAAATAAACCTCATTCACAACCCAGCCTAACCCATCCTCAAAATCCTAAGCCACTACTCACAAGAACACATGATGAACATTAAAATCATAAACCCAGAAAAATACGAAAATTGCATCACTAGAAAGATGAAACAAAGTTCTACAATATTGATGAAGGAATCAAACTCGAATTCTCAATATTAAGAAAGTTATGAAACAAACAATATTGAGGAATTTAGCTTTTTCCTTAAGAAAGTACAAGATCTAAAAATAAAAAGAAAAATGCAAAAGGAATAATTCCAAAAGGGGTAAAAACTAGGTTTTGACTATTCTAAAAAGCTGCTTTTTTTGGTGGCTGCAGGTACAATCGCTTTTATAGTAGAGCAGGTGGAAGCCCTAAAAATGCTAAAAAACAAAACAGTCAACGGCTCGGTCAACTCGACCCTGTGCTCGGTCGAGTGCATGGTCGAGCTGGCTTCTCTCGTACCTCCTCCACTCGGTCGAGTCCATCTCCCCACTCAGTCGTGTGCTTGGTCGAGCTGGACTCCGGAGCTTGGCTCTTCAGCCTTAACTCTCTTGCTTTCCCTTCAAGATTGCTTCACTTCTCCTCAGGATTGTTTCCATGCTCCTTGAGCTCCAAAATCACCTGATTATGCATGAAAAGATGCAAATGCAATGCAACTATACTCTAATGCATGATTAGTCCTAAAGCTATGTAATAATGGTGAAAATGGATAGAAAAAGATGCAAAAGATGTGAATAAACTAAGGGAAAACATGGTAAATTATATGAACATCAATGATCCATATAAATATGCCGTTACAACATCAATGAGACGCATCTCTAGATTTTTATCAGCTGTTAGACTCATTAAAAATCTAAATGTGATAGCATCCATTACTGAAGAATATGTTTCCTCGTAATCAATCCCAGGTCTTTGAGAAAAACCTTGGGCCACAAGATGAGCTTTGTACCTTGTTATCTCATTTTCTTCGTTACGCGACAAAAACCCATTTTATAACCAACAGGTTTTACACCCTTAGGTGTGGCCACAATTGGTCCGAATACATTTCTTTTATTAATTGGTCCGAATACATTTCTTTTACACCCTTAGGTGTGGCCACAAATTGCATCTTTCCATTTTATCCAGTCATGTCTCTTTTGACATTCATATACTGACCGTGATCCCAGATCTTTGATTTCTTCATTTATTTTCTTTGAAACAAGATAAGAAATTACATCATTCATTTTCTTTCAATTCCATATCTTTCCACTATGAATATAGTTGATAGAAATCTCATGATTTTCTTCAGACTCATGATGCTCTCTATATTGGTGGAAGAATCATGATTCGTTTTTGTCCATAATATTTTCTGATATTTTGGGAGTTTCATATTTTTCGACTTCCTTTCTTTTTCTAGCATTTTTATCCTTTGCACCAATTGGTCTAACGCGCTTTAAGCGTATTGTTGACTCATGTGCTTCATCGTTTTGTTATCTACAAATGCATTAGGTAGTTGATTGGCTACACTCTGTAAATGCATAATTTGTCGAACTTCTAGTTCTGACTGCTTTGTGGGAGTATCAACGTGTAACAGTGATGGTACACACCATTTCATATCCTTTTCCATCTTTTTATTTTCTCCCCTTAGAACCGGAAATTCTTTTTCATTAAAATGACAATATGCAAAACGTGTAGTAAATACGTCATCAGTGTAATTACATGTGTACGAAATAACAATGTGTCTGCGGGCTTTGAAAATGCTCTCAGGCACGGGTCTCGAGAATTCAAATTCAACCTAATTTCCAGATCTGAATCTTGATCCACGGCGTATTCCGTCGTTGTTTTGAAGCTTCTGGTGTGGTTTTCGGCGGTTTTCCGGTCGAGTCTCTTTGACAATGGCAAGGATGAGGGTTCATATCAATTGGTTACAACCCTTAATAAAGACATCCATAGTGGAGTTCGGTAATGGAGAGGAAATTGAAGCTACCTTGGTTTATGAACGATTAAAAAGGTATTAGAAGAAATGTCTGCGGCTCGACCATGATGACAAAGACTGTCCCGAAGCTCAAGCAAGACAAGCGAAGGTCCGTCTACCAAGCTCATCAAGGTAAAGTCAAGAATCCTCGCAAAGAAGTGGACATCAGGGCCCGCAGCAGGCCGGTGAGAGGGAGCTGACCGTGTCATCAAGAAATCAAGACCATCTGACCAGAGGCGAGGTGGGGGAAAGAAGACACAGGGGATGGGACCGTTGATGTTCATATATTTTACCCTGTTTTCTCTTAATTTATTCACATCTTTTGCTATCCATTTTGACCATTATTGCGTAGCTTTAGGACTAATCATGCATTAGAGTATAGTTGCATTGCATTTGCATCTTTTCATGCATAATCAGGTGATTTTGGAGCTTAAGGAGCATGGAAGCAATTCTGAGGAGAAGTGAAGCAATCATGAAGGGAAAGCAATAGAGTTAAGGCTGAAGAACCAATGTCTGGAGTCTAACTCGACCCCACACTCGACCAGACACGTGACCGTGTATAGAGAGGGACTCGACCGAGTGGAAGGAGAACAACAGGAGCCAACTCGACCGAGCACATGGTCGAGCTGGCCGAGCTATTTTGTCTTTTAGCATTTTAGGGCTTCCACTACTTTTTCTATTTAAAGGCCATGTATCCTCAGCCACCAAAGAGTCCAACTTTTTAGAGAGTCAAAAACCTAGTTTTTACCTTTTAGGGAATTATTCCCTTTACTCTTTTTATTTTTAGATCTTGTACTTCTTTTAAAGAAAACAAGGAATTTCTCATATTTGTTGGTTCCATAACTTTCATAATATTGAGAATTTGAGTTTGATTCTTTTTTAATATTGTAGATCTTTGTCTTATCTTTCATTTGATGCAAATTTTGATGTTTTCTTGGTTTATGACTTTGATGTTCATCATGTGTTCTTGTGAGTAGTTGCTTAGGATCTTGAGGATGGGTTAGGCTGGGCTGTGTTTGAGGTTTTTTTGATTTGGTCAAGCTTGTTTGTTTAGGATCTCTTATAGGGTAGATGTTCTTAATGCTGATCCTCTATCTGAGAAAGTAGAATCTGATTTCAAGCATCTTAGCATCACACCAATGTTTAAGAGGCATATATAAGGCTAGATCTAGAGCTTACCATTAAGCTTGCTAAGAGATAGAGGTTTTGTTTGGTATGAGACATATTGCTTAATGTCTGCTTGTGTAGATTCTTTACTTTGTGAGAACAAGTTTAGAGATGCATAGGTTTGATTGTTTCTTGCCATGAGAGTGGATTAAACATGTCTTAGATATATATGTCTAGAGATTAGCTCAAGTTGTTTGAGATTTGTTGATCAAGTTAGATAGCCTCAATCATTAGTCCAGCCCATGAATCCCTCCTCAAGTCCTTCCTTGTTTATTGATTTCTTAGCTTTAATCCTGCTGTTTGATTCGCTTTAGTATTACTCTGTTTTAGAAGCATAAGATTGAACCAAGCCTTGAATTCCTGCATTGCATTTGGTCTAATTGAAGCATGTTGTGATTTGATGCCATTTCCTATTTATAAGAACCTAATATTTACTTTTAATTATCAATGTTTGCATTGTTTTAAACTCATGGATACCATATACATATTTGGATCATCTTTCTCCTTTTTACCACTCTTGTTGATCCACGTAGCTGATTGAACCATTAAAATCAGTTTCCCTACCCCTTAACCAACCCTTCTTTCAAGCCATGTTTATGTGCGAGGCCTATTTTGGGATTGAGCTTGGTAGAAAGTGTTAGGTTTGAACTGACAAGAGTAAAGCCTTGTGTAGTTCTAGTTTGCATCTTTCAAACTAGATAGGACTAGGTGGTTCACTTGTTGGGTTTGGGACTTGGCTGTTATGAAAAGAAAAGAGGAAAAAGAGAAAGCAAAAGGGTAGAGTCTTTAAGAGGAGAATGTGTTTAAGCAAAGTGTGTGTGAGGCCTATTTTGGGATTGAGCTTGGTAGAAAGTGTTAGGTTTGAACTGACAAGAGTAAAGCCTTGTGTAGTTCTAGTTTGCATCTTTCAAACTAGATAGGACTAGGTGGTTCACTTGTTGGGTTTGGGACTTGGCTGTTATGAAAAAAAAAGAGGAAAAAGAGAAAGCAAAAGGGTAGGGTCTTTAAGAGCAAAATGTGTTTAAGCAAAATCTAGTGAAAAGATGGGAAGTAAAAATTGTTGTTGAAGATGGTTCTAGTTAAAGAAAAGAAAAGAAAGAAAAGAAAGAAAAGAAAAGTCTAGCAAAATGCTTGTATGTCTTAAGAATAAGAAGAGAAGAGAACCATAGCAAATAAGTAAGAATCTCCCATCCCACTAGAAAGTTCAAATAAGAAACCTCTCCTAAGACTTGAAAACCAAAAGAGAAAAGGGTGAAAGAGAAGAGAAGAAGTTAAAAGGGTAGCAATAGGATCATTTGGGTTTAGATTGATAGGATGAATACTTTGGGTACCTTTGGGTAGATAAGGTTTTGTTCTTGTATGTGTCTAAGTGTTCTTACCTTTAGCATTCTTCTAAAGCTCAATCCATTTTTTTTTATGAGAGAACTTTGATATTGATAAAGCCTTACTCTAAAAAGAGACCACCATTGTCTCTAAACTTTTATCTCCAAACCAAATGAGTTTAAGCATTGCATAGAATTGATTCATGTTCTTGATTAATGAATATTAAAGGAAATGGTTGATTTGAATGCATGTGGATAACCAAGGCTCAAATCAGTAAAGGTTGTGATAACTTGTCTAAAATCTTTAAGTACAGCTCATTCAACTTACATCATAGTACTAGTAACTTGGACATTGATTCTAGCTGGTCTATAGGTAAACTTTAGGAGCTGAGATCCCACCTTTAAACCTCACCTACCTTCTTATGTCTTTTTCATTTGCTTGAGGGCAAGCAAAGACTAAGTTTAGGGGTGTATATGTTCATATATTTTACCCTATTTTCCCTTAGTTTATTCACATCTTTTGCATCTTTTGCTATCCATTTTGACCATTATTGCATACCTTTAGGACTAATCATGCATTAGAGTATAATTGCATTACATTTGCATCTTTTCATGCATAATCAGGTGATTTTGGAGCTTAAGGAGCATGGAAGCAATTCTGAGGAGAAGTGTTGCAATCATGAAGGGAAAGCAATAGAGTTAAGGCTTAAGAACCAAGGTCCGGAGTCCAACTCGACCCCACACTCGACCAGACACTCGACCGTGTGAAGAGAGGGACTCGACCGAGTGGAAGGAGAACAACAGGAGCCAACTCGACCGAGCACCTGATCGAGCTGGCCGAGCCGTCTAGCTATTTTGTCTTTTAGCATTTTTAGGGCTTCCACTACTTTTTCTATTTAAGGGCAATGTACCCTCAACAACCAAAGAATCCAACCTTTTAGAGAGTCAGAAACCTAGTTTTTACCTTTTAGGGAATTATTCCCTTTGCTCTTTTTATTTTTAGATCTTGTACTTATTTTAAAGAAAACAAGGAATTTCTCATATTTGTTGGTTCCATATCTTTCATAATATTGAGAATTTGACTTTGATTCCTTTTTCAATATTGTAGATCTTTGTCTTATCTTTCTTTTGATGCTAATTTTGATGTTTTTTGGGTTTATGATTTTGATGTTCATCATGTGTTCTTGTGAGTAGTTGCTTAGGATCTTGAGGATGGGTTAGGCTGGGCTGTGTTTGAGGTTTGTTTGATTTGGTCAAGCTTGTTTGTTTAGGATCTCTTCTAGGGTAGATGTTCTTAATGCTGATCCTATATCTGAGAAGGTAGGATTTGATTTCAAGCATCTTAGCATCACACCAATGTTTAAGAGGCATAGATAAGGCTAGATCTAGAGCTTACCATTAAGCTTGCTAAGAGATTAGAGGTTTTGTTTGGTATGAGACATATTGCTTAATGCCTGCTTGTGTAGATTATTTACTTTGTGAGAACAAGTCTAGAGATGCATAGGTTTGATTGTTTCTTGCCATGAGAGTGGATTAAACATGTCTTAGATATATATGTCTAGAGATTAGCTCAAGTTGTTTGAGATTTGTTGATCAAGTTAGATAGCCTCAATCATTAGTCCAGCCCATAAATCCCTCCTCAAGTCCTTCCTTGTTTATTGATTTCTTAGCTTTAATCATGCTGTTTGATTCGCTTTAGTATTACTCTGTTTTTCTTGCATTGCTCTGTTTTCCGGATTTGTCCAGCTCGACCCTGCACTCGATCTACACTCAATTGAGTGCTTGCTCGAGTTCATCCCCAGATTTCTTGTTTATGCTTTGTGTTTGTCCTGTCTTACTTTCTGTTTCATTCTAGTTGCATTTCAGTAGCATTCATTTAGTGTCATATTCATTAATTGTCTTGCATTAGTTCATTACCATAGTTTCTATTTATGTTGTAGCTCCATAGTTGTCATAATCATTCTGTTTCATTTACATTTAGCATCTAGTTCTTATAGTTTTTACATTCTACATTTTATATTTCATAATAGGATTGTTAGTGACAAACATCCTTTGCATTTGGCTTAACTTAGACATATAAGTATATCCTTATTGCTTGCAAAACACTCAGATTGGATTGATACCTCTTATCCTACAACTGCATAAGGGGAATTGAAACACCCATCCATTCATTTCATATCTCACCATACATTCATCATCTCACCACCACAAAATATTCTTGTTTCAACCGTCCACCCATGGCTTCTCGCCGTTCACCCCCACAAAGGCGGAGTACGGCCTCTTTGGATCAGGGTCGAAGTGGTAGAACGAGCGTCGCCACACTCATTACAACAACAAGTACCAAGATGAAGCTGGGATAGAGAAAGGTTTCACCTTGCTGACGATTTTAGACCCAGATACTACTCTGGGATCTCTTGTCTAAGGGAGACAGATAAGGAGCACTCCCTCCGTAAATCTGTCTCTTCCCACAATCCGATCACTAGGACGGCGAAACGGAACGTATCCCCTGAGGAAAGAGGTAGAGTGTCACCTCTCGGAGGCGATATCAACCAGTTGGGATTCGTAATCTTAGTGGCTTAAGAGCCTCTGCTTCTGGGACAGAGAGGAGGATAATTAGCGGAACCCTCCTATTGGGATTCCCCCCGAGGCTATGGAAGCAGCTATTGAGGAGGTTAGGGTGGTGATGACCAACTATGCCAACTGTGATGATCCCACAGAGAGTGTAGTCAGGAAAGAGAGGTTTAGACAAGCAGAGGCTCAGGGATAAGTGGAGGAAACGGCAGAAAGGATGGTTAGAAATCAACTCGAACTAAGTTTAGCAGACCCCCCAATTTTAGGAGAGTGCTCGCCTGCGGCTGAAGAAAGTGCTGAGCGTGTTACCCTGAGTCTAAGGATGGGGCCAGTAAATGCGGCTGTACCCCCACCTCGCCCCACAAAGCGTCTACTGACCAAGCGTAAACCTGGAAGACCACCTAGAAGGACATCTGGAAAATCTCAAGGAAAGAAGAAGGGGCAACCTAGTCCAAAAGTGGCAGTGGGAGGAAGGAGCAAGAAGAGGAAGGTGTTGCAGGGTCTGTCTAATCCCCGTAGAAGATTAAATATGACCTCTTCTTGCTGGAGAATCTTCGGGTAGAACAGAACTTGATCTTACGGATGGGGGTTCTCATCCCACTCTAGTGGTGAGACAAACCGTACAAAAGGGACAGAGTTCCAGTGCCCCTCTGACAGGTCAGGTGGATTTCTGGAATCCACCCGCTTCCCTCAAGTAAAAATAGTGAGCTGGAACTGTCAAGGGCTGGCGAATCCCTAGACAGTTTGTCGTGTCAAGGCAATCTATCGTCAGATATTGCTTGCCTGACTTTCTCTTCCTCATGGAGACCAAGAATGCGGAAGCGGTGGTGTTGAAGGCTGTACAGGGATTAGGTTTTACGAAGAGTTTTTTGGTTCCCCCCCCCCCATGGCCAGGGTGGAGGGGGGTCTAGCCCTTTCTTGGAATCAAGAGTAGGAGGTGGAGGTTTTAGGAGCTTGTAATAATTTTATTGACACCAAGGTAACATTGGCGGGGAAGGTGTTTTTTGCTACTTTTGTTTATGGGGAGCCGGTTCCAAGTAAAAGGAAGGAGGTTTGGGCAAGTTTAAAGGAGGTTGCAGTGTCAAGGGCTGGACCATGGATCCTCTCGGGAGATTTTAATGATTTGGTAGATAATTCAGAAAAGGATGGTGGACCACTTAGATCTGAATGGTCTTTCATGGAGTTTAGGTCCTTTCTATCGGAATGTGACCTATATGATATTCGCCATTTTGGCGACCTTCTCTCTTGGAGAGGTGTAAGAGGAGACCACCTGGTAAGATGCAGAATTGATAGAGCGTTGGGGAATAGTGAGTGGGCTGAGTGTTTCCCAAAAGGCAGTTGCAAGTATCTTCCCTTCGAAGTGTCGGATCATAGAACCCTGGTCATCTATTTTGAGTTGGAAAAGAAGAGGAACTCGGGATGGTTCCGATATGACAGAAGACTGAATACTAATGAGGAAGTCAAGACACTGATAGAAAAGGTCTGGGTAGAAGATGAAGCCTGTTTGGTCCAGACCAAGATTTCAAAAGTTTGACAGGCGTTGGTTTGTTGGAACAAAGAGAACTTCCGGAACAGCCAATTGGCTATCTATCAGCTTCAAAAGGACCTTGAGCAGGCCATGGTAAGCCCTGTTAATGATGCAGCTAGACTAGCAAAGATCAATGTTGAGTTATAGGAAGCATATAGGGCGGAGGAGAGTTTTTGGAAGCAGAGAAGTAGGCAGCTCTGGCTCTGTCTTGGTGATCGGAACTCAGGTTATTTTCATGCAGTAACGAAAGGGAGGAAACCTCTAAAAAAGTTCTCGGTTCTTGAAAACGAAGCAGGAAAAGTCTTTTTTTAGGAATGACAAATCGTGGAAGTAATCTCCTCCTATTTTAACAACCTTTTTGGGGCTGTGGGTGATGAGAGATTGGGGATGCAGGATATTGTTGATGAAGCCTTATCTCCCTATATCGCAGAGGATGTAAATCAAAAACTGATTGCAGAACCATCACCTATGAAAATTAAGGTAGCAGTGTTTGACATACATCCAGATAAGGCTCCGGGGCCTGATGGGTTCTCGGCTTGTTTCATTCAATCAAACTGGCAAGCTGTAGGTCCTGCTATTGTCAAGGAGATCCAAAGCTTCTTTCACTCAGGAACTATGCCAAGAGGACTAAATGAAATGCATATCAGGCTCATACCGAAAGGTCAAGGACCAAGAACTGTTGCAGACTACAGACCAATCACATTGTGTAATGTCTATTACAAGGTGATTTCTAAAGTTCTGGCAAAGTGACTCCAACCCCTTCTGGAGGATCTCATTTCTGAGAACCAGTCCGCTTTTGTCCCGGGAAAAGCGATCTCGGATAACGTTCTAATAACTCATGAGATCCTTCACTTCCTGAAGAACTCGGGGGAAAGGAAGTATGGCAGTGAAGACCAATATGAGCAAGGCCAATGATAGGGTTGAGTGGAGCTTTGTAACTGCGGTTTTCCGGAGGTTAGGTTTCCATCCAAAATGGGTGAACTGGATCATGCAGTGTATTTCCACTGTGTCCTATTCGTTTCTCATTAAGGACTCTCCTAAAGGCTGTGTACTTCCAATTAGAGGGATTAGACAAGGTGATCTGTTATCACCGTATATCTTTATTCCGTGTAGTGAAGTGTTGTCAGGTCTATGTAGCAAGGCTCAAGTGAATGGACAGATGAGAGGGATATGTGTTGCTAGTGGATGTCCCAGAATTAATCATCTTCTTTTTGCGGATGATACCATGTTCTTCTGAAAGGCTAGTGAGAAATCCTGCAACAATTTGAAAATTTTACTCAGGAAGTATGAAACTGCCTCTGGTCAGAAGATTAATGAAGCCAAGTCTTCTATTTCATTCTAAAAAAGAACCTCTGAAGAGCAAAAACAAAGGACGATGAGGATATTGGGGAAAACCAAGGAGGGTGGAGTCGGTAAGTATTTGAGACTTCCTGAACATTTTGGAAGGAAGAAGAAAGATCTGTTCTCCTCGATTGTGGACAGAATCCAACAAAGGGCTAGCTCTTGGTCGTCCAAACTCCTCTCTCAAGCCGGGAAGCTCATTATGCTGAAGAGTGTCTTAATGGCTATGCCAACATACTCAATGTCCTGTTTCCAACTCCCGGTGTCCTTGTGTACTCGAATCCAGTCAGTGTTGACACGGTTCTGGTGGGATAGCAAAGCTGAGAAGAAAGGGATGTCGTGGATAGCGTGGGAGAAGATGACTTGTAATAAAAAGGATTGGAGTCTGGGGTTCCACGATATATAGAGCTTCAATACCGCCCTCTTGGGTAATCCAGATGGCGGATCTTTGAGAATCCCTCCAGTCTCCTGGCTTGAACTTTGCTAGGTAAGTATTGCCTTGAACAAAGCTTCTTAGAGGTCTCGTGCCAATCTTCAGCCTCGCATGGTTGGAGGAGTGTGCTGGTGCGTAGAGATTTATTGAAGAAAAATCTAGGATGGGTAGTTGGTGATGGTGCATCGATTAGAGCGTGGGACGATCCATGGCACTCGACTTCACGTCCCACCAGGGTTGTAGGACCCGCAACTTTAGACTCAAAGGATCTCTTGGTCAAGGATCTGTTTGAACCTAATTCGAGTGACTGGAGTAGCTCAAAAGTTGGGATACTCCTCCCGGCTTGGAAAGAGCATATCCTTTGCATAAAAACAAGTCGTCTAGGTGCAAAGGATAAACAAGTTTGGCTGGGGACTCCAACAGGCCGATATTCAACTAAATCTGGCTACTTTGTGGCAAAGGATGCAGAAGCATATACAATGGGCAACCATTTGATTGCTATTGACTGGAATGCAGAGGTGTGGGCAGTGCGTACTGCACCTAAGATCAAACTCTTCCTCTAGAGAGTGCTCCACGGCGCTCTGGCAGTCAAACAAAGGCTTGCCAAAAAACATTTAGATGTCAATGTTGCTTGTAACAGGTGTGGAGAAGCAGAGTCGATCCTCCACCTGCTGTTTCATTGCCTGTTTACACAGGAGGTGTGGAGCTATGCTCCCTTTAAGCAGGTACTTCCCTGTATTTTAGAAGAGCAGGTTAGAGAGGGTTTGATTATGGCCATCAATTTACCTTGTCTTCCCTCCATTGGCCTAATTACAATTCCACTTGGTCCCTGGGTTTGCTGGAACCTCTGGAAAGCACGAAACAAAAGGCTGTATGAAGACTGCATCTTTAGTGCTTGCGAGACGATGCTGAAATCAATAGTTGATGCGAAAGAGTGGGATGCAGCTCAAAGCTTATCTGCACCCGTCCCTCCTCTCCAAAGCTTAGCAAATGGAGAAAGAGTAGGTAGGTTTGCTGGGAATTTGATGTCTTGTACATCGGATGCTGCTTGGCGTGCGGATATACGGGTTGCGGGGCTGGGTTGGACTTGTTCGGTTGCTTCATCGGGGATCCTATCTCAGCACTCGTCTATATGTGAAAATGTCTCATCAGCTCCAATGGCGGAAGGCCTGGCTTGTAGAGCTGCAATTCAGAATGCAATCAGAACCGGAGTGGGTCAATTCTACTTGTAATCAGATTGTCTACAATTAGTTGGAGCAATAAACTCTCTACCGATTAATTTGAAATTACATGGTATCTTGTCCGATATCTTTATTGGTGCGGCATCTTTTAGTACTTTCTCTTGTAAGTTTATTCCGAGAGCAGCAAATGTTTTAGCTGATACTCTCGCCAAATGTTGCTTAACCTTGTATGCAAACAACCTTAACTAGTGAATGAAGTATTTGGTGAACAAAAAAAAAAATAATAAAATACGTCACTGATGTAGTAGCTTTCTGTATCAATTATTTATCAATCCACAATTTGCAATCAATCAACACACCAAGAATACACAAAATGCTTAATCTATTCTCAATCAGATAAAAGTCCTTTTGTCTCCAACTTATCTAATTAAATGATTCAAATAAAAGAAACAAGAAATTGCAACTAAAGGCAAATAGAACACAACTAGCAAATATACTGAAAATCAAGAATTAACAAGAGAACCTTTGGCAAGGTAACTGACTTGGGAGATAGCTAATCAATCCTAGATGTCTAAGCAACAATCAAGAACAGTCCTATGGCTAGAACACAAATGCAAATCAATTCATTTCCATGATAGAGATCCTATGCTAGTTAAATGATAATCAACAATTTCCAAAGGTAATCAAAAGACAAGCATGCATTAAGAACAAGTTCAAATACCACTAAGCACCCTAATCATCAATTTCCATTGGCTAGGAATGCAAAGCTCTTAAAAAATTTGGCTCAGGAATTATCACTAATCAAGATAGGAAATGCATAAAATAAGCCCTAGACATCAAAGATCAACCATCTATCTCCCTAATCTACCAAGCCCAAAGTTCTTAAAAGATCTACTCACTAATCACCATGATCACACAAAGGAAAGAGATTTGTCTTTGTGAAACCATAATAAAAGCTTGTAGATTAAGAGATTTGAAAGACTAATTACTATTAAAACTGGAAATCCAAAGACAGATTCAACAAAACCAAATGTAGAAAAGCTTAAGAACCCTAGGTGGCTACTTAACAAAAGATAAGATAAGAGATCAATCTCCTTAATAGGTTTAGAGTATTTATAGTAAAGTAGAAAAGAACCCAGGTCAACCCAAAACAAACTGGGTCAAACCCGGTTTTGATAATAGAACAAGTGAGGAGATGGCCCCAGCTTGTCCTTGGCCGCTGATGCACCCGCTTGTCTCTTTAGGAACTTCATCGGCCATGGTTTGGCCGCTGGTGCATGGCTGCTGATGCATCCGCTTGTCTCCTTGTTAACTCCATCGGCCATGGTTCGGCCGCTGGTGCATGGCCGCTGATGCATTCGCTCGCCTGCCTGTAAGCTCCATCGGCCAGCTCTTGACCGCTGATGCACTCGCTCTACGCACGTCCTCTTCACTCGGCCACTGTTTGGCTGCTGGTCCTTGGCCGATGATGGGCATGTATGTAACGCCCCCGAACCGTCCTATGACCACGAAGGTTGTCGGACAGCCACGGAACGCCACTTGCGAAACTGCACCAAGGTGATCCGGTCGAGGGACGGAAGCTGCAGACTTCCCGACCGGTCCTTCCTAGCACAGTCTCACCCGCAACCGAGGTTACTTAGGCTTTGCAACCCTCGCGGCCTGGTGCGTTGTGTTAGCCCGGACAAGGCCGAGTATCATTTGCAACTTGCCATGCTTTCCTGAAAACCGAATATATATTACGTTAATAAAATAGTTCATCGCAAACAAATCATTAAAGCAATATATAAAGATAGTCGGAAAACTATACACTTATTCGTTTAAGAAAATATAGGGTTTTACAAGAAACACAAGAAAACCCTATCCGGTACCCTACGTTTGCTCCGGCTCTAGACTCACTTAGGCTTCCCTGCAAAACCACAACAACTGAGACATGAGTAATCTAAGATTGCTCAGTGAGTCTGGGTACCCCTTTATCCTAAACAGGATTCTACTTCCCCAACCCGACTACCCCGGCAAGCAAAGAAAACAAGCAAGTAATCAAAGCAACACAGCCGAAAGCAATAGCGGAAGCAAATAAAATCACAATCACACAAGAGAGGTTAGATCAACGTGACTCGACTCGACGCTCTAACTCTCTACACACAACATAGGACGACTAAAGCTCACTTTAGACACTTCGCCTATACGCAACTCGCAAGGACAACTAGGATAAACAAGGAATACTTGAACTACCCTAAACTCCTTGACCGCACAACCAAATAAGACGCCTAGAATACAACAAGGATCGCTTGAAATATCCTAGACTCTTTTTTCACCTCACAACACGCAACATGCAAAGACGACTAGACATAAACAAGGGACACTTGAATACTCTAGACTCTTTACACCTAGGGCCCTTCGATAATCTGTTCCGTTCCAATCCTTCCCATGCCGAGACCACAAAGTTCTCCGGCATAAACCCACCTTTAGCTACATCGTCATGTAGCGGTTACGCTGGTAGCTTGCCAGCCGTAAAAGTGTCCCCGCGTGAGTGGTCGTCGGGAACTCACGCGTGACAAACGCTTATGGAACCAGAATTATCGACACAATACACTAGCTAAGACTCAAGAAACACATTCAAGAGACTAGCTCAAATAAAACACCACCACCATTCAAGCAACGATTAATCAAGCACGCATGCAAGAAATCGAGCAAGAATAAAACATGCAATAATCACACAAGAAGCAAGATAGTAAATCAAGCAACTTAGGATTATTGTATACGCATGCAAGCAATCAAGCAAGAAAAACCAACATGGAATAATCAACAAGGAGCAAGAAAATAAATCAAGCAACTTAAGATTATTCTACATGCATGTAAACAATATAATTGACTTGAGCAAAATAAATGCAACAAGTCCTAATATGCATGCAACCAAAATAAGATTTAACCGTTTAAATCTTTAAATCCCACTTACGCATGCAAAACCAATTTGAATTAATTCTTTAAATCCTTGGGGTTATTCTTAGCATGCAACTCACTTATTCAATATTATGCCATAAAATGCAAAATATTAATCCCATTTCTACCATGCAAGGACCCGTTTCTAAGCATGAAAATTTACTCATAAATTATGCTAGGTTCGATCATGCATGCAATCCCTTGTCCAAATTTTAAGTAAGTCCAAATTATTTAAATGCATCCAATTTCCCCTTTTAACCAGTTATTAAGTGAGTCCCAATTATTTAGCATGCAACTAGCTCATTTTCGCCTAATGATTCTAGCATGAATCCCATCATGTTTGCATGCAACCTACTCAACCGCAACTACATGCACTACCTCAGACTCACCTCTTGCGCAACCGTCGATGATACTCGGACTTCACAGCACCACTCGATCAGACAATCCGCTCCTACTTCGCGTCAACAGCTTCTCGCTCCGTCGATCGCAACCCGTTCCTTTCTCGACCGCAAATGCGTCTCGCACTCGATCTTTCTTCGACCGCAACAGCAACTCCGCTTTTTGGGACAAGCGTTTCTCCTTCGGTCTCCCTCTCGATCACTCTTGATCTTTCTCTCGACAACTCCCTCTCTTTGCTTCTTTCTTTCTCTCGGAAAAGCTTAAGTGTTTTGAGAGGATTTTGGACTAAACTCCCAAATGAAATCGATCACCCCATATTTATAGGCACAATTTGGAACCTTCTTCCCTTAGTGCGTTTTGACAAATGGCGTCCTCACCCCTTGCATGTCGAGCATGTAGCTCCTCCACCAATGGCAGCTCACCACTTAATCCACTTTCTCCTTTCCATTAGTGCATGTAAATCCCCCCATTAGTGCATGTAATCCTTCCTATTAGTGCATGTTGCTTAATGGTGCTTTAGGATTAGCTTTTAGCCAATAGGATTCCGCCATCTCCCCTTAATCTCCTTGATTAATTCCCCACTATCTCTTCTTAATCACCTTGAATTTTTAATTCCTCCACTAATTATTCTTTGATTATTTTAGTCTCCCCACTTTCCTTAATTTTTATTGGTCAATATTTTAAGGAAATAATAATTTTCCCAAAAATATTAGATCCTTCGTCCGGCACCATCAACAACTCATCTGGCATTTCTCGGATTTCTCGGTACCGCTCGACCATAATTCTCGGTCGCTGTCGACGACTCTCGACCATCGTCGATAGCTCTCTCTCTCGATTGCTCGGACATTCTGCCCGGCAACACTCGGCAATCTCTTGGGCAGTTCGGACAGTACGCCTCGGCAATACGTCTGGACAATTTCTCGGGTCCTCAGCAAATTCTTCGATCCTTGACCACTTTCTCGCAGGTTCTCGACCATTCTCGCAGGTACTCTACCATTCTCGCAGGTACTCGACCATTCTCGCAGGTACTCGACCATCTTCGCAGGTTCTCGACCATTTTCGCAGGTTCTCGATCATTTTCGCAGGTTCTCGACCAATTTTAGGGTCTTGGCCATACTCCCGGTCACTCCGTCTTGGCTCGGCCATACTCCAACTTAGAGATTTTTCGTCGGACTTCTTTGGGTCATTCTTCTTTACTCTCCTTCCTTTTCTTTCTTAGGTCTTTCCCAGGCCATTTTCTTGATCTTTTATTTTGAGATTTCTACTCTTGGTGAGGGTCATTACAATGTATGCTTCTTTATCCCTTGTCACTTCTCCAATTTCACTCCTATATGCTTCTTTACACCAAAACAAGTCCAAATGCTCCAAAAGTGTTGAGATTACTCAAAGAACCTGAGAGATAACACACTAGATGCAAATGCTCCTAAAACAACCTAGAATGACATGATTATGCAACAAGATTATGCAAAAACAAGGCTTAAAACCCAACAAAAGCACAAGATATCAACTCCCCCAAACTTATCTCTTGCTGGTTCTCAAGCAAGAACCAAACAAAAAAGTGAGAGAGAGAGGTTTAAAAATGGGACTCAGAACCTAAAAGCATGAGATAAAGGATTCAAACCAAAGTCCTTAGATGCAGTTCAATGGTGCTAAGATCAATCAAAGTCCTTACAAATATTTTTCTAAGCTTAACACAATGCACCACTCTAGTTCATCTTCTATCTATTGGCAAAGACTTGCAATCCTATTGAACATCTCTTTCACATTCATTAAAGTGTTTGGTGTGATCTTGCAAATGGAAAATAAATCAAGCTCAATTGGTTTAAGGGAAAGGCTTTTTATTAAGTGGTTGGAAATGGTGTTTTTGGATGGATAACTCTCAAACAAAGAGGAATGCTAGACAGTCATGAAATCTATCTAAGATCAAGAATAATTTGGGCATACAAAGCTTAGCTCTTGATGTTCTACCCACCTAAAAGCTTTTCTACCTCTTTTCTCATCTTTCTTTATCTTTCTTTCAAACCCAAAAACTCAACCTTATTCAACTTAACCCCTTTTCCTTCTTTACTTATGGTCTTATTCCTTTATTTTTATTGTATCTCTAAGGCTGTTCTTGCTTTAAACACTAGCTCCTTTTCTTTCTTAATCATTCTATGCTATACTCCCAATCTTGTTTGATTTTTTTCTTTACTCTTTTCATTTTGATTCTAGGAGACTATAACTTTACTTTCTATCCCTCTCCTTTGAGACTTAGAGCTTATAACCAACTAAACCTTAGAGACTTTTCTTTTCTTTTGACCAAGCAAACCTTTATATCCCTTCTTATTCTCTCTTGTTCCCAAACTTGAACCCAAATCAACATTCTAACCACCTATTTCTTTCAAAACCAGTCCTATTAGCTAGCTATAAGGATTCCAAGCCTAGCTAGAACAAGAGCCAGTTCTTTGTCATTCTCAATACTCTCAAGATTTCACAATCTATAGCATTATCAAGAAGAGGCCTCACTCAACAAATCAATACAAGGCTTGAAAGAAAAGGCTGGGGTTCAAAGGTATGGCAAGAGATTGGGCTAAACAAAATAGAGTGGCAAATAGGGATAGTTAACCCAAATGAAAGTCCCATGAGCTAGCATTCATAGTCCATATGCAAGATAATTTTAAGATCAAATTAAAGTCCAAATAATATAGAGATGAAGCAATGATCAAGCAAGCTTTACATCAGATAAAAATGCTTTCAAGTGACACAATGCTTCTAAGCTTAGATTCTTCATTTTTTCCCAAAGATTAAAGAAGCACCAATGAACTATAAATGAGGGCTTTGGGTTCAATCCTAAAACTCAACCTTTACAAGGCAATTTCATCATCACCCCCAAATGCAAATGCATACTAAATGTTTCTAGACTCAATCCTAAACACAAGAATGAATATGCAAAGCTAAAATGCATTTTTTTTTTTAATATTTTTTTTTTTGGATTTTTCTCAAAACATAGCTATTAACAATGCATCACACAAAACATGAGAATAAAAACAGAACACAATGTTAGATGGCTAATCTCTCCCCCAAACTTAATTCACACAGTCTCTGTGTGAGAAAAGCTAAGAAAGAGATTAACAAGACCAAAAAAAAAAAAAAACGAAAATATGAAAAAGACTCTTATGTACAAGGACTTGGAGTGTACCTCTAGTTCATGGAGAGGTCAAGAGAGTATGAGGAGTTACTAGAGCATGGTGTTGGAGACTTCTCTGCTCTTCTCTTCTTCCTTTGTCTCCTCTCACATGATGAAGCTCTCTGTGGGTCATAGAAACCAAGGGCAGTACTAGATTCACCATGGACTGAGTGTCTCTCCATTTCAACCTCAACCTCAGTTGCTTGTTCCTCTCTTGAATCCACAACAACTTCAGGGTTTGAATTTGTGGCATTTGCAATTTCAAGCTTTGCTTCCACATGTTTCAATCTCTTTGAAAGGCTTGTCATACCCTTGACTAACTTCTTGATGTTCTTCCCTTGCCACTTAGCGAAACGCTGGAGTAGGTTGATATGGGAGTGTGCTTCTCTAAGAGACTTGTTTGCTGTGGTTTCCTCAAATGGCTGGAAATCATACCTAGCACTACCACAAACTGGGCTAGGAGGAGCTGCTTGAGATGTGTCCTCTGCTTGTTCTTCCCTTGAAGTCTTTATTGGACCTACTGGCCCATCATCCTTAAAGGAGTACAGGAACTCATCTTCGATCTGGCCATACATACCATGCTGCATATAAAGGGTAGTGACATCCTTTTGAGGGAGCAAGAGCCTCTTCTTTTCCATGCTTTTGAAAATGTGGCCAATGTAGACATAGGAACCCTTCTTAGTTTGGCCATCTAAATAAGCAGTCTTCTTGAGATAGACTGGATCAAGCTTTACAATGTCAAGGTCAAACTCACCAAGCTCAACTCCTTTTGCTTGCAAAATGGGAGTGACAAGTCCACCCATACTTAGAACAGGGGTTTTGTCTTTTGTTTTCCAAACCCAGCTTTGGTAATGAAGCATTTGGTGAAGAAAAACAGCAGCAACACAAGTGTTTTCAGCATTGGACAATGGAGGATTCCTTTCTTCATTGGCTCTTATGAAAGGTTGTAGCCCTGCTAAAAGACAGCCAAGTTCATTGGCTAGAACTCCTCCAGCTTCTCTTCTTGCAAAAAGAGTGTGAGAGAGAACCTTGTGAGCATATCTCACTGTAGGATGCTGGATGCCTGAGTTCTTAACTAGACCAGCTTTGTACTTTCCCATACCAATACCTCTCCAAAAAGAATCAAACTCCTTAGGGTCAATGTTGTACTCTAGCCTTGTTCCTGGTTGAAAACCATATATAGCTCCCAACTCTCCAAAGGTCATCTTGTAGTGCTTCCCTTGAATTTTAAACTCAAAATGCCCAAGGTCATTTTTCTCCTTCACCATCTCATCTTCATAATAAGTTACTGACAAAGAAGCAAGGAACTCTCTTGTTGGCTCAACATAGGTGGGAAAAGCCATATTGAAGAACTGTCCTAATCCCAAAGTTGTGAAAATAGTTTGCATGTCTTCAAGGAGGCCAGCATTATGAAGGAATTCATGATCTGGATATCTAGTTGGAGCAAACTTGATCTTCTTAAGGTGCTTCATCAGTTGGGAATAGGTAGGTTTCTTCTTCATTGGTTTAATCTGCTTTTCTTTGGCAGCTGGAGGTGGTGGAGAATCAAACTCACTCTCACTCATATCCTTTTCCGCTGAATCATTAACCTCCATCACAAGCTCCTTACTCTTCTTCTTGATTGCTAGAGCCTTTTGTTTACCAAGTGAGGACTTAGGTTGAGTTGATGTCTTCTTCTTCTTATCAACAACCTTTACCACAACCTCCTTGGCTTTAGTTTGTTTCTCTCCATGTCTCAAGTTGGTTCTAGCCATTGTTCCTATTAAAAATACAAAAACACTTGAGAAATATTAGTAAGGCTCACTAGGAGCCACAAGGTGAATCAACAACTAGCAAGTGTCTAGTATTTAAAAGATAAATCAATATAATTAAACCAATGAGCAAAGTGGAACCACTTAGATACAAATTTCTCAATCTAACTCAAAATTACTTCTAAAAAAAAAACTCAATAAACCACTAAACATGATCAATTGGCCCCCAAAATTTCTAGTCTCTTCCAAGATGCTTAATTGAACAATAAACAAGGTAAATAAACAACAAATTTTAAATTTCCCCAAAATTTTTATTTTTAAGAATTCTCAAGAACCCTAATTTCTCATAAATCTAAAATTTCGAAAATAAACACCAAACAAAGTCATTCAAATAAAATTGTAACAAGATAACATCAATATCCAGCTAAACAACTCAAAATCAATGCATAAATGACTTGTTGGTCAGTTCTAGCAAAATTTTTGGCTCAAACTTGAATAAGAGAAGAAAGGGGAAATTGAATGCCTTACCTTGTTGTTGATGAGGAGCGAATAGGAACTAGTAGGATTGGTTAGAAGTGATTAAAAGAAACAAGACCAACACACCAAGAAATTTTGAAATCGGTTGAGAAAAGAGAAAGATACAAAAATTTTAGTGCTCTAAAGGTTTTTTGGGAACTTGAAATCGACAAAGAGAGGAGATGGGAGAGAGTTGTCGGGTTTAAGGAGGCTGAGGGAAGGAAGAAACCGGCCAGAATTGAATTGAAAAGATTGAAAATTGAACGGGTTTACTAGGATTGGACCGCATTGAACCGAAAAGGGGAAAAAGACTTACCTTGGTCCGCGCCAGCGGCTGGCGTTTGGTCGATGGCCTAGGCCACTGATATACTCGCTAACAATCCTCAATGCTTCATCGGCCATGGTTCGGCCGATGACCCTGCCCGCTGGTGTACTCGCTCAAAGGTCCACGGATTAAACATCAATGCTTCATCGGCCACGGTTCGGCCGATGGCCAAGACC
Source organism: Camelina hispida (assembly GCA_023657505.1). NCBI lineage: Eukaryota > Viridiplantae > Streptophyta > Magnoliopsida > Brassicales > Brassicaceae > Camelina > Camelina hispida. Next base: position 27,158,342 of record CP094637.1, read on the forward strand.
GATGACACATTCGCTCCAAGCTTCGACTTCTCACGCGGCCAGCTCTCGGCCGATGACCCTTCCCGATGACACACTCGCTCAAAGGCTTCGACTTCTCATGCGGCCAGGCCTTGGCCACTGGTCCAAGACCGATGACACTCTCGGGCAGCACTTAGCCAATTCAGTTGGCTCTTAACTCCATCTGTTGAAGATCCAAATACACACAAGCCTCCAAACTTTCCAAATCTCAAAATTTAAAACACAAAGCCTTACACACACATACTAAAAAAAAATAGAATAAAAGGTATGTACAAAAGGATACCATGGGAATGCCTCCCAAGTGCGCTTGTTTTACGTCTCTAAGCTTGACGTTACCGCACCGCTTAGGCGTCTTGAGGTTCGGAGAGAGAAATAGTTATTCTCTCCTCAATGAAGTCATTTGCCAAGTAGCTCTTCAGCCTCTGTCCATTAACCACAAACTCTTTTCCAGCCTTGTTCAGCAACACAAAGGCTCCATAAGGTCTAACCTCCTTGATCTTGAATGGTCCTGACCAGCGGGACTCGAGCTTTCCCGGGAATAGTTTCAACCGGGAATTGAACAGCAACACCAAATCTCCTTCCTTGAAAACCCTTGGAAGAATCCTCTTGTCATGGAATGCTTTTGTCCTCTCCTTGTAGATATTTGAACTCTCATAAGCTTCAAGGCGGATCTCCTCTAACTCATTCAATTGTATCAGGCGTTTCTCATGAGCACTCTTGATATCAAAGTTAAGAAGCTTAACTGCCCACATTGCTTTATACTCTAACTCAACTGGCAGATGACAAGACTTTCCATAGAGAAGGTTGAATGGAGTTGTTCCAATTGGTGTCTTGTAAGCAGTTCTATATGCCCATAGAGCATCATCTAACTTCTTTGCCCAATCTTTCCTTGTGATACCAACTGTTTTCTCAAGAATTGACTTGATTTCCCTGTTTGAAATCTCAACCTGACCACTAGGTTGGGGATGGTAAGGTGTAGCAACCTTATGCTTCACTCCATGCTTCTTGAGAAGACTCTCAAAGACTTTGTTAACAAAGTGTTTTCCTCCATCACTAATGACCATTCTTGGAATACTAAACCTTGGAAAAATGATTGTCTTGAATAGCTTCAACACAACCTTTGCATCATTGGTGGGACAGGCTATGGCTTCCACCCATTTAGAGACATAATCAACAGCCACCAGTATGTAGTTATTACCATATGAAGAAGGAAATGGTCCCATGAAGTCAATACCCCATACATCAAACACTTCAACTTCTAATATAGGAGTTTGTGGCATTTCATTTCTCCTGCTGATGTTTCCTTTTCTTTGACATGAATCACACTTAGAGATGATCTCTTGGGTGTCCTTGAACATAGTTGGCCACCACAAACCAGCTTGAAGAATTTTGGTGACTGTCTTAAATGTAGCAAAATGACCTCCATAGGCTGCCCCATGACAAAGTTCTACTAAACCTTCTATCTCTTCTCTGGCAACACATCTTCTATAAATCTTGTCCTTACAAAGAGTGTAAAGGTAAGTTGCATCCCAATAGTAGTTGTTTATGTCCCTGAAGAATTTTTTTCTGTCATACCCAACCAGATTTGGTGGCTCAATTCCACAAGCAAGATAGTTTACATAATCAGCATACCAAGGGCCATTCTCTTCAAACCTCATGACCTCTCCAAGCTTTTTCCAGGTCTCATTGGTCTTGTCAAGTAGTTGAATTGCCATTATCTGCTCTTCAGGAAGTGCATCATTGATTGGAATCTCATTGTCAATCCTTAATCTAGATAGATGATCAGCTACTCCATTCTCAATACCCTTCTTGTCTTTAATCTCCAAATCAAACTCTTGAAGTAGCAGTATCAGTCTCAACAGCCTTGGTGTAGCATCCATCTTTGCCAAAAGATGTTTCAATGCTGCATGATCAGTGTGAACAACCACTTTTGAACCCACCAAGTATTGCCTAAACTTCTCAAATGCAAAGACAATAGCTAGGAGCTCTTTTTCTGTTGTAGCATACTTGACTTGAGCTTCATCCAATGTTCTACTTGCATAGTATATGACATGAAGCTTCTTATCTTTTCTTTGACCAAGCACTGCTCCAACTGCATAGTCACTAGCATCACACATGATTTCAAATGGCAAACTCCAATCTGGGGGTTGAACTATTGGAGCACTAACCAACTCTTCCTTTATCTTCTTGAAAGCTTGAAGACACTCGTCATTAAACTCAAATTCAACTTCCTTACACAACAACCTTGTAAGAGGTCTAGCAATCTTTGAGAAGTCTTTAATGAACCTTCTGTAGAAACCACTATGGCCTAGAAAGCTTCTTATCCCCTAGACTGAATTTGGTGGTGCTAGATTGGTCATCACATCAATCTTAGCTTTGTCAACTTCAATGCCCTTCTCAGAAATCTTATGACCCAACACAATTCCTTCTTTCACCATGAAGTGACACTTCTCCCAATTCAAGACCAGATTTGTCTCCTCACACCTCTTTATGACCGTGCACAAGTTAGAAAGACAACCAGAAAAAGAATCTCCATAGACAGAGAAGTCATCCATGAAAACCTCCACAACATCCTCAATTAGATCAGAAAAAATTGACATCATGCATCTTTGGAAAGTAGCTGGAGCATTACACAGTCCAAATGGCATCCTTCTATAAGCAAAAGTACCATAAGGACATGTGAAAGTAGTCTTTTCCTGATCATTGGGATGTATGGGGATTTGAAAGAAACCAGAATAACCATCAAGAAAGCAATAATGAGTATGACTAGCAAGCCTCTCTAACATTTGATCAATAAATGGTAAAGGAAAGTGATCTTTTCTAGAAGCAGCATTGAGTTTCCTATAATCTATACACATTCTATGACCAGTTATAGTCCTAGTAGGAATTAGCTAATCTTTATCATTCTTAACAACTGTAACTCCTCCTTTCTTTGGCAACACATGTACAGGTGAAACCCATGTACTATCTGATATAGGATATATGATGCCAGCATCAAGGAGTTTAAGAATCTCTTTCCTCACCACATCTCTTAAATTAGGGTTTAACCTTCTTTGTGGTTCAATGGAAGTCACTGATTCATCATCTAAATGAATTCTATGCATGCAAATAGTTTCTGAAATTCCTTTAATGTCATCAAGTGAATAACCAATAGCTCTCCTATACTTTTTTAATTCATTTAGAAGAGTAACAGTTTCTTGTTCACTAAGTTTCTCATTGATAATGACAGGGTAAGTAGAGTTTTTACCTAGGAAAGCATACCTTAGCCCCTTAGGGAGTGGTTTGAGTTCAATCTTAGGTGCCTTAAGCTCACTCCAATCTCCATTTGAGTCTACCTCAACTGAACACACCAATTGCTCCTTTAACTCAAGGAAGCTTCCATCATCATTAGAAGGCTTGTGAGAGTCAAGAATCTTTTCATAACCTTCACTATCTTCCTTTAGTAAGCCAAACTCTCCTTGTTTAACTGTCAAAGTGCTTTGGAGCTCATCTTCTATTGCCAATTCCTCCAAAAGCTCATCAGCCAAAGCTTCCATCTTCTCAATGTAGAACACTTGACCGCCAATTGTAGGCTTCCTCATCACTTGATTGATGTCAAAAGTCAAAGCTTCCTTGCCCAAATTCAATTGAATCTTCCCACCTTTCACATCAATCATTGTTCATGCTGTTCTTAAGAATGGTCTTCCCAAAATGAGTGGATCCTTTGGTTCTTCATCCATTTCAAGAACAACAAAGTCAGTTGGGATCTCAAAATGACCAATCATCACTGGTAGATCTTCAAGTACTCCAACTGGTGTTCTAACTGACCTATCAGCAAGAACAAGGGTGATCATACACTTCTTGTAGTGTGTGAAACCCAATCTTTTTGCAACTGAGAGTGGCATCAAACTCACACTAGACCCCAAATCACATAAACAATGGCTAAAAGATAGAGGTCCCAAAGTGCAAGGGAGAGTGAAGCTGCCAGGATCTTCAAGCTTCTTTGCTACTACCTTGTTTTGAATGATAGCACTACACTCATGAGTCAAGATAACCATTCCTTGGAGAGCTTTCTTCTTTTCCAAAACTGCATCCTTGAGGAACTTGTTGTAAGAGGGATTCAACAAGAATGCATCAATGATAGGCATTGTGATAGCAACATCCTTCATTTGTGCATCAAACATGGCTCTATACTTGTCCACTTGTTGCTTCTTGAACCTTCCAGGAAATGGCAGCCTTGGTTCATAAGGTGGAGGCACAAACAGAGTTTCTTTGGTAATACCTTTACTTTTCTTGGAAATTTCATCAATGGTCTTGTCTTGCTTAGGCTCTTCAACCACTTTACTCTTCCCTTTGTCAACCACAACTTGTTCAGCTTCTTTGTCTTTACCCAAGTCTTTCAATATCAACTGATCTTCATCCTCAATCTCAACCACTACCTCCCCTTCTTTAGGCTCAATGTCCCTATTGAGCTCATTAGTTTGTAGTTTCCTACCACTTCTCAACATGATTGCATTGATGAACTCTTTGGGGTTTGGTTCAGGTTTCCCTGGTAAGGAACCCATTTGTCTTGTTGATGATGAAGAAGCTTGTCCTTGGACTTGTGTTTGCAGCCTCTCAATCTTAGCATTTAACTCACCATAGACATTTTCAACCTTGTGGTGCATTGCTTTCATTTGTGTAGCAAGTTCAATTGCACCTCTCCCTTGTCCTTCTAGGAGTTGTCTAAGTAAAGCATTTGTGTCATCTTCTTGACCTTGAGGATTGGGTGCATTCACTTGTTGCTGAGGGTGAGAATAAGTCTGAGGCTTGGCTTGGTAGTTTCCTTGAGGTTTTGGCTGATAGTTGGGTTGAGAAGGAAAACCAGGTGGTTTTTGTGGTGGATAAGACTGATCTTGTGGATTCTCCACATTTGTGCTGCGGTAAGAGAGGTTAGGGTGTTGGAGGTAATTGGGATTGAATTTGTTATATCCTTGGCCACCCACATAGTTGACTTCCTCTTGACCTTCAACACAAACCTCCATGCCTTCCTGATAAAGTTCACATTCATTGACAAAATGAACTTGCTTTTGATTGGCCATAAGCATCTTGTTCATCTTGTCATTCAATGCTTTGATCTCCTTTCTGTGCTGCTCATTCAGATCAGAGTAATCTCTTGAGGTTCTATCATAATCTTCCCCATAGTTGCCATCAGTTTGAGCAAGATTCTCCACCAAAGTCATACCAACATCAACATCTTGGCCAAGGAAGTTGCCATTACTTGCTGTGTCAAGCAACATCCTGATTTTTGGTAGCACCCCTCTGTATAATGTGCTAAGAAGAGACTCCTTGGAGAAACCATGATGAGGACATTGCATAGTATAGCCTTTGAATCTCTCCCATGCCTTACAGAAACTCTCATTTCCCTTCTGAGCAAAGCTTGATATCTCATTTCTCAACCTTGCTGTTCTTGTAGTTGAGAAAAACTTGGAGAGGAAAGCTCTCTTGCACTGATCCCAAGAGGTGATTGATCCCAATGGTAGGTTCTTCTCCCAAGTCCTAGCTCTATCTCCAAGAGAAAACGGAAATAGGCGGAGTTTGAATGCATCATCAGAGATACCATTGATTTAGTACTGTCCCACACATCATATCAAACTGATCCAAGTGATCAAGAGGGTCTTCCATAGGCAGACCATGGAACTTTGAGCTCTGCACCATGTTAATAAGACTGGACTTGATCTCATAGTTGTTATTCTCAACAGCAGGTGCTCTAATTCCTTGGCGGTTCCCATGAATGTTTGGTTGATCAAAAGCTCCAATGACTCTTGGTTGTCTTGGAGGGTGGATAGGAGCTTGGTTTTCATTGTGCTGATCATTTCCATTATGACCAGCAGCAGGAGGTGGATTGTTGTCCATGGCTTGGCGGGCTAAACGGCGGTTCTCTCTTTCAAGTCGGGGTACGTCGTCAACAGGCTGAAACAAGTGTGCTAGGCCGTGGCTTCTCAAGTTCAATCAAAGACAAACCACCAATGCAACCTAAGTAACAAACAGTGCAAAGTAAATGAATAGTCTCAAGCAAAGTTGAAATCCTAATGGTCAATTAGAATGCAAACGGGCAACGGCGCCAAATTGATGTAGTAGCTTTCTGTATCAATTATTTATCAATCCACAATTTGCAATCAATCAACTCACCAAGAATACACAAAATGCTTAATCTATTCTCAATCAGATAAAAGTCCTTTTGTCTCCAACTTATCGAATTAAATGATTCAAATAAAAGAAACAAGAAAATGCAACTAAAGGCAAATAGAACACAACTAGCAAATATACTGAAAATCAAGAATTAACAAGAGAACCTTGGGCAAGGTAACTGAGTTGGGAGATAGCTAATCAATCCTAGATGTCTAAGCAACAATCAAGAACAGTCCTATGGCTAGAACACAAATGCCAATCAATTCATTTCCATGATAGAGATCCTACGCTAGTCAAATGATAATCAACAATTTCCAAAGGTAATCACAAGACAAGCATGCATTAAGAACAAGTTCAAATACCACTAAGCACCCTAATCATCAATTTCCATTGGCTAGGAATGCAAAGCTCTTAAAAAGTTTGGCTCAGGAATTTCATCAAACACCTTGTGGGCATGGAAATCCTAAAATCTAGATTTAAGCTTGATCAAGGCTATCTAGCAATATTATCACTAATCAAGATAGGAAATGCATAAAATAAGCCCTAGACATCAAAGATCAACCATCTATCTCCCTAATTTACCAAGCCCAAATTTCTTAAAAGATCTACTCACTAATCACCATGATCACACAAACGAAAGAGGTTTGTCTTTGTGAAACCATAATAAAAGCTTGTAGATTAAGAGATTTGAAAGACTAATTACGATTAAAACTGGAAATCCAAACAAAGATTCAACAAAACCAAATGTAGAAAAGCTTAAGAACCCTAGGTGGCTACTTAACAAAAGATAAGATAAGAGATCAGTCTCCTTAATAGGTTTAGAGTATTTATAGTAAAGTAGAAAAGAACCCAGGTCAACCCAAAACAAACTGGGTCAAACCCGGTTTTGATAATAGAACAAGTGAGGAGATGGGCCCAGCGGCCATGGTTTGGCCGCTTGTCCTTGGCCGCTGATGCACCCGCTTGTCTCTTTAGGAACTTCATCGGCCATGGTTTGGCCGCTGGTGCATGGCTGCTGATGCATCCGCTTGTCTCCTTGTTAACTCCATCGGCCATGGTTCGGCCGCTGGTGCATGGCCGCTGATGCATTCGCTCGCCTGCCTGTAAGCTCCATCGGCCAGCTCTTGACCGCTGGCCCTTGGCCGCTAATGCACTCGCTCTACGCACGTCCTCTTCACTCGGCCACTGTTTGGCTGCTGGTCCTTGGCCGATGATGGGCATGTATGCTTCCTTATCCCTTGTCACTTCTCCAATTTCACTCCTATATGCTTCTTTGCACCAAAACAAGTCCAAATGCTCCAAAAGTGTTGAGATTACTCCAAGAACCTGAGAGATAACACACTAGATGCAAATGCTCCTAAAACAACCTAGAATGACATGATTATGCAACAAGATTATGCAAAAACAAGGCTTAAAACCCAACAAAAACACAAGATATCAGTCACCAGTTTGAGGTTCTAGGTATCATATAATTGATGGAGAATCACAACCAACACATATTCCCAACCTTCTCTGTGGTCCCATTTTAGTACGTTGTGGAGGTGCAATCGGTATATATACTGCACAACCAAATATTTTTAGATGAGAAATATTCGGTTCTCGGCCAAATGCTAACTGTAGTGGAGAATATTTATGATATGCACTTGGCCTTATGCGTGCGTATAAGTGGTTTAGCATGCAAAATAGCATGTCCCCATATTGAGGTTGGTAGTTTTGATCTCATGATCAATGGTCTTGCAATTAATTGCAGACATTTAATTAAAGATTCTGCCAATCCATTTTATATATGCACATGGGCTACAGGGTGTTCAACATTGATTCCACTCATGATAACTCTCTAATTTACATGTTTTTTTTGGCATTTTTTTTGTCCATATTTTGCATTGTTCATACCCTTAACTTAGCACTTTTAGGTCATTAACTGTAGGAATTCACTTTTAGGCCATTTAGGGTATTGCATTTTTGCATTTGCATGTTTTGGATGAAAACAGGTGCCTGAGAGCCTAAAATGGGGAAAAACAAGGACAAACCCGAGCATTTACCCGAAGGAGCCATCGAGCTGGAAGAACAAGTCCGAACCCTAACACGATCGAGGAGGATCCATGAGCATGAAGAACAACCCGAAGATCCACCCGAGGAGTAACCCGACTACATCCTCGTGTACCCCATCGAGTAGACCATCGGGCAGGTCTGGGAAGCTAGGTCAAAGGGGTTTCCATATATAAATCCCTCCACTCCTAGTTCGCTAACGAGCACGCCGCAGACCCTCAAACCAGAGAGCGAGAGCTTCTGTGAGAGAACTGAGCGACTCAAACACTTTTCCCTTTTGTTTTACATTTTATTTCATAACTTTTTATTAATTTCTTTAGATTTATATCCTGTATTCTTTCTACTCTACTCTACCGTTTATTGTAATGCAATTTTCGTTCTTATTCGTTGTCATGTTTCTTGTTATTATGTCCGAGTAGTGTAGTAAAGTTTCTAGGGATGGGATAGATGATTTTGTGTTCTTGATCGGTTAGGATGCCTTAGTTTGATTGTATATGTTTGATAGATTTCCTTCTAGGTTGGTGTTATTAATGCTGTCAACAGACCGAAAGGTTGAGATTAAATCTAAGGTGTTTTACCACCGAGAGGTGTAGATGAGATGCTTGAATCAACCAATGCTAGCGGTTTACTCACTCAGCGTAAGAGATTAGATGAGTAGGGGTTTACTGACAATAATGAATCGGATCTTAATGCCTGCTTGGTCATGTTTCTCCAAGGAGAGTTGGGTAGGGGAGTGATCAAGGTTGATTGTTTCTAGTGCAATAGTGTGGTAACAAAGTTTTAGAGATTTACTGTCTAGAAAATATTTGCTTGAGGCATGTAAGGCATCTGTACTGGTCAAGAATACTTAGGATTCGATTACCCCATCCTTAGAAGCTTTCGTGTTTTAACTGTATGCATTTTCTTTCATTACTCGATCCCTTACCCGATCATGTACACGATAACCTGCATCGAGTAATACCTCAAGTTGTTCATATCCCATTTGCTTACTCGATCACCCCACCCAATCTTGTACTCGAATGCTTGCATCGAGTGCTTAGGTCGTGTGGTTTCTTGTTTATATCCTTTTATTTATTTTAGGATTGTTAGATCAAACCCCTATTTGCTTGGCTTCACTTGTACTGTTCTGATCATATCCTTCCTGCTAGCAATAGACAACCATTTGGATTGATATCCCTTTGTACTACAAGTGCATAGGGAATTGATACCCTGGGTGAAAAAACTGTCTATCAACTTGGCGTCGTTGCCAATTGGTTGATTTCATTTTGCTATGTTTAGGATTTCAGCACCTGCTAGATCAAGTTCTTTTTGTTTATATTGGTTCGGAATCTGACTTGTTTGCTTTCGCTCTTGTTTGTTTTGAATCTCAGGTACAACCCGAGCACCCATGATGTGTATGTATTTTATAGGATTTTAACCATAGTTTTGGTATTTGTTTTGAGTCTTTTATTGAGTCCAAGTGTGCTTTTAGAGTCCTTTTAGTCTTTTGTGAGTCTGTACAGGTTCTAGGCTACTTTGGATTGAAACTGAGTGTTTTGGGGATGAAGACAAGCATCTGAAGCGAATTTGGTGAAGACTGATCGAAATAGCAAGCAGATGGAGCAAGCAGAGAAAAGCATCCAAGATCGGCTGATCCGCATTCGGGATCAACCAGTCCCCGTACCCGACTCAAGTATTCCTTTTTCGTTTTAAACCGACTTTAGGGTTTTATTTGTATATTTAAGTTAGAGGCTCGGCCTCCAAAGAAAAAGCTGACTATTTTGTATTGAGAGCTGAAGGGAGAAGATCTCTAATCCTTCTTGATACTTTGGAGAAGGTTTCTAAACCCTATTTTCTATTCTTTTGCAATTCAATTATGCTTTCTTCATATTTGATTTGCTGTTTCTATTTCTCCATGTCTGAGTAGTTTCTCAATTGGGTTTGGGGTTTCACAAGGGTTTCTATGATTAATTGATGCTAGGTTTGTTAGATTAGGGATTGATCTTATTGTTCTTCATCTATTGTTGTTCTTAATACTTAAGCTAGATTGATCACCTAGATTAAGATCTTAGGTTTAATTCATCGGGGCACCAAAAGTGTTGTTGAGTTGCTTGAAAAGAACATAGGTGAGCAAGGTGGACCTTAGCCAACGAAAGTTGAAGTTAAGGCACCTTGTGAACTTATCAAACTTGAACTTATTGCTTGCTAGAATTGCTAGATTCAAGCGACGGTTTAGAGTTTAATAAATTCCTTGCATAGATAACTAATGCTGCGATAGTAAGTTTGTTTTACATTCGAGATTTGAGTTCAAGAATTGTGTTTAATGCATCCCTATCTAATCATCTAAATTTGTGATCATAATCCCTAATGATTCCCTGCACCCAATGTTTTCTCTTTAGATTTAAAACACTCTTTTATTTACTGCTTTGTTAGTGACTATCAAACAGAAACTTCTTTTGTCTTAGCTATAGTTGATCTTGATAATTTCATAGTGCATTGTTTGGTCTCTGTGGATTCGATCCTGAAGTGTTACAATGATACCACTAGATTGTGGTGGAGTACACATTGGATTTTAATTGACCTATTGATCAACCCACCCGACACGTCACTCGATCACCTGGATTGAGTAGACCCTCGTGTACACACTCGGACACCTACCTGTGCATGCAAACACGATCTAGAGGTAGCCAGAACATTAGTCTTTTCATCGACAACATCGATAGACCAATGCTACTCAGAAAACAACAAGGTCAACCGGAACCAGCAATCGTTGAGGAGATAATTAATAATCAGAACGGTCCACCAGCTCCTCAAGCAAGGACCAACATAGGAGCAGGAGATGCTTCATCTACTCACACTCAACGGAATGGTATTGTGCCACCTGGTGTACATAACAACAATTTTGAGATCAAGAGTAGTCTCATCCAGATGATACAGAGTAATAAGTTTCATCGATTGCCAATGGAGGACCCATTGGATCATCTGGATGAATTTGATAGGCGTTGTAGCCTCACTAAGATCAACGGAGATAGTGAGGATGGATTCAAACTCAGGCTTTTCCCATTCTCTTTGGGAGACAAAGCACACATCTGGAAGAAATCACTCCCTAAGGAGTCCATCACCATTTGGGAAGCGTGCAAAAAGGCATTCCTGGCAAAATGTTTCGCCAACTCCAGAACCGCAAGGCTGCGAAACGACATTTCCAGCTTTGTTCATAAGAATAATGAAACGTTCAGTGAAGCTTGGGAACGTTTCAAGGGATACACTACCCGATGTACACATCACGGCTTCAGCAATGCTTCATTGCTAAGTACACTTTACAGAGGAGTGGTCCCAAAGATACGAATGTTGTTGGACACCGCAAGCAATGGTAACTTCCTAAACAAGGATGTTGATGAAGGTTGGGACCTAGTTGAGAACTTGGCTCAATTTGATGGCAATTACAATGAGGAATACGATCGCTCTGTGCGATCTACAGGAGAGGAAGATGCCAAGTACAAGAGGGACATGAAAGCCCTCAATGATAAGCTCGACAAGCTCCTCAACCAGCGGCAGCATGTTCATGCAATATCATAGGAAGAGCAGTTTCTACAACAAGATGGGAAGACTATACAGATAGAGGATGCTAACTACATCAACAACCAGGGAGGTTACAACAAAGGGTACAACAACTACAAGCCGAATCCGAATCTGTCTTATCGGAACCCGAATGTTGCCAATCCTCAGGACCAAACTTACCCATCTGCAGTTCAAGGGAACCATGTACAACAGAAGCCTTTCGTCCAGTACAACCAAGGCTATGCACCTAAGCAGCAGTACTTTGGAAACTACAACCAACCACCTGGATTCCAAAAACCTCAAGGTTCGCAGAACAAATCACAAGAAGCTGAGTTACGCGGCCTACTTCAGCAAATGATTCAGAATCAGGCTTCAGCATCTATGGACATCGCGTAACGGTTTGCAGAGATGAGCAACAAGATCGACTAAGGATATACTGATTTGAAAGCCAAGTATGAATCGCTCAACACTAAGGTTAGATACCTCGAAGGCCACTACAACAACCAACCAGCTCCAAAGATTAACCAACTCTCAGCAAAGGCTGTTCAAACCCTAAGGATTATGCCATTGCCCAAGTTATCTTCCTTGATGATGACTATGAGGATTACCTCACTGGGGACAGTGATGATCAAGATGGGGAGGATATGGATCACCCAATGATAAATGAGGCCAAGTACTATATATTCAAGTATGAACCCGAGCCTTCACCCGAGGAGACCGAGTTGATGATCGAGCAATGGTTCGAGAATCACAAATCGAAGAACCACCCGAAGCTGAACCCGATGATGGTGATAGGATGATACATCGAGTAGATGTTGAAACAAAATATTCAACCTCAACTACCTGTAGAAGCAGAAGAGGAGGTAGAGGAAAGGTTCAATGCTGCACTTGACATCCAGCTGGAGGCGCTTGTAGAGCGAATGGCTAAGCGTAAAGCTCCACCACCTAAGCTTTTGCCACCACACGAACTTCAGGAGGAAGCTGCGAAGGAAGAAGCTCGATTGGAGAATGAGGTCAAGGAAGCTGTTAAATAAATTGGTTTTGAAATTCTTAGGAGTGGAGTGTGCTTGGATCCTGAGCTGCGAATCGAGGAAACACTGGAGGATCCTAGCTCTTTTACATTGCCATGCTCGATAGGACTTCGGATCTTCAGGAATTTTTTGTGCGACCATGGAGCTTCAGTTAGCATTATGCCGCTGTCATTAGCCAACAAGATGGGATTCACCAGTTTTAAACCAAGTAATCTGTATTTGGTTCTGGCTGATAGAACGGTCAGACATCCGATTGGGATCCTTGAAAATCTGCCTCTCAGGATTGGAAGAGTGGAAGTCCCTACTGATTTCATGATCCTTGACATGGATAAAGAACCAGGCGATCCACTTATCCTAGAGAGACCATTCATGGCAACAGTTTGTGTTGTGATTGAGGTAAAGCAAGGCAAGATCAGAATAGAGCATGGTGAGTACTTCAAGATGGAGTTTGATGTGAAGAAGGGAATTAAGAGGCCAACCATTGATGGTCAAGCTTTTTCCACTAAGACCAAGGAGAGGAAAGTCAAACATCTTGAGGAGGTCAACACCACATTTGCCTTGGAACCTGGACAAAACCTGGAGAATCTGCTGAACCAGCCTGCTACGATGGAGAGGATTCCAGAACCTCTCCCTAAAAGAACCCATACTTAAGGAGCATGAAGAGTCAAGCTTAGTGACTTTAAACAAGCTCACTTGGGAGGAAGTCCCAAAGATATCTTTTGTTTTGTTTTAATTTTGATTTATTTGTTTTATCTTATTTTCTATTTTTGAATTTTCATAAAAAAAAAATGGAAAAGTAAAAGAGGAAATTGGGAAAACCCGAGGGTCAACCTGACACCGTACTCGACGCGCCTGATCGTCTCCCAGCTCGGGTGACGAGTGGAGTCCGAAATCCACAAGCCAAGCCTACTCTCGGTAAATCCCACCAACCAAACCCTAGCATTACTTAAGGGTTTTAAAACCCTTCTCCCTCATTATCACCGATAAGTCTTCTCTAAACCCCAGAGCTTTTAGTTTCCATAGTTTCTATTCTCTCTCAAACTCAAGTCTTATTCGATTTCTTTGGGAACTAACCCTATTAACCTCAAGGCTTAGCTTTTTCTTCTCAAGGATTCGACCATGGAGCCACTCACGAAAACCTACCAAAGGAAGGGAAGAAGATCAACCTCCACCGCTGCTACAACCGGAGGTGAAACCACTGAACCTCGAGAGTCCTAAGGGAGAGGAAACGTTCCGCATTCGCAACCGCTGGCTGGACGTTTTGCTTCACCAACCCGATGCTCAACCCGATCCGTCACCCGATCCGGTGCTCAAGCAACCGATCGAGTAGACTACCGAGTTCGCTCACCGAGTCCAATGGCGACAGTTGTTTGCCGATCTCCTCGACGTAGGGACCTGTCTACGTCTGAAAGAACCGTTACCAACCCCATGGTGGTTGATTCTTATGCTGGTGGAGAAGAGCAATAGGAGATCCAAACCTCTCGATCAAGGAGCAGAGCTGCGGTTGCAAGAGGGAAGAGACCAGCCTCTGAGAAGGCTGAGAAGGTAGCTGAGAGAGCAACTGAGGAAGAGGATCGATATGCAGAGGAGGAGCAGAGAGAGAACACGCCAAGCCACGCGGAGGCTGAAGCAGAAGGAGGTAGAGACTCCGGCAAAACTCTTCAAAGTTTTCTGGAAGATGAGCTTCGTTGGTACTCGATACCCTCACCGTGAGACCATGAAGCAGTTGGGCATCGCTAGAGATGTTGAGTTCTTGTTTGACATGTGCCACCTGGGCCATATGATGCGAGCTCACCTTGAAGCCTATGAGGAGGAGACAGTCCACTTTCTTTCGACCTTGAAGCTGCACTACTTTGAGGACCACTCGACCCTACTACCCGATGGGGGATCGGGTTCATCACCTTTTCCGTGAGGAACAAGGAGTACCAGCTCATTTTCAAATAGATGGAGACGTTGTATGGGTTCAAAGCTGGCAGTGGAGAAGGAATGGAGGTTAGCAAGAAGGAAACGAGGTCCCTATGGCTGACAATAGGAGACAAGATCCCCTACAAGTCCACAAGCTCCAAATCCGCTCAAATAAGGAGCCATGCTTGAGGTATTTTCACAAGTCCCTTGCATGCACTCTTTTTGCTAGAAAAGAGACTGGGAATGTGAATGATCACGAGCTTCAACTGCTGGATATTGCATCGTGTGAAGTTTTGGACAATTCTAGGGATGGTACACCACTATTCGGAGATGTTGCGGATACTAGTATGGTGTTTGTACTGCTCGATCAGTTCCTCTACCTCAAATCATGGGCGATTAAGAGAAGAGAAGGAGGCGGAGAGATCTCCATTGGAGGACTGATTACACCGATCTTGGTGGCATGCGATGTGCCCTTGAAAAAAATAGTGCACAAACCGAGATGGCTGGATGCGGATTACCTCGTGCTGGCGAGATTTTTGGCCCATGAGAGCCCTAATGATATGATGCTTTTCAAGTTCTTCCATCCAACCGCCTGAGTTGCCCAAATGATCCTACCTAATGTCATGTGCACCAAGGTTCGGCTGGGAGACAACATCGACTTTGCACCACCTTTGGAGGAGCTGTACAATCCAGAGGAGGAGTCCGAAACTGAGAATAGAGAGGAAACCGGGCAGAGACAGGGAGATAGCTCGGAGGATTTTGATTTTGAGGAGTATGGGTGCTCTCAAAAGCAACCGGTTGGAGTTAGGGAAGCCCGCAAGAGGATCATATGGCTGAAGAGGATGAACAAGTTTTTGGTGAGGAAGGTAAAAGATCTCACCGGTTCAGTGAAGACTATGGGAGGTCAGATCAAGGAGCTGCAAGACAAGGCAAGTTGTGCCTCAGCTCCTACCTCGGCACAAGCACCAACTTGGATGGGGAAAAGCGGACCGCTAGGAGGAACTCAAGGACTGCCACCTCCAGAACCTTACAGAGGATCATCATATGAGCCACAAGCTGAGGAGAACATCACCCGACCTGAAGCATCGCGGAGAAGTTATTCAGATGCTTAACCAACGCATAACCCGATGGGTACATGATGAACTATCTGGTGCACCCATCAAACTCACAATCGGGTGATTACTCAGGAATCTTCCCTCCGCCTTACCAGATGCCATACACGATGCCGTATACGATGCACCCTGCGAGTGGCTATACGGGTGATCATTCTGGACCTCTTCCGCCATTTCCGTCGTACTACCCGATGCCCTACCCGATGAGCTATGCGATCCCACTATCGAACAACCCCTCGGATGCTGGTCAGAGTAAGTCGTCTATGCATATCTCCGAGGTCACTGACGAGCAAACACTGGCACCTGCTGAAGCCGGAGACGACCCTGACTACATGTTGGCGAGTATGGAGGCTGTTACAACCTCCTTCTTCACCAACCCATAAGGTACCACTTTCATCCGATCCTTGTATATAATATTGCATTTAGTTTTCTTTTACTTTGTGTGATTCTTGGATTCTTTTTCCAGCTTTTATTTACACAGAGACTGTGTAATTTAAGTTTGGGGGAGGATCCCAGAATATTTTTAACCTTGTGTTTTATTTTCTTAATTTTCTGATTTAAAATTTTTGCATGCTAGTTTTATTCATTTGAGTCTGCATCTATGTGCATTGAAAAACCCAAAAAAAATTTTGAAAAATTAAAAAAAAAAAAAAAAAAGATTTTTCATGTAGTTGCATTTAAATATTAGGATTTAGTCTAGTTTGTTTCATATAGGATTGTTGCATATGCATCTTAGGGGACAATGATTAAAACTACCTTGTTTAAAATCAAACCTTAGGATTGAAGCTATAGCCCTTAGTCACAGTTCATTGTTGCTTGATCAATCTTTGGAAAAAAATGAAAAATCTTTCCTTAGAACCTTGTGTCTTTTGAATGTTTCCTCCACTTGGTTGAACATTAGAACATCTCTATATTATTGGATTTAATTGGAACTTTAATTATCTTGCTTATGGAACTTTAATACTTGCTCATGGTAACTCTAAACTCGGGTTAGCATTCCATTTCACCAATCTTTTTTGTTTAACCCGATTTGTTTGTCCTACGTGAACCCAAACCTTTCTTTCAAACCTTGTTGTGAATTGTTGAGTGAGGCCTTTTTTCATTGTGCTATAGGTTGTGAAACCTTGAGAGTATTGAGAACAACAAAGAACTGCCTCTTGATTTAGCTAAGTTAGAATTTGAACTACCTAATAGATTCGGTTTTGAAAGATAGGTGGTTAGAATGTTTATTTGGGGTTGGGTTGAGGAATAAAAAAAAGAGTCCCTAAGGTTAGAATCAATTAGCTCTAATTCTCTAAGAAAAAAGAAAAAAAAAAGAGAATAAAATCTTGCTATAGTCTCCTAGAAAGAAAGAATATATATATATATATATATATATATATATATATATATATATATATATACATATTAGGAGTTTAGCAAAGAAAAAAAAAAGAGTTAGAAGTTTAAAGTCTAATCCTTAGGGAGTAAAAAAAAGAGTTTAAATCAAGGGTGTGGGTAGTGTAATTCTAGGGGGTTTGATATATATATATAAAAAAAAAAAAAAAGTGAATGAGAAAAGGGTAGATTATCAAGAGTTAAGCTTTGTATGCCCAAATTGTTCTCAATCTTAGATAATTTTCACAACTGTCTAGCATTCCTTCTTTTGAGAGAAAACCACCCAAAGAATTTGTTTGAAACCACCTTACTAAAAAACCTTAACCTTGAAACCGATTGAGCTTGATTCACCTTCCATTTGCAAGAATTCGCCAAACACTTAATTGAATGTGAAAGAGATGTTCTTTACTTTAGTTAGAGGTTGAACTAGATCGATGCATCGTAATAAGCATAGAAAAATATTTGTAAGTATGTTGATTGATCTTAGCACCATTAAACTATCTTTAAGGACTATAGCTTGAATCCTTTGCTTAACATATAAAGGTTATGAGTCCCCACTTTCAAACCGCACCCTCCTAGTTCCTTGCTAGAGGACTAGCACGATTTAAGTTTGGGGGTCTAATAACTCTCTAATTTACATGTTTTTAGCATTCTTTTTTGTCCATATTTTGCATTTTTCATACCCTTAACTTAGCATTTTTAGGTCATTAACTGTAAGAATTCACTTTTAGGCCATTTAGGGTATTGCATTTTTGTATTTGCTTGTTTTGGATGAAAGCAGGTGCCTAAGAGCCTAAAATGGGGAAAAACAAGGACAACCCCGAGCATGTACCCAAAGGAACAATCGAGCTGGAAGAACAAGTCCGAACCCCAACACGATCGAGGAGGATCCAAGAGCATGAAGAACAACCCGAAGATCCATCCGAGGAGTAACCCGACTACATCCTCATGTACCCCATTGAGTAGACCATTGGGCAGGTCTGGTAAGCTAGGTCAAAGGGTTTTCCATATATAAACCCCTCCTCTCCTAGCTAGCAAACGAGCACGCCGCAAACCCTCAAACCAGAGAGCGAGAGCTTCTGTGAGAGAACTGAGCGACTCAAACACTTTTCCCTTTTTTTTTTACATTTTATTTCATAACTTTTTATCATTTTCTTTAGATTTCTATCATGTATTCTTTCTACTTTACTCTACCGTTTATTATAATGCAGTTTTCGTTCTTATTTGTTGTCATGTTTCTTGTTATTATGTCCGAGTAGTGTAGTAAAGTTTCTAGGGATAGGATAGATGATTTTGTGTTCTTGCTCGGTTAGGATAACTTAGTTTGATTGTATATGTTTGATATATTTCCTTCTAGGTTGGTGTTCTTAATGCTGTCAACAGACCGAGAGGTTGAGATTAGATCTAAGGTGTTTTACCACTGAGAGGTGTAGATGAGATGCTTGAATCAACCAATGCTAGAAGTTTACTCACTCAGCGTAAGAGATTAGATGAGTAGGGGTTTACTGACAATACTGAATCGGATCTTAATGCCTGCTTGGTCATGTTTCTCCAACGAGAGTTGGGTAGGGGAGTGATCAAGGTTGATTGTTTCTAGTGCGAGAGTGTGGTAACAAAGTTTTAGATATTCATTGTCTAGGAAATATTTGCTTGAGGCATGTAAGACATCTGTACTGGTCAAGAATACTGAGGATTCAATTACCCCATCCTTAGAAGCTTTCGTGTTTTAACTGTTTGCATTTTCTTTCAGTACTCGATCCCTTACCCGATAAGGTACACGATAACCTGCATCGAGTAATACCTCGAGTTGTTCATATCCCATTTGCTTACTCGATCTCCCACCCGATCCTGTACTCGAATGCTTGCATCAAGTGCTTAGGTCGTGTGGTTTCTTGTTTATATTCTTTCCTTTTATTTATTTTAGGATAGTTAGATCAAAACTCTATTTGCTTGACTTGACTTGTACTGTTTTGATCATATCCTTCCTGCTAGCAATAGACAACCATTTGGATTGATAACCCTTTGTACTACAACTACATAGGGAATTGATACCCTGGGTAAAAAACCTGTCTATCAACTCACCATACAATAATCAAATGAATGCTTGGGACGTGAATTCACCAGTGTTATCTAATCTAACTCCTTTAATTGGATAATCAGGAAATTGAGCTCTTAGTTTGATTACCTGAGTTAGAAATCTCGCAAATGCCATATTTCGAGATGATAACAAACAAACATGTGACCATCTACTAGACGCGTCTATCATTACCATGAAATAATAGAATACTCCACATGGTGGGTGTATAGGTCCGCAAATGTCACCTTGAATTCGTTCAAGAAACTTTGGTAATTCTTTATCGATTTTGGTTGGCGATGGCCTTATAATAAGTTGTCATGGAGAACATGCAACAAATGTCATTTTATTCTCCTGATAAATCTTTTGGGGTTTCAATGAATGTCCATGTGAGCTCTCTATAATTTTTCGCATCATTGTGGTACCTGGGTGACCAAGGCGATCATGCCACAATGTGAAATCATTTTGATTTCTTTTGATCACAAGGTGTGATTCTATTGAATTTATGTACGTATGGTGCAAACCTGACGGGAGTCTTGGTAATTTTTCCAATACATGTATTTTCCCCGAGTTTTCAGAAGTAATGTACATGAACTTCTTTCCATTCTCAGTTGCAGACTGAGTGTCATATCCATGAAGGTATATGTCTTTAAAACTCAACAAACTCTTCTTTGAATTTGAAGAAAATAATGCATTTTTTATCGAAAACTTTGTACTGCTAGGTAATGCAAAATTTTCTTTATCAGTCCCTTCAATTAAGTCGGTGGGACCTGATATTGTATTAACAATAACTTTTGTTGATTTTAGATCGGAGAAATATTTTTTATGTTTCAGAATAGTGTGCATTGTTCCACTATCTGGTATTCAAATGTCTCCATGATTTGTTTTAGATAACGTTCCACTTGTAATGTGATCCATTAGGTTATGTGTGAAATAATTATAATCAGTAATAGAAACACACAAATATGGGAAATTTCAAACAAACATCGACTTATTTATGGTATAATTGTCAGAAATTCGAGTTTCATAAGACAAGCATTTTAGTTTTCTGCAAGGACATCCTCATCAGGATCGTTTGCAAAGTCAGCAGCCTCAAGGTGGGTGGTACCTGTTGGAACTGCAGTTTTTCAGAAAAATTTGCAGGTTTTGGACAATGATTTTCCGGCGACTTTCCGGCCAAATTCCGGCCAAATGGCGGATCAGAATTGTCTGGTCGATAGTGCAATGGAAAGCTGGTAACGAGTACTACAAGATGGTATACTCATAAGTCCAAAACGGAGTTGATTTGAATGAGAAATAAGACTGTGAAGTGAGCTACTTGGGATGGTTTTGGGAAGTATCCCACATCGGAAATATGAGTAGTTTTTCACTCACTTGGGATGGTTTTGGGAAGTTCCCACACGCGCGCCGAACCAAACCGAACCGGACCGGGCCGGGCGCGGGCGTGGGCGTCGGCCGTGGGCTCTTGGGCTCTTGGGAATTCTCACCTCGCCGAGCATTTTTTGGTTCGCTGTCGGCCATTTCATTTTTTCGAAATACTTTGGTTAGACTCCAAGTAAACTTGGGCAGTACTCCGAGAATATTCAGAGAATATTTTCTGAATATTCACGCGAGACCACATCCTTCCACTATTTATAGAGGTGCAACCTCTCAATATTTCTCAGACACAAAAACACAAACCCTCCTTCTAATAAGTCTAGCCGCAGAGCTCTCTCTCTCCCTCTTTCTTGCTTTAGTCAGAGTAAGTTCTTATAGTTTAGTAATCTCGAGAGTATAACGTAGATCTGTTCGCTTGAGTTCTATTACTGGTGTGCTACTGTAATAGTTCGTGATCGGTTGTATCCTGGATTCATAAATCGTGATTGTCCGAAAGCACTTACGGCCGATTTATTGAATTAAGGAAAGAGATATCATATCTTGCCTCCGTGATTTATTTACTGCTTTATATTATGCTGTTGTAATTCGTTCTTGATTTCGTTATTTAAATATAATTCACATCTTTTCTCAATTCAATTTTTGCGCTCCTAACAGTCTTAATTCAATAAATCCGCTTTCTGCTTATCGCTTTAAACAGATTGAGAATTTTTCGAATTTTTTATTTATTTTAAAAACGATTTCAAAATCTTCTAAAAAACTGTTTCTGCTTTCATCTTTCGGTGCTTACGCGGAAAGTTTTTGAAGAACGCTTTTACTTTAATTAGTTCTTCTCTACTCTCTCTGGTTTCCACGAACGCTCTTAATTGAGTGAGTTTGTGAAACAAGTTTTTGTGAACGCTGGTTAAGCGAGTTTGCAAAACTACTTCAGTGTAATTTAATTACTTGAATAGTTTGATTAATATATTAATCAGATCTGTTTTATTGTGAAACAGAAAAATTTCTGGAGACAACACCAACAACGTTGACGGTGATAGGGTTCCTGAAACCCCTGTTGAAACTCCTGCGGAGTTGGCTTTATGTCTTGCTAAAGAACTTGAAAAGACGAAGCTTACTGATTCGGGTATGGAAAACGTGCGCCGAAATCTGTTCGGTAATGGATCAACCCACATGGGGATACCACCTTCGGCTTCCCAAGGGATGATGTCAGATAAGTTCGATGGCAAAGCTGGGTTCAAAACGTGGCAAAACAAGATGCGCTACTACTTGGCCAGCATGAACATGGAAAGGTACCTCACAGAGGATCCACCAACGCTTCCACAAGGTGACACTGACGTGTATGTGGTTGGAAGTATGGATAGCTGGGCTCAAGGAGACTATTGTTGCAAAGGTCAGATTCTGAACCGTTTGGCCAATGATCTGTATGACCTCTACAGTATGTACAAGACTTCAAAAGCATTGTGGTTAGCTTTGGAGACCAAGTACAAGACTGATGAGTCTGGGATGCAGAAATTCTCGACTACAAAGTTCCTGAACTTCAAGATGGTGGATTCCAAACCAATTATGGAACAAGTGGAAGCTCTTCAACGCATCTTTCAGGAGATTGATTTGGAAGGGATGTCGATCTGCAATGTCTTCAAATCGAATTGCTTGATCGAGAAGCTACCACCAGGCTGGTCGAATTTCAAGCATTACCTTAACTTCAAGCGTAAGGCAATGTCTCTTGATGATCTCATCCCTCGGTTGAAAGTTGACGACAACAATCGTGGAGCTCATTCGGATGCTCAAAGCCAGGGGCATGATGTTCATGTAGCTGAGCATAAGGCCAAGTTTAAGGGCAAGGGTAAAGCGATCTCTATTCCTCATAAACCGTTGAAGGTGTCATCTGGACCAAACTTCAAGAAAAGCAACCTTGAGAGGAAGTTCAAAGGGAAGTGTCATCATTGTGGTAAGATTGGACACAAGGCTGATGTTTGCAAAAGCAAGGCAAAAGATCTCAAGTTGCAAGCAAACCTAACTGAAGAAGACATGGTTGCGGTGGTTACTGAAAGTAACATGGTGGAAGACAACCCAGTGGAGTGGTACTACGACACTAGTGCTACCACACACATATGCTCTGATAGGACCATGTTCACCACCTACGAGAAGAACAAGTCAAATAAGCAGCTTTTTATGGGCAACAAGGCGATGTCCAAGATTGAATGTAAGGGCAAAGTGGTTCTGAAGCTAACTTCTGATCGAGAGCTCACCCTACAGAATGTGAAGCATGTACCTGATATGCGGAAGAATCTCATCTCTGGAAAAGTTCTAAGCAAGCATGGTTTTTCCTTTAATTTTGAGGCTGATAAGTTAGTTCTTAAGAAAAATGGGATGTATTTGGGAAAGGGTTTTGTTAAGGGTGGACTGATTAAGATGTCTGAAATGACAGTCCATCCGAAAATTGTAGCTTCTGCTTCTGTTGCTGAAATGAAAGAAAACCCTATTGCTTACTTGGTTGAGTCGTTTACTACTTGGCATGAACCTTTAGGACATGTCAATTACAAAACAATGCGAAAAATGAATTTGATTTTGATTCCGAAATTCAAAACTAACCAAGAAAAATGTGAAGTGTGCGTACAGGCCAAACTCACTAAAACTCCCTTACCACGCGTTGAAAGAACAACCGAACCTCTAGGCTTAATTCACACAGACTTATGTGATTTAAAATATGTGCAAACTAGAGGTGGTAAGAAATACTTTGTTACCTTCATTGATGATTGCACAAGATACTGCTATGTATATCTCTTGAATAGCAAAGATGAAGCACAGGAAAAATTCAAAGAGTTCACCCTCGAGGTAGAAAATCAGCTTTAGAAAACTATAAAAGTAGTTCGAAGTGATAGAGGAGGAGAATATAATGAACCGTTCAATGCATTTTGCAGAGAAAAAGGCATTATACATCAGACAACTGCGCCCTACTCGCCAGAATCTAACGGAGTAGCGGAACGAAAGAATCGAACTCTAAAAGAGATGATGAATTCGTTGTTGCAGGAATCTAGGTTAGCCCAGAACATGTGGGGGGAAGCTTTGCTTACCACTAATTACATCCTCAACAGGATACCGCATAAGGTTACTGGCAAGTCACCATATGAGCTTTGGAAAGGTACAGTACCTTCGTACAAATACCTCAAAGTGTGGGGGTGTCTAGCAAAAGTGGCTGTACCACCTCCTAAAAAGGTCACAATTGGGCCTAAGACCGTAGACTGTATGTTCATCGAATATGCACATAACAGTAGTGCATAACGATTTCTGGTTCATAAATCAGATATTCCAGATATCCATGTGAATACAGTTATGGAGTCTAGAAATGCTTCATTTTTTGAAGACATTTTCCTCTGTAGGAAAACTCAAAAACGGACTCGTGAACAAAGAGATGCAGCGACTATGGAAGCTGGCAATATTTTGAGTACTACTTCTGTAGAAACAGAACTGGAACCTAGAAGAAGCAAACGAGCTCGCAAAAGTAAATCGTTTGGTGATGATTTTCTGATGATGGCATTTCTAGCTGAAAATCTACCAAGAACATATGCAGAAGCTATGTCTACACCTGATGCACCTAATTGGAAGGAAGCTGTCAAAACTGAAATAGACTCTATCATGCAACATCATACGTATGAGATGGCAGATCTACCACAAGGATTTAAGCCTTTGGGGTGTAAATGGATTTTTACGATAAAGCGAAAACCCAATAGTGATATTGAGCGATATAAGGCTAGGCTTGTAGTGCAAGGATTTCGGCAAAAAAAAGGCTTAGATTTCTTTGATACCTATTCACCGGTAACAAGACTATCTTCGATCAGGATGCTCATAGGTATTGCTGCCTTGAGAAATCTTGAAATCCATCAAATGGATGTAAAAACTGCTTTTCTCCATGGAGATTTAGAAGAGGAAATCTACATGATACAACCTGAGGGATTTGTTATTCCGGGACAAGAACACAAGGTGTGTAAACTTGTGAAGTCATTATATGGACTCAAACAGGCTCCTAAGCAGTGGCATGAGAAGTTTGATAGTATGATGATGTCTAATGGTTTTCGCGTTAATGAATGTGACAAATGCATATACTACAAAACTACTCCATCAGGGTACATTTTGTTATGCTTATATGTAGATGATATGCTCATCATTGGAAGTAACAAAGACATCATAACTCAAACGAAAAACATGCTCAAAAGACATTTTGACATGAAGGACTTGGGTTTAGCAGATGTAATTTTGGGGATAAAAATCACCAGAACTGATGAGGGCCTTATCTTGTCTCAAACCCACTATACTGAAAAAGTGCTTGATCGATTCAAGCATTACTCAAATGGGACTGCAAAAACTCGAGAGGATCCTCAAATTCACTTGACCAAAAACTCTGGTGAACCTGTGCAACAGGTGGAGTATGCAAGAGTAATTGGCAGTCTAATGTACTTGACAAACTGTACAAGACCGGATTTAGCGCACTCTGTAAATGTACTTAGTCGCTACACAAGTAATCCAGGACATAAGCATTGAATGGCTATAGCTAGAGTTTTGGACTATCTACGTTATACCAAAGATTATGGCTTGCACTATGGTAGAAAACCCGGATTTTTGGAAGGTTACAGTGATGCCAAGTGGATCGCAGACTCGAGAAACTCAAAATCCACAAGTGGATATGTTTTTACACTTGGAGGTGCAGCAGTGTCCTGGAAGTCTTCCAAACAAACTCTGGCAGCTAAATCAACTATAGAATCTGAATTCATAGCTTTGGAGATAGCTATGTCGGAAGCTGAATCACTTCGTAATTTCTTGGAAGACATCCCAATGTGGGGGAATCCTGTGCCTGCAATACGTGTACACTGTGATAGCGAATCGGCTTTGGGCAGGGCAAGGAATACCCATTACAATAGAAAATCTCGTCACATCAGACGGAGACATAAAACTGTTAGACAACTTATCTCAACTGGTGTAGTTATGATTGATTACATCAATACGAAAGAAAACCTAGCGGATCCATTTACAAAAGGTTTGGCGCGAGATCAAGTTATAAGATCATCAAGAGGAATGGGTTTAAAGCCTACGACTTAAGAGGATGTTTGATGGTAACCCCACCTACTCAGATTGGAGATCCCATGACCTAGGTTCAAAGGGACAACTAAATCAAGCTGAATCTGCTACAAGCACTAAGAGACTTTTGTCTTTTCCCAGTTCCTAGAGTGATGTAAAGTGCTTCCTGTATGTTAGAGGTTAAGCTTATGCTTTTAATGATTTGAAATGTAGCTTTGTAAAATATTTGAAATAATTACAGGATATTTCTTTAAATACAAGCAGCTTATAAAAATCACCTTGTGAGTGTGAAATGGGGCCGTTTCTAGGAGAATATATGAGGCTATACTCTCTAAGTTCACTCATGATTACCCAGACATGTTCAAGGCCACAATGAACACAATAGAGAACCTCTTTTTACGAGAAAATGAAGCTGTGTTATGCCTGCTGTCTAAGTTTACATACAAATCTGGATGGTTCAAGACATCATGTTCACCAACTGGCCGAGTAAACTCGACAGGTATAACAATGAGTCGGTTCAAGGTTGAAAAACGCCACCAACTCAGATACAGTTAGTTTTCACATAATACTCTCGAAGGTCTGTCTAGTCTAGCTAGTAGTATCAGTCTATAAGGTTAGTCTTTTTGTCATATGTTTAGACT
Organism: Camelina hispida; assembly: GCA_023657505.1. Classification (NCBI taxonomy): domain Eukaryota; kingdom Viridiplantae; phylum Streptophyta; class Magnoliopsida; order Brassicales; family Brassicaceae; genus Camelina; species Camelina hispida. The sequence continues at coordinate 27,184,683 of CP094637.1, forward strand.
TATTTCTATTCATGTGGGGGATTGTTGGAACTGCAATTTTTCTGAAAATTTTGCAGGTTTTGGACAATGATTTTCCGGCGACTTTCCGGCCAAATTCCGGCCAAATGGCTGGTCGAAATTGTCTGGTCGATAGTGCAATGGAAAGCTGGTAACGAGTACTACAAGATGGTATACTCATACGTCCAAAACGGAGTTAATTTGAATGAGAAATAAGAGTGTGAAGTGGGCTACTTGAGATGGTTTTGGGAAGTATCCCACATTGAAAATATGAGTAGTTTTTCACTCATATATATATAGTTTCACACTCTTCTAGTTTCAAAAGTGTGTAGAAGGAAGAAGGAAGTTCCCACACGCGCGCCGAACAGAACCAAACCGGGCCGGGCGTGGGCCGTGGGCCGTGGGCCGTGGGCCGTGGGCCGTGGGCTCTTGGGCTCTTGGGAATTCTCACCTCGCCGAGCATTTTTTGGTCCGCTGTCGGCCATTTAATTTTTTGGAAATACTTGGCTTAAACTCCAAGTAAACTTGGGCAGTACTCCGAGAATATTCAGAGAATATTTTCTGAATATTCATGCGAGACCACATCCTTTCACTATATATAGAGGTGCAACCTCTCATTATTTCTCAGACACAAAAACTACAAACCCTCCTTCTAATAAGTCCAGCCGCATAGCTCTCTCTCTCCCTCTTTCTTGCTTTAGTCAGAGTAAGTTCTTATAGTTTAGTAGTCTTGAGAGTATAACGTAGATCTGTTCGCTTGAGTTCTATTACTGGTGTGCTACTGTAATAGTTCGTGATCGGTTGTATCATGGGATTCATAAATCGTGATTGTCCGAAAGCACTTACGGCCGATTTATTGAATTAAGGAAAGAGATATCATATCTTGCCTCCGTGATTTATTTACTGTTTTATATTATGCTGTTGTAATTCGTTCTTGTTTTCGTTATTTAAATATAATTCGCATCTTTTCTCAATTCGATTTTTGCGCTCCTAACAGTACCCTCAGAATTTTCTGCAAGGTTCACTTCATTTCCTTTGCCCTTAGTGGATTCTTTGTACAGAGCACAAAGATGTGCAGGGGTTCGGCATACCTGAGACCAATGTCCCTTAGTGCCGCTTCTGAAACAAGCACTCTCGCATTTTTTGGTGGTGTTTGCTTGGATTTCTTTTCCTTTCGGACTTTGTTCAGAGCGAATCCATTGGTATGACTTCCTGCTTTGAGGGTTATAGCTTCTACCACGCCCGCGATAGTTTCGGCGGCCGCGTCCTCGAAAAGATCTATTTTCTCTCACCTGATTTTTAACATCCAATGCATTAACCTCAGAAAATTCTTTTTATCTGGTGGGTCGAGACATGTGATTCTTGATGAGGAGCTCATTATTCTTTTCAGCTATTAAGAGCGCCACAATCAAATATGAGAATTTGGTGTATCCACGCAACCTATATTGTTGCTGCATAGTGATGTGATTCTTGTGAAACGTGGTGTACGTTTTCTCAAGCATCTGAGATTCAGTGATGATTTCACCACAATATCTTAGCTTGGCGACAATTCCCAACATGGCTGAATTGTAATTCATCACCTTGTCAAAGTCTTGGAATCTTAGACTTTGCCATTCATCCCGAGCAAGTGGGAGAGTTATGTCCCTTTGATGATCAAATCGATCCTTCAGGGACTTTCACAACTCTTTGGGATCTCTCATGTGTGCATAGTCATATATGACATTTTCATCAAGGTGTCTTCTAAAGAAGATAACCGATTTTGCTTTTTCTTGGTCCGTCGATTTATTATTTTCTTTTATGGTTTCAGTTAACCCATAAGACTGTAGGTGTAATTCGACATTGGTAGTCCAAGATATGAAGTTAAATCCTGTGATATCTAAGGCCGGGAATTGGAGCTTCTTGATGTTTGCCATTTTTTTTCTTCTTTTCTATAAAATAAAATCATAAAAACATAATTAGAAATTTCATTTATTTTAATTTTAAAACATAGGAGGTGCTTGAATAAGTAGGCAATTACAAGAAACACAATTACAGAAAAAGTAAAATAAGAACCATCAAAAATTCTTTGGGAGAAAACTCTCCAAAGAGTAAACCGTAAATAGCAACAATTATAAAACCTATTACAAAAACTAAGAATGGATGAGTCATTTTTTCTAGTAAAACTAATTAATTTCTTAGGAAGATTTTTGAAAGAGATGAAAAAATTGAGTGAAATAGATGAGTAAAAATGAGTGTATATATAGATTAATTTCACTGTTCATTAGCCGTTTGAAAAGTGAGAAAAAGTTAAATTTTATTTAATTTTTCACTTATGACCGTTGAGAATTAAAATAAGAAATCAAATTATTTTCTAAGAAAAAATTTGATATAACTGATCTAGAATAATATGTATTAGTTAAAAGTATAAAATTAGATAAATATTATATATATATATATATATATATATAGGTGGCAGAGCCTCCTTTTATAATTAAATGATAATTATATGGTGATTAAATCATCCACGGTAAATTAAAGCAATAATAAAAAAACAGTAAGTAAATTATGGTGATTTAAATCATCCATGTTAAATCAATAAATTAGAACAATAAATAAAATATGGTGACTTTTGATCATCCATCTTAAAATAATAACAATAAATAAAATATGGTTACTTTTGATCATCCATATTAAAACAATAAATTAAAGAGTGAATAAAAGCAATAAATATGTTATGGTGATTAAAATCATCCATATAAATTAGATTATGGTGACTAAAGTCCCATAGTAGAAAAGAAATCAAAGTAGTAAATAAATTATTATGCATTAAAATGGCATGGGGAGCAGAGCCGCGCTCCTGTAATAATAAATGACATCTTGATAGAGTGATCGTGAATTTGTTAGAATGATAGTGCTGATAACGTATTTTAATCTAGTATTTTTGTGTCATAAATAAATATTTTGAGTATTATAAAAGGAGATGGAAGTTTATATGATAAAGATAAACAAACGGAGGAAGGAAGAAGACATAGAGAGAAAGAGTTTTACATTGATCTTTTATGGTAAAGTCGTAGTGCATTTAATTATACAAAAACATTTGTATATATAAAAAAGGAAATAGACATATACTACTGTAATAATAAATGTCAAATGTCAATGGGCTCCATTTCAAAATCAATACGCAGAAGCTATCAAAGAAGTTCCTAATTTGGAAGAAAATGTTCGTTACGATGCAGTCAAAGTGATTCACCAATTAGGAATGAAAGAAGTCTTTGTTAGCATGTCCATTGATGAGCGTTATGGTTGGATTAAGCGTAACGTGATGGAGTGCTAATTATTATTAGGATATCATCCCTTTATGCTTTTTATTATTATCATGCTATTCTTTCTTTCATTATTACGTATTGTGATTTTTTTTTCCAAATCCACCCAAATAACTAAGTGGAGACCAAGGATTTCAATCTCTATATTTATAAGTAAAACATATTTTCAAATCCATTCAAATCTAATATGAAATCAAATCCATACTCAAATCATTAATAATGAAATAAGGGGTGATTTTAATTAGGATTTAGAATTATAGATCCAATAACACAGAATTTTAACAAATATTTTAAAATGGATGATTGAATAACACATGATTTAACTTGGATTTCTAAATCCATTAATATCAAGGATCCAATAATCCCCTTAGTGTTTTTCAAGAATTTTCCAAAAAAATAGCTAGTAATAGCGTCAATGACGTTCTTAACGGCGAGAAAAAAAAAATCGTATATTTTTTTTTTTGGTAAGTGGGTTTTGTTTGTTTGGATTAATATAAAATAAAAAGGACAATTCTTGGGTTCACTCCTAAGGTGAACCCTTTTGTTCGCTTCTCCTTATTTGAACCAATGAAAATCTATCATGTCAATATGTCATAATATATTTAAGAACCTATTTATTGATTTCCTTATAAAATAAGGAAACAAAATTTGTATATATTATTATAAAATAAAAAACTTAAACCGCTTATTTATAAACCTAAACTGATATATAATTTATTCTAATTGTAAAATCTAAACTCTAACCATCTCATTTGTAAACCCAAACCGATATATAATTTCGTTCTAATTGTAAAATCTAAACCCTAACCATCTCATTTGTAAACCCAAACCGACATATAATTTCGTTCTAATTGTAAAATCTAAACCCTAACCACTTCATTTGTAAACCCAAACTGACATATAATTTTGTTTTAATTGTAAAATCTAAACCCTAACCACTTCATTTGTAAACCCAAACCGACATATAATTTTGTCTGAATTGTAAAATCTAAACCATAATCACCTTATTTGTAAACTCAAACCGATACATCATTTCATTCTAATTGTAAAATCTAAACCAAGCAAATATTTAACTTTCCTTAAATAAAATTATACAGAATTGTTTCCTTAATATGTATTGCTTTTTAATTTAATTTTGATTTATTTTTTTAAACAAGATAATGTATAGAAGATTCTGATTTGTTGGTAAGGAAAAAGTGAACAATAAAGTTCAGCCTAGGAGTGAACCTAAGTATTTTTCAAATAAAAAAAATGTGTAGAAGGTCGAAAGTCGAAACAATGAATTGTTTGTCTATATACCTATATCGCTCTCTGCGTGTGAATTCTCTTCTTCGACCGATGTTGTTGTCAGAGTAGTGAGATTTTGATTAAGCTAGTTCTCTTCGTTCCTCGTACCTGGATCTTGTCTTCTTGTTCAAATTGTTGCTTCGAGAGTTGAATTGTTTTAAACGTTAAAACCCTAATTTCGATGGGGACTCCGCAATTTCCAGATCTGGGGAAACACTGCGCCGTCGATGTTTGCAAGCAGATCGATTTCTTGCCGTTCACATGTGATCGCTGCCTCCAGGTCTCTCTCTTTTTGTTTTTCCCTTCGCTTTTGATTCCCAATGCCAGTTTCTACGATCTTCAGTGTTGCATGGTTTTTCTAAATAGAGAGAGAGAAACAATGTGAGAGAATCAATATAGGGAGGAAATATTATTACCTAACCTTTGAAACTCTTTTTTTTTGCAGGTGCTGTGTTTGGACCATCGTAGCTATATGAAAGACGATTGTCCAAAAGGAAACAGAGGAGATGTCACTGTGGTTATTTGTCCGTTTTGTGCTACAGCAGTTCTGTTAAACCCTGACGAAGTTCTAAACGTGGCTTGGGAGGAACATGTTAATTCAGTTTGTGATCACTCAAACGACGAAAACGCTCTTAAGAAGAATAAGAAGATATGTCCTGTTCCAAAGTGCGGAGCAGTCTTGACATTCTCTTATACTATAAAATGTCGGGACTGCGACATTGATCATTGCTTGAAACATCGGTTTGGACCTGAACATAGTTGTTCTGGACCAAAGAAGCCTGCAGATTCGAGTTTCTCGAGTGAAAACAAAAAAGTAGCTACAAGTGCTGCTTCGTCTGAGGTTTGTATTTAGTCAGCTTCTCGTTTCCTCGATATGGCTTTGAATCCCTTTGTTCTGCAATTACGATTGTTTTGTCTTCAGGTTCTTCCTCTGTGTTGGTGTTGAGTGACTTCTAGGGTTTGTGTCCAAAGCCCAGCTTTATCCGTTTAAGTGTTTCGGGTTCTCTCTAGACCTTGGTTCATGATATGTTTTCTAATGAAGACGAGGCGTATGACATCATGAGGTCACTTGATATGAACTATGCATTGGTCGTCATTGGTGGTGTTGCTGGTTATTCCTCAGATGATATCAACAAGTAAGTCTCTTTACGTCTCTCATGAATTCATGTATGCTCCTCGTCCCATTTGTTACTTAGGAGACGTAAGAAAACGTTCTTGTGCTAGTGTATACCTGACACATCTTCTTCTTCCTCTAGTGCAGCGGCTCGTTGTTTCTACTTTTTTTTTTTCTGTCTACTTGAATCACTTATACTTTGGTATACTAATCTCTTTATTGCTTTGACTTGAACCCAATTGAGATTCTGCCAAAAAAAAATAGCTTCTTTGATCATTACACAACATTTAACTTCTTTCTGTCTTTTGATTTTGTAGTTACAGAGTATTTGATGAATACGAAGGGATAGAAGTAGCATGGAATCAAGTGAAGCTTTTCATATGCTATTTTCATATGCTAGTTCTCCCTGTTTGTGTTTTATGTTTGAAACTTTTTTTATAAATGCTTGCCTGTTGGTATAGGATGTTTGAAATGATGTAATATAATTTGTGAAAATTTCTATTAATTTTGGGTTCTTTTACAAGGTTTAAAACCATATGAACACAAATGATTACTACCATATAAATGGTTTTGGTTTGAAACCATATCAAATGATCTAGTGCCATTTTTGTGTCTATTAGTGACAGTTTATTTTGTGGGATTTTATAACAATTATACTGAAACAAAATTGAAACAAATTGACACAGTGTTATTGATAGCAATTTGTAGCAAATTTGTTACAAACTAAGTGTAGTATTTGTAACTATTAGTGATGATTTATTTTGTGGGAATTTGTAACAATCTGTTAGAAATATATTTGAAACAAAATTGAAGCAAATTGACACAAAATAAATTGTAGCAAATTTGTAGCAAATTTGTTACAATTTTCTACAAAGCTTAATTAGCAACTACCCTATAGGCGCAATTTTTATTTCGAAACAAATTTGTAACAAACGAAAATTTGTGACGAAAATATGTAAATAGCTACAATATTTTTTGTAGCTATACAAACCAATATTTGTAGTGTATGTACTGACATATATAAAACTTTTCATGATTATTGTTAAACAAATAAATCATCGTCAACATTATTATTACTAGGTAATTAGTCCATGCAATGCGTGGTTGTATGCATAATAGTTTTGATTATATTTCTAAAATTTTCTTAAACTAAAATATTGTTTTACTAATGTATAATCTCAAAAAAAATTATACTAATGTATGAATCTCAAAAAAATGTATAGCAATTTCTCTAAATAACACTCCTGTCAACATTTTTTTGGTATGGTTATTTATTATACAAAATTTAAAATATATAAATTTTTCTATAAATCAAAAATTAACCAATACTACAAAAAATAATTACAAATTGATTAGCTATATTAATATAAATAATAATATATAAATTTAAGCATTTTCCTAATATGAGAGAATCTATGTTTATAATCATGTTTACAGAGGTTAAACATTGATTTAAAGATTTTTTCTTAATGACATTGTAAACATAAGACTGTAGTATAGTAAAATTGAATCAAATGAAATTATCAAAAAATTTAGTAACTACGTATAAAATTATTGTATATAGAATATTCCTCATTTCAAAGTTTAAAGCAATTTAAATAATTAAAAAAATATATTAAAATTTTACCAAAAACATTTTTTTCTTGAAAGATAAATATATTAGTTGGAGGAATGAATGTAAAATTATTGGGAAGGAGTTACATTTGAGTTAAATGTAGAGTTAAATGGAGTTAAATGCCTTTATAAGTAGGTTAATTATAAATAAATATTTTAATTTATTTTTGACTTTAAAGAAAAGGAATAGCAAGTGGCTCAATCAAAATTTAAACTTACACTTTTAATTGTTTTGTTGATATAAACTCAAAACTCACACATAATATTCCAAATTGAAAATATTACTTTTGAAGTGACAAACTAAATTAGTTTTTTTTTTAAAGTATATGAACTTCAATCTAAAGATTTTTTAAAACCCCAAGAATAACTTCAATCCTTTTTTTTCTTCACTTATCAGTTTAATTTATAGTGCTAGATTTCATACTAATGGTTTCATCTTTAGAGGATTTAGTTAAATGGTATTTTAATAATTATAATATTTTCTATATTTCACTTTTTTCATTTTGCTTAAATCAAGAAAATCAATTTTTAATAATTAAGTTCTTTTTGTTTTCAAAAACCTCAAATCTTAAATAATATAAATATTATATTGATCTTTACATATTTATCTATTGGATCTCAAAAGAAAATAGATTTTACAAAATAAAATAGAATTTATAAATGGATAATTATATTGATCATTCTAAATTATTAAAAATGATACATGAATATGTGAGATAACCATAGTACATAATAGAGAATTAGAGATGGATCTTTTCAACTTCATGACCTTATTGTGTGGTGAATATTGTAAAAGTATGAAAAATAATGACTTATAAGATGCTAATCTAAAATAGATAATGAAGATAAACCTTTTAAAACATATTCTCAAATAAACTTGATTTTTTGTTTAAACCAACATATGTGAATTTAAATTTAGCTATGAAAATTTTAAAAATATATATGAATAGATTAGAAAGGCAAGAAATATAAAAAAATATTTTATGTTTATATAAATAAAATAAAAATTGAAAACAATGTTAATTATATATAATACTTTCTAAATTAAAATATAGAATCAAACTCTTACAACATATATTAGATATAACAACATTTGATATTGGTGAGAGAGGAGGAGAGAATGATTACTTATAAGATGATAATCCAAATTAGATAATGGAGATGAATCTTTAAATATAAAAACAATGTAAAATATAAATTTAGCATTATAATTTTACAATGATATTTCATTTGGTGTTTTGTAACGCATACAACAAAAATAAGAAATTGAAAACATTAAAAATAAGAACAAAAAATGATTTGAGATTTTGTGGAAGAGAATGAAAGTAGTGGAAGAGAATGAGAGAATGTGAAAATGAGAAAGTAAAAAATGCCAATATGAGAGAATGAGGCAATGCTTATTTATATGATAAAAATTGAAGGAAGTTACATTTAGAATTATTGGAGTTATAAACATTATTTATTGTGTTTGAATAAAATTGAGTGGTGGAATATGATTAATGCATAATTTATTTTATTTTCAGTTATAATTTTATCTTAATATATGAATTAAATGTATTGTGTTAATTGAGTTAAATATTATTTAAAGCAATTAAACAATTAGAAAGCAAAAAAAAAAAGTATTAAATGCAAATCAACCAGTAAAAAAGACCAAAACCTTACTTTTATATATATGATTATCAAAAATAATGATTTAATCCAATTTTCTTCTTACTTTAATCAACTAACCTTGGGTTTAACCATGCATGTCTTCCTGATTTAAGAGTTTTACGCTTTGATCTGACAAAGTTTGAGCGCTTGAGTGGACACTACTTGTAAAACTGTTACAAATATGCAAACATAACTCCAAATATTTCAATATTGAACCTTGTAGCTAATCTTAGTTGATGAACAAGTACGTCAAAATTTATGTCTTACTTATTTTTTATCTTAGTATTTTGGTGCAATTATTTCATTATGTAACTAATAAAAGTTATGTCACTCTTAATCATGGATAACTTTGACTAATTTCATCAATTTCATCAAAAAAAATTTTTTATCAAAAATAAAACAGTATAGTACTTCTTCCTAGTTAATACTAATAATCCAATTGCAATATAGGTGTACTTGAAAAATTACTACGCCCAAAATTATATCGAGGCAACACATACAAATGTGTGGGTTAGTAACATGGTCTTACCTAAAATCCACGAAAATTATTCTCAGTCCATTGGAAAAGCCAAACATTTATATTAAAACAGAACAAAAAGACATTAATTTTAAAAAATAAATTAGAATCCAAACTTAACAATTCCCTCCAAAAAAAGATTATGCACTGATTTTGTAACATTGTAAGCCATTATAAAAGAATAATCTATACTATGAAAGTTGCTAAACTCTCTCCATTCTTATGCCACATCAGCACTTGAAGAGATGCCATGTGGTTCACAAAAAATTGACTATTGGAGTTCTGTAACCTCAACTGTTTCGTAGCTTTTTCGTCTTCCTTCTTTTCATTAGGGTTTATGACATCCCTCACATTTTCCTCATAAATACAAATTACCCACACCGTTATGTGTGGATTGTCTCACGGAATTTCAGCTCTGCATTTGGGCATCAGCTATGTTTTAATATCGATTGCGTGGATTGACCTCCTATAAATCATATGCTATATATGTAGGAAATTAAACGATGTGAGCCTCAATAGGTAAGATTCCACCTTAATTCCATTATTGTGAAATTTGAATGTTTTTCTTTCTATCATAAATTGGAGGTCTATGCTAATCTGGATTTGAGGAAGTCTATCTGATGTAAGGACGTCTTATCTGATGTCTTTTAAGTTAAAATTTCAAATTCTCGCTCGTACTACTCTTAGGATATGATTGTTCTTTCGGATTGATTGTCTAACTCTATAAAATTTGGTACCTTTTCATTGTGTTTTTTTGTTTGTGTATCAAAGCAAGTCAAGGAGTTCGTATATCTCACGTTACGTCATGTCCTTTGTTTTAGGTTCAATAAGTTGATTGCTTTGATAGATTTATCTTATCGGTGTTCATAGTCATAGATTTGCCTCCTTTTGAACATCCATGCATGGACTAAGTCGTAATGTTGCAAAGTAATAATTGTTTGAATCTTTTAATATTCCATCACTGATTTGAATTGCTTCATTGTTTTGCATAGTACCTCTCTGTAATCCCAATCATATATTCAAAGGAGAATACAATAGTTCTCCCTGGCTTACAACGTCTCAAGATGCAGTATATAATTTTATGTGATCGTAAGATGGACATTAATTAAGTAGTATCTTATAATGGTTAGATTTATGCTTGTTGTTCTTTATCCAGCTCGGTTTTAAGCTTCCCAGCGATAATTGGTCTGCGGTAAATAATAAAACTTGAGTTGCTTCTTCGCTTCAGTATAAGGTATTTTGGGTTAAAACATTTTCTCTTGGAATTTAGATTAACGGTTTTTATATGTTGTATGAAACACATTTATTTTGTATGTAGGTCTTAGGAAAATTAGATGTGTTACCATCAAGTTTGATTTGGGTGGCATGCCAATAGGTTTTGATGCAATGTGAGTACGAAGCCATAATTAAATTGCTAAAGAATTAGCCATTTTTGTAATGGGGAAGTAGCTTTACGAGCTGATCAGCTGAGCCAAAAAAAAAAAATATGAAGCTGGGAGATCTTAATAAGATGCATTTGAAAAAAAAAAGTGATAATGTGAGGATAATAAAGCAGAGGTGATGTTGTTGAGACGAGGTTGCCTAATACTAAATTCGAAGGAACTCACAGCAGGAAAATCCTAAACCAAGAGAAGAGGCAGAATTAGTGAGTGTATGTATTGTCAACAATGTCGTGTAATGATATAAAAGAATAATGGTCTCATTTGTTACTCCATATTCTTTTTGTGGAATCCTTTTTGACTCTGTTTTGCCTTTTGTATAGCAGAAGAACGTGTATTTTCGGTGTTGATGGAAACAACTGGTCACATGGGCATAGAAAAGGGGGACATAACTCTTTAATTGTTGTGTGGAGACGGTATTGATTGGATTATCCACGCGAAAAAACCGACTGAATTGCACTAATTCAATAGGCTCTCAGTCTCCTTCAAGGGATTAATTGTTCTGTATACCGATTTTATGCATAAGAGCTGTACTTTTTGTACATGAACCCAATATAGTCCATGGGTGTACTTTCACTTGGTTAATGTTTGTTTTCACTACTTTTCTATAGAACTCTGAAAAGATCTTACTTTATAATAATCCAATTTGGTTGTAAAAACTAAAAACTCTTGGATTTTCCACATATAGAGTTTATTTGTATCTTTTACTTATTATAAAAGCTTTTACATTTATATTCAATTACTATCATCAACATAAACGAACCAATTTCTCTTTAATAAAATACAAATCAAAGTTGTCCATGTATCTAATGATTCAATTACAAAATGAGAAAACCTAAGTGAAGTATTAAAAAAATCAAAGTCAAGTTATAGTTTTCAAGATATCCATAATAAAAAAAACAAAGATATACGCTACATAAAAAAAATAAGTAACCAAACAAAATTATTTAAAAAAACTGTAAGATATAAGCCTGTAAGTTATAAGCCCGTGCAAAGCGCGGGTATTCATCTAGTAGCTAAAAAAAGACATGTTTTGATCATACATACTATAACATCACCTATCTATATAATGGCGTTGTCAAATTTCCCATTATATAATAAATAAATATTATTCCTAAAACATTATAAATTTTTAATTTTATAGGGAGATTTTCAAAAATACCTTTTTCCCTATATCACTTTTCAAAAATACACTTTTATGTTGTTTATTTTCAAAAATATCATTTTTCTATGTATAAAATAACTAAATTCTACGGCCTAAACTCCAAATTCTAAACTTTAACCCCTCAAAACTATATTCTAAATGTAAAATAGAGAACCCAAACCTAAAAAAAATTCTAGAAATTAATTTAACATATTATAAATGTATAAAGGAGGGTAAAAATGAAAATGTTAAAAAAAGAAGTATTTTTGAAAAAGGATATTTCTAACAAATTCTCAATTTAATAAGGTAAAACGTAAAAGTAGATCCAAAAATTGTATAAAAGTTCTTCATTTTAACTCAAACTCCATTATGTGATATATCGGTAGGTAAATAGCAGAATACATAAGAATTTATATTATTAATAAAAATAATATTATAAAGATGTGATTTTTAAGCAAAATTATCGAACAAATAATTATAATATGTAATACCAATTCATACTTTATAATATATCTGTTATAAATAAAAAAAAATATTTTAACACTGAGTGAAAATGTACTAATAGTTGATATTGCTTCTATTAGGCGAAGATGAGGATGGTCCCTCCCCATATCCCAAACCGGCATATTTTTCCCTGATCTGAATTGGAACAAGATCCTTTGTGAGTTTTCGACTTATCTCGTTGCTTGTATCTTCTCCATCATTGATACAACTCTTTTTGAGCAATCCCAAAGGAGTTTTTGGTGGTTTTCCCTATTCTTTTTTTTTTTTTAATTCACTATTGCTTAATTGGAGAGAAAACCATCGGATGAATCACAAAAATGAAGATTGAAAAGAGAGAAAAGAAAAAATCAAAGAGATATGAGAAAATTTTGATATTTTGATTTGTTAAACGAAGAAGAAGATAATGAAAAGAGACAACTGAGAGAAAAAATAAATAGATGAATCTTCGTTTTTAGTTCATTAATCATTACAATTAATTTTAAAAGACATACATTTTTAAATTAAAATATTAAAAGTTAAAAATTATCATATATATACAATATATATATATATACATACGATAAATATATGCAACTGAAATTATATCTCTAAATTTGATTAAATTTCTATATCACTATAATTATTTCAAAAATCTTTTTTTTTTTGAACAAACAATTATTTCAAAAATCTTTAGTTAGAGTATAGTTGGATATTGACATTTAAATTATTTAGATTCATTATAAAACAAAGCTATGTATCAAAGAACAATTGTTTGGTTATTATCTAAGAATAATTACAAATATATTGAGTTTAAACTACATGACCATTTAATAAATACAACTGTTTGTAAAAACCACAATAATATAACTGTTGGAAAAAGTGTGTGAAAAAATGCAAACAAAATATGATTTAAGATACAACTATTAATGAATAAAAGCAACCTTATGAAATGACATAACTTATAGGCCTACACGTTCAGGCACTTTGTCGAAATGGGTGACAATAAAATCATATTAGTGTTTTGTGTGAATTTTAAAAAGTAGCATGTGATATCTAAATTAGATATAAGACCATCATCAACGGTGGAAGTTATCAACGGTGGAAGTTATGAGCGTTGCTCAAAAAAGTAAAAATAATAGTATTGTAATTGAAATAAGTATAAACCAATAATAAGTATACATGTGTATAAACAGTATAAGAATCGTTTTTTCTCACAGCAATCTGAAAAATAATTTTTCTTCTCTCTCTTATCTTTTTAATATTTTATATTTTTATGCATCAAAATTTTGGTAAAGCAAACACAGAGCAACGATCACTAATGATGCTCTAAGAGTTTCATACTTCTTTTTTGAAGTAAAACATAATTCTACCATGTTAAAAAAACTTAATTCTACAAATATAATGCAAATTTTGTTATTAATAAATTTTTAATGTCACGAAAAAAGAAATAAATAAATATGTAAAAGTAATATATGAATTAATTTTCTAAATCAAAACTTTCTCTCTTTGAAAGATTGAGAAAAAGTTCTTGTGTGATCTTATCTTTCGGTGATGACTTCCTTAGTCATGGTGGTCGGATTTTGGCTCCAGCATGCGTTGGCTTTCTATGCAACGATGTCCGACTTATGACTCCGGCATACATTAGCTTTCTGTGCAACGATGTCTGGCTTATGGTTTTCCGATGGTGGCTGGCTTTCTTTAGCAGTGGCGTCGCTCTTCTCGCAGCGGTTCTTGCTAGTTTTGTTCCCGAAATTGTTCTGGCTTTAGATTTTACATTTTGATCTCGTTCGATTCTAATCTGCTTCAGGTTTGCTTGACTTTGATTTATTTTTTTTCATTCATTTGATCTAGATTTGTAATTCTTCAATCCTCCTTTCTTCTAAAGGGTTTAATTTGATCTTTGAGCTTATTGTTTTTTTTTTTTTCATTTTAAAGATCATCTTTTTAGATGCGGATTGAAGTTTAATTTTGTGTGTCTTTGGTCTGATTTTGATGAGATTAGAGCAATTGTTTGTCTTTCTCACTACCGACGCTTGTTGAATTGTTTGGGTTTTTTTATTTCTTATGTTTGCATAATAAAGACATGCTCGATGGATTTATCCTAGCAAAAGTTCCTTGAAGATTAAAAGCTTGATTGAAGAGGGAAGATGAAGAAGATTTGCATCAAGTGGAGTCATATTCTCATCAAAGCTTAATTGGAATATCGCCTTTATTTCTCTGGACAAAGCTTGAGATCTATAGCAACTTTCCGGAAAATCTGGCCGGAGTTGAAGCTTTCCGGCACAACAATAATTTGCCAGTGTTCAAGACTCCCTCTTCTTCAACTTCCAACGTGTCATCCAAATCGTTTCCTATTTATCATGTGTATTCTATACTGTATATCGCTTTTTTTCAGTGTAGGGTTTTCTTAATTGGACTTTTATGTTTTCAGGCTTCTAGACTTTGGGCTTTGTTTGTAAGATTTGTTGGCTTGTCAAAGTTGGATTTTCTAATAAAACAAGGGATATTTCCATCCACACTCACTTTCTCACAAACAAATACCACCAAAACCCACTTTCCACTCTCTCTATACTTTCTACCTGTAAAATTACATCTTACACCCTCTAATAACCTTCTCTTTCTACTTTTTCTTTTTATTTTCTTCTCATCTCTCTCTCTAACTTTTCTCTTTCTTTTTTAATATTTTTTTCTTTAACATTTTTTTCATTTTCATTACTAAATTTTAAGTTTAGTAACTTTAGTTGGTGATAAACATATGAAATTTTAAGTTTAGTAACTTTAGTTGTTGACAAACAAAAAAAAAGTTAAGCAACTTGTAAATAAATATTTTTTGCACCTTTCAATATTTTTTCTTTCCACAAAAAAAAATTCATGAATCTAATCTAAATCAAATACAATTGAATTGGTGTTCATAGTCAAATCAACAATTTCTAAGTTCAAACTAATTAATTAAATAATTTAGAAATTAATGAATTTATTTAACTAAATTTTCAATATGAAATATATTAATCTAAATCAAATACAATTGAATTGGTGTTCATAGTCAAATCAACAATTTCTAAGTTCAAACTAATTAATTAAATAATTTAGAAATTAATGAATTTATTTAACTAAATTTTCAATATGGAATATATTGTTTGTCCACATACTTTAAGCTTAAATTAGATGCATGATGGATTAACAAAATATTGCATTCATAAATAGTTATCTATTTGGATAAGTTTTAAGAAAACTTTTGATTTGTTACCAGTACCCCAAAATTCTATTGGTATCCACATGAACATGAATATATGGATTTGATGTTGTCGTTGTATCATAAACCCTAAATCTCTAGAACCCGCAAATTCAGTTGGTATCCACATGACTATGAATATATGGATTTGATGTGTTGCTAGTACCATAATTATGGTCATGTATTATGGATTTGATAACAAACTTTGATGTGTTATTAATACCCACATTTATGGTCATGTGTTACTATTACCCACAAGTTCTATTGGTATCCACATGACCATGAATATATGTATTTGATGTTGTTGTTGATCATAAACCCTAAATCTCTAGAATCCACAAATTCTATGGGTATCTACATGACCACAAATATATGGATTTGATACTATCGTTGTATCATAAACCATAAATCTCTATAACCCAAAAATTCTATTGGTATCCACATGACTACGAATACATAGATTTGATATTGTCGTTGTATCCTAAACCCTAAATCTCTAGAACCCCCAAATTTTATTGGTATCCACATAACCATGAATATATGGATTTGATGTTGTCGTTGTATCTTAAACCCTAAATCCACATAAGTCATAAATCCTAAACTCTAAACCCTAAAACATCACCATGTTTAGGGTTTACTTTAAAGTCTATCCACCTTTTCTACCATTAAAATTTGGTTAGATATATCCTTAGCTCGTAACCATAACACCACATAGACACTAAATTCATATAAGCCCAAAAACGTAAACTCTATACCCTAAATCTTAAATCATAAACCCTAAACCATACACCTTGAACCCTAAATCCTAAACCATGAATTAAAAATATAGACACATCATCCACATACCTAAACCCTAAACTTTTAACCTTAACCCCTAAATCCTACAACTTGAACCTTAGACAATACAACTTGAACTCAAAACATAGACATTGAATCTATATACCATCTAAAGTCTAAACCCTAAACTATGGTGACATTTGAACATGCAACAAACTTGTCAATAAATTTCATCTGGATTGCTTGTCCACGTGGTAAAAGTTTGGTGTATAGGCTTAGAGATTAATAATGACCATGTTTATTGTGTAGTATGCTTCTAGTGACACTTCTAAGTTCTAATATCTCTACTTCTAGCTTAAAAATAGTACAAAAATATTTGGCTAAAAGACATCTAAGTGTCACTACTATGGTGATGTTTGAACATGCAACAAACTTGTCAATAAATTTCATCTGGATTGCTTGTCCACGTGGTCAGAGTTTGATGGATAGGCTTTGAGATTAATAATGACCATGTTTATGTATAGTATGCTTCTAGTGACACTACCTACTTCTAGCTGAAAATATTACAAAAACATTTAGCTAAAAGAAATCTATGTGGCTAATTTATCTTGGACAAATTTCTGCTCATGTAAAGAATGAGCAAGATATTATCAGATAAGTATCCATAACTACTAATCCACATGATTGATATTCAATGTTCTAAATAAATTAATGTTGTTAATTTTTATTTTGTTTATTAACCACTTATGAATGTATATGTTTCTGGACCAACACAAAACCTGAAGCAAGGAGCTCATGGTGTCTATGGATTTAATTGTGTGGATGTTGTATGATGATTCTTTGGTCTGTCTACATTGATATCCACAAAAAAAATATCAACATGATCACATCCATAGCCACCATTCAACTGTTATTCTTCAGCTTTAAAACTCGTTTGACTCTAAATAAATGATTGATGTTTGTCCATTGAGATATAATGGGTTTCTTTTCAAGTGCATCAAGTTCACAGAGAACTTTTGTTTAAGTATCTGCACGTTTTGGATGGACTTGAATGAAAATCATTAATCTTAATGTCTAGATATGCTTTATAAATCCATAGAGACCTATCCATAGTTTTTCTATCCACTAAACTTTGTTTATTTTTTTTTAAAGTGAATAGTTTTGGTTTTGGGTTCAAGGGTTTATGTTCTAGGATTTAAAATTTAGAATTAAAGGGTTTTCTACTTATTTGGTCTATGTTGTGTTATGGATAATATGTTATAGATAAAGATCTAACCAAATTTATGTATGTTTATTTTGTATAAATAAACACAAGTAACTATCTATTAACAATACTGCAATTGATTATCCACTTATCATTGAACAAATGTTCAACAACAAATGGATACTCTATAATCTAAAAATTCATAAAAATATAGCAATATGTATCTTAAAATGTAGAAAATATATAATCATAACATATTTTATATAAATAAATAGACAATTTATTTTATGATAACCATTTAAAGTGTTAACAAAAAAAAAAAAAAAAAAGAGAAAAGGAGAGAAAAAGGAGAGGTTTTAATAAGAATATAACCACATAAGGCAAAAACTTGAAAAAATATAGAATAAGTGAAAAGTGGATTTTGGTGGAAGAACTCATCCCAAAATAGCCCTGGGCAAAATACCCGAACCCGAAACCCGATCATCGAACCCGATCCGAAAAACCCGACCCGAACCCGTACCCGATAGAAGAAAATACCCGAATGGATCTCTGATTTATTAGTTTCGGATATCCGAACCCGATCGGGTTTTACCCGAAATCCGAACGGGTACCCGAATTAACCCGAACATGTATAAATATAGTGCAAAAATAGTCATTAGTGAGATTTGAACCCATGACCTAAAGCATTTAAAGAGTGTATTCTAACCATTTTGCCACTTTAATATCTTTTGATAGAATCTAAAACTTCTAGTATTTATGTATTAATATGTACAACTTTCATTTTTTAAAATAGAATTTAGAAAGATTGGACAATTAGAAGAAGACACTTCGTTCATCTCAAAATTCTCAGTCAAAACAATTAGTATAGGAATGGTATGAGAAAAAAACAACAGACTCGTGTGTTATATGTTTGGCCAGTAAGAAGCATCGATGGTCAAGCCACTATTATTGAATGAAATTGAGTTTGGTTTACTTAATTTCGGATTGGATTCGGGTACCCGATCCGATCCGAATCCGATGGGTGTTTATCCGAAATCCGATCCGAATATTAGAAATAGGAAAAATGATTATCAGCTACTTGAAGTATACACCAACACATAGCCACACATACAAACAATATAAATGTCTTGTTAACTACATGAACTATTATCATCACATAAGGACATCCATAAACAAACATATGTTATGTCTACAACACCATAAACATTCGAGGTTAGTCGGAATCCGGCGTTGACCGGTATTGACCGATGTTGACCAATATTTATCGGCGTTGACCAGTGTTGACCGGCGTTGACCGCTGTTGACCAGAAAAAAATATTCAAAAAAAAATATTTTTTTCCTAATAATAATAATTTTTGTTTTTATGTATTTTTGAAAATACAAAATTAAAAATGATATTTAAATAGAAAGAGTATAAATTTGTAATTGTTTATGAAAAAATCTATTACACATCAAATTTTGGTGGTATAGTTTTATTATATTATTTTTGGTATATTTTCTGTATTAAGAAACAGACAATTCGTGGGTTCACCCTTACGGGCGAACCTCTCTTATTCATCCCCTTTAAATTAAGGAAACAAATCTTAATTAAAGAAACAAAATATGTTGATCAATCAATTTTAAAATTGTTAATTTTAATATTATATTACAGTTTTTAATTATCACATATAAAACCCTGACTATTTATTATAAACTCAAACCGATATATAATTTTATTTAATTGTAAAATCTAAAACCTAAACACTCTTTTATAAATCCAAACATGCATATAATTTTATTTAATAGGAAAATCTAAAACCTAACCACTCTTTTGTAAACCCAAACCGACATATTATTTCGTTTAACTGTAAAATGTATACCCTAACCACTATTTTGTAAACCCAAACTGACATAATTTTATTAATAAAAGATATCCTTTTAAAAATATGATATGACATGCCATATTATTGTATTCTGATTTGTTAATTGAGAGGGATGAATGAGAGTTGTTCACCCCTAGGCTTAACAAAATTAGTTACTCTATATACCACAAATTTTGTTTTTCATATTATTTTTATTTTTATTTTGGTAAATAATTTTCTTGTATTTTTTTGTTGTTATATGTTGTTTTTGTAAATTATACAAATCATTTATCTTTTTTTATTTATTTATCAAAAATACATAAAAACAAAATTATTATTATTTTTAGCAAAAAAGAAATTTTTGAATATTTTTTTTTTTGGTCAATGCCGGTCAATACTGGTCAACGCCGGTCAACTCTAGTCAACGCCGGGTTCCGGCAGACTTCGAATGTTTATGGTGTTGTGCACATAACCTATGTTTGTTTATGGATGTCCTTATGTGATGACAATAGTTCACGTAGTTAACAAGACATTTATATTGTTTGTATGTGTGGCTATGTGTTGGCGTATACTTCAAGTAGCTGACAATCATTTTTCCTTAGAAATACCCGAATGGGTCTAGGACCCCTTAATCCAAAATACCCGAAAATCCGAAATACCCGATCCGAACCCGATCGGGTCACCCGAATGCCCAGGGCTATCCCAAAATGGGTTTTGATATCATTTTCCCATAAAACAACTTGTGGAAAAAAGAATAATAATAATAATAATAATATATATGATTTTTGTTAATAATCCACTCACAACGAATTTTCTCAATTTTTGTTCTAAAGAGAAAAATAAATAGAAAATAGATAAATAGACCGACTTAAAAGGTCTATATAAATAGAAGTCTCGAGTCCCGGACGACCCAGAAGTCCAGAACCATTAGAAAGCACAAATCACTTTACTTTTTGAGAGGATTCGAAATTTGGGGGCTAGGGTTTTGTACTTGTAGAAAGAGCGAAGAAGATGATCGAGGTGGTTCTCAACGATCGTTTGGGGAAGAAAGTGAGGGTAAAGTGCAACGAAGATGACACGATCGGTGATCTGAAGAAGCTTGTGGCGGCGCAGACGGGAACACGAGCGGAGAAGATTCGAATTCAGAAGTGGTACAACATCTACAAGGATCATATCACTCTCAAGGACTATGAGATCCATGACGGCATGGGTCTTGAGCTTTACTACAACTAGGTTTTGCTCTCTCTTTCGTTTCTTTTGTTTGCGATTAATTCGATTCTAAAGACCTTTGTGTTGGCTTTTAATTTTTGATTTGAGTTTTTCGGAGAATTTAGCGAAATTGAGATGTGAATTGCAGAATTTGGATATTTAATTTGAATTTTGGAACCGTGAAAAGCCATTGTTATTAAAATCTGAGAAGCTTCTTAGAGTTTGATTTTGTAGTGATGAATTCCTTGAGAGAGGCCACAAGCGTATAATTGAGACCTATGATTTGGTTTGCGTAATTTAACCAAATTCAGAGATTGTAGTTTAGTCTGGACCGACGAGAAATCCATTGCTATGAGAACCTGAAAAGCTACTGGAGGGTTTTGATTTTGTTCCACAGTATCCAAAGTATAGATAGATATGGTTTGGTTTCTTTAAAAGAAAATAGTTGGAACATCGCAAGTTTGTTTTATAAGGGTCAGGTCACTCTCTCCATTCTTTTGCTTTTGCATCATAGAATTTAATCAACTCTGTATGCTGTTTGCTGCTAAATTTAGAGTAGCCTATGTGTTAGCTTCAAGTTATGAGTTTCCAGAAATTTTGGCAAAATTCAGAGGTTGTAGTTAGTCACAGAGCAGCGTATAAAATTTTTATCGAATGTTTTTATTGATATTGTTTTCGAACATCCAAAGCACATATAGATATGGTCCACTAAAACTAGGAAGTTTTTTGCTCGGAATGAATTCGAGTGATTGAAAAGATGCTCTATCATCATTCTTTTTCCACTGAAATGTCTTTTCTAATTGTTTGTGTAATTGGAAGGTCTTAGAGTGACAGGAACCTCTTTTCCCTCTTATTCATACATTACCCGGTCTCTCTACTGGAACATGATTGATAGCTGAAATAAGTTTCTAATAGTCTTTCCATATGCAAGCTAACTTGTATTTTCTGCTCCTTGATCATTTGAGACTTTTTGTTTGTCTCGGTCCATAGTAGTTTGCTATTTGAAACATTAATGTAAAGCTGTCACACATTCCATTCAATTGTTTTTATATCCCAGTCATATTGTAACTTGAGGTTACCAATAGTCGGTTTGTCCAGTGAACATAAAATCTAAGACGTCTATTTTCAACGCTCGTTACAGCATTGCTGTAATGATTTTTATTCTGTTACTTCTACCGGTATAGGGGCTAAATCAGTATTTGCTTGTTTCATCTGGTTCAGGCTGATTGAAGAAGCTTAGCTGAAAGGGTTGGGGCACCTACATAAAAACTCATCTGCACCATGTGGTATCTATAAAAAGACATAAGTATGTTGTAAAACGTGATAAATTCACATGTTTGGTAATAATGACATTGGCTGCCAATGGTTTTAAAACCCTCACAACCTGTCTAATTAGTTCCTGGCAATACTTTGCAGCTTGTACAACTTTTGTCTATCTCGTCGGTGCTATAGATGTTTATTGGTCGTATTCCATATTCTCCTCTCCAAATGTTTTTTCATCTTTTGGATATACCTAGTACTAGTATCGGTTTAGCTTATATGTGAATCACATGGTACATAACTTAGAATGTGCTTCGTACCAGGTTCGACAAACTTTGCGTTGGCCTTTGAACCATGAAATACAAACGTAAGAACATAGTTTCTTGCTTGCAATTCTCACACTAGAAATCGCATTCTCTTTTTATTTGTTTGCCGTACAGGCAAGCACCATTGTTTGTTCGTTCATACTGTTGTAAACAAAAAGAAAAGAACAAAACAAAAACCTTGTTTGCTTGTTAGACATGTGACATGTCAAGTTAAAGACCATGAAAGAAACTAATTAGCATTAAACACAAAAAAAAGAAAGCACTACTTCACTGAATGTAAGATTGGCCAGTGATGTCAACGTCTCTATCGCCCGAAGAAGCTGGTTGCTTGTGTTTCGGCGTCAGCGTCTTTACCTCATCAGGGCCATCTGCGCTCTGTGTCTCACTGGCCGATGGTTTATGTTGCAGATGCTCTTTCTCTACATCTTTGCCCTCTTTTTCTAAATTTGTGGCCTCTTTCTCATCGTCCTTACCGTAGAGGCCACCTCCGTAAGCTTCGTGCGTCACCGGTTGCATCTGCGAGATATACGGTGGTTGATGCTCATGTGGCTCGTACTTATCTTTTCCTTCCTCTTTCTTGTGTTTTTCATCTTCCATTGTCACTTTGTCTTGATGTCGACACCGTGGTTGGTCTATGTCTATTTGTATGAAAGTGGGTTTCCAGACACGTTTACATACCTCAACACGTGCCATGATCAGAAGACGAACACGCAAAATAGGCAAATGTTTATAATATGTGGAAGTGGATCTTGAGATGTTGACTCGTGGTTCCAAAGATCAACAACCATGTGGACTTGGCTTCACCAATCGATAATTAGCGTGTATTCTAGCGTTTATACGCTGTCGTACTCTTTAACAAAGATGACGAAGTGACGAGTATGACAACTACGAGAAAGTAACGTCTCTGACCATGTCATTGTATATTAACATACAGTATGTATAGATTGAGGCTAATTGTATTACTACAAACCAATTTTGTTGGCTTAAGAAACATACAACTCAGCTTGACCATCAATGAAAAGGCTCATGAACTCTTCTCCGTCCACAGTTTCTTTCTCCATCAGGAGCTGAGCGAGCTTGTGTAGGATATCAATTTGGGTGGTTACGATCTCAGTCGCTCTTGCGTATGCCTTCTCCACCAACTCTCTCACTTCCGCATCCACAACGTCGGCTGTTGCCATTGAGTAATCCTTTTGCGATGACATCTGCAAAGAAAACAAATAAAACATGTCTTGAGAGAAGGAAACATCAGGCTGTATGTGAGTACAGTACCGAGTTTAGATATATACACTTTGACCCAAGAAAGGGTTTCCTCCTGCTCCACCAACTGCAACTTGTCCAATCTTTTTGCTGAACCCGAATCTCTCAACCATTTGGCGAGCCACCCGTGACACTTGCATGAAATCATTTGATGCTCCGGTTGTAACATTCTCCGTTCCAAAGATCACCTCCTCCGCAACCCTACCGTACCGGAAACATAATAAAGATTGTTTAAATACTTGTGGAGTCAATTCTTGTAAGTCAAAAACCAGCGAAGTTTCAGCTGTAAACTAACCTGCCACCAAGTGCAACAGCCATTTGGTTCTCAAGGTAACTTCTGCTATATAATCCAGACTCAAGTCTCTCTTCGCTAGGTGCAAAAAAGGTGAGCCCACCAGCTTGGCCACGTGGAATAATCGATATCTTTGCCACTGGATCATACTCCGGCATAAGTGCACCAACTAATGCATGCCCAGCCTCTGCAAATTCCAGTTTTGCTAAAAAGTGAGTATTCAATACACAAGAAAAAAAAGCAGGATTTGAAGAAGTATTATCTAACCATGATAAGCAACAAGTCTTTTCTTCTCCTCTGAGACAACGGCGTTCTTCTTCTCAGGGCCAGCAATGATCCTCTCAAGAGCATCGGATATTTCATCCTTGCTTATCTCCTTCAGTTCACGTCTAGCGGCAAGAATCGCAGCCTCATTCATCAGGTTCTGCAAATCCGCTCCAGTAAAACCCGGAGTTCTCCTTGCAACCTTGTCGTAATCAACATCCTTTCCAATAGCCTTCCCTCTAGAATGCACCTGCAATAAACCGAACAACATTATTTATCACACTGTCTCCATTGTTTCACTCAACCAAACATGAGAAACAAGGAAGAAACCTGAAGGATCTTGACTCTTCCAGCTACATCAGGCCTATCCACTGTGACCTGCCGGTCAAATCTACCTGGTCTCAGCAATGCGGAGTCAAGAACATCAGGTCTGTTGGTCGCAGCCAACACAATGACACCGGAATTACCAGAAAATCCATCCATCTCAGTCAAAAGCTGATTAATCGTCTGTTCTCTCTCATCATTTCCACCTCCCATGCCAGCTCCTCTTTGCCTACCAACAGCATCAATCTCATCAATAAACACAATGCAGGGAGCTTTCGATTTCGCCTTCTCAAACAAATCCCTAACTCTAGACGCACCCACACCAACAAAAAGCTCAACAAACTCCGAAGCAGCACACGAAAAGAAGGGCACTCCTGCTTCTCCAGCTACAGCTCTAGCCAAAAGCGTCTTCCCCGTACCCGGTGGACCAACCAACAAACAACCTTTAGGAATCTTAGCACCTAAGGCTGTGTACTTATCAGGATTCTTCAAGAAATCAACAACTTCTTGTAACTCAAGCTTAGCTTGATCAGCTCCAGCAACATCTCCAAACGTTACCCCAGTTTCTGGCACTTCCTGAAACTTGGACTTGGATCTTCCGAAATCCATAGGGCCTCCTAAACCTCCAGGACCACCAGCACCTCCCTGACCTCCCCTGAAGAGATAAAACAATCCTCCAAAAGCCAACAAAGGAAAAAGCAAATTCCCAATGAAATCAAACAATCCATTTCCAGATTCTCCTTCCGAAACCGATATATCGACTCCATTCATGGCCAAGATATCAATCAAATCCGGATCGTTAGGAACAATGACAGAAGCACGTCTGTTATCAACAGCTGTAAGCTGAAGAACAGAACCATCTTTGCTAAATTTCACTCTCTCAACTCTACCTTTCTTAACCGCGTTTAGAAACTCACTGTATCGCCACTGTGTTCCATCAGGAAGATCCGATGATTGAGCTTGTTGTGGATTCGGTGCTGTCATCAAAACGTTCTGACCAAACGAGAGATTCGGGTTTGTCGCCTGAGCTTCAACAGTAATGGTCGGTGCTGCTGGCTGAACCGGCTCGTTAACTGCTAAAGCTTGTGGAGACGAAGACGAGAACAACAGAGCCGCTAACGCAGCTTGTGATGGCAACGATTTCATCAGCTTTTCCGATTGAGAAATTTGGCATCTTCTACGAGAGATGACTGAGGAAGGAACAGACTTTGTGGTGGTTTTAGGGGTCGTAGCTGAGATTATGATTCGGGAACCGATGAAATTTGAAGAAACAAGTAACGGGTTTGAAGATGTGGTCGCCATTGAAGCTGATTTTGGAGGATGAAAATTCGATTTTTTTAAACTGAATTATGAAGAATAAGTAAGGACCTTTGGATTGAAGGAACAAGTTTTGTTTCTTCTCTTCAATTTGGGATTTTTATTTGGAGAGGAGAATCAAAGAGAAGTCATATAAGCAGTTTCGACTGATGATTGTTTGAGGTTCGTCTACGTGTGTTATCACATATCCAGTCGTGATACTAGCGGATACGCAAGAGTCCCAAATTTCAAAAGAACTCCTTATTGGGCTCAATGAAAGCCTGAGGAATGGAAAAAGTGATTAATGAACATGGGAAGGGAGGACAAAAAGAAAAGAAAAACTAAAAGAGTGTTGGAAAAACTATTATTATAACAATACTAAAGAGAGGAGACAAGAGACCAAAGTAACTTTGTTACTTTTTGTTGTTGTTATTATTTTACAATGATCCGAACTAACATATATATAGGTGGTAACTACTTGGGAAGGAAGCAAAGGATTAAGTGATAACTATCACTAATGGATATATATAACAATTGGATAAGTGTAAATGGATAATCATTATCCAGTTTTTAACACTCCACCTGATTATCCATGATTACGTACTGCCTCGTTAAAAACCTTATCATGGAAAAACCTATTGGGATAAAAACCATGATAAGGGAAAAAGAGTACAGTAATGTAATCTCCCCTGGAAAAGATTATGCCAATCTTTTCTTTATAAATCTCGTAGATGACGCATTCCAATATTATGAATATGCTTTCTGAATGTTGAAGTAGGAAGTGCCTTTGTAAATAAGTCTGCTGCATTGTCGCTTGAGCATATATGTTGGACATTAACTTCCTTCTTTTTCTCGAGCTTCTGAGTGTAGGAGAAAAATCTTGGAGGTATATGCTTAGTTCTGTCGCTCTTGATATAACCTTCTTTGATTTGGGCGACGCATGCAACATTGTCTTCGAATAACGTTGTTGGCTCTTTACTGATGACTATTCCACTCGATTTTTGTATGTGACTAGTCATTGATCTGAGCCATACACATTCTCTGGATGCTTCATGAAGCGCAATTATTTCTGCATAATTTGAGGACGTGGCGACCAATGTCTGTTTTTGTGAACGCCACGAGATTGCAGTTCCTCCAATTGTGAAAACGTATCCAGTTTGAGAACGAGATTTATGCGGATCCGATAAATATCCTGCATCTGCAAAACCAACTAGACCAAATGCAGAGTTTCTATGATACAGTAATCCCATGTCAATTGTACCTTGAAGATAACGAAATATATGTTTTATCCCATTCCAATGCCTACGGGTAGGGGATGAGTTGTATCTTGCAAGTAGATTAGTAGCGAATGCAATATCCGGTCTTGTGCAATTTGCAAGATACATGAGTCCACCGATAGCACTCATATAAGGTACTTCGGGACCAAGTATTTCTTCGTTATCTTCACAAGGTCTGAATGGATCACTATCAACATTCAGAGATCTATTGACCATTGGAGTACTCAAAGGATTCGCTTTATCCATATAAAAGCGCTTGAGGATTTTTTTCGTATAATTTGATTGATGCACAAATATTCCATCTTGGAGATGCTCTATTTGGAGCCCGAGACAAAATTTTGTTTTTCCAAGATCTTTCATTTCGAACTCTTTTTTCATATGAGTTCTTGCATCATCAATCTCCTTTCGAGTTTCAATTATATTTATCATCAACGTATACAACAATGATCACGAATCCCGATGGAGATTTTTTTATAAAAACGCAAGGGCATATTTCATTATTAACATACCCTTTCTTCAATAGGTATTCGCTTAAGCGATTATACCACATGCGCCCGGATTGTTTTAATCCGTAAAGTGATCGTTGTAATTTGATCGCACAAATTTCATTAGACTTTGAGCCTAATGCCTCAGGAATCTTAAATCCTTCTGGGATTTTCATATATATATCATTATCCAATGATCCATATAAATATGCAGTCACAACATCCATAAGGTACATTTCTAAATTATGAGAAGCCGTTAGGCTCATTAAGTACCTGAATGTAATTGCATCCATGACCGGAGAGTATGTTTCCTCATAATCAACTCCAGGTCTTTGAGAAAAACCTTGTGCAACAAGTCGGGCTTTATATCGTGTGATTTCATCTTTCTCATTTCTTTTTCGCACGAAAACCCACTTGCATCCAACAGGCTTTACTTCTTTAGATGTAGTGACAAGTGGTCCAAAGACATTTCTTTTATTGAGGGAGAGCAACTCAATTTGCATAGCATTTTTCCATTTTTCCCAATCAGGCCTATGTTGACATTCTGATACTGACCTTGGATCTGGATCATCTTTTTCATGATCAAACTCTTTAGATACAGAAAAAGAGAATATTCCATTATCATCATTGATTTCATCTCTATCCCATAAAATTCTATCTTGGGTATAGTTTATAGAAATCTCATATTTTTCTGTATTGTCCCAAGGACTTTTCTCTTTATTTGGTTCTTCTTGAACCTTTTCATTTTCATCTCCCATTTTCTCTTTCTTTCGGGATTTTTATTTTTAGAGCCGATTGGCCTCCCCGTTTTAGTTGAACCTTAGGTTCATTGGCTTTGCTTCCATCAAATTCCTCTCTAGGAATTTCAACTCTTGATGGTGCATTTGCAGCGGGATATATGACTTTGTCACCCTTTTTGTATCTATGAACGCATCAGGTAATTGATTTGCCAAATTTTGTAAATGTACAATTTTCTGAACTTCCAGCTCACGTTGATTTGTAGGGGGGTCAAGATATATCAAAGATGGTGTAGACCATGTAATATCTTTTGGAACTTGTTTAATTCCTCCCCCTAACGATGGAAATTCATCTTCATTAAAATGGCAATCAGCAAAACGTGATGTAAACATATCACCAGTTTGCGGTTCAAGATATCGAATTATACTCGGTAATGCATAACCGATGTATATACCCAATCTCCGTTGAGGCCCCATTTTTGTTCTTTGCGGTGGGGCAATAGGAACATAAACCGCACAACCAAAAATACGGAGATGAGATACATTTGGCTCTTGACCAGATGTTAATTGTAAAGGGGAATGTTTATTATATGCGCTTGGCCGTATTTGGACCAATGCTGTAGCATGCAATATAGCATGACCCCATACAGAAATTGGGAGCTTTGTTCTCAATATTAACGGTCTAGCAATGAGTTGCAGCCGTTTAATCAAAGATTCAGCCATGCCATTTTGTGTATGAGCATGAGGAACTGGATGCTCAACATCGATTCCTATTGACATACAATAGTCATTAAAAGCTTGTGAAGTGAATTCACCAGCGTTATCAAGTCTGACTTTCTTTATGGCATTATCAGAGAATTGAGCTTTCAACCTGATTATTTGGGTAATGAATTTTGCGAATGCCGTATTTCATGTTGTCAATAGACACACATGTGACCATCTACTAGATGCGTCAATCATTACCATGAAGTAACAAAATGGCCCACATGAAGGATGGATAGGTCCACATATATAACCATGTATTCTCTCTAAGAACATTGGTGATTCATTCCCAACTTTGGTTGGCGATGGCCGAATTATGAGTTTTCCTTGAGAACATGCTTTACATGAAAACTCACCAGATTGAAAAATCTTTTGGGTTTTCAATGGATGACCATTTGAATTTTGCACAATTTTCCGCATCATGACTGAACCAGGATGTCCAAGTCTTTCATGCCAAATCTTAAATGTACTAGTAAGCTTAGAGTTTACTGTAACATAAGATGCAATCATATTTATTTTTGTGCAATATAATCCAGAGGATAACATTGGCAATTCTTCCAATATATGTTTCCTCTCAGATGTGATGCAAAGATATTCAATGCCATTTTTAGTTAGAGTCTCTATATGATATCCATTTCTTCGGATATCTCTGAAACTTATCAAGTTTCTATGAGACTTAGGGGAATATAATGCATCGATTTCAATTTTCGTTCCCCTTGGCATTGAGAAATTGGCTTTCCCAAAGCCCACAATGATCTTTGCATTGCCACATATAGTGCTCACACTTCCAGCGGAGTCTTTTATTTTGAGAGAGGAGAAATATTTTTTATCTTTAAGTATTGAGTGGGTTGTAGCACTGTCTGCTAGACACATATCTCCATCCTCAATCTCAAAATTTGACATTTTCTGAGATAAAGCATTTATAAAAATATGCATTAATAAAATAACACAAAATCTTACAAAGGTTTGTTATATTACAAGAAAACCATTATTCAAAAAGACTTTTATGAAAAACATAATGTACATATAAAACTATTAAAAGCATTTCATGTCATATTGATCTTATTCGCATGATTTCCCGTTTTCATGATCAACGAGAAAATCTGCAACTCTAGATGGGTTTCATCATTTAGGCCATGGAAAGAAGGTCCAGCTTCATCAGAGATGAGGTTGGTCTCAACATCCCTTTCTTTTGCCTTTTGAGATGCTTGATACAGATTGGCCAAATGTTTTGGTATACGACAGGTTTGGAACCAATGTCCTTTCATGCCGCATCTGTAACAAGTACTCTCATCTTGTTTCTTCAAAACACGACCAACATCATTTATTTGTAAATTTTTGTTGGGTTTTCTTGCGTTGAAGTTATTAGGAGAGAAACTCCTTCCTTTTCCTCGTCCATGACCTCCTCCATGATTTCCTCCACGACTGCGACCACGGCCTCGACCGCGTCCACGTCCTCGTCCTTGCCAATTATTGTGGCTGGATGTAGCAACATTCACTTCTGAAAGTGGAGCTGATCCAGTTGGACGAGTTTGATGATTCATCATCACGAGTTCATTATTTTGTTCAGCAACATGAAGAACTTGCATTAATTCAGAATATCGAGTATATCTTCTTTCTCGATATTGTTGCTGCAAGATTACATTTGAAGGATGAAAAGTTTGAAATGTTTTCTCGATCATATCATAATCGGAAACATTCTCTCCGCAGAGAATCATCCTGGAAGTGATTCTGAACATAGCGGAATTATATTCACCTACAGTTTTGTAATCCTGGAACCGCAGATTTAGCCATTCATGTTTGGCTTTTGGTAGAATCACATATTTTTGGTGATTAAACCTATCTTTGAGAGAGATCCAAAGATCTGCGGGATTTTCTCTCGTGATGTATTCATTTTTTAAACTATCGTGGAGATGGTGACGCAAAAACGTCATGGTTTTTGCTTTTTCCTCTTCTAACCCATTTTCCGATGGATCAAGGGTTTTAAGAAGCCCATTTCCTTTTAGATACATTTTTGCATCTTATGCCCATGTCATATAATTATTTCCAGAGACATCAAGGGCAGCGATCTCAAGTTTTGCCATGTTTGACATGATAACTATATAAATAACAATATAATTTGTTAAATATAAACTTTTATGAAAATTTCTTTTGTAAAAGCTTTTGTTAAAAGAAATTTAAAATAGTATAATCTATAATAGATTCATAATATAAAACAATCATTTTAAAGAGGCATAACCTTCCATAAGATTGTAGAAAAAGGCATTAACCTTTGGGTGAATTACTCAAATGTTACTCATTTTAGGTAATATTACCAGAATCTACAAAAAACTTTTTTATTACTAGAATGTTTCGGGTATTTTGAAAATACCCAGCGTGCCCCTGTTTTATGTTACCGGAAAAAACGTTATTACAAAAATGCCATTGCCACGTCAGACGCCACGTCAGAACTCGCTGACATGTACCATAACTCAGCCATAATGCGATACAGAGTATATTGTGGCTGAGTTATAGGTATTTTGCGGTTGAGTTATCGAAAAAAACATTTGAGTAAGAGCGGACGGCTGACTTATGAAAATCTGGCTGAGTTATGCTCATAAGTCAGCCAAGCGTTACGGCTGACTTATCAAATTTGGCTTAGTTATGCGCATAACTCAGCCAAGCGTTACGGCTGAGTTTTCACCTGATGGTTGAGTTGTCAAGATTTTGGTTGAGTTATCACAACGACACGGCTGAGTTGCCATTTTCTGACTGGCTGAGTTATGAAAAATGGCTGACTTATGAGATGTAGTTATGGCTGAGTTATGGTAAAAAAACTATAACTCAGCCGTCATAGGCTGACTTATCGACAAGTCAGCCGTCAAACGGGCTGACTTATTGGCAAAAGATTAATTACTAGAATGTTTTTCAGTTACGGCTGACTTATCAAACGATACGGCTGAGTTACATATTTTTAGTTCATGATGCGGCTGAGTTTGGCAGCGATTTTTTTTGCTTTTTAATTACTGTAATGTTTTTCATGTTGTGGCTGAGTTTTAGTTAGGCTGAGTTATGGTATTGTTTCATGGCTGATTTGCCACGTCGGATGCAGCATCCATGTCAGCATTCCATGTCATCATCTTTTTTCTCCGGAAATACGAAACGTCGTTCGACTCTGGTTCTTCAACTGGTTTAATAAGTGAACTATTTACCTTCTTATTCACCTTGTTCTTCTACTTTATCACATTTTTGAATAAAATTTAGGTCTATGTCTATTTTCATTTCAAATAATAAAAAAAATAATAATTTAGGAGAAATAAAATAACTAATTAAAAAATTATTAAATAAAATAAAAACAGTAAAAAATAATTTTCTTGATATATGAATTAAAACAATTTTTTTTGTATTATATAACTGAATTTTCGTTTTTTTAATTAAAAAATAGATAACTCAACTTATCACATCTTTAACTCATGAAAATTTCCATGATGTTGAATAATCTTTTGAGTTAACAATTTTACAAAGGATATACCTCAAACTTGTACATCAACCATAACACATGATTATTCAAACTCAACTTCAAAAAAATTAGTTTTGTTAGTGATTGGTAACATTTTTGAATAAAATTTAGATCTATGTTTATTTTTATTTCAAATAATAATAAAAAATAATAATTTAGGAGAAATAAAATAACTAATTAAAAAAAAGTTATTAAATAAAAGAAAAACAGTAAAAAAAATTTTCTTGATATATGAATAAAATAAAAACGAAAAAATAATTTTTTGGTATTAACTGAATTTTCGTTTTTCTTAATTAAAAAAAAATAGATAACTCAACTTACCACATCTTTAACTCATGAAAATTTCCATGATGTTGAATAATCTTTTGAGTTAACAATTTTACAAAGGATATACCTCAAAGTTGTACATCAACCATAACACATGATTATTCAAAATCAACTTCAAAAAAAATAGTTTTGTTAGTGATTGGTAACATTTTTGAATAAAATTTAGGTCTATGTCTATTTTCATTTCAAATCATAATAAAAAATAATAATTTAGGAGAAATAAAATAACTAATTAAAAAAGTTAGTTTTGTTAGTGATTGGTAACATTTTTGAATAAAATTTGAGTTAAGTCCATAACTCAACTTAAGTCAATAGTAACACATGTTACCAGTTATAGCCTATATCATCTATTTACTTTCAGGTTTTTCTTGTGAAAACTCAGCCATAACTAACTATAACTCAGCCGTCACATGACCTTTCGTTTTCCGTAAATATTATAACTCAGCCGTAAAGTCGTATATATCATCCATTTACTTTCAGATTGGTTCTTCTGATAACTCAGTCATAACTCACTATAACTCAGCCGTCACATGACCTTTCGTTTCCCGTAATGATTATAACTCAGCCGTAAAGCGATATTTTGGCGGGAAACCATCAGTTAACCTAATAGTAGACATATTTCCATTCTAAATTTAAGTTTTGAGTTATAATAATTTTAATATTCAATTGTTGGAGAAATACTTTTAGAAAAATAAAATTCTAAATTCGAATAATAATTATTTAATTATTTGCAATAATATCTTGTAATTAAAAAAGTTATTAAATAAAAGAAAAACAGTAAAAATTATTTTTCTTGATATATGAATTAAATAAAAACGAAAAAATAATTTTTGGTATTATATAACTGAATTTACATTTTTTTAATTAAAAAAAAATAGATAACTCAACTTACCACATCTTTAACTCATGAAAATTTCCATGATGTTGAATAATCTTTTGAGTTAACAATTTTACAAAGGATATACCTCAAAGTTGTACATCAACCATAACACATGATTATTCAAAATCAACTTCAAAAAAATTAGTTTTGTTAGTGATTGGTAACATTTTTGAATAAAATTTAGGTCTATGTCTATTTTCATTTCAAATAATAATAAAAAATAATAATTTAGGAGAAATAAAATAACTAATTAAAAAAATTATTAAATAAAAGAAAAACAGTAAAAAAAAAAATTCTTGATATATGAATTAAATAAAAACGAAAAAATAAATTTACGGTATTATATAACTGAATTTTCGTTTTTTTAATTAAAAAAAAATAGATAACTCAACTTACCACATCTTTAACTCATGAAAATTTCCATGATGTTGAATAATCTTTTGAGTTAACAATTTTACAAAGGATATACATCAAAGTTGTACATCAACCATAACACATGATTATTCAAAATCAACTTCAAAAAAATTAGTTTTGTTAGTGATTGGTAACATTTTTGAATAAAATTTAGGTCTATGTCTATTTTCATTTCAAATAATAATAAAAAATAATAATTTAGGAGAAATAAAATAACTAATTAAAAAATTTATTAAATAAAAGAAAAACAGTAAAAAAAAAAATTTCTTGATATATGAATTAAATAAAAACGAAAAAATAATTTTTTTGTATTATATAACTGAATTTTCGTTTTTTTAATTAAAAAAAAAAATAGATAACTCAACTTACCGCATCTTTAACTCATGAAAATTTCCATGATGTTGAATAATCTTTTGAGTTAACAATTTTACAAAGGATAATAATTAGTTAATGATTTGCAATAATATCTTGTGATAAAAATCTCACTTTATGAATTTATTATGCGTGTGGATTTGAGCAGGCACAGAATTAGTGATTTTTCGCGCTTCCCGAACAACACTTTTTGTAATATCGAGAGATGTTTTAATACTTATTAGGAATCTGACAGAACAAAAGACCCAGGAAAGAATAATACGTTTTCATATTATTGAGAAGACCCTAAACGATAACTCAGCCACAACTTTACCATAATTCAGCCAACCCTCAAATTAAAATGATTAAATAACCGACCAAACCGAACCGAACCGGAAACTATTTTTTCTATTATTTTCGGTTAGTTACGGTTATATTCGGCTTGCTATCAGTTATATTAAGTTAATCGACCTAATTTGGATAACATTTGGATTATTTATGGTTATATATTCATCTAACCGACCCATAACCGGAAATAACCAAAAGTAATTTCAAAAAAATTTAAATTTTCAAATGGTTATCATATTAGTATATCCAAATTACCACCTTAAACCAAACACAATATAACCAAAACCAAACTGTTATATTAAAACTCATAATGTTGGAAATATGAACTCCAAACCTCAAACCCTAACCCTAACCCTAACCCTAACCCCTAAATGTCATGTTTTGAATGTTATACACATTTTGATCAAACTGTGTAAAAATCAATTTTTTCTATAATTATTACTTTTTATTGCTTATAATGATTGTAATATTCATTTTTTCATTCTATATTTTAATTTTTGAGTTATAATAATTCTCATTTACAAATATTTCATAAGTCAGCCGTTTATGTCGATAACTCAGCCATATCAGTCAATTGTTTGAGAAATACTTTTATTAAAAAAAAAATTAAATTCAAATTCAAATTCAAATTTTGATTTTTTTTAAAAATAAAAAAATCGCTAAAATCTCATTTATTACGCATGTGGTTCTTAACAAAAAACATAATTATTGTTTGCGTCTCCCCAACAACACTTTTTGTATTCTCGAGAAGGTATATAATAAATTAATATATCCGTTGCATAACTCAGCCATAACGTTACCATAACTCAGCCAACCCTCAAATTAGAATGACTAAATAACCGACCAAACCGAAACGAATTGCGGTTATATTCGGCTTGCTATCGGTTATATTAAGTTAATCCACCTAATTTGGATAACATTTGAATTATTTATGGTTATATATTCATCTAACCAACCAATAACCGGAAATAACCGAAAAGTAATTTCAAAAATTTTCAAATTTTCAAATGGTTATCATATTAGTATATCCAAATTACCACCTTAAACCAAACACAACATAACCAAAACCAAACTGTTATATTAAAACTCATAATGTTGGAAATATGAACTCCAAACCTCAAACCCTAACCCTAACCCTAACCCCTAAATGTCATGTTTTGAATGTTTTACACATTTTGATCAGACTGTGTAAAAATTAATCTTTGTCTATAATTATTACTTTTTATTGCTTATAATGATTGTAATATTCATTTTTTCATTATATATTTTAATTTTGAGTTATAATAATTCTAATTTACAAATATTTCATAAGTCAGCCGTTTATATCGATAACTCAGCCATATCATACAAATATTTCATAAGTCAGCCGTTTATTTTTTTTATTTGAAATTCGAATTCAAAATTTTTAATTAATTTGAATAATATATTGTGAGAAAATCTGACTTTATGTATTTATTATGTTTGGATCTAAGCAGACACAAAATTAGAGATTGTTCAAGATTCCCCAACAACACTTTTTGTAATATCGAGACACATTTTAATTAGATAATTTATTAGGAATCTGACAGAACGAAAGACCCAGAAAAGAAAGAAGAATACATATTAATATCTCATAAGTCAGCCGTACGAAGTTCAACCGTAATTCATAACTCAGCCGTGTGAAGTAAATAACTCAGCCGTAACTTAACCGTAAATCAGCCATAACTTTGAAAATAGACAAATCAATGTTTTACACACCCAAGTACAATTCCTATCAAAAATAAATATCTCAGCCGTAACTTAACCGTAAATCAGCCATAACTTTGAAAATAGACAAATCAATGTTTTACATACCCATACCCAAGTAAATTCCTATCAAAAGAAATCCAAATGTTTTACATATCATAGTACAGTTCACCCTTTAACTCTGCCATGGTCAGTCTCTGTAGAATATAATTTACTGCAAAGAGAATATAAAGAGAGTCACATGACTGCTATAGAGAGGTTTCCTGAACTAAACATAAAGAAAGCTGATATATCCAAAGCACGCACATGGCTTTTCTGCACGAAAATGTGGTATGATTTCTGAGAGATAATAGAACAAACAACAGGTAAAAAATCAAAGAAATAGAGATATCCGAACCTAAATGATCGCCTGGTATTGAGAATGGCCTAAGTCTATCTTTCAAGCTTAATGTGATGTAAAGGGTGAACTGCAAATTAGTGAAACAAAGCTTCTTTGTGAATGTAAAACAATTGGCTGGAGTTATCTAATTGTGACAGCGATGGAAACTTTTTATGAGAAAGCTTCTTTGTGAACGTCTAGTAGAGGAAAAAGAATTACCCTTTTTATGAGAAACACGTAGACATCTATCAGTATGCATCGAGATACAACTCCCAATGTCAGAATACTTCTATGTCACATCTATTCTGAAGGTTTGCAATCCGGGCCTGTAATGATAGTTAAAACACAAACAATTTTTGTTAAATGTCTCGGACAGAGCATTCACCCTGCCACATGCATATCAGCTCATCTTCCATTGCGAAGGTACCTCAATGCTTAAGTGCTAAAAAAAGGAAGCAAGACATGTAACGAAACAAACCTTGAATGATTTAGATCTGCGAAGAGAATGATCTATCTCTAGACATTTCAAGTACGACTTCTCGGCGAGTTCATATTGACCTTCTGCTATGTAGACATCACCTTGGCAAATGTAGAGCTGGTAGATAAAGTCATAAAAGTAGAATTGAATTACGAATTCAAACATGAAATCCACAAAATCAAAAAGAGTATCATTCCATAGTATACCTCAGAATAGTTAGGAGCTAAGGCCAGAGCTCGGCTTATATCTTCAATAGCCCCAGAGTAATCAAGCATTCCCAATTTTTCTACTGCTCTACAATCACCAGATTCTAACAATCTAACAATCTCTGAAGAAACACTAACCAAGAGATTAAAATTTTGGTCCTTTATGTTACCTGTGTTTGAAGATTCTATGCAAGCCACCGTAGGGTTTCAACTCTAAAGCCTACAACCATACACATCTATGGTCAAGCAAGCTCCACAAGAACGGAGACGAAACTGCGACAAATATTGTAAAATTCTACAGACCTGAGTGAGAAGTGCTTCGGCTTCCGAGAAGTTCCCCGCATCGATTTGAGAGAGAGCATTGTTGGTGAGCGCTAAAGCGGTGAGAGCGTCAGCGACGGCGGAGGACGAAGAAGCTTCACGACCGCCGTCACCACAGAGGCTGAACAAGATTTTAGCAGCACGAGAAGGCGTGGCGCAGTGACGGAGGATGAGACCTTGAGGTAGAGCAACGAGGTTTGGACCGGCGCCGTATCGGCCGAGGCAACCGGAGGGAGTGACTCGGAGTTCTTACAAAAAGCTTTTTCCTCCATCTACTAAACGGCAGCGACGGAAAGACGCGACCAGTCACGGCGGAAGTAGCGCCGGTAAAAGAACCGGAAATACGGTTCGAACAAGTAAAGAAACTGAAACGAGATTGGATTTACCGGCAGATGAACGAAATAGCAGAGGGAGGACAGGATCCGACGCCGGCGAACCATGGCAACGCCGGCGCCGGAGAGAAGAGACTCCCGTGGCGGCTTGCTAATGGTGGCTAGGGCGAACACACTCGAGGAGAGAGAAGAGAGCAACTATGCAAGTCCTTTTTGTTTTCTTTCACATAAACATGAAAAAGTAAACTGTGAAATCTGGAAAAAAATGGTTAGTGACATGGAAAATCGAAAATAATGTGTATTTTAATTTGCTGATGTGTATATTTTCTTATTTTTTTCTCAAAATCGAAAAATAAAAACCAAGGGGTAAATTGTAATTACACCCAGAGCACTAAACATTTGAGTAATTTTCAAAAGATTTATAGATATGAGTAATAAACCAACTTTTGGATAACATTTGAGTAATTCTTTCTTAACCTTTTATAAGATCAAGGAGGCAAAGCCTACCATTTGATCTAAATAAATAGATCTAAATATATGATCAAGGAGACAGAGCCTACCATTATGATCAAGATTATAGATCTAAATAATCGAGGAGGCAGAGCCTACCATTATGATTAAGCTAGATATATGATCAAGGAGGCAGAGCCTACCATTATGATTAAGCTAGATATATGATCAAGGAGGCAGAGCCTACCATTATGGTCAAGATTATAGATCTAAATAATCAAGGAGGCAGAGCCTACCATTATGATTAAGATAGATATATGATCAAGGAGGCAAAGCCTACCATTATGATCAAATATAAAATATAATATTTTACTCTATAGTAGTACATATAATAATATATGCATATAAACTTAAATTAAACTCATATAAATTTAACATAATTTAAATGTTACCTCGAATTGATGACAGATCAGGAGTTGCTCGTGCTGATAACGTGTTGGAAAAACTATTATTATAACAATACTAAAGAGAGGAGACGAGAGACCAAAGTAACTTTGTTACTTTTTGTTGTTGTTATTATTTTACAATGATCCGAACTAACATATATATAGGTGGTAACTACTTGGGGAGGAAGCAAAGGATTAAGTGATAACTATCACTAATGGATATATATAACAATTGGATAAGTGTAAATGGATAATCATTATCCAGTTTTTAACAAAGAGACAATATTGGTGGTGTGAAGGAATTGATAAGAATGTTTTAGTTGTGAGTGTGTGGATAATGATGAAGGCAAAACATTTGGATTGGTGCGCTACACAATCTCAAATCGCTTTGATTCATTGTTTGCTACAAAATGTTTCATTTTTTTTTTGTGCTCCAAAAAATGTTTCATTATATTCATACTCTTATGATTTAGTTTTAGACTTTTAGTTGAGTAATTAAACGAATCATGTAAATCATTATTCACACGCTATATTTAATTATAACTTTTTCAAATTGTGTACAAATTCCATCACAGTAGCAATGGCGGATCCAAAAACTATTTTTTCGGGGTACAAATATTTATTTAATAATTAAAAAAATAGTTATAGTTTATAAATATATTGTGTGTCGCTCACTCAGGGCATCATTAATGGGGGAATTTTTTTTTGTGTTATTAGATTAAACATCCCCTTTATAATAAAACGGAAGTACATAACATTGTTTTGGTAGACTTTATAATTTTAATAAATGGTTACAAATAGGTTATATATAGATTATAAATTAATCAATATATTAATTGTAACAAATAAAATCTTAATTGTAACAGAAAATCTTAAACGGGTTATTCCAAATTAATAGTTCATGGATATTCCAAACTTTATTTTCGAAAGATCACATATATGGTTCCAAATATCTAGAATCACAATATTACCAATTTATTTTCCACATATTTTATTGATAAACCACATCAATAAAAAATTATTAAAGGGATAAAAATATACTTTTCAATCATTAAAAAAAGAATCAAATCTCGCTAATTTAACAAGATTAATTGTGATCTTCGTCAACGTATTCAGAAATTAAAAATTAAACCTTAATGCTAGATTAGGACCGTGTTAGAGCACGAGTTGAAATTCCTGTTATTTATATTATAATTTTAGAATAAATATAATTTATATGATTGTTAAATTAGTCAGTTTTATTCTAAAATTATAATATAAATAAAATGAATTTTCAGAATTAATATAAATAAAATGATATTTAAAATTTAAGATGCTAATCTAACATTAATCGTGATTTTCAGAATCATATTTTATTCTAAAATTATAATATAAATAAAATGAATTTTAAACCGTGCTCTAGCACGGGTACTAATCTAGTATAGAGAAAATAATGTAAGATCAGTTGTTAAGATCATAGGTAAAAAAAATGGGAGAACTAATTTTGGTGTTCTTAGAATAAAGATTTACAAAAAAACATTGTAAATAAAATGTAAAAAAAGAAAAACAAAACATGGTGGGATTAGCGGGTTTGGGCTATGGACAATGGCCTTGTAATCTCCTTGTATGTTGATGAACTTATCCATTACGATTTTCTGACCAGTAACGTCTTGTGCAACAAAACAGACGCCTACAATGTTGTTCAAGTAGTCCTTGCTGGAACACGCATTCACAACCACAAAAACCGCTTTGCCTTGAAGTTCGGGGCTAAAAGTTTTCAGCTTAACCTCCACATTCTTGTCCTAGTCCCCTGCATTAATTGCCAAATTGCAACGAAATAATCAAATACTCGTGAATTTTATATACACCGCAGATACAACATAGTTGGAGAACTGAATATACCTCTCAAAGCACGAGAAAGAAGCTTATTGACAGTTTCTTCATTCTCTTTGTATACTAGATCAGAAACCAAAGACTTCCCCATAGCTTCTTCAACTGAGAGACCTGTCAGTTCTGCAATCTTAGCGTTCCATCCATTGATGCAGCCTCCGGCATCCACATCGAATATAGGAACAGTTGCGGTCTCGATGAGCCTAACCATCTCTCTTGCAACTGCACCTAACTCATCAATCCCTTGCTCTCCTGCCATATCCTTATATGGCTGAACCACACCATCCACAATTTTAGAGTTCATGGCCACCTCAGATTCTTTAAAAGAGTCTCTCATGGCCGCATCCATTTCTGCAGTTTCCCATGGCTGACTCCGGCTCTTAACAACTTCAAGAAAAGCCTTAAAGGATGAACGAGGATGCATTCGTTGCCCATCATCTTTGTCCTCGGGATGATGCTTAGTGCCTCCCCATTTGATTTCTTTCGCAGTGTGAGATCGAAACCAGAAAAGAAAGTCTCTTTTTGTGATATATGCAACTGCCATACCGCACACAGCATCCCCTAAGGCAGCTGCACCAGGATACCCCGCATCGCCTAAACTATCGGTGCTTAATCCTGTTGAATCCACGTGATTCACAAGCAACCACTCCACAACATCTTTAATCTGAACTTCACTAGGAGCAACACCCAACGGGTAATACTTGCCGTGGTAAAGAAATGCTGCACCGTCACATTTCACCAAGTCCATGATACTAGGACTCTGTGTAACAATTCCAGCAGGCGAGTCACGCAGAAGCATATCGCATAACAGTGTTTGCGTTCTCAAAACACGTTTCTCTTACATTTGCAAAGCTAGCTGCAATTCCATGTTAAACTATTGTGACAACCCGTCCCGCGGACCCCACTAGCCCCCCGCTAGCTGCCTCAACGGACCGTCCGTGGACCCCGCTAGCCCCCCGCTAGCAGGCCCAACAGACCCCAAGCTGGCTCAGCAGGGCATCGATCTTAACCCATCACTGTGGAAATCCACATCCACCAGTAGGTTATTGGTGCGCCAGGTGTTCCTCGAACCCTGGTCCCCACCCTTTAACAACCTTCCCACAGGACAAGTTGCCACCAATTGATCTGCAGGTGACAGCTTGTCCTGTGGGAAGGTTGTTAAAGGGTGAAGACCAAGGGTTCGAGGAACGCCTGGCGCACCAATAACCTACTGGTGGATGTGGATTTCCACAGTGATGGGTTAGGATCGATGCCCTGCAGGGCCAGCTTGGGGTCTGTTGGGCCGGCTAGCGGGGGGCTAGCGGGGTCTACGGACGGTCCGTTGGGGTAGCTAGCGGGGGGCTAGTGGGGTCCGCGGGACGGGTTGTCACAACTGTAAACCAAAAGCCTGCATCAGAAACTCACAAGCATACCTTAGCGGAAACGGTATGCAGCGAGAAGAAGTGTGATGGCAAACAACTAAACCCCAAAGCCTCATTGAGCTTCTAAGTCAAGACTCTCAAGTTTATCACCTATCGTTGGCTCATTATGAGTATCATCTACTAACACTCCATCTCTATCTTCATCAAGACCTATATATATCAATCAAACAGGAAACCTAATATTAGTTTGGCTGAAAAAATCTCTAACTAGACTCTTCCAGAGCTTTATCCTCAACCATGTAAAACTATAAAATTTACCAGAATCGGGCGTAGAGGGTAACTCGGGTTCAGGTTCAGCTCGTTTCCTGCTCTTCTTCTTATGCTTCTTCTCTCGGGGAGGAGTATCGGCGATTTCACTTGTTGAATTCATAAAAAACAAGAGAAAGGGGTTAGCTATGAGTATAAAACTGAGCAAACGAAAAGGAGGGTATAGAGAAAGGGGTTAGCTATGAGTATGAGTATGCTTCTTCTCTCGGGGAGGAGTATCGGCGATTTTGGTGTTTTAATCGGAAGATTTTAGTGTTTCTACGGCGAGAATGAAGAAATCAATTTGGAAGAGGAAGAGAAATGAAAAAAATTTCTCAGTTGCAAAAAAAACATAGCGACTCACGTTATGCCACATATCATAGAACTGAGCTAAAAAACTGTTCTACTTCAAGACCCAAAAATATGATCTAAGGCCACTATTCAATTTTTTTATAATTTAAATGGGCTTGGAACACCCCAACTGTTGCCCCATTAATGATGGCCTCATAAACTTAAATCTCTTTATCATTCTTTCATTTGTGACATAATCAAGTAACTCTTTTTCAATATAACACTAGATTAGAACCCGTGCTAGAGCATGGGTGGAAATTCTTTTTATTTATATTATAATTTTAGAATAAAATACGGTCCCAAAAATCATGATTAATGCTAGATTAGGACCTTGAAAACTTTTAAAATCAATCATATAAATTATATTTTATTCTAAAATTATAATATAAATAGAAGTAATTTCAATCCGTGCTCTAAT
Organism: Camelina hispida; assembly: GCA_023657505.1. Taxonomy (NCBI): domain Eukaryota; kingdom Viridiplantae; phylum Streptophyta; class Magnoliopsida; order Brassicales; family Brassicaceae; genus Camelina; species Camelina hispida. Next base: position 27,228,237 of record CP094637.1, read on the forward strand.
ACGGTCCTAATCTAGCATTACAGTTTAATTTTTAATTTTTGAATATGATCCCGAAGATCACGATTAATCTTGTTCAATTAGCGAGATTTGATTCTTTTTTTTTATGATTGAGAGTATATTTTTACCCTTTTAATAATATTTTTTTCTTAATATGGTTTATCAATAAAACCTATGGAAAATAAATTGGTAATATTGTGATTCTAGATATTTGGAACCATATACGTAATCTTCCGAAAATAATGTTTGGAATATCTATGAACTATCAATTTTTAATAACCCGTTTAAGATTTTCACTTACAATTAAGGTTTTATTTGTTACAATTAATATATGGATCAATTTATAATCTATATATAGCCCACTTGTAATCATTTATTAAAATTATAAAGTCTACCAAAACAATGTTGTGTACTTCCGTTTTATTATAAAGGAGATAAAAGATAATATGATGTGACCTCGGGTTAGAAAAATGATAGAACGAATAGATGGACAGATGGCTTGGGGTTATGAACTACAGAAATGTGGAAAATAAGAACTCGTGCGCGGTTTGTTTTGGCGGATAATGGTTCATGTTTAGGATAGACAACCCTCTCGGTGATCTATCTCGTTGGCTTGAGATGGAAGAAATAGGTTGCTATCTTAACGAAAGACGATATTTTCGGTAATCTGCTATAGTGACGAATGATGAAATGATGTAGCGATACACAAGCTATGACAGGACTCATGATACAGCTGATAGAAGAAGTGAATCCCAGATTCAAAGTCTTCTAGAATTTTCAAATTTCTAGTTAATTCTATAAGAGAAATGAAGAGTGAGACAAGATGAAGAAAAACTTTTGTTTATTCAAAAAAGTCTCAATTACATATGAGGATTCTATGTTTTTATATAGGCTAACTTACATAAAGGGAGACACATAACCTTAACATGTGGTCAAAGCTAAGGCACACACATGGTCTTTAGATAAAGCAAAGCCAACAGTACCTAGAAAGCTCAAAAGAAAGGAAAAGAAAGGATAGGATCGCCACATCATTGGAAAGGACGTGGTGATGCATTAGAGCTTGTTGCTTCATTAAAACCCCTTCGGTAAACCCATTGAAAAAACCCAAAGTAGGAAAAAGAGTACGACTTCTTCTAATGACTTTGGTGTCTTCACCATTGGGTAATGGTGTAGATCGTCTAGGTGGCTTTGGACGCTATTGGTGGATTGCTTGGACATTGGTCATGATCATGAAGCTCACTCTTTCTGACGATTCTTTGATCATGCAGCTCATTCTCTCGGACAATCCTGGGGGCCAGCAAATTACACTTATTCCGGAGGGTCCTGGTTGTCTTGTTGCTTCGTGTCTTGGCTCCCGGTACTAGTCTTGGAGTTTGGCCTAATCCATTAGCCTCATATCCGGGTTGTTCATCTGGGTTACATCATCCCCTCCCCTTGTAAAGTTTTAGACCAGAAAACATGCCTATCACCTACATAAAAAGGGCTAAGTCAATAACGTTGAATGAAGTAGATGTTTGGAACTAACTGGGTAATTTGATGTGGTAGGCGTTGTCGTTGATCTTGGCATGAAGCTTCTTTACGAACTCAACACCCTTCTGGATAATGGTGGTGAAAGGTGTAGATATGGTGCTACAAGCCTTCACAAACCAACAACAGACAATCACTAGATTAAGGAAGCTTCGGACTGGTGCGATGCTGGTAGGGGTCGACCATCCTTCAATGACTTTGATCTCCTCTTTGTCCACCCTAAGCTCTTGGAGAAGTGGTAAAACGCGTGGTTGTTGCCGGGAAGACGCCGTGAAACTTCTTAAAAAGAGGCTTGACTCCATCCAACAAGTAGTATTCCTTGGTCCCTATACTTTTAAACATCTTTAAACACCATGAGTGGTACATGACAAGCAGAATCACTAAGAGAATTCGTAATATCACTATAATTAATTAAGAAGTTCATTTTAGTCCTGGTATCCTTAGACAACTTGGCTCGCATTTCATTCACATGAGTGGGTGATAAATGTTTCAAGCTAAGGCATTTATTATCATTAATAAAGGATTATTTGTTGGTGTGGCCACAATGTGAAGTTCCCTTGTCAAACTGCCAAGGACGCCGCAAAAAGAGGTGGCCAGCTTGCATTGGAACCACACTAAACAGAACCATGACTTGCTCATTGACTTTTATCACGGTCTTGTCAACCATTTAAGCTTATAAAAATTGGGGTGGTTTGTGGTGTTAAGAGAAAGTTTCTTGACCATATAAGAGCTTGCTAAATTAGTGCAAGAGATCTATGATCAAACCAAAAACCTTCTCACTTACCATGTATCGAGTGTGGAAGATGTTGTCCCGTCGGTTCGCATCCTCTAGAGCTTGATTGGTGCTAAGATTCGTCGTATCATGAGCAGTTCCCCAATGTATGGTTTAACAATGGCTTCTTCATGGTCCATCCCTTCTTCCTTCTTGACCGGTTCAGCCTCATCTTATTCAACTTCTCCGGACGCGCTAATGATCCTGGCTCCGCTAGTAAGATAGTATCGTGTATAATGGCCCTTTCCATGATATTTGAAACAATCAATTTCTCAACTCCTTAGGTCATTGAATTGATTTCCCCCCTTGGATCTTGGCGGTCGTCCCTTGGTTACTCCTTAGGTTTGAACAAGTCTTCACAATAGCTGGCTTAACTATGTTTTGGCCTTGGGTAGGATTGTGGGATGGTGATGCGTTTGGTGACCAAGTAGGAATAGCTTGGGCAGTTACGACTAACATTTACGACCTTCCTCTTGATTTGTTGTTCGATTTTCATAGCGAGGTGCAATAGTTCTTTGAAACCCGCATACGGTTGCCTCTCAACCATCCTAGCAATCCGATCTTGTATTTTATCCAAGAATTGAGCAATAAGAGCTTCTTATGATTCGTCCAATTGGAGTCGGTTCCGTAAATGTTTGAACTCTACATATTAATCTTTCACGCTCTTGGTTCCTTGAGATAGCCTCCATTTATTTTTTGCAGCTTGCGGTGATACATGGGTGGAACATAGCGTCTCCTCATGATAGCCTTCATAGCGTTCCAAGTTAGGATGGGTCACGCTCGGTTGCTTCTTCGTTCGAATAAGTCTCGGTCCCACCATGTAAGAGCATAATACGTGAGTTGAGCCGCAGCATAAGCAACCTTTCATTGCTCTTTGTAGTGATAGCACAAGGAGACATGGTCCATGCGACTCTTCCAATCAAGGTATGCTTTTGGTCTTCCTTCCCAGCAAATGTAAGTGTCGTGAGCTTATGTCCTGGTTCAGGTGGTCGCGCAGCTTGATAATCATAATAGCGTTAATCAAACCTATGTTGGTCTCGCTCTCCTTCCGAGTGGTTCATAACCTTTGTCGGATAGATCATTCAACTGCGGATCATGATACAACTGTTACGTTGACGTTGGCCAATCTCAAGTCATGTCAACCTTTCTAAAATCTGACCCTTGTCGTTGCAAGGGGCCATCAAAGTCTCCCTAATGTTTGGTATTGGCATTGGGACCTCCATAGATGGACCAGGATTGTCCATTAATGGAGCTATAGTACGGTCATCGAAACACTAGTCAAAAAGCGACTTCAGTGGTGGTCGTTGCTAGAATTAGTGACCGAAAGTATCTTCATTTGTATGGAAGATGGTATGGTGGCTAACTTGGGTGTCACGATGGACGGTACAGACTTTTAATAATGGTGGTACGATTGGATGTCATAGATGTTAAGGTTGGTGGCACGGTGGATGACACAGACGGTTAACATTGGTGGTACGGTGGATGACATAAACAGTTAATGTTGGTGGTACGATCATATGACACAGACGGTTAACTCATGTGGTACAGATGGTCAACGTTAGCTAACTCAAGTGGATGACTTGGACGGTTAACTTTGTATGGCATTACAAGGTGGTGCAGACGGTCAATGTTGGCTGGCATGAATGGATGAATCGGACGATCAATAGTGGATGACACGATGGAATGTTTCGGACGGTCAATGTTGGCTGGTAAGAACGGGTATCGCGGTCAGCTAATGTTAGCTGGCATGTGCGGTGTATGTTGGCGGTACGGTTGATGACCGACGATGGTACCTAACAAAAAATCACACGTTGGCTTTAGTGACATGTTTGAATTTAGGATAAGGTTGTATAAAACAACTTATAAATTCAAACGACGACACCTAATGATTGGCAAAAAGCAAAGTACAACCTTGGACCAAATGTAGTGCCCGTGAACCAAAAATTTGGGATTTAAGGTATGAGTGTCAACTGACACAAGTGGTGAGTGTCACTCAACACCACAAGTGGTTGAATCGTCCGGTTTTTTCTATAATGTTGTGCAGTTTAGCGTGGTTTCAAGGAACCCTAAGCCTCTCATATAAAAGGAGAACATCCTCTTTGTGTTAGGGGTTCCTCTCCCTGCTGTTTCTTGCCTTTGAAGGAGAAGAGAGAGTTGTGGTTATATCTCTTGGAAGGAGAGACATAGGAGATGGTTTCGAGTTGGACAAGAGAAGAAAAGAGGTTGAGATATGTTGTTGAGACGTGGAGGAGGGAAGGGAAGCACCATTCGTTGTGTAGTGTTGTTCTTTTCCCATATTCGTCCCTAATCCAAGGTATGTAGATGTTATTGTGCTCATCTAGAGGATTGGGATGGTTAATATGGATTTCTAATAGGTAAGATAGATTGGGAGAATCCATTTGTTGTTTTCTATAGCTATTGTCTCTATGAAAGTGTGGTTTATGTGCTTAATCGATTAGGAAATTGATAGTTGTAAAGGTTTAGAGTTTTAGGGCCAAGAAAGGCTGAAGGAGAGGACTAGGTCATGGTTGCAGGCATGGTGTCATTCGATACTTTTGGGTGTCGGTCGACACCATCAGCTGCAGACGAATGCGTGGACTAGTTCAGGATAGCCACTTTAGGGCAACGTTTGAAATTTGGTGAAGAGCTTCGTGGTGCTATAATCTTCATATCCAACGGTGGATTTGTGGAAGGAACGATTAATTTGTGAATTAACCGTAGCTTATCATAGACAATTTTCATGGATGTGTGGTGGTAATGTTGGGGTGTCGAGCGACACCAAGTAGGTGCCGGTCGACACTAGCATGTTTTTGTTTTTTTTGGTCATAAGAGAACAGCTGGAGTTAGGTTTGGATGAGGAGAGATCGAATAAGTGATGTCGTAGGCGTTGGTATCGACCGACACTAGGATAGTGTGGATCGACACCATGTATGTTGGTTCGCAAGTGGTGCAACGGGTGACGATCGACACCACATGGAGGTGCCGATCGACACTAGAGCAATTGATAATGAATCGGAGTACTCGTGGGGAAGTGTTTTCTGTGGCTGGACGGAATCAGATATTTCAGGCCACCTCTCTTGTTACTCGGTCGCTACGGGTGGTTGGTGGTGCGTTTAGTAACTAGATGATGTGGGTTTTGGTGTGTTTGTATGAGTTTTTGTTAGGAGCAATTTCTACGCCGGTTGTCGCGTCAGAATTATGGGATTCCGATGAGATCATTTCCCGTGTATCCTGTGTGAGGATTGGGAATCCGGCTGCGGTCGTTTCACCAAATCAAAAGCAGCCTCACACGCCTAACACTAAAGAGCAAACTTCAAGGCCACAAAACAACAAACTGTTAAAAGCAAACGACTTTATCGAATCAAAAACTCAAACACAAATCAAAAATCAACAAGATCACGATGAACAAGATGAAGAACACGAAGAACAACGATGAATAAAACCCATATTTTTGTTTGCTTTTTTATTTATTTTAAATAGATTTAAAACAATATAACAAGGATATATTGATGTGCATATATTTCACCATGTTTTACCATAGTTTATGTACAAATTTTGCATGATTTACTAGCTAGTTTTGTCATTTTTGAGTAGTTTAAGGTCTGTTTGTGAAATAGAGTAGGATTTTCATTGCATTTGCATTGTTTCATGTTTAAACAGATGATTTGGACCCTAAGGATAATGAAAGAGAGTTGAAGAGGAGTAGAGTGCAATCAGTGAAGCAGACAAAGGATGGAGCAGAAGAAAACCAAGGTTCGGAGTCCACTTCACCACCACACTCAACCAGACACTCGACCGTGTGAGAAGATGACCTCGACCAGTGGAGAAACAGAAGAAGAAGACACTCGACCATGCACTCGACCGAGCACATGGTCGAGCACTTCAAGCTGCCACTCTATTTTGTCTGTTAGCTAATTTAGGGCTTCCTTCCCATCCTATAAATATCTATTGTATCTTATGGCCGCCAGCAAGTCAGTCTAAGTCAGAAATATTATCTGTAGCCACCTTAAACCTAGTTTTTACCCTTTTGGGAATTTTAGTATTTTGTTTACATCATCAGCCACTTTTGTTCTTGTTTTCTCTAGATTTTCATACTTTGTAAGCTTCATAACTTTCTGGGTATTGAGAATCTGAGTTTGTTTCTTTATATAAAGTTGTAGATCTTTATCTCATCTTCCTTATCATGGTAGTTTCATTAATTTCTGGCTTTGTGTTTATTACTATCATGATCTGTTCGTCTGAGTAGTGTGTTAGGATCTTAGGGATGGATTAGGCTGGATAAGAGTTATAGGTATCTACACTGATCAAGCTTGATTTTTTAAATGTCTCTTCTAGATTAGATGTGCTCTATGCCGTTCTTATATCTGAGAGGGTAAGAATAGATCTTAAGCTTCCTTGCATCATACCAAAGTTTAGGTTGTTAGATAAAGCTAATGATAGAGATTATCATGCTTTGCCCAAGAGATTAGTTGTCTAAGGTGATTTTTGACAAGTAATGATCTGGGTATTTAATGCCTGTTTATCTATGTCTTAGCTAGTGAGAACTCGGTCTAGGAGTATTTAAACTTGATTTCTATTGTCATGAGAATGGATTAGTAAATATTAGAAGATCATTGTCTAGAGATAGCTCTTTGTTGATTGAGGTTTGTTGATCAGTTTAGATAGTCATAGCTTGAGTCCAGCCCATGAATCCATCTCTAGGACCTACTCTGTTTATTGATTTATATGTTTGATTGCTGATATCCGCTTCCTGTTTGATTTACTTGCATTTCGTTCTGTTTTAGTTGTTGAATCTGTCTCTGTTCTGCGAATTAAGTCACTCGACCTAGCCACTCGATCGAGCATACGGTCGAGTGCTTGTTCGAGTACTCTCGAGTTGCCAGTTTTACATTCTGTTTTATGTTCTGCATCTCTCTAGTTTAATTCTGTTTCATTTATTTCATTGCATTAGTGTAGTTCTTGCTCCTGTTTAGTTTAATATTGCATTGTTCATCTCTGTTTACTATGCATTTAGTCCCTGATCTTAGTTGTTTTACATATTGTATTTCATTATTGTCATTAGGGTGTTAGTATAAAACCATATTCATACTTGGCTTGACTTGAACCATTGTTTGCATAGTGCTTGCATCACACTCATTATGGATTGACATCTCTTATACTGCAACATCATAAGAGTAACTGAAACCTCTTGCATTGCACCTGCTCATCATCTCAACACTCATTATGTCTTGACATCTCTTATAATGCAACATCATAATAGTAATTGAAACATCTTACATTGCACCTGCTCATCATCTCTGCTTATGCTCTGTTTGCATATTTGCATACATTCATTGCATAAACACATACTAAAAAGCATGTTTCAATTTGGCACCATTTGCCATTTGAGTGTTTGTTTGTGACATTTCGGATTAACAAAGGTTCAAGATTAAGTTATGTTACTAATTGCTCACCACTGTCTAGTTTCTTGTTTTGTGTTTCAGGTAGTCACTCGGACAAGCACTCGATCGTGTGCTCTTCAAGCAAGTGATCGAGCACCAATCCAAAAACCAGTCCGTTTCCGCGTTTCAGTCAGTCGACCAGCTGCTAGAGCCTGTGCTCGACTGTGTGTCTGTTCAAGCGAGTGATCGAGTCAGTTGATGCAGACAAGATCCAAGGCAAACCAGAACCTGCAGAGATACCTTGATCATATAAACCGCTTACCAAGAGACCTAAGGCAGTAGAAAACCAGAATCCTTCAAGAACAGGAAGAACAATTGCTGATGGATCCACCAATCAACCAGAATCAAAGGCCAAGGCATATTGGTGCAGGGGATGCTCCAAATACACACAACGAGAAAGCTGGCATAGTACCTCCTACAGTAGCCAACAACAATTTTGAAATTAAAAGTGGGCTAATCACTATGATACAGGCTAATAAATTCCATGGTCTACCAATGGAGGACCCATTGGATCATCTTGATGAGTTTGATAGGCTTTGTGGTCTAACCAAGATCAATGGTATCAGTGAGGATGGCTTCAAGCTGAAGTTATTTCCTTTCTCATTGGGTGACAAAGCTCATTTATGGGAGAAGAATCTTCCAACGGGTGCTATTACTACATGGGATGCTTGTAAAAAGGCCTTTCTAGCTAAATTCTTCTCTAATGCCAGAACTGCAAGATTGAGGAATGAGATTTCTGGTTTTTTTCAAAAGAATAATGAGACATTTTGTGAAGCATGGGAGAGGTTCAAAGGCTACCAATCACAATGTCCACATCATGGGTTTAGTAAAGACTCTCTACTTAGCACACTATATAGAGGAGTCTTGCCAAAGAGAAGAATGCTATTGGATACAGCCTTTAATGGAAATTTCCTCAACAAGAATGTAGAAGAAGGATGGGAGCTAGTAGAGAATTTGGCACTATCTGATGGGAACTACAATGAGGATTATGCTAGAACAGTGAGATTTGCTGATTCTGGTCTAAATGAGAAATATAAGAAGGATTTGAAGGTTGTTAATGAGAAGTTGGATAGGATTCTCCTAAGTCAACAAAAGAATATACACTTTCTGGGTGAAGAAGAGACTCCAACTCAAGATGGGGAGAATGAACTTGCTGAGATTTGCTATATGCAGAACCAAGGGGGTTTTAAAGGTTATAATCAGTTCAAGAATAACAATCTCTCATATAGAAGCACAATTGTGGCAAACCCTCAAGATCAAGTCTACCCTCCTCAACAACCTCAACAGCACAACGCATATGTCCCCAAGCAGCAACAACAAGGTTACCAGGCTCTAATGTGTCCCCCACCAGGGTTTCAGACCAACCAAGCCCAAGAACCAGATATGAGGACTTTAATGTAGCAACTGCTGATTGGACAAGCTAGTGGTCAGATGGAGACAGCCAAGAAGTTTGCTGAGCTAAGTCAGAGGTCGGATTCTTCTTATAATGATATGAATATCAAGTTTGAGAGTTAAACTCTAAAGTGAAGTACATGGAAAGAAACCTTGCTTCTACCTCAGCTCCCAAGCTCAATCAGCTACCTGGGAAAGCTATTCACCCAAGGATTACACAGCAAAGGCAATTCATGTTTCTGAGAAGATCACTGAGGACAGTGAGATTCAGGCTGGGGAAGCTCAGAATGGCATCGCGGGACCACTTGACCAGCAGCTCGACCACACACACGATCGAGCACACAATCAAGTGGCTGATCGAGAACACGATCGAGTGGCTGATTGACTGGATTCACCAGAAGTTGTTAAGCCTGTCAGATACATTCCCCCTGCTTACAAACCTCCTATGCCATTCCCAGGACGTTTTAAGGAACAAATGTTGAGGAAACTCAAAGAAAGCATTGAAAATAAGGAACTGATGGCTTTACAACAAGAGGTTATAATTAAAGAGAAAGAAGAAGAGAGAGGACCTGCTTTAGAACATTATGCTCCATATCCTCTCTACAAAGGCATGTTAGTTGAGATATCCAAGCAGAAAGCTCAGAATCAAGACAAGAGGGATCTAGAGGAGATTGGGACAGATGTTATCCCAACAAATCTTGAAGACCCAGGTCCATTCAACCTGACATGCTTTCTTAGTTAAATGCACTTTAACAAGTGTTTATGTGATCTTGGAGCTCCTGTTAGTGTCATGCCTTACTCAATAGCAGAGAAGCTTGGATATGAAGAGTTCAAGCCCATCAACCTCTATATAAGTCTAGCCGATGGGTCAAACAAGTATATGGTTGGTAAACTGGAAAGCTTTCCAGTCAAGATAGGCAAGGTCAAAATTCCTACTGATTTTATCATTATAGAAATGGATAAGGAGCTAGAAGATCCAATTATTCTTGGGAGACCATTTTTAGCTACAGGTGAAGCCATTGTTGATGTGAAGAAAGGGTTGATCAGCTTGAACAGTGTTGAAGGTTTGACAATGAAGTTTGACATCAAGAATTCAGCCAATCAGCCAACCATTGGAGGTCAACATTTTATAATTGAAGATAAGGCTGATTGTGAAGTTCCACGAGAAGTAGAGACTACAAAAGCTATAGTCTCATCTCATGAGGAATCAGTTCAAAACCTCAAGGGTACAGTTCAAGAGTTGACTGATCTAGTGAAGGATACTTTAAACAAGCTCACTAGAGAGGAAGTCCCTAAGGTATCATTGTAAATAAGTTTAATTTTCCTTGTAGTTTTGATTTCTTTCTTTTATGTTTGTGTTGGGCAGACTTTTATTTAAGATTACAAGTGGGTTTAAGATGTGTTGGACTCATAGAGAGGCTTTTCAAATCCACTCGACCAGGCCTCTGAAGCCCACTCAATCGATCACAGTTCGGCCTATAAACCCATTCGAACCATCTCACCACTTGCTGGATCGTTTGGAGGGAAGAATAAATTGATATTCAAACTTTGGTCAAGAGCTCGACCACGTGGGGTCGAGTGGCAGCAAAAGTGAGTCAAAGATTCCAAATTAAAATTTTGAATGGTATACACGCTCCACTCTTGTCTCTTTGTCCCCTTAGCCTTTTTAAATAGAGCTGAATTCGATTCTAAGCTCCTCACCCTCTCATTTGCATCAAATTTCCATTATCTAGCTAAAATTCTCTCTCAAGGCTTAGTTCTTTTGTTTTCTGGGTTACTAACCTATCAATATTGAGCTTTGGGTCTATTTTCTTTCAATTTTTCTTTCAAAATGTCTTCCAAACACAGGGAAACACCTCAACAAGCTGCTATCCGCCGAGCTGCTGCCAAGAAAGCTGCTGAACACTTCATGGACATTCGTGATGCACCACCTGTTTCAAGGAGAGAAGTTGGTGAAAGCACTCGATCGCCCACTCGAGCAAGCAAACAACCGAGTGCATGATCGAGCAAGGGTCAAGCGGCAAGCAAAAGAAGAAGCATCATCCTGTTGAGGAAGATGTCGAGAGAACTTAGAGTGATGAAGAGATGGAGGTTGACTATGAAGAACATAGGAGGACCATATCAAGTGGAACTAGGCCAGTAGCTGAGGTGCAACAAAAGGAGAGTGAAAGTAAAGAAGAAGAAGAATCTTGTGCTTTAACACCAAGCCAGCTCTATGAAGCCTTCATGACCATGAACTTCCAAGGAACAAGATATCCACACAAGGAGACCATGGAAAAGCTTGGTATTGCTAAAGACGTGGAGTTAATCTTTGATAAATGCAATCTAAGCAAATTCATGGGAATGCACATGGAGGGTTATAGAGAAGAAATCTGTGAGTTCTTAGCCACCATCCAAACGCATTACTTCATAGATGCAGCAGATCCAGAGAAGGGACCAGGTTACATTGCTTTCACCATCAAGGGCAAAAGATTTGAACTTTCAATTGTGGAGGTGGCAGCACTATATGGTTTTGAAGGTGGAGATGAGGAGAATATTCTCATACCTAAAGAAGAACTCTACTCAGTTTGGCAAACAATTGGAGATGACAAGCTTTATTCCTCTTCCAAGACCAAAAGTTCAAAGATTAGAAGCCTAGTCCTAAGGTACTTTCACAAGGCTTTGGCAAACACTCTCTTTGCTAGGAAGGAAACTGGGAATTTGAATGAGGGAGAGCTCAAGATGATGGACATAAAACTCTATGGTATCAGGACACAAACAAGAGATGGGGTCACCATTTTTGGGAGTAGGGTGCCAACAAACCTTGCCATGTTCCTCATTGACTAATTCACTTACTATAGAAGTTGGGTGAGAAAGTTATACAAGAAGGGATCAACTGGAATCTTATGCATAGGAGGTATCATCACTCCAATCCTTGTAGCTGCTGGGATACCACTTCAAGGAGTAGAGTCAAAGCCAAGGTGGATTGACATCCCATATCTCACGACCACTCTCATTCTAGCCGAGGAGAAGCACCAAGGGAAGCATATCTTTTACTTTGATCATCCAACAGTGGGTAAGACTAAGCTAGTTCTACACAATGAGCCAATCACTACAATAAAAGAAGGGCTTAATGTTGACTTTTGGCCAGCCTCTGAGTTTTGGTTTGATGGTACAACTCAAATGAGAGAAGAACAAGCTGAAGATGTGGAGATGGCATATGGGGAAGAACAGTTCAATTTTGAAGATTATGAGGCTAATCCAAGGGTTAGTAGAGGAGTTAGAGAGACCATCAAGAGAGTGAAACTTCTCCAAAAATAGAACAAATGGCATGGCAAGACCATCAATGCATTGAAAACTAAGGTGAAGAAGATGTCTAAGTCCATAAAGGGTATGAAAAAAGAGATTGCTGAGTTGAAGAGTGGAAATTCATCCGTAACACCATCTGAGCATTTAAGGAGGATTAGCTAAACCAGGACAATGCCAAGAGCCGAAAATCTGGTTGAACCATCAAGAGCTTCGTCTTATGAGCCAACACAGAGGAAAAGAGGTCCAATTCGCACATAAAAACTGTTTCCGAGGCACCCGAGCAACCACTCGACCGAGCACCTCCAATGCACTCGGTCGAGCACCTGCCCAAACCTCCTTATGCCTTTCCAGCTCAACCAGGTTACCCAGGCTACCCCTATGTTCAAGTATACCCTCCTTACCCACCTCATTACTTCATTGACCCTGCCTTCATGCATCAGAGCTACTATGGACAGCCAGGACATGCATTCTATCCACCACCACCCACTCGACCATTCCACTCGAGTATGCACTTGACCGAGTGCCAATCCAGAGCCATAGTCGAGTTCCCTCCCTCTCCATCAGCAAGTCAAATTCAAGCTCTAGACTCAGGCTACACCTATGACAGCATGAGTGATGCTGTGGATAGCTTCTTCCACAACCCATAAGGTACCAACTTCACCTATTTCATTATAAATACCATTGCATTCCTTGTTTTGTTTGGTTTTAAGTTAATAACAACATTTTCACCCATGGTATCAATTCCCTTTGCAGTTGTAGTACAAAGGATTATCAATCCAAATGGTTGTTATGCTAGCAGATAAGATATGATCAGAAACAAGCAAGTCAAGCCAAGCAATAATGGGGGTTTTATCTAACAACGTAAAATAAGTAAAGGTAAATAAAAGAACAAGAACCACATGACCTAAATACTCGATGAAAGCATTAAAGTACATGATCGGGTGGGGTGATCAGATCAAGTAGATAAGGATGAACATCTCAAAGGTATACACGAAGCTGGTGATCGAGTACCTGTTCGGGTAAGGGGTCGAGTTATAGAATAAAGTTAAACAATCAAGATAAGAAAGCTCCTAAGGATGGGGTAATTGACTCATAAGTGTCCCTGACCAATGTGGGATGTCCTACATGCCTCAAGCAAATATTCCCTAGACAATGAATCTCCTAAATCTTGTTAAAACACTCTCTTTATAGAAACAATCAACCTTGGTCACTCCCCTACCCAACTCTCGTTGGATAAAACTGACCAAGCAGGCATTACAAACCGATTCATTATTGTCAATAAACTCCTTACACATCTAATCTCTTAGGCTAGGTGAGTAAATCTCTAGCATTGATTGATTCAAGCATTTCAATAACATCTCTCGATGGCAAAACAACCTAGATCTAGTCTCAACCTCTCGGTCTGAAATCTGAGAATAGCATTAAGAACAACAATCTAGAAAGGAATTTATATAAAGTAGACATTCAAGCTAAGACATCCTAACCGATCAAGAACACCTATATGTCTATCCTATCCCTAGAAATTTTATTTCACTACTCGGATCTCATGGTAGAAAGCACAAAACACAAATCAATGAAAATTGCATTTTATTGAAAATAAGATAAAAGTAGTAGAGTACATAATCGAAAACTAGAAAGAAATGCAAAAGAAACAAAAACGAATCCTAACAAAGTGGAAAAAGTGTTTGAGACCCTCAATCTCTCTCTTAGAAGCTCTCGCTCTCAATTCTGAGTGTTTACGGCGTGCTAGGGCGAGAGGAAGAAGAGGGGTTTTATAAATGGAAACCCTTTTAACCTAGCTGCTCAGTCCTGCCCGATGGTCAGCTCGATGCGGTGCACGAGGATAAGGTCGGGTAGTACCTCAGGTAGGTCTTCGGGTTGTTCTTCATGCTCTTAGATCCTCTTTGATTGGGTTGAAGTTCAGACTGTTATTCTTGCACAATAGCTCCTTCGGGTACATGCTCGGGTTTGACCTTGTTTTTCCCCATTTTAGGCTCTAAAGCACTTGTTTTCATCCAAATTGCACAAATGCAAGAATGCAACACCCTAAATGGCCTAAATGCAAATTCCTAAAGTTAATGACCTAAAAATGCTAAGATTAGGGTATATATAATGCAGAATATGGACAAAAAAAGGTGTCTAAAACATGTAAATTAGAGAGTTATCACAAATATTTTTCTATGTTTATCACCATGCATCGATCTAGTTCATCCTCCAACTAACAGTAAAGACTTGCAATTCCAATGAACATATCTTTCACATTCATTAAAGTGTTTGGCGAATTCTTGCAAATGGGAAGTGAATCAAGCTCAATCGGTTTCAAGGGTAAGGCTTTTTGGTAGGTGGGTTTCAAACAATATCTTTGGGTGGCTTACTCTCAAAAGAAGGAATGCTAGACAGTTGTGAAAACTATCTAAGATTGAGAACAATTAGGGCATACAAAGCTTAACTCTTGATAATCTACCTTTTTCTCATTCACTTTCTTTATGTCCAACACCTTAGAATAAAACTGCCTACAAGCTTGATTTTGACCCTATTTTTTTTACAATCCCTAAGATTCTAACTTTGAACAGCTAGCTCTCTTTTACAACAATTTTTTTTTCTTTCTTTGTTATACTCCCATTTTTTTTGTTTTCTCTCTTTTTTTTTTCTTTTCTTTTTAGGAGGCTATAGCAAAACTTTTTTTTTTTTACTTATAGCTTATTAAACTGAACCTTAGAGATTTTCTTCTTTGGTTTCTATTTTATTCCTCAACCCAACCCAAATAAACATGCTAACCACCTATCTTTCAAAACCGATTCTATTAGCTAGTCTAAATGATTCTAAACTTAGCTAAAACAAGAGCCAGTTCTTTGTCGTTCTCAATACTCTCATGGTTTCACAACCTATAGCACAATGAAAAGGCCTCACTCAACAATTCACAACAAGGCTTGAAAGAAAGATTTGGTTTCAAGGGTAGGGAAAACAATTCGGGTTAAACGAAAAGATTGGCAAAAATGGAGTGTTAACCTGAGTTTAGAGTTACCATGAGCAAGCATTTAAATTCCATAAGCAAGATAATTTAAGTTCAGGTTAAGTCCAATAATATAGAGATGATGCAATGTTCAAGCAAGTTTCACACTAGTGGAGGAAGCTTTCAAAAGACACGTGGTTTTAAATAAAGATTTTTCATTTTTTCCAAAGATTGATCTGGCAACAATGAACTGTGAATAAGAGCTATAACTTCAATCCTAAGGTTGGACTTTAAACAAGGTGGTTTTAATCATTATCACCTAAAATCCTGAAACAAGGTTATTTGTATGTGGTGAAATGATGATCAATGTATGCAATGGTGAGATATGGAATGGATGGATGGGTGTTTCAATTCCCCTTATGCGGTTGCAGTATAAGAGGTGTCAATCCTAAATGAGTGTTTGTGAACAATTAAGATATGTATATCAATCTAAGTCAAGCCAAATGCAAGATTATTTGTCACTAACAATCCTAAGATGAAAATGTAAAATGCAGAAAGTAAACTACAAGAACTAAGAACTAAATGCAAATGAAACAGGATGATTATAACAGTAATGATGCAACCAACAGAAGTAGAAAATATGCTAATGAACCAACAGAAGACAAGTAATGAACATGATACTAAGTAAATGCAACAGAAATGCAACTAGAATGAAACAAGACAATCACAAATCATAAACACAAGGTTCTGGGGAAGAACTCGAGCAAGCACTCGACCGAGTGTAGGTCGAGCTAGACTAAACGCAGAAACAGAGCAACACAATAAAAACAGAGCAATGCCAAAACGAATCAAACAACAAGCAAGCAACAAGATTAAGACTAAGAAATCAATAAACAAAGAAGGTCCTGAGGAAGGATTCATGGGCTGAACTGATCATTGTGGTTATCTAACTTGGTCAACAAACCTCAAGCAAATTGAGCTAATCTCTAGACATATTATTCTAAGACAAGTTTCATCCACTCTCATGGCAAGAAACAATCAAACCTATGCATCTCTAGACTTGTTCTCACAAAGAAAAGAATCTACACAAGCAGGCATTAAGCAATACATCTCAAACAAAACAAGACCTCTAATCTCTTAGCAAGCCTAATGGTAAGCTCTAGATCTAGCTTTATCTATGCTTCTTAAACATTGGTGTGATGCTAAGATGCTTGAGATCAAATCCTACTCTCTTAGATATAGGATCAGCATTAAGAACATCTAGCCTAGAAGAGATCTACAACAATCAAGCTTGACCAAATCAAACAAACCACAAGATCAATCCAGCATAACCCATCCTCAAGATCCTAGAGAACTACTCACAAGAACACATGATGAACAAAGTCAAAAACCCAGAAAAATACGAAACTTGCATCATTAGATAGATAAAACAGAGATCTACAATACTGGAGAAAGAATCAAACTCGAATTTGAAACATGTTATTTTTTGGTGGTGAATATGAAAGTGTGTGAAAGTGTAATGGAATGATATGAAATGATGGTGGGTGTTTCAATTCCCCTTATGCAGTTGCAGTATAAGAGGTGTCAATCCAGTCTGAGTGCTTGTGAACAATCAAGATGTGCATATGATTCTAAGTTAAGCCAAATATGATGATGATTGTCTGTCACTAACAATCCTATGATGATAATGATGAAAAGCAGAAAGTAAACTAAAAGAACTAGGAACTAAATGCAAACAAGACAAGATGAGTATAAAAGCAATGATGCAAGAACAGAAACAGGAACTGTAAACACTAGATAAGAACTAATGCAAGGCAAGTAATGAACTAGATGCTAAGTAAATGCAATAGAAATCAAACAGGAATGAAACAAGACAAACACAAAGCATAAACAAGAAATCTGGGGATCAGCTCGATCAGCACTCGACCGAGTGTAGGTCGAGTGAGTGGTCGAGTTGGGTAAAAACGTGAAAACAGAGCAAGACACTAAAAACAGAGCAATACTAAATCAGATCAAACACCAAGCAAACGATGATATTTAAACTAGGAATTCAATAAACAAAGAAGGTTCCTGAGGATGGATTCATGGGATAAACTAATCATTGTGGTAATCTAACTTGATCAACAAATCTCAAGCAAAGCTATGAGCTGACCTCTAGACATACTAATCTAAAACAAGTCTCTCCCACTCTCATGGTCAAGAGACAATCAAACCTATGCAATCTTAGACTTGCTCTCACAATGAAAAGAATCTACACAAGCAGGCATTAAGCAATACATCTCAAACCAAACAAGACCTCTAATCTCTTAGCAAGCCTAATGGTAAGCTCTAGATCTAGCCTTATCTATGCTTTCTAGACATTGGTGTGATGCTAAAAAGCTTAAGATCAGATCCTACCCTCTCAGATATAGAATCAGCATTAAGAACATCTAGCCTAGAAGAGATCTACAACAATCAAGCTTGATCAAATAAGATACACCACAAGATCAATCTATCCTAACCCATCCTCAAGATCCTAAGGTAACTACTCAAAGCAAGACATGATCAAACAAATCATAAACCCAGAAATCATTGAAACTTGCCTGATTAGATAGATAAGAATGAGATCTACAACTTTAAAGAAGAAATCAAACTCAAATTCTTAAAACCCAGAAAGTTATTCAACAAACAAGTTTGAAGAAATCTTCTTTTTCTTAAGAACAAAATCTAAAAAATTAAAAAGGAAAATAAAAAGCAAAAGGAAAAATTCCTAAAAAGGTAAAAACTAGGTTCTCAAAAGCTGGAATAGAATCTAGATTAAAAGGAGAGTGTTTGGTGGCTGCAGGTACAAGGCCTTTTATAGTGGGGAAGGTGGAAGCCCTAAAATAGAAAAAGTCAAAGCAGTCAACGGTTTGGTCAACTCGACCAGTGCTCGGTCGAGTGACAGGTCGAGCTGGCTTCCCTGGTGCAACTCTACTCGGTCGAGTCCATCTCCCACTCGGTCGAGTGCTTGGTCGAGCTGGACTCCGGACTTTGGTTCTTCAGCCTTAAGCTCCAAAATCACCTATTTATGCATGAAAAGATGCAAATGCAATGCAACTACACTCTAATGCAAGATTGGTCCTAAAGCTACACAATAATGGTGAAAATGGATAGAAAAAGATGCAAAAGATGTGAATAAACTAAGGGAAAACATGGTAAAATATATGAACATCAGAATTCTCAATATTAAGAAAGTTATGAAACCAACAATATTGAGGAATTTAGTCTTTTTCTCCTTAAAAGCAAGTACAAGATCTAAAAAATAAAAGTGCAAAAGGAATAATTCCCAAAAAAACTAGAAACTAGGCTTAGAGAATATCTAAAAAGCTGGACTCTTTTTGGTGGCTGCAGGTACAAGGCTTTATATAGGAAGGGGAGTGGAAGCCCTAAAAATATTAAAAGTCAAAACAGTCAACGGCTCGGTCAACTCGACCTTTGCTCGGTCGAGTGGCAGGTCGAGCTGGCTTCTCTCGTGCATTCTCCACTCTGTCGAGCCCTCCTCAGCACATGGTCGAATGTCTGGTCGAGTGTGCGGTCGAGTTGGACTCCGGACCTTGGATCTTCAGCCTTAACTCTCTTGCTTTCCCTTCATGATTGCTTCACTTCTCCTCAGCATTGCTTCCATGCTCCTTAAGCTCCAAAATCACCTGTTTATGCATGAAAAGATGCAAATGCAATGCAACTAAACTCTAATGCATGATTAGTCCTAAAGCTACACAATAATGGTGAAAATGGATAACAAAAGATGCAAAAGATGTGAATAAACTAAGGGAAAACATGGTAAAATATATGAACATCAACACCCCCAAACTTAGTCTTTGCTTGCCCTCAAGCAAATAAACAAGACATAAGAAGGTAGGTGAGGTTTGAAAGTGGATCTCAGCTCCTAAAGCTTGCAAATAGACCATCTAGAATCAATGTCCAAGTTACTAGTACTATGATGGAAGTTGAATGAGCTGTACTTAAAGACTTTAGACAAGCATAT
Source organism: Camelina hispida (assembly GCA_023657505.1). Lineage (NCBI taxonomy): Eukaryota > Viridiplantae > Streptophyta > Magnoliopsida > Brassicales > Brassicaceae > Camelina > Camelina hispida. The sequence goes on from CP094637.1 coordinate 27,247,613, forward strand.
CACAACCTTTACTGATTTGAGCCTTAGATATCCACATGCATTCAAATCATCCATTTCCTTTAACATTCATTAATCAAGAATAGGGGTGGGCATTTCGGTTTAAGTTCGAGTTCGGTTTGGTTTCGGTTCGGTTTGGGTTCGGTTCGGTTTGGTTAATTCGGTTTTCATAAAACTCTAACCATACTCAACCATTGTTAGTTTGGTTTGGTTTGGGTTCGAGTTGGTTTATATTCGGTTTGGTTTGGTTTGGTTTGGGTTTAATTCAATTTGATTTTATTCGGTTTAAAAATCAATTAATGTAACAAAACAAAATTCATTGTTCTTTGTAAGTTGAATAATTCAAAGAATCCATGAATATTTTACCTAAAACTGATAACTATATCAATATTAAATGTTTAGTAATTAGAAAAAAATGAAAGTGAAACAAACTAAATGGCGTAAGAAGATAAAAAAAAAGTATAATTTCTTTTAAAAACCTTTAAAGTCTTTACAGTTTTACTCTTTAAAACCTAGGGTTACAGCTTTAGAAATAATTAAATCTAATCTAACATAAATGAGTTCATAAAAAATAAGATTATAAATATATATTCTACAATAATTATGTATATTATTAATTATTTAATTAATAAAAAGTACATTGGGTTATCGGTTCGGTTTGGGTTTAAACCGAACCAAACCGAACCATTTGGGTTGAGAAGAAACTTAACCAAATGGTTTGAGTGTAGGATTGGGTTTGGTTTGGGTCGGTTTCAGTTCGGTTGGGTCGGTTCGGTTCGGTTTGGTTCGGTTAAAATGCCCACCCCTAATCAAGAACATGAATCAATTCTATGCAATGCTTAAACTCATTTGGCTTGGTAATAAAGGTTTTGAGACAATGATGGTCTCTTTTTAAGAGTGGGGGGCTTGTCAATATCAAGGTTCTCTCATAAAATAGATTGAGATTTAGAAGAATGCTAAAGGTAAGAGCACTTAGACACATACAAGAACAAAACCTTGTCTACCCAAAGGTACCCAAAGTGTTTATCCTAACAATCTAAACCCAAATGATCCTAGTGCTACCCTTTAACTTCTTCTTTTCTCTTTCACCCTTTTCTCTTTTGGTTTTCAAGTCTTAGGAGAGGTTTCTTATTTGATCTTTCTAGTGGAATGGGAGATTCTTACTGATTGCTATGGTTGATATCTTGTGTTTTTATGTGATTTTAAAGCTTAATTATTCATTGTTTTGTGCATATTCATTAGCATTTAGGTTGTTTAGGTTGCATTTTGCATCAAGTTTGGTATCTCAGGTGTTGGAGTAGAGATGTACAAGAAAAGTGTGCTTTGGAGCTAAATAAGTCAAGAATTAGCAATATAATGGAAGACACACATTTGGATGCACACAAAATGATTGATGATTCGGAACCAGTCTGCAGTCCCTCAAAGATCGACTCGTATGAAGAACTTTCCTTGGGTTTTAGCTCTGGAGTTCTTCACGAAAGTTATTGGAGATTGAGTAAGCTTTACAATGTAGGTGATTTCAGGACAATCGGATGTGTGTGTAAGGAGTTATAGCTGTTTTAGTGAGCGTATATACAGCCAGAACTAGAGATCAGATGGACCAAGTGCGAAGACACACGCGGCCACACCACTCGGCCAAGCCATGGCCGATGGAGTTCACACCAAGCCTTTTTTATTTTTGACCCGGGTTTGACCCAGTTTGTTTTGGGTTGACCTAGGTTCTCTTCTACTCTCCTATAAATACTCTAAACCTATTAAGGAGACTCATCTCTTATCTTATCTTTTGTTTAGTAGCCACTTAGGGCTCTTAAGCTTGTCTACTCTTGGTTTATTGAATCCTTGGTTGATTTTCCAGTTTTTAATAGCAATATATCTTTCTAATCTCTTAACCTATAAACTCTTATTATGATTTCACAAAGATCAAACTCTTTCCTTTGTGTGATCATGATGATGAGTGAGTAGATCTTTTAGGATTTTGGGCTTGGTAGATTAGGGAGATAGATGATTGATCTTTGATGTCTAGGTCTTTATTTATGTATTTCCTATCTTGATTAGTGATAATAATGCTAGATAGCCATGACAAAGCTTGAATCTAGACTTTAGGATTTTCATGCACAAGGTGTTTGATGAAATTCCTGAACCAAACTATTCAAGAGCTTTGCATTCCTAGCCAATGGAAATTGATGATTAGGGTGCTTAGTGGTATTTAGACTTGATTTTAATGCATGCTTGCCTTGTGATTGCCTTTGGAAATTGTTGATTATCACTTGATTAGCATAGGATCTCTATCATGGAAATGAATTGATTTGCATAAGTTTTCTTAGCCATAGGATTGTTCTTGATTGTTGCTTAGACATCTAGGATTGATTAGCTATCTCCCAAGTCAATTACCTTGCCCAAGGTTCACTTGTTTAATCTTGATTTTAAAACTGTTCTTAGTTGTGTGTTTGCTTGCTTTTAGTTTGTTTGTTTGATTTATTTAAAGTTGCTTCTAGTTAGTTGATACATAAAACAAACCCCTTTCTTATTAGCTTAGATTAAGCATTCATGTGTATTCCTGGTATGTTGATCATTGCAAAATGAGGTTCGATAATTTAATTGAGAGAAAAAGTACTACATCAATTTGGCGCCGTTGCCGGTTTGCAATTGCATTTAACCATTAGGATTTCATCTTTGCTTGAGACTAGGCCATTTAATTTCGTGAATATGATTAGCTTTATGCATCTAGTTGAGATGATGAATTCACTTTTGCTTGTTGTTACTAATTTGTCTTCCTTGATTCTCTTATGCTTTTAAAGGTACTCAAACCAAAATAAGAAGAATGGAAAGACGAGGTCATTCAAGGTGTTGGTTGTGGACAATCAAACAAGCATTACTAAAGCTCCAAAACCTCAAGTACTGGTAACAAATCCAAGTCAACTTCAAGAGAACACATTGACAATAGGAAGCTTTGATGCTCCTTATCATGAGTCAAGATATGGAATTCGACCTCCTCCCATAGAAGCCAATGCTTATGAAATCAAGCCAAGTTTGATTAGATTGATTCAAGGCTCTAAGTTCTTGGGACTGGCTTTGGAGAATCCCTATGATCATTTGGACTCCTTTGAGAGGATGTGTAGCACATTTAGGATTGGAGGTGTGCCCAGTGATAGTATCAAGCTCATCTTATTTCCATTTTCTCTTGGAGAGAAAGCAAGCCAATGGGAGAGAACTATCCCATCTCATTTGGTCAATTCCTAGGATGGTTGTAAGAAGATCTTCCTTCTCAAGTCTACTCCAAGCAAAGAACAGCTCAAGTGAGAAATGACATATTGAGTTTTAAGCAAGAAATTCATGAAAGCTTCAATGAAGCATGGGGAAGACTTAAGGGATATATTCGAGATTGCCCACATCATGGATTCAACAAGCAAGCTATACTTAGTATTTTATATGAAGGAGTTAAGAGGGAGCTCAAATTGACATTGGACATGGCTAGCAAAGGAAGTTTTTCAAACCTCACCATAGAACAAGGAGAGTTGCTTGTTGAGAATTTGGCTCAAAGTGATCAAAGATACTATGAGGAGTACTATGATAGAATCCCAAGAGAGGGTGGTGACAAAACTGAGTAAAGAAGATACCAAAACAGAGGTTATAACCAAGCTTATCCACCTTTAAATCTTCAACGAAAGTCTTCTATTCAACTTCCTCCTCAAGATAATGAAGTGAGTGCCATGTTGAAACGAGTTTTAGAAGGTCAAATTAAAGGTTAAATGGACTTGAGTAAGAGTGTTGTTGAGCTGCACAATAAGATGGATGGGGTGTACAATGAACTTGATCATAAGATCATTAGCTTGGCTTCTCATTGGAAAATTGTTGATCCTAAGGTACCTCACACCTCTTCTAGTGAATCCAAAGCTACCCCCAAGGAGTTTTGCACTGCTATCTTCACAAATCATTTGGATGTGGTTGATGAGAATGAGAAAACGGTACAAGAAACTTCTACGCTTTCATATGGTTCTTTTGTTGAGCAATCGGTAGATGATAGCAATGGAGAAGAACCAAGGATTTTGAAGGATCAACAAGACGATGTCCAAGTTGTGAATGTGATGAATGGAGATACTTTACAACTTGCTAATTGTGGTGAAGAAATTTTGGATGGTGAGTGTTTAGACTCTTTATTTGATGACCTCAAAGGAGATTCTAGAGAAGGAGATTTGGGTCAAGCAAATAAAGTTGTTGACAAGAAGAAGAGGAAGAAGAAACAAAACCACCTTCCCACCATTGTTTCTTCTCCTATGAATTTGTGTTTGCATCCCTTTGGGCTTGTTGATGGAGCAATAGAGTACAAAGTGAAGCACAAAGGTTCTTCTTCACCCTTTGCAAGTGTCAAAGCCAAGCTAGATCCCAAGTATCATTATGACAAAGATAAGCTTCATGAACTTCTCTCAAGTGAGATTACTATCAACCTCCACTCTCCTTCCACCAATTCAACATGATCTCAAGGGAGCACTAAAGCTCCTCCTATCACTCCATTCCTTAAGTTCACAACTAGGGCCAAGGTATGGTCCTAACCTTCCATTGTATATATTATTTGAGTCTTGTTTTCTTTATTTTGTTAGTCTTTCTCTTGGACTTTTCTCACACAGGGACTGTGTGAATTAAGTTTGGGGGAGAGACTAGCCATCTAACATTGTGTTCTATTTTGCTTTTCATGTTTTGTGTGATGCATTGTTAATACCTATGTTTTGAGAAAAATCAAAAAAAATTGAAAAATTTTAAAAAAAACCAAAAAAATGCATTTAGCTTTGCATATTCATTCTTGTGTTTAAGATTGAGTCTAGAAGCATTTAGTATGCATTTTCATTTGCATTTGGGATAATAATGAAATTGCCTTGTAAATTTTGAGTTTTAGGATTGAACCCACAGCCCTCATTTATAGCTCATTGGTGCTTGTTTAATCTTGGGGAAAAAATGAAGAATCTAGGCTTAAAAACATTGTGTTACTTGAAAGCATTTTATTTTAGTGTAAAGCTTGCTTGATCATTGCTGCATCTCTATATTATTTGGACTTTAATTTGATCTTTAAATTATCTTGCATATGGACTATGAATGCTAGCTCATGGAACTTTCATTTGGGTTAACTATCTCTATTTGCCACTCTATTTTGTTTAACCCAATCTCTTGCCATGCCTTGGAACCCCAACCTTTTCTTTCAAGCCTTGTATTGATTTTTTGAGTGAGGCCTTTTCTTGATAATGCTATAGGTTGTGAAATCTTGAGAGTATTGAGAATGACAAAGAACTGGCTCTTGTTTTTAGCTAGGCTTGGAATCTTTAATGCTAGCTAATAGGACTGGTTTTGAAAGAAATAGGTGGTTAGAGTGTTGAGTTGGGGTCAAGTTTGGGAAAAAGAGAGAATAAGAAGGGAAATAAAGGTTTACTTGGTCAAAGAAAAGAAAAGTCTCTAAGGTTAAGTTGGTTATAAGCTCTAAGTCTCAAAGAAAAGGGATAGAAAGTATTGTTATAATCTCCTAGATTCAAAATGAAAAGAGTAAAGGAAAATCAAACAAGATTGGGAGTATAGCAAAGAATGAATAAGAAAGAAAATGAGCTAGTGTTTAAAGCAAGAACAGCCTTAGAGATACAATAAAAATAAAGGAATAAGACCATAAGTAAAGAAGAAAAAGGGGGTAAGTTGAATAAGGTTGAGTTTTTGGGTTTGAAAGGAAATAAGTAAGATGAGAAAAAGGGTAGAAAAGCTTCTAGGTGGGTAGAACATCAAGAGCTAAGCTTTGTATGCCCAAATTATTCTCAGTCTTAGATAGATTTCATGACTGTCTAGCATTCCTCTTTGTTTGAGAGTTAACCACCCAAAAATACCATTTCCAACCACTTTATAAACAGCCTTTCCCTTAAACCAATTGAGCTTGATTTATTTTCCATTTGCAAGATCACACCAAACACTTTAATGAATGTGAAAGAGATGTTCAATAGGATTGCAAGTCTTTGCCAATAGATGGAAGATGAACTAGAGTGGTGCATTGAGTTAAGCATAGAAAAATTTTTGTAAGGACTTTGATTGATCTTAGCACCATTGAACTACATCTAAGGACTTTGGTTTGAATCCTTTGTTGATGCTTTTTGGTTCTGAATCCCTTTTTTCAAACCTCTCTCTCTCTCTCACTCTTGCTTGGTTTTTGCTAGAGGACTAGCAAAGTATAAGTTTTGGGGAGTTGATATCTTGTGTTTTTATGTGATTTTAAAGCTTAATTATTCATTGTTTTGTGCATATTCATGAGCATTTAGGTTGTTTATGTTGCATTTTGCATCAAGTTTGGTATCTCAGGTGTTGGAGTAGAGATGTACAAGAAAAGTGTGTTTTGGAGCTAAATAAGTCAAGAATTAGCAATATAATGGAAGACACACATTTGGATGCGCACAAAATGATTGATGATTCGGAACCAGTCTGCAGTCCCTCAAAGATCGACACGTATGAAGACCTTTACTTGGGTTTTAGCTCTGGAGTTCTTCACGAAAGTTATTGGAAATTGAGTAAGCTTTGCAATGGAGGTGATTTCAGGACAATCGAATGTGTGTGTAAGGAGTTAAAGCTGTTTTAGTGAGCGTATATACAGCCAGAACTGGAGATCAGATGGACCAAGGTGCGAAAACACACGCGGCCACACCACTCGGCCAAGCCATGGCCGATGGAGTTGACACCAAGCTTGTTTTATTTTTGACCCGGGTTTGACCCAGTTTGTTTTGGGTTGACCTAGGTTCTCTTCTACTTTCCTATAAATACTCTAAACCTATTAAGGAGACTCATCTCTTATCTTATCTTTTGTTTAGTAGCCACTTAGGGTTCTTAAGCTTGTCTACTCTTGGTTTATTGAATCCTTGGTTGATTTTCCAGTTTTTAATAGCAATATCTCTTTCTAATCTCTTAACCTATAAACTCTTATTATGATTTCACAAAGATCAAACTCTTTCCTTTGTGTGATCATGATGATGAGTGAGTAGATCTTTTAGGATTTTGGGCTTGGTAGATTAGGGAGATAGATGATTGATCTTTGATGTCTAGGTCTTTATTTATGTATTTCCTATCTTGATTAGTGATAATAATGCTAGATAGCCATGACAAAGCTTGAATCTAGACTTTAGGATTTTCATGCACAAGGTGTTTGATGAAATTCCTGAACCAAACTATTCAAGAGCTTTGCATTCCTAGCCAATGGAAATTGATGATTAGGGTGCTTAGTGGTATTTAGACTTGATTTTAATGCATGCTTGCCTTGTGATTGCCTTTGGAAATTGTTGATTATCACTTGATTAGCATAGGATCTCTATCATGGAAATGAATTGATTTGCATAAGTGTTCTTAGCCATAGGATTGTTCTTGATTGTTGCTTAGACATCTAGGATTGATTAGCTATCTCCCAAGTCAATTACCTTGCCCAAGGTTCACTTGTTTAATCTTGATTTTAAAACTGCTCTTAGTTGTGTGTTTGCTTGCTTTTAGTTTGTTTGTTTGATTTATTTAAAGTTGCTTCTAGTTAGTTGATACATAAAACAAACCCCTTTCTTATTAGCTTAGATTAAGCATTCATGTGTATTCCTGGTGTGTTGATCATTGCAAACTGAGGTTCGATAATTTAATTGAGAGAAAAAGTACTACATTAATGGTTATCTTTTCTTCTTATTCCTAAGACATATAAGCTTTTTGCTAGACTTTTCTATGCTTTCTTTTCTTTTCTTTAACTAGAACCATCTTAGATAACAATTTTTACTTCCCATTCTTTCACTAGACTTTAGCTTTTAATTAAACACATTCCCTTCCTAAAGACTCTACCTTTTTTTTTTCTTCTTTCTTTTTTCCTCTTTTCTTTTCTTTTTCAAATCAACCAAGTCCCAAACCCAACAAGTGAACCACCTAGTCCTATCTAGTTTGAAAATTGCAAACTAGAACTACACAAGGTTTTACTCTTGTCAGCTCAAACCTAACACTTTCTACCAAGCTCAACCCCAAAAAGGCCTCACACACACAAGAATAAATATGGCTTGAAAGAAGGTTTGGTTAAGGGGTAGGGAGACTGATTTAAAAGTGAAATCAGCTACTTGGATCAACAAGAGTGGCAAAAAGGAAAATGATGATCCAAATATGTATATGGTATCCATGAGTTTAAAACAATGCACACATTGATAATTAAAATTCAATATTAGGTTCTTATAGATAGGATCAAATCAAACATTCTTCAATTTAGACCAAATGCAATGCAGGAATTCAATACTTGGTTCAATCTTATGCTTCTAACCACTCAACTAGCATCAAAGTACTATTAACTTGGGCATTGATCCTAGTCTAGTGAATTAAGCAAGCTAACAAGGAAAAACTCATCATAGATCCCCAATGCAAATATTATACAATTCTACATGAGCATGCTAAACAAGATCCTAATATGCAATGCAAACTACATGAACACTCTTTTTTTAAGAAGATTTTTGCAAAAATGTTTCAAATTTTTAGGGTTTTTCTATGCCTTAGATGCTATGCAAATACTAACATGATTATGCTAAAAATTTGAAATAAGAAAACAAAAAACAATGTCAAATGCTATCTCAAACCCTACCCCAAACTTAAATCACACAGTCCCTTGTGTGAAAGAAATTTGTAAGAGGATTCAAGACTTAAAAGAAACCAAAACACAAAATATGAAATGCAATGATATTTACAATGGAAAGGTGATAGTGGTACCTCAAGGATTGTGGAAGAAGTTGTCCACATCCATCTGCATGCTGTCATAGGAGTAGTTGGGGTCCTCTTGGTGACTTGGAGATGGAGATTGGGGCAGCTCGACGATGGCGATCGACCTTGACTCGGTCGAGTGCGTGTCCGAGTGGGGGGGGGTCGAGCTGGACTGCGAATCTCTATTAGCTGTCCCTTCCTCTTCTATTCAGACTCCCTAGCTTCCCTGACAATGAAAACACCAAAGCAAAAATCAAAATACCAAAATTCCAAAGCAATATATACAGAGATACCTTAGGGATTTTGATATGATCATGGCTAGCAAGGAGTCAGAAGCTGCAGAGGAACCGGAGATTGTGGGAAGGATCACTCGCTCAAGAGCTAAGGAGATGGCTAAGGAAGCTCATTCACTCATAGCTGACGGGTCATTCAACCTACCGAGGATCCAGGTCTTTAACATCTCCACCTTGAAGACTTCACCCGGTAATGATAACTAGATAACTTAGGTGTGAAGTTTGTACTCTTTTTCCCATAGCTGAGTTTTGTCCCACTGGGTTTTCTTAGCATGGTTCTTCATGAGGCAAATGGATCACTACGTCGAGTTATCTAGAAGTCATTGCCAATGGGAAATAATGTACAAGTCCCCAGACTTCAGTATTGTGTCACCAGACTTCAGACTTTAGTCACCAGACTTCAGACTTTAGTCACCAGACTTCAGACTTTAGTCACCAGACTTCAGACTTTAGTCACCAGACTTCAGAATTAAGTTCACCAGACTTCAGTATTAAGTCGCCAGACTTCAGTACCTGATGTTTTGCTGTTTTTCTTGTTTTCCTTAAAACGTCTTGTTGTTTTATTTTGAACTTCCTGTTGTTTGGAGTGTCGAGCCTAGGGTTGATTATAAAGCCCCATAGCCACGCCTCCTTGTTCCTTAGCGAAGAATGATGTTGTAACATGAATTGTTGATCTTTCTTCCTCAATTTGATTTCTTGAATGCGTTCTTGAATTCTTGGTTTCTAAACACTTTGTGATACAGAAACTCTTCACTTGTTTCGTTCCATACAACCACCTAAACATCTATCTCCATCAAACCATTGTTTTCTTCCTTCGATCTTCACACATCATCACCCTAAATCATCCGTTCATCATCACCTTCCATCCACATCACCTATCACTCGGTTATCAGCCTTCATCAAAGTTCAATCCTAGGGGAAATCCTATCATGTGGTATCCGAGCCAACTCTGTGCCAAGGCTAAGCGATTCTAAGAACCCTAATCTCTTGTGTTTTGCTTAATTTCGTTTGTCTAGTTTAGGGTTTGAATTTGTTTTTGTTGATTCGTTTGTGTCTAGGTCTAATAGGGTTTAGTTATTGTTGATTCTTTAAGTTTAGGTCAAGTTTTGGGAGTTTAGGATTTAGTTTTGTGTTGTTCGAAATTAGACTGCAAATTAGGGTTTGTTTATTTCGAAATTGTTCATTATAGGGTTGGTATTGATCGATTCTCTTGTAGTTTTGTTCGAAATTAAGTCTATATCCGTGAGTCTACTGTTTAAAATTATGAGTCTTAGAGTTTATTTTCGTTTTTCTCATTCCAAGAACAATTTACTGCGAGTTTCTTATTTAATTTGCAGGTACAATGGAGCTTTCTCCAGAGGCTATGGAAGCTTTGAACCAAGCCATGTCCAAGCAAATAGCAGAAGCAAACAAGTTAATGTCTACTCAGTTTCAGCAACAAATGGAGCAGCTCAGTAACAAGTTTGAGAAATAGTTCAAGGACATAGCTCACGCATCTAGTGCTTCAGAACAGAGTTCTACAGAACCGCCTAGTCCTAATGAGGCCCTTCGTTTAGCCAAAGGAAACGCTCATGTGAGAGCTTCTTCAAAGCCTACACAGATCAGAACAGCTAAGTCACCTACTGGGGGGAGAGAGACTTGTTTCAATCAGAGGAGAAACACTCAAGGTACAGAAAGAGAGCCGCGCAGAACTAGTAGAGATCACATTCGTCCAAGACGCACTGAACAAGTAGCTAGGCATCGAATCTACATTGAGTCAGATAGAGAGTATTCTGAAGAAGAAGAAGTTTCAGATCATAGTCAAGAGACAATGAGGAGAAACAGAAACATAGATCACGGCAGGGATTATGATCCTTTGAGGCAGCAGTTGAGTCATCTCAAGATTCAGTATCCTTCTTTCCATGGTACCAATGACCCAGAGACTTATCTAGACTGGGAAAGGAAGATGGAGTCGAATTTTCAGGTTCAAGGAACCTATGAGTTGAACAAGGTGAAGATAGCCATATCCGAATTCAATGGCTATGCTTTGTTGTGGTGGGAGCAGTTGGGACTTACTAGACATCGAAATAGAGAGCCTGCTATCACTACATGGGAACAGCTAGTCACGCAGATGAGGAAGAAGTTTGTGCCTACATACTACCAGAGAGAGATTCTTAACAAGCTGAGGCGTCTCACTCAAGGCACTAAGTCTGTAGGAGACTACTATCAGGAGCTGGAAACACTTATGATCAGAGTTGATTTGAGGGAAAGTGAAGACATGGTTATGTCTAGGTTTCTTGGAGGTTTGAACTGAGAGATTCAAGACAAGATAGAGCTGCAGAATTATGAAGATGTGCAAGAAATGGTACATAAGGCAGAGCTGATTGAATCACAGATCAAGAGAAAGGGAGTGAGGTCTACATGCACGCCTGACATGTCTAAGCCGAGAGAGTTCAGTAAACCTGCCTGCACCAAGGACAGCAAACCCGTGACAACCACAGTCAAAGAGGAGGTTAAAATCGATTCCAAGCCGAAGAGTAGCACCTCTACAAGTCATATCAGGTGTTTCAAATGCCAAGGGATGGGGCATTATTCCAGAGACTGTCCTAACAAGAAGATGTTTCTTCTTCAAGATGGAGGAGAGATTGTGCCAGTAGACAGTTTAGAGAGTGAACCAGAGCCTGAACTAGATGAAGAAGGAGAATCCGCAGTCATGGGAGAGATGTTAGTAGCACGCAGAGCTTTAAGTGTTCAGATTCATCCAGATGATAGAGGACAGCGTGAGAACCTATTTCACACACGGTGTATGGTTCAAGACAAGGTCTGTACCTTGATCGTTGATGGTGGAAGCTGTACTAATGCAGCTAGTGAAGAGATGGTACAGAAGCTTAATCTCAAGACTACTTCACATCCAAGACCTTATCAGCTACAGTGGTTGAACAACAAGGGTGCTTTGACAGTTTCACAGCAAGTGATGTTGAAACTAGCGATTGGGAAGTATGAGGATGAGATGCTTTGTGATGTTATTCCCATGAAGTCAAGTCATATCCTTTTGGGAAGACCATGGCAGTTCGACAGAAGAGTGTTCCATGATGGTTACACCAACAAGCAAACATTTGAGTTCAAAGGACGCAAGGTCACTCTTCTACCACTTACACCCAGCGAAATCTACAAGGACCAACTTCACATGAACCGCAAGGATACAGAAAAAGTGTCTCACAGCCTGTACATCAATCACAGCGAGTTCAACAAGCTATTTGATCCAGAGATGACCACATTTATGTTTGTGTACAAGGAAACACTCACCAGTACTAAGTCCGCAGGAGAGCTTCCACGCGAGATGATAGAAATTATAGAGGAGTACAAGGATGTGTTTCCAGAAGAGATACCTCCAGGTTTACCTCCAATCCGTGGGATAGAGCATCAGATTGATTTGGTACCAGGTTCAGCTCTACCGAACAGACCAGCTTACCGAACTAATCCAGTAGAAACTAAAGAGCTTCAGAAGCAAGTAGAGGAGCTGATGAGCAAGGGACACATCAGAGAGAGTCTCAGTCCATGTGCAGTACCAGTTTTGCTTTTACCCAAGAAAGATGGTTCATGGAGGATGTGTGTTGACTGCAGAGCTATTAACAACATTACAGTGAAGTACAGACATCCAATTCCGAGATTAGATGACATGCTGGACGAGTTATGTGGTTCAACAATCTTTTCCAAGATCGATTTAAAGAGTGGGTATCATCAGATCAGAATGAAGGAAGGAGATGAATGGAAAACAGCTTTCAAGACCAAGCAAGGGCTCTACGAATGGCTAGTCATGCCGTTTGGTCTCACCAATGCTCCTAGTACCTTTATGCGATTAATGAATCATGCTCTCAGACCTTTCATTGGCATCTTCGTGGTTGTGTACTTCGACGACATCCTCATCTACAGCAAAGGTTTAGGAGAACACTTAGAACACATCCGCCAAGTTCTAAATGTTCTTCGTTCTCAATCCCTCTTTGCTAATTCTCTAAATGTTCATTCTGTACTACTGATGTTGTTTTTCTAGGCTTTGTTGTTAGTGCAGAAGGAGTTAGAGTGGATGATGAGAAGATCAAAGCTATCAAGGAGTGGCCAACACCCAAAAACGTGGCAGAAGTCAGGAGTTTCATGGACTAGCAGGTTTCTACAGGCGATTTGTGCAAGACTTCAGTACTATTGCAGCACCACTTAGAGAAGTTGTCAAGAAGGAAGTAGGATTCAGATGGGAGGAAGCACAAGAGAAGGCGTTTTCAACCTTAAAAGAGAAGCTTATCTCTGCCCCTATTCTCTTACTTCCTGATTTTATGAAAACTTTTGAGATTGAATGTGATGCTTCCCGAGTGGGTATAAGTGCTGTTTTGATGCAGGATAGGAAGCCAATCGCTTACTTCAGTGAAAAGCTTGGAGGATCAACGTTGAACTATCCTACATATGACAAGGAGCTGTATGCTTTGGTTAGAGCTCTTCAAACGTGGCAGCATTACCTGTGGCCCAAGGAGTTCGTTATTCACACTGATCATGAGTCCCTGAAGCATCTCAAGGGACAACAGAAGCTCAACAAGAGACATGCCAGATGGATGGAGTTCATAGAGACTTTCCCATACACGGTTAAGTACAAGAAAGGTAAAGATAATGTAGTTGCAGATGCATTATCCAAGAGGTACACTCTCATTTCTACTTTGTCTTCTAAGCTTGAAGGTTTTGATGAGATAGTAGAACTTTATGAGAATGACATCGATTTTGCTGAGAGCTATGGCAAATGCCATAAGTTTGCTTTTGAAAACTATTATAGGCAGAATGGATATTTGTTTTATAAGGACCGATTGTGTATACCAAGAGGATCCATAAGAGAGCTGCTGATTAGAGAAGCTCACGGAGGTGGACTAGCTGGACATTTTGGAGTGTCAAAGACTCTACTTGGACTGCAAGAACACTTCTATTGGCCTTAAATGAAGAAAGACATTGAGAAGGTTTGTTCTAGGTGCCTGCAAAATGGCGAAGGGTAAGGTACAGCCCCATGGCTTGTACACTCCTCTCCCTATCCCTTCTCAACCTTGGACTCATATTTCTATGGATTTTGTTCTTGGCTTACCTCGAACCAGAAATGGTAGAGATTCTATTTTTGTTGTGGTTGACAGGTTTAGCAAGATGGCTCACTTTATTGCAAGTCACAAGACGGATGATGCTGTTATTGTAGCTAACTTGTTCTTCAGGGAAGTAGTACGCCTACATGGAATGCTTCAAGTAATTGTTTCAGACCGAGCTACCAAGTTTCTAGGACACTTTTGGAGGACGTTATGGGCTAAACTCGGAACCAAGCTGTCATTCTCCACCACATGTCACCCGCAAACAGATGGGCAAACCGAAGTGGTGAACAGGATGCTATCTACACTCTTAAGGACCTTAGTGAGAAGCAATCTCAAGTCATGGGAAGAATGTCTACCACATGTTGAGTTTGCATATAATCACGCTAAGCATTCTGCTACCCTATTTTCTCCTTTTGAAATTGTTTATGGTTTTAATCCACAATCACCTCTAGACTTGATCCCTTTACCTTTAAGTGTGAAGTGTAGCTTTGATGGCAAAGAAAAGGCTGAACAGGTGAGGAGGATACATGCTAAAGCTAAGGAGAACATAGAGAAAAGAACCAAGCAGTACGAGAAGCATGCGAACAAGGGCAGAAAGGAGCTCATTTTCGAAGAAGGAGACTTGGTGTGGATTCATTTACGCAAGGATAGGTTCCCAGAAGAGAGGGAAAGCAAGCTTCTACCGCGAGCTGATGGACCATTTGAAGTCATCAAGAAGATCAACAACAATGCCTACGAGATTGATCTTCAAGGTAAGTATAAGATATCTTCCACATTCAATGTTTCTGACTTGCTTCCTTATTATGCAGATTCCGATTTGAGGACAAATCCTTTTGAAGAGGGGGAGGATGATATGATCATGGCTAGCAAGGAGTCAGAAGCTGCAGAGGAACCGGAGATTGTGGGAAGGATCACTCGCTCAAGAGCTAAGGAGATGGCTAAGGAAGCTCATTCACTCATAGCTGACGGGTCATTCAACCTACCGAGGATCCAGGTCTTTAACATCTCCACCTTGAAGACTTCACCCGGTAATGATAACTAGATAACATAGGTGTGAAGTTTATACTCTTTTTCCCATAGCTGAGTTTTGTCCCACTGGGTTTTCTTGGCATGGTTTTTAATGAGGCAAATGGATCACTACGTCGAGTTATCTAGAAGTCATTGCCAATGGGAAATAATGTACAAGTCCCCAGACTTCAGTATTGTGTCACCAGACTTCAGACTTTAGTCACCAGACTTCAGACTTTAGTCACCAGACTTCAGACTTTAGTCACCAGACTTCAGAATTAAGTCACCAGACTTCAGTATTAAGTCGCCAGACTTCAGTACCTGATGTTTTGCTGTTTTTCTTGTTTTCCTTAAAACGTCTTGTTGTTTTATTTTGAACTTCCTGTTGTTTGGAGTGTCGAGCCTAGGGTTGAGTATAAAGCCCCATAGCCATGCCTCCTTGTTCCTTAGTGAAGAATTATGTTGTAAACACGTTTTGTGAACTTTCTTCTCTCAATTTGAATTCTTGAATGCGTTCTTGATTTCTGGGTTTCTATACACTTTGTGATTCAGAAACTCTTCACTTGTTACATTCCATATCACCACCTAAACAATCTATCTCCATCGAATCATTGTTCTAACATCTGATCATCACCATATCCCTCTACATTCACGATCTCACATCATTATCTCCACCATATTTGCACTTCCGCACCATCACCATCGAGTCTCATCATCATTCATCAGTCTACAGCCTTCATCAGAGTTTCTATCCTAGGGAAATCTTATCAGATTTCCTCCCTAGTGAGCTTGTTTAAAGTCACTAAGCTTGACTTCTTCTAGCTTTTCAAGCTTGAGTTGGAGACCAAGGAGGTGATGAAAGCCCCCTGGTTCTACTTGGTAACCCTTTTGTTCCTTCTTGATCACTACTTCCTTGGTACATGAACTTTGTTTCTTCTTAAGCTTGAGTCTTGGTCTTGCCTTCTTCAACGATTTCTTGTTGAGCTGAGCTTGAAGTTCCTTCACTAAACCAGCTAGCACTTGAATTGGACCCTTTAGTTCTTGGACAGTCTTAGCTTGGGTTGATCCTTTAATCCTAGGATCCCCTCCTTCCTCAAAAAATTCACAACTAGCCTTTTTCCCTATCATAAAGTGCTGACCTTCAATAGTAGGCTGATGAGTAGTATTCTTTATGTCAAACTTCATAGTGAAGTCTTTAGCAAGGTGAAGTTTGATGGTTCCCATCTTAACATCTATTACAGCTCCAACTGTGGCTAAGAATGGTCTCCCCAAGATGAGAAGATCTGCTGGCTCTTGATCCATGTTCATGATCACAATATCAGTTGGGATTCTTGCCTTTCCTATCCTGACTGGAAGGTTTTCAATTATCCCAAGTACATCCCTCCTGGATCCATCTGCCATGCCAATATAGAGATTATTAGGCTTAAAGTATTCATACGCCAACTTTTCAGCCACTGAGTATGGCATTAAGCTCACTGAAGCTCCCAGGTCACACAAACATTTGTTGAAGTGCATGTAACTAATGGAGCAAGGTAGATTAAATGATCCTGGATCTTCAAGTTTTGTTGGATAACAGCTTCCCCAATCTCTTTTAGATCCTTCATGTCTTGTTCCTGAGCTTTCATCTTGGATAATTCAAGCAGCATGTCCTTGTAGGAAGGATTTTGAACAAATTTGCTCAAGTCAGGCCCTCTCTCCTCTTCCTTATAATAAATGGTAATCTCTTGTATAGCCCTTACTTCCTTTAAGACTTTCACTTCCTCCTTCTTCTCAATGACAACCTCTTGTTGTATGGCCATTACTTCCTTCTTTTCAATGACTGCTTCTTCCTTCAAAGCCATCACTTACTCTTTCTTCTTAATGACAACCTCTTCTTTCAAAGCTGTCACTTCCTCTTGTTGCAAAGCCATCATTTCTTTTTTCTCAATAAATTCCCTCAGTTCCCTTATCTTTTCTGCATTGAAACGTCCTGGGAATGGTAGAGGTGGTTTGTAAGCTGGAGGAATGTACTTGGCAGGCTTGACAGCTTCTGGGTCTTCAACTCGATCAGTCATTCGAGCAGGTACTCGATCGTGTGTGTGGTCGAGCACCTGGTCGAGTTGTTTCTCTGCTTCAGTTTGCTCAGTAAAACCTTCACTCTGGGCTTCAATTAGCGACGAGTCCTCCCCACCTTGAACGTCACTGTTCTCAGTGACATATTCCTCATGGAGATGGATAACTTTAGCAGTGAACTCCCTTTGGTTTTGAATAGCTTGTTGAGGATATTGGTGTGGCCTAGGAGCTAAAGTGGAAGCAATGGAGCTCTCCATGTACTGGAATGAGGAGGTTAGACTCTCAAGCTGGTGACTCAGGTCATGAGCAATTTTTGGTTCAGCTCTTCAAACTGCCTTGCCTCCTCAATCTGCTGATTGGCTTGCCCAAGCAATAGTTGTTGCATCATAGCTCTTAAGTCAGGTTCTTGGGCTTGGTAGGTCTGAAACGCTGGAGGGTGATACCATTGAGTCTGGAAACTTTGTTGCTGGTGCATAGGTACATAATGGAACTCACTGCTTTGAAACATGGTGACTGACTCGAACAGACACTCGGTCGAGCACAGGCTCGAGTTGATGGTCGAGTCGACTGGGAAGTGGTGTCTATTTAGATCCGGCGTCTGACTCGATCAGGTGCTCGATCACGACTCGGTCGAGCTGTGGTTGAGCTGATGGTCGAGATGGTACCTGAAACTCAATCATAGACAAGCATGAGAAGATTCGAGTGCAGCAACTTCACAAGTGTTTAAACGAACTTAATCTTAGACTAATATGGATCCTAAATGTCACAAAAACACACTCAAATGGGCAACGGCCCCAAATTGAAACAAAGTTATTTGTATGTGGTGAAATGATGATGAATGTATGCAATGGTGAGATATGGAATGGATGGATGGGTGTTTCAATTCCCCTTATGCAGTTGCAGTATAAGAGGTGTCAATCCTAAATGAGTGTTTTGTGAAAAATTAAGATATGTATATCAATCTAAGTCAAGCCAAATGCAACATTGTTTGTCACTAACAATCCTAAGATGAAAATGTAAAATGCAGAAAGTAAACTACAAGAACTAAGAACTAAATGCAAATGAAACATGATGATTATAACAGTAATGATGCAACCAACAGAAGTAGAAAATATGCTAATGAACTAATGCAAGACAAGTAATGAACATGACACTTAAATACAACAGAAATGCAACTAGAATGAAACAAGACAATCACAAATCATAAACACAAAGTTCTGGGGAAGAACTCGAGCAAGCACTCGACCGAGTGTAGGTCGAGTGGGTGGTCGAGCTGGACTAAACGCAAAAACAGAGCAACACAATAAAAACAGAGCAATGCAAAAACGAATTAAACAACAAGCAAGCAACATGATTAAGACTAAGAAATCAATAAACAAAGAAGGTCCTGAGGATGGATTCATGGGCTGAACTGATCATTGTGGTTATCTAACTTGGTCAACAAACCTCAAGCAACTTGAGCTAATATCTAGACATATTATTCTAAGACAAGTTTCATCCACTCTCATGGCAAGAAACAATCAAACCTATGCATCTCTAGACTTGTTCTCACAAAGAAAAGAATCTGCGCAAGTAGGCATTAAGCAATACATCTCAAACAAAACAAGACCTCTAATCTCTTAACAAGCCTAATGGTAAGCTCTAGATCTAGCCTTATCTATGCTTCTTAAAAATTGGTGTGATGCTAAGATGCTTGAGATCAAATCCTACCCTCTCAGATATAGGATCAGCATTAAGAACATCTAGCCTAGAAGAGATCTACAACAATCAAGCTTGATCAAATCAAACAAACCACAAGATCAATCCAGCCTAACCCATCCTCAAGATCCTAGAGAACTACTCACAAGAACACATAATGAACAAAGTCAAAAACCCAGAAAAATACGAAACTTGCATCATTAGAAGGATAAAACAGAGATCTACAATACTGGAGAAAGAATAAAACTAGAATTCTCAATATTAAGAAAGTTATGAAACCAACAATATTGAAAAATTTAGTCTTTTTCTCCATAAAAGCAAGTACAAGATCTAAAAAATAAAAGTGCAAAAGGAATAATTCCCAAAAAAAGTAAAAACTAGGTTTAGAGAATATCTAAAAAGCTGGACTCTTTTTGGTGGCTGTAGGTACAAAAAATTTATATAGGAAGAGGAGTGGAAGCCCTAAAAATACTAAAAGTCAAAACAGTCAATGGCTCGGTCAACTCGACCTGTGCTCGGTCGAGTGGCAGGTCGAGCTGGCTTCTCTCGTGCATTCTCCACTCGGTCGAGCCCTCCTCAGCACACGGTCGAGTGTCTGGTCGACTGTGCGGTCGAGTTGGACTTCGGACCTTGGATCTTCAGCCTTAAATCTCTTGCTTTCCCTTCATGATTGCTTCACTTCTCCTCAGCATTGCTTCCATGCTCCTTAAGCTCCAAAATCACCTGTTTATGCATGAAAAGATGCAAATGCAATGCAACTAAACTCTAATGCATGATTAGTCCTAAAGCTACACAATAATGGTGAACTGGATAACAAAAGATGCAAAAGATGTGAATAAACTAAGGGAAAACATGGTAAAATATATGAACATCAAATCCATATGCAACAATCCTATATGAAGCAATCTAGACTCAATCCTAATATGTAAATGAAACTACATGAACACTCTCTTTTTTATTTTTTTAAAAATTTGTCAAATTCTTTTTTTGGATTTTTTTAAATGCAAATAGATGCAGACTCAAATGAATAAAACTAGTATGCAAAAATTTGAAATAAGAAATCGCGTAGCTCATCGGGTAGTACGGTGGGTATGGTGGTAGAGGTCCGGAATGGTCACCCGTGTAGCTGCTGGCAGGGTGCATCGAGTAAGTCATTGGATACGGCATTTGATAGGTCTGAGGGAAAGGACCCGAGTGGTCACCCAAATGTGTGTTCGATGGAGGCATCAGGTATGACATCATGTACACGGTCGGGTGAGGCGTCAGATAGGCATCCAAATGGCTTCCCCGTGACCTATCGGCTCTGGAGACACCTTCCTCTGCTTGGGGCTCATAGGATGACGCCCTATAAGGCTCTGGAGGTGCTAATCCTTGGATTCCTCCTAGTGGTCCGCTCCTCCCCACCCATGTGGGTGCATAAGCTGAAGTGGGAGCTGAGGCACAGCTTGCCTTATCTTGCAACTCCTGATCTGTCCTCCCATCACCTTCACTGTGCTGGTAAGGTCACTCACTTTCCTCGCTAGGAACCTGTTCATCCTCTTCAACCATCCGATCCTCTTGTGAGCTTCTCTCACCCCAACTGGTTGCTTTTGAGAGCAAATAAGAAAATAAAACACAATGTTAAATACATTCTTATACCCTCTCCCAAACATAAATTACACAGTTCCTTGTGTAAATAAAAGTATGAAAAAGAAATATGAGAATCACACAAAGAAATGAAACAAAATGCAATGGTATAAACAATGGTTTGGATGAAAGTGGTACCTCAAGGGTTTGTGAAGAAGGAGGTTGTGGCAGCCTCCATGCTCGCCAAAGTGTACCCAAGATGGTCACGGGCTTCAGCAGGTGCCGGGATTCGCTCATCAGAGAGCTCGGTTATGTGCACGGACGACTTACTGGGACCAGCATCTGAGGGGTTGATCGGGTAAGGCATTGCGTAGCTCATCGGGTAGGGCATCAGGTAGTACGATGGGTATGGTAGGAGAGGTCCAGAATATGTCACCCGTGTAGCTGCTCACAGGGTGCATCGAGTAAGGCATTGGATACGACATTTGATAGGTCTGAGGGAAAGGACCTGAGTGGTCACCCGAATGTGTGGTCGATGGAGGCATCAGGTATGACATCGTGTACCCCATCGGGTGAGGCGTCGGATAGGCATCCAGCTGGCTTATATTTGTACCTATATGGTGACACCTTTCTCTGCTTGGGGCTCGTAGAATGACGCCCTATGAGGCTCTGGAGGTGCTAATCCTTGGATTCCTCGTAGTGGTCCGCTGCTCCCCACCCATGTGGGTGCAAAAGCTGAAATGGGAGCTGAGGCATAGCTTGCCTTGTCTTGCAACTCCTGATATGCCTCCTATCACCTTCACTGTGCTGGCAAGGTCCCTCACTTTCCTCGCTAGGAACCTGTTCATCCTCTTCAACCATCCGATCCTCTTGTGAGCTTCTCTCACCCCAACTGGTTGCTTTTGATAGCAAACATACTCCTCAAAATCTTAGTCCTCCGAATTGTCTCCCTGTCCTTGCCCTCTTGGCTCTCTTTCTTCAGCTTCGGATGCCCCCTCAGGGTTGTACAGCTCCTCCAATGGTAGCATGAAGTCTATGTTCTCCCCTATCCGGATTTTGGTGCACACGGTGTTGGGCAGAATCATTTGAGTAGCCTCGAATGCTTGATGGACGAACTTGAAGAGTAACCTATCTTTTGGCTTCTCATAAGCCAAGAATATCGCCAATGTGAGGTAATCGATATCTAGTCATCTTGGCTCATGTAACAATCCCTTCAGGGGCACATCACAAGCTATCAAAATCGGTGTGACCAAACCTCCTATGGAGATCTCTCCAGCTCCTTCTCTCCTCTCGGTTTTCATTGCCCAGGATTTGAGATACAAGAACTGATCAAGCAAGACAAAAACCAAGCTAGTGTCCGCAACATCCCCTACTAGCAGTCTACCATCCCTAGCATTATCCAAGATTCCACACAAGGCTATGTAGAGCAGTTGGAGCTCATGATCATTCACATTCCCAGTTTCCTTCCTAGCAAATAGAGTGCAGCTAGGACTTGTGAAAATACCTCAAAACAGTGCTCCTTATTTGAGCAGATTTGGAGCTTGTGGATTTGTAGGGAGACTTATCTCTTATTCTCAGCCATAGGGATTTCATCTCCTCCTGGCTCACTTCAATTTTTTCTCCACTACCAGCCTTGAATCCATACAGCTTGTCCATCTCCTTGTAAGTGAGTCAATATTCCTTGTTGCGCACGGAGAAGGTGATGAACCCGATCCCCCCATCGGGTAGTAGGGTCGGGTGGTCTTCAAAATAATGTAACCGCAGCCTGGAAAGGAAGAGAACCGTGTCCTCCTCGTAGGCTTTTAGGTTGGCTCGCATCATCTAGCCCAGGTGGCACATGTCAAAGAGGAACTTGACTTTTCTAGTAATTCTCAACTGTTTCATCGTCTCGCGGTGGGGGTAGCGGGTCCCAACGAAGCTCATCTTGCGGACGACCTTGAAGAGCTTGGCCGGAGTCTCCACCTCTCTTTGCTTTAGCCTCCTTGATGCCAACCGGGTGCGTTCTCTCTGCTCCTCTTCGTGGCCATGACTCTCACCCTCCGTATCTCGATCTTCTTCTTCCACCGCCCTCTCAGCTACTTTCTCAGCCTTTTCAGAAGCTGGTCTCTTCCCTCTTGCAACCGCGGCTCTACTTAAGTTTGGTTCTCCTCCGGTTCTCCTCCATCGGCGTCTGAATCGACCTCCATTGGGTCCGTGACGGTTTGCTCGAACGTAGATAGGTCCCTACGTCGAGGAGATCTGCAGACAGCACTTGCCACCGGGCTTGGTGAGCGACCTCGGGGGTCTACACGATCGGTTGCTCGAGCACCCGCTCGGGTGACGGATCGGGTTGAGCATCGGGTTGGGAATTGGAAACATCCACTCAGCAGTTGGGAACGTGAAGCGTCTCCTCCTCCCTAGGAGTCGTGAGCATCCACGCGGTCACCTCCAGTTCTAGCAGCGGCGGACGTTGATCTGGTCATCTTCTTTTGGTAAGTCTTAATTTTGGGAGTCATTGGTAAGTCCTTGTATAGAAAGAAATGCTAAACTCGAGATCAATAGGGTTAGTTCTCGAAAATCTTAGACCACTCGATTTTGAGAGAAAGGAAAAATAAGAAGATGGAAGTTAAAGAGTTTTGAGGACTTATCGATTTTGTGTTGGGGAAAAAGGGGTTTGGTCCTCCTAAATAGAAGGGGCTGCCGCTAGGGTTTTACCGAGAGTGGGCTAGGGTTTTGTGGAATTCAGACTCCACTCGCCATCCAAGTGGGAACAAGATCAGGCGCGTCGGGTATAACATTGGGTTCCCTAAAATTTCCTTTTTCCTTTTTCTCTTTATATATATATTTAAACTTATAGAAACAATAAATTATTGTAAAAATCCTAATTAAACAATACAAAATAAATAAAATGAAATTGAAAGAAAAGAAGGGATACCTTTGGGACTTCCTCCCAAATGAACTTGTTTTAAGTCAATAAGCTTGACTTTTCATGCTCTTCAAGCATGGTTTTTGGGAGGGAGAGGTTTTGGAATCCTCTCCACTGAAATAGACTGATTCAACCGATTTTTTTGGTTTTGTCCTGGTTCCACATCAAATGTCAGCTTCTTGGCGATGCTTGATTCCTCTCAGTTTTGTCTGGGTGGAGAAAACTTGATCATCAATGGTTGACCTTTTAATTCCTTTCTTGATGTCAGATTCCATTTTGAAGTGATCTTCATGCTCAATGCTGATCTGTCCCTTTTTTACATCAATCACTGCTCCTACTGTTTCCAAGAATGGTGTTCCTAGGATCAGTGGATCGTTTGGTTCCTTATCCATATCAAGGATCATGAAAGTTGTAGAAACTTCCACTCTTCCAATCATGAGAGGCAAGTTTTCCAGGATACCAATGGTGTGTCTGATTGTTCTATCAGCTAGGACCAAATACAGGCTACTTGGTTTAAAACTTCTGAAACCCATCTTGTTGGCAACCGAAAGTGGCATGATGCTAACCGAAGCTCCCAAATCGCACAAGCAGTTCTTGAAAATCCGAAGGCCTACTGAACATGGCAAAGTAAAAGAGTCGGGATCCACCAATTTCTCATCAATTCGCAGTTCAGGATCTCAACACACTCCACTCCTCAGAATTGCATTCTCAATCTCTTTGACAGCTTCCTTTACTTCAATCTCCAGCTGGGCTGTCTCTTTGATGATTTCCTCTCGAACTTCGTGTGGTGGCAAGAGCTTAGAAGGTGGGACTTTTAGTTTGGACATACGCTCTGCAAGCGCCTCTAATAGGATGTCAAGAGCTGCTCTGAATCTTTCCTCTAATTCCCCTTCCTCAGCTGCAGGCAGTTGAGGTTGATATGTCATCTGAACATCTACCCAAAGGATCATCCGATCACCATTATGTATTGGACAAAAGGCTTTTTCTGGTCTTGGTTGCCTTGGACTGCGTACGGGTAGATTTGGTCTTGAGGATTTGCAACATTTGGGTTACGGTATGAGAGATTGGGGTTCGGTTTGTAGTTGTTGTACCCTTTATTGTAACCTCCTTGATTGTTGATGTTGTTCACATCCTTAGTTGAGGATTCTCCCCATCTTGTTGCTGAAACTGGTCTTCCTCGGAGATGGAATGGACATGTTGATGCTGGTTGAGGAGTTTGTTCAATTTGTCATTGAGTGCTTTCATTTCGCGCTTGTACTTGGCATCATCGTCTCCAAAAGTTTGTATTGTGCGATCATACTCCTCATTGTAGTGCCCATCAGATTGAGCTAAGTTCTCCACTAGATCCCAACCTTCATCAACATCCTTGTCGAGAAAGTTACCATTACTAATGGTTTTCAGCAACATCCTTATCTTAGGGACTATACCGCGGTAAAATGTACTTAGCAATGAAGCATTGTTGAATCCATGATGAGGGCATCTGCTTGTGTATCCCTTGAAACGTTCCCAAGCTTCACAAAACGTCTCATTGCTTTTCTGAACAAAGTTGGAGATATCATTTCGTAGCCTTGCAGTTCTGGAGTTGGAGAAGAATTTGGCAAGAAAAGCCTTTTTGCATGCTTCCCAAGTGGTGATGGACTCCTTGGGAAGTGATTTTTCCCAGATATGTGCTTTGTTACCCAAAGAAAATGAGAAAAGCCGGAGTTTGAATCCATCTTCACTAACTCCATTGATCTTGGTTAGGCTATAGAGCCTATCAAACTCATCTAGATGATCCAATAGGTCCTCCATTGGCAGTCCATGAAACTTGTTGCTCTGTATCATCTGGATGAGACTACTTTTGATCTAAAAGTTGTTGTTTTGAACAGTAGGTGGCAAAATGCCATGTCTTTGAGTGTGAGTAGATGAAGCATCTCCTGCTACTATGTTGGTCCTCTCTTGAGGAGCTGGTGGACCATTCTGATTATTCATGATCTCCTCAATTGTTGTTGGTTGTGGTTGTGGTACTTGTTGATGTTCATATATATTACCATGTTTTCCCTTAGTTTATTCACATCTTTTGCATCTTTTGTTAGCCATTTTCACCATTATTGCGTAGCTTTAGGACTAATCATGCATTAGAGTTTAGTTGCATTGCATTTGCATCTTTTCATGCATAAACAGGTGATTTTGGAGCTTAAGGAGCATGGAAGCAATGCTGAGGAGAAGTGAAGCAATAATGAAGGGAAAGCAAGGGAGTTAAGGCTGAAGAACCAAGGTCCAGAGTCCAACTCGACCGCACACTAGACCAGACACCCGACCGTGTGCTTAGGAGGACTCGACCGAGTGGAGAATGCACGAGAGAAGCCAGCTCGACCTGCCACTCGACCGAGCACAGGTCGAATTGACCGAGCCGTTGACTACTTTGACTTTTTGCATTTTTTAGGGCTTCCACTCCCCTTCCTATATAAAGCCTTGTACCTGCAGCCACCAAAAGAGTCCAGCTTTTTAGATATTCTCTAAACCTAGTTTTTACCCTTTTGGGAGTTATTCCTTTTGCACTTTTATTTTTCTTAGATTTTGTACTTGAAAAAGACTAAATTCCTCAATATTGTTGGTTTCATAACTTTCTTCATATTGAGAATTTGAGTTTGATCCTTTCATCAATATTAAAGATCTGTATTTTATCTTTCTAATAATGCAAGTTTCAATATTTTATGGGTTTTTGACTTATTTTATCATGTATTGTTGTGAGTAGTTTGCTTAGGATCTTGAGGATGGGTTAGGATGGATTGATCTTGTGGTTTGTTTGATTTGGTCAAGCTTGATTGTTGTAGATCTCTTCTAGGCTAGATGTTCTTAATGCTGATCCTATATCTGAGAGGGTAGGATCTGATTTCAAGCTTCTTAACATCACACCAATGTTTAAGAAGCATAGATAAGGCTAGATCTAGAGCTTACCATTAGGCTTGCTAAGAGATTAGAGGTCTTGTTTGGTTTGAGATGTATTGCTTAATGCCTGCTTGTGTTGATTCTTTACTGTGTGAGAACAAGTCTAGAAGATGCATATGTTTGATTGTTTCTTGACCATGAGAGTGGGAGAAACTTGTCTTAGATTCATATGTCTAGAGGTTAGCTCAAAGTTTGCTTGAGATTTGTTGACCAAGTTAGATAACCACAATGATTAGTTCATCCCATGAATCCATCCTCAGGACCTTCTTTGTTTACTGATTTTTAAGTCTTAATCCTGTTGCTTGCTTGTTGTTTGATTTGGTTTAGCATTACTCTGTTTTTATTGCATTGTTCTGTTTTTCCGGATTTGTCTAGCTCGACCACCCATTTGACCTACACTCGGTCGAGTGCTTGCTCGAGTTCATCCCCAGAACTTTGTGTTTTATGATTTGTGATTGCCTTGTTTCATTCTAGCTGCATTTCTGTTGCATACATTTAGTTTTCAGTTCATTGATTGTCTTGCATTAGTTCATTAGTAGTAGTTTCTATTTCTGTTCTTGCATCATTACTGTTATAATCATCCTGTTTCATTTGCATTTAGTTCTTAGTTCTTGTAGTTTACTTTCTGCATTTTACATTTTCATCTTAGGATTGTTAGTGACAAACAATCTTTACATTTGGATTGACTTAGATTGATATTCATATCTTAATTGTTCACAAACACTCATTTAGGATTGACACCTCTTATACTGCAACTGCATAAGGGGAATTGAAACACCCATCATTCCATATCTCACCATTGCATACACTTCCATCTTTCATCCCACATACAAAAATAGCTAGTTTCAATTTGGCGCCGTTGCCTATCTGAGTTTCTTTTGTGACATTTAGGATCATAAAAGTCTAAGATTGAGTTCGTTTATAACCTTGAATCTTCTGTTGCTGGGTTGAAGTTGCATTTCAGGTACCACTCGACCAGTCACTCGACCACCAGTCGACCGAGTCGTGATCGAGTACCTGATCGAGACGCCGGATCTAAATAGACAGCACTTCCCAGTCGACTCGACCATCAACTCGAGCCTGTGCTTGACCGTGTATCTGTTGGAGTCAGTAACCATGTTTCAAGGCAGTCAATTCCATTATGCACCCATGCACCAGCAACAAAGTTTCCAGCCTCAAAGGTGTCACCCTCCAGCATTTCAGACCTACCAAGCCCAAGAACCTGACTTAAGAGCTATGATGCAACAACTATTGCTTGGGCAAGCCAATCAGCAGATTGAGGGAGCAAGGCAGTTTGGAGAGCTGAACTAAACATTGGATTCTTATTCTCATGACCTGAGTAACCAGCTTGAGAGTCTGACCTCTACATTCCAGTACATGGAACACTCCATTGCCTCTACTTCAGCTCCTAAGCCACACCATCTTCCTCAACAACCTATTCACAACCCAAGGGAGATCACTGTTAAAGCTATCCATCTCCATGAGGAATATGTCACTGAGGACAGTGAGGTTCAAAGTGGGGAGGGTTGGTCACTAATTGAAGCCCAGAGTGAAGGTTTTACTGAGCAGACTGAAGCAGAGAAACCACTCGACCAGGTGCTCGACCACACACACGATCGAGTACCTGATCGAGTCACTGATCAAGTTGCAGACACAGAAGCTGTTAAGCCTGCTAGATACATTCCTCCTGCTTACAAACCACCTCTACCATTCCCAGGACGTTTCAAGGCTCAAAAGATAAGGGAATTGAGGGAGATCATTGAGAAAAAGGAGAAGATAGCTTTGCAACAAGAGAAAGAGAAAGCTTTGAAAGAAGAAGCTGTGGTTGTGAAACAAGAGGAAGTGATGGCTTTGAAGGAAGAAGTAGTCATTGAAAAGAAGGAAGTAATGGTTATACAAGAGACTATCATTGCTTACCAAAAAGAAGAGAGAGGACCTGCTTTGGAACAGTATGCTCCATACCCTCTCTATCAAGATTTTTTACTTGGGATGTCAAAGAAGAGGGCTCATGACAAAGATATGAAGGATTTGAAAGAGATTGGGAAAGCTATTGTTGTAGTGACCCTCACCCAGGGGTAAAATTTTGACGTGATTTCAAGCTCAAAAGACCAGGAAAGGAAGCCAACAAGAAGAGCTAAAAGTTTGGTGAAGAGAAGTCCGAGAAAAGTTCGACGGACCAAGAAATGGCCGAACTGTCTGGTACGTACCACCGTCCGAGACGCATTGACCGGACCTGTGATATTGGTCGAGAAAATTGTCAAGGCTCGAGGGAATTGTCGAGGCTCGAGAAAATTGTCAAGGCTCGAGGGAATTGTCGAGGCTCGAGAAAATTGTCAAGGCTCGAGAGGATTGTCGAGGCTCGAGAAAATTGTCAAGGCTCGAGAGGATTGTCGAGGCTCGAGGGAATTGTCGAGGCTCGAGAGAATTGTCGAGGCTCGAGGGAGTTTGCCGAGTACTCGAGAGGATTGTCGAGTACTCGAGATAGTTGCCGAATACTCGAGAAAAGCTGTCGAGTATCCGAGAAGTTGTCGAGAGCCGAGTAAGCTGCCTAGGATCGACGGATAGTCGACCGAGTGTGTTGAGACTCTTCCACCACTAAAAATCTTTTAAGTCTAAGATTTTAGTGGAATGATTATTTTAATCATGGAAGTTTAGTGGGAGATAGTGGAGGGATTATTTAATTCAAGGAAGCTTCGTGGAGGATTAGTGGAGATTAAAAAAATGAGAAAGCTTAAGTGGGAATCATGGTGGCTTCTCATTTTGCTTCCAAGTGTGATGCCACTCTAATGAAGAGAGTGCATGTGAATCCTATTGGTTGCTTCCACCGCCCAAAACCCTCTATAAATAGCTTAGCTCTCCTCTCATTTTCGCAAAATCAAAGAAGGGGTAAGTTGAGAAAATTGAGAGAGAGAGTAAGCAAGAGAGAAGAAAGAAAAGAGAGTTTTCGTGGGAGGGAAGTAGAGAAAGGAGAAGAGGTGTTGCGAGTAAGAGAGAGACGCAAGACTAAGACTATCGACCAAGACCATCAACGTTAGTTCGATAAGGAAAATCGAATCTAACCAAGAGGGAGATCCGAGTAATCGCGAGAAGACCTTCGCCAAAGGAGATCATTCGTCGACGGTTTACTGTGAGTTCAGGCACATAATTGCATCGGCTTAGATGGAGAGTTAAAACTTCCATCTAGTGCGCGGTTTTGCATGTTGCATGTAGATGCATTTGCTTGAAGTTCTGTTATGTTTTCTTGATTAAATGCATGCGGGTTGAGGTTGTGCTAGTTGCTAGATCGAGATGATCTAGTAACAAGGGCAGATTTTGGTTGAGTTACTTGTAAGATTACGGGTTAATGAACTGTAAGATCTCAAGTTAAATTTCGGTGAGATTTTCTTAAGCGTTTTAGTCCGTGAGAGAGTCCGGCTAAACGATGTGAGAGTTGGTATCGCTACCCTTCCCATTCCGTGCCACATGCAGCCGCGACATGCAACCCATGTTCGTGTGTGTGCAGGGTTGGTCACGAAGAGCTCGGAGGTTACTGGGCTCGCTACCCTGGCCGAGGCTATTTTACACGACGGTGTAACTTTGGTTGATATCCAAATGCGTACCTTTGTGGTTGCGGCTTGGAGAATTCATGAGGGATCGGGGGAAGAGGGATGCGTACCGGGCCCAGATGAAAGTTAAACTTGTTAAAAACTGTTGTTTTTATTTCAAGTGATGCGGATGCATGTTGATGCATGTTGTTGCATGTTGTTGCATGTTGTTGTTTACGGTTGCATGTTGTTGCATGCTGATGCATGATGTTGCATA
The DNA here is from genome assembly GCA_023657505.1 of Camelina hispida. Taxonomy (NCBI): domain Eukaryota; kingdom Viridiplantae; phylum Streptophyta; class Magnoliopsida; order Brassicales; family Brassicaceae; genus Camelina; species Camelina hispida. The sequence continues at coordinate 27,277,675 of CP094637.1, forward strand.
TGGTTGCATGTAGTTGCAAGTAATGGTGAAGCGGTTTGATAGCTTTTTAGCTTCCGCATGCCATCTCCGATGGTTGTTTAGTTGATTCGCTTGCTTGTTGATAGCTTATGTTTGCCTGTTGTTTATCAACGCTTGCATGTAGCTTATGTGTGCTTGCATGTTGTTATATATGCGTGCTTGTTGTGTGATTGGGAAATTGGGGTTTCGGAATTTTATTTCTCTGCAGGAACCATGAGCTCACTAAGTAATCTTAGATTACTTATGATAATATTGTTGTTCTGCAGGTGACCCTAAAGGGAACTAGAGGGCGTGGTGAACGATAGGGGCTCCAGAGTAGATTTCTTTTTGGTGTCTATTGTAAAACTCAAAGTATGTTTATTTGTGAATCAAATTTTGGCATTAAGCCTTGTGAACCATTTTGTGTAATCGGTTGTGAAAACTTGCTTAAGTTTTAATGTATTCGTATTTTCTTTCAAAGCAAGCGGGTCGTACTGGTATAGACTTAGTCCGAGTCGGCCCAACGCACGGTGTGTCCGTAGGGTTGCAAAGCCTGAAGGATAGGCCGTGTGGTCGGGAACCTCGCCGAGGGACTGGCCGAAGGGCCTGATTTGTTCTCGTACCCGGCCGGACCTTTGATGAACGTTCCCATAGTAGCGTCTTCGGGCTGTGCCGTGGCCGGGGAGGTCATAGCACGGTTCGGGGGCGTTACAACGGTGGTATCAGAGCATGATTATGATGCTGTATAGGACTCGTGTTTTCAAAGGATTTATCGAGTCAAATGGTCGCAATAGACACTTATGATAATCCGGATCGTTCATCACTTAGGGTTAGATGGGATTAAGTAAACCCTTTGTTGATCGTGGATGCAGATGTCTCGTCAAGGATCTGAAAGATCAAGGTCGATGTACCGTTCGCCGGGCACGGAGAGGGGTTCAGGTCAGCAGTTTGGTCCGGAGGAATGGGATTCGCAGTTTGATGATGCTCAAAGGGAAGAGTCGTTCCCAGATATGTATGGGCCGGACGTGTTTATGCCGGATTGGGATATACCCGGCGCGATTCCAGGATACACGCCGTTAAGTTCAAATCGTTTCAGTACTTCGGAGGGTATGTACCCGCCAGGGTTTTCACCGTTTGGACCATATGCCGCTTATCCAACTCAGAACATGCCGGGTGTAGACCGAGCACATGGAGAAGGACCAAGTGAGCAGAATGTGCCGGAGACCCAGCAGACACTTAAGATGGTCCAAGATCTCTTGAACCATATGATCCAGCAACAGCAGCATGATCAAGCAAATCGTGCATCCGAAGATCCATCCGACCAGTTTCTTAAGCGGGTGATGTTGTTACGGAACTTAGGATTCCGTAAATTCAAAGGAGACCCGAATGTCGTGTTAGCCGACGCTTGGATAAAAGACCTGGAAAGTAATTTTGAGTTAACAAGATGTCCAGAAGAGTTTAGGAGACCAGTAGCGGTTAATTTCTTGGAAGAAGATGCTCGTGCATGGTGGGACACCGTAGTTTCTCGTTACCGGTTTCAGATGATAACATGGGGAATCTTTAAGAAAGAGTTCAAGCTGAAGTACTTTCCACCAGAGTCACGCGACCGGTTGGAGAGTCAGTTTTTGCAACTAGAACAAGGTGAAATGTCTGTGCGAGCATATGGGAGAATTTTTACGAGACTTCGGAGGTACCTGTATCAAGGAAATGACGACGAGTTAGCGATGGCCCGAAGGTTCTTTAACGGGCTCAGGCTAGACATTCAAGGAAGGTTGCACGCTGTGACTTACCGCAGTGTCGAAGAAGTGGAAGAGAGAGCGGTAAGTGTTGAGGAAGCGATTGAGAAAGAGAAGGAGATTGCAGCTCGGGATAAAAAGAAGGAGCCCGTCCAGCAAACTAAGATTGTGAACACCCGAAAGGTGAATCAAATAGCGGGACAGAATTGGAACGCAGGCCGCGGGAAGGTTAAGATGAATGTTAGCCAAGGTGGTAGTAAGGTGAGCAACATGGATCCGAGGGGATGCTATGTGTGCGGGAAAGTGGGGCATTTCGCTCGCGCTTGTCCAACTGTCGAGGAAACGAAGAGCAATAACTTGTCAACCGTCACATGTTTCTACTGTGGCGAGTTGGGACATTATGCGAACTCATGTCCGTCGAAGCCGGCCAAACCGAACGCCCAAACTGTGAACCGTGCCCAGATAGCGAACCAGGTGAAGGAACCCCCAGCAAAGAAGCAAGCAACCCCAGCAAATGTTTTTGCTTTAGGAATAGAGCCACCCAAACCTTCACAGGCCGCGAAGGGCCCTATAACAGGTTTGATTGGGTTCTAACTCTCTTGTGGTTGTTTTGTGTTGCTTGTGAGGTTGTGTGATTAGTTTGGCATTGCATTTTGTTATAGTTGCTTTGCATATAGGAACATTACTTGTTGGTGGTAACCCCACACATGTACTGTTCGATTCGGGAGCGTCCAATAGTTTTGTGACTCCCGAAGTGGTTGACAAGTTTGGAGACTTGTGTGAGGAGGAAGAGGTGAATATTAATGTCTACACTGCGGGTATCAGCCGCCGTTGAGGACAACAAGATGGGTCAAGGAAGTGTCGATAGTCTTGCAAGATACGAACCTTCCAGTAAATCCTTTGGTGATGCCATTGGATAGGTTCGATGCTATTTTGGGAATGGATTGGTTATCGGAACACCAGGCCCATATAGACTGCAGCAGAGGCAGAGTTATTTTTGAAAATGGAGGGAGGACCCCTCTAGTTTTCAATGGGATCAACCCAAGTAGAACGGCATACTTCGCATCGGCAGCAAGGATTAGGAGAGTGAGTGAGGAGGATGAAGTCTATTTAGTCACTCTAACCGCGATGGGAGGAGATGACAGAGAAGGCATGGAAGTTGAGGATATTGCCATAGTCAAGGACTTTGGAGACGTGTTTAGGCCATTGGAAGGATTGCCTCCACCTAGGAGCCATCCGTTTACCATAAATTTGGAGCCGGGAGCTACCCCAATTGCTAAGGCACCGTATCGCATGGCACCAACCGAGTTGGCTGAACTCAAGACCCAGTTGGAGGACTTGTTAGAGAAGGGTTTTATAAGACCAAGTTCGTCGCCATGGGGAGCCCCAATGCTGTTCGTCAAAAAGAAGGACGGAAGCATGCGGTTATGTATTGATTACAGAGGTATCAATAACATAACTATAAAGGACAAGTATCCTTTACCAAGGATAGATGAGCTTTTGGACCAGCTAAGAGGAGCGAGTTGGTTTTCAAAGATTGATCTAGCCTCTGGCTATCATCAAATCCCGATTGCGGAACAAGATGTGATGAAGACGGCGTTTCAAACGAGATATGGCCAGTACGAGTTTGTGGTGATGCCGTTTGGACTTACTAATGCACCAGCGGCATTCATGCGATTGATGAATGAGGTTTTTCACGATTATCTAGATCGATTCGTGATCATCTTTATTGATGATATCTTGATTTACTCAAGAAGTGCGGAGGAGCACGCGGAGCATCTAAAGAAGGTTTTGGAAAGGTTAAGGGAGGTGAAGCTATTCGCGAAGTTTAGCAAATGCAAGTTTTGGCAGAGGGAGATTGGGTTCTTAGGACACCGAGTGTCGGAACAAGGTGTGTCCGCAGATCCAGAAAAGATAGCCGCAATACAGGATTGGCCGAAGCCAACGACCGCATCGGAAGTAAGGAGTTTCTTAGGACTGGCAGGCTATTATCGGAAGTTCGTAAAGGGGTTTTCGACTATCGCGAAGCCTTTAACACGACTTACCGGGAAAGGAGTACCTTTCATATGGAATGTGGAAGCAGAAGAGGCTTTCAGAAAGTTAAAAGGAGCGCTGACAACCGCGCCGGTGTTAGCTCTGCCCGAACCAAACCAACCATATTCTGTGTTTACAGACGCATCAAGGGTTGGAGTTGGTTGTGTTTTGATGCAAGGGGATAGGGTGATTGCCTATGCCTCTAGACAGCTAAGGAAGCATGAGGAGAATTACCCCACACATGACCTGGAAATGGCAGCCGTAGTGTTTGCATTGAGAATATGGAGATCATACTTATATGGGGAAGCTGTTCAGGTATTTATAGACCACCAAAGTCTTAAGTACTTGTTCACGCAACCGGATCTTAATTTGCGTCAGAGGAGATGGATGGAATTCGTAGCCGACTACGATTTGAAGATTCAGTATCACCCAGGCAAAGCGAATGTAGTAGCAGATGCGCTAAGCCGAAGAAGAGCTCAAATTGATGTTGAGAAAGACGTGGAGTCTTTAGCTGAAGAGTTGAAGAAGGTAAGGCTTTTAGCCTTGGAAGGGGAATCTAGTGAGCCGTTGGGTTTACAAGCAGTAACTCAAGCGAGCCTACTACAACAGATTCGTGAGGAACAACCTAAAGACGAGAACTTGAAAAAGATCATCGAAGAACTGAAGAGCTCAGAAGGACCGAATGCTAGTGGTTATCATCTAGCTGATGATGACACGTTGTTGCTCAATGGGAGAATAACCGTGCCAAATTGGAAGGGATTACGTGAGGAGATATTAGGAGCCGCCCATAGCTCAGTATTGAGTATACATCCAGGGAGCACCAAGATGTATAAGGACGTGCGTAGGTACTATCATTGGCCTGGATTGAAGAGAGCGGTAGCAAAATGGGTAAGCCAGTGTGACTCATGTCAAGGAGTCAAGGTAGAGCATCAAGTGCCAGCAGGATTGCTACGCAATTTACCCATACCAACTTGGAAATGGGACTCTATCTCTATGGACTTTATTACCGGACTACCAATAAGGAAAGGGCGAACAAATGATGCAGTATGGGTAGTGGTTGATCGTTTAACCAAGGTAGCCCATTTGGTTCCCGTAAGAAGTACGGATCAAGCCCCCGTGTTGGCTAAGAAGTATGTTGATGAAATTTTGAAGCTTCATGGAGTGCTAGCAAATATCGTATCTAATCGCGACCCAAAGTTCGCATCATTGTTTTGGCAAGATTTACAGAGGGCATTGGGAACAGATGTTCATATGAGCACCTCTTTTCACCCAGAGACTGACGGGCAGACGGAGAGAACTATTCGAACCATTGAGGACATGATCCGACTATGTGCGTTAGAATGGTCGTCTGATTGGGAGAAGAATTGCCATTGGTGGAGTTCGCGTATAACAATAGTTATCACTCGAGTACCGGCATGTCGCCATTTGAAGCCATGTACGGAAGGCCGTGTAGAACGCCTTTGTGTTGGACAGAAGTTGGAGAGAGGACAAGTTTCAATCACAAGTTGATTGATGAGACGACGGAGAAGATTAAGTTTATTCGTGAGAGCATGAAACAGGCTCAAGACCGTCAGAAGAAGTACGCGGACCGCAAAAGGCGGCAAGTGGAGTTTGAAGTTGGTGACATGGTGTATTTGAAGGTTGCACCACAAAAAGGGAAGGATCGTTTTGGCCGAGTGGGAAAGCTTGCGGTAAGGTTTATCGGACCATACCGGATCGAGAAAAGAGTCGGCGAGGTAGCCTATCGGCTATCAATGCCCGAAGTTATGCGATTGCATAAAGTCTTCCACGTTTCACAACTACGAAAGCATGTGCCAGATCCTAGGATGATTGTGCCCGATCCTATAGAGGAGTTGGAGCCAAATCTAACATACCCCGAAGGACCTTTTGGAATAGGGCAAAGGAGAACCAGGAAGTTGAAGAGCAGGAGTATTCCTCAAATTCAAGTGTTCTGGGGAAAACAGAACCGTAAGGTCATCACTTGGGAGGATGAGGACAGGATCCGTGCCAAGTATCCTTAGTAGTTTGTCGAAGAAAATGAGGCAGGACCATCAGAACCCTATGGAATTCGGGACGAATTCTATTAAGGGGGGGGGGAGAATGTAGTGACCCTCACCCAGGGGTAAAATTTTGACGTGATTTCAAGCTCAAAAGACCAGGAAAGGAAGCCAACAAGAAGAGCTAAAAGTTAGGTGAAGGGAAGTCCGAGAAAAGTTTGACGGACCAAGAAATGGCCAAACTGTCTGGTACGTACCACCGTCCGAGACGCATCGACTGGACCTGTGATATTGGTCGAGAAAATTGTCAAGGCTCGAGGGAATTGTCGAGGCTCGAGAAAATTTTCAAGGCTCGAGGGAATTGTCGAGGCTCGAGAAAATTGTCAAGGCTCGAGAGGATTATCGAGGCTCTAGAAAATTGTCAAGGCTCGAGAGGATTGTCGAGGCTCGAGGGAATTGTCGAGGCTCGAGAGAATTGTCGAGGCTCGAGGGAGTTTGCCGAGTACTCGAGAGGATTGTCGAGTACTCGAGATAATTGCCGAATACTCGAGAAAAGCTGTCGAGTATCCGAGAAGTTGTCGAGAGCCGAGTAAGCTGCCGAGGATCGACGGATAGTCGACCGAGTGTGTTGAGACTCTTTCGCCACTATAAATCTTTTAAGTCTAAGATTTTAGTGGAATGATTATTTTAATCATGGAAGTTTAGTGGGAGATAGTGGAGGGATTATTTAATTCAAGGAAGCTTAGTGGAGGATTAGTGGAGATTAAAAAAATGAGAAAGCTTAAGTGGGAATCATGGTGGCTTCTCATTTTGCTTCCAAGTGTGATGCCACTCTAATGAAGAGAGTGCATGTGAATCCTATTGGTTGCTTCCACCGCCCAAAACCCTCTATAAATAGCTTAGCTCTCCTCTCATTTTTGCAAAATCAAAGAAGGGGTAAGTTGAGAAAATTGAGAGAGAGAGTAAGCAAGAGAGAAGAAAGAAAAGAGAGTTTTCGTGGGAGGGAAGTAGAGAAAGGAGAAGAGGTGTTGCGAGTAAGAGAGAGATGCAAGACTAAGACTATCGACCAAGACCATCAACGTTAGTTCGATAAGGAAAATCGAATCTAACCAAGAGGGAGATCCGAGTATTCACGAGAAGACCTTCGCCAAAGGATATCATTCGTCGACGGTTTACTGTGAGTTCAGGCACATAATTGCATCGGCTTAGATGGAGAGTTAAAACTTCCATCTAGTGCGCGGTTTTGCATGTTTCATGTAGATGCATTTGCTTGAAATTCTGTTATGTTTTCTTGATTAAATGCATGCGGGTTGAGTTGTGCTAGTTGCTAGATCGAGATGATCTAGTAACAAGGGCAGATTTTGGTTGAGTTACTTGTAAGATTACGGGTTAATGAACCGTAAGATCTCAAGTTAAATTTCGGTGAGATTTTCTTAAGCGTTTTAGTCCGTGAGAGAGTCCGGCTAAACGATGTGAGAGTTGGTATCGCTACCCTTCCCATTCCGTGCCACATGCAGCCGCGACATGCAACCCATGTTCGTGTGTGTGCAGGGTTGGTCACGAAGAGCTCGGAGGTTACTGGGCTCGCTACCCTGGCCGAGGCTATTTTACACGATGGTGTAACTTTGGCTGATATCCAAACGCGTACCTTTGTGGTTGTGGCTTGGAGAATTCATGAGGGATCGGGGGGAAGAGGGATGCGTACCGGGCCCAGATGAAAGTTAAACTTGTTAAAAACTGTTGTTTTTATTTCAAGTGATGCGGATGCATGTTGATGCATGTTGTTGCATGTTGTTGCATGTTGTTGTTTACGGTTGCATGTTGTTGCATGCTGATGCATGATGTTGCATATGGTTGCATGTAGTTGCAAGTAATGGTGAAGCGGTTTGATAGGTTTTTAGCTTCCGCATGCCATCTCCGATGGTTGTTTAGTTGATTCGCTTGCTTGTTGATAGCTTATGCTTGCCTGTTGTTTATCAACGCTTGCATGTAGCTTATGTGTGCTTGCATGTTGTTATATATGCGTGCTTGTTGTGTGATTGGGAAATTGGGGTTTGGGAATTTTATTTCTCTGCAGGAACCCTGAGCTCACTAAGTAATCTTAGATTACTTATGATAATATTGTTGTTCTGCAGGTGACCCTAGAGGGAACTAGAGGGCGTGGTGAACGATAGGGGCTCGGGAGTAGATTTCTTTTTGGTGTCTATTGTAAAACTCAAAGTATGTTTATTTGCGAATCAAATTTTGGCATTAAGCCTTGTGAACCATTTTGTGTAATCGGTTGTGAAAACTTGCTTAAGTTTTAATGTAATCGTATTTTCTTTCAAAACAAGCGGGTCGTACTGGTATAGACTTAGTCCGAGTCGGCCCAACGCACGGTGTGTCCGTAGGGTTGCAAAGCCTGAAGGATAGGCCGTGTGGTCGGGAACCTCGCCGAGGGACTGGCCGAAGGGCCTGATTTGTTATCGTACCCGGCCGGACCTTTGACGAACGTTCCCATAGTAGCGTCTTCGGGCTGTGCCGTGGCCGGGGAGGTCATAGCACGGTTCGGGGGCGTTACAATTGTCCCAACAAAGCTTGAAGATCCAGGCTCATTCAACTTACCCTGTTCCATAAGCTACATGCACTTCAATAAGTGCCTTTGTAATTTAGGAGCTTCAGTGAGCTTGATGCCATACTTCAAGGACAGCAACTACTATGTCAGTCTAGCAGATGGATCCAAGAGGGATGTGGTTGGAGTGATTGAAAACCTCCCTATCAAAATAGGAGAAGCAAGGATCCCAACTGATTTTGCAATCATGAGCATGGAACAAGAGCCTAAAGACCCTCTTATCTTGGGAAGGCCATTCTTAGCTACAGCTGGGGCTGTTATTGATGTGAAGATGGGGACTATCAAGCCCCACCTGACTGAAGACTTCACTATGAAGTTTGACATCAACAATCCCAATAATCTACCTTCAAAATATGATCCACCTTACACTATCAAAAGAAAGGAGGATCATGAGGTCTCAAGTGAGGAAACTGCTTTAAGGGGTAAGCTAACCTTTCAAGAAAATTCAGTGGAGAAGCTTAAGTATTCTGTTCAAGAACTGACTGCTTTAGTCAAGGATCTCCAAGTCAAGCTGAACAAAAATTCTTGAACGAAGGCAAGACCAAGACTCAAGCTTAAGAAGCAACATGGTTCAAGTGCTACGGAAGTAGTGATCAAGAAGGAACACAAGTGTTATCAAGTAGAACCAGGGGGGATTTCATCACCTCCTTGGTCTCTAACTCAAGCCTGAAAAGGCATCAAAGTCAAGCTTAGTGACTTTAAACAAGCTCACTAGGGAGGAAGTCCCTATGGTATCGCTGTATATATTGCTTTGGAATTTTGGTATTTTGATTTTTGCTTTGGTGTTTTCATGGTTAGGGAAGCTAGGGAGTCTGAATAGAAGAGGGACGCACAATTTCTGGAGACTCGCGGTCCAGCTCGACCCCCACTCGGACATGCACTCGACCGAGCCAAGGTCGATCTCTATCGTCGAGCTGCCCCAAAGTCCATCTCCAAGCCACCAAGAGGACCCCAACTACTCATATGACAGCATGCAGATGGATGTGGACAACTTCTTCCACAATCCCTAAGGTACCATCATCACCTTACCATTGTTTATACCATTGCATTTGATGTTGTGTTTTGTTTTTGTTTTTTTTAGTCTTGAATCCTCTTACAAATTTCTTTCACACAGAGGACTGTGTGATTTAAGTTTGGGGGAGGGTTTGAGATAGCATTTGATGTTGTGTTTTGTTTTCTTATTTCAAATTTTTATCATCATCATGTTAGCACTTGCATAATCATTTAAGGCATAGAAAAACCATAAAAATTTGAAATTTTTTGAAAAAATCTTTATAAAAAAAAGAGTGTTCATGTAGTTTGCATTGCATATTAGGATCTTGTTTAGCATGTTTCATGTAGAATTGTATAATATTTGCATTAGGGATCTATGATGAGTTTTTCCTTGTTAGCTTGCTTAATTCACTAGACTAGGATCAATGCCCAAGTTAATAGTACTTTGATGCTAGTTGAGTGGTTAGAAGCATAAGATTGAACCAAGCCTTGAATTCCTGCATTGCATTTGGTCTAAATTGAAGCATGTTGTGATTTGATTCCATTTCCTATCTATAAGAACCTAATATTGACTTTTAATTATCAATGTGTGCATTGTTTTAAACTCATGGATACCACATACATATTTGGATCATCTTTCTCCTTTTTACCACTCTTGTTGATCCAAGTAGCTGATTAAATAATTAAGATCAGTTCCCCTACCCCTTAACCAAACCTTCTTTCAAGCCTTGTTTGTTCTTGTGTGTGTGAGGCTCATTTTTGGGATTGAGCTTGGTAGAAAGTGTTAGGTTTGAACTGACAAGAGTAAGACCTTGTGTAGTTCTAGTTTGCATTTTCCAAACTAGATAGGACTAGGTAGTTCACTTGTTGGGTTTGGGACTTGGCTGTTATAAAAAGAAAAGAAAGAAAAGAGAAAGAAAGAAAAGGGTAGAGTCTTTAGGAGAGGAATGTGTTTAAGTAAAAGCTAAAGTCTAGTGAAAGGATGGGAAGTAAAAGTTGTTATCTAATATGGTTCTAGTTAAAAGAAAAAGAAAAGAAAGCAAAGAGCAGTATAGCAAAAAGCTTATATGTCTTAAGAATAAGAAGAAAAGAGAACCATAGCATTCAATAAGAATCCCCCATTCCACTAGAAAGATCAAATAAGAAACCTCTCCTAAGACTTGAAAACCAAAAGAGAAAAGGGTTAAAGAGAAATGAAGAAGTTAAAGGGTAGCACTAGGATCATTTGGGTGTCGATTGTTAGGATAAACACTTTGGGTACCTTTGGGTAGACAAGGTTTTGTTCTTGTATATGTCTAATTGTTCTTACCTTTAGCATTCTTCTAAAGCTCAATCCATTTTTATGAGAGAACCTTGTTATGTGAAACCCTTCTCTAAAGAGAGACCATCATTGTCTCTAAACCCTTATTACCTAGCCAAATGAGTTTAACCATTGCATAGAATTGATTCATGTTCTTGATTAATGAATGTTAAAGGAAATGGTTGATTTGAATGCATGTGAATGTCTAAGGCTCAAATCAGTAAGGGTTGTGATATCCTTGTCTAAAATCTTTAAGTACAGCTCTTCACCTTGCATCATAGTACTAGTAACTTGGACATTGATTCTAGATGGTCTATTTGCAAGTTTTAGGAGCTGAGATCCAACTTTCAAACCTCATCTAACTTCTTATGTCTTGTTTATTTGCTTGAGGGCAAGCAAAGACTAAGTTTGGGGGTGTTGATGTTCATATATTTTACCTTGTTTTCCCTTAGTTTATTTACATCTTTTGCATATTTTTCTATCCATTTTCACCATTATTGTGTAGCTTTAGGACTAATCATGCATTAGAGTTTAGTTGCATTGCATTTGCATCTTTTCATGCATAAACAGGTGATTTTGGAGCTTAAGGAGCATGGAAGCAATGGAGAAGAGATGTGAAGCAATCATGAGGAGGAAACAAGGGAGTTAAGGCTGAAAGAACCAAGGCCCGGAGTCCAGCTCGACCAAGCACTCGACCGAGTGGGAGATGGACACGACCGAGTGGAGATTGCACGTGAGAAGCCAGCTCGACCCCTAGCTCGACCGAGCACTGGTCGAGTTAACCGAGCCGTTGACTACTTTGACTTTTTCTATTTTTAGGGCTTCCACCTTCCCCACTATATAAAGCCTTGTACCTGCAGCCACCAAAAGAGTCCAGCTTTGAGATATTCTCTAAACCTAGTTTTTACCTTTTTTAGCATTATTCCTTTTGCACTTTTCTTATTTTTTAGATTTTGTACTTGTTCTAAGAAAAAGACTAGATTCTTGTATTTTGTTGGTTTCATAACTTTCAAGATATAAAGAATTCGAGTTTCATTCCTTAATCAATATTGTAGATCTCTGTTTTATCTTTCTAATAATGCAAGTTTCAATAATTTCTGGGTTTTTGACTTGTTTAATCATGTCTTGTTGTGAGTAGTCTTCCTAGGATCTTGAGGATGGTTAGGATGGACTGATCTTGTGATTTGTGTGATTTGGTCAAGCTTGATTGTTGTAGATCTCTTCTAGGGTAGATGATCTTAATGTTGATTCTATATCTGAGAGGGTAGAGTCTGATTTCAAGCTTCTTAGCATCACACCAATGTTTAGAAAGCATAGATAAGGCTAGATCTAGAGCTTACCATTAGGCTTGCTAAGAGATTAGGAGTCTTGTTTGGTTTGAGATGTATTGCTCAATGCCTGCTTGTGTAGATTCTTTACTTTGTGAGAACAAGTCTAGAAGATGCTCAGGCTTGATTGTTTCTTGACCATGAGAGTGGGAGAAACTTGTCTTAGATTAGTATGTCTAGAGATTAGCTCATAGCTTGCTTGAGATTTGTTGACCAAGTTAGATAATCACAATGATCAGTTCATCCCATGAATCCATCCTCAGGACCTTCTTTGTTGATTGATTTTAAAGTCTTAATCCTGTTATTTGCTTGCTGTTTGATTTGTGTTTGCTCTGCTCTATTTTTATTGTGTTGCTCTGTTTTCCGGATTAGTCTAGCTCGATCACTCACTCGACTTACACTCGGTCGAGTGCTGCTCGAGTCAGTCCCTAGAATTTGTGTTTTATGATTTGTGATTGTCCTGCTTCATTCCTGTTTCATTCTAGTTGCATACATTTAGCTTTCAGTTCATTACTTGTTTTGAATTAGTTCATCAGTAGTAGTTTCTATTTCTGTTCTTGCATCATTACTGTTATAATCATTCTGTTTCATTTGCATTTAGTTCTTAGTTCTTGTAGTTTACTTTCTGCATTTTACAATTTCATCTTAGGATTGTTAGTGACAAACAATCTTTACACTTGGCTTGACTTAGATTGATATTCACATCTTAATTGTTCACAGACACTCATTTAGGATTGACACCTCTTATACTGCAACTGCATAAGGGGAATTGAAACACCCATCCATCCATATTCATCATTGCATACACTGCCACCTTTCATCTCTCACCCACCACCAAATATTCTTGTTTCACCTATTTTTAGGATTGAGCTTGGTAGAAAGTGTTAGGTTCGAACTGACAAGAGTAAATCCTTGTGTAGTTCTAGTTTGCAATTTTCAAACTAGATAGGACTAGGTGGTTCACTTGTTGGGTTTGGGACTTGGTTGCTTTGAAAAAGAAAAGAAAAGGAAAGAGGAAAAAGAGAAAGAAAAGGGTAGAGTCTTTAGGTGGGGAATGTGTTTAAGTAAAAGCTAAAGTCTAGTGAAAGGATGGGAAGTAAAAATTATTATCTAAGATGGTTCTAGTTAAAGAAAGAAAGTAAAGAGAAGTTTAGCAAAAAGCTTATATGTCTTAAGAATAAGAAGAAAAGAGAACCATAGCAATCAATAAGAATCCCTCATTCCACTAGAAAGATCAAATAAGAAACCTCTCCTAAGACTTGAAAACCAAAAGAGAAAATGGTGAAAGAGAAAAGAAGAAGTTAAACGGTAGCACTAGAATCATTTGGGTTTAGATTGTTAGGATAAACACTTTGGGTACCTTTGGGTAGACAAGGTTTTGTTCTTGTATGTGTCTAAATGTTCTTACCTTTAGCATTCTTTTAAAGCTCAATCCATTTCATGAGAGAACCTAGATATTCACAAGCCCCACTCTAAAAAGAGACCATCATTGTCTCAAAACCCTTATTACCAAGCAAAATGAGTTTAAGCATTGCATTGAATTGATTCATGTTCTTGATTAATGAATGTTAAAGGAAATGGTTGATTTGAATGCATGTGGAAATCTAAGGCTCAAATCAGTAAAAGTTGTGATATGCTTGTCTAAAATTTTTAAGTACAGCTCATTCAACTTGCATCATAGTACTAGTAACTTGGACATTGATTCTAGATGGTCTATTTGCAAGCTTTAGGAGCTGAAATCCCACTTTCAAATCTCATCTACCTTCTTATGTCTTGTTTATTTGCTTGAGGGCAAGCAAAGACTAAGTTTGGGGGTGTTGATGTTCATATATTTTACCATGTTTTCCCTTAGTTTATTCACATCTTTTGCATCTTTAGTTATAGCCATTTTCACCATTATTGTGTAGATTTAGGACTAATCATGCATTAGAGTTTAGTTGCATTGCATTTGCATCTTTTCATGCATAAACAGGTGATTTTGGAGGTTAAGAAGCATGGAAGCAATGCTGAGGTGAAGTGAAGCAATCATGAAGGGAAAGCAAGGGAGTTAAGGCTGAAGAACCAAGGTCCAGAGTCCAACTCGACCGCACACTCGACCAGACACCCGACCGTGTGCTGAGGAGGACTCGACCGAGTGGAGAATGCACGAGAGAAGCCAGCTCGACCTGCCACTCGACCGAGCACAGGTCGAGTTGACCGAGCCGTTGACTACTTTGACTTTTTGCATTTTTTAGGGCTTCCACTCTCCTTCCTATATAAAGCCTTGTACCTGCAGCCACCAAAAGAGTCCAGCTTTTTAGATATTCTCTAAACCTAGTTTTTACCCTTTTGGGAATTATTCCTTTTGCACTTTTATTTTTCTTAGATTTTGTACTTGAAAAAGACTAAATTCCTCAATATTGTTGGTTTCATAACTTTCTTAATATTGAGAATTTGAGTTTGATCCTTTCATCAATATTAAAGATATCTGTTTTATCTTTCTAATAATGCAAGTTTCAATATTTTCTAGGTTTTTGACTTGTTTTATCATGTATTGTTGTGAGTAGTTTGCTTAGGATCTTGAGGATGGGTTAGGATGGATTGATCTTGTGGTTTGTTTAATTTGGTCAAGCTTAATTGTTGTAGATCTCTTCTAGGCTAGATGTTCTTAATGCTGATCCTATATCTGAGAGGGTAGGAGCTGATTTCAAGCTTCTTAACATCACACCAATGTTTAAGAAGCATAGATAAGGCTAGATCTAGAGCTTACCATTAGGCTTGCTAAGAGATTAGAGGTCTTGTTTGGTTTGAGATGTATTGCTTAATGCCTGCTTGTGTAGATTCTTTACTGTGTGAGAACAAGTCTAGAAGATGCATAGGTTTGATTGTTTCTTGACCATGAGAGTGGGAGAAACTTGTCTTAGATTCATATGTCTAGAGGTTAGCTCAAAGTTTGCTTGAGATTTGTTTACCAAGTTAGATAACCACAATGATTAGTTCATCCCATGAATCCATCCTCAGGACCTTCTTTGTTTACTGATTTTAAAGTCTTAATCATGTTGCTTGCTTGTTGTTTGATTTGGTTAGCATTACTCTGTTTTTATTGCATTGCTCTGTTTTTCCGGATTTGTCTAGCTCGACCACCCACTCGACCTACACTCGGTCAAGTGCTTGCTCGAGTTCATCCCCAGAACTTTGTGTTTTATGATTTTGTGATTGCCTTGTTTAATTCTAGCTGCATTTCTGTTGCATACATTTAGTTTTCAGTTCATTGATTGTCTTGCATTAGTTCATTAGTAGTAGTTTCTATTTCTGTTCTTGCATCATTACTGTTATAATCATCCTGTTTCATTTGCATTTAGTTCTTAGTTCTTGTAGTTTACTTTCTGCATTTTATATTTTCATCTTAGGATTGTTAGTGACAAACAATCTTTACATTTGGCTTGACTTAGATTGATATTCATATCTTAATTGTTCACAAACACTCATTTAGGATTGACACCTCTTATACTGCAACTGCATAAGGGGAATTGAAACACCCACCATTCCATATCTCACCATTGCATACACCTCCATCTTTCATCCCACATACAAAAATAGCTTGTTTCACTTGTTGTTGACGAAGTAACCTTGGTCTGTCGATGTTGTTGATTAAAGGACTCAAGTGTTGGCTACCCTTTGATCGTGTTTGCATGCACAATCAGTTAACCGAGTGACGAATGACTGCTCGATCCAGGTGATTGAGTGACGGGTCGTATGGGTACTCGGGTTGTACTTGAAATGCAAAAAAATGAACATGAAAGTAAACAAGTCAGTTCCGAACCTAATTATATAAAAGAACTTGATCTAGCAAGTGCTGAAATCTTAAACACAGCAAATAAAATTCAACCAAATGAAAACGGCGTCAAATTGATAACAGGATTTTCACACAGGGTATCAATTCCCTATGCAGTTGTAGTACAAAGGGTTACAAATCCAAATGGTTGTTATGCTAGCAGATAAGATATGATCAGAAACAAGCATGTCAAACCAAGCAATAATGAGGGTTTTATCTAACAACCTAGAATAAGCAAAGGTAAATAAAAGAACAAGAACCACACGACCTAAGTACTAGATGCAAGCATTCGGGTACAGGATCGAGTGGGGTGATCAGATCAAGTAGATAAGGATGGACAGCTCGAAGGTATACACGAAGCTGGTAATCGAGTGCCAGTTTGGGTAAGGGGTTGAGTTATTGAATAAAGTTAAACAATCAAGATAAGAGAGCTCCTAAGGATGGGGTAATTAACTCATAAGTATTCCTGACCAATGTGGGATGTCCTACATGCCTCAACCAAATATTCTTTAAAAATGAATCTCTTAAATCTTGTTAAAAAACTCTCGTGATAGAAACAATCAACCTTGGTCACTCCCCTACCCAACTCTCGTTGGAGAAACATGACCAAACAGACATTAGAAACCGATTAATTATTGTCAATAAACTCCATACACATCTAATCTCTTAGGCTAAGTGAGTAAATCTCTAGTATTGATTGATTCAAGCATTTCAACAACATCTCTCGATGGCAAAACACCCTAGATCTAGTCTCAACCTCTCGGTTTGAAAATAGCATTAAGAACACCAATCTAGAAACGAATTTATATAAAGTAAACATTCAAGCTAAGACATCCTAACCGATCAAGAACACCTATTTGTCTATCCCATCCCTAGAAACTTTATTTCACTACTCGGATCTCATGGTAAAAAGCACAAAAACACAAATCAATGAAAACTGCATTGTATTGAAAATAAGATAAAAGTAGTAGAGTACATAATCAGAAACTAGAAAGAAATGAAAAAGAAACAAAAACAAATCCTAACAAAGTGGAAAAAGTGTTTGAGTCGCTCAATCTCTCTCTCAGAAGCTCTCGCTCTTTGTTCTGAGTGTCTGCGGCGTGCTAGGGCGAGAGGAAGTAGAGGGGGGGGTTTATATATGAAAACCCTTTTAACCTAGCTGCTCAGTCCTGCCCGATGCTGCTCGATGCGGTGCACGAGTATAAGGTCGGGTAGTACCTTGGGTAGGTCTTCGGGTTGTTCTTCCTGCTCTTAGATCCTCTTTGATCGGGTTGAAGTTCAGACTGTTATTCTTGCACAATAGCTCCTTCAGGTACATGCTCGGGTTTGACCTTGTTTTTCCCCATTTTAAGCTCTAAGAGCATGATTACTAGTCGTTACTCTTAACGATACTCTCACTTAAAAATTGAAAAATAATGATAAAGCAAATCAAAGAGAGAGAAACGCTTCTCCACTGAGCATCTGAAGCATCGGTTCTTTAAGGTATAGCAGTTTATGATTGGCCAATTTCTTTTTTACAGATTTTTTATTTAAATATACAATAATATTTAAAGAAAATAATCAAAAAACATTATTTTGAGCAATCCTCATTGTTGCTACCGATGATGATGGTCTAAAGCACCTGTTTTCATCCAAAATGCAGAAATGCAAGAATGCAACACCCAAAACGGCCTAAATGCAAATTCCTACAGTTAATGACCTACAACTCCTAAGGTTAGGGTATATATAATGTAGAATATGGAGAAAAAGGGTGTCTAAATGATGCGGACATCAGAAGTAAACCAAACCGGGAGCATGGCAAACCAACCGGTCCACACACAAAACTAGTCCACGAAAAGCATCTTGGAGAATCTTTTCCCAAATGGAGTTATGATCAAGCACAAAGAGAAGGGTTAATTAATCATCTTCAAATTAACCCTAAGGAGTCCAATGGTTCAAGAGGGATCAAGCATCATCAAGTCAAATCACCTCATTGTTGGGATATGACAGTTGCACTCTTTTTCCCTTGTCTAGGGTTTTTCTCACTGTGTTTACCTAGAAAAGTTTTTAATGAGGCGATACCAAGTCAGCAAGGAATCACTTACCATTCATCTGATTCAAAGATGACACAAGAAGTCATAGCTGAAGTACTTGCTGGACTACTCGCTGACAGACACGATGGATCATACATCATTGTAAGCTATGAAGAGTTTCGGCCTTTTGACACTTGGACCAGCCCTAGAGGAAGCGCACACACCTATTTGATTCACCAAAAGTCCCCAGTCCATGGAGAACAACCCAAGAGAAGACCCAAGTCCAAACCACCCTTTGAATCATGTCTGTTGATTTACTTTGAGCCAGATATGGAAACTTCCATTTGCCTTCACTTGGACGTGCCCCAAATCTACATATGGAAAACAGGAGAGCCTCTACAACTACCAGAGAATATTTGGAAGATATTCACACGCAATAATAGCTATTGGATCAGTCAGATTCAGTTATATAATTACTTGCGTTTTTCGGATCCGATTGTCATCAATGCACAACGACTACTTCCTATTCTATTCTTGTGCATATTTGAGTTTCCAAAAGTTCCCAAGAAGCTTCCAAGACGTCACCACTTCCTCCCCAAGTTAACGAGATACAAGGCACACCTCACTTGCCTTACATGGACTGATTCTACACTTAATGGTCTAACGTCATATTTTCATTAATTATTGTGATTTGTGAATTCTTTCTAACTCTAGAACGTGTGTAATCAGCCTATATATGCTGATCATTAGTCTCGTTGTAAATTACCCTTGAACATTTTTAAATGTAATAGAAACGTTTTCTTCTTTACAAAGTTTGAGTCTTTGTATTGCTTTGTTCTTTAGTTCTTTGTGAGTGATTCACTTAGTGTGCTTCAGAATCCTGCGGATTAAGTTTGGTTAGTGATTCAACATCCTTCATTTGTTCTTTGATCGAGCGAGTCGATTATCCCACCAATTGAGCAAGTCTATCACACATTTATCCATCATACCCCCCTTGATTCACGAGAGAGTGCTTCAGAGCCACCTCGTGAATTCCACCTTCTACAAGTTAAGCTTGGAATCTCTTGATCCTTGTGTGATCTTTAAGTTGGAGTGATTCCAATCTTATATCACTAAAACATGTAAATTAGAGAGATATCATAAGTCTTAAATCCTCTTTCAAATTTCTCTTACACAAAGACTGTGTAATTTAAGTTTGGGAAAGGGTTTGAGATAGCATTTGACATTGTTTTCTATTTTCTTATTTCCAAATTTTGGCATAATCATGTTTGTACTTGCATTGCCTCTAAGGCGTAGAAAAACCATAAATATTTGATTTTTTTTACAAAAATCTTTACATGAAAAGAGTGTTCATGTAGTTGCATTGCATATTAGGATCTAGTTAGCATGTTTCATATAGGATTGTTTCATAATTTGCATTAGGGATCTATGATGAGTTTTGCCTTGTTAGCTTGTTTAAATTCACTAAACTAGGATCAATGCCCAAGTTAATAGTACTGTGATGCTAGGTGAGTAGCTAGAAACATAAGATTGAACCAAGTTTTGAAATCCTACATTGCATTTTGGTCTAAATTGAAGCATGTTGAGATTTAATTTCTTTCTTTTATGTTTGTGTTGGGCAATCTTTTATTTAAGATTACAAGTGGGTTTAAGATGTGTTGGACTCATGGAGAGGCTTTTCAAAGCCACTCGACCAGGCCTCTGAAGCCCACTCAATCAAGCACTGTTCGGCCTATAAACCCATTCGAACCAACTCACCACTTGCTCGATCATTTGGAGGGAAGAAGACGTTGAAATTCAAATTTTGGTCAAGAGCTCGACCACATTGGGTCGAGTGGTGGGGTCGACTGGCAGAAAAAGTGAGTCAAAGATTCCAAATTCAAATTTTGAATGGTATACACGCTCCACCCTTGTCTCTTTGTCCCCTTAGCCTCTTTAAATAGAGGTGAAGTCGATTCTAAGCTCCTCACCCTCTCATTTTATCTAGCTAAAATTCTCTCTCAAGGCTTAGTTCTTTTGTTTTATGGGTTACTAAAGGAGAGTGAAAGTAAAGAAGAAGAAGAATATAGTGCTTTAACACCAAGCCAGCTCTATGAAGCCTTCATGACCATGAACTTCCAAGGAACAAGATATCCACACAAGGAGACCATGGAAAAGCTTGGTATTGCTAAAGATGTGGGGTTACTCTTTGAGAAATGCAATCTAAGCAAATTCATTGGAATGCACATGGAGGGTTATAGAGAAGAAAGCTGTGAGTTCTTAGCCACCATTCCAATCCTTGTAGCTGTTGGGATACCACTTCAAGGAGTAGAGGCAAAGCCAAGGTGGATTGACATCCCATACCTCACCACCACAGTAACGCCCCAGAAACGTCCTATGCCATAGACGAGAACACGGACAGCGCCGAGATGCTACGTTGTGGGAGATCTCATCCTGGTGGTCCGGCCGAGGGATAAAAGCTGCAGCCTCCCGACCAGTCCTCCTGGATGCGACTTCGCCCGCGGCCGAGGTTCTCTTAGGCTTTGCAACCCTCGTGGCCCTGGCTGCGTTGTGTTGGCCCGGACAAGACCAATGTATCATATGCAACTTGCCATGTTTCCTTGAAAAACCGATTATATTACTTAATAATTATTACATTGAAAATAGTTATCAAGTAATATACATAATAGTCGTATACTTCATAGAATACATCTTGAAAATATAGGGTTTTACAAAAACACACGAAAACTGCCCTATCCAGTACCCTAAGTTTTCTCCAGCTCTAGACTCCTCCTAGACCCTGCGAGACAAATATTATCATGAGTAATCTAAGAATACTCAGTGAGCATGGGTACCCCAACCCTAAACATGCATTCTACTTTTTCCCGCCCCATCTACCCCAACAACCAAGGAAACAAGCAAGCAATCAATCAAAGTTACACACTCAATCAAAGTCACGCAACGAAAGCATTAGCGGAAGCAACATCAAACAACAAGCAAAGGTTAGATCAGTCATCACTCGACTCGATCAACCTAGACTCCTCTCTTAACACTAAAGACGACTAAAGCACGACAAGGGTTACTTGGTTACTCTAGACTCTTTACATCTATCACCTCAACAAAGACGTTCTAGAATACTACAAGGGTTACTTGCATACTCTAAACTCTTTTCTCCTATCATCTCAACAGAGACGTCCTACAATACTACAAGGGATACTTGCATACTCTAGACTCCTTTCATATACAACCACAACAAAGACGACCTAGAATACTACAAGGGTTACTTGCATACTCTAGACTCTTTTCACCTAAGGGTCCTCGATATTCTGTTCCTTTCCACAACACTTCCCATGCTGAAACCACCCAGGTAACCAGCATGAGCCCCTTCAAGCTACGACGTCTCGTAGCGGTCATTCTAGTGGCCAACTAGATATAACATTGTCCCGCATGAGTGTGCACCGGGAACTCCCCGCGAGACAATCAACTCTCTTTGGAACAGAAGATCGACCAATCTATCCTAGCAACGACTCGAGAAAAATAACTCATATAATTCAAGAGACTAGCTAAGACAAGTACTACAACTCAAAGGTTAGTAAACGCTAAGAGGTTAGTACTACCACCCAACAATTCAAGCAAGAAATCAAGCATAACAAGCAAGTAATTCAAGCATGAATTCACACAACAATCTACACGCAGTGAGAACTACCATTCAAGCCCTAGATTGTTCTACAAGCATGCAACTAATCTATCTGAATTTTAAGCAAGTATTCATTGCAATTAAAAATCTATTAGTTCTACTCAGCATGCAATTTTGTGGTCCAAATTTTAAGCAAGCCATATTGTTTAATATGCATCAAATTCCTCATGAATTTATGCTGTTCAATTCTCCCAATTCTCATCACGCATAGTGATTCCTAGCATAATTCTATGTGCATTTAAACATGAATCTAGCTCGAATCCTACCATCTTCGCATGCATCATCTAACTAGTTCTCAACATGAACCTAGTCTACATACAACACGCAATGGGTACGTACACGGATCCTAAGAACCGTGCAGCACCCCACACAACCTACCACAGAAATACGACCACAGAACTCACAGAGATTAACAGATTGATTTCCAGACTTCACAGAATTGCGGATCAGACAGCTCTTCACCTTCGCACCAACTGCGACTCACTTCACCTCGACGGCTCCTCACTTTGACAGCACTTCCCCTTTGCTGTCAAGGTACCATCTCTCGGCACGTCAAGGTACCAACTCTCAGTACGTCTCGACACTAACTCTCGGCACGCTCGGTACCATCTCTCGGCACGTCTGTACCAACTCTCGGTACGTCTTGGCACTAACTCTCGGCACGCTCGGTACCATCTCTCGGCACGTCTCAGTACCAACTCTTGGTACGTCTCGGCACAACTCTCGGCATGACTCGGCACGTCTCTCAGTACCATTTCTCGGTACCTGCCGACACTTCTTGGTACTTGCCGGTCACTTCGGTCTTAGTTCGGCCATCTGTCGACTCGATGATTTTTCCTCAGACACCCTCCAGGTCCTCTTCTTCCATTCTCTTCTTCTTTTTCCTAAGCCTTTTCTAGGTTATTTCCTCATCCTCTTTATGTCGAGATTGCTGCCCTTAGTGAGGGTCATTACACTCTCCCCCCCTCATAAGAATTCATTCTCGAATTCTAATGTCTTCTTCTCCTCTTATCGCGATGATAATTCTTCTTGTCATCTGTGTCTTCATCTTACTACTAGCTTTACACCTTGACATTTTCTTAAATTTTGTCACTACGCCATAGAGTTGATCTTCTCACTCCATCATTAAGCTTCTTCATCTCCCGCATACATCTGGTCTCCATACATCTGGCCTAAGTGTACCGTGATCCACCTAATCACTTAACTCTTGACTCTCTCCTTTGTCATAAATCCTTGATTTACTCTCCTTCTTGGTATGCTCCTCAAGTGATTTTCGCATTGTTTCACTTATTTAGCCCCTCAGGCTAGGCAGCCAACCATACTACTCTTTCGGCTTCTCAAGCCTCGCTCTTTCCTCATTGCTTTTTCTCCAGTCTACTTCTACTCTATCTCCTCTCATTGCCAAACTGGTTCGAACGGTCTTTGGTAGAAACCATTGACTTCTTCATCTTCGCAATTTGCATTCGTCTACAAATTCTCGTTCGCCTCTCACGCCTTATGTAACTCTTCACCATGCTTGGTTCGGTAGATCTTTGCTGGTCCTGACATAAGCATAACTTTGCTTTCTCCTTGGCATGCATTATTTTCTTGCAACCTCTTCTTCATACTCACATGATCCTCCCCGATCGTGGATTATCTTCTTGCACCCTCTTGATCATGTTTGATCAATTCCACTTCTCAATTTGCTCTGTCAATTTTCGATTGGTTCGCACTTCTCCCCTTTGTTAGGTTTCACCCTTTACTTCTCACTCGCCTTTGCCTTTTTCATCACCACTCTCTCTAGCTCTTTCTCTTTAACTGATCCAATTCTCCACTCCTTGGTCGAATTATCCGGACTACTTCTCTTGTCTGATCGCGATTCGTGGTGGCTTACGTGAATCCTCAATCAATCATGCTAAGCCTTTGCAAGCTAATTACAATTAATTAACTATGCAACCTACACAATGCTAAGCAATCAAAGCAAGCAATGAAACAAGCATGATTAGCAAGCAACACACAACGAGTAGATAACAGAGCCAAAGATTAACACAAATATTTACACCCCGAGGGGAAAATAGATCAGTTCTTCCTCCATCTAACCGTCTACTAAACAGGGTTCGAATCCTAGACAACAACACCTCTATGGTTAAGTCTATGGATTACACAAAAGGGGAAACCTATTCGACCCTTACAAAAGCCCCAAAAGGAAACTTCCCTTATCGTCACTCTCACTGGTTCTGGCACCTCCTACACTCCTCACAAGTGCACATGCACCACCTAAACAGATAGTCAGATTGCGGTTCAGCGGGATGCTCAGTTGAGGCTAAGGCAGCAGACGATGGAGTTATAACTAGGTTCGGCTCGATCTCGGTCCGCATACTCTGAGCTGACTGGTTCTCACTCTCATACAAGACTTGATTACTCGGATCAACCTCTTCCTGGACTACTTGGTTCAGACAACGATAGGCAAAGTGCCCTCGCATCCCACACTCGATGCACATAGCATGCTCCGGATTCATCATACGTCCAAGTGACGTCCTCCAACAATCATGGGTTAGGTGCCCCACTGATAGACAGGATTTCACCCAGGGTATCAATTCTCTATGCAGTTATAGTACAAAGGGTTATCAATCCAAATGGTTGTCTATTGCTAGCAGGAATGATATGGTCAGAACATTACAAGTCAAGCCAAGCAAATAGGGTTTTTGATCTAACAGATAAATGAAAGAAAAGAATAAAAAGAAAGAAACCACACGACCTAAGCACTCAATGCAAGCAATCGAGTACATGATCGTGTGGGGTAATCGAGTAAGTAAATGGGATATCATCAGCTCGAGGTATTATTTGATGCAGCTTATTGTGTACCTGCTCAGGTAAGTGATCGAGTAATGAAAGAAAATGTAAACAATTAAAATACGAAAGCTTCTAAGGATGGGGTAAACGAATCCTAAGTATTATTGACCAGAATAGATGCCTTACATGCCTCAGGCAAAAATTTCCTAGACAATGAATCTCTAAAACTTTGTTACCACACTCTCGCACTAGCAACAATCAACCTTGATCACTCCCCTACCCAACTCTCGTTGGAGAGACATGACCAAGAAGGCATTAAGATCGATTCATTATTGTCAGTAAACTCTTACTCATCTAATCTCTTACTCGGAGTGAGCAAACCTCTAGCATTGGTTGATTCAAGCATCTCATCTACACCTCTCGGTGGTAAAACACCCTAGATCTAATCTCAACCTCTCGGTCTGTTGACTAATAACACCAACCTAGAAGGAAATCAATCAAACATATACAATCAAACTAAGGCATCCTAACCGATCAAGAACACATAATCATCTATCCCATCCCTAGAAACTTTACTACACTACTCGGACATAATAACAAGAAACATAACAACGAATAAGAATGAAAAATGCATTATAATAAACGGTAAAGTAGAGTATAAAGAATACATGATAGAAATATAAAAGAAACGATAAAAGTTATGAAATAAAATGTAGGAACAAAAGGAAAAGTGTTTGAGTCGCTCAGTTCTCTCACAGAAGCTCTCGCTCTCTGGTTTGAGGGTCTGCGGCGTGCTCGTTTGCGAGCTAGGAGAGGAGGGGGTTTATATGTGGAAACACTTTTGACCTAGCTTCCCAGAACTGCCCGATAGTCTACTTGATGGGGTACACGAGGATGAAGTTAGGTTACTCCTCGAGTGGATCTTCGGGTTGTTCTTCATGCTCTTGGATCCTCCTCGATCGTGTTGGGGTTTGGACTTGTTCTTCATGCTCTTGGATCCTTCCTCGGGTTTGTCCTTGTTTTTCCCCATTTTAGGCTCTTTAGCACATGTTTTCATCCAAAACATGCAAATGCAAAAATGCAACACCCTAAATGGTCTAAAAGTGAAATCCTACAGTTAATGACCTAAAAATGCTAAGTTAAGGGTATGAACAATGCAAAATATGGACAAAAAGGATGCTAAAAACATGTAAATTAGAGAGTTATCAGACCCCCAAACTTAAATCTTGCTAGTCCTCTAGCAAGGAAGTAAGAGGGTGCGGTTTGAAAGCGGGTACTCATAACCTTTATATGCTAAGCGAAAGATTCAAGCTATAGTCCTTAAAGATAGTTTAATGGTGCTAAGATCAATCAACATACTTACAAATATTTTTCTATGCTTATTACCATGCATCGATCTAGTTCGACCTCCTACTAAAAGTAAAGTACATCTCTTTCAAAAGAAGGAATGCTAGACAGTTGTGAAAACTATCTAAGATTGAGAACGATTTGGGCATACAAAGCTTAACTCTTGATAATCTACCCTTTTCGCATTCACTTTTTTTTTTATATATCAAACCCCCTAGAATTACACTACCCACATCCTTGATTTTAACTCTTTTTTTACTCCTTAAGGTTTAAACTTTCAAACTTCTAGCTCTCTTCTCTTTTTTTTTTCTTTTCTTTCTTTGCTAAAGTCCTATATATATATATATATATATATATATATATATATATATATATATATATATATATATATATATATTTCTTTCTTTCTAGGAAACAATAGCAAGATCTTTTTTTTTTTTTTTACTTAGAGACTTAGAGCTAATTGATTATAACCTTAGGGACTTATTTTCTCTTTTGTTTTTATTCCTCAACCCAACCCCAAATAAACATTCTAACCACCTATCTTTCAAAACCGAATCTATTAGTTAGTTCAAATTCTAACTTAGCTAATTCAAGAGACAGTTCTTTGTCATTCTCAATACTCTCAAGGTTTCACA
The DNA here is from genome assembly GCA_023657505.1 of Camelina hispida. Lineage (NCBI taxonomy): Eukaryota > Viridiplantae > Streptophyta > Magnoliopsida > Brassicales > Brassicaceae > Camelina > Camelina hispida. The sequence continues at coordinate 27,303,930 of CP094637.1, forward strand.
ACCTATAGCACAATGAAAGAGGCCTCACTCAACAATTCACAACAAGGTTTGAAAGAAAGGTTTGGGTTCATGGGTAGGACAAACAAATCAGGTTAAATAAAAAAGATTGTTGAAATGGGATTCTAACCCGAGTTTAGAGTTACCATGAGCAAGTATTCAAGTTCCATAAGCAAGACAATTACAGTTCAAATTAAATCCAATAATATAGTGATGTTCTAATGTTCAAACAAGTGGAGGAAGCATTCAAAAGACACAAGGTTCTAAGCAAATATATTTTTTTTTCCAAAGATTGATCTAGCAACAATGAACTGTGACTAAGGGCTATAGCTTCAATCCTAAGGTTTGATTTTAAACAAGGTAGTTTTAATCATTGTCCCCTAAGATGCATATGCAACAATCCTATATGAAAACAAACTAGACTCAATCCTAATATGTAAATGCAACTACATGAATACTCTATTCTTTTTTTAAAAAAAATTTTTAATTTTTTTTTGGGTTTTTCAATGCACATATATGCAGACTCAAATGAATAAAACTAGCAAACTAGCATGTAAAAATTAGAAATTAGAAAATTAAGAAAATAAAACACAAAGTTTAAAATATTCTAGTACCCTTCCTCAAACTTAAATTACACAGTCTCTATGTAAATAAAAGTTGGAAAAAGAATCCAAGAATCACACAAAATAAAAGAAAACTAAATGCAATGTTATATACAAGGATCGAATGAAAGTGGTACCTTATGGGTTGGTGAAGAAAGAGGTTGCAGCAGCCTCCATACTCACCAACGTGTAGCCAGGTTTGTCTCCGGCTTCAGCAAGTGTCGGTGTTTGCTCGTCAGAGAGCTTGGAAATACGCACAGACAACTTACTCGAACCAGCATCCGAGGGGTTGATCGATGGTGGGCTCGCGTAGCTCATCGGGTAGGGTATCGGGTAGTACGAAGGAAATGGTAGAAGAGGTCTAGAATGATCCCCGTGTATCCACTGGCAGGGTGCATCATATACGGCATCGTGAATGACATCTGGTAAGGCGGAGGGAAGATACCTGAGTAATCATCGAATTGGGTGCTCGATGGGTGCATCAGATAGTTCATTGTGTACCCCATCGGGTTAGGCGTCGGATAAGCATCTGAATGGCTTCTCCACGATGCTTCAGGTCAGGTGGTGTTTTTCTCAGCTTGGAGCTCATATGATGATGCACTGTAAGGTTCTGGAGGTGGCAGTCCTCGAGTTCCTCCTAGCTGTCGGCTTCTCCCCATCCAAGTTGGTGCTTGTGCTCAGGTAGGATCTGAGGCACAGCTTGCCTTGTATTGCAGCTCCTTGATCTGACCTCCCATAGTCTTCACCGAACCAGTAAGGTAATTTACCTTCATCACCAAAAACTTGTTTATCCTCTTCAACCATCCGATCCTCTTGTGGGCTTCCCTCACTCCAACCGGTTGCTTTTGAGAGCACACATACTCCTCAAAATCAAAATCTTCCGAGCTATCTTCCTGTCTCTGCCCGGTTTCCTCTCTCTTCTCAGCTTCGGAATCCTCCTCTAGATTGTACAACTCCTCCAAAAGTGGTGCAAATTCGATGTTGTCTCCCAGCCGAACCTTAGTGCACATGACATTAGGTAGGATCATTTGGCCAGCTCTGGCGGTTGGATGGACAAACTTGAAAAGCATTAGGCCTCTCACGGGCCAAAAATCTCACCAGCACGAGGTAATCCGCATCAAGCCATCTTGGTTCGTGCATTATTCCCTTCAAGGGCATATCACATGCCACTAAGATCGGTGTAATCAGTCCTCCATTGGAGAGCTCTCCGCCTCCTTCTCTTCTCTTCTCGGGTGGATCTTCGGGTTGTTCTTCATGCTCTTGGATCCTTCTCGATCGTGTTAGGGTTCAGACTTGTTCTTCCAGCTCGATGTCTTCTTCGGGTACATGCTCGGGTTTGTCCTTGTTTTTCCCCATTTTAGGCTCTTTAGCACCTGTTTTCATCCAAAACATGCAAATGCAAAAATGCAACACCCTAAATGGTCTAAAAGTGAAATCCTACAGTTAATGACCTAAAAATGCTAAGTTAAGGGTATGAAAAATGCAAAATATGGAAAAAAGGATGCTAAAAACATGTAAATTAGAGAGTTATCACCCACACCTTCGTACAAGTCGCAATAGGATTGGTTCCTAATTTGCACTCGATCTGGATAAGTGGCCCTTATCCTGAGGTGTCCTCTTGGTTGCACAAACGCGGACTGAGTGTCCGGCTGCACCCCTTGGTCACTTGCTCTTAGCCGTTTGATGCTACTCTCTCCCTCCTCAAACCTTGTGTATTGCCGGTTCCTCACCACCAATTCCACTCGTCGGGTACCCTTTGATCAGAAAATCAAGGATTCTGTCAATAGCTTCTGGATGTTCCCTCATGTAGTCGTACGCACTTTCACCACCAATTTGGTGTTCGACAAGGTCCAATAATAGATGCTGCAACCTATCGGCAATCTCGTGATCCTCGTCCCCATGATCACCTACTGGAACGATTTGAAAGTTCCCTTGTGCATCCATCCTAACTTGGAGACGACTCGACTCTCCAATTTCCAATACTAACTTCGGGTACATGCTCGGGTTTGCCCTCTTTTCCCCCATTTCAGGCTCTTAAGCACCTGTTTTCATCCAAAACATGGAAATGCAAAAATGCAACACCCTAAATGGCCTAAAAGTGAATTCCTACAGTTAATGACCTAAAAATGCTAAGTTAAGGGTATGAACAATCCAAAATATGGACAAAAAATTATGCTAAAATCATGTAAATTAGAGAGTTATCAACCAGGCCTGTGAAACCTACTCAATCGAGCACTGTTCGGCCTATAAACCCACTCGAACCAACTAACCACTTGCTCGATCGCTTGGAGGGAAGAAGAAGTTGAAATTCAAATTTCGGTCAAGAGCTCGACCACGTGGGGTCGAGTGGTAAAAAAAGTGAGTCAAAGATTCCAAATTCAAATTTTGAATGGTATACACGCTCCACCCTTGTCCCCTTAGCCTCTTTAAATAGAGGTGAAATTGATTCTAAGCTCCTCACCCTCTCATTTGCATCAAAATTTTCATTATCTAGCTAAAATTCTCTCTCAAGGCTTAGTTCTTTTGTTTTCTTGGTTACTAACCTATTAATATTGAGCTTTCGGTCTATTTATTTCAATTTTTCTTTCAAAATGTCTTCCAAACCCAAGGAAACACCTCAACAAGCTGCTATCCGCCGAGCTGCTGCCTAGAAAGCTGCTGAACACTTCATGGAAATTTGTGATGCACCACCTGTTTGAAGGAGAGAAGTTGGTGAAAGCACTTGATCGCCCACTCAAGAAGGCAAACGACCGAGTGCACGATCGAGCAAGGGATTGAGCAGCAAGTAGAAGAAGAACCATCAGCCTGTTGAGAAAGATCCAGAGAGAACTGAGAGTGATGAGGATATGGAGGTTGACTATGAAGAACATTGGAAGAGCATAGCAAGTGGAAAGAGGCAAGTAGCTGAGGTGCAACAAGAGGAGAGTGAAAGTGAAGAAGAAGAAGAATATAGTGCTTTAACACCAAGCCAGCTCTATGAAGCCTTCATGACCATGAAGTGAATAAAATATCCACAAAAGGAGACCATGGAGAAGCTTGGTATTCCTAAAGATGTGGAGTTACTCTTTGAGAAATGAAATCTAAGCAAATTCATGGGAACGCACATGGAGGGTTATAGAGAAGAAAGCTGTGAGTTCTTAACCACCATCCAAATGCATTACTTCATAGATGCAGCAGATCCAGAGAAGGGACCAGGTTACATTGTTTTCACCATCAAGGGAAAGATATATGAACTTTCAATTGTGGAGGTGGCAGCATTATATGGTTTCGAAGGTGGAGATGAGGAGAAAATTCTCATACCGAAGGAAGAAGCTACTCAGTTTGGCAAACAATTGGAGATGACAAGCTTTATTCCTCTTCCAAGACCAAAAGTTCAAAGATTAGAAGCCCAGTCCTAAGGTACTTTCACAAGGCTTTGGCAAACACCCTCTTTGCTAGGAAGGAAACTGGGAATTTGAATGATGGAGAGCTCAAGATGATGGACATAGCACTCTATGGTATCAGAACCAAAACAAGAGATGAGATCACCATTTGTGGGAGTAGGGTGCCAAAAAACCTTGCCATGTTCCTCATTGACCAATTGACTTACTATAGAAGTGGGGTGAGCAAGTTATACAAGAAGGGATCAACTGGAATCTTATGCATAGGAGGTATCATCACTCCAATCCTTGTAGCTGCTGGGATACCACTTCAAGGACTAGAGGCAAAGCCAAGGTGGATTGACATCCCATACCTCACCACCACTATCATTCTAGCCAAGGAGAAGCACCAAGGGCAGCATATCTTTAACTTTGAGCATCCAACAGTGGGGAAGACTCATCTAGTTCTACCCAATGAGCCAATCACTACAATAAAAGAAGGGCTTCATGTTGACTTTTGGCCAGCCCCTGAGTTTTTTTTGGATGGTACAGCTTAAATGAGAGAAGAACAAGCTGAAGATGTGGAGATGGCAGATGGGGAAGAACATTTCTATTTTGAAGACTATGAGGCTAATCCAAGGGATAGTAGAGGAGTTAGAGAGACCAGCAAGAGGGTGACACTTCTCCAAAAGTGGAACAAATGGCATGGCAAGACCATCAATGCATTGAAGACTAAGGTGAACAAGATGTCTAAGTCCATAAAGGGTAAGAAAAAAAGAGATTGCTGAGTTGAATAGTAGAAATTCATCCCCACTACCATCTGAGCATTTAAGGAGGAGTAGCTCAACCATGATAATGCCAAGAGCCGAAAATCCGGTTGAACCATCAAGAGCTTCGTCTTATGAGACAACACAGAGGATAAGAGGTCCAATTCGCACAGAACAACATTTTCCGAGGCACTCGACTGGTGCACTCGAGCAACCACTCGACCGAGCACCGACATATCATGGTTTTTAGGTATTTTTAGCCATGATATAAGTCTTATTTATATAGTATTTTTGGTATTTTTAGGGTCTTTTGAGTCTTTATAGGATTTAAAATGGATTTGAGCATAATGGAGCTAAATAGGAAGATTTGGAGTTTAATCAAACATTGAGGCTGAGCTACGAAATTGAGAGACGAATTCAGAAGTAAGCATCGATCTACACAACATCAGCATTGGTCGACGCAGAACCAAAGAAGAAATTGGAAGTTTTCTCCACAAGTTTTGAAGATTTACAAAGCTGCCCTAAAGTTTTCCATATTTGCATTATTAGTCCCTGGACGTGTTTGATGTTAATATATTTTACCATGTTTTCCCTTAGTTTATTCACATCTTTTGCATCTTTTATTAGCCTTTTTTCACCATTCTTGTGTAGCTTTAGGACTTATCATGCATTAGAGTTTAGTTGCATTGCATTTGCATCTTTTCATGCATAAACAGGTGATTTTGGAGTTTAAGGAGCATGGAAGCAATGCAAAGGAGAAGTGAGGCAATCATGAAGGGAAAGCAAGGGAGTTAAGGCTGAAGAACCAAGGTCCGGAGTCCAACTCGACCGCACACTCGACCAGACACTTGACCGTGTGCTAAGGAGGACTCGACCGTGTGGAGAATGCACGAGAGAAGCCAGCTCGACCTGCCACTCGACCGAGCACAGGTCGAGTTGACCGAGCCGTTGACTACTTTGACTTTTTGCATTTTTTAGGGCTTCCACTCCCCTTCCTATATAAAGCCTTGTACCTGCAGCCACCAAAAGAGTCCAGCTTTTTAGATATTCTCTAAACCTAGTCTTTACCCTTTTGGGAATTATTCCCTTTTGTACTTTTATTTTTATAAGATTTTGTACTTGAAAAAGACTAAATTCCTCAATATTGTTAGTTTCATAACTTTCTTAATATTGAGAATTTGAGTTTGATCCTTTCATCAATATTAAAGACCTCTGTTTTATCTTTCTAATAATGCAAATTTCAATATTTTCTGGGTTTTTGACTTGTTTAATCATGTATTGTTGTGAGTAGTTTGCTTAGGATCTTGAGGATGAGTTAGGATGGATTGATCTTGTGGTTTGTTTTTATTTGGTCAAGCTTGCTTGTTGTAGATCTCTTCTAGGCTAGATGTTTTTAATGCTGATCCTATATCTGAGAGGGTAGGATCTGATTTCAAGTTAAGAACAAGTCTAGAAGTCTAGAAGATGCCTGATTAATGCCTGCTTGTGTAGATTCTTTACTGTGTGAGAACAAGTCTAGAAGATGCATAGGTTTGATTGTTTCTTGACCATGAGAGTGGGAGAAACTTTTCTTAGATTCATATGTCTAGAGGTTAGCTCAAAGTTTGCTTGAGATTTGTTGACCAAGTTAGATAACCAAAATGATTAGTTTATCCCATGAATCCATCCTCAGAACATTCTTTGTTTACTGATTTTAATGTCTTAATCATGTTGCTTGCTTGTTGTTTGATCTGGTTTAGCATTACTCTGTTTTTATTGCATTGCTCTGTTTTTTCCGGATTTTTCTAGCTCGACCACCCACTCGACCTACACTCGGTCGAGTGCTTGCTCGAGTTCATCCCCAGAACTTTGTGTTTTATGATTTGTGATTGCCTTGTTTCATTCTAGTTGCATTTCTGTTGCATACATTTAGTTTTCAGTTCATTCATTGTCTTGCATTAGTTCATTAGTAGTAGTTTCTATTTATGTTCTTGCATCATTACTGTATTAATCATCCTGTTTCATTTGCATTTAGTTCTTAGTTCTTGTAGTTTATTTTCTGCATTTTACATTTTCATCTTAGGATTGTTAGTGACAAACATCCTTTCATATTGGCGTGACTTAGGCATAATATACACATCCTTAGTGATCACAACACTCAGATTGGATTGACACCTCTTATACTGCAACTGCATAAGGGGAATTGAAACACCCATCCATCCATTCCATATCTCATCATTGCATACACTTCCATCTTTCATCATCACACCCACAAAAAAAAAGCTTGTTTCAGTGTTTTAGAAATATAAATAGGTTTTCTAGGTCATTGTTTAGACCTAAGTGTTATTTTTCCCTGCAACTTTTGAGAGCAAAAACCTGAGAGATTTTTAGTGAGCTTTTGGAGAGAAGAATAAAGACTCCTTCAGAGAAGATTCAAAACTCCTTTACTTCTTCTTTAATCTCTTTCTTAATGCAATTTATTCAGAAAATGTTTTGTGTTCTTACATCTTTGTCTGAGTAGATCTGCTTGTTAGGTTTAGGGTTTCTCATTAGGGATTTCATGGATTGTTAGATTGATTAATTGTTTGGATTCATTATCTTTCTTGTTCTTCACCATAGGTTGTTCTTAATGCTAGATCTTTGTTTTGCCATCTGGATTTAGACCTTAGATTATTGATTGATATGAGAATATAATTGATTTTCCTGTTAAAAACCTTTGGTGAGCAAAATTACTTTTTACAAAGAGATTTTAATTAGTGATTTTGTGAACATATCCAAACTTGATTTTATTGCTAGTTTTTAACTTGAATTTCGCAAGAGATTTGGTTTTTGTGGGTTTTAAAACTTAGATAATATTTGCAGTGAGAACTGATTTATTTTATAATAGTGTTTAGAGTTCAAAAACGGTGCTTAATTGTTGAATCCTGCTTATTTAATTAATTGATCTGATTTTCCATGATTTCCTGAGAATTTCCCTAAGCCTAGCGTTTATTCCTATTGATTTACAACTCTTTTATTTTCCGTTTTTGCATTGCAATTTAATTACAATATTTTGATTTAGCATAATTAAAAGATTATTAAATCAATTGTGTGAATCTAGATTTCTTGTGGATTTGATCCCTAATTATTACAATTGATCTCTTAATTTGAGAGAGTAGCTCAGGGTTAAATTTGACCATATCAAATTTTGGCGCCGTTGCCGGGAACTCTTTTCATTCACTAGTAGATTAAAATCTTTGATTTTGTCTATTTTTTTTTCTTTTTCTGTTTTACTCACACGCTTTTGTTTATTTTCTCTTGTGTTTTTCAGGTACATTCCTAAGCCTAGCACCTGGAAAAATCCAACAGGCCCAGTTGTTAAGCTTACAAACCAAGAGTTAGGACAACTAGAGCGTGATAACACAAAGCAGCCAAATTAGCAAAATTGTCAACCCAATCATATTGAGACCAGATGCGGCTAGAGTTTTAAAGGATCAAGAGGGTCATGTGCGCAACGAACAAGGCCAGAAACTTGATGTTGAAGGATAGGTTATTCAGGAAGAACTTGTTGTGACCGATAGGAATGCAGGTTGTGCCGATCGACGCAATGCTGGCCTCGATCGACGCAAACAAGACGGCATCGACCGACGCAACGTTGGCATCGGTCGATGCAATACCAGAGCCGATGAAGAGAACCTCTAGCCTAGACGGGATAACAATGGAGAGCTTGTCAAGACTCTTGCAGACTTCAACAGGCCAGACTTATTCTATGAGAACCGCTCCGCAATTGTTCCTTCTCCATTCCCAAGGAATGATTTTGAGCTGAAGCATGCTCACTTTGCTCTTGTTGGCCAAAGACCATTCTAGAACTTGCCACATGAGAAGTCTCTAGACCACATTGAGAATTTCGAGGATATAGTTACAAGCATCAAGGCTAATGGAGTCACTGAGGACTATCTCTACTGCAAGCTTTTCCCCTACTCTCTTGTTGGGAAAGCTTCTCATTGGCTAAGACAACTCAAACCAAGATCTCTGACAACCTGGGATGACATCAAGGTGGCATTCTCGAACTACTTCTATGATGATGCGATGTGTGATGAGCTGAGGATCAAGCTCTCTACCTTTAGAAAAAGACCTGTTGAATCTTACAAAGCTGCTTGGGTAAGGTTCAAGGCATACCAGAGAGATTTTCCGCATCATGGGTTCTTAGAGGTGCAGCTGATTGGTATCTTCTTCAGTGGGATTGACTAGAGGTATCAGATGGTTTTGGATGCTGCTAGTGATGAGAACTTCAAGAAAAGGTACCCAAATGAGGCAAAAAAGTTGATAGAAAGGCTAGCATCCAGCAATCGTACTAAGAATGCATACTTAAAGCGGAAAAGAGCACATGAAGGCAATGGTTCAAATCAGTTTGCTGCGGTGAAGACTAAGTTGGATACAGTGCACAATCTTCTTGTTGGAAAGAAGTCTGTCCATTTTGCTGAAGATGTTGAGACTTTTGAACCAAAGCCAGAAATTACAGAAGATGTCAACTATGTGTATGGAGCTGGGTATCAAAATCAGAGATTTGGTCAGAAGAATTCATTCTCAGGAAATCCAAACAGCAATTTCACAAGGAACTATGAATCTTCTTCTTACCAACCCCTCCCTCCACCCAATTCAGAAAGCAAAATGGAATCAATGATTGGACAGATTTTGGAAGGTCAACAGAAGTTAACGGTGGACTTCAATGGAAAGATTGATTCTGTTTACACTGAGCTGGCTTGAAAGTTTGATGCATTAAACATGTCAAGAAGCTGGAGAATCAAGTGATTCAGACTGCTGGGTCTGTCAAAAGACAAGAGGAACTTCTGTCTAGAAGAACAGAGATGGATCAAATGCATGGTTGCAATGCAATTCTGGTGAATGAAGGAGAAAACCATGATACGACGAAAGTAGAACCAGCATCGATCGACACCATCACAATGCATCGATCGATGCAGTCACCATCCATCGAGGCAAACTCATTACAGACCGAGAGCGTTGATCGATGCACAACCATTGTCGATCGACACACCCCACGGACACCTTCAGTTTCTCTTAAAGCTCCACAAATCGATTCAGAGCAAGCTTATAAGCCTAAGATTCCTTTTCCTAAGCCTAGGAGGTCTAAGCAAGAGATTGAAGAAGCTAGATGCAAAGCTATGATGGATAAGGTGATGATAGAAATGCCATTAATTGATGCTATCAAGTTTTCTCCTGGGATTAAGCGGTACATCAAGAGAATGGTCACCAATGGTTTGAGTCCTGAGGAAGGAGCTTTGCTTACCAAGGATGTCAGCTCAATTTTGTTGAAGCAGCCTCCACAGAGGAAGAAGGATAAGAAGCAGGCTGTGGTTGTCTCTAAGGAAGTAAGTGTAGTGATTCAGAGTAGGATTGCTGAGAAGTTACCAGATCCTGGAAGTTTTCAGTTAGATTTCTCTATCTCCACATGAAGGTTTCCTCACTCACTTTGTTATCTTGGCTCTAGTATTAACTTGATGCCCCATTCTGTTGCTGTGAGACTTAGGATGACGGATTTCAAGCCAACTAAGATTGTCTTATCTTAGCTGATCGATCCAAAAGGATTCCTGAAGGTGTCTTAGAGGATATTCCAATCAAGATTGGAGATTGCATGATTCCCACTGACTTTGTGGTGCTGAAATATGACCAAGAGCCTAATGATCCTCTCATCTTAGGACGATCTTTCTTGGCTACAACTGGTGCCATAATTGATGATAAGAAGGAACACATAGCCTTGAATGTAGAAGATTTGGTTATGAACTTTGAGATGAACAAGCTGAGAAGGGTTGCCACTATTGATGGTCAAACATTTTCTATGGAGGTTGTTTATGATGATAATCCGATCATAGAGCTTCATGGAGACATTATTGCTGGGTATGTCAAAGAGTTGGAGCCTGTTGAGGAAGTGAGTAAACAAGCTGCTAAGCTTGAAGATTAGAGTGGAGATCATCTAATCAGTACTAGAGACCATGATGAGGTTCTGATCCATGACAAGTTGCTGGTAGATAGTGTTTTTTGAAACACAGATTGCAGAAGAAAGCTGTAGAATCGTTGAAGAAACACAAGTTGCAGACCCAGCATCGATCGATGCAGCTGTTGCATCGATCGACATTCCTTCCAGAGACAGTTCGGACTTGTCCAAAACCGAAGATTCTCGTGTTGGATCCATAGCTGCAAGTCCTACACCAGTTGAAGAAATATCACCATTCCATAGTCCATAACCCACATGTAAGGCAAAAGTATGCATCTTCTTCACCCAAACCTTCTCCTATCATCAATAAGAATTTCAACGGTACAAAAACTGTTTTGCAGTTAACCAAGCCACAAGATAATTGTAGAGCGCTTGTTTCTTCTATTGATGATTTTGCAGGACATAAAAGAAATCCACCCATACCTCAGTCCCCCTAGTCCTGTTCCTAACATCCTTGGCAGATCTCATGCACATACTGCCTACACACCCCCTTGGATGGAGAGGACATTCTCTCAGAAGCATTAACTGCCATGTTTTGATCCACCGGATGCCTGAGATCCGACACAGTCAAGCTAATGACTGAAAATAAGCGCCTAGTGGGAGGCAACCCACTGGTAGGTTTTTCTTTTTCCTTTTTCTTTTGAATTATTTTTATTTTATTTTATTCGCCAAATCTCTTACTTGATAGCACTGGGGACAGTGTTGTTTTAGTCTGGGGGAGGCAGTTATTAACTACTTTTTTGTTTTTGAGAGTCAGTCAGAAAAAAAAAATGGTTTTCTTGAGTCAAAATTTTTGTTGGAAACTATGATTTTTCTTTTTAGTGTACTGTCTTGGTTGATTAATGCTGCAGATTGAACCCACAAATCTGACTAATAAAAAATCCAATGGCTGACCAGTGAACCAGAGACATCCGAATTTCCAAAAGAATTCATAAAAGCTTGATGTAACTTTTGTACTTTTCTTTTTACTTCATCAAGGATATTGATTTTCATGGTGCTTGATTCTTTGTTCATACCGAACAAGTAAGGTTACAAAAGAAAATGGTACTCCTCTCCCTTATTCAAGTAAAAAAATTCTGAGAGCTTTGTTAAAAAAAAAATAATTGAGAATAAAAGATGAAATGATTTTGATCAGTTTAGAGGGGTAGGTAAATTACCTATGACCTCATTATTCTAATCTTGAGTCAAATGATCACAAAAAGCTTGGAAGCGAAGGGTAGTTAAATTACCGATGACCCCATTATGCGCCTACACCTTTGATAAAAAGAAAAAAAATAATAATAAAGCAAAGCTCTAAGGAAGATTAAAAAGAATAAGTCTGGGGGAGAGAAAGAGTACCACATGTGGTAAAAGATGTGTCTTGCTTGTTATGGTATTGTACGGGAATAAGTCTAGAAGGTTCTTGATATTGATCAAATTGAGAGACCCACCGATGAAAGCTTAATGGAGGAAGTAGTGGAATTTGGTTTGAATTTGGGATGCTATGAAAGTCAACGGAGAAGTACATGGTGGTTCGATGTGGATTTATCAGCTAAGCAAGTGGATTAAGGTTTGGATGATCATGACATTACTTTAAAAAGAAAATGAGTTCCTGCGTTTTCAAACTTCTTTCACAGAGCTAAGTTTATGTTTTGCTTGAGGGCAAGCAAAGACTAAGTCTAGGGGAGTTGATATATCATGGTTTTTAGGTGTTCTTAGCCATGATATAAGTCTTATTTATAGAGTATTTTTGGTATTTTTAGAGTCTTTTGAGTCTTTGTAGGATTTAACAATGATGAGAGCATAATGGAGTTAAATAGGAAGATTTGGAGCTTAATCAAGCATTGAGGCTGAGCTACAAAGTTGAGAGACGAAATCAGAAGTAAGAACCGATCGACACAACATCAGCATCGGTCGATGCAGAGCCAAAGAAGAAATTGGAAGTTTTCTCCACAAGTTTTGAAGATTTACAAAGCTGCCCCAAAGTTTTCCATATTTGCATCATTAGTCCTTGGACATGTTTTAGGAATAAAAATAGGTTTTTTAGGTCATTGTTTACCTAAGTTTTATTTTTTCCAGCAACTTTTGAGAGAAAAACCCTGAGAGATTTTTAGAGAGCTTTTGAAGAGACGAATCAAGACTCCTTCAGAGAAGATTCAGAACTCCTTTACTTCTTCTTTAATCTCTCTCTTAATGCAATTTATTCAGAAGATGTTTTGTGTTCTTACAATTATGTCTGAGTAGATCTGCTTGTTAGGTTTAGGGTTTCTCATTAGGGATTTCATGGATTGTAAGGTTGATTAATTGTTTGGATTCATTATCTTTCTTGTTCTTCACCATAGGTTGTTCTTAATGCTAGATCTTTGATTAGTCATATGGATTTAGACCTTAGGATTATTGATTAATATGAGAATATAATTGATTTTACTGATAAAAACCTTTGGTGAGCAAAATTACTTTTTGCACAGAGTTTTGAATTAGTGATTTGGTGAACTTATCTAAACTTGATTTTATTGCTGGTTTTTAACTTGAATTTTTCAAAGAGATTTGGATTTTCTGGGTTTTCTAAATTTATTTTATAATAGTGTTTAGATTTCTAGGACGGTGCTTAATTGTTGAATCATGCTTACTTAATTAATTGATCTGATTTTCCATGATATCCTGAGAATTTCCCTAAGTCTAGCGTTTATTCCTATTGATTTACAACTCTTTTATTTTCTATATTTGCATTGCAATTTAATTACAATATTTTGATTTAGCATGATAAAAGATTATTAAATCTATTGTGTGAATCTAGAGTTCTTGTGGATTTGATCCCTAAGTACTCCAATGCACTCGGCCGAGCACCTGCCCAGACCTCATTATGGATTTCCAGCTCAACCAGGTTACCTAGGCTACCCCAATGGTCAAGCATACCCTCCTTACCCACCTCATTACTTCATGAACCCTTTCTTCATGCATCGTAGCTACTATGGGCTCCCTATCTTGTTGTAAAAACTGCTCTTCCTCTTATATTGCATGAACATGCTGCTGCTGGTTGAGTAGTTTATCAAGCTTTTCACTGAGAGCTTTCATATCCCTCTTGTATTTGGCATCTTCCTCTCCTGTAGACCGCACAGTACGATAATACTCCTCATTATAATGCCCATCAGATTGAGCCAAGTTCTCCACTAGGACCCAACCCTCATCAACATCCTTGTTGAGGAAGTTACCATTGCTTGCGGTGTCCAGCAACATCCGTATCTTGGGGACCACTCCTCGGTAAAGTGTACTTAGCAATGAAGCATTGCTGCAGCCATGATGAGGACATCTGGTAGTGTCTCCCTTGAAACGTTCCCAAGCTTCACTGAACGTCTCATTTTTCTTCTGAACAAAGCTGGAAATATCATTTCGCAGCCTTGCGGTTCTAGAGTTAGAGAAGAATTTAGCTAAAAATGCCTTCTTGCACGCTTCCCAGGTGGTGATGGACTCCTTGGGGAGTGATTTCTCCCAGATATGTGCTTTTTCTCCCAAAGAGAATGGGAAAAGCCTGAGTTTGAATCCTTCCTCACTAACTCCATGTATCTTGGTGAGGCTACAGAGCCTATCAAATTCATCCAGATGATCCAATGGGTCCTCCATTGGCAATCTATGAAACTCGTTGCTTTGTATCATTTGGATGAGACTACTCTTGATCTTGAAACTGTTGTTCTGGACAACAGGTGGCACAATGCCATTCCTTTAAGTGTGAATAGATGGAGCATCCCCTGTTCCTATGTAGGTCCTTGCTTGAGGAGCTGGTGGACCTATTTGATCGTTCATTGTCTCCTCAATTGTGGGGTGTTGTGGTTGTTGAACTTGTTGTTGACGAAGTAACTTTTAGCTGTCGATGTTGTCGATGAATGGACTCAGGTTTCGCTTACTCTTCGATCGCGTTTGCATGCACAGGTAGGTGACCGAGTGTGTACACGAGGTTCAACCCGATCCAGGTGATCGAGTGATGGGTCGGGGGGGGGGGTACTCGGGTTGTACCTGAGATTTAAAACAAACAAAAACGAAAGCAAACAAGTCAGATTCCAAACCAATATGAATAAAAGAACTTGATATAGCAAGTGCTGAAATCTTAAACGTAGCAAAATAAAAATCAACCAAATGGCGGCGCCAAATTGATAAACATATTTTCATCCAGGGTATCAATTCTCTATGCAATTGTAGTACAAAGAGTTATCAATCCAAATGGTTGTTTATGCTAGCAGGAAGGATGCAATCAGAACAATGCAAGTCAAGCCAAGCAAATAAGGGTTTTATCTAACAATCCTAAAATTATAAAAGTAAAGAATATAAACAAAGAACCACACGATCTAAGCACTCGATGCAAGAATTCGAGTACAGGATCGGGTGGGGTGATAGAGTGAGCAAATGAAGTATGACCAACTCGAGGAGTTACTCGAACAAGGTGATTGTGTACCTCTTCGGGTAAGGGGTTGAGTGATGAATGAAAATGCAAGCAATTAAGATACGAAAGCTTCTAAGGATGGGGTAATCGAATCCTAAGTGTTCCTGACTAATACGGATGTCTTACATGCCTCAAGCAAATATTTCCTAGACAATGAATCTCTAAAATCATGTTAAAACACTCTCGTGATAGAAACAATCAACCTTGATCACTCCCCTACCCAACTCTCGTTGGAGAAACATGACCAAGCAGGCAATAAGAACCGATTCATTATTGTAAGTAAACCCCTTACTCATCTAATCTCTTAGGCTAAGTGAGTAAACCTCTAGCATTGATTGATTCAATCATTTCATCTACATCTCTCGGTTGTAAAACACCCTAGATCTAATCTCACCCTCTCGGTTTATTGACAGCATTAAGAACACCAATCTAGAAGGAAATCTATTAAATATATATAATCAAACTAATACATCCTAACTGGTCAAGAACACAAAATCATCTATCCCATCCCTAGAAACTTTACTACACTACTCGGAAATCATAACAAGAAACATAAAAGCATATACGAATGAAAATTGCATTGTAATAAACGATAGAGTAGAGAAGTAAGAATACAAGATAAAAATCTGAAGAAATGATAAAAAAGTTATGAGAATCCTAACAAAAAGTAGAAATTTTTTTTTGGAGTCCCTCAGTTCTCTCACATAAGCTCTCGCTCTCTGGTTTGAGAGTTTGTAGCGTGCTCGTTGGCGAGGAAGGAGAGCAGGGGTTTATATATGGAAACCCCTTTGACCTAGCTTCCCAGTCCTACCTGAGGTCTACTCGATGGGTACACGAGGATGAGGTTGGGTTATTCCTGGGGTAGATTTTCGGGTTGTTCTTCCTGCTCTGGGATCCTCCTCGATTGTGTTGGGGTTCGGACTTGTTCTTCCAGCTCGATGGCTCCTTCGGGTACATGCTCGGATTTGTCTTTGTTTCTCCCCGTTTTAGGCTCTAAAGCACCTGTTTTCATCCAAAGTATGCAAATGCAAGAATGCAACACCCTAAATGGCCTAAAAGTGAATTCCTACAGTTAATGACCTAAAAATGCTAAGTTAAGGGTATAAGCAATGCAAATTATCGACAAAAAAGGATGATAAAAACATGTAAATTAGAGAGTTATCACATACTCCTCAAAGTCATAATCTTCCAAGCTGTCTCCTTGTCCTTGCTCGGTTGCCTTTCTTTCTTCAGCTGCTGATTCCTCCTCCGGATTGTACAGCTCCTCCAGAGGCAGTGCAAAGTCAATGTTGTCCCCCAGCCGGACCTTGGTGCACATGACATTAGGCTGGATCATTTGGGCGGCTCCGGCGGTTGGATGTACAAACTTGAAGAGCAGCATCTCGTTTGGCATCTCATAAACCAAGTATCTCGCCAGCATGAGGTAATCATTGTCCAGCCACCTCGGATCGTGTACCACTCCCTTCAATGGTACATCACAAGCCACCAAAATTGTTGTGACCAGTCCTCCAATGGAGATCTCTCTGCCTCCTTTTCTTCTCTTGATAGCCCATGACTTGATGTAGATAAACTGATCGAGCAGCACAAAGACCATACTAGTATCCGCAACATCTCATACTAGCAGTGTACCATCCCTAGCATTGTCTAAAACTCCACACAAGGCAATGTCTAGCAGCTGGAGCTCATGATCATTCACATTCCTAGTCTCCTTTCTAGCAAAAAGAGTGCAGGCGAGGGACTTGTGAAAATACCTTAAAACAGTGCTCCTTATTTGAGCAGACTTCGAGCTTGTAGACTTGTAGGGGAGCTTGTCTCTTATTGTCAGCCATAGGGACTTCATTTCCTCCTTGATCACCTCCATGCCTTCTCCAAACCCAACTTTGAATCCATATAGCTTCTCCATCTCTTTAAAAGTAAGCCGATACTCCTTGTTTCGCACGGAGAAGGTGATGAACCCGATCCCCCCCTCCATCGGGTAGTAGGGTCGGGTGGTCCTCAAAGTAGTGCAACCTCAGTGTTGAGAGAAAGTGGACCATCTCCTCCTCATAAGCTTCAAGGTTGACTCGCATCATCTGGCCCAGGTGGCACATGTCGAACAGGAACTCTACATCTCTAGCGATGCCCAACTGCTTCATCGTTTGTCGGTGAGGGTAGCGGGTACCAACGAAACTCATCTTGCAGAAAACCTTGAAGAGATTTGCTGGAGTCTTGACCTCTTTCTGCTTCAGCCTCCGCGAGGCTTGTCGTGTTCGTTCTCTCTGCTCCTCCTCTCGCTCACGGTTGTCCTCCTCTGTGTCTTGATCCTCTTCCTCAGCCGCTCTCTCAGCCACCTTCTCAGCCTTCTCAAAAGCTGGTCTCTTCCCTCTTGCAAACGCAGCTCTGCTCTTTAATCGCGACGTTTGGATCTCCTCGGGCTTTCCTCCAAAAGCATCAGAAGCAACCTCCATGGGGTCGGTAACAGTTCTCTTGGATGTAGACAGGTCCCTACGTCGAGGATATCGGCAAACAACACTCGCCATCAGACTTGGTGAGCGAACTCGATGGTCTACACGATCGGTTGCTTGAGCACCAGTTGGGAATGCGGAACATCTCCTCCTTCTTGGGATTCTCGAGGTTTGAAGGCATCACCTCTGGTTCTAGCAGCAGCAGAGGTTGAACTTCTTCCCTTTCTTTGGTAGGTTTTCATGTTTGATTCCATTATTGAATCATTGAGAAGAAAGAAAAGCTAAACTTTGAGATTAATAGTGTTAGTTCCCAAAGGAATCAAAGATCACTCAAGTTTGAGAGAGAATAGAAAGTAGGAAAACAAAAAAAAATTAGGGTTGAGAGACTTATCAGTTTTTGCTGCTGAGGGAGAAGAGTTCTAATCTCTTAAAATACAGTAGGGTTAGCAGCTTGGGCTTTACCGAGAGTGGGCTTGGTTTGTGGAATTCGGATTCCACTCTCCACCAGAATAGAGACACGATCAGGCGTGTCGAGTACGGTGTTGGGTTGACCCTCGGGTTCCTCAATTTTTTCCTTTTTCACTTTTCCATTTTTTTAATAAATATGCAAAAATAGAAAAGTCAAGTAAAATAAATAGATAAAACTTAAAAAAAAAATAAAGGATATCTTTGGGACTTCCTCCGAAATGAACTTGTTTTAAGCCACTAAGCTTGACTCTTCATGCTCTTTAAGCATGGGATTTAGGAGGGAGAGATTTTGTAATCCTCTCCACTATAACAGGATAATCCAATGGATTCTCTAAGTCTTGTCCAGGTTCCACAGCAAATGTGGTGTTGACTTCTTCAAGATGTTTGACTTTTCTCTGCTTTATCTTAGTGAAAAAAGCTTTACCATCAATGGTTGGCCTCTTAATTCCCTTCTTGACATCCAACTTCATCTTGAAGTGCTCCCCATGCTCAATTCTGATCTTCACCTCAATTACTACACCTACTGTTGCCAAGAATGGTCTCCCTAGGATCAGTGGATCATCTTGTTCCTTATCCATATCAAGGATCATGAAATCAGTGGGGACTTCCACCCTTCCAATCTTGAGAGGCGAATTTTCCAAGATCCCAATTGGATGTCTGATTGTTCTATCAGCTAGAACCAAATATAGACTACTCGGTTTAAAACTTCTGAACCCCAACTTGTTGGCAACTAATAGTGGAACGATACTGACTAAGGCTCCTAGGTCGCACAAGTAATTTTTGAAACTCTGTAGTCCTATCGAGCATGGCAAAGTAAAAGAGCCATGATCTTCTAATTTCTCCTCGATTCAGAGCACAAGATCTAAGCACACTCCACTCCTAAGAATCTCATACCCAATCTCCTTGATAGCTTCCTTAACTTCAATCTCCAGCTGAGCTGCCTCCTTGGCGATTTCCTCTTGAAGTTCGTGTGGTGGCAAAAGTTTAGGAGGTGGAGCTTTACGCTTGGCCATACGCTCTGCAAGCGCCTCCTGTTGGATGTCAAGAGCAGCATTGCTTCTTTCCTCCAGTTCCCCTTATGCTGCTACAGGTAGTTGAGGTTGATCTGTCATCTGAACATCTACTCGATGTGTCATCTGATCACCATCATCGGGTAGGTCATCGGGTTCTGCCTTGGGATGTTCTTTGATTTCTAATCCTCGAACCAGTGCTCGATCATCAACTCAATCAGTCTCCTCGGGTGAAGGCTCGGGTTCATACTCGGATATGTAGTACTTAGCCTCATTTATCCCATAATGATCCATATCCTCCCCATCTTGATCATCACTGTCCCCAGTGAGGTAATCCTCATAGTCATCATCAAGGAAGATGGCTTGAGCATTAGCATAATCCTTAGGGTTCTGAATTGCTATACCTAGAAGCTGGTTGATCTTTGGAGCTGGTTGGTTGTTGTGGTGTTCCTCTAGGTACCTCAGCTTAGTATTGAGCAAATAATACTTGGCAGTCAAGTCATTGTATCCAGAATAGATCTTGTTGCTCATTTCCGCAAATCGTTTTGCGGTGTCCATAGCAGCGGATGCCTGGTTTTGAATCATCTGCTGAATTAGGCAGCGTAGGTCAGCTTCTTGTGATTAGTGCTGCGGGCCTTGCTTTTGTTGGAATCCAGGTGATGCAATGGGTTGGTGGTAATTTCCTGAATAATGCTTCTTAGGGGCATAGCCTTGAATGTATTGAACAAAAGGCTTCTGCTGGACCTGGTTCCCTTGAACTGCTGATGGGTAGGTTTGGTCTTGAGGATTGGCAAAATTTGGGTTACGGTAATCCATTCGGATTAGGCTTGTAGTTGTTGTACCCTTTGTTGTAACCTCCTTGGTTGTTGATGTAATTCACATCCTCTAGTAGAACATTCTCCCCATCTTGTTATAAAAACTGCTCTTCCTCTGATATTGAATGAACATGCTGCTGTTGGTTGAGTAGTTTATCGAGCTTGTCATTGAGGGCTTTCATATCCCTCTTGTACTTGGCATCTTCCTCTCCTGTAGATCGCACAGTACGATCATACTCCTCATTATAATTCCCATCAGACTGAGCCAAGTTCTCCACTAGGTCCCAACCTTAATCAACATCCTTGTGGAGGAAGTTACCATTGCTTGCGTTATCCAGCAACATTCGTATCTTGGAGACCACTCCTCTGTAAAGTGTACTTAGCAATGAAGCATTTTTGAAGCCATGATGAGGACATCTGGTAGTTCCCAAGCTTCACTGAACGTCTCATTATTCTTCTGAACAAAGCTGGAAATATCATTTTCCATCCCTGTGGTTCTGGAGTTAGAGAAGATTTTGGCCACAAACGCCTTCTTGCACGCTTCCCAAGTGGTGATGGATTCCTTGGGGAGTGATTTCTCCCATATACGTGCTTTGTCTCCCAAAGAGAATGGGAAAAGCCGGAGTTCGAATCCATCCTCACTAACTCTATTTATCTTTGTGAGGCTACGGAGCCAATCAAATTCATCTAGATGATCCAATGGGTCCTACTTTGGCAATCCATGAAACTTGTTGCTTTGTATTATCAGGATGAAACTACTCTTGATCTCGAAATTGTTGTTCTGGACAGCAGGTGGTACAATGCCATTCCTTCGAGTATGAGTAGATGGAGCATCCCCTGCTCTATGTAGGTCCTCACTGGAGGAGCTTGTGGACCGTTTTGATTGTTCATTGTCTCATCAATTGTGTGTGGTTGCGGTTGTTGAACTTGTTGTTGACGAAGTAACCTTGGTCTGTCGATGTTATCGATGAATGGACTCAAGTTTTGGTTACCCTTGGATGGAGTTTGCATGCACAAGTAGGTTACCGAGTGTGTACACGAGGGTCAACTCGATCCAGGTGATCGAGTGACGGGTCGGGTGGGTGCTCAGGTTGTACCTGAAATGCAAAACAAATAAAAACCAAAGCAAAGAAGTCATATTCCGAACCAATATAGATAAGAGAACTTTATCTAACAAGTGCTGAAATCCTAAACGTAGCAAAATTAAATGCAACCAAATAGCAACGACGCCAAATTGATAAGCGGATTTTCACCCGTGTATCAATTCCCTATGCAGCTGTAGTACAAAAGATTATCAATCCAAATGGTTGTTTATGCTAGCAGGAAGGATGCAATCAGAACAATGCAAGTCAAGCCAAGCAAAAATGGGGTTTTTCTAACAATCCTAGAATAATAAAAGAAAAGAATATATACAAAGAAACCACACGACCTAAGCACTCAATGCAAGCATTCGAGTACAGGATCAGCTGGGGTGATCGAGTAAACAAATGAAGTATGAATAACTCGAGGGGTTACTCGAAGCAGGTGATCATGTACCTGTTTGTTTAAGGCATCGAGTGATGAGATAAAATGCAAGCAATTAACATAAGAAAGCTTCTAAGGATGGGGTAATCGAATCCAAAGTGTTCCTGACCAATACAGATATCTTACATGCCTCAAGCATATATGCCCTAGACAATAAATGATATGACCGCCGGACGCGACAGCGATACGGACTGAGGTCACGTCTTCGGACAGATTGGTTCAAGTGAGGTTTTTCTCGGACAAGGTTTGACAAATCTGATCTAGGGAAGAAACAGACGAGGGAAACCAAGTTTGACGGAAAACAAACTAGCCGTTCAAAAGTTCAAGTTTTTGGCCACGAATGGATCGAGCGGTTGTGATACGAGACGAACGGATGCGGAACAACTATCGGATGGTTGCGGCTGGAACGATGGTAGATGTGAAAGAAGATGAGACGATGGAAACGAATGGTAAACAAAGAGACGGATTGAGTGACGACACGAGAGGTTTGGCTCTCCTCTCGATACGGTCGCTAACAAACGTTGAACCCGGTTCAAGGTTTGCTTGGGTTCTTTCCCTTAGACAATCCCAGATTGAACTAATGAAAGGATGGAGACAAGTTCAAGAATCTCTCTTGAGAAAAGTCTAGAGGAGAACAAGGGTTAAGAGAGGGTTTAAATACATTAGTTCAAGTGAGGACTTAGGGACACACAGATTCGTTATGATCCGCACAATAGTCCTTAGACGTGTTTCCCTTGTGAATGGAACACGTCACCTCTAAGACTTTCAACTTAAACTCTCAACATTCAAAAGAGGAATCAAAAGAAGGATTATTACAATGTTAAATTTAAACCAAAAGACAAGAGGGAAGAGAGATAATTGTCTTTGGTCTTGACGTGGGAAGCGACTTGTCCTTGACGTTTTGCACCAAGCTCAATGCCTCATTAAAACCTTCTCCGGTAAACCCAATGGGAAAAACCCGGAGTGAGGAAAAAGAGTACAAATCCTTGTTTAAGTGACTTTGTTGTCTTCACTCTTGGGTAAGAATGAAGACCAAGCGAACTGAGTCTTCAAGGTCTTACTGGGTCGGTGGACGTTGGGCGAATGACCGGACGAACAGGTTGATCCATTGCTTGGTCGCCTTTGCTGAGCTCCTTGATCGTGTGGTGGCTCCTGGAAGGATCGTCGGTGCCTTGGCCGCGTTCGAAGTAGGCGTCTTAGCCACGTCCGATGCGTCTTGGTCAGGCGTCTCGGTTGCGTCCGTCGATTCTTGGTCTAGGTCCCGTCCTACGATCACATCAATAAATCTCTAAAATCTTGTTAGAACACTCTCGTGATAGAAACAATCAACCTTATCACTCCCCTACCCAACTCTCGTTGGAGAAACATGACCAAGCAGGCAATAAGAACCGATTCATTATTGTCAATAAACCTCTTACTCATCTAATCTCTTAGGCTAAGTGAGTAAATCTCTAGCATTGGTTGATTCAAGCATCTCATCTACACCTCTCGGTGGTAAAACACGTTAGATCTAATCTCACCCTCTCGGTCTGTCGACAGCACTAAGAAAACCAACCTAGAAGGGAATCTATAAAACATATACAATCAAACTAAGACATTCTAACCAATCAAGAACACAAAATCATATATTCCATCCCTAGAAACTTACTATACTATTCGGAAATCATTGCAAGAAACATAAAAGCATATATGAATGAAAATTGCATTGTATTAAAAGATAGGGTAGATAAAGAAGAGTACAAAGTAGAAATCTAAAGAAATGATAAAAAGATATGAAATAAATCCTAACAAAAAGTGAAAATTGTTTTGAGTCGCTCAGTTCTCTCACAGAAGCTCTCCCTTTCTAGTTTGAGGGTCTGCGGCGTGCTCGCTTGCGAGGAAGAAGAGGAGGGGTTTATATATGGAAACCCCTTTGGCCTAGCTTCCCAGTCCTGCCCGAGGGTCTACTCATGGGGTACACGAGGATAAGGTCGAGTTACTCCTCGGTTAGGTCTTCGGTTTGTTCTTCCTGCATTTGGATCCTCCTCGATCGTGTTAGGGTTCGGAATGTTCTTCCAGCACGAAGGCTCCTTTGGGTACATGCTCAGATTTGTCCTTGTTTCTCCGCATTTTAGGTTCTAAAGCACCTGTTTTCATCCAAAGTATGCAAATGCAAGAATGCAACACCCTAAATGGCCTAAAAGTGAATTCCTACAGTTAATGACCTAAAAATGCTAAGGTAAGGGTATAAACAATTCAAAATATGGACAAAAAACGATGCTAAAAACATGTAAATTAGAGAGTTATCATAAGTACAAGAGGGACATGAAAGGCCTCAATGAAAAGCTAGATAGGCTACTCAACCAGCAGCAGCATGTCCATGCAATCTCCGAGGAAGAGCAGTTTCTGCAACAAGATGGGGAGAATGCTCAGCTAGAGGATGTGAGCTATATCAACAACCAAGGAGGTTACATCAAAGGGTACAACATCTACAAAGCGAATCCGAATCTATCATACCTTAACCTGAATGTTGCAAATTCTCAAGACCAAGTCTACCAAACCGCAGTTCAAGGAAACCAGCAAAAGTCTTTTGTCCAATACAATCAAGGCTATGCCCCTAAGCAGCAATATTCTGGCAATTACCACCAACCAATTGCACCACCTGGATTCCAACCACAACAAGACCCGCAGAACAGAAACATGTATATTTTTGGATTAGGTGATGAAAGTGTGATGAATGCAATGATGAATGAATGGATGGATGGGTGTTTCAATTCCCCTTATGCAGTTGTAATATAAGAGGTGTCAATCCAATCTGAGTGTTCTGTGATCACTAAGGATGTGCTTATTATGCCTAAGTCAAGCCAATATGTAAGGATGTTTGTCACTAACAACCTAGTGATGAATGTAAAATGCAGAAAGTAAAAGCTATTGGAACTAGATGCTAAATGTAAATGGAACAGAATAATTATAATAACTATGAAACTAAAACAGAAATAGAAACTATGATAATGCAAGAACTGAACTAATACAAAGCAAATAATGAACAAGATACTAAATGAATGCAACAGGAATGCAACAGAAAGTAAGAGAGGACAAACATAAAGCATAAACAAGAGTTCTGGGGATGAACTCGAGCAGGTACTCGATCGAGTGTAGATCGAGTGCAGGGTCAAGCTGGACAAATCTGGAAAACAGAGCAATGCAATAAAAACAGAGTAATACTAAAGCGAATCAAACAACAATCAAACAGCAAGATTAGGACTGTAAAACCAATAAACAA
Organism: Camelina hispida; assembly: GCA_023657505.1. Lineage (NCBI taxonomy): Eukaryota > Viridiplantae > Streptophyta > Magnoliopsida > Brassicales > Brassicaceae > Camelina > Camelina hispida. The sequence continues at coordinate 27,328,563 of CP094637.1, forward strand.
GGAAGGACTTGAGGAGGGATTCATGGGCTGGACTATGATTGAGGCTATCTAGCTTGATCAACAAACCTCAAACAACTTGAGCTAATCTCTAGACATATGTATCTAAGACATGTTTAATCCACTCTCATGGCAAGAAACAATCAAACCTATGCATCCTCTAGACTTGTTCTCACAAAATAAAGAATCTACACAAGCAGGCAGTAAGCAATATATCTCATACAAAACAAAACCTCTAATCTCTTAGCAAGAAGGATGGTAAGCTCTAGATCTAGCCTTATCTATGCCTCTTAAACATTGGTGTGATGCTAAGATGCTTGAGATCAAATCCTACCCTCTCAGATATAGGATCAGCATTAAGAACATCTAGCCCAGAAGAGATCTACAACAATCAAGCTTGATCAAACCAAAAAAAAACCCTAAAACAGTCCAGCCTAACCCATCCTCAAGATCCTAAGCTACTACTCACAAGAACACATGATGAACATCAAAATCATAATCCCAGAAAATCTCGAAACTTGCATCAAATGAAGGATAGGACAGAGATCTACAATAATGAAAAAGGAATCAAACTCAAATTCTCAATATATTGAAAGTTATGGAACCAACAATTTTGAGAGATTCTTTGTTATTCCTCTAAAACAAGTACAAGATCTAAGAAAAATAAAAGTGCAAAAGGAATAATTCCCAAAAAGGGTAAAAACTAGGTTTGACTATTCTAAAATGCTGGATTCTTTTGGTTGCTGTAGGTAAAAGGCTTTATATAGTAGAGGAGGTGGAAGCCCTAAAAATGCTAAAAGACAAAACAGTCAACGGCTCGGTCAACTCGACCCTGTGCTCGGTCAAGTGACAGGTCGAGTTGGCTTCTCTCGTGCATCCCCCACTCGGTCGAGTCCATCTCTCGACACGGTCGAGTGTCTGGTCGAGTGATGGGTCGAGTTGGACTCCGGACCTTGGTTCTTCAGCCTTAACTCCCTTGCTTTCCCTTCATGATTGCTTCACTTCTCCTCAGGATTGTTTCCATGCTCCTTCAGCTCCAAAATCACCAAATTATGCATGAAAAAATGCAAATGCAATGCAACTATACTCTAATGCATGATTAGTCCTAAAGCTATGCAATAATGGTGATAATGGATAGCAAAAGATGCAAAAGATGTGAATAAACTAAGGTAAAACATGGTAAAATATATGAACATCAACACCCCCAAACTTAGTCTTTGCTTGCCCTCAAGTAAACAAACAAGACATAAGAAGGTAGATGAGGTTTAAAGGTGGGATCTCAGCTCCTAAAGCTTGCCTATAGACCAGCTAGAATCAATGTCCAAGTTACTAGTACTAAGATGCAAGGTGAATGAGCTGTACTTAAAGACTTTAGACAAGTAATCACAACGTTTACTGATTTGAGCCTTGGTTATCCACATGCATTCAAATCAACCATTTCCTTTAACATTTATTAATCAAGAACATGAATTAATTCTATGCAATACTTAAACTCATTTGGCTTGGTAATAAAAGGTTCAGAGACAATGATGGTCTCTCTTTAGAGTAGGGTTCAATGATAATAAGGTTCTCTCATTAAAAATGGATTGAGCTTTAGAAGAATGCTAAAGGTAAGAACACTTAGACACATACAAGAACAAAACCATTTCTACCCAAAGGCACCCAAAGTATTCATCCTATCAATCTAAACCCAAATGATCCTAGTGCTACCCTTTTAACTTCTTCTTTTCTCTTTTGGTTTCCAAGTCTTAGGAGAGGTTTTCTTATTTGAACTTTCTAGTGGGATGGAGGATTCTTACTGATTTGCTATGGTTTTCTTCTCTTCTTACTCTTAAGACATACAAGCATTTTGCTAGACTTTTCTTTTCTTTCTTTTGTTTTCTTTAACTAGAACCATCTTAAACAACTATTTTTTTACTTCCCATCCTTTCACTAGACTTTAGCTTTTACTTAAACACAATCTCCTTTTAAAGACTCTACCCTTTTTATTTCTCTTTTTTCTCCGTTCTTTTCATAACAGCCAAGTCCCAAACCCAACAAGTGAACCACCTAGTCCTATCTAGTTTGAAAATTGCAAACTAGAACTACACAAGGCTTTACTCTTGTCAGTTCAAACCTAACACTTTCTACCAAGCTCAATCCCAAAAATAGGCCTCACACACACAAGAATAAACAAGGCTTGAAAGAAGGTTTGGTTAAGGGGTAGGGAAACTGATTTAAAAGTGAAATCAGCTACTTGGATCAACAAGAGTGGTAAAAGAAGAAAGATGATCCAAATATGTATATGGTATCCATGAGTTTAAAGCAATGCACACATTGATAATTAAAAATCAGTATTAGGTTCTTATAAGTAGGAAATGGTATCAAATCACAACTTGCTTAAATTTAGACCAAATGCAATGTAGGAATTCAATGCTTGGTTCAATCTTATGCTTCTAACCACTCAACTAGCATCAAAGTACTATTAACTTGGGCAATGATCCTAGTTTGGTGAATCTAGCAAGCTAACAAGGTAAAACTCAACATAGATCCCTAATGCAAACAGTCCTATATGCTAAACAGAATACTTATGCAATACAAACTACATGAACACTCTTTTTTTTATAAAGATTTTTGCAAAAATTTTTCAAATTTTTAGGGTTTTTCTATGCTTTAGATGTTATGCAACTACTAACATGATAATGCTAAAATTTTGAAATAAGAAAACAAAACACAATGTCAAATGCTATCTCAAACCCTCCCCCAAACTTAAATCACACAGTCCCTTGTGTGAAAGAAATTTGTTTGAGGATTCAAGACACAAAACAAAACAAAACACACAATATGAAATGCAATGGTATTTACAATTGAAAGGTGATAGTGGTACCTCAAGGATTTGAGAAGAAACTGTCCACATCCTCTTGCATGCCATCAAAAGTGTAGCTGGTGTCTTGTTGGTGACTTGGGGAAGGTGATTGGGGCAGTTCGACTATGGCGATCGACCGTGACTCGGTTGAGTACGTGCTCAAGTGGGGGGGGGTCGAGATGGACCGCGAGTCTCTATTAGTTGTCCCTTCTTCTTCTATTCAGACTCCCTAGCGTCCCTGACCAAGAAAATACTAAAGAAAAAATCAAAATACCAAAATTCCAAAGCAATATATACAGAGATACCTTAGGGATTTCCTCCCTAGTGAGCTTGTTTAAAGTCACTAAGCTTGACTTCTCCTAGCTTTTCAAGCTTGAGGAGCATCCTTGAGAAGCATTGTGCACTTCTCATGAGTTTCCTTTTCTCCGAAATACTTCTTAACTCTCTGACCATTGACTGTAAATTCACTACCATCCTTGTTGAGAAGTGTTACAGCTCCATATGGTAGGATCTCCTTAACTTCAAAAGGGCCTTCCCATCTACTTTTTAACTTCCCAGGGAATAACTTGAGTCTTGAATTGTAGAGCAAAGCCTGGTCTCCAGCCTTTAGGTCCTTGATAAGAATCTTCTTATCATGGAAGGCTTTAGTTCTCTCCTTGTAGATTTTGGAGTTTTCATAAGCTTCCAATCTGATTTCCTCAAGCTCATGCAAATCAAGGCTTCTCTTAGCTTGTGCTGTCTCTAGATCCAAGTTCAAAAGTTTTATTGCCCAGAGAGCCTTGTACTCAACTTCAACTGGGAGATGGTAGGACTTGCCATACACAAGCTGGAATGGGGTTCTTCCTATTGGTGTTTTGAAAGCTGTTCTATGGGCCTAAAGTGTTTCATCAAGTTTACTAGACCAATCATTTCTTGTTGCTCCCACTATTCTTGACAAAATGGCCTTGATCTGTTTGTTTGAAACTTCAACTTGCCCACTTGTTTAAGGGTGATAGGCTGTAGACACTTTGTGCTTAACTCCATACTTCTTTAGCATTCCTTCAAAGATCTTTGTTCTTGTTGAAGAGCTTAAGAAATATCTTGTGGTCCTTAGTGGGGCTAGCAATGGCTTCTACCCATTTTGAGACATAGTCCACTGCTACAAGTATGTAGACATTCCCATTTGAAGGAGGGTTAAAAGGTCCGATGAAATCAATTCCCACACATCAAATATCTCAACTTCAAGGATTGGATTCTGTGGCATCTCATTCCTCCTTGTGATGTTCCCCATTCTTTGGCAAGCATCACACTTTGTAATGAACTTGTGAGTGTCCTTGAATAAGGTAGGCCACCATAGACCAGCTTGTAAGACTTTATGGGCTATCTTGAAAGTTGCAAAATGTCCTCCATAAGCAGAACCATGACAATGTCCCAGTACTCCTTCTATTTCACTTTCTGCTATGCATCTTCTAAACAACCCATCTGACCCCTTTTTGTAGAGATAAGGTTCATCCCAATAGTATCCATTTATGTCTTTGAGGAGCTTCTTCTTTTTGTAAGGGTCCATGTCTACTGGGATTTCCTCACATACCTTGTAGTTGACTATATCAGCATACCAAGGTAGATATTCACTCGCAAGTGCCATCCACTCCTCCATCTGCTCCTGCTCGATCGGGTCACCGAACTCACTCGGTCGAGTGCACGCTCGAGTAAGGGGTCGAGTTGTGGCCCGGGTTGTTCCAACTAACATCAGTCCTCTATCCTCATCCTAGAAAAATGATCAGCTACTCCATTCTCTATCCCTTTTTTATCAACTATTTCCATGTCAAACTCTTGGAGAAGCAAAATCCACCTCAACAGCCTTCGTTTTGTGTCCTTCTTTGAGTAGATGTGCCTCAAGGCAGCATGATCAGTGTACACAATCACCTTGGACCCTACCAAGTAGCTCCTGAATTTTTCAAAGGCAAATACCACTGCTAGGAGTTCTTTCTCTGTTGTTGAATATCTTCCTTGAGTTTCATCCAATCTTCTACTTGCATAGTGAATCACATGCAGCCTCTTATCTTTTTTCTGTCCTTGAACTGCACCTACTGCAAAGTCTGAGGCATCACATATAATCTCAAATGGAAGATCCCAGTTTGGTGCTTGGACTATTGGGGCTGAAATCAAAGCAGCCTTGATCTCCTTGAAAGCTTTCAAGCAATCTTCATCAAAATTAAACTCAGTCTCCTTGCAGAGCAACCTTGTCAATGGCCTAGCTATATTTGAGAAATCCTTGATGAACCTCCTATAGAACCCAGCATGGCCAAGGAAGCGTCTTATGTCTTTGACTGTTTTTGGTGGTTGAAGTTGAACCATAACTTCAATATTTGCCTTGTCAACTTCAATACCTTTCTCTGAAATCTTATGACCAAGGACTATCCCTTCTTCTACCATGAAGTGACACTTTTCCCAATTTAAAACCAGATTTGTCTCTTCATATCTCTTTAAGACCCTGCATAGATTTGCAAGACAAGAAGAGAAAGAGTCTCCATAGACAGAGAATTCATCCATAAAAACTTCAACCACATCCTCAATAAGATCAGAGAAGATTGACATCATGCACCTTTGAAAGGTAGCTAGGGCATTACATAATCCAAATGGCATCCTCCTATATGCAAAGGTACCATATGGGCATGTGAATATTGTCTTCTCTTGATCATTAGGATGAATAGGGATTTGGAAAAATCCAGAGTATCCATCCAAGAAACAGTAATGAGTGTGATTGGCTAACCTTTCCAACATTTGATCGATGAAAGGAAGAGAAAAATGATATTTCATAGTGGCTGAATTAAGCTTTCTATAGTCAATGCACATCCTATGACATGTTATGGTTCTAGTTGGAATTAACTCATCTTGATCATTCTTTACTACAGTAATTCCTCCTTTTTTAGGGACACAATGAACTGATGAAACCCAAGTACTATCAAAAATATGATAGATTACACCAGCATCAAGCAACTTAAGAATCTCCTTTTTAACTACTTTCTTTAGGTTGTGGTTTAACCTTCTTTGAGGCTCAATGCTGGAGTAAGATTCATTATCAAGGTGGATTCTATGCATGTAGAGACTAGGTGAAAGTCCTTGAATGTCATCTAAAGTATAACCAATGGCTTTTCTATACTTCCTTAATTAACCAACTAGCAAGTAAAGTTCATTCTTACTCAATTTAGCATTTACTATTACTGGATAACTAGAGTTCTCACCTAGAAAAACGTACCTTAGCCCAGATGGGAGAGGTTTTAGCTCTACTTTTGGTGCTTTCAGCTCAGACCAGTCATCTGTGGAGGATTCGGCAGTGCACTCGGTCGAGTGGCTCTGGTACTCGGTCGAGTGTGTGCTCGAGTGGGTGGTCGAGCTATCCATATTGGCTATTTGAACCGACCAAACTTCCTCTCTTAATGCTGGTAATCCCTCATAAACCTCTGGATGGTCTGATTCTCTACAGGAGTCCAATATCTCCTCATAGGCCTTGGTTTCTTTATGTATGAACCATTCATCCCCACTTTTGGTCAAAGCATTCCTAAGATGGTCTTGTTCTACTAGTTCTTCCATCAGTTCTCCTATTAGCTTTTCCTGCTCTTCAGTCCAAAAGACTTGTCCTCCAATTGTTGGTTTCTTCATAGCCTCCACAATATCAAATGTCAATTTGAGGTCATCTCCCAAATTAAGATCAATCTTTCCTTCCCTCACATCTATAATTGCTCCTGCTGTGGCAAGGAAAGGTCTGCCCAAAATCAAAGGATCTTTTGGCTCTTCATCCATTTCCAACACTACAAAATCTGTTGGGACTTCCACTGCTCCAATTCTAACTGGTAGATCTTCCAAAACAACATGTGGTAATCTTGTTGATCTATCAGCTAAGATCAAAGATATGTTGCATGGTTTATATCTTGTAAATCCAAGGCGCTTTGCAACTGTTACAGGCATGAGCTCACTGAGGCTCCCAAATCGCAAAGGCATCTGTTGAAGGTCAAAGGGCCTATTGAGCAAGGTATAGTGAAGGAGCGAGGATCTCTCAACTTTTGAGGATTCACTTGCTTTTGGATTATGGCACTGCACTCATGGCTAAGATGCACCATCCCCTGAACTTCTTTGATCCTTTCCATCACAACATCTTTCAAGAAGTTCTGGTAAGGAGGAATCATCACAAAAGCATCTATCAAAGGCATCCTAAGCTCAATCTCTCTAACTTGTTTATCAAACAATGCCTTGTACTTGTCAACCATTTGTTTCTTGAACCTCCCTGGGGAGGGTTATGGAGGCTTGTAAGGAGGAGGAATTGACCGAGCTTCCTTTTCCTTGGAGGTAACTGGCTTGATTTTCTCCTGAGCAGCTGCTTGATCAGGCACTCGATCATGCACTCGGTCGAGTGTGTGGTCGAGTGGCACGTCGAGTTGAACACTGCTTTTATCCTGAATCCCTTCTTGTTGAAAATCCTCCCCAACTTGTTCCACACTGTCCTCAGTGTCTGATGAAGCTCCTTTCCTTTCTGGTAGAACCCTTCCACTGCGCAAATTAATGGCATGAGCACACTCTATAGATTGCATAATAGCTTTGCCCTTGTTGTTCTCTTGCTTAGAGGTAGAAGTTTGTTGACCTTCTAGTGTGGTAATCCTGGTAGTCAGTGTGTCAAACTTAGTAGTTAGGTCACTGTAAAGATCTGTTATCCTCCTATTCAACTCAGCAAATCTGTTGGCTTCCTCAATCTTTCCTTGTGTTTGTCCAATCAACAGTTGTTACAACATGGCTCTAAGATCTTTTTCCTGGCCTTGGTTAGTCTGAAACCCTGGTGGGGGACACAACTGGGGCTGGAACACTTGATGTTGTTGTTTGGGTGCATAGTTATTCTGTTGAGGAGGCTGAGGAGGGGGGTAAACTTGATCTTGTGGGTTAGCCACATTGGTGCTTCTATAGGAAAGGTTATTGTTCTTGAACCCTCCTTGGTTGTAACCCTTGAAACCACCCTGGTTCTGCATGTAGCATAACTCAGCATACTCCCTTTCTCCTTCTTTAACTGGAAGCTCTTCTTCACTAATAAAGTGAATGGACTTTTGCTGGCTTAGCAAGATCTTATCAAGCTTTTCATTCACCATTTTCAGATCCTTCTTGTATTTCTCCTCATTATCAGTGGATGAAAACCTTATTGTCCTATCATAATCCTCATTATAGTTCCCATCAGACTGGGCTAGATTCTCAACCAACTCCCAGCCTTCTTCCACATTCTTATTAAGGAAATTTCCATTGGAAGCAGTGTCAAGAAGCATTTTGAATTTGGGAAGCACTCCTATATAAAATGTACTCAATAAAGACTCAACACTGAAACCATGGTGAGGACACTTAGGGGGGTGTATTGAACTTGATATTTTAGAAGATTTTGGGGTATTCTTAAAATCCACTGTTATTCAAATGGTGATTTTAAATAATCATCTGAAATCCTATGTTATTGAATGTGAAATTTTACAAAATCATTTAAAATCATTTACAATCTCTTGTTATTTAATCAGTAATTTATAAATCTCAGTTCAAATCTAGTGTTATTCAAAATATCACAACTCTTTTTAAAAAAACTCATGAATGGGATTTTAGAAAAATTTTCTATCATTTCTAGTTAAAAAATATGATTTACAAATCACACCTTTGGAGGTGAAACTTTAAAAGATTTTTTTTATTAAACGTGTTCTTCCAAAACCTTCCAAAACCAATTGCAATTTTCTTTCAAATACCTTCTCCATCTCTGCAACTTGTCTTCTCCTACTCTCTCTCTTTCTCTCTCCCTTTCTCTCTCTCTCTCTCTCTCTCTTTACTCGCAAATACATACCTCAAGATGTTGTCTCGACCCATCAAGTTGATCATTGAAGCAACTCAAGATATTTTCTTAGCCACCTACGCAGCGGAACTTCCGTCAACGGCGACGGTCAATACCTTTGAGTGCTCAAGTGGGAATAATTTGGTCGAAAGAATCGTTCTTTTCTCCAACAAAGAATGTCCACATCTGGGTTTGTGCATCGCTCTTCTACATCTCATGGGTTTCTGATAGAGAGCGGAAGTCCAACATGCCCACGTCGATGTCTTCGTCCTCTTGATCTCCTTTTGTTGATCGAACTTGACTAAAAAGTTCAAGAGGTTCTGGCCCACCAATAAGATCTAAAGAGGCGATGTAGTTGATGATGTCATCATCGGTCGCAACTCTTAGAACTAAAGTGTTGTCGTTGTGGAGAACACTATCGTCGAACACCACCATGTCGGGCTCCACAAGAACCTTGTCATGAAACATTTCTGCTTCGACATCATCTTTATCTGTGTAGACATCAAAACATGCATCTCCATCCGTAGTTGAAAAACCATGACCATCAACATCACGAACGGCAGAAATTATTTCAGAATTTCTGCAATTAGGTGAATCCTTTTGGTGAAATAGTTTTGTTCCCCCTATGTTTTTTTTTCAGAAACATTAACATACCAATATGCCTCAAAGATGAAATTCAACAACAAAAGGTGTTCAGTTAAATATTGCAAAAGAAAAAGCAATACACACACCACAAAACGTAGCTAAGTAAGAACACACGCAAATCATAAGAACGAGTAGGTAAGAAATAGGGAAATAAAAAATAGCCAACCACCATTGTATATATTCAAGTCTCCTAACAGAAAGCTTTTAAAGCCACTATTTTGAAATCCTGGGCAATCTCACGAACAAGTCTCTTGAAAGGGTGCTTCATGATCAGTAACTCATTACTCTTCTGCCACTTACAGATTTCACGAGCAACAAACATGGATATATCATTATATGAGGTGCAACTTTCTTGTCTTTGCCAACAAATGAGATTTTGCGTACGATCTCTCTTTTTTTTTTAACCATATAAATATCTTAAAATCACCTAAAATTCAATAACCAAATCTCACCAAATATCAAATCTCAAATCTCACCAAATTCTAAAAATCTAGATTCAAAAACCAAATCTCCTAAAATTACACTCAAATCTCTCAAAATCCTCAAATATTAAAATCTCAACAAATCTCCTAAAACATCAAGTTCAATACACCCCCCTTAGTTTGGAATCCCTTAAATCTTTCCCAAGCTTTACAAAATCTTTCATTACTCCTTTGAGCAAAACCAGAGATTTCATTCCTCAACCTAGCAGTCCTTGCATTAGAGAACAACTTGGCTAAGAAAGACTTCTTGCAAGCATCCCAAGTAGTGATTGCTCCAGTAGGAAGAGTCTTTTCCCATAAGTGAGCCTTGCCCCCAAGTGAGAAAGGGAACAACCTTAGCTTAAAGCCATCTTCACTCACACCATTGATCCTTGTGAGGCTGCATATCCTATCAAACTCATCAAGGTGATAAAGTGGATCCTCCATTGGCAACCCATGAAATTTATTGGCCTGAATCATTGAGATCAATCCACTCTTGATCTCAAAGTTGTTGTTGGCAACAGTAGGGGGCACAATACCAGCTCTTTGGTTATGTGTGTTTGGTGCATCTCCAGCACCAATGTTCCTTGGTCTTGGAACATGATCTTGTTGATCCATAACTACTATATCCTCTTGTTGTTCCTGAACAATTCTTCTTTGCTTACTTTTCAAACCCTTGTGCAGCATGTGGATGTTGTTAATAGGTCTTTGAAGACTGTCTTTTCCTTTAGACCTTGTGTGCATCAACAGACATAAACAGACTCGAACATGTACACGGTCGAGCACAGGCTCGAGTAGGTAGTCGAGTCGACTGGAAACTGATGGCTAAATAGATCCGGCTTCTGAGTAGATCAGGTGCTCGATCACTACTCGGTCGAGTGGTGGTCGAGTGGTTGGTCAAGTTGGTACCTGAAATTCAACACAGCCAAGCAACATAAGATTCGAGGTCAGCAACTTCACTAGTGGATAAACGAACTTAATCTTAGACTTTTAATGATCCTAAATGTCACAAAACATAGTCAAATAGGCAACGGCGCCAAATTGAAACATGTATATTTGTGGATTGGGTGATGAAAGTGTGATGAATGCAATGATGAATGAATGGATGGATGGGTGTTTCAATTCCCCTTTTGCAGTTGTAATATAAGAGGTGTCAATCCAATCTGAGTGTTCTGTGATCACTAAGGATGTGCTTATTATGCCTAAGTCAAGCCAATATGTAAGGATGTTTGTCACTAACAACCTAGTGATGAATGTAAAATGCAGAAAGTGAAAGCTATTGGAACTAGATGCTAAATGTAAATGGAACAGAATGATTATGATAACTATGAAACTAAAACAGGGATAGAAACTATGATAATGCAAGAAATGAACTAATACAAAGCAAATAATGAACAAGATACTAAATGAATGCAACAGGAATGCAACAGAAAGTAAGACAAGACAAACATAAAGCATAAACAAGAGTTCTGGGGATGAACTCAAGCAGGCACTCGATCGTGTGTAGATCGAGTGTAGGGTCGAGCTGGACAAATCCGGAAAACAGAGCAATGCAATAAAAACAGTGTAATACTAAAGCGAATCAAACAACAATCAAACAGCAAGATTAGGACTGTAAAACCAATAAACAAGGACTTGAGGAGGGATTCATGGGCTGGACTATGATTGAGGCTATCTAGCTTGATCTGCAGGTCAATTGGTGACAGCTTGTCCTGTAGGAAGGTTGTTAAAGGGTGGGGACCAGGGTTCGAGGAACGCCTGGCGCACCAATAACCTACTGGTGGATGTGGATTTCCACAGTGATGGGTTAGGATCGATGCCCTGCAGGGCCAGCCTATGGTTCCGTTTGGGCGGCTAGCAGTGAGGCTAGTGGGGTCCACGGGATAGGTTGTTACAAAATATCTCAACCTCAAGGATTGGATTTTGGATATTTCATTCATTCTTGTAATATTCCCCATTCTTTGCCAAGCATCACACTTTGTAATGAACTTGGGGTGTCCTTGAACAATGTAGGCCACCATAACCCAGCTTGTAGAAACTTTTGGGCAGTTTTAAAAGTTGAAAAATGACCTCCATAAGCTGAACCATGGCAGTGTCCTAGCACTCCTTTTACTTCACTCTCTGCTATACATCTTCTAAACAACCCATTTTATCCCTTTTTGTATAAGTAAGGTTCATCCCAATACTATCCATTGATGTCCTTGAGGAGTTTCTTCTTTTTGTAAGGATCCATGTCCACCGGGATTTCCTCACACACCTTATAATTGAATATGTCAGCATACCAAGGTAGATCTTTACTTTCAAGTGCCATCCACTCCTCCATCTGATCCTGCTCGACCGAGTACCCAAACATACTCGGTCGAGTGCGTGTCTGAGTAGCTGCTCGAGTCGTAGAGCGAGTTATCTCGAGTTGCACCAATTTCTGTTCAGGCATTGAATCATCGATTGGAATCTCCTCATCTATCCTCATCCTGGACAAATGATCAGCTACTCCATTCTCTATACCCTTTTTATGAACTATTTCCATGTCAAACTCTTTGAGAAGCAAAATCCATCTTAACAACCTTGGTTTTGTGTCCTTCTTTGAGTAGATGTGCCCTAGAGTAGCATGATCAGTGTACACAATTACCTTGGACCCTACTAGGTAACTTCTAAATTTTTCAAAGGCAAATACCACTGCAAGAAGCTCCTTCTCTGTTGTTGAATATCTTCCTTGAGTCTCATCTAAAGTTCTACTAGCATAGTGAATAACATGCAGCTTCTTATCTTTTTTCTGACCTAGAACTGCTCCTACTGCAAAGTCTGATGCATCACACATAATCTCAAATGGAAGATCCCAGTTTGGAGCTTGGACTATTGGAGCAGATATCAAAGCAGCATTGATCTCCTTGAAAGCCTTCAAGCAATCTTCATCAAAGTTGAACTTAGTCTCCTTACAAAGCAGCCTTGTCAATGGCCTACCTATCTTTGAGAAGTCTTTGATGAATCTTCTATAAAACCCAGCATAATTGATGTTCATATATTTTACCATTTTTCCCTTAGTTTATTCACATCTTTTGCATCTTTTTCTATCCATTTTTGCCACTTTTGTGTAGCTTTAGGATCAATCATGCATTAGAGTGTAGTTGCATTGCATTTGCATCTTTTCATGCATAAACAGGTGATTTTGGAGCTTAAGGAGCATGGAAGCAAATGAGAAGAGATGTGAAGCAGTCATGAGGAGGAAACAAGGAAGTTAAGGCTGAAGAACCAAGATCCGGAGTCCAGCTCGACCAAGCACTCGACCGAGTGGGAGATGGACTCGACCGAGTGGAGTTGCACCAGGGAAGCCAGCTCGACCTGTCACTCGACCGAGCACTGGTCGAGTTGACCGATCCGTTGACCACTTTGACTTTTCCTATTTTTAGGGCTTCCACCTTCCCCACTATAAAAACCCTTGTACTGCAGCCACCAAAAATATCTAGATTTTATTCCAGCTTTTGAGAAACCTAGTTTTTACCTTTTTAGGATTTATTCCTTTTGCTTTTTTATTTTTTTTCCTTTGGAGATTTGGTACTTGTTTAGAAAAACTCATAAGATTCTTCAATATAGTTGGTTGAATAACTTTCTTAATATTGAGAATTTGAGTTTCATTCCTTCAGCAAAATTGTAGATCTTTGTTTTATCTTTCTAAATATGCAAGTTTCAATAATTTCTGGGTTTATGATTTGTTTGATCATGTCTTGTTGTGAGTAGTTATTTTAGGATCTTGAGGATGGGTTAGGATAGATTGATCTTGTGGTGTATCTGATTTGATCAAGCTTGATTGTTGTAGATCTCTTCTAGGCTAGATGTTCTTAATGCTGATTCTATATCTGAGAGGGTAGGATCTGATCTCAAGCTTTTTAGCATCACACCAATGTTTAAGAAGCATAGATAAGGCTAGATCTAGAGCTTACCATTAGGCTTGCTAAGAGATTAGAGGTCTTGTTTGGTTTGAGATGTATTGCTTAATGCCTGCTTGTGTAGATTCTTTTCATTGTGAGAGCAAGTCTAGGATTGCATAGGTTTGATTGTCTCTTGACCATGAGAGTGGGAGAGACTTGTCTTAGATTAATATGTCTAGAGGTTAGCTCATAGCATTGCTTGAGATTTGTTGATCAAGTTAGATTACCACAATGATTAGTTTATCCCATGAATCCATCCTCAGGAACCTTCTTTGTTTATTGATTTTAAAGTCTCAAACTTGTTATTTGCTTGCTGTTTGATCTGTGTTTGCTTTACTCTGTTTTTATTGCATTTCTCGGTTTTCCCGGATTTGCCCAACTCGACCACCCACTCGACCTACACTCGGTCGAGTGCTGATCGAGCTGTTCCCCAGATTTCTTGTTTATGTTTTGAGTTTGGCTTGTTTCATTCCTGTTTCATTTCCATTGCATTCACTTAGCATCTAGTTCATTACTTGTCTTGCATTAGTTCTATTCTAGTATTTACAGTTTCTGTTTCTGTTTTTAGATCATAATCATTCTGTTTTATTTGCATCTAGTCCTTAGTTCTTGTAGTTAATTTTCTGCTTTCATCATTATCATTTTAGGATTGTTAGTGACAAACAATCATCACACTTGGCTTAACTTAGATTCATATGCATATCTTGATTGTTCACAAGCACTCAGACTGGATTGATACCTCTTATACTGCAACTGCATAAGGGGAATTGAAACACCCACCATCATTCCATATCCTACACTTTCACACACATTCACCATTCACCACACAAATATACATGTTTCAATTTGGCGCCGTTGCCTGTTTTAGTTAGTTTTTGTGACATTTAGGATCCATATTAGTCTAAGATTAAGTTCCTTTTTGCATTTGTGAAGTTTCTGCACTTGAATCTTGTGTTTGGGGTTGAAGTTCCATTTCAGTTACCACTCGACCAGTCACTCGACCACCACTCGACCGAGTGGAGATCGAGCAGTTGATCGAGCCAGACCCCGGATCTCTGTTCGCCTCTTTTTCCAGTTGCCCTACCTTCCTACTAGAGCCTGTGCTCAGTCGCTTGCTCGGGAAAAATCGTTTGTGAAAGTTGTTGCACACAAGGTCCAAAGGAAAGGATAATCTTGTTAAGCATAGTGACAGCATCAACAAGTTGACCAAGGGTGTGGGATCAAAGAAAAGGAGAGTTGTTTAGCAACAACAGGAGGTTCCAGTAGCCATGGATCATCAGGATCAAGTTCAGAGACCAAGGAATATTGGTGCTGGAGATGCACCTAACACTCACAACCAAAGAGCTGGCATTGTACCGCCATCAGTTGCCAACAACAACTTTGAGATCAAGAGTGGATTGCCTATGGAGGACCCACTTGATCATCTTGATGAGTTTGACAGAATATGTGGCCTAACAAAGATAAATGGAGTAAGTGAAGATGGTTTCAAACTGAGGTTGTTCCCTTTCTCTCTTGGGGACAAGGCTCATTTGTGGGAGAAGACTCTGCCTACTGGTGCTATCACTACTTGGGATCAGTGTAAGAAGGCTTTCCTGGCCAAATTCTTCTCCAATGCAAGGACAGCAAGGCTGAGGAATGAGATATCTGGTTTTGCTCAAAAGTCCAATGAAAGCTTTTGTGAAGCTTGGGAGAGATTCAAGGGTTATCAAACCCAGTGCCCTCATCATGGATTCAGTATGGAGTCATTGTTAAGCACACTTTATAGAGGAGTCCTTCCAAAGTTCAGGATGCTTCTTGACACAGCTTCTAATGGCAACTTCCTCAACAAGAATGTGGAAGAAGGATGGGAATTAGTGGAGAATCTTGCTCAGTCATATGGCAATTATAATGAAGATTATAATAGGACCATAAGGAGTTCCTCAACTGATCAAGAGGACAAGTACAAGAAGGATTTGAAGATGGTCAATGAGAAACTTGACAAGATACTCCTCAGCCAGTCCAAATCTATTCATTTCATTAGTGAAGAAGAAGCTCCAGTTCAAGAGGGGGAGAATGATTTTGCTGAGCTTTGCTATATGCAAAACCAAGGTGGATTCAAGGGCTACAATCAAGGTGGTTTCAAGAACAACAACCTATCTTATAAGAGCACCAATGTGGCTAATCCACAAGATCAAGTCTACCCTCCTCAACAGCCTCAACAGCCTCAAGGGTTTCAAAACTATATCCCCAAACAACAGCAGCAGGTGTTCCAGCCCCAGATGTGTCCCCCACCAGGATTCCAGACTAACCAAGGCCAGGAACAAGACCTTAGAGCTATGATACAACAGCTGTTGATTGGTCAAACCCAAGGGAAAATTGAGGAGGCTAAGCAGTTTGCTGAACTGAACCAAAGGCTTACATCCCAGTACAATGGCCTGAACATGAAGTTTGAAGGTCTTAACTCTAGAGTCAAGTATATGGAGAGCAACATAGCCTCTTCTTCAGCTCCAAAACCCAACCAACTCCCTGGAAAAGCTGTTCAAAATCCAAGGGAGTTCACAGCCAAAGCCATTCTACTTCAAGAGGAAGAAGTCACTGAGGACAGTGAAACAAGGTTTTTATGGTGATGTGATGAATGGTGGATGTGTGTATGCAATGGAATGATGATGATGGGTGTTTCAATTCCCCTTATGCAGTTGCAGTATAAGAGGTGTCAATCCAGTCTGAGTGCTTGTGAACAATCAAGATGTGCATATGATTCTAAGTTAAGCCAAATATGATGATGATTGTCTGTCACTAACAATCCTATGATGAAAATGATGAAAAGCAGAAAGTAAACTATGAAAATGATGAAAAGCAGAAAGTAAACTAATAGAACTAAAGACTAGATGCAAATAAGACTGAATGATTATGATCTAGAAACAGAAACAGAAACTGTAAATTCTAGAGTGGAACTAATGCAAGGCAATTAATGAACTAGATGCTAAGTGAATGCAATGAAAATGCAACAGGAATGAAACAAGAATGAAACAAGACAAACACAAAACATAAACAAGTAATCTGGGGAGCAGCTCGATCAGCACTCGACCGAGTGTAGGTCGAGTGGGTGGTCGAGTTGGGTAAAAACGTGAAAACAGAGCAAGACAAGAAAAACAGAGCAATACTAAATCAGATCAAACAACAAGCAAACGATGATATTTAAACTAGAAATTCAATAAACAAAGAAGGTTCCTGAGGATGGATTCATAGGATAAACTAATCATTGTGGTGATCTAACTTAATCAACAAATCTCAAGCAAAGCTATGAGCTGACCTCTAGACATACTAATCTAAGACAAGTCTCTCCCACTCTCATGGTCAAGAGACAATCAAACCTATGCAATCCTAGACTTGCTCTCACAATGAAAAGAATCTACACAAGCAGGCATTAAGCAATACATCTCAAACTAAACAAGACCTCTAATCTCTTAGCAAGCCTAATGGTAAGCTCTAGATCTAGCCTTATCTATGCTTTCTAAACATTGGTGTGATGCTAAAAAGCTTAAGATCAGATCCTACCCTCTCAGATATAGAATCAGCATTAAGAACATCTAGCCTAGAAGAGATCTACAACAATCAAGCTTGATCAAATCAGATACACCACAAGATCAATCTATCCTAACCCATCCTCAAGATCCTAAGGTAACTACTCAAAGCAAGACATGATCAAACAAATCATAAACCCAGAAATCATTGAAACTTGCATGATTAGATAGATAAGAATGAGATCTACAACTTTAAAGAAGGAATCAAACTCAAATTCTTAAAACCCAGAAAGTTATTCAACAAACAAGTTTTAAGGAATCTTCTTTTTCTCAAGAACAAAATCTAAAAATTTAAGAAAAGGCAAAAGGAATAATATTCCTAAAAAGGTAAAAACTAGGTTTCTGAAAAGCTGACTAAAAATCTAGGAAAAAGAGACAGTTTTGGTGGCTGCAGTACAAGTCTTTATATAGTGGGGAAGGTGGAAGCCCTAAAATTGGGAAAAGTCAAAGTGGTCCACGAATCGGTCAACTCGACCAGTGCTCGGTCGAGTGACTGGTCGAGCTGGCTTCCCTGGTGCATCCCCACTCGGTCGAGTCCATCTCCCACTCGGTCGAGTGCTTGGTCGAGCTAGACTACGGGTCTTGGTTCTTCAGCCTTTAACTCCCTTGTTTCCTCCTTATGACTGCTTCACATCTCTTCTCCTTTGCTTCCATGCTCCTTAAGCTCCAAAATCACCTGTTTATGCATGAAAAGATGCAAATGCAATGCAACTACACTCTAATGCAAGATTGGTCCTAAAGCTACACAATAATGGTGAGAATGGATAGAAAAAGATGCAAAAGATGTGAATAAACTAAGGGAAAACATGGTAAAATATATGAACATCAACACCCCCAAACTTAGTCTTTGCTTGCCCTCAAGCAAATAAACAAGACATAAGAAGGTAAGTGAGGTTTAAAAATGGGATCTCAGCTCCTAAAGCTTGCAAATAGACCATCTAGAATCAATGTCCAAGTTACTAGTACTATGATGCAAGTTGAATGAGCTGGAAATAAAGACTTTAGACAAACATTTCACAACCTTTATTGACTTGAACCTTAGATATCCACATGCATTCAAATCAACCATTTCCTTTAACATTCATTAATCAAGAACATGAATCAATTCTATGCAATGCTTAAACTCATTTGGCTTGGCAATAAAGGGCTTTGAGACAATGATGGTCTCTTTTTAGAGTGGGGTTTGTCAAATTCAAGGTTCTCTCATAAAAATGGATTGAGCTTTAGAAGAATGCTAAAGGTAAGAACACCTAGACACATACAAGAATAAAACCTTGTCTACCCAAAGGTACCCAAAGTGTTTATCCTAACATTCTAAACCCAAATGATCCTAGTGCTACCCTTTAACTTCTTCTTTTCTCTTTAACCCTTTTCTCTTTTGGTTTTCAAGTCTTAGGAGAGGTTTCTTATTTGATCTTTCTAGTGGGATGGGGGATTCTTTCTTATTGCTATGGTTCTCTTTTCTTCTTATTCTTAAGACACTTAAGCTTTTTGCTAAACTGCTCTTTGCTTTCTTTTCTTTTTCTTTAACTAGAACCATCTTAGATAACATTTTTTTACTTCCCATCCTTTCACTAGACATAAGCTTTCACTTAAACACATCTCTCTCCTAAAGACTCTACCCTTTTTCTTTCTCTTTTCTTTCTTTTCTTTTTATAACAGCCAAGTCCCAAACCCAACAAGTAAATAACCTAGTCCTATCTAGTTTGAAAAATGCAAACTAGAACTACACAAGGTCTTACTCTTGTCAGTTCAAACCTAACACTTTCTACCAAGCTCAATCCCAAAAAGGCCTCACTCACACAAGAATAAACAAGGCTTGAAAGAAAGGTTTGGTTTAGGGGTAGGGAAACTGATCTAAAAGTGAAATCAGCTACTTGGATCAACAAGAGTGGCAAAAAGGAAAAGATGATCCAAATATGTATATGGTATCCATGAGTTTAAAGCAATGCATACATTGATAATTAACAGTCAATATTAGGTTCTTATAGATAGGAAATGGAATCAAATCACAACATGCTTCAATTTAGATCAGCAACAATGCAAGAATTCAATGCTTGGTTCAATCTTATGCTTCCTACTACTCAACTAGCATCAAAGTATTAATAACTTGGGCATTGATCCTAGTCTAGTGAATTAAACAAACTAACAAGGAAATACTCATCATAGATCCCTAATGCAAATATTATACAATTCTACAAGAAACATGCTAAACAAGATCCTAATATGCAATGCAAACTACATGAACACTCTTTTTTTTATAAAGATTTTTTCAAAATTTTTCAAATTTTTATGGTTTTTCTATGCCTTAGATGCTAATGTAAATGCTAACATGATGATGATAAAAATTTGAAATAAGAAAACAAAACACAACATCAAATGCTATCTAGAACCCTCCCCCAAACTTAAATCACACAGTCCCTGTGTGTAAAAGTTGTGAGAAGATTCTAGACTATAAACAAAAACAAAACACAACACAAAACACAATATGAAATGCTATGGTATAAACAAGGGAAGGTGATGATGGTACCTTAGGGATTGTGGAAGAAGTTGTCCACATCCATTTGCATGCTATCATAGGAGTAGCTGGGATCAGGCTGGTGGCTTGGAGAAGGGCTTTGGGGCAGCTCGACTATGCCAATCGAGCCTGACTCGGTCGAGTGCTGGTTCGAGTGGGGTGGTCGAGCTGGGTTGCGAGCCTCCCAATCTTGAGTCTGGAACTGCTGGTACTGATGGTAGAGTGCTGGATCCATAAAGTATTGGGGTGGGAAGGGTGGGTAATGTTGAAAACCTGGATAAGCAGCTGGAGGTGGGAAGCCATAGGGTGCTCTGGGCTGGTGCTCGACCGAGTGCAGTGGGGGTGCTCGGTCGAGTGGTTGCTCGAGTGACCCGGTCGAGTGCCTCGGAAAGTGTTGTTCTCGGGTACTTGAGCTCCTCTTCCTCTGATTTGGCTCGTACATGGAAGCCCTAGCTGGTTCCACAGGATTTGCAACCCTTGAAAGTGCTCTAGTTGAGCTGCTTCTTCTCAAAGGGCTTGAATGTTGGCTAGGAGATGAGTTTCCACTCGTCAGCTCAGCAATCTCCTTCTTCAAGCCTTTGATAGACTTAGCCATGTTGGTTACCTTCTTCTTCAGCTTATCAAATCTCTTTCCTTGCCA
Organism: Camelina hispida; assembly: GCA_023657505.1. Lineage (NCBI taxonomy): Eukaryota > Viridiplantae > Streptophyta > Magnoliopsida > Brassicales > Brassicaceae > Camelina > Camelina hispida. The sequence continues at coordinate 27,348,985 of CP094637.1, forward strand.
CTTGCCCCATTTTTGCAAAAGAGTCAACCTCTTGGCATTCTCCCTCACTCCCCTACTATCTCTTGGGTTAGGTTCATAATCTTCAAAGTAGAACTGCTCCTCTCCATCAGCTACATGTGTACTCTCAGCTTCCTCAACCCTATGTTGGATCACTCCATCAAACCAATGCTCCTCACTTGGCCAAAAATCAATATTGGCTCCTTCTTGAATGGTGGTCAGCTCTTGGTTAGGTAAAATGACCTGCTTCTTCCCAAGTGTTGGAAGCTCAAAGTTGAATATATGGTTGCCTTGGTGCATCTCTTTGGCTAGGATGAGGGTGGAGGCAAGGTAGCTTGAGTCTATCCATCTTGGTAAGGCTTTTTCTCCTCTTAGTTGGATGTTGGCAGCTTGAAGGATTGGAGTGATGATGCCTCCAATGGTGAGTGCTCCTCTTGAACCCTTGTTCTCAAGCTTTCCTACCCAACTTCTCAACTGTATCATGTGGTCTATCAACACCATTCCAAGATCTGTCTCAACAGTGCTACCAAGGATGATGGTTCCATTCCTTGCTTGAAGAAGAACTCCATTAAGGGCCAAATCAATCATCTTCAGCTCCCCTTCATTGATGTTTCCAGTCTCCTTTCTTGCAAAGAAAGTATTAGCAAGAGCCTTGTGGAAATACCTTAGGACTGGGCTCCTAATCCTTGAACTCTTGGAGTTGGAGGATGAGTAATATTTGTTGTCCCCAATGGTCTCCCATACAGCATATAACTCCTCTTTTGGAACCATCAAACTCCTATGGCTTCCAACCTCAAATCCAAACACCTCAGCTAGCTTCTTCAAAGTAAGTTCATGCTGCCTCCCTCTAATGGTGAAGGAGATGTGACCAGCTCCATGCTCAGCAGTCTTTCTCAGTTGTTGGTGCAGCTTGACAGTGGCTAGGAACTCACAGCTTTCCTCTCTATACCCTTCCAAGCAAAGCTCCATGAACTTGGTGAGGTTGCTCTTCTCAAAAAGGCATGCCACATCTTCATCAATACCCAACTTCTCCATGGTCTCCTTGTGAGGATATCTTGTTCCTAGGAACTCCATTCTCATAAAAGCATCATATAGCTGCTTCTTTGACAGCCCACAAGATTCAGCCTCTCCATCATCCCTTAATTCTTCTTCTTCACTCATCTCTTCACTTTCACTCTCTTCTTCTTCTTGCTCCTCTTCAACTGCTGGCCTCTTCCCTTTCTTTCTGTATCCCCTTATCACCTCATCAATAGTGGGCTCCCTTTCTTCCTCACTCTCAGTCCTCTCAGGATCCTCCACAATTGGCTTTTTCCTGAGACTCGGCACCTGGCTCGACCGACTGCTCGACCCAGCACTCGGTCGAGTGGTCGATCGAGTGGTCCGTCGAGTGGCTCTCCTAGCTTCCCCTCTTGGTTCAAGATCAGCATCACGACGTTCCTGGGAGCTTGCAGCGGATTTGTGGGACTTCTTGGTGATCTTAGAAGACATTTGCAAAAAGAAACTGAAGGGAAATAAACTCAAAGCTCAAAGTTAATAGGTTAGTGACCCAAAAACTTGAAAGAACAAAGCTAGAGCAAGAGATGAACTTTGAGAGAGATTTGAGGCTAAAATTTAAAAGTTTTGAGCAAATGAGCAAGTGTGAGAAGTTAGGATCAAGCTAGAGCTATTTAAAGAAGCCTAGGAGACAAGAAAACAAGGTTGGAGCGTCCTTACATTTCAAATTTGAAATGGGAATCTTTGACTTGCTTTTTGGCTCCCACTCGACCCCACCACTCGACCAGCACGTGGTCGAGCTCCTTGACCAGATTTGAAATTTTGAAAATTTTCTCCTTGTTCTTCCCTCCACTTGATCATTCTAGAAGAATGGGAATAAGTTGGGCCTCAATTAGTATCCAGCTCGGCCGAGTACCTCTTGTTTTGTGGTCGAGTGGGCCTGCGAACCTTCTTCTCTTTGGCCTCATCTCTCCTTACCCACCTATATCACCACTTAAAAGCCTGTCCAACAAAATCATAAAACAAAACACATCAAACTACTAAGAAAATTAAACAATATGTACAAGGGATACCTTAGGGACTTCCTCCCTAGTGAGCTTGTTTAAAGTCACTAAGCTTGACTTTGGTTCCCTTCTTAACTTTGGTTCAGATACCAAGGAGGTGATGAAATCCTCCCTGGAACCTCCTGATCAGTGTGAAGTTGATCCTCAATCACCTCACTCTTAACACTCAACCCATATTTCTTCTTAAACTTGAGCCTTGGCCTTGCCTTCCTCAAAGACTTCTTGCTCAGCTTGACTTGAAGATCCTTAACCATACTAGTCAACTCCTGAACTGACCTCTTAAGCTTCTCAACAGTATCCTCTTGAGGTGGGAACTCAGCCTTTGGGGTTGCCTTATCACTTAAGCTTCCTTGACCTCCTTTGTCTTTGATAGTGAAAGGCTGGTCATCAATGGTAGGAAGGTTAGTAGGATTGTGGATATTGAACTTCATAACCACATCTTCAGCTATGTTTAAGGTCACAAGACCCTCCTTCACATCAATGACTGCTCCTACAGTAGCCAAGAATGGCCTCCCTAGCAAGATTGGATCCTCAGGCTCCTTATCCATTTCTATCACCACAAAGTCAGTGTGAATCCTTGCCTTCCCTATCTTAAGTGGGACATTCTCCAATCTGCCTACTACCTCTCTATTTGTCCCATCAGCTAAAAGCACATGGAGGTTGGTAGATTTGAAATCAGTCCTTCCAAGCTTTTGGGCTATGGAGTAAGGCATGACACTTGTTGAAGCTCCCAAATCACAAAGACACTGATTGTAGTGAAGATAGCTGATTGTGCAAGGCAGATAAAAAGGTCCAGGATCCTTAAGCTTCACTGGAATGATCACTCCTCCAAGGTTCTCAAGATCTTTCTCATCTTGAGCTTCAGCCCTCTTACTAGACTAATCAAGCAAAAAGTTTTTGTAGAGAGGATAAGGCTCATACTGTTCCAAGGCAGGTCCTCTCTCCTCTTCTTGGTAAGCTATTATGATCTCTTGAATGGCTGACACTTGTTCCTCTTTCTCAACCAAAGCTTCTTCTTTCAAAACCCTCTCTTCCTCTTGTTGCTTAGCCAACAATGCCTTTTTCTCAATTATTTCCCTTAACTCCTTGATCTTCTGTGCTTTGAAACGCCCAGGGAATGGTAGAGGAGGCTTGTAAGCAGGAGGAATGTACTTAGCAGGCTTGACAGCTTCCAATTGCTCAGCTCGATCGACCACTCGAGCATGCACTCGATCGAGTGTGTGGTCGAGCTGCTGGTCGAGTTCTCCTGCGAGTTCCTGTTTACTTGCACAGATGTCACTTGGGGCTTCAGCAACTGATGAATTCCCCCAAACTTGGACTTCACTGTCCTCAGTGACTGCTTCCTCTTGAATTAAGATGGCCTTGGCTGTGAACTCCCTTGGATTTTGAACAGCTTTTCCAGGGAGTTGGTTGGGTTTTGGAGCTGAAGAAGAGGCTATGTTGCTCTCCATATACTTGACTCTAGAGTTAAGACCTTCAAATTTCATGTTCAGGTCATTGTACTGTGAAGTAAGCCTTTGGTTCAGTTCAGCAAACTGCTTAGCCTCCTCAATCTTTCCTTGTGTTTGACCAATCAACAGCTGCTGTATCATGGCTCTAAGGTCTTGTTCCTGGCCTTGGTTAGTCTGAAACCCTGGTGGGGGACACAATTGGGGCTGGAACACTTGTTGCTGTTGTTTGGGAATATAGCTTTGGAACCCTTGAGGCTGTTGAGGCTGTTGAGGAGGGTAGACTTGATCTTGTGGATTAGCCACATTGGTGCTCCTATAAGATAGGTTGTTGTTCTTGAAACCACCTTGATTGTAACCTTTGAATCCACCTTGGTTCTGCATGTAGCACAACTCTGCAAACTCTGTCTCCCCCTCTTGAACTTGAGCTTCTTCTTCACCAATGAAGTGAATAGACTTTGACTGGCTAAGAAGGATCTTATCAAGCTTCTCATTGACCATCTTCAAATCTTTCTTGTATTTATCCTCTTGATCAGCTGAGGAACTCCTTATGGTCCTGTCATAGTCTTCATTATAATTGCCATCTGATTGAGCAAGATTCTCCACTAACTCCCAGCCTTCATCCACATGCTTGTTGAGGAAGTTGCCATTAGAAGCAGTGTCAAGAAGCATCCTGAACTTTGGAAGGACTCCTCTATAGAGTGTACTCAACAATGACTCCATACTGAATCCATGATGAGGGCACTGAGTTTGGTAGCCCTTGAACCTTTCCCAAGCTTCACAAAAGCTCTCATTGTTCCTTTGAGCAAATCCAGAGATCTCATTTCTCAATCTAGCAGTCCTAGCATTGGAGAAGAATTTGGCCAAGAAAGCCTTCTTACACTGGTCCCAAGTAGTGATAGCACCAGTAGGCAAAGTCTTTTCCCACAAATGAGCCTTGTCCCCAAGAGAGGGGAACAACCTCAGTTTGAAACCATCTTCACTTACTCCATTTATCTTTGTGAGGCCACAGATCCTGTCAAACTCATCAAGATGATCAAGGGGTCCTCCATAGGCAATCCATGAAATTTATTGGCCTGAATCATTGAAATCAAACCACTCTTGATCTCAAAGTTGTTGTTGGCAACTGTTGGTGGAACAATGCCAGCTCTTTGGTTGTGAGTGTTAGGTGCATCTCCAGCACCAATATGTCTTGGTCTCTGAACTTGATCCTGATGATCCATGGCTACTGGAACCTCTTGTTGTTGCTGAACAACCCTCTTCTTCTTGGATCCCACACCTTTGGTCAACTTGTTGATGCTGTCACTATACCTTTGAAGATTCTCCTTTCCTTTGGACCTTGTGTGCATCAACTTTCACAAGCGATTTTTCCCGAGCAAGCGACTGAGCACAGGCTCTAGTAGGAAGGTAGGGCAACTGGAAAAAGAGACGAACAGAGATCCGGGGTCTGGCTCGATCAAGTGCTCGAGCACTACTCGGTCGAGTGGTGGTCGAGTGACTGGTCGAGTGGTACCTGAAATGGAACTTCAACCCCAAACACAAGATTCAAGTGCAGAAACTTCACAAATGCAAAAAGGAACTTAATCTTAGACTAATATGGATCCTAAATGTCACAAATACTAACTCAAACAGGCAACGGCGCCAAATTGAAACAAGGTTTTTATGGTGATGTGATGAATGGTGGATGTGTGTATGCAATGGAATGATGATGATGGGTGTTTCAATTCCCCTTATGCAGTTGCAGTATAAGAGGTGTCAATCCAGTCTGAGTGCTTGTGAACAATCAAGATGTGCATATGATTCTAAGTTAAGCCAAATATGATGATGATTGTCTGTCACTAACAATCCTATGATGAAAATGATGAAAAGCAGAAAGTAAACTATGAAAATGATGAAAAGCAGAAAGTAAACTAAAAGAACTAAAGACTAGATGCAAATAAGACTGAATGATTATGATCTAGAAACAGAAACAGAAACTGTAAATTCTAGAGTGGAACTAATGCAAGGCAATTAATGAACTAGATGCTAAGTGAATGCAATGAAAATGCAACAGGAATGAAACAAGAATGAAACAAGACAAACACAAAACATAAACAAGTAATCTGGGGAGCAGCTCGATCAGCACTCGACCGAGTGTAGGTCGAGTGGGTGGTCGAGTTGGGTAAAAACGTGAAAACAGAGCAAGACAAGAAAAACAGAGCAATACTAAATCAGATCAAACAACAAGCAAACGATGATATTTAAACTAGAAATTCAATAAACAAAGAAGGTTCCTGAGGATGGATTCATGGGATAAACTAATCATTGTGGTGATCTAACTTAATCAACAAATCTCAAGCAAAGCTATGAGCTGACCTCTAGACATACTAATCTAAGACAAGTCTCTCCCACTCTCATGGTCAAGAGACAATCAAACCTATGCAATCCTAGACTTGCTCTCACAATGAAAAGAATCTACACAAGCAGGCATTAAGCAATACATCTCAAACCAAACAAGACCTCTAATCTCTTAGCAAGCCTAATGGTAAGCTCTAGATCTAGCCTTATCTATGCTTTCTAAACATTGGTGTGATGCTAAAAAGCTTAAGATCAGATCCTACCCTCTCAGATATAGAATCAGCATTAAGAACATCTAGCCTAGAAGAGATCTACAACAATCAAGCTTGATCAAATCAGATACACCACAAGATCAATCTATCCTAACCCATCCTCAAGATCCTAAGGTAACTACTCAAAGCAAGACATGATCAAACAAATCATAAACCCAGAAATCATTGAAACTTGCATGATTAGATAGATAAGAATGAGATCTACAACTTTAAAGAAGGAATCAAACTCAAATTCTTAAAACCCAGAAAGTTATTCAACAAACAAGTTTTAAGGAATCTTCTTTTTTCTCAAGAACAAAATCTAAAAATTTAAGAAAAGGCAAAAGGAATAATATTCCCAAAAAGGTAAAAACTAGGTTTCTGAAAAGCTGACTAAAAATCTAGGAAAAAAGAGAGAGAGTTGGTGGCTGCAGTACAAGTTTTTATATAGTGGGGAAGGTGGAAGCCCTAAAATTGGGAAAAGTCAAAGTGGTCCACGAATCGGTCAACTCGACCAGTGCTCGGTCGAGTGACAGGTCGAGCTGGCTTCCCTGGTGCATCCCCACTCGGTCGAGTCCATCTCCCACTCGGTCGAGTGCTTGGTCGAGCTAGACTCCGGGTCTTGGTTCTTCAGCCTTTAACTCCCTTGTTTCCTCCTTATGACTGCTTCACATCTCTTCTCCTTTGCTTCCATGCTCCTTAAGCTCCAAAATCACCTGTTTATGCATGAAAAGATGCAAATGCAATGCAACTACACTCTAATGCAAGATTGGTCCTAAAGCTACACAATAATGGTGAGAATGGATAGAAAAAGATGCAAAAGATGTGAATAAACTAAGGGAAAACATGGTAAAATATATGAACATCAGACAGTGAAGTCCAAGTTTGGGGGAATTCATCAGTTACTGAAGCCCCATGTGATGTTGTTGCAAGTAAACAGGAGCTCGCAGGAGAACTCGACCAGTCACTCGAGCAGCCACCCGACCGTTTGCATGCTCGAGTGGTCGATCGAGCTGAGCAATTCGAAGCTGTCAAGCCTGCTAAGTACATTCCTCCTGCTTACAAACCTCCACTACCATTCCCTGGGCGTTTCAAAGCACAGAAGATCAAGGAGTTAAGGGAAATAATTGAGAAAAAGGCATTGTTGGCTAAGCAACAAGAGGAAGAGAGGGTTTTGAAAGAAGAAGCTTTGGTTAAGAAAGAGGAACAAGTGTCAGCCATTCAAGAGATCATAATAGCTTACCAAGAAGAGGAGAGAGGACCTGCCTTGGAACAGTATGAGCCTTACCCTCTCTACAAAATTTTTTTGCTTGATTTGTCTAGTAAGAGGGCTGAAGCTCAAGATGAGAAGGATCTTGAGAACCTTGGAGGAGTGATCATTCCAGTAAAGCTCAGTGATCCAGGACCTTTCTATCTACCTTGCACAATCAGCTATCTTCACTACAACCAATGTCTTTATGATTTGGGAGCATCAACAAGTGTCATGCCTTACTCCATAGCCCAAAAGCTTGGAAGAACTGATTTCAAATCTATCAATCTCCATGTGCTTCTAGCTGATGGGACAAATAGAGAGGTAGATGGAAGGTTGGAGAATGTCCCACTTAAGATAGGGAAGGCAAGGATTCACACTAACTTTGTGGTGATAGAGATGGACAAGGAGCCTGAGGATCCAATTTTGCTAGGGAGGCCATTCTTAGCTACTGTTGGAGCAGTCATTGATGTCAAGGAAGGTCTTGTGACCTTGAACATTGCTGAAGATGTGGTCATGAAGTTCAACATCTGTAACCCAACCAACCTGCCTACCATTGATGATCAACCCTTCACTATCAAGGAGAAAGTTGATCATGAGGTGTTCAAGGATGAAGGAGACCCTAAAGCTGAGCCTCCACTTCAAGAGGAATCTGTTGAGAAGCTTAAGAGGTCAGTCCAAGAGTTGACAAGTATGGTTGAGGATCTTCAAGTCAAGCTGAACAAGAGGTCTTTGAGGAAGGCAAGGCCAAGGCTCAAATTTAAGAAGAAATATGGTTTGAGTGTTAAGAGTGAGGTGATCAAGGATCAACTTCACAGTGATAAGGAGGTTCCAGGGAGGATTTCATCACCTCCTTGGTATTTGAACCAAAGTTAAGAAGGGAACCAAAGTCAAGCTTAGTGACTTTAAACAAGCTCACTAGGGAGGAAGTCCCTAAGGTATCCCTTGTACATATGGTTTAATTTCCTAGTAGTTTTGATGTGTTTTGTTTTATGTTTTTGTTGGACAGGCTTTTCAATGGTGATATAGTTGGGTAAGGAGAGATGTGGCCAAAGAGAAGAAGGTTCGCAGGCCCACTCGACCACAAAACAAGAGGTACTCGGCCGAGCTGGGTACTAATTAAGGACCAATCCATTCTCATTCTTCTAGAACGATCAAGTGGAGGGAAGAACAAGGAGAAAATTTTCGAAGTTTCAAATTTGGTCAAGGAGCTCGACCACGTGCTGGTCGAGTGGTGGGGTCGAGTGGCAGCCAAAAAGCAAGTCAAAGATTCCCAATTCAAATTTGAAATGTAAGGACGCTCCTACCTTGTTTTCTTGTCTCCTAGGCTTCTTTAAATAGCTCTTGCTCGATCCTAAACTTCTCACACTTGCTCATTTGCTCAAATCATTTAAATTCAAGATTTAAATCTCTCTCAAAGTTCATCTCTTGCTCTAGCTTTGTTCTTTCAAGTTTTTGGGTCACTAACCTATTAACTTTGAGCTTTGAGTCTATTTCCCTTCAGTTTCCTTTTGAAAATGTCTTCTAAGATCACCAAGAAGTCCCACAAAACTGCTGCAAGCTCCATGGAACGTCGTGATGCTGATCTTGAACCAAGAGGTGAAGCTAGGAGAGCCACTCGACGGGTCACTCGATCGACCACTCGACCGAGTGATGGGTCGAGCAGTCGGTCGAGCCAGGTGCCGAGTCTCAGGAAAAAGCCAATTGTGGAGGATCCTGAGAGGACTGAGAGTGAGGAGGAAAGGGAGCCCACAATTGTTGAGATGATAAGGGGATACAGAAACAAAGGGAAGAGGCCAGCAGTTGAAGTGGAGCAAGAAGAAAGTGAGAGTGAAAGTGAAGAGATGAGTGAAGAAGAAGAATTGAGGGATGATGGAGAGGATGAATCTTGTGGGCTGTCAAAGAAGCAGCTGTATGATGCTTTTATGAGAATGGAGTTCCTGGGAACTAGATATCCTCACAAGGAGACCATGGAGAAGCTTGCTATTGATGAAGATGTGGCATGTCTTTTTGAGAAGAGCAGCCTCACCAAGTTCATGGGGCTTTGCATGGAAGGCTATAGAGAGGAAAGCTGTGAGTTCCTAGCCACTGTCAAGCTACACCAACACTTGAGGAAGAGTGCTGAACATGGAGCTGGTCACATCTCATTCACCATCAAGGGGAAGAAGCATGAACTTTCATTGAAGAAGCTGGCTGAGGTGTTAGGATTTGAGGTTGGGAGCCATAGGAGTTTGATGGTTCCAAGAGAGGAGTTGTATGCTGTATGGGAGACCATTGGGGACAACAAATATTATTCATCTTCCAACTCCAAGAGCTCAAGAATAAGGAGTCCAGTCCTAAGGTATTTCCACAAGGCTCTTGCCAATACTTTCTTTGCAAGAAAGGAGACTGGAAACATCAATGAGGGGGAGCTGAAGATGATTGATTTGGCCCTTAATGGAGTTCTTCTTCAAGCAAGAAATTGAACCATCATCCTTGGTAGCACTGTTGAAACTGATCTTGGAATGGTGCTAATAGATCATATGATTTATTTGAGGAGTTGGGTAGGCAAGCTTGAGAACAAGGGGTCAAGAGGAGCATTTACCATTGGAGGCATCATCACTCCAATCCTTCAAGCTGCTGACATTCAACTTAGAGGAGAAAAGGTCTTACCAAGATGGTTTGACTCAAGCTACCTCACCTCCACTCTCATCCTAGCCAAGGAGATGCATCAAGGAAACCATATATTCAACTTTGAGCTTCCAACACTTGGGAAAAAGCAGCTCATTTTGCCTAACCAAGAGCTCACTACCATTCAAGAAGGAGCCAACATTGATTTTTGGCCAGCTGAGGAGCATTGGTTTGATGGAGTGATTCAACAAAGAGTTGAGGAAGCTGGGAATGCACAAGTAGCTGATGGAGAGGAGCAGTTCTACTTTGAAGATTATGAGCCAAATCCAAGAGATAGTAGAGGAGTAAGAGAGAATGCAAAGAGAATGACTCTCTTACAAAGATGGAACAAGTGGAATGGGAAGAGGTTTGATAAGCTGAAGAAGAAGGTAACCAACATGGCTAAGTCTATCAAAGGCTTGAAGAAGGAGATTGCTGAGCTGAAGAGTGGAAACTCATCTCCTAGCCAACATTCAAGCCCTTTGAGGAGAAGCAGCTCAACTAGAGCACTTTCAAGGGTTGTGAATCCAGTGGAACCAGCTAGGGCTTCAATGTATGAGCCAAATCTGAAGAAAAGGAGCTCAAGTACCCGAGAACATCAGTTTTCAAGGCACTCGACCGGGTCACTCGAGCACCCACTCGACCGAGCACCTCCAATGCACTCGGCCGAGCACCTTCCCAGACCACCTTATGGCTTCCCACCTCCAGCTGCTTATCCAGGTTATCAACATTACCCACCCATCCCACCCCAGTACTTTATGGATCCAGCACTCTATCAGCAGTACCAGCAGTACCAGACTCAAGATTTGGGCACTCGCAACCCAGCTCGACCCCCCCGAACTGGCACTCGACCGAGTCAAGCTCGATTGGCATAGTCGAGCTGCCCCAAAGCCCATCTCCAAGCCACCAGGAAGACCCCAACTACTCCTATGATAGCATGCAAATGGATGTGGACAACTTCTTCCACAATCCCTAAGGTACCATCATCACCTTCCATTGTTTATATCATTGCATTTGATGTTGTGTTTTGTTTGTTTCTAAGTCTTGAATCCTCTTACAAATTTTTTTCACACAGAGGACTGTGTGATTTAAGTTTGGGGGAGGGTTCTAGATAGCATTTGATGTTGTGTTTTGTTTTCTTATTTCAAATTTTTATCATCATCATGATAGTACTTGCATTTCATCTAAGGCATAGAAAAACCATAAAAATTTGAAAATTTTTTGCAAAAATCTTTATAAAAAGAGTGTTCATGTAGTTTGCATTGCATATTTAAAGAGTTTTGTTTAGCATATAGGACTGTTTGCATTAGGAATTTATATTGAGTTTTTCCTTGTTAGCATGTTTAATTCACTAGACTAGGATCAATGCCCAAGTTAATAGTACTTTGATGCTAGTTGAGTGGTTAGAAGCATAAGACTGAACCAAGCCGTGAATTCCTGCATTGCATTTGGTCTAAATTGAAGCATGTTGTGATTTGATTCCATTTCCTATTTATAAGAACCTAATATTGACTTTTAATTATCATTGTATGCATTGTTTTAAACTCATGGATACCATATACATATTTGGATCATCTTTCTCCTTTTTACCACTCTTGTTGATCCAAGTAGCTGATTTCACTTTTAAATCAGTTCCCCTACCCCTTAACCAAACCTTCTTTCAAGCCTTGTTTATTCTTGTGTGTGTGAGGCCTATTTTTGGGATTGAGCTTGGTAGAAAGTGTTAGGTTTGAACTGACAAGAGTAAGACCTTGTGTAGTTCTAGTTTGCATTTTCCAAACTAGATAGGACTTAGGTGGTTCACTTGTTGGGTTTGGGACTTGGTTGTTTTGAAAAAGAAAAAAAGAAAAGAATGAAAAGAGAAAGAAAAAGGGTAGAGTTTTTAGGAGAGGAATGTGTTTAAGCAAAAAGCTAAAAGTCTAGTGAAAGGATGGGAAGTAAAGTTGTTATCTAAGATGGTTCTAGTTAAAGAAAAGAAAAGAAAGCAAAGAGCAGTTTAGCAAAAAGCTTATATGTCTTAAGAATAAGAAGAAAAGAGAACCATAGCATTCATCAAGAATTCCCCATTCCACTAGAAAGTTCAAATAAGAAACCTCTCCTAAGACTTGAAAACCAAAAGAGAAAAGGGTTAAAGAGAAAAGAAGAAGTTAAAGGGTAGCACTAGGATCATTTGGGTTTAGATTGTTAGGATAAACACTTTGGGTGCCTTTGGGTAGACAAGGTTTTGTTCTTGTATGTGTCTAAGTGTTCTTACCTTTAGCATTCTTCTAAAGCTCAATCCATTTTTTATGAGAGAACCTTGATATTGACAAGCCCCACTCTTAAAAGAGACCATCATTGTCTCTAACCCCTATTACCAAGCCAAATGAGTTTAAGCATTGCATATAATTGATTCATGTTCTTGATTAATGAATGTTAAAGGAAATGGTTGATTTGAATGCATGTGAATATCTAAGGCTCAAATCAATAAAGGTTGTGATGTGCTTGTCTAAAGTTTTTAAGCATAGCTATTCACCTTGCATCTTAGTACTAGTAACTTGGACATTGATTCTAGCTGGTCTATTTGCAAGCTTTAGGAGTTATGATCCCATTTTTAAACCTCATCTACCTTCTTATGTCTTGTCTATTTGCTTGAGGGCAAGCAAAGACTAAGTTTGGGGGTGTTGATGTTCATATATTTTACCATGTTTTCCCTTAGTTTATTCACATCTTTTGCATCTTTTTCTATCCATTTTTGCCACTTTTGTGTAGCTTTAGGATCAATCATGCATTAGAGTGTAGTTGCATTGCATTTGCATCTTTTCATGCATAAACAGGTGATTTTGGAGCTTAAGGAGCATGGAAGCAAAGGAGAAGAGATGTGAAGCAGTCATGAGGAGGAAACAAGGAAGTTAAGGCTGAAGAACCAAGATCCGGAGTCCAGCTCGACCAAGCACTCGACCGAGTGGGAGATGGACTCGACCGAGTGGAGTTGCACCAGGGAAGCCAGCTCGACCTGTCACTCGACCGAGCACTGGTCGAGTTGACCGATCCGTTGACCATTTTGACTTTTCCTATTTTTAGGGCTTCCACCTTCCCCACTATAAAAACCCTTGTACTGCAGCCACCAAAAATATCTAGATTTTATTCCAGCTTTTGAGAAACCTAGTTTTTACCTTTTTAGGATTTATTCCTTTTGCTTTTTATTTTTTTTCCTTTGGAGATTTGGTACTTGTTTAGAAAAACTCATAAGATTCTTCAATGTAGTTGGTTGAATAACTTTCTTAATATTGAGAATTTGAGTTTCATTCCTTCAGCAAAATTGTAGATCTTTGTTTTATCTTTCTAAATATGCAAGTTTCAATAATTTCTGGGTTTATGATTTGTTTGATCATGTCTTGTTGTGAGTAGTTATTTTAGGATCTTGAGGATGGGTTAGGATAGATTGATCTTGTGGTGTATCTGATTTGATCAAGCTTGATTGTTGTAGATCTCTTCTAGGCTAGATGTTCTTAATGCTGATTCTATATCTGAGAGGGTAGGATCTGATCTCAAGCTTTTTAGCATCACACCAATGTTTAAGAAGCATAGATAAGGCTAGATCTAGAGCTTACCATTAGGCTTGCTAAGAGATTAGATGTCTTGTTTGGTTTGAGATGTATTGCTTAATGCCTGCTTGTGTAGATTCTTTTCATTGTGAGAGCAAGTCTAGGATTGCATAGGTTTGATTGTCTCTTGACCATGAGAGTGGGAGAGACTTGTCTTAGATTAATATGTCTAGAGGTTAGCTCATAGCATTGCTTGAGATTTGTTGATCAAGTTAGATTACCACAATGATTAGTTTATCCCATGAATCCATCCTCAGGAACCTTCTTTGTTTATTGATTTTAAAGTCTCAATCTTGTTATTTGCTTGCTGTTTGATCTGTGTTTGCTTTACTCTGTTTTTATTGCATTGCTCTGTTTTCCCGGATTTGCCCAACTCGACCACCCACTCGACCTACACTCGGTCGAGTGCTGATCGAGCTGTTCCCCAGATTTCTTGTTTATGTTTTGAGTTTGGCTTGTTTCATTCCTGTTTCATTCCTGTTTCATTTCCATTGCATTCACTTAGCATCTAGTTCATTACTTGTCTTGCATTAGTTCTATTCTAGTACTTACAGTTTCTGCTTCTGTTTTTAGATCATAATCATTCTGTTTTATTTGCATCTAGTCCTTAGTTCTTGTAGTTAATTTTCTGCTTTCATCATTATCATTTTAGGATTGTTAGTGACAAACAATCATCACACTTGGCTTAACTTAGATTCATATGCATATCTTGATTGTTCACAAGCACTCAGACTGGATTGATACCTCTTATACTGCAACTGCATAAGGGGAATTGAAACACCCACCATCATTCCATATCATACACTTTCACACACATTCACCATTGACCACACAAATATACATGTTTCAATAACCAAGAAAGCTTCTTATGTCCTTGACTGTTTTTGGTAGTTGAAGTTGAACCATGACTTCAATCTTTGCTTTGTCAACTTCAATACCCTTTTCTGAAATCATATGACCAAGAACTATCCCTTCTTCAACCATGAAGTGACACTTTTCCAAATTCAAGACTAGATTTGTCCCCTCACATCTCTTTAAAACCCTACATAGATTAGCAAGACAAGAAGAGAAAGAGTCTCCATAGACAGAGAAGTCATCCATAAAAACTTCAACCACATTCTCAATAAGATCAGAGAAGATTGACATCATGCACCTTTGGAAGGTAGCTGGAGCATTACATAATCCAAATGGCATCCTCCTATATGCAAAGGTACCATATGGACATGTGAATGTTGTCTTCTCTTGATCATTGGGATGAATAGGAATTTGGAAAAATCCAGAATATCCATCCAAGAAACAGTAATGGGTATGATTGGCTAATCTTTCCAACATTTGATCAATAAATGGAAGAGGAAAATGATATTTTCTAGTAGCAGAATTAAGCTTCCTATAATCAATGCACATTCTATGTCCTGTTATGGTTCTGGTTGGAATTAACTCATCATGATCATTCTTTACTACAGTAATTCCTCCTTTTTTAGGGACACAATGAACTGGTGAGACCCAAGTCCTATCAAAAATATGATAGATCACACCAGCTCCAAGAAATTTAAGAAACTCTTTTTTGACTACTTCCTTTAGGTTGGGGTTAAGCCTTCTTTGAGGTTCAATGCTAGAATAGGATTCATTTTCAAGGTTGATTTTATTCATGCAGAGACTAGGTGAAATTCCTTTAATGTCATCCAAAGTGTAGCCAATAGCCTTCCGAAACTTCTTTAGCTCAACAACTAGCAAGTCAAGTTCTTCCCTACTCAATTTTGCATTACTATTACAAGATAAGTAGAGTTCTCACCTAGAAAAACGTACCTTAGTCCCGATGGAAGAGGTTTTAGGTCTACTTTTGGTGCTTTCAGTTTAGACCAGTCTTCTGTGGAGGACTCGACAGTGCACTCGGTCGACTGGGTTTGGTGCTAGGTCAAGTGTATGTTCGAACAGGTGGTCGAGCTCTCTGTATTTGCTATTTTGATCGACCAGACTTCCTCCCTTAATGCAGGTAATCCCTCAAAAACCTCAGGATGATCGGATTCTCTACAGGAATCGTAAATCTCTTCATAAGCCTTAGTTTCCTTGTAGATGTACCCTTCCTCTCCATTTTTGGTTAAAACAGTTCTAAGGTGATCTTGTTCTTCTAGTTCCTCCATTAATTCTTCTGCTAACTTGTCCATTTCTTCAACCCAAAAGGCTTGTCCTCCAATTGTTGGTTTCTTAATGGCTTCTACAATATCAAATGTCATTTTGAGATCCTCCCCCAAGTTGAGATCAATCTTCCCCTCTCTCACATAAATTATTGCTCATGTTGTGGCTAGGAAAGGTCTTCCCAAGATCAAAGGATCTTTTAGCTCTTCATCCATTTCCAGAACTACAAAGTCTGTTGGGACTTCCACTGCTCCAATTCTAACTGGTAAATCCTTTAAAACACCATGTGGTAATCTTACTGATCTATCAGCTAAGATAAGAGATATATTGCATGGTTTATATCTTGTAAATCCTAGGCGCTTGGAACCTGATAGAGGCATTAGGCTCACTGAGGCTCCCAAATCAAGGCAACTATTAAAGGTTAAAGGGCCTATTGAGCAAGGTAGAGTGAAGGAACCAGGATCTCTTAACTTTTGATGGTTCACTTGCTTTTGGATTATGGCACTACACTCATGATTAAGATGCACCATCCCCTTAACTTCTTTGATTATTTCCATCACAGCATCTTTCAAGAATTTATGGTATGGAGGGATCCTCACAAAAGCATCTATTAAGGGCATCCTAAGCTCAATTTCTCTAACTTGTTTATCAAACAATGCCTTGTACTTTTCAACCATCTGCTTCTCAAATATTCCTAGGAAAGGTAATGGAGGCTTGTAAGGAGGAGGAATGAACTTAGCAGGCTTTACTTTCTCTTGAGAGCCTACTTGATCAGCTGCTTGATCACACACTCGGTCGAGTGTCTGGTCGAGTGGTATGTCGAGTTCAATAGCGCCTTTATTCTTAGTTTCTTCTTGTGGAAATTCCTCCCCATCTTGAACCTCATTGTCCTTAGTGTCAGGTTGTGCTCCTATTCTAGTTGGTAATACTCTGCCACTGCGAAGGTTTATAGCATTGGCATATTCTGTAGTTTGCATAATAGTTTTCCCTTTGTGGTTGCCATCCTTGTAGAAGAGTCTAGTTTGCTCTCCACAGTCAGAATCTTGGAAGTCAGTGTGTCAAACTTGGCATGTAGTTCACTGTAAATATCTTCCATCCTCTTGTTGAGCTCAGCAAATCTATTTGCTGTCTCTATCTTCCCATTGGCTTGTCTAATCAACATTTACTGCATCATTGCGCTTAAGTCTTGTTCCTGGCCTTGGGAGGTCTGAAACCCTGGAGGGGGACACAATTGAGGCTGGAACACTTGATGGTGTTGCTTTGGTACATAGTTATTTGGCTGTTGAGGCTGTTGAGGTGGATAGACTTGTTCATGATGATTGGCTACATTAGTGCTCCTATAAGATAGGTTGTTTTGCTTGAATCCTCCTCCTTGGTTGTAACCTTTGTATCCTCCTTGGTTCTGCATATAATAGAGCTCAGCAAACTCACTCTCCCCATCTTGTATTGGAACCACTTCTTCACCAATAAAATTAATGGTCTTTTGTTGGCTAAGGAGGATCCTGTCCAACTTCTCATTGACCATCTTCAAGTATTTCTTGTACTTGTCCTCTTGATCATTGGAGACAAACCTTACTGCATCTGACTGAGCAAGGTTCTCTAACAACTCCCATCCTTCTTCCACATTCTTATTCAGAAAGTTGCCATTGGAGGCTGTGTCAAGAAGCATGCTAATCTTTGGGAGGTGCTTAGAAGGGACTCATTACTATTGGGATTTAAGCGGAAGAGTTTGAGAAGAAGAGAATTGTCGGCAAAAAGAATGAGAGAAAAGTTATATTCATTAAGTATCTTACAAAGGTTTAAAAAAGGCTATATATATCAAGAGAAACTAGGGCTACACCGTTTTACACTAATCGCATAAGAGATAAGGAAAGAGAATTGGTTCTTCCCAAGATTGAAAGCAACTTCTCCTTGTTTCCTTAAACGAAGCACAACCCGTGACTCCACTCTCTCTTCTTCTCTAACGGCTACAAGGAGGATCTTGAACCTTATCATGGGCTTACACCAATAAGGCCTCCTTATTCTCATAGATAATTCAGCCTTATAACATAGCCATATGAACAACCTCACCATTGTTGTACGGACATGGTGATCTTGGTCAATACTCCCCCTCAAGCTTAGCCAAGGGAGATGGATAAGCTTGGAACCCGCGTAAGATCACCTCATTAAAAACCTTACCATACAAAACCACAGGGGACAAAACTATGTTAAGGAAAAGAGTATGATCTCCACGGGTAAGAGGAGTTTCTTACGGATGTGTTGGATCTACTAGTCAAAGCTTGCTGGAAATGTATTCGCAGATCTGAGGACTAGTGGCTTTGGTAAAGATGTCCACCAGGTGGTCTTTGCTCGGAGTGTAACACGCTAAAACTACACCTTCTTCAATCTTTTCTCGCACTTTATAGCAATCTACCTCAATGTGCTTGGTCCGTTCGTGGAAGACCGAGTTGGTTGCTATGTGTATCGCCGCCTTATTGTCACAATGCATGGTGATTGGTTGATCAGACTCCACTCCAAGATCCTTAAGGAGGCCTTTGAGCCATGTGAGCTCGTTGGTTAACTTCTTCATAGCCCTATATTCCGGCTCAGCACTTGATTGAGACACAACTTTCTGTTTCTTCGACTTCCAGGTTACTAGGTTCCCTCCAACGAATGTACAATACCCTATCGTGGATCTCCTATCTATTTTATCACCCGCATAGTCCGCGTCACAGTAACCGACAAGTTCCATGTTGTTGTTCTTTCCCATCCAAATACCTTGCCCTGGGCTACCCTTAAGATAACATAGGATCCGCTTGAGTGTTTGCCAGTCAAAGTTCGTTGGAGCCTTCATGTGTGGACTAACTTGGTTTACCGCATAGCATATGTCCGGCCTCGTGATAGTAAGATAGATAAGCTTGCCCACCAACCTACGGTAGCGTCCCACATCTTCGTATGGTTCTTGCAACTTGGGAACTGGAGCACCTGGTGTTGGCTTCTCCCCCTTTCGCTTGACCTGGTAACCTTCCTCAAGTGGCGTTGACACAAGTTTGGCTCCCATCTGACCTGTCTCATGTAAAAGGTCAAGTGTATACTTTCTTTGAGAAAGAAACAATCCCTCCGAAGAGCGAGAGATTTCTATCCCAAGAAGAGCGAGAGATTTCTATCCCTAAATCCTTAATGTCAAAAGTAGAGTTAAGAAGAGCCTTGGTAGCACAAATATCGTCCTTATCATCGCCGGTGATAATAATGTCATCGACGTATACAAGAACGAAAATGCAGCCACCGCTAGTGCGGAGAGTGAACAGCGTATGATCAGCCTCAGACCGCTTGAAACCATTCGTACGTAGGGTAGAGCTGAGCTTGTGGTACCACGCCCTCGGAGATTGCTTGAGACCGTAGATTTCCTTGTGGAGCCGGGGAACTTTACCCGGAGCTACAATGTGTTCTAAACCCGGTGGAGGATGCATGTAGACTTCCTCGGTCAGCTCCCCCTGAAGAAATGCATTTTTTACGTCCATTTGACAGAGTTCCCAAGACAGGTTAGTGGCCAAGGACAAGACGACCCTCACGGTGTGGAGTTTGGCCACCGGTGCAAAGGTATCGGTATAGTAAGGTCCATAGGTTTGAGTGAAGCCGTGTGCAACCATGCGGGCTTTGTAGCGTTCTATTGCACCAGTGCTAAGGTATTTGATAGTGAACACCCACTTGGAGCTGACAGCCTTTTTACCTTTCGGGAGATCAGCCTCGTCCCAAGTTCTATTCCGGATCATAGCTGCCGTTTCATCGTCTACCGCATCAAGCCACTCCTTATGCTGCTTAGCTTCCTCGTAGGTCTGAGGAACAATGTACTCATCTAGCTTACCGAGGAAGGCAGCATGAGCTGAGGGAATAAGGTCAAGCGAACACACAGCCTGAATAGGATGAGCGACAACCTGATTGTTGTATTAAACTCTCTTGTCTTTCCATGTAGACGGATGAGATCGGATGCGGTTACTTCGCCGAGGCAAAGGTTGAGGAATCGGCTAGTCTGGTTGCACAAGAGTCTCTTCTCTATATGTTTTTCTTCTTTTTTGTTCGACATGATCTGATCTGGTAGGCGCGGCCGTAGTTGATGGTGCAGTCGGTTCAGGGACTTGATCCGATGGTGAACTTGCAATAGGTGAACGCGTATCTGGCCTCTCTTTGGATTGGGTTGAAGATGGCGGTAAAGGATCGACATTGATGTCTTGCTCACCAAGTGATGTCGGTTTAGTGATGCCTAGGTGGTCAAGGAGGAACTGTAAGTTGGCTGCTCGGTCAGTATTGGGTTGGGATAAGTCTTTTAAGCCTTCCTAATCCTTGTTGTCGTAATAGCCTTGTTATTCAAGAAACTTGACATCGCGTGCAACGAGAGTGCGGCCATTGATCGGATCGTAACACTTGTACCCCTTCTGGCTTGTTGAGTAGCCGATGAACATACTCCTAGTGCTTTTGGCCTCAAGTTTTTTCCTTTGTTCTCCAGGCACTAATACAAAACAAACACACCCAAACACACGTAAGTGATCAAGAGAAGGTTTAATTTTGTTTAGTACCTCATAGGGTGATATGTCATTTAAGACTTTTGTTGGTGTTCGATTGATCAAGTAGCACGCCATCATGACCGCATCCCCCAAAAACCGCTTAGGGAAATTCGAATGAAACATCATTGAGCGAGCCACCTCCATTAAGTGTCGATTTTTCCTCTCGGCCACTCCATTTTGTTGAGGCGTATATGGATAGCTGGTCTGTTGGAGGATTCCATGCTTCGCTAGGTGCTCTTTGAGTTTGTGGCTTGTATATTCACCTCCATTATCTGATCTTAGTACCTTTATTTTTGCATTCAAATTGATTAGTAACATAATTCTGAAAGTTGATAAAGGCATCATAAACTCTATCTTTAGATGGTAACAAGGTGAGCCAAGTATATTTAGATTTCTCATCAATAAATGTCACAAAATACTTGTTATTATCCCTAGATAGGCAAGGACATGTCCACACATCAGAATGAACTAAATCAAAGCAATGTTCATAAATAGTACTTGATTTAGGGAAAATGGTCTTGCAATGTTTACCAAGAATACAAGACTCACAAGTGGAGTTATCAAACGAAACATTAGGCAACATTAATTCAAAAACACGAGAATGCGGATGGCCTAGTCTAGCATGCCACACATCACTTAAACTACTACTAAGATTTGAAGCAAAAGAAAAGGAATTAGAAGAGCTTGAAGCTTTCTCTAGTACATAGAGATCTCCTCTACCATCTCCTTCTCCAAGAACCTTTCCACTCTCAATATCCTGAAAATGTACACTGTTAGGTCCGGAAATAGCATAGCAATTCAAATCTTTAGTAGCTTTCTTAAACGATAAGAGATTCGAAGTAAATGAAGGCATAAAGAAAGCTTTAGAGCTTTTATCAAACAATTTTAGTTCTCCTATTCCTTTAACTTGTACTCGATCTCCATTAGCAATAATAACGTTACCTAGTGCCGGTTTTATGTTGTATATAAGACTAGGGTTACTAATCATATGGTGAGAAGCACCCGAGTCTACAACAAGTGAAGTACTAGGTTTTGAAGCAAACAAAGTGGTACCGGAGTCCTTTAGTGCAGCAATGGACTTGATGAGGGCCTCTAGGTCCGACTTTCTCACTAGGTCTCCAAGGGAAGCTGCCATAGCCGTGGCTGCTGCGTCTCCTTGATTCGCTGCTCCGGTGCCTTGCCCACTTGATCCCCCATGCGATAGATTGGCCTTGAACTTTGCCGGCTTGAGATGTGGGTGAAGGATCCAACACTTGTCTTTCAGATAACCCCTCTTCTTACAATGGTCGCATACCATTGCTTTCCGGTCCTCATGCTTGTACACTCCCTTGTTAGCCGTAGCCAAGTCTACCTTACCGCTAAACAAGCCTAGCGACCCTTGCTCCTTTTGAACTTGAGAACACACATCTTCAAGTGTCGAAAGCTTGTCACCACGAAGGATGTGCTTGATGAGGTCGTTGAACGCTGGATTCAGAGAGTGAAGGAGACCGAAGACCTTGTCTTGTTCCTTTCTTTCGTTGAGGATGGCGGGATCTATGGTGCTCGGCCGAAGCATCTCTAGTTCTGCCCAAAGAGACCTGAATTTGCCAAAGTGCTTTGTGAACTCCAAGTCTTCTTGATGAAGGCAGTTGATAGCCTTCTTGACTTCAAACACCCTGGTCAAGTTAGTCACGTTTCCATACACGTTTGCAAGTGTCTCCCATAACTCCTTGGCCGTCTCACAATAAGAATATACTTCAAGGATTGGTGCATCAAGTGAATTCTGAAGAATGGCAAGCACGGTCTGATCTTCTTGGAACCATTTAACTTCCTTCTCGAGTTCAGCCTCCTTGTCTTCTTCCCTTCCTTCTTTACCGTCGTTCTTGGTGACTTTCTTAGGAAACTGGTCTGTGTCAACGTGAATCCATAGTCCCCGACCACTCAACGCGGTCTTTGTGGTTCTTTTCCACAACAAATAGTTGGCCCCCTTTAAGACCACCGGTGTGGCAAAAGGTTTGGTAGTGTCCATGAGCGAGATTTGCAAGAGATTGAGATAAACGGTAACTACAAAGTCAAGTAGCGAGTATAGAATATAAGTAACCGAGAATAGAGAGAAAGATTGAAGAGAATAGAGTATAAGAGAGAATAAGAGTAGGTTTAGAGAATCAAAGATCGTGAAAACTGCTCTGATACCATGTTGGGATTTAAGCGGAAGATTTGAGAAGAAGAGAATTGTCGGCAAAAAGAATGAGAGAAAAGTTATATTCCTTAAGTATCTTACAAAGGTTTACAAAAGGCTATATATATCAAGAGAAACTAGGGCTACACCCTTTACACTAATCGCATAAGAGATAAGGAAAGAAAATTGGTTCTTCCCAAGATTGAAAGCGACTTCTCCTTGTTTCCTTAAACGAAGCACAACCCGTGTGTAACGCCCCCGAACCGTCCTAGGACCACGAAGGCCATCGGACAGCCACGGGACGCCACTTGCAGAATTGCGCCGAGGTGGTCCGGCCGAGGGACGGAAGCTGCAGACTTCCCGACCGATCCTCCCTAGCACAATCCCACCCGCAACCGAGGTTACTTAGGCTTTTCAACCCTCGCGGCCTGGTGCGTTGTGTTAGCCCGGACAAGGCCGAGTATCATTTGCAACTTGCCATGTTTTCCTGAAAACCGTATATATATTACTTTAGTAAAATAATTCATTACAAACAAATTATTAAAGCAATATATATATAGATAGTCGGAAAAATTTATACATAACCATTTTATAAAAATACATAGGGTTTTACAAGGAACACGAGGAAAACCCTATCCGGCACCCTAAAGTTTGCTCCAGCTCTAGACTCACTTAGGCTTCCCTGCAAGACCAAAATATTATCATGAGTAATCTAAGATTACTCAGTGAGCCTGGGTACCCCTTTTAATATCCTAAACAGGATTCTATTTCCCAACCCGACTACCCCAGTAATCGAAGAAAACAAGCAAGCTAAACAACTAGCAAGTTATCAAAGTAACGCAACAAAAGCTATAGCGGAAGCAATCAAACAATCAATCATCCAAACACACTCGCAGAACTAGATCACTACGACATACTTCAAACGAACACTATAGAAATTGCTACTATAGGAGAGAAGCGACCTAAGGGACAAGGCACTACTTGGACACCTTAGACTCTCACTATCTATACACCGTACTAAGACGTCTAGAATATGACAAGGATACTTGAAATATCGTAGACTCTTAAACAACATACAACATGTAAAGACGACTAGCCATAAACAAGTGACGCTTGATTACTCTAGACTCTTTACACCTAGGGCCCTTCGATAATCTGTTCCGTTCCATCCCCTTCTCCATGCTGAGACCACAAAGGTCACCAACACGAGCCCTCATTTAAGCCACATCGTCATGTAGCGGTCACGCGGGTAGCTAGCCAGCCATGACAATGTCCCCGCGCAAGTGATTGTGGGAACTCACGCGTGACATATACTTTTGGAACCAGAATTATCGACTCACTACTCTAGCTTACGACTCAAGAAACGAATTCAAGAGACTAAGCTAAAACAACCTCACAAGAATAATTCAAGCAACGATTAGTCAAGCATACAAGCATGAAATCAAGCGAGAATTAAACAAGCAATAATCAGACAAGAAGCAAGAATAAAATCAAGCAACTTATGATTAATCTACGCGCATGCACACAACATAAGCAACTTAAGCAAAAGTTATGCAACAAGTCCTAATACGCATGCAACCAATTAAGATTTACCCATTTAAATCCTAAGTCCAAATTAACATGCAACCTAACCGATTTACTCATTTAAATCCCTAAGGTTTATTTAAGCATATTCTAACCTCGATTAAAATTATGCAAAACAATGCAAAATACTTAATCTTCTCTTATGCATGCAACCGGTTTTAACAAGAAATTATCAAGCAAAACTAGGTTCTATCACGCATGCAATTCTAACCAAATTTTAAGTCCCAATTTACTTAAAATATAACCAATTCAACATGCAAGGTGATTCCAGTTAGATGTGTATCAACACATTCACTAAGATGAATTCTAATCGGCATGCATTCAATTTAAACCAACTCTACATGCATCTATTCTACATGCATTACCGCAGACTCACCTCTCGCGTATCGACGATGATCACACAGACTCACGGCACCACACGATCAGACGGTCTTCGCTTAACACTCCTCCGCTCCTTCAACCGTTCTCGTTATCGGTTTACTTAGTCCAACCGCGTCTTTCTCCCAAGAGTTTCTTTGATAGAGGCTCCTTTCTCTTCAACAGTTTGATCTCGACACCACCACCGTGTTTTCTCGATGATCACTTGATAACAACTCCGCTTCTTCGCCTAAGATTACTTTGGCAGCAACTCCTTCTTTTATGCGACTATCTCTCTCTCGGCGATCTCTCCTTTTTTTCTCTCTTAACTTTGAGAGAAAACAAGACTCTAAGTGTTTGAGTGTTTAGTGAGATGAGAGAAGATGAGAAACTTTGATAATGAGCTTCACTCCCTCTATTTATAGGCTCGAATTTCTCCTCCTCTCCTTAGTGCAAATCGACATGTGTTTTCTCCTTTTCTTGCTTATGCGACAAGTGCCTCTTCATCCAATTAAAACTCGCCAATTAGCTTCCTAATCCTTCTCTATTAGTGCATAAAACTCCTCCTCATTAGTGCATGTCTTCTCTTTTATTAGTGCATGTCGCTAATCTCCACATAATTTTATAAGGCAAATGTGTGACTTGGCTCAATGTGGTTCTCTTCTTCTCCTTAAGTCTTCTTGGTGAAAATTAGTGAGACTTGGCCACCTTAACACCACTTCTTCCTTAATCACCTTGATTAAACTTAATCTTCCACTATCTTCTTTAATCTTTTTGATTAAATTAATTCCCCCACTTATCTTGCTTCTTATTGGTCGTAATTTTGAGAAAATAATAAATTTTCCCAAAACACTCAATCCTTTATCTATCACCTTTGATATTTCCCTCCAGCTCTTCTTATCTCCTTTGGACAGTTTTCAGGGTCGTCCGGCCGTTCCATTCGGTACGCTCGGTAATCTCTCAGGCAATACGGACATTACGCCTTGGTCGGTTCGGTCATTATATCTCGGGTGTTTTGACCGTGCGTCTCGACGATTCCTCTCGGCCTTCGACTAATTTTCTCGGTACATGTTTCTTGGCAACACTTCTTGGCATTTTCCGGCCAACTCTGCCAATTCCTGCTCGGTCTTTGGGTCCTAGTCGTGCACTTGATTCCTCTGGTCTTGGCTCGGTCTTTATTTGACTAGCGAATATTTTCTCGGACTTCTTCTGGTCGTTCTTCTTGGTTTTACACCTTCTTTCTTTTCAAGTACTTTCCGGTCCATTTCTTTGATCTTTTATTTTGAGATTTTTACCCTTGGTGAGGGTCATTACATTCTCCCCCCCTTATAAGAATTTGTCCCCGAATTCTCACGTCTCCCTCCGCTTTTGGGTGACGCTTATACTTCTGGGCATAGGTGTCGTCGCCTTGCGGTTACTATCTTGTTAATATCTTCGTCTAGATTCTCCTTCCTTTGGCCGTTTCTTTTCCGATGTTTCACTCCAATACTTACCACCGTTTTAACTTTATATACTCGGACTCCGTTGGCTGTTGCTTCTTGGAAAGCTTCTGCATCTCCAGCACTCACTTGGCTCCTCTTAATCGTTAGGTTCTCCATACATTGAGACTTTTGCCTTGTTGCACTATGGCTTGATCACCATTAACTTCCTCGAGTCAATGCTTCCCTTTCTTCAGCTTGTTCCTGACTCTTCTTTCTTCCTTTCATTTATAGTTTAACTCACTCCACCTTGATATACTTCTCCATACGACTTGAATCTTTTCCTTTATTGGCCTCAACACAATGCTTCTTCGTTTTACTCACTTCTTTATCCTCACACGCCTTAAGATTGCCTCCCTTGTCCATTTTCTTCGGCTGGTTTTTGCCTCTTTAGCATGTTAGGCTTCGCCGTAGTTGTTTGTTATTTTCTTGCACCCTCTTCGTCCTACTCCTTTTTTGCATTTTCTTGGTCATGTTTACTTTGACTCTTTCTGTACGTTTGCCGCTGTCGATTGATTTGCACTATTCTTTCGGTTTCTTTGAGTTTGCCTCCACTTTCTTTATCATTCCCCTTCTTTTCACTCCTCCACCTTATAGTTAATAACCAGAACTGATTGTTCGTCCTTAACCAAATTCTCTTGTCCTCTCTTGAGCTTCTTCTCTTTTGTCTGATCGCGTTCTGTGGTGACTTATGTGAATCTTTCGTCGACCGCGTTAAATTATGCAAGGTAATTATGTCATATAATTATCTATGCAAACCTATAAAACTCAAGCACAATCAAAGCAAGTAATAAAAACAAGCAAGGATTAGCAAGCAGTTATATAGTACTACGAGAAATACGGCTAGAGAACATAAGGTACTTTTTACAAACCGATGAAAAAGCTACACAAGTTCTACACCAACTTAGCCGATAATTCTAAGGGTTCGGATCCTAGACTAGACAATACATGTTAGGTCTAGAAACAAAAAGATTACTCTCCAACCCTTACACTTACGCCCAAAAAGAAAATATCCTTCCCTTACTCCCCAAGAGTTCTACTGGTTCCTGAGCCTAGTACACATTTCGCACGTGCACACGCTAACTCTAGCTGGCTCATCAGGTGGCGGTTCAGCGGGAGACTCGGTTGAGGTAGAGGCAGCAGACGTCGAGGTTCCAGCTTGGTTCATCGGGTTCTCTTTTACTCGTTCAGCTCGCCTTAACGGATTCACTTCCATCTCTTCCCATCGACCGACTGGGCTTATTCTCTCTCGTACTATCCAGTACGGACATTCATGGACATAGTGTCCTCTTCCCCCACATACGGTACATACCATATCCTCCAGGTCCGGAAAGTGTTGTGGTCTTGTCCTCCAACAATGATTATTCGGATGCCCTGGTTCTCCACATGCTTCGCATCGCCTCCAGTACCTCATACGATTAGGATTTGGGCAACAATAAGCAAAGTGCCCTCGCAGTCCACACCACTCACAGTCTTGGTTCGTTGGGTCACATATACGTCTTAACGCCGTCCTCCAACAGTTCTTCGTCCAATGCCCGACGCCCTCGCACAGCTCGCAGTATGGCGTGTTCCTCATGTGAACTTGACTTGGATAGACTACTCTCTTCCTGGCAGTAGCTCGCATTCTCAGCCTGCCTCTTGGTTGAAACGTCACGGAGTGCATCTCCAACTCCCCTTTCGCCTGCAGCTCTTGGTAGTATTCTCTTGTTCTCTTCAAACTTGAACTACTTTCTCCCATCTCCATCCTTAGTCGTTCTCGGTTTGGCTTTCTTAACTCATAGCTCTTAGCAAGCATCTCCAAATCTGGGTCCATTGGTTCCTCCTCTTCCTCCGGTAACACCATTTGTATTGGCACAGCTCGAATAGGGCTATCACGTCTCAGCACTATCTGGTTCGACACTACCGAGTCTGGTACTACTTGATCTTGATCTTCTTGATTGCTCGAAACTTTGCTTGGTTCTCCTTGTTCCCTTACTACTTGTCTCGCACTAAGTCTCAACCTCACGTCCTCCATAAATTCCGTACTCGCATCAACTTCTTGTTTGCGGTTTCTTGATTCCGAGTCTTGCTCATCTCTCGTCTCCACTACCAAAGTTGGAATGCCCTCATCATCACTTGACACTAGATCAATCACCTCCACAACTTTATCCCTTCTTGCCGCTGGTTCTCCGATCTTAGAATCCTCCTTAGTTAGTTCTTCTTCCTCATTGATTCCCGGTACCGCAACCTCACCATCGTCTAACACCAAGAAAATTTGGGTAACCTTTTCTGCTTCCTCTTCCGCGGGTTGCTCTCCACTCGGACCTCCGGTCTCATGTACCACTCCTGCGCCGCTTGCAGCTCCTTCCTCCGGCACATACACGCCCGTCAAGAAATCCAGAATCTTATCAATCGCCTCCGGGTACTCCCTCATAAAGTTTTCAGGGCTGATATCCTCGCCTTGGTCCTCCACAAGATCCAATAATAACTTTTGCAGCTTGTCGGCTAACTCCACCTCCGCCTCTCCATGATCTCCCACAGGGATAGTTTCAAACCTCCCTTGCGCGTCCATCCGTACTTGAAGTCGACTTGGCTCGCCGATCTCCAACACTATTGTCTGGTCATCTTGATTAACTTCCAACTCCTCCGTTTCTTCCAAACATTCTGACGGATCGGTCTCAATGGACCAGTTGGTGTCATCGGCATCGAACACCCCGTCCTCATCCCAATCGTTAGAATCATTTGGCCCTTGACTGTTTTCCGATTCCGTTGACAAGAACCCGTTATGATGTCCACAACCCTCATGTCTCGGCCCCTCATCTCCTGAACCATCCCCGCAACCTGAATCACCTGAAGACATCTAAAATACCCACAAAAACAAGGTTAGACACTTAGTTCATTCTAAGGTTAAACCTAGACTAGACAAGCAAACTACCGGATAAAATTTCATGTTCTTGCGACTCATTACTCGATAAAACTTTTGAAATGCACAAGTGCTCGCGGGTTCGAAAACACCGCTCTGATACCACCGTTGTAACGCCCCCGAACCGTCCTAGGACCACGAAGGCCATCGGACAGCCACGGGACGCCACTTGAAGAATTGCGCCGAGGTGGTCCGGCCGAGGGACGGAAGCTGCAGACTTCCCGACCGATCCTCCCTAGCACAATCCCACCCGCAACCGAGGTTACTTAGGCTTTTCAACCCTCGCGGCCTGGTGCGTTGTGTTAGCCTGGACAAGGCCGAGTATCATTTGCAACTTGCCATGTTTTCCTGAAAACCGTATATATATTACTTTAGTAAAATAATTCATTACAAACAAATTATTAAAGCAATATATATATAGATAGTCGGAAATATTTATACATAACCATTTTATAAAAATACATAGGGTTTTACAAGGAACACGAGGAAAACCCTATCCGGCACCCTAAAGTTTGCTCCAGCTCTAGACTCACTTAGGCTTCCCTGCAAGACCAAAATATTATCATGAGTAATCTAAGATTACTCAGTGAGCCTGGGTACCCCTTTTAATATCCTAAACAGGATTCTATTTCCCAACCCGACTACCCCGGTAATCAAAGAAAACAAGCAAGCTAAACAACAAGCAAGTTATCAAAGTAACGCAACAAAAGCTATAGCGGAAGCAATCAAACAATCAATCATCCAAACACACTCGCAGAACTAGATCACTACGACATACTTCAAACGAACACTATAGAAATTGCTACTATAGGAGAGAAGCGACCTAAGGGACAAGGCACTACTTGGACACCTTAGACTCTCACTATCTATACACCGTACTAAGACGTCTAGAATATGACAAGGATACTTGAAATATCGTAGACTCTTAAACAACATACAACATGTAAAGACGACTAGCCATAAACAAGTGACGCTTGATTACTCTAGACTCTTTACACCTAGGGCCCTTCGATAATCTGTTCCGTTCCATCCCCTTCTCCATGCTGAGACCACAAAGGTCACCAACACGAGCCCTCATTTAAGCCACATCGTCATGTAGCGGTCACGCGGGTAGCTAGCCAGCCGTGACAATGTCCCCGCGCAAGTGATCGTGAGAACTCACGCGTGACATATACTTTTGGAACCAGAATTATCGACTCACTACTCTAGCTTACGACTCAAGAAACGAATTCAAGAGACTAAGCTAAAACAACCTCACAAGAATAATTCAAGCAACGATTAGTCAAGCATACAAGCATGAAATCAAGCGAGAATTAAACAAGCAATAATCAGACAAGAAGCAAGAATAAAATCAAGCAACTTATGATTAATCTACGCGCATGCACACAACATAAGCAACTTAAGCAAAAATTATGCAACAAGTCCTAATACGCATGCAACCAATTAAGATTTACCCATTTAAATCCTAAGTCCAAATTAACATGCAACCTAACCGATTTACTCATTTAAATCCCTAAGGTTTATTTAAGCATGTTCTAACCTCGATTAAAATTATGCAAAACAATGCAAAATACTTAATCTTCTCTTATGCATGCAACCGGTTTTAACAAGAAATTATCAAGCAAAACTAGGTTCTATCACGCATGCAATTCTAACCAAATTTTAAGTCCCAATTTACTTAAAATATAACCAATTCAACATGCAAGGTGATTCAAGTTAGATGTGTATCAACACATTCACTAAGATGAATTCTAATCGGCATGCATTCAATTTAAACCAACTCTACATGCATCTATTCTACATGCATTGCCGCAGACTCACCTCTCGCGTATCGACGATGATCACACAGACTCACGGCACCACACGATCAGACGGTCTTCGCTTAACACTCCTCCGCTCCTTCAACCGTTCTCGTTATCGGTTTACTTAGTCCAACCGCGTCTTTCTCCCAAGAGTTTCTTTGATAGAGGCTCCTTTCTCTTCAACAGTTTGATCTCGACACCACCTACGTGTTTTCTCGATGATCACTTGATAACAACTCCGCTTCTTCACCTAAGATTACTTCGGCAGCAACTCCTTCTTTTATGCGACTATCTCTCTCTCGGCGATCTCTCCTTTGTTTCTCTCTTAACTTTGAGAGAAAACAAGACTCTAAGTGTTTGAGTGTTTAGTGAGATGAGAGAAGATGAGAAACTTTGATAATGAGCTTCACTCCCTCTATTTATAGGCTCAAATTTCTCCTCCTCTCCTTAGTGCAAATCGACATGTGTTTTCTCCTTTTCTTGCTTATGCGACAAGTGCCTCTTCATCCAATTAAAACTCGCCAATTAGCTTCCTAATCCTTCTCTATTAGTGCATAAAACTCCTCCTCATTAGTGCATGTCTTCTCTTTTATTAGTGCATGTCGCTAATCTCCACATAATTTTATAAGGCAAATGTGTGACTTGGCTCAATGTGGTTCTCTTCTTCTCCTTAAGTCTTCTTGGTGAAAATTAGTGAGACTTGGCCACCTTAACACCACTTCTTCCTTAATCACCTTGATTAAGCTTAATCTTCCACTATCTTCTTTAATCTTTTTGATTAAATTAATTCCCCCACTTATCTTGCTTCTTATTGGTCGTAATTTTGAGAAAATAATAAATTTTCCCAAAACACTCAATCCTTTATCTATTACCTTTGATATTTCCCTCCAGCTCTTCTTATCTCCTTTGGACAGTTTTCAGGGTCGTCCGGCCGTTCCGTTCGGTACGCTCGGTAATCTCTCAGGCAATACGGACAGTACGCCTTGGTCGGTTTGGTCATTATATCTTGGGTGTTTTGACCGTGCGTCTCGACGATTCCTCTCGGCCTTCGACTAATTTTCTCGGTACATGTTTCTTGGCAACACTTCTTGGCATTTTCCGGCCAACTCTCCCAATTCCTGCTCGGTCTTTGGGTCCTAGTCGTGCACTTGATTCCTCTGGTCTTGGCTCGGTCTTTATTTGACTAGCGAATATTTTCTCGGACTTCTTCTGGTCGTTCTTCTTGGTTTTACACCTTCTTTCTTTTCAAGTACTTTCCGGTCCATTTCCTTGATCTTTTATTTTGAGATTTTTACCCTTGGTGAGGGTCATTACACCGTGACTCCACTTTCTCTTCTTCTCCAATGGCTACAAGGAGGATCTCGAACCTTCTCATGGGCTTACACCAATAAGGCCTCCTTATTCTCATAGATAACTCGGCCTTATGATGTTCATATATTTTACCATGTTTTCCCTTAGTTTATTCACATCTTTTGCATCTTTTTCTATCCATTTTCACTTTTATTGTGTAGCTTTAGGACCAATCTTGCATTAGAGTGTAGTTGCATTGCATTTGCATCTTTTCATGCATAAACAGGTGATTTTGGAGCTAAAGGAGCATGGAAGCAAAGGAGAAGAGATGTGAAGCTGTTATAAGGAGGAAGCAAGGAAGTTAAAGGCTGAAGAACCAAGACCCGGAGTCCAGCTCGATCAAGCACTCGACCGAGTGGGAGATGGACTCGACCGAGTGGAGTCAAGCCAGGGAAGCCAGCTCGATCGGTCACTCGACCGAGCACTGGTCGAGTTGACCGATTCGTGGACCACTTTGACTTTTCCCAATTTTAGGGCTTCCACCTCACCCACTATATAAGGACTTGTACTGCAGCCACCTGAACAAGTTTTATTCTAGATTTTTAGTCAGCTTTTGATAAACCTAGTTTTTACCTTTTTAGGAAGAATATTCCTTTTGCCTTTTCTTATTTTTTTGGATTTTGTTCTTGAGAAAAAGGATTTTCCTTGAAACTTGGTTGTTGAATAACTTTCTGGGTTTTAAGAATTTGAGTTTGATTCCTTCTTTAAAGTTGTAGATCTCATTCTTATCTTTCTGATCATGCAAGTTTCATTGATTTCTGGGTTTATGATTTGTTTGATCATGTCTTGTGAGTAGTCTTCTTAGGATCTTGAGGATGGGTTAGGATAGATTGATCTTGTGGTGTTTCTGATTTGATCAAGCTTGTTTGTTGTAGATCTCTTCTAGGCTAGATGTTCTTAATGCTGATTCTATATCTGAGAGGGTAGGATCTGATCTTAAGCTTTTTAGCATCACACCAATGTTTAGAAAGCATAGATAAGGCTAGATCTAGAGCTTACCATTAGGCTTGCTAAGAGATTAGGAGTCTTGTTTGGTTTGAGATGTATTGCTTAATGCCTGCTTGTGTAGATTCTTTTCATTGTGAGAGCAAGTCTAGGATTGCATAGGTTTGATTGTCTCTTGACCATGAGAGTGGGAGAGACTTGTCTTAGATTAGTATGTCTAGAGGTCAGCTCATAGCTTTGCTTGAGATTTGTTGATTAAGTTAGATCACCACAATGATTAGTTTATCCCATGAATCCATCCTCAGGAACCTTCTTTGTTTATTGAATTTCTAGTTTAAATATCATCGTTTGCTTGTTGTTTGATCTGATTTAATATTGCTCTGTTTTTCTTGTATTGCTCTGTTTTCACGTTTTTACCCAACTCGACCACCCACTCGACCTACACTCGGTCGAGTGCTGATCGAGCTGTTCCCCAGATTGCTTGTTTATGTGTTTGTCTTGTTTCATTCTTGTTTCATTCCTGTTGCATTTTCATTGCATTCACTTAGCATCTAGTTCATTACTTGCCTTGCATTAGTTCCATTCTAGTATTTACAGTTTCTGTTTCTGTTTCTAGATCATAATCATATTGCCTTGTTTGCATTTAGTTCCTAGCTCTTGTAGTTTACTTTCTGCTTTTCATCATAATCATCTTAGGATTGTTAGTGACAGACAATCATCATCATATCTGGCTTAACTTAGAATCATATGCATATCTTGATTGTTCACAAGCACTCAGACTGGATTGACACCTCTTATACTGCAACTGCATAAGGGGAATTGAAACACCCATCATCATTCCATCTCATATACACATACACTTTCACACACCATTCACCACATCACCACATAAAAACCTTGTTTCAATTTGGCGCCGTTGCATGTTTGAGTTAGTATTTGTGACATTTAGGATCCATATTAGTCTAAGATTAAGTTCCTTTTTGCATTTGTGAAGTTTCTGCACTTGAATCTTGTGTTTGGGGTTGAAGTTCCATTTCAGGTACCACTCGACCAGTCACTCGACCACCACTCGACCGAGTAGTGCTCGAGCACTTGATCGAGCCAGACCCCGGATCTCTGTTCGTCTCTTTTTCCAGTTGCCATACCTTCCTCCTAGAGCCTGTGCTCAGTCGCTTGCTCGGGAAAAAATCGTTTGTGAAAGTTGATGCACACAAGGTCCAAAGGAAAGGACAATCTTCAAAGGTATAGTGACAGCATCAACAAGTTGACCAAGGGTGTGGGATCCAAGAAGAAGAGGGTTGTTCAGCAACAACAAGAGGTTCCAGTAGCCATGGATAACCAGGATCAAGTACAGAGACCAAGACATATTGGTGCTGGAGATGCACCTAACACTCACAACCAAAGAGCTGGCATTGTTCCACCAACAGTTGCCAACAACAACTTTGAGATCAAGAGTGGTTTGATTTCAATGATTCAGGCCAATAAATTTCATGGATTGCCTATGGAGGACCCTTTAGATCATCTTGATGAGTTTGACAGGATCTGTGGCCTAACAAAGATAAATGGTTTCAAACTGAGGTTGTTCCCTTTCTCTCTTGGGGACAAGGCTCATTTGTGGGAAAAGACTTTGCCTACTGGTGCTATCACTACTTGGGACCAGTGTAAGAAGGCTTTCTTGGCCAAATTCTTCTCCAATGCTAGGACTGCTAGATTGAGGAATGAG
Source organism: Camelina hispida (assembly GCA_023657505.1). NCBI lineage: Eukaryota > Viridiplantae > Streptophyta > Magnoliopsida > Brassicales > Brassicaceae > Camelina > Camelina hispida. The sequence continues at coordinate 27,383,536 of CP094637.1, forward strand.
ATCTCTGGCTTTGCTCAAAGGAACAATGAGAGCTTTTGTGAAGCTTGGGAAAGGTTCAAGGGCTATCAAACTCAGTGCCCTCATCACGGATTCAGTATGGAGTCATTGTTGAGTACACTTTATAGAGGAGTCCTTCCAAAGTTCAGGATGCTCCTTGACACAGCCTCCAATGGCAACTTCCTCAACAAACATGTAGATGAAGGCTGGGAGTTAGTGGAGAATCTTGCTCAATCAGATGGCAATTATAATGAAGACTATGATAGGACCATAAGGAGTTCCTCAGCTGATCAAGAGGACAAGTACAAGAGAGATTTGAAGATGGTCAATGAGAAGCTTGATAAGATCCTTCTCAGCCAGTCCAAGTCAGTTCACTTCATTGGTGAAGAAGAAGCTCCAGTTCAAGAGGGGGAGACAGAGTTTGCTGAGTTGTGCTACATGCAGAACCAAGGTGGATTCAAAGGTTACAATCAAGGTGGTTTCAAGAACAACAACCTATCTTATAGGAGCACCAATGTGGCTAATCCACAAGATCAAGTCTACCCTCCTCAACAGCCTCAACAGCCTCAAGGGTTCCAACACTATATTCCCAAACAACAGCAACAGGTGTTCCAGCCCCAATTGTGTCCCCCACCAGGGTTTCAGACTAACCAAGGCCAGGAACAAGACCTTAGAGCTATGATACAGCAGCTGTTGATTGGTCAAACACAAGGAAAGATTGAGGAGGCTAAGCAATTTGCTGAACTAAACCAAAGGCTTACTTCACAGTACAATGACCTGAACATGAAGTTTGAAGGTCTTAACTCCAGAGTCAAGTATATGGAAAGCAACATAGCCTCTTCTTCAGCTCCAAAACCCAACCAACTCCCTGGAAAAGCTGTTCAAAATCCAAGGGAGTTCACAGCCAAGGCCATCTTAATTCAAGAGGAAGAAGTCACTGAGGACAGTGAAGTCCAAGTTTGGGGGAATTCATCAGTTACTGAAGCCCCAAGTGACATTTGTGCAAGTAAACAGGAACTCGCAGGAGAACTCGACCAGGAGCTCGACCACACACTCGATCGAGTGCATGCTCGAGTGGTCGATCGAGCTGAGCAATTCGAAGCTGTCAAGCCTGCTAAGTACATTCCTCCTGCTTACAAGCCTCCTCTACCATTCCCTGGGCGTTTCAAAGCACAGAAGATCAAGGAGTTAAGGGAAATAATTGAGAAAAAGGCATTGTTGGCTAAGCAACAAGAGGAAGAGAGGGTTTTGAAAGAAGAAGTTTTGGTTGAGAAAGAGGAACAAGTGTCAGCCATTCAAGAGATCATAATAGCATACCAAGAAGAGGAGAGAGGACCTGCCTTGGAACAATATAAGCCTTATCCTCTCTACAAAAACTTTTTGCTTGATTTGTCTAGTAAGAGGGCTGAAGCTCAAGATGAGAAAGATCTTGAGAACCTTGGAGGAGTGATCATTCCAGTAAAGCTCAGTGATCCAGGACCTTTCTACCTACCTTGCACTATCAGCTACCTTCACTACAACCAGTGTCTTTGTGATTTGGGAGCTTCAACAAGTGTCATGCCTTACTCCATAGCCCAAAAGCTTGGAAGGACTGATTTCAAATCTACCAACCTCCATGTGCTTTTAGCTGATGGGACAAATAGAGAGGTAGTAGGCAGATTGGAGAATGTCCCACTTAAGATAGGGAGGGCAAGGATTCACACTGACTTTGTGGTGATAGAAATGGATAAGGAGCCTGAGGATCCAATCTTGCTAGGGAGGCCATTCTTGGCTACTGTAGGAGCAGTCATTGATGTGAAGGAGGGTCTTGTGACCTTAAACATAGCTGAAGATGTGGTTATGAAGTTCAATATCCACAATCCTACTAACCTTCCTACCATTGATGACCAGCCTTTCACTATCAAAGACAAGGGAGGTCAAGGAAGCTTAAGTGATAAGGCAACCCCAAAAGCTGAGTTCCCACCTCAAGAGGAGATTGTTGAGAAGCTTAAGAGGTCAGTTCAGGAGTTGACTAGTATGGTTAAGGATCTTCAAGTCAAGCTGACCAAGAAGTCTTTGAGGAAGGCAAGGCCTAGGCTCAAGTTTAAGAAGAAATATGGGTTGAGTGTTAAGAGTGAAGTGATTGAGGATCAACTTCACACTGATCAGGAGGTTCCAGGGAGGATTTCATCACCTCCTTGGTATCTAAACCAAAGTTAAGAAGGGAACCAAAGTCAAGCTTAGTGACTTTAAACAAGCTCACTAGGGAGGAAGTCCCTAAGGTATCCCTTGTACATATGGTTTAATTTTCTTAGTAGTTTGATGTGTTTTGTTTTATGACTTTGTTGGGCAGGTTTTTAAGTGGCATTATAGTTGGGTAAGGAGAGATGTGGCCAAGGAGAAGAGGACTCGCAGGCCCACTCGACCACAAAACAAGAGGTACTCGGCCGAGCTGGATGCTAACCGAGGCCCAACCCATTCCCATTCTTCTAGAATCATCAAGTGGAGGGAAGAACAAGGAGAGAATTTTCGAAATTTCAAATTTGGTCAAGCAGCTCGACCACGTGCTGGTCGAGTGGTGGGGTCGAGTGGCAGCCAAAAAGCAGGTCAAAGATTCCCAATTCAAATTTGAATTGTAAGGACGCTCCTACCTTGTTTTCTTGTCCCCTAGAGTTCTTTAAATAGCTATTGCTCGATTCTAGACTTCTCACACTTGCTCATTTGCTTAAAACTCTTAAATTCTAGCTTTAAATCTCTCTCAAAGTTCATCTTTTGCTCTAGCTTTGTGCTTTCAAGTTTTTGGGTCACTAACCTATTAACTTTGAGCTTTGAGTTTATTTTCCTTCAGTTTCTCTTTGAAAATGTCTTCTAAGATCACCAAGAAGTCTCACAAATCCGCTGCAAGCTCCCAGGAATGTCGTGATGCTGATCTTGAGCCAAGAGGTGAAGCTGGGAGAGCCACTCGAAGGTCCACTCGACTGACCACTCGACCGAGTGCTGGGTCGAGCAGTCGGTCGAGCCAGGTGCCGAGTCTCAGGAAAAAGCCAACTGTGGAGGATCCTGAGAGGACAGAGAGTGAGGATGAAAGTGGACCAACCATTAATGAGCTGATAAGAGGATACAGAAAGAAAGGGAAGAGGCCAGCAGTTGAAGTGGAGCAACAAGAAGAAGAGAGTGAAAGTGAAGAGATGAGTGAGGAAGAAGAATTAAGGGATGATGGAGAGGCTGAATCTTGTGGGCTATCAAAGAAGCAGCTGTATGATGCTTTTATGAGAATGGAGTTCCTAGGAACAAGATATCCTCACAAGGAGACCATGGAGAAGTTGGGTATTGATGAAGATGTGGCATGCCTTTTTGAGAAGAGCAACCTCACCAAGTTCATGGAGCTTTGCTTGGAAGGCTATAGAGAGGAAAGCTGTGAGTTCCTAGCCACTGTCAAGCTGCACCAACAACTGAGAAAGACTGCTGAGCATGGAGCTGGTCACATCTCCTTCACCATTAGAGGGAGGCAGCATGACCTTACCTTGAAGAAGCTAGCTGAAGTGTTTGGATTTGAGGTTGGGAGCCATAGGAGTTTGATGGTTCCAAGAGAGGAGTTGTATGCTGTATGGGAGACCATTGGGGACAACAAGTATTACTCATCCTCCAACTCCAAGAGTTCAAGGATTAGGAGCCCAGTCCTAAGGTATTTCCACAAGGCTCTTGCTAATACTTTCTTTGCAAGAAAGGAGACTGGAAACATCAATGAAGGGGAGCTGAAGATGATTGATTTGGCCCTCAATGGAGTTCTTCTTCAAGCAAGGAATGGAACCATCATCCTTGGTAGCACTGTTGAGACAGATCTTGGAATGGTTTTGATAGATCACATGATACAGTTGAGGAGTTGGGTAGGAAAGCTTGAGAACAAGGGTTCAAGAGGAGCACTCACCATTGGAGGCATCATCACTCCAATCCTTCAAGCTGCCAACATCCAACTAAGAGGAGAAAAAGCCTTACCAAGATGGATAGACTCAAGCTACCTTGCCTCCACCCTCATCCTAGCCAAAGAGATGCACCAAGGGAACCATATATTCAACTTTGAGCTTCCAACACTTGGGAAGAAGCAGGTCATTTTGCCTAACCAAGAGCTAACCAACATTCAAGAAGGAGCCAACATTGATTTTTGGCCAACTGAGGAGTATTGGTTTGATGGAGTGATTCAACAAAGGGTTGAGGAAGCTGAGAATGAACAAGTAGCTGATGGAGAGCAACAATTCTACTTTGAAGACTATGAGCCAAACCCAAGAGATAGTAGAGGAGTGAGGGAGAATGCAAAGAGGCTGACCCTCTTGCAAAGATGGAACAAATGGAATGGGAAGAGGTTTGATAAGCTCAAGAAGAAGGTGACCAACATGGCTAAGACCATCAAAGGCTTGAAGAAGGAGATTGCTGAGCTGAAGAGTGGAAACTCATCTCCTAGCCAACATTCAAGCCCTTTGAGAAGAAGCAGCTCAACTAGAGCACTTTCAAGGGTTGCAAATCCTGTGGAACCAGCTAGGTCTTCCATGTACGAGCCAAATCAGAGGAAGAGGAGCTCAAGTACCCGAGAACAACACTTTCCGAGGCACTCGACCGGGTCACTCGAGCACCCACTCGACCGAGCACCTCCAATGCACTCGGTCGAGCACCAGCCCAGAGCACCCTATGGCTTCCCACCTCCAGCTGCTTATCCAGGTTATCCTTCTTACCCACCCATCCCACCCCATTACTACATGGATCCAGCACTCTACCATCAGTACCAGCAGTTCCAGACTCAAGATTGGGAGGTTCGCAACCCAGCTCGACCACCCCACTCGAGCCAGCACTCGACCGAGTCATGCTCGATTGGCATAGTCGAGCTGCCCCAGAGCCCTTCTCCAAGCCACCAGCCTGATCCCAGCTACTCCTATGATAGCATGCAAATGGATGTGGACAACTTCTTCCACAATCCCTAAGGTACCATCATCACCTTTCCTTGTTTATACCATAGCATTTAATGTTGTGTTTTGTGTTGTGTTTTGTTTTTAGTCTAGAATCTTCTCACAACTTTTACACACAGGGACTGTGTGATTTAAGTTTGGGGGAGGGTTCTAGATAGCATTTGATGTTGTGTTTTGTTTTCTTATTTCAAATTTTTATCATCATCATGTTAGCATTTGCATTAGCATCTAAGGCATAGAAAAACCATAAAAATTTGAAAAATTTTGAAAAAAAATCTTTATAAAAAAGAGTGTTCATGTAGTTTGCATTGCATATTAGGATCTTATTTAGCATGTTTCATGTAGAATTGTATAATATTTGCATTAGGGATCTATGATGAGAATTTCCTTGTTAGTTTGCTTAATTCACTAGACTAGGATCAATGCCCAAGTTATTAGTACTTTGATGCCAGTTGAGTAGTAGGAAGCATAAGATTGAACCAAGCATTGAATTCTTGCATTGTTGCTGGTCTAAGTTGAAGCATGTTGTGATTTGATTCCATTTCCTATTTATAAGAACCTAATATTGACTTTTAATTATCAATGTATGCATTGCTTTAAACTCATGGATACCATATACATATTTGGATCATCTTTCTCCTTTTTACCACTCTTGTTGATCCAAGTAGCTGATTTCACTTTTAGATCAGTTTCCCCTACCCCTTAACCAAACCTTTCTTTCAAGCCATGTTTATTTTTTGTGTGTGTGAGGCCTTTTTGGGATTGAGCTTGGTAGAAAGTGTTAGGTTTGAACTGACAAGAGTAAGACCTTGTGTAGTTCTAGTTTGCATTTTTCAAACTAGATAGGACTAGGTTGTTTACTTGTTGGGTTTGGGACTTGGCAGTTATAAAAAGAAAAGAAAGAAAAGAGAAAGAAAAAGGGTAGAGTCTTTAGGAGAGAGATGTGTTTAAGTGAAAGCTAAAAGTCTAGTGAAAGGATGGGAAGTAAGAAAATGTTATCTAAGATGGTTCTAGTTAAAGAAAAAGAAAAGAAAGCAAAGAGCAGTTTAGCAAAAAGCTTAAGTGTCTTAAGAATAAGAAGAAAAGAGAACCATAGCAATATGAAAGAATCCCCCATCCCACTAGAAAGATCAAATAAGAAACCTCTCCTAAGACTTGAAAACCAAAAGAGAAAAGGGTTAAAGAGAAAAGAAGAAGTTAAAGGGTAGCACTAGGATCATTTGGGTTTAGATTGTTAGGAATAAACACTTTGGGTACCTTTGGGTAGACAAGGTTTTATTCTTGTATGTGTCTAGGTGTTCTTACCTTTAGCATTCTTCTAAAGCTCAATCCATTTTTATGAGAGAACCTTGAATTTGACAAACCCCACTCTAAAAGAGACCATCATTGTCTCAAAACCCTTTATTGCCAAGCCAAATGAGTTTAAGCATTGCATAGAATTGATTCATGTTCTTGATTAATGAATGTTAAAGGAAATGGTTGATTTGAATGCATGTGGATATCTAAGGTTCAAGTCAATAAAGGTTGTGAAATGTTTGTCTAAAGTCTTTATTTCCAGCTCATTCAACTTGCATCATAGTACTAGTAACTTGGACATTGATTCTAGATGGTCTATTTGCAAGCTTTAGGAGCTGAGATCCCATTTTTAAACCTCACTTACCTTCTTATGTCTTGTTTATTTGCTTGAGGGCAAGCAAAGACTAAGTTTGGGGGTGTTGATGTTCATATATTTTACCATGTTTTCCTTAGTTTATTCACATCTTTTGCATCTTTTTCTATCCATTTTCACTTTTATTGTGTAGCTTTAGGACCAATCTTGCATTAGAGTGTAGTTGCATTGCATTTGCATCTTTTCATGCATAAACAGGTGATTTTGGAGCTAAAGGAGCATGGAAGCAAAGGAGAAGAGATGTGAAGCTGTTATAAGGAGGAAGCAAGGAAGTTAAAGGCTGAAGAACCAAGACCCGGAGTCCAGCTCGATCAAGCACTCGACCGAGTGGGAGATGGACTCGACCGAGTGGAGTCAAGCCAGGGAAGCCAGCTCGATCGGTCACTCGACCGAGCACTGGTCGAGTTGACCGATTCGTGGACCACTTTGACTTTTCCCAATTTTAGGGCTTCCACCTCACCCACTATATAAGGACTTGTACTGCAGCCACCTGAACAAGTTTTATTCTAGATTTTTAGTCAGCTTTTGATAAACCTAGTTTTTACCTTTTTAGGAAGAATATTCCTTTTGCCTTTTCTTATTTTTTTGGATTTTGTTCTTGAGAAAAAGGATTTTCCTTGAAACTTGGTTGTTGAATAACTTTCTGGGTTTTAAGAATTTGAGTTTGATTCCTTCTTTAAAGTTGTAGATCTCATTCTTATCTTTCTGATCATGCAAGTTTCATTGATTTCTGGGTTTATGATTTGTTTGATCATGTCTTGTGAGTAGTCTTCTTAGGATCTTGAGGATGGGTTAGGATAGATTGATCTTGTGGTGTTTCTGATTTGATCAAGCTTGTTTGTTGTAGATCTCTTCTAGGCTAGATGTTCTTAATGCTGATTCTATATCTGAGAGGGTAGGATCTGATCTTAAGCTTTTTAGCATCACACCAATGTTTAGAAAGCATAGATAAGGCTAGATCTAGAGCTTACCATTAGGCTTGCTAAGAGATTAGGAGTCTTGTTTGGTTTGAGATGTATTGCTTAATGCCTGCTTGTGTAGATTCTTTTCATTGTGAGAGCAAGTCTAGGATTGCATAGGTTTGATTGTCTCTTGACCATGAGAGTGGGAGAGACTTGTCTTAGATTAGTATGTCTAGAGGTCAGCTCATAGCTTTGCTTGAGATTTGTTGATTAAGTTAGATCACCACAATGATTAGTTTATCCCATGAATCCATCCTCAGGAACCTTCTTTGTTTATTGAATTTCTAGTTTAAATATCATCGTTTGCTTGTTGTTTGATCTGATTTAATATTGCTCTGTTTTTCTTGTATTGCTCTGTTTTCACGTTTTTACCCAACTCGACCACCCACTCGACCTACACTCGGTCGAGTGCTGATCGAGCTGTTCCCCAGATTGCTTGTTTATGTTTTGTGTTCGTCTTGTTTCATTCTTGTTTCATTCCTGTTGCATTTTCATTGCATTCACTTAGCATCTAGTTCATTACTTGCCTTGCATTAGTTCCATTCTAGTATTTACAGTTTCTGTTTCTGTTTCTAGATCATAATCATATTGCCTTGTTTGCATTTAGTTCCTAGCTCTTGTAGTTTACTTTCTGCTTTTCATCATAATCATCTTAGGATTGTTAGTGACAGACAATCATCATCATATCTGGCTTAACTTAGAATCATATGCATATCTTGATTGTTCACAAGCACTCAGACTGGATTGACACCTCTTATACTGCAACTGCATAAGGGGAATTGAAACACCCATCATCATTCCATCTCATATACACATACACTTTCACACACCATTCACCACATCACCACATAAAAACCTTGTTTCACCTTATAACATAGCCATATGAACGAACTCACCATAGTTGTTCGGACATGGTGATCTTGGTCAATAATTACTAAAGCCATGGTGATGACACTGAGTCTGGAATCCTTTGAATCTCTCCCATGGTTCACAGAAGCTCTCATTATTCCTTTGTGCAAAACCAGAGATTTCATTCCTTAATCTACCAGTTCTAGCATTGGAGAAGAACTTAGCCAAGAAAGCCTTCTTGAAAGCATCCCAAGTTGTGATTGCTCCAGTTGGAAGAGTCTTCTCCTAGAGGTGAGCTTTGTCTCCAAGTGAGAAAGGAAACAGCCTGAGCTTGAGGCCGTCCTCACTGACACCATTGATATTTATGAGACCACATATCCTATCAAACTCATCAAGGTGGTCTAGGGGATCTTCCATTGGCAAACCATGGAACTTGTTGGCTTGAATCATAGATATCAATCTACTCTTGATCTCAAAGTTATTGTTAGCAACAGAAGGAGGCACAATACCAGCTCTTTGTTTATATGTGTTTGGTGCATCTCCAGCACTAATGTGCCTTTGAACTTGTTGATCTTGTTGCTCCATTAGCAACTGTTGTTCTTTTTCCTAATAGATTCTTGTTTTCTGCTGTCTCAAATCTCTTGGTTGCCTGTTGATGTGGTCAAGGAGCCTTTAAAGATTCTGATGACCCTTTGATCTTGTTTGCATGAACAGACTCGAGTACAGACTCGGACAGGCACTTGGTCGAGCACAGGCTCGAGTGGGTAGTCGAGTCGACTGAGAAGAGATGTCTATTTGTATCCGGCAACTGACTCGATCAAGTGCTCGATCACACACTCGGTCGAGTGGGGGTCGAGTTGATGGTCGAGTTGGTACCTGAAACTCAAAACAACCAAGCACAGGAAGAATCTTGATCAGTAGTGATCAAAGTAGATACATAACTCAATCTTAGACTTATGTGGATTCTAAATGTCACAAACAAACACTCAAAAGTGGCAACGGCGCCAAATTGAAACAAGAACTTTTCCCAATGGTTGCGAAATGATGGATGGTAAGAAAGAGATATGAATGGATGGAAATAGTTCAAGGGGTTTCAATTCCTTTATGATGTTGCAGTATAAAGGGTATCAATCCAAATCTGAGTGGGTTGCAAGAGATTAGAACATGCACATTTATCTAAGTTGAGCCAATTGTAAAGATGATTTTGATCTACCAACCTAATGACAAGTATGCAAGATGTAAAATGGAAAAGATAAGATACTGAATGCAAATGGAATAGGATGATTAATATGATGAGATTAAACAGAAACAAACTAGAGATAACAGATTACTAATGAAATAATGCAAGACAGATGATGAACAAGATGAACAGAAACTAAATGAATGCAACAGGAATGTAACTAGAATGAAACAGGAAATGAAACAGGACAAATGCAAAGCAGAAAAAAAGAAACTCTGGGTTTGAGCTCGAGCAAGCACTCGATCGAGTGTAGATCGAGTACTAGGTCAAATTGGTAAAATCGGGAAAACAGAGCAGAACAAAGAAAACATAGAAACAATAAATTAAATCAAACAGCAAGCAAACAACAGGATTTAAACTGGGAAATCAATAGAAAAGCAAGGTCTTAGGGATGGATTCATGGGCTAGATTTTGATTTGTGGTTATCCAACTTGATCAACAAACCTCAAGCAACATGACCTGATCTCTAGACAATGATCTCCTAACACATGTTCATCCACTCTCATGGCAAAAATAATCATGCTTATACATTTTTGGGCTAGTTCTCACATAGCAAAGAACATATAAAAGCAAGCATTAAGCAACAAATCATTTATGTCAAAAATCAAACAAGACATCTAATCTCTTAGCATGCCTAATAATAATCTCTAGATATATCCTTATCTAGCAACCTAGACATTGGTGTGATGCTAAGAAGCTTAAGATCAAACCCTACCCTCTCGGTTATAGGATCAGCATATAGAATATTTAGCGTAGAAGAGATCTAAAACAATCAAGCTTGACCAGATAAAACAACCACAACCATCATCTAGCCTAAACCATCCCTAAGAGCTAAGCAAACTACTCACAATAAAACATGATGAACAACAAAGTCAAAAACCCAGAAAATGATGAAATTTGCATGCTAAGATAGATGAAACAGAGATCTACAATATTCAAGAAGGAATCAAACTCGAATTCTTAATATCTTGAAAGTTATGGAACCAACAAAATCCAAGAATTATTTGTTCTTCCTCAAAAGTAGATGAGAGAATCTAAAACATTAAAAAGCAAAAAGTAGAAATTCCCAAAAGGGTAAATACTAGGTTTGAGGAATATCTAAAAAGTTGGACTCTTTGGTGGTTGAGGGTACAAGGCATTATATAGAAAAGGAGTGGAAGCCCTAAAAATGCTAAAAGACAAAATAGAAGGGCGGCTCGGTCAACTCGACCAGGTGCTCGGTCGAGTGACCGATTGAGTTGGCTCTTCTTCTACTCCTTCCACTCGGTCGAGTCCCTCTCAGCACTCGGTCGAGTGCCTAGTCGAGTGAGTGATCGAGTTAACCTCTGGGCCTTGATTCTTCAGCTCTAACTCCCTTGTTTTCGTCTCTTCTTAGCTCCAATCTTCTTTAGCATCCCTTCCATGTTCTTTAGGCTCCAAAATCACTTGTTTATGCAAGAATATATGCAAATGCAGTGCAACTATACTCTAATGCACAAACAATCCTAAAGCTATGCAATAATGGCCAAACTAGATGGTAAATGATGCAAAAGAAGTAAAAATACTAAGGGAAAACAAGGCAAAATATATGAACATAATGATCCTTTATATGGATAAGGAACCGGATGATCCACTGATCCTAGGGAGACCATTCTTGGCAACGGTAGGAGCAGCGATTGACGTGAAACAAGGCAAAATCAGAATTGAGCATGGAGAGCATTTCAAGATGGAGTTTGGCGTCAAGTAAGGAATTAAAAGGCCAACCATTGTTGGTCAAGTCTCTTCCACCAAGACAAAGCAAAGAAGAGTCAAGAATCTTAAAGAAGTCAACACCACATTTGCTGTGGAACCAGGACAAGACCAGGAAGATTGGTTGAGCCAATTTGTTCCAATGGAGAGGATTCCAGAACCTCTCCCTCCTAAAACCCATGCTTAAAGAGCATGAAGAGTCAAGCTTAGTGACTTAAAACAAGCTCACTTGGGAGGAAGTCCCAAAGTATCTTTTTATTTTCTTTTCTTTTAATTTTATTTATTTATTTTGTCTCATTTTCGATTTTACATATTTATATTAAAAAAAAAAAGGAAAAAGGAAATTTTGGAGAACCGGAGGCTCTACCCGGATCCGTACTCGACGCGCCTGATCGTGTTCCTACTCGGGTGGCGAGTAGAGTCTGAACTCCACAAACCCTAGCCCACTCTCGGAGAAGCCCAAGAAGCCAACCCTCTCTATATAAGGGGACTCAACCTCACTACCTCATAAGTTTTCTCCAAACCCTAAAAATCTTTATCTTACAAACTTCTTCTCTCTACCTAGAAATCGATTTTTTCAATCTTTGTGGACTAACCCTATTAATCTCGGCTAAGTATTTGTTTTACCTTCAAAGATTCAACAATGGCCCCAAAGATGAAGACCTACCAAAAGAAAGGGAGCAGATCAACCTCCACCGCTGCTAGAACCGGAGGTGATGCCGACGAATCTCGCGAATCCCAAGGAAGAGGAGACGTTCTGCATTCCCAACCGTTGGCTAAGCGTTTCACATCTCCAACCCAATGTTCAACCCGATCCATCACCCGAGCAGGAGCTCGAGCAACCGATCGTGCAGATCACCGAGTTCGCTCCCCATGTCTGGTGGCGAATGCAGTTCGCCGATCTTCTCGACGTAGGGACCTCTCTACGTCCGAACGAACCATCACCGACCCCATGGAGGTCGATTCTGATGCTGATCAAAGAGAACAGAGGAGGAGATCCAAATCTTCAGGGTGAGGAGCAGAACTGCGGTTGCAAGAGAGAAGAGCACAGCCGCTGAAAGGGCTGAGAAGGTGGCCGAAGGAGCAGCTAAGGAAGAGGATCGAGACACAGAGGAGGAGAGCCATGACTGGGAGGAGGAGCACAGAGAACGCACACGCCAGGCTTTGCGGAGGCTGAAGCAGAATGAGGTGGAGACTCCGGCCAAGCTTTTCAAGGTCCTCCGCAAGATGAGCTTTATAGGAACCTGTTTCCCTCACTGTGAAACAATGAAGCAGTTGGGCATCGCTAGAGACGTCGAGTTCCTGTTCGACATGTGCCACCTGGGCCAGATGATGTGAACAAATCTCTAGGCTTATGAGGAGGATACGGTTCACTTCCTCTCCACACTGTGATTGCACTATTCTGAAGACCACCCGACCCTACTATCCGATGGGGGGATCAGGTTCATCAACTTCTCCGTGCGCAACAAGGAGTATCGGCTTACATTCAAGGAGACGGAGAAGCTGTAGGGTTTCAAAGCTGGGAGTGGAAAGAACATGGAGGTGATCAAGGAGGAGATAAAGTCCTTATGGCTGACAATAGGCGAAAAGATTCCTTACAGGTCTAAAAGCTCCAAATCTGCTCAAATAAGGAGCCCTGTTTTGAGGTATTTTCACAAGTCCCTTGCTTGCACTCTTTTGTTAGAAAGGAGACTGAATGTGAATGACCATGAGCTCCAGCTACTAGACATTGTCTTTTGTGGAGTGTTAGACAATGCTAGGGATGGTACACCACTAGTAGGAGATGTTGCGGATACTAGCATGGTCTTTGGGCTGCTCGATCAGTTCCTTTACCTAAAGTCTTAGGCAATGAAAACTGAGAGAAGGGATGGGGCTGGAGAAATCTCAATATGCGGATTGGTCACACCAATTTTAATAGCTTGCGATGTGCCCTTGAAGCGAGTGGTACATGAGCCGAAATGGCTGGACATCGACTACCTCTTGCTGGCGAGATACTTGGCTTATGAGAAGCCAAACGACATGTTACTCTTCAAGTTTGTCCATCCAGCTGTTGGAGCCTCCCAAATGATCCTGCCCAATGTCGTGTGCACCAAAGTCCGGCTAGGGGACAACATAGACTTCACACCACCTCTGGAGGAGCTGTACAACCCGTAGGAGGAATCTGAAGTTATAGAGAGAGAGCCAATTGGGCAAGAACAGGGAGCCAACTTGGAAGATTATGACTTTGAGGATTATGTTTGCTCTCAAAAGCAACCTGTTTGGGTGAGGAAAGCTCACAAGAGGATTGGATGGTTGAAAATGATAAACAAGTTCCTAGCTAGGAAAGTGAGGGATCTTACCGGGTCAGTGAAGATGATGCGAGGTCAGATCAAGGAGCTGCAAGACAAGGCAAGCTGTGCCTAAGCTCCCACTTCGGCATATGCGCCCACATGGATGGGGAGAAGCGGACCACTTGGAGGAATTTGAGGATTAGCACCCCAGAGCGTCACAGAGCATCATCTTACGAACCCCAAGCAGAGGAGGATGCCACTAGACCAGAAAGATCGTGGAGAAGCCACTCAGACGCCTATCTGACGCCTAACCTAACGGGGTACACGATGCCTTATCCGATGCACCCATCGAGCACGCATTCGGGTGAGCACTCAGGGCCTTTCCCTCCAACCTATCAGATGCCATATCCAATGCCGTATTCGATGAACCCTGTGAGTGTCTATACGGATGATCACTCCTGACCTCTCCCACCTTACCCATCGTATTACTCGATGCCCTACCCGATGAGCTACGCGATGCCGTACCCGATCAACCCCTCAGATGCTGGTCCAAGCAAATCGTCCATGCACATAACCGAGCACTACCTACTGAAGCCGGTGAAGACTCTGGCTATACGTTGGCGAGTATGGAGGCTGCTACAACCTCCTTCTTCACCAACCCATGAGGTACAACATTCATCCAACCTTTGCAAATAACATTGCATTTAGTTTTGTTTCATTTTGTGTGATTCTCAGATTTCTTTTTCAGACTTTTATTTACACAAGGGACTGTGTAATTAAAATTTGGGGGAGGGTCTGAGAATGTATATAGCATTGTGTTTTATTTTCTTATTTCAAATTTTTGCATGCTAGTGTTATTCATTTGAGTCTGCATCTATTTGCATAAAAACCCCAAAAAAATTGAAAATTAAAAACAAAAAAATATATATTCATGTAGTTACATTTAAATATTAGGATTGAGTCTAGTTTGCTTCATATTGGATTGTTGCATATGCTTCTTAGGGGACAATGACTAAAACTACATTGTTTAAAGTCAAAACCTTAGGATTGAAGTTATAGCCCTTAATCACAGTTCAAGGATGTGGGTAGTGTTATTCTAGGGGGTTTTATAAAGAAAAAAGGAGAGAAAGTGAATGAGAAAAGGGTAGATTATCAAGAGCTAAGCTTTGTATGCCCTAATTGTTTTCAATCTTAGATAGTTTTCACAACTGTCTAGCATTCCTTCTTTTGAGAGAAAACCACCCAAAGATATTGTTTGAAACCGCCTTACCAAAAAGCCTTATCCTTGGAGCTGATTGAGCTTGATTCACCTTCCATTTGCAAGAATTCGCCAAACACTTTAATGAATGTGAAAGAGATGTTCCTTGGAATGGCAAGTCTTTACTTTTAGTTGGAGGTTGAACTAGATCGATGCATGGTAATAAGCACAGAAAAATATTTGTAAGTATGTTGATTGATCTTAGCACCATTAAACTATCTTTAAGGACTATAGCTTGAATCCTTCGTTTAGCATAAAAAGGTTATGAGTCCCCATTTTTAATCCGCACTCTCCTACTTACTTGCTAGAGAACTAGCAAGATTTAAGTTTGGGGGTCTGATAACTCTCTAATTTACATGTTTTAAGCATCTTTTTTTGTCCATATTTTGCATTGTTTATACCCTTACCTTAGCATTTTTAGGTCATTAACTGTAAGAATTCACATTTAGGCCATTTAGGGTGTTGCATTCTTGCATTTGCATATTTTGGATGAAAACATGTACTTTAGAGCCTAAAATGGGGAAAAACAAAGTCAAATCCGACCATGTACACAAAGGAGCTATTGAGCAGGAAGAACAGTCTGAACCCCAACCCAATCGAGGATGATCCAAGAGAAGGAAGAACAAACCGAAGACCTACCCGAGGAGTAACCCGACCTCATCCTCGTGCACACCATCGACCAGACCCTTGGGCAGGACTGGGAAGCTAGGTCAAAGGGGTTTCCATATATAAACCCCCCCCTCTCTTCTTCCTCTTGCCCTAGCATGCCGCAGGCCCTCAAACCAGAGAGAGAAAGCTTCTGAGAGAGATCTTGAGCGACTCAAACACTTTTCTATCTTTGTTTTGGATTTATTTTACTTCTTTTTTATATCATTTTAGATTTCTACCTTGTACTCTTCTCTTCTACTTTATATTTTAATTACAATGCAATTTTCGTTTATCTATGCTTTTATGTTTTCTGCAATGAAATCTGAGTAGTGAAACAAAGTTTCTAGGGATGGGATAGACGATTTTGTGTTCTTGATCGGTAGGATGTCTTAGCTTGATTGTTTATGTTGTATAAATTCCCTTCTAGATTGGTGTTCTTAATGATATCAACAAACCGAGAGGGTGAGATTAGATCTAGGTTGTTTTAGCATCAAGAAGTGTAGACGAAATGCTTGAATCAATCAATGCTAGAGATTTACTCACTTAGCCTAAGAGATTAGATGAGTAAGGGGTTTACTAACAATAATGAATCGGTTTGTATTGCCTGCTTGGTCATGTTTCTCCAACGAGAGTTGGGTAGGGGAGTGATCAAGGTTGATTGTTTGTATCACGAGAGTGTTTTAACAAGATTTTACAGATTCATTGTCTAGTGAATATATGGTTGAGGCATGTAAGACATCTATGTTGGTCGGGAACACTTAGGAGTCGATTACACCATCCATAGGAGCTTTCTCATTTTGATTGTTTACATTTTTATTTATTACTCGATCCCTTACCCGAATAGGTACACGATCACCTGCTTCGAGTATAGCTTCGAGCTGTTCATACTTTCTTTGTTTACTCGATCACCCCACCCGATCCTGTACTCGAATACTTGCATCGAGTGCTTAGGTCGTTTGGTTCCTTGTTTATTTGCTTTCTTTTATTTATTTTAGGATAGTTAGATTAAAATTATTTCTTGCTTGGCTTGACTTGCTTGCTTCTGATCATATCTTATCTCCTAGCATAACAACTATTTGGATTGATAACCCTTTGTACTACGACTGCATAGCGAATTGAAACCCTGGGTGAAAATATTGTTATCACGCATAATGAACCACGTTTTGAGAGCCTTTATCTACAAGTTTTTTGTGGTTTATTTCGATGATATTCTCGTTTATAGCTCTTGCATGTCCGACAATGTCAAACATTTGGAACATGTTTTAAACACTCTCCGCGAAGAGCAACTGTACGCAAACTTGAAAAAGTGTGTTTTTGCTACTAATGAACTTGTCTTCTTAGATTTTGTTGTCAGAGAACAGGGACTTAAGGTGGACGGTGAGAAGAACCAAGCCATAGCCCACCAGCATCTCCTAAGTCCGATCGTTCCACTTGCTAGCAAGTTTCTACCGAGGTTCGTGAGAGACTTTAACACGTTCACCGCCCCTCTTACCAAGGTGATCAAGCAGAACCAGGAGTTCAAGTGGGGAACCGAACAAGAAAGAGCCTTCCTGGAACTTTAGAAGCGTCTTACTCAAGCTCCCCTCCTTGACCTGCTCTACTTCAACAAGACCTTCGAGGTGGAATACGACGCATCCGGTCTTGGCATTGGAGCTGTTCTCACTCAAGGCGGTAAACCAGTGGCCTATTTCAGCGAAAAGCTCAGCGGTGCAACCCTCAACTATCCCACTTATGACAAAGAGCTGTATACGCTGTTCTGTGCCATGGAGACTTGGCAGCCTTACTTGCTATCTCGGGAGTGTGTGATCCACACGGACCATGAGACTTTAAAGCATTTGCGTGGCCAAACCAATCTCAAGAGGAGGCATGCCAAATAGCTGGAGTACATCGAATCCTTTCCATATGTTATCAAGTATAAGAAAGGAAAGGAGAATGTCGTAGCCGATGCCCTATCTCGAAGACACGCCTTGATCACCACCATGGACGCCAAAGTATTGGGGTTCGAGAGCATCAAGGACGCGTATGTCGATGATGCTGAGTTTGGGGAATGTTTCAAGAACTTTGACAAAGGCAACTATGCGGAGTTCTATGTGCATGAGGGCTACTTATTCAAAGGTCGGCGCCTTTACATTCCGGCCGGCTCTATCTGCGACCTATTGATCCAAGAAGCGCATAGTGGAGGTCTGACCGGACATTTTGACGTAGCTAAAACTTCAACCATGCTTCAAGATCACTTCTTCTGGCCAAGGATGCGAAACATGGTCGAGAAGCATTGAGGCCAGTGCATAGTGTGCATAGACCCATCCTCACAGACTCTACACCCTGCTACCGATCTTGATAGGTCCTTGGGTCAACTTGTCCATGGATTTTGTCCTCGGATTGCCACCAATACACCAAAAGGACACCATCTTTCTAGTGGTCGATCGCTTCTCCAAAACGGCGCACTTCATCCCATACCATAAGAGCAACGACGCAGAGCACCTAGCCGACCTGTTCTTTAGCCATGTGGTCCATTTTCATGGCCTTCCCCGGACGATCATCTCGGACCGGGAACCAAGATTCCTTGGTCACTTCTGGCGTACCTGTTGGAAGAAAGTTGGGACAAAGTTACTCTATTCTACCGCCTCACATCCTCAAACCGACAGACAGACCGAGGTCGTCAACCGGACACTTGACGCATTACTCCAAACGGCCATCGCAAGCAACAAAGGGACTTGGTTAGAACGCATCCCACTCATCGAATTTGCCTACAACCAAGCGGTTCACTCGGCACCAAGAAATCACCGTTTGAGGTCGCCTACAGATTTATACTGCTAACACTGATGGATTTGCTACCATTTCCACCGGACGAGATCGAAAGCCAATACAGGGCCACCAAGGCCGAATTGGTCAAGCGTTTGCATGAAGAGGTCTAAGCCAACATCGAGAGAAGAAACAAGCAATACGTACGTTTTCTAAACAAGGGACACAAGCCAATGTTCTTTCAACCTGGCGACTGGGTCTGGTTGCACGTAAGACCAGAACGGTTCGTGCAAAGACAGAAGGAAAAACTCAATCCACGAGGTGACGGACCATTCCGGATCATCAAGAAGATCAACGATAATGCCTATCCCCTTGAGCTGCCCGGTGAGTACAATACGTCCACATCCTTTAATGTTGTTGATCTTGTTCCATTTGATGTAGGTGACGACGAAGATGTTTTGGGCTCAAAACCTTCGCAAGGGGGATGGAATGATGTGAGCACGGGATCGGTCACGCATCCAGGAACGCACGAGCCGGACCCGGACACCTCTCGGACACTCATATTATCGCGGGATAACTCAGAGCAAGCATGCCTAGGATCATTCCCGGTGCAACCACTCGGACCAAAAGCTCATCCAGGACTTCAAATCACAAGATCAACCACTTCGTCCAAGCAATTTTCTAAGAAGACCAAGAGATCGACTCGGCCAAGGCAATCATCGGCGAGACCGTCCGTACGGCCTTCGTCCTTACCCAAGAATGAGGGCGCCAAATACGTTAGGATCATGACTCCTACTCTTTTTCCTTACTTCGGGTTTTTCCCATGAGGTTTACCGGAGAAGGTTTTAACAAGCGACGAGTCCTGACGCACAACACCGCGTTTTGAAGCCAATGACGTGGTTCCCGCGTTCAGCCTAAGGATGTGGCCTATTAAGTATTTTTCTTTAAGCTTTGCGTTTTGAACCTTTTCTAGATTCTTCCCTTGTGAACATTGGAATAGTGTGACATGTGTCGCCTTGTTTAAACCACATAGAGGGCGACGTCTTCACCGTCTGTGGAGACGCATTGATGTTCATATAATTTACCTTGTTTCCCTTAGTATATTCACATCTTTTGTATCATTTGATACCTAGTTGGGTCATTATTGTATAGCTTTAGGACCGTTTATGCATTAGTAGTAGATTTGCATTGCATTTGCAATTCTTGTATAAACAGGTGATTTTGGAGCCTAAGGAGCATGGAATGAATGCTGAAGAGGATTTAAGCTATTAAGAGAAGAAAACTAAGGAGCTAGAGCTGAAAAATCAAGGTCCGGAAGACCTCTCAACCGCCCACTCGACCAGACACTCGACCGTGTGGGGAGAAGGACTCGACCGGATGGAAAAAGCATGAGAAGAGGTCACTCGACCCAGCACTTGACCGAGCACCTGGTCGAGTTGACCCAGCCGCCCTTCTATTTTGTCTTTTAGTATTTTTAGGGCTTCCCCTCCTTTTTCTATATAAGGCCTTGTACTCTACAGCCACCAAGAGAGACTTTTTAGGAAAAAATCCGTAAAATCCAATATTTAACCTTTTGGGAATTAGTACATTTGTTCTCTTTTATTTAAGATCTTTTAGCCATCTTTTGCATATTTTTAAGAAATTCTTGATACTTGTTGATGTTCATATATTTTACCTTGTTTTCCCTTAGTTTATTTACATCTTTTGCATCTTTTGCTATCCTTTTTGGCCATTATTGTGTAGCTTTAGGACTAATCATGCATTAGAGTGTAGTTGCATTGCATTTGCATCTTTTCATGCATAAACAGGTGATTTTGGAGCTTAAGGAGCATGGAAGCAATGGAGAAGAAGTGTGAAGCAATCATGAGGAGGAAACAAGGGAATTAAGGCTGAAGAACCAAGGTCCAGAGTCCAGCTCGACCAAGCAATCGACCGAGTGGGAGATGGACTCGACCGAGTGGAGTTGCACAAGAGATGCCAGCTCGACCTGTCACTCAACCGAGCACTGGTCGAGTTGACCAATCCGTTGACTACTTTGACTTTTCCCATTTTTAGGGCTTCCACTCCCCTTCCTATATAAAGCCTTGTACCTGTAGCCACCAAAGAATCTAGTTTTTAGTCCAGCTTTTAGATATTATCAAAACCTAGTTTTTACCTTTTTAGGATTTATTCCTTTTGCCTTTTTATTTTCTTTTTGGATTTTGTACTTAAAAAAGAAGAAATTCTTCATTACTTGTTGGTTCCATAACTTTCTGAGTATTGAGAATCTGAGTTTGATTTCTTCTTTAAAGTTGTAGATCTTCATCTTATCTTTCTAATCATGCAAGTTTCAATAATTTCTGGGTTTATGATTTGTTTGATCATGTCTTGTTGTGAGTAGTCTTCTTAGGATCTTGAGGATGGGTTAGGATGGATTGATCTTGTGATATATTTGATTTGGTCAAGCTTGATTGTCGTAGATCTCTTCTAGGCTAGATGTTCTTAATGCTGATCTTATATCTGAGAGGGTAGGATCTGATCTCAAGCTTTTTAGCATCACACCAATGTTTAAGAAGCATAGATAAGACTAGATCTAGAGCTTACCATTAGGCTTGCTAAGAGATTAGAGGTCTTGTTTGGTTTGAGATGTATTGCTTAATGCCTGCTTGTGTAGATTCTTTACTGTGTGAGAACAAGTCTAGAATTGCATAGGTTTGATTGTTTCTTGACCATGAGAGTGGGAGAAACTTGTCTTAGATTAATATGTCTAGAGGTTAGCTCAAAGTTTGCTTGAGATTTGTTGATCAAGTTAGATGACCACAATGATCAGTTCATCCCATGAATCCATCCTCAGGAACCTTCTTTGTTTATTGATTTTAAAGTCTTAATCTTGTTATTTGCTTGCTGTTTGATTTGTGTTTGCTTTACTCTGTTTTTATTGCATTGCTCTGTTTTCCGGATTAGTCTAGCTCGACCACTCACTCGACCTACACTCGGTCGAGTGCTGCTCGAGTTCATCCCCAGAACTCTTGTTTATGATTTGTGATTGTCTAGTTTCATTCCTGTTTAATTTCCATTGCATTCACTTAGCATCTAGTTCATTACTTGTCTTGCATTAGTTCATATCTAGTGTTTACAGTTTCTGTTTTTGTTCTTGCATCATTGCTTTTATAATCATCCTGTTTTATTTGCATTTAGTTCTTAGTTCTTGTAGTTTACTTTCTGCTTTTTACATTTTCATCTTAGGATTGTTAGTGACAAACAATCTTTACACTTGGCTTGACTTAGATTCATATGCATATCTTGATTGTTCACAAACACTCAGATTGGATTGACACCTCTTATACTGCAACTGCATAAGGGGAATTGAAACACCCATCATTCCATATCATACCATTGCATACACACACTCATTCACCTTTCACACACAAAATATCATGTTTCAATTTGGCGCCGTTGCCTGTTTGAGTTTGTTTTTGTGACATTTAGGATCCATATTAGTCTAAGATTAAGTTTGTTTATACACTTGTGAGGTTACTGTGCTTGAATCTTCTGTTTCTGGGTTGAAATTCCATTTCAGGTACAACTCGACCAGTCACTCGACCACCACTCGACCGAGTAGTGATCGAGCACTTGCTCGAGCCAGCCGCCGGATCTCTTTTAACCTCAGTTTCTAGTCGACCTACACTCCTACTTGAGCCTGTGCTCAGTCGCTTGCCTGGCAAAAATCGTTTGCGTTTGTTGATGCACACAAGGTCCAAAGGAAAGGACAATCTTCTTAGGCATAGTGACAGTATCAACAAGTTGACCAAGGGTTTGGGATCCAAGAAAAGAAGGGTTGTTCAGCAACAAGAAGAGGTTCCAGTAGCTATGGATCATCAGGATCAGGTTCAGAGACCAAGACATATTGGTGCTGGAGATGCACCCAACACACACAACCAAAGAGCTGGCATTGTGCCACCAACAGTTGCCAACAACAACTTTGAGATCAAGAGTGGATTGATCTCAATGATTCAGGCCAATAAGTTTCATGGATTGCCTATGGAGGATCCACTTGATCATCTTGATGAGTTTGACAAAATCTGTGGTCTTACCAAGATCAATGGAGTAAGTGAAGATGGTTTCAAGCTGAGGTTGTTCCCTTTCTCTCTTGGGGACAAGGCTCATTTATGGGAGAAGACTCTTCCCACTGGTGCTATCACTACTTGGGATCAATGTAAGAAGGCTTTCTTAGCCAAATTCTTCTCTAATGCTAGGACAGCAAGGCTGAGGAATGAGATCTCTGGATTTGCTCAAAGGAGCAATGAAAGCTTTTGTGAAGATTGGGAGAGATTCAAGGGCTACCAGACTCAATGTCCTCATCATGGTTTCAGTATGGAGTCATTGTTGAGCACACTGTATAGAGGAGTGCTTCCAAAGTTCAGAATGCTTCTTGATACAGCCTCCAATGGGAACTTCCTTAACAAGCATGTGGATGAAGGCTGGGAGTTAGTTGAGAATCTAGCTCAGTTAGATGGCAATTACAATGAAGATTATGATAGGACCATAAGGAGTTCCTCAAGTGATCAAGAGGACAAGTACAAGAAGGATTTGAAGATGGTCAATGAGAAACTTGACAAGATACTCCTCAGCCAGTCCAAATCCATTCATTTCATTGGTGAAGAAGAAGCTCCAGTTCAAGAGGGGGAGAATGAGTTTGCTGAGCTTTGCTATATGCAAAACCAAGGTGGATTCAAGGGCTACAACCAAGGTGGTTTCAAGAACAACAACCTCTCTTATAGGAGTACCAATGTGGCTAATCCACAAGATCAAGTCTACCCTCCTCAACAGCCTCAACATCACCAAAACTATATCCCCAAACAACAGCAGCAGATGTTCCAGCCCCAGTTGTGTCCCCCACCAGGGTTTCAGACTAACCAAGGCGAAGAACAAGACCTTAGATCTATGCTACAGCAGCTGTTGATTGGTCAAACACAAGGGAAGATTGAGGAAGCCAAGCAGTTTGCTGAGTTGAATCAAAGGCTTACATCCCAGTATAATGACCTGAACATGAAGTTTGAAGGTCTTAATTCTAGAGTGAAGTACATGGAGAGTAACATAGCCTCTTCTTCAGCTCCAAAACCCAACCAACTCCCTGGAAAAGCTGTTCAAAATCCAAGAGAGTTCACAGCCAAAGCCATCCTAATTCAAGAGGAAGAAGTCACTGAGGACAGTGAAGTCCAAGTTTGGGGGAATTCATTAGTTACTGAAGCCCCAAGTGACATCTGTGCAAAGCAACAGGAGCTCGCAGGAGAACTCGACCAAGAGCTCGACCACACACTCGATCGTGTGCATGCTCGAGTGGTCGATCGAGCTGAAGACTCTGAAGCTGTCAAGCCTGCTAAGTACATTCCTCCTGCTTACAAGCCTCCACTACCATTCCCTGGGCGTTTCAAAGCACAGAAGATCAAGGAGTTAAGGGAAATAATTGAGAAAAATGAGATGTTGGCTAGGCAACAAGAGGAAGAGAGGGTTTTGAAAGAAGAAGCTTTGGTTGAGAAAGATGAACAAGTGTCAGCCATTCAAGAGATCATCATAGCTTACCAAGAAGAGGAGAAAGGACCTGCCTTGGATCAGTATGAACCATACCCTCTCTACAAAATTTTTTTGCTTGATTTGTCTAAGAAGAAGACTGAAGCTCAAGATGAGAAGGATCTTGAGAACCTTGGAGGAGTGATCATTCCAATAAAGCTCAGTGATCCAGGACCTTTCTATCTGCCCTGCACAATCAGCTACCTTCACTACAATCAATGTCTTTGTGATTTGGGAGCTTCAACAAGTGTGATGCCATACTCCATAGCTCAAAAGCTAGGGAGAACTGATTTCAAATCCACCAATCTCCATGTGTGCCTAGCTGATGGGACAAATAGAGAGGTAGTTGGAAGGTTGGAGAATGTCCCACTTAAGATAGGGAAGGCAAGGATTCACACTGACTTTGTGGTGATAGAGATGGACAAGGAGCCTGAGGATCCAATCTTGTTAGGGAGGCCATTCTTAGCTACTGTTGGAGCAGTCATTGATGTCAAGGAAGGTCTTGTGACCTTGAACATTGCTGAAGATGTGGTTATGAAGTTCAATATCCACAATCCAACCAACCTTCCTACCATTGATGACCAGCCTTTTACTATCAAGGACAAAGGTGGTCAAGGAAGCTTAGGTGATAAGGCAACCCCAAAGGCTGAGTCCCCACTTGAAGAGGATTCTGTTGAGAAGCTTAAGAGGTCAGTTCAGGAGCTGACTAGTATGGTTGAGGATCTTCAAGTCAAGCTGAACAAGAGGTCTTTAAGGAAAGCAAGGCCAAGACTCAAAATCAAGAAGAAGTATGGTTTGTGTGCTAAGGGTGAGGTGATCAAGGATCAACTTCACAGTGACCAAGAGGTTCCAGGGAGGATTTCATCACCTCCTTGGTATCTAGACCAAAGTTAAGAAGAAAACCAAAGTCAAGCTTAGTGACTTTAAACAAGCTCACTAGGGAGGAAGTCCCTAAGGTATCCTTTGTAAATATGGTTTATTTTCTTAGTAGTTTTGATGTGTTTTCTTTTATGTTTTTGTTGGACAGGCTTTTCAATGGTAATATAGTTGGGTAAGGAGAGATGTGGACTTGGAGAAGAAGACTCGCAGGCCCACTCGACCATGCCACAAGAGGTACTCGGCCGAGCTGGATACTAATTGAGGCCCAATTGATTCCCATTCTTCTGGAACGATCGAGTGGAGGGAAGAACAAGGAGAAAAATTTTGAAATTTCAAAATTGGTCAAGGAGCTCGACCACGTGCTGGTCGAGTGTGGGGTCGAGTGACAGCCAAAAAGCAAGTCAAAGATTCCCAATTCAAATTTGAATGGAAAGGACGCTCCACCCTTGTTTCCTTGTCCCCTTAGCTTCTTTAAATAGCCCTTGCTCGATCCTATGCTTCTCACACTTTCTCATTTGCTTAAAACATTTAAATTCAAGCTTTAATTCTCTTTCAAAGTTCATCTCTTGCTCTAGCTTTGTTCTTTCAAGTTTTTGGGTCACTAACCTATTAACTTTGAGCTTTGAGTCTATTTCCCTTCAGTTTCTTTTGAAAATGTCTTCTAAGATCACCAAGAAGTCTCACAAAACCGCTGCAAGCTCCATGGAACGTCGTGATGCTGACCTTGAACCAAGAGGTGAAGCTAGGAGAGCCACTCGACGGTCCACTCGATCGACCACTCGACCGAGTGGTGGCTCGAGCAGTCGGTCTAGCCAGGTGCCGAGTCTCAGGAAAAAACCAGTTGAGGAGGATCCTAAGAGGACTGAGAGTGAGGAGGAAAGGGAGCCTACTATTGATGAGATGATAAGGGGATACAGAGCCAAAGGAAAGAGACCAGCAGTTGAAGTGGAACAAGAAGAGAGTGAAAGTGAAAGTGAGGAAGTGAGTGAAGAAGAAGAATTGATGGAAGATGGAGAAGCTGAGTCTTGTGGTTTGTCAAAGAAGCAGCTTTATGATGCTTTCATGAGGATGGAGTTCCTGGGAACTAGATATCCACACAAGGAGACTATGGAGAAGCTTGCCATTGATGAAGATGTGGAATGTCTTTTTGAGAAGAGCAGCCTTACCAAGTTCATGGGGCTTTGCATGGAAGGGTATAGAGAGGAAAGCTGTGAGTTCCTAGCCACTGTCAAGCTGCACCAATACTTGAGGAAAGATGCTAAAGTAGGAGCTGGTCATATCTCCTTCACAATCAAAGGGAAGAAGCATGAGCTTTCATTGAAGAAGCTAGCTGATGTGTTTTGTTTTGAGGTTGGGAGCCATATGAGCTTGATGGTTCCAAGAGAAGAATTGTATGCTGTATGGGAGACCATTGGGGATAACAAGTACTACTCATCCTCTAACTCCAAGAGCTCAAGGATAAGGAGCCCAGTCTTGAGGTACTTCCACAAAGCTCTTGCCAACACTTTCTTTGCAAGAAAAGAAACTGGAAACATCAATGAGGGAGAGCTGAAGATGATTGACTTGGCTCTCAATGGAGTTCTTCTTTAAGCAAGGAATGGAACCATCATCCTTGGTAGCACTGTGGAGACTGATCTTGCAATGGTGCTGATAGAACACATGATTTATTTGAAAAGTTGGGTAGGCAAGCTTGAGAACAAGGGTTCAAGAGGAGCACTTACCATTGGAGGCATCATCACTCCAATCCTTCAAGCTGCTGACATCCAACTTAGAGGAGAAAGGTTCTTACCAAGATGGATTGACTCAAGCTACCTTACCTCCACTCTCATCCTAGCCAAGGAGATGCATCAAGGGAACCACAATTTCAACTTTGAGCTTCCAACACTTGGGAAAAAGCAACTCATATTGCCTAACCAAGAGCTCACCACCATTCAAGAAGGAGCCAACATTGACTTTTGGCCAGCTGAGGAGCATTGGTTTGATGGAGTGGTTCAGCCTAGAGTTGAGGAAGCTGGAAATGCACAAGTGGCTGATGGAGAGGAGCAATTCTATTTTGAAGACTATGAGCCCAATCCAAGAGATAGTAGAGGAGTGAGGGAGAATGCAAAGAGAATGACTCTCTTGCAAAGATGGAACAAGTGGAATGGGAAGAGGTTTGATAAGCTCAAGAAGAAGGTGACTAACATGGCTAAGTCCATCAAGGGACTAAAGAAGGAGATTGCTGAGCTGAAGAGTGGAAACTCATCTCCAAGCCATTCAAGCCCTTTGAGGAGAAGTAGCTCAACTAGAGCACTTTCAAGAGTTGCAAACCCTGTGGAACCAGCTAGGGCATCAATGTATGAGCCAAATCAGAAGAAGAGGAGCTCAAGTACCCGAGAACAACAATTTTCGAGGCACTCGACCGGGTCACTCGAGCACCCACTCGACCGAGCACCTCCGATGCACTCGGCCGAGCACCTTCCCAGATCACCCTATGGCTTCCCACCTCCAGCTGCTTATCCAGGTTATCCACATTACCCTCCCTTCCCACCCCAATACTTTATGGATCCCACACTCTACCAGCAGTACCAGCAGTACCAGACTCAAGATTTGGAGACTCGCAACCCAGCTCGACCCCCCCACTCGGACACGTACTCGACCGAGTCAGGCTCGATTGCAATAGTCGAGCTGCCCCAAAGTCCTTCTCCGAGCCACCAGCCTGACCCCAACTACTCCTATGACAGCATGCAGATGGATGTGGACAACTTCTTCCACAATCCCTAAGGTACCATCATCACCTTCCCTTGTTTATACAATTGCATTTGATGTTGTGTTTTGTTTTTGTTTATAGTCTTGAATCCTCTTACAAATTTCTTTCACACAGAGGACTGTGTGATTTAAGTTTGGGGGAGGGTTTGAGATAGCATTTGATGTTGTGTTTTGTTTTCTTAATTCAAATTTTTATCATCATCATGTAGCACTTGCATAATCATCTAAGGCATAGAAAAACCATAAAATTTGAAAAAATTTTGCAAAAATCTTTATAAAAAGAGTGTTCATGTAGTTTGCATTGCATATTTAAAGTGTTTTGTTTAGCATATAGGACTGTTTGCATTAGGGATCTATATTGAGTTCTTCATTGTTAGCTTGTTTAATTCACTAGACTAGGATCAATGCCCAAGCTAATAGTACTTTGATGCTAGTTGAGTGGTTAGAAGCATAAGATTGAACCAAGCCTTGAATTCCTGCATTGCATTTGGTCTAAATTGAAGCATGTTGTGATTTGATTCCATTTCCTATCTATAAGAACCTAATATTGACTTATAATTATCATTGTATGCATTGTTTTAAACTCATGGATACCACATACATATTTGGATCATCTTTCTCCTTTTTACCACTCTTGTTGGTCCAAGTAGCTGATTAAATCATTAAGATCAGTTCTCCTACCCCTTAACCAAACCTTCTTTCAAGCCTTGTTTATTCTTGTGTGTGTGAGGCCTATTTTTGGGATTTAGCTTGGTAGAAAGTGTTAGGTTTGAACTGACAAGAGTAAGACCTTGTGTAGTTCTAGTATGCATTTTCCAAACTAGATAGGACTAGGTGGTTCACTTGTTGGGTTTGGGACTTGGCTGTTATAAAAAGAAAAGAAAGAAAAGAGAAAGAAAAAGGGTAGAGTCTTTAGGAGAGGGATGTGTTTAAGTGAAAGCTAATGTCTAGTGAAAGGATGGGAAGTAAGAAAATGGTTATCTAAGATGGTTCTAGTTAAAAGAAAAAGAAAAGAAAGCAAAGAGCAGTTTAGCAAAAAGCTTAAATGTCTTAAGCATAAGAAGAAAAGAGAACCATAGCAATCAATAAGAATCCCCCATCCCACTAGAAAGATCAAATAAGAAACCTCTCCTAAGATTTGAAAACCAAAAGAGAAAAGGGTTAAAGAGAAAAGAAGAAGTTAAAGGGTAGCACTAGCATCATTTGGGTTTAGATTGTTAGGATAAACACTTTGGGTCCCTTTGGGTAGACAAGGTTTTGTTCTTGTATGTGTCTAAGTGTTCTTACCTTTAGCATTCTTCTAAAGCTCAATCCATTTTTTATGAGAGAACCTTGATATTGACAAGCCCCACTCTGAAAAGAGACCATCATTGTCTCAAAACCTTTTATTACCAAGCCAAATGAGTTTAAGCATTGCATATAATTGATTCATGTTCTTGATTAATGAATGTTAAAGGAAATGGTTGATTTGAATGCATGTGAATATCTAAGGCTCAAATCAGTAAAGGTTGTGATGTGCTTGTCTAAAGTTTTTAAGTATAGCTCTTCACCTTGCATCTTAGTACTAGTAACTTGGACATTGACTCTAGCTTGTCTATTTGCAAGCTTTAGGAGTTATGATCTCACTTTTAAACCTCATCTACCTTCTTATGTCTTGTTTATTTGCTTGAGGGCAAGCAAAGACTAAGTTTGGGGGTGTTGATGTTCATATATTTTACCTTGTTTTCCCTTAGTTTATTTACATCTTTTGCATCTTTTGCATCTTTTGCATCTTTTGCTATCCGTTTAGGCCATTATTGTGTAGCTTTAGGACTAATCATGCATTAGAGTGTAGTTGCATTGTATTTGCATCTTTTCATGCATAAACAGGTGATTTTGGAGCTTAAGGAGCATGGAAGCAATGGAGAAGAAGTGTGAAGCAATCATGAGGAGGAAACAAGGGAATTAAGGCTGAAGAACCAAGGTCCGGAGTCCAGCTCGACCAAGCACTCGACCGAGTGGGAGATGGACTCGACCGAGTGGAGTTGCACAAGAGAAGCCAGCTCGACCTGTCACTCGACCGAGCACTGGTCGAGTTGACCGATCCGTTGACTACTTTGACTTTTCCCATTTTTACGGCTTCCACTCCCCTTCCTATATAAAGCCTTGTACCTGCAGCCACCAAAGAATCTAGTTTTTAGTCCAGCTTTTAGATATTATCAAAACCTAGTTTTTACCTTTTTAGGATTTATTCCTTTTGCCTTTTTATTTTCTTTTTGGATTTTGTACTTAAAAAAAAAGAAATTCTTCATTACTTGTTTGTTCCATAACTTTCTGAGTATTGAGAATCTGAGTTTGATTTCTTCTTTAAAGTTGTAGATCTTCATCTTATCTTTCTAATCATGCAAGTTTCAATAATTTCTGGGTTTATGATTTGTTTGATCATGTCTTGTTGTGAGTAGTCTTCTTAGGATCTTGAGGATGGGTTAGGATGGATTGATCTTGTGGTATATTTGATTTGGTCAAGCTTGATTGTTGTAGATCTCTTCTAGGCTAGATGTTCTTAATGCTGATCATATATCTGAGAGGGTAGGATCTGATCTCAAGCTTTTTAGCATCACACCAATGTTTAAGAAGCATAGATAAGGCTAGATCTAGAGCTTACCATTAGGCTTGCTAAGAGATTAGAGGTCTTGTTTGGTTTGAGATGTATTGCTTAATGCCTGCTTGTGTAGATTCTTTACTGTGTGAGAACAAGTCTAGAATTGCATAGGTTTGATTGTTTCTTGACCATGAGAGTGGGAGAAACTTGTCTTAGATTAATATGTCTAGAGGTTAGCTCAAAGTTTGCTTGAGATTTGTTGATCAAGTTAGATGACCACAATGATCAGTTCATCCCATGAATCCATCCTCAGGAACCTTCTTTGTTTATTGATTTTAAAGTCTTAATCTTGTTATTTGCTTGCTGTTTGATTTGTGTTTGCTTTACTCTGTTTTTATTGCATTGCTCTGTTTTCCCGGATTAGTCTAGCTCGACCACTCACTCGACCTACACTCGGTCGAGTGCTGCTCGAGTTCATCCCCAGAACTCTTGTTTATGATTTGTGATTGTCTAGTTTCATTCCTGTTTAATTTCCATTGCATTCACTTAGCATCTAGTTCATTACTTGTCTTGCATTAGTTCATATCTAGTGTTTACAGTTTCTGTTTCTGTTCTTGCATCATTGCTTTTATAATCATCCTGTTTTATTTGCATTTAGTTCTTAGTTCTTGTAGTTTACTTTCTGCTTTTTACATTTTCATATTAGGATTGTTAGTGACAAACAATCTTTACACTTGGCTTGACTTAGATTCATATGCATATCTTGATTGTTCACAAACACTCAGATTGGATTGACACCTCTTATACTGCAACTGCATAAGGGGAATTGTAAAACCCATCATTCCATATCATACCATTGCATACACACACTCATTCACCTTTCACACACAAAATAACAGGTTTCACTTGTTGGTTCAATAACTCTCAAAGTATTAAGATTTTGAGTTTGATTCCTTCTTTAATATTGTAGATATTTGTTTTATCTTCCTAATCATGCAAGTTTCATTGATTTCTGGGTTTATGTTTAGTGATTGTGAGTAGTGAGTTTAGATCTTAAGGATGGATTAGGATGGATAATGGTTGTGGTTGTTTGGCTTGGTCAAGCTTGTTTGTTATAGATCTCTTCTAGACTAGATGTGCTCTATGCTATCCTTATATCTGAGAGGGTAAGGTTAGATCTTAAGCTTCTTAGCATCACACCAATGTCTAAGTTGCTAGATAAGGCTTGTTCTAGAGATTATCATTAAGCATGCTAAGAGATTAGATGTTTTGTTTGATTTTTGACATTAATGATCTGTTGTTTAATGATTGCTTTTATATGATCTTTCCTAGTGAGAGCTAGACTGGGAGTATCTTAGCTTGATTTTTATTGCCAAGAGATTGGTTTAACTTTTATTAGAAGATCATTTTCTAGAAATATCTCATGTTTGATTGAGGTTTGTTGACCATTTTAGATGACCATAGCTTGAGTCCAGCCCATGAATCCATCCTTAGGACCTTCTTTGTCTATTGATTTCTCTGTTTAAATCCTATTTAGTCGCTTGCTGCTTGCCTTACTTTCTCTGTTTTGTTTATTGCTCTATTTCAATTCTGAGATTTCAACCCACTTGACATAGTACTCGATCGAGCATCCGATCGAGTGCTTGCTCGAGCTCATTCCAGTATTTGTTGTTTATGTTCTGCATCTTACCTGTTTCATTTCTTGTTGCATTTTCTGTTTCATTTCTATTGCATTCATTTAGTTTCTGTTTAATCCTGTCTCATTACTTGCTTAGATTTACTGTAGTTTCTGTTCTTGTTTCATTTCATTACTGCCTTGATCATTCTGTTTACTTTGCAATTAGAATCCTGTTTAGTAGTTTGACATTCAACATCTTATAATCATCATTAGGTTGTTAGTGACAAACATCCTTCATATCTGGCTTAACTTAGATATGTGTTTATATCTTGATTGCTTGCATCTCACTCATTTTGGTTTGACATCCTTTATGCTACAACAACATAAGGGTAATTGAAACACCTTGCATTCCACCTGTTCATCATTCATAACTATCTTCATCCATATTTCATCATCACCATAAAAATAATCATGTTTCAATTTGGCGCCGTTGCCACATTTGAGTGTTTGTTTGTAACAATTAGGATCCACATAAGTCTAAGATTAAGT
This sequence comes from Camelina hispida, assembly GCA_023657505.1. NCBI lineage: Eukaryota > Viridiplantae > Streptophyta > Magnoliopsida > Brassicales > Brassicaceae > Camelina > Camelina hispida. Next base: position 27,415,761 of record CP094637.1, read on the forward strand.
TCCTTTGTTCCCTTGTTCACTACTAATCTCGATTCTTCATTTGCTTATTTGTGTTGAGTTTCAGGTACCAACTCGACCATCAACTCGAGCTACCACTCCACCGTTTGTTGATCGAGTGACCTGATCGAGTCACAACCCGAATACAATTAGTCATCTCATCTCAGTCAGTTCGACCACCAACTCGAGCCTGTGCTCGACCGAGTACCTGTCCGAGTTAGTGATCGGGTTAGTTGATGCAAACAAGATCCAAGGGTAATTAAAATCTCCACAGGCTTCTTGACCACATCAACAGGCTACCAAGGGATTTGAGACAGCAGAGAACAAGAATTTTACAAGAACAAGAGAATCAGTTGCTAATGGAGCAACAAGATAACCAAGATCAAAGGCCAAGGAACATTGGTGCTGGAGCTGGTATTGTGCCTCCTGCATTTGCCAATAATAATTATGAGATCAAGAGTGGTCTCATCTCCATGATCCAAGCCAACAAGTTCCACGGGTTGCCAATGGAGGATCCCTTAGACCACCTTGATGAGTTTGATAGGATTTGTGGACTCACTAAGATCAATGGTGTTAGTGAAGATGGCTTCAAGCTTAGGTTGTTTCCCTTCTCACTTGGAGACAAAGCTCATCTATGGGAGAAGACACTTCCAACTGGAGCTATCACCACATGGGATGCTTGTAAGAATGCTTTTCTAGCCAAGTTCTTCTCCAATGCAAGAACTGCAACGTTGAGGAATGAGATTTCTGGTTTTGCAGAAAGAAACAATGAAAGCTTTTGTGAAGCATGGGAGAGATTCAAGGGCTTCGAAACTCAATACCGAGACCATGGCTTCAGCAATGAGTCTTTGCTCAGCACTCTATATAGAGGGGTTCTACCTAAGATAAGGATGCTTCGTGATACAGCTTCCAATGGTAACTTCCTCAACAAAAATGTAGAAGAAGGCTGGGAGTTGGTAGAGAATCTAGCTCAGTCTGATGGCAATTATAATGAAGACTATAACAGAGCAGTAAGGATCACCTCCATTGATCAAGAGGAGAAGTACAAGAAATATTTAAAGATGGTCAATAAGAAGCTAGACAAGATTCTACTCAACCAAGAAAAGACTATTCATTTCATTGGTGAAGACGACTCTCAAGTTCAAGAAGGGGAGAGAGAGTTTGCTGAGCTTTACTACATGCAAAGATGGGGAGGATTCAAAGGTTACAATCAAGGAGGAAGATTCAAGAACAACAACCTCTCCTATAGAAGCAACAATGTGGCCAATCCTCAAGATCAAGTCTATCCACCTCTACAGCCTCAACAACAAAGCAACTATGCTCCCAAACAACAACATCAAGTGTTCAAGCCTCAATTGTGTCCCCCTCCAGGGTTTCAGACCTCCCACGGCCAAGAACAAGACTTAAGAGCTATGATGCAACAAATTTTGATTGGGCAAGCAAATAACAAGATTGAGGAGGCAAAGCAGTTTGCTGACTTGAACCAAAAACTGACATCCCAGTATAATGATCTCAACATCAAGTTTGAAAGTCTGAACTCAAGAGTTAAGTACATGGAGAGAAATATAGCATCTACTTCAGCTCCAAAACCTAATCAACTTCCTGGAAAAGCTGTTCAAAACCCAAGGTAGTTCACTGCTAAAGCAATTCATCTTCATGAGGAAGCTTTCACTGAGGACAGTGAAGTTCAAGCTGGGGAGGATTCATCATTTATTGAAGCCCAGAGTAAAGATTTTTCACAGCAAACTGAATTCGGCAAAGCACTCAACCAACCACTCGAGCACACACACGATCGAGTGACTGATCGAGTGACCAGTCGATTTGCTGCCCCTGAAGCTGTTAAGACTGCTAAGTATATTCCTCCTGCTTACAAACCGCCTTTACCATTCCCATGACATTTGAAGGCACAAAAGTTGAAGGAACTCAGAGAAATTATTGAGAAAAGGGAAGAGTTGGCTTTACAACAAGAGAAAGAGTTGGCTTTACAACAAGAGGAAGTCATTGAAAAGAAGAAAGTCATGGCTTTGAAGGAAACTTCATGAATCCAGCCCTATTGCAGCAGTTCTACCAGCAGCAAGGTCAACAATTCTTCTCTCCACCATCAACTCGGCCACCAACTCGACCTACCAACTCGACCGGATACTCGACCGAGTACCAGTCGATGGCCATAGTCGAGTTGCCTCCTTCCCCATCTCCAAGTCAACCACAAGACCCCCACTACATTTATGAAGCATGAATGAGGATGTGGATAGCTTCTTCCACAATCCATGAGGTATCACCATCACCTTACCTTTGTAAATACCATTGCATGTTTAGTTTTATTTTGTCTAGTTTCATTTTGTTTTTAGTCTTGAATCCTCTTTCAAATTTCTCTTACAGAGAGGACTGTGTAATTTAAGTTTGGGGAGGGTTTGAGATAGTATTTGATGTTGTGTTTTGTGTTCTTATTTCAAATTTTTATCATCATCATGTTAGTATTTGCTTTTCATCTAAGGCATAGAAAAACCCTAAAAATTTGAATCTTTTTGCAAAAATATTTACAAAAAAAGAGTGCTCAGCATTGCATATTAGGTTCTTGTTTAGCATGTTTCATAAAGGACTGTTTAATAATTGCATTAGGGATCTATGATGAGTTTTCCCTTGTTAGCTTGTTTAAATTCACTAGACTAGGATCAATGCCCTAGTTAATAGTACTTTGATGCTAGTTGAGTTGTTAGAAGCATAAGATTGAACCAAGCCTTGAATTCCTGCATTGCATTTGGTCTAAGTTGAAGCATGTTGTGATTTGATGTCATTTCCTATTTATAAGAACCTAATATTTACTTTCAATTATCAATGTGTGCATTGCGTCAAACTCATGGATACCATATACATATTTGGATCATCTTTCTCCTTTTTACCAGTCTTGTTGATCCAAGTAGCTGATTTTCTCATTAAAAATCAGTTTCCCTACCCTTAACCTATCCTTCTATCAAGCCATGTTTATTCTTGTGTGTGTAAGGCCTATTTTGGGATTGAGCTTGGTAGAAAGTGTTAGGTTTGAGCTGACAAGAATAATGCCTTGTGTAGTTCAAGTTTGCAATTTTCAAACTAGATTGGACTAGGTGGTTTATTTGTTGGGTTTGGGACTTGGATTGTTTGAGAAAGAAAAGAAAAGAAACGAAAAGAAAAAAAGAGAAAGAAAAAAATTAAAGTCTTTAGGAGGGGAATGTGTTTAAGTAAAGCTCTAATGAAAGAATGGGAAGTATAAGATTGTTTAAGATGGTTCAAGTCAAAGAAAAGAAAGAAAGAAAGAAAAGAAGAGTCTACAAAATGCTTTTATGTCTTAAAGATTAAGAAGAAAAGGGAACCATAGCAATAAGAAAGAAAATCCCATTCCACTAGTTGATTCAAATAAGAAACCTCTCCTAAGGCTTAAAAACAAAAGAGAAAAGGGTATTTGAGAAGAGTTGAAGATAAAGGGTAGCACTAGGACAATTTTGGATTAGAATGATAGGATAAACACTTTGGGTACCTTTGGGTAGACAAGGTTTTGTTCTTGTAAATGTCTAAGTGTTCTTACCTTTAGTCTTCTTCTAAAGCTCAATCCATTTTTATGAGAGAACCTTGATATTGATAAGCCCCACTCTAAAGAGAGACTATCATTGTCTCTAAACCTTTATTACCAAGCCAAATGAGTTCAAAGCATTGCATAAGATTGATTCATGTTCTTGATTAATGAATGTTAAAGGAAATGGTTGATTTGAATGCATGTGGATATCTAAGGCTCAAATCAGTAAAGGTTATGATAGGCTTGTCTAAAATCTTTAAGTACAGCTCATTCAACTTGCATCATAGTACTAGTAACTTGGACATTGATTCTAGGTAGTTTATTAGCAAGGTTTAGGAGCTGAGATCCCACTTTCAAACCTCACCTACCTTCTTATGTCTTGTTCATTTGCTTGAGGGCAAGCAAAGACTAAGTTTGGGGGTGTTGATGTTCATATAATTTACCTTGTTTTCCCTTAGTATATTCACATCTTTTGCATCATTTGCTATCTAGTTTGGTCATTATTGTATAGCTTTAGGACTGTTTATGCATTAGTAGTAGATTTGCATTGTATTTGCATAGTTTCTTGCATAAACAGGTGATTTTGGAGCCTAAGGAGCATGGAAGGAATGCTGAAGAGAACTGAAGCTACTAAGAGAAAAAAAAAACAAAGGAGCTAGAGCTGAAAAATCAAGGTCCAGAAGTCCACTCAACCGTCCACTCGACCAGACACTCGACCGTGTGCGGAGAAGGACTCGACCGGATAGAAGAAGCATGAGAAGAGGTCACTCGACCCAGCACTCGATCGAGCACCTGGTCGAGTTGACCAAGCCGCCCTTCTATTTTGTCTTTTAGCATTTTTAGGGCTTCCCCTCTTTTTTCTATATAAGGCCTTGTACTCTACAGCCACCAAGAGAGACTTTTTATGAAAAAATTTGTAAAACCTAGTATTTACCTTTTTGGGAATTAGTACTTTTGCTCCTTTTGGGAATTAGTACTTTTGCTCTCTTTTATTTTAGATCTTTTCGCCATCTTTTGCATATTTTTAAGAAATCCTTGATATTTTTTGGTTCAATAACTCTCAAAGTATTAAGATTTCGAGTTTCATTCGTTCTTCAATATAGTAGATCTTTGTTTTATCTTTCTAATCATGCAAGTTTCATTGATTTCTGGGTGTATGGTTTTGTTCATCATATTTAGTGATTGTGAGTAGTGAGTTTAGATCTTAAGGATGGATTAGGCTGGATAATGGTTGTGGTTGTTTGGATTGGTCAAGCTTGTTTGTTATAGATCTCTTCTAGACTAGATGTGCTCTATGCTATCCTCATATCTGAGAGGATAAGGTTAGAACTTAAGCTTCTTAGCATCACACCAATGTCTAAGTTGCTAGATAAGGCTTGTTCTAGAGATTATCATTAAGCATGATAAGAGATTAGATGTTTTGTTTGATTTTTGACATTAATGATCTGTTGTTTAATGCCTGCTTTTATATGATCTTTGCTAGTGAGAGCTAGACTGGGAGTATCTTAGCTTGATGGTTATTGCCAAGAGATTGGATTAACTTTTATTAGAAGATCATTGTGTAGAGATAGCTCATGTTTGATTGAGGTTTGTTGACCAGTTTAGATGACCATAGCTTGAGTCCAGCCCATGAATCCATCCTTAGGAACTTTTTTGTCTATTGATTTCTCTATTTAAATCCTGTTTAATCGCTTGCTGCTTGCCTTACTTTCGTTCTGCTCTGTTTTGTTTATTGCTCTGTTTCAGTTCTAAGATTTCAACCCACTCGACCTAGTACTCGATCGAGCATCCGAACGAGTGCTTGCTCGAGCTCATTCCAGTATTTGTTGTTTATGTTCTGCATCTTACCTGTTTCATTTCCTGTTTCATTTCTTTTGCATTCATTTAGTTTCTGTTTAATCCTATCTCATTACTTGCTTTGATTTACTGTAGTTTCTGTTCTTGTTTCATTTCATTACTGCCTTGATCATTTTGTTTACTTTGCATTTAGAATCATGTTTAGTAGTTTTACATTCTGCATCTTATAATCATCATTAGGTTGTTAGTGACACACATCCTTCATATTTGTCTTAACTTAGATAAGTGTTTGTATCCTAATTGCTTGCATCTCACTCATTTTTGTTTGACATCCTTTATGCTACAACAACATAAGGGTAATTGAATCACCTTGCATTTCACCTGTTCATCATTCATCACTATCTTCATCCATATTTCATCATCACCATAAAAATAATCATGTTTCACGCATCAATGGCAAACATGTGTGGACCATAGCGAGTCCGCATGTCCCTAGTTCCCTCTAAACCCTTACACTATTTAAGCTTCCAATGCCACTTGCGTAGAATCGTTAGACTTGAATGAAGACATAATTTTCCAAAGAGTGAATATTTGCTTCTTGTCTCAAATCTCTTTCTCGCAACTTAGTCCGGGACTGGGCTTGAAAGAACCCCTAGAAGGATCAATCCGGGATCGCTCTTCTTCTAGTCGGCATAAAATGCTACCCATCGCTCGTGTACACCACCGTTCGATCCATACCGTCTCTATCGCACCGTGTTCTTTCCAATCGTTGGTTGTGTTTCACTTTGACCCCATCTTTCTCTAGTGAATCATGGTCGAGTTTCTTACTTTGTTTTCTAGCCACCGTTTGATTCTACCGTACCGTCCATCCGCTACCGCATTCTTCCGACCAAGCCACCGCCATCTTACCACTACCGTTTGAATCCGTGTTCTACTCGTTTGATTGCTCTCAAAACTCGATTCCATCGTCCATCCTTGTCCTACTTTCACCGTATTTCTTTTGGTCCAAGGAAAGTCACCATTTTCCTGAGCATCATGCGACTCTGACCTCGATCCGAGTCGCTTCGCCGCTCGACGCTCACATCAAATATAGTACCATTAGCTAAGACCTGATACTTCGAGTCAACATCCTTAGAGGCATTCACCAACCTCAAGTCCTTCTCCTGAGCCAACGGCTCCTGAGAAACCGTACACAACCTCAGCGCACTGATCTTTCCTACCAGAGACTCCATATCCTGCTCCTTAGCCGAAGCCGCCCTCTTCCGATTCAGAGCATCTGCAACCAAGTCAGCCTTACCAGGGTGGTAGGCTATCTCCAAATCATAATCCGCCACAAGCTCCATTCACCGCCTCTGCCTCAAATTCAGCTCGGGCTGAGTGAATCTGTACTTCAGGCTCTTATAATCTGTAAACACCTGCACTTTTGCACCATAAAGATAAGATCTCCAAAGCTTCAGAGAAAAAACTACAGCGGCCATCTCCAAATCATGAGTAGGATAGTTGTCCTCATGCTTCCGCAACTGCCAAGAAGCGTAGGCAATCACCTTCCCCTGCTTCATCAACACACACCCCAAACCAACTCTAGATGCATCTGTATAAACCGCATAGGGTTCTCCCTGCTCTAGCAAAGCCAATACTGGCGTAGTAGTCAATATCTCCTTCAGGCTTGCAGAGCCCTCCTCGCACTCTTGTGACCAAAGAAAAGGAACATCCTTCCCTGTCAACTTAGTCATCGGATGTGCTCTGCTCGCAAACCCCTGAATAAACCTCCTGTAATAACCTGTCAACATATCTATGGCATGCTGCAGTCTAGGCGAATCTCTGATAGCGTGAGTCTTCTCTGGATCTAAAGAAACTCCCTCTGCAAAAACAATGTCACCTAGAAAACCCATCTCACACTGCCAGAAACTACACTTGCGGAACTTAGCAAACAACTTATGCTCCCGCAACTTCTCGAAAACTGCCCTCAAATGCACCACATGCTCCTCGGGACTATTAGAATAAACCAGGATATCGTCGATGAAAATGATGACAGACACGTCCAGAAACTCCTAAAACATGGTGTTCATCAATCTCATAAACGCTGCTAGCCCGTTCGACAAACCAAACGGCATCAACACAAACTCATAGTGCCCATACCTCGTCCTGAATGCAGTTTTCCTCACATCTGCCTTATCTATCGGAATCTGATGATAACTCGATGCCAGATCTACCTTGGCGAACCAAGTAGCACCTCTCAACTGATTCAACAACTCATCGATTCTGGGAAGAGGGTACTTCTTTTTTACAGTGACCTGGTTCAAACCCTAATAATAATTACACAAGTGGAAACTCCAAACGGCTCCTGAAAAACCATACACAACCTCAACGCACTGATCTCTCCTACCACAGACTCCATATCCTACTCCTGATTCGAAGCTGCCCTCTTCCGACTCATAGCATCTGCAACCAAGTTAGTGGTAATCCCTGCAACGACAAGAACACATCCTCAAACTCCTCCACAACCCAAATACCGCTGACCGTAGATTGCCCTACTCACTATGGCATCAATATAGTAACCAAATAAGCCTCACGGTCCTTCTCGATCATCTTCCCAGCCTGCATGGCCGAGATCACGACACTCCCCGAAGTTGGTCTAACTCGCTCAAAAACCAACTTCCCTCCTAGACGCTCAAACTCCACTCTCCCCGATGGCAGTCAAGATGTACCCTATGTCGATGTAACCAATCCATCTCGAGAATAACATCATAAAACTCCACTGGGCTAATAGGCAAATCCACTGGCCACGACTCCCCTCCGATCTGAATATCAACTCCCCTCGCTCGTCCAACGACTCACAGAAACTTTCCTCCTGCAACTCTGACAACTCCTGCACGCTCCCCGGGATCTCCTCTGATATCAGCACTCTCTGTACACTCCGTAGTAATGAAGCTATGAGTAGCTCCATAATCAAATATACCGTCCGACTTAAACACGCCCACCAACAAGGTCCCTACACAAACCTCACCCACCAACAAGGTCCCTACACAAACCTCATGTGTTGCGAACCTAACACTTCATAATAGGCAAACATAAAATCTGAAGTTACTGAAATTCACAGTACGAGAAGTCGACTGATTTCTAAGTCAGAAGTTGAGTGATTTCTAAGTCCAACTCCCGCACTGACCCAGTCCCCTAAGATAACTGAAGGAACTATACCTCCAACCGGTCTAAAGCCTCCTTAGGAAAATACTTGCGGTTGAACTCCTCCACGAAGTCAGCCCAAGCCATCTCACTATGCACTCTCCTAGCAGCCACTGACCTCCACCACAACTAAGCATCACCACTCAGTTTGTGGACCCTCAGGTCCACCCAAAACTCCTGAGGACACCTGAGAGACTGGAAGTTACGTTCCACTCTCGTCCTCCATGCATCCGCAACAGTAGGATCAGTACCACCCAAAAACCGCTCAGTATCAATATTACGCATCTCCCTCAGAATAGACACATAATGAGAATGAGCTCCCTCATCTGCAGCCACTGGCTACCGCTCCTCCGCCACTACTGGTGGCACTACCTGAGTCTGAGCCGGTACCACCGCTGGCAACCGCTCCAAAACCCGTCCTAACAAGTCAGCAAAGTCAACGCCTCCTCCAAGGACTCCACTTTCTAAGACTTCCACACCCGGAATCCTAGCATCACCAGCCACTCGATAACCATCACCGCCCCCTCCGGCCACACTCATGGAATCCTCCTGAACACCCTGCGACTCGCCAACAACCTAAGCTGTCACACTGTGGTCCACAGTATCAATAACTGTTGGTCCTATGCTCCTACCACGACCACCTCCGCATCCACGACGAGAAAATACTAAATTGAAACGACCCGACCCATTTTTTTAATTTATAAATAGTAAGTAAGTAAGTAAGTAAGTAAGTAAGTAATAATAATAATAATAATAATAATAATAATAATAATAATAATAATAATAATAATAATAATAATAATAATAATAATTAAAGAATTAATAATAATAATAATAATAATAATAATAATAATAATAATAATAATAATAATTATAATAATAATAATAATAATAATAATAATAATAATAATAATAATAATAATAATAATAATAATAATAATAATAATAATAATAATAATAATAATAATAATAATAATAATAATAATAATAATAATAATAATAATAATAATAATAATACTCTAAACTAGTGGTCTCATACCCAATAGTCACCTAACAGTAAACACACAACAGCAGATAACAAAAACCAATATCATTAAACCAATAATCCAATAATCCAACAAAAACTGACACCAACTGGGTTTTCATCGACCGACGCTTGCTAACATCGACGGATGCAAGGTTCACATGCATCGACCGACACTCACATTGCATCGACCGACGTATGCTCGACATCGCACAAATCCCTAATTGCATCGACCGACGCCTCCACATGACATCGACCGATGCTCCTAGGTCAAAATGCGCCGTCCTCACAATGCATCGACCGATACACAAAGTGCATCGATCAAGTGCCGAGCATCATTTTCCCCAAAACTTCTCGCCGGATCTCTGTTCCTACACCAACAAAACTCGATCCCAAGCCACAAGAAAGCTTCACAAAGCCCCAAATAACATTCTAACATGCTAAAAACACATAAACAAGCAGATCAGAGAAATCTCAAGCTTAGATAAGACATGGTCATGCACTCACCTTTGCAAAGAAGATTCTGAACCTCAAACAAGAAGATCTACACTCCTAGGAAGCTTCTACAACGTTCTAAGCCTTAGATCTCCCAAGAACGACCACCAAACACCAAGAATCTCACGAAAACGCTTACGAACTCTTTCCTTTCTTCTTCTCTTCTCAAAATCGGCCAAACTCGTCTAATGACGACAAAACTCGACTTAAGGGTTTTTCATAACCCCAAAACGCAGCGTTTAACTTAAGTCGAACCGCACATAACCGACCTGGCATCGGTCGATGCATCCGGGATTCTGGTCGGATGTTACAGTTTGGACGTGACTATTTTTGGTAGCCGAAAACACGACATGACAAAGGTTGGTTCTGCAGTAGAAACTAACTTTATCATTACCTCCTTTCCCCCTCTGGATAGCTGTTTCGCCGTCCAACCATTCGTTTGACCCTGTAGTATGTCCCGAACAAAGGAAAGAACTTTCGTTTTTGACCCTCCCAAACTCTCAGGTATCCTTAGATAAGAGCCCATCCCGCCCAAATTGGATATCCCATGCACCCCTTGCACCTCATGCCTTACCACTTCATCAACCTTATGGCAAAATTGAATTGAGGACTTATCCAAATTAATTTGCTGTCCCGAGACCGCCTCATATTTCTTTATGATGTCCAAAATAACTCCACATTGCTCTTTCTCGACCTTGCAAAAAAAGAGACTATCATCCGCAAACAACAAATGCGTAATTGGTGGACATTTGTTAGCAACCTTGATCCCGTTATCTACGTATCCCTCTCAGCCTTCCGAATATTAGCAATTAGCACCTCCGTACATAGGATAAAAAAAATAGGGAGATAAGGGGTCTCCCAGACGCAACCCTCTCTCTAGAACTATCAAACCATTTGGTTGACCATTAAGCAGGACCTTATACTCAACTGAAGATGCACAAAATATAACCCAGGAGATCTATTTTTCCGCAAAACCCATTTTTGTAGCAAAGTCTTGGCAAACCCCCACTCGACCTTATCATACGCTTTGCTCATGTCCGTTTTAATTCCATATATTTTCCTTTACAAGACGGGTTAGTCCTAAGACCATGAAACATTTCCTAAGCAATCAAATTGGTATCGGAAATCAGTCGACCTGGAACAAAGGCTGATTGAGCCTTTGAAACAAGGTTTGGGAGCACCAATTTGAGCCGTTGACAAAGGATCTTAGAGATGATTTTATACTCCACATATTACAAACTAATCAGACGCAACTCCGACATTCGAGTTGGCTTGAACACCTTGGGGATGAGGCAAATATGCGTTCGATTTAAACTTTTATTGAAAACGCTTGATATCTTGTGTTTTTATGTGATTTTAAAGCTTAATTATTCATTGTTTTGTGCATATTCATGAGCATTTAGGTTGTTTAGGTTGCATTTTGCATCAAGTTTGGTATCTCAGGTGTTGGAGTAGAGATGTACAAGAAAAGTGTACTTTGGAGCTAAATAAGTCAAGAATTAGCAATATAATGGAAGACACACATTTGGATGCGCATAAGATGATTGATGACTCGGAACCAGTCTGCAGTCCCTCAAAGATCGACTCGTATGAAGACCTTTCCTTGGGATTTAGCTCTGGAGTTCTTCAGCAAAGTTATTGGAAATTGAGTAAGATTTGCAATGGAGGTGATGTCAGGACAATCGGATGTGTGTGTAAGGAGTTATACCTGTTTTAGTGAGCGTATATACAGCTAGAACTGGAGATCAGATGGACCAAGGTGCGAAGACACACGCGGCCACACCACTCGGCCAAGCCATGGCCGCTGGAGATCAGATGGACCAAGGTGCGAAGACACACACGGCCACACCACTCGGCCAATCCATGGCCGATGGAGTTCACACCAAGCTTGTTTTATTTTTGACCCGGGTTTGACCCAGTTTGTTTTGGGTTGACCTAGGTTCTCTTCTACTCTCCTATAAATACTATAAACCTATTAAGGAGACTCATCTCTTATCTTATCTTTTGTTTAGTAGCCACTTAGGGTTCTTAAGCTTGTCTACTCTTGGTTTATTGAATCCTTGGTTGAATTCTAGTTTTTAATAACAATATCTCTTTCTAATCTCTTAACCTATAAACTCTTATTATGAATTCACAAAGATCAAACTCTTTCCTTTGTGTGATCATGATGATGAGTGAGTAGATCTTTTAGGATTTTGGGCTTGGTAGATTAGGGAGATAGATGATTGATCTTTGATGTCTAGGTCTTTATTTATGTATTTCCTATCTTGATTAGTGATAATAATGCTAGATAGCCATGACAAAGCTTGAATCTAGACTTTAGGATTTCCATGCCCACAAGGTGTTTGATGAAATTCCTGAACCAAACTATTCAAGAGCTTTGCATTCCTAGCCAATGGAAATTGATGATTAGGGTGCTTAGTGGTATTTAGACTTGATTTTAATGCATGATTGCCTTGTGATTGCCTTTGGAAATTGTTGATTATCACTTGATTAGCATAGGATCTCTATCATGGAAATGAATTGATTTGCATAAGTGTTCTTAGCCATAGGATTGTTCTTGATTGTTGCTTAGACATCTAGGATTGATTAGCTATCTCCCAAGTCAATTACCTTGCCCAAGGTTCACTTGTTTAATCTTGATTTTAAAACTGTTCTTAGTTGTGTGTTTGCGTGCTTTTAGTTTGTTTGTTTGATTTATTTAAAGTTGCTTCTAGTTAGTTGATACATAAAACAAAACCCTTTCTTATTAGCTTAGATTAAGCATTCATGTGTATTCCTGGTGTGTTGATCATTGCAAACTGAGGTTCGATAATTTAATTGAGAGAAAAAGTACTACATCAATTTGGCGCCGTTGCCGGTTTGCAATTGCATTTAACCATTAGGATTTCATCTTTGCTTGAGACTAGGCCATTTAATTTCGTGAATATGATTAGCTTTATGCATCTAGTTGAGATGATGAATTCACTTTTGCTTGTTGTTACTAATTTGTCTTCCTTGATTCTCTTATGCTTTCAAAGGTACTCAAACCAAAATAAGAAGAATGGAAAGACAAGGTCATTCAAGGTGTTGGCTGTGGACAATCAAACAAGCATTACTAAAGCTCCAAAACCTCAAGTACTGGTAACAAATCCAAGTCAACTTCAAGAGAACACATTGACAATAGGAAGCTTTGATGCTCCTTATCATGAGTCAAGATATGGAATTCGACCTCCTCCCATAGAAGCCAATGCTTATGAAATCAAGCCAAGTTTGATTAGATTGATTCAAGGCTCTAAGTTCTTGGGACTAGCTATGGAGAATCCCTATGATCATTTGGACTCCTTTGAGAGGATTTGTAGCACATTTAGGATTGGAGGTGTGCCCAGTGATAGTATCAAGCTCATCTTATTTCCATTTTCTCTTAGAGAGAAATCAAGCCAATGGGAGAGAACTATCCCATCTCATTTGGTCAATTCCTGGGATGATTGTAAGAAGATCTTCCTTCTCAAGTTCTACTCCAAGCAAAGAACAGCTCAAGTGAGAAATGACATATTGAGTTTTAAGCAAGAAATTCATGAAAGCTTCAATGAAGCATGGGGAAGACTTAAGGGATATATTCGAGATTGCCCACATCATGGATTCAACAAGCAAGCTATACTTAGTATTTTATATCGAGGAGTTAAGAAGGAGCTCAAATTGACGTTGGACATGGCTAGCAAAGGAAGTTTTTCAAACCTCACCATAGAACAAGGAGAGTTGCTTGTTGAGAATTTGGCTCAAAGTGATCAAAGATACTATGAGGAGTACTATGATAGAATCCCAAGAGAGGGTGGTGACAAAACTGAGTAAAGAAGATACCAAAACAGAGGTTATAACCAAGCTTATCCACCTTTAAAGCTTCAACGAAAGTCTTCTATTCAACTTCCTCCTCAAGATAATGAAGTGAGTGCCATGTTGAAACGAGTTTTAGAAGGTCAAATTAAAGGTTAAATGGACTTGAGTAAGAGTGTTGTTGAGCTGCACAATAAGATGGATGGGGTGTACAATGAACTTGATCATAAGATCATTAGCTTGGCTTCTCATTGGAAAATTGTTGATCCTAAGGTACCTCACACCTCTTCTAGTGAATCCAAAGCTACCCCCAAGGAGTTTTGCACTGCTATCTTCACAAATCATTTGGATGTGGTTGATGAGAATGAGAAAACGGTACAAGAAACTTCTACGCTTTCATATGGTTCTTTTGTTGAGCAATCGGTAGATGATAGCAATGGAGAAGAACCAAGGATTTTGAAGGATCAACAAGAGGATGTCCAAGTTGTGAATGTGATGAATGGAGATACTTTACAACTTGCTAATTGTGGTGAAGAAATTTTGGATGGTGAGTGTTTAGACTCTTTATTTGATGACCTCAAAGGAGATTCTAGAGAAGGAGATTTGGGTCAAGCAAATAAAGTTGTTGACAAGAAGAAGAGGAAGAAGAAACAAAACCACCTTCCCACCATTGTTTCTTCTCCTATGAATTTGTGTTTGCATCCCTTTGGGCTTGTTGATGGAGCAATAGAGTACAAAGTGAAGCACAAAGGTTCTTCTTCACCCTTTGCAAGTGTCAAAGCCAAGCTAGATCCCAAGTATCATTATGACAAAGATAAGCTTCATGAACTTCTCTCAAGTGAGATTACTATCAACCTCCACTCTCCTTCCACCAATTCAACAGGATCTCAAGGGAGCACTAAAGCTCCTCCTATCACTCCATTCCCTAAGGTTCACAACTAGAGCCAAGGTATGGTCCTAACCTTCCATTGTATATATTATTTGAGTCTTGTTTTCTTTATTTTGTTAGTCTTTCTCTTGGACTTTTCTCACACAGGGACTGTGTGAATTAAGTTTGGGGGAGAGACTAGCCATCTAACATTGTGTTCTGTTTTGATTTTCATGTTTTGTGTGATGCATTGTTAATACCTATGTTTTCAGAAAAATCAAAAAAATTTGAAAAATTTAAAAAAAAAACCAAAAAAATGCATTTTAGCTTTGCATATTCATTCTTGTGTTTAAGATTGAGTCTAGAAGCATTTAGTATGCATTTTCATTTGCATTTGGGATAATAATGAAATTGCCTTGTAAATTTTGAGTCTTAGGATTGAACCCATAGCCCTCATTTATAGCTCATTGGTGCTTGTTTAATCTTGGGGAAAAAATGAAGAATCTAGGCTTAAAAACATTGTGTTACTTGAAAGCATTTTCTTCTAGTGTAAAGCTTGCTTGCTCATTGCTGCATCTCTATATTATTTGGACTTCAATTTGATCTTTAAATTATCTTGCATATGGACTATGAATGCTAGCTCATGGAACGGGTTAACTATCTCTATTTGCCACTCTATTTTGTTTAACCCAATCTCTTGCCATGCCTTTGAACCCCAACCTTTTCTTTCAAGCCTTGTATTGATTTTTTGAGTGAGGCCTTTTCTTGATAATGCTATAGGTTGTGAAATCTTGAGAGTATTGAGAATGACAAAGAACTGGCTCTTGTTTTTAGCTAGGCTTGGAATCTTTAATGCTAGCTAATAGGACTGGTTTTGAAAGAAATAGGTGGTTAGAATGTTGATTTGGGGTCAAGTTTGGGAAAAAGAGAGAATAAGAAGGGAAATAAAGGTTTACTTGGTCAAAGAAAAGAAAAGTCTCTAAGGTTAAGTTGGTTATAAGCTCTAAGTCTCAAAGAAAAGGGATAGAAAGTATTGTTATAATCTCCAAGATTCAAAATGAAAAGAGTAAAGGAAAATCAAACAAGATTTGGAGTATAGCAAAGAATGAATAAGAAAGAAAATGAGCTAGTGTTTAAAGCAAGAACAGCCTTAGAGATACAATAAAAATAAAGGAATAAGACCATAAGTAAAGAAGAAAAAGGGGGTAAGTTGAATAAGGTTGATTTTTTGGGTTTGAAAGGAAGATAAGTAAGATGAGAAAAAGGGTAGAAAAGCTTCTAGGTGGGTAGAACATCAAGATCTAAGCTTTGTATGCCCAAATTATTCTCAGTCTTAGATAGATTTCATGACTGTCTAGCATTTCTCTTTGTTTGAGAGTTAACCACCCAAAAATACCATTTCCAACCACTTTATAAACAGCCTTTCCCTTAAACCAATTGAGCTTGATTTATTTTCCATTTGCAAGATCACACCAAACACTTTAATGAATGTGAAAGAGATGTTCAATAGGATTGCAAGTCTTTGCCAATAGATGGAAGACGAACTAGAGTGGTGCATTGTGTTAAGCATAGAAAAATATTTGTAAGGACTTTGATTGATCTTAGCACCATTGAACTACATCTAAGGACTTTGGTTTGAATCCTTTGTTGATGCTTTTTGGTTCTGAATCCCTTTTTTTCAAACCTCTCTATCTCACTCTTGCTTGGTTTTTGCTAGAGGACTAGCAAAGTATAAGTTTGGGGGAGTTGATATCTTGTGTTTTTATGTGATTTTAAAGCTTAATTATTCATTGTTTTGTGCATATTCATGAGCATTTAGGTTGTTTAGGTTGCATTTTGCATCAAGTTTGGTATCTCAGGTGTTGGAGTAGAGATGTACAAGAAAAGTGTGCTTTGGAGCTAAATAAGTCAAGAATTAGCAATATAATGGAAGACACACATTTGGATGCGCACAAGATGATTCATGATTCGGAACCAGTCTGCATTCCCTCAAAGATCGACTCGTATGAAGACCTTTCCTTGGGATTTAGCTCTGGAGTTCTTCAGCCAAGTTATTGGAAATTGAGTAAGCTTTGCAATGGAGGTGATTTCAGCACAATCGGATGTGTGTGTAAGGAGTTATACCTGTTTTAGTGAGCGTATATACAGCCAGAACTGGAGATCAGATGGACCAAGGTGCGAAGACACACGCGGCCACACCACTCGGCCAAGCCATGGCCGCTGGAGATCAGATGGACCAAGGTGCGAAGACACACACGGCCACACCACTCGGCCAAGCCATGGCCGATGGAGTTCACACCAAGCTTGTTTTATTTTTGACCCGGGTTTGACCTAGTTTATTTTGGGTTGACCTAGGTTCTCTTCTACTCTCCTATAAATACTCTAAACCTATTAAGGAGACTCATCTTTTATCTTATCTTTTGTTTAGTAGCCACTTAGGGTTCTTAAGCTTGTCTACTCTTGGTTTATTGAATCCTTGGTTGATTTTCCAGTTTTTAATAGCAATATCTCTTTCTAATCTCTTAACCTATAAACTCTTATTATGATTTCACAAAGATCAAACTCTTTCCTTTGTGTGATCATGATGATGAGTGAGTAGATCTTTTAGGATTTTGGGCTTGGTAGATTAGGGAGATAGATGATTGATCTTTGATGTCTAGGTCTTTATTTATGTATTTCCTATCTTGATTAGTGATAATAATGCTAGATAGCCATGACAAAGCTTGAATCTAGACTTTAGGATTTCCATGCCCACAAGGTGTTTGATGAAATTCCTGAACCAAACTATTCAAGAGCTTTGCATTCCTAGCCAATGGAAATTGATGATTAGGGTGCTTAGTGGTATTTAGACTTGATTTTAATGCATGCTTGCCTTGTGATTGCCTTTGGAAATTGTTGATTATCACTTGATTAGCATAGGATCTCTATCATGGAAATGAATTGATTTGCATAAGTGTTCTTAGCCATAGGATTGTTCTTGATTGTTTCTTAGACATCTAGGATTGATTAGCTATCTCCGAAGTCAATTACCTTGCCCAAGGTTCACTTGTTTAATCTTGATTTTAAAACTGTTCTTAGTTGTGTGTTTGCTTGCTTTTAGTTTGTTTGTTTGATTTATTTAAAGTTGCTTCTAGTTAGTTGATACATAAAACAAAACCCTTTCTTATTAGCTTAGATTAAGCATTCATGTGTATTCCTGGTGTGTTGATCATTGCAAACTGAGGTTCGATAATTTAATTGAGAGAAAAAGTACTACATCAACGCCCTCCTCAACCCTTCTGAAAGAACAAATCGGTCAAACCATCTAGTCCTGGTGCCTTATCTGGATGCATCATAAACAAAACCTTGCGCACCTCCGCATTCGTTATCGGGGCTGTTAAACGTGCATTGACCTCCTCCTTAATTACCATTTCGACTTCACCTAAAGCTTCCTCGAAAGTAGCTGGATTAATCGAAGTAAACAAGTCTTCAAAATACGATACAACAGTATTGCAAATATCTTCATCCTTTGTAGACCAAATATTATTCGGATTATACAGACCAATAATTCGATTTTGTGCCCGTCGCTGCTTTTTTTTGCGCATGAACATACTTCGTGGTTTTATCCCCCACTCTCATCCAATGATGCTGCCTTTTCTGATACCAATAAATCTCCTCATCCCGATAAGCCTCACGCAACCGAAAGGTTAAATCAAGAATCACCCTTGGGTCAACCAAAGCATACGCCTTAGCCACCTCCAACTGCCGTTTAAGATCCTCAATCGTATCTCTCCAAAAAGGAACCTGCGCTTTCCGCCACTGAGCTATTGCACGTCTGCAATTTCCAATTTTATCCACAAAATGAGTAGAATCCTGATTGTTTGTGCCACCCCAGCCAGTGGAAATAGCATCCATCAAACCCGCCTTACCGATCCAACATCAATCAAACATTAAGCACCGACGCCCTCGCGGCCGCTTAGCACCAATACTAACTACTAATGGTTTGTGATCAAATGCGATCATTGGCAAGTATTCTATGATCGTGTCGGGAAACAAATCATGCTAATCCTCGGTACCTAAAGCCTGGTCCAACCGACATCTAATCGGTTTCTTATCACGCCAGCCTCGCCAAGACAAATAATCACCTATTATGGGATCCAGGAAACCGCAGTCCTGAATCCTCTCATTAAAGGAATGAAAAGAAGCTGCATGTCTAAGTTTACCCCTTTGGTTTTCATGGTTCCCTGTTAATTCATTAAAATCTCGAACAACAAGCCAAGGTGTTGATCTTATAGAACCTATCCTTTATAATCGTTCCCAAACCAAATCACGATTTTTGGGTACTGGATCACCATATACAAATGTTATGTGAAAGACCCTTCCATTATGAACAACCTAAAGATCGATTAATCTGTTTGTCGCCAATAATTTTAAAATATTAAAATCATCTTTATTATAAAATAAAGTCAATCCTCCACTACAACCAATAGGTTCCACTGTTTTAAAATTCTTATAATCAAAATGGCCTACAAAGTACAAATTGTTCCAAAAAAATAAAAAGATTGTTTTGTTTCCATAAGAAATAAAAAGAAGCTGGCCTATATTTATTCCATAAATCTCTGACATTTCTAATACTGGCTTTGGTGGCTTTGCCACACCATGACAAACCTTAACCCCTTCATGGGTCTTAGTGTTAGTACTTGTTACCCCAAGCTCATGTCCATGACGAGGAGGTCGTCGCCGTGGTGACAAGAGCAAAGTAGTATTCCGCTTTTTAGAAGAGACCCCTCTAAGCACCAAGGCCCTTTTCCCCTTTTTCCCTTTCCCTCCTAACTCAGATTTGTTTGTGGCGGAAAGCGCAGGCCAATAAATCTTGGGTTTTCACAAGAACCTACCTCATTAAAAACCTTAGTATAGAAAACCACTTGGGAAAAACTATACTTAAGGGAAAAAGAGTGTAGGTCCCATGAAAGGAGACTCATGGCCGAGTAAGGTCTTTAAGGCCAAATGTAGGATGAATATACTCACATACTTGTGGACTGGCCGCCTTGGTAAGAATGTCAGCGAGCTGTTCAAAGCTGTTGGTGTGACATGGGAGAGTTACACCAAGTTGAATTTGTTCTCGGACTTTGTGGTAATCAACCTTGATGTGTTTTGTTCTTTCGTGAAACACGGATTTATTGGCTATGTGAATGGCCGACTCATTGTCACAGTGCATTGTGATGGGTTTTGGTCACTCAACTCCAAGATCCTTCAATAAAGCTTTAAGCCACATCAGTTCGGTAGTCAGCTTCCTCATGGCCCTATACTCGGCTTCCGCGCTTGATAGTGAGACCACCTTTTGTTTCTTGTTTTCCATGTGACCAGGTTGCCTCCTAAGAACGTGCAGTATCCAGTGGTGGATCGACGGTCTTCACGGTCGCCGGCATAGTCAGCATCACAATATCCCACTAGTTTCGTGTTTTTGTTGCGTCCCATCCAAATTCCTTGCACTGGTGCACCCTTGATGTACTTTAGGATCCGGTTCACCATGTTCCAATGATGTACAGTAGGATTTTGCATGTGTTGGCTAGCCTGGTTCACATCAAAACAAATGTCAGGTCTAGTAATGGTAAGATATATAAGCTTACCCACTAGTCGCCTATATCGTGTAACATCTTTGAATGGAGCTGCCTCAAGCTCCCCCTTTCCTCCTGCTTTATAGTTCTCCTCAAGTGGAGTTTTCACAGCCTTTGATCCAAGTTTTCCTGCTTCACTTAAGAGATCAAGAGCATATTTTATTTGTGATAAGAATAACCCTTCATTAGACCGATATACCTCTATCCCAAGAAAATAGTTAACCTCTCCAAGATCCTTAATGTCAAAAACTGATTTAAGGAAGTCTTTAGTATCTTGAATGTCTACCTTGTCATTTCCAGATATGATGATGTCATCAACATATACTAGAATGACTACAATACCTTTGTCGCTTGGTAGTGTGAAAAGAGTATGATCAGCTTCTGATTTGAGAAAGCCTCTCCCAAGCAAGGTAGTGCTTAGTTTGTGGTACCATGCCCTTGGTGACTGTTTTAAACCATAGATGGCCTTGTTGAGCTTAAACACTTTTCCCGGCCCGATGGTGTCTTCTAAACCGGGCGGGGGCCTCATGTAGACTTCGTCTTCAAGCTCACCTTGTATGAACGCATTCTTCACGTCCATTTGCCATAGTTTCCAGTCCAAGTTAGTGGCCAACGATAGAACAACTCGAACCGTGTGTATTTTGGCCACCGGAGCAAACGTATCTCGATAGTCCTCCCCATACGTTTGTGTAAATCCTCGAGCCACAAGTCTGGCCATATAAAGCTTAATCTCCCTATTACTTTTGTACTTGATAGTGAAGATCCATGGTGATGTGACTGTCTTCTTGCCCTTTGGTAAATCTGCCTCATTCCATGTGTGGTTGCGTTCCATGGCCGTCTTTTCATCGCTAACTGCATCACGCCACACTTTATGTTCCTAGGATTCATCAAAGGTTTGTGGAACCCAATGTTTGTCTATTTGACCGAGAAAGGCTTGGTGGTCAAAAGGAAAATGAGCAAGAGTACATACAGCTTGAATCGGATGGGCAACTGCAACTTTGTTGTAGTACTCGCGGGAACATGTTGTATTTGTTGACTTCGCCGTAAGGGGATAACCTCCCCATGATCATGTGCTTCATTATCATCATCGTCGTGTGCTTCATTATCATCATCGTCGTGTGTAATTGGCTCATCAGGTTGACTCTCCTCCTCGAGTGCTTGGGGTTGCTCTTCATTGGACTCGGACGGGTCACCGGAGATTGACTGAGTGGGGACTGCCTCTAAACCATTGGGGTCAAGGTCAACAAGTGGAACAGAGTCTCATGGTGAGTTTGGCCCGGCTGGATTGTCTTTGGCCCGATCGCTTTCTACCCCTAGCCACTCAAGGATGATACAGAGGTTCTTTGTATGATCGAAAGAGGAGGTAGATAGGTCGCAAATGTCTTCCCAATTTTTCTTGTTGTAGTACCCTTGAGATTTAACAAACTTCACATCACGAGAGACTAAGACCCGTCTGGCCTCATGATCATAACACTTGTAGCCCTTTTGTGTGGTAGAGTACCCAATGAACATTACTTTGGTGCTTTTAGCCTCAATTTTGTCTCGTAGTTCACCTGGTCTCAAGACAAAACAAGTACAACCAAACACACGTAAGTGGTCAAAGGTCGGTTTTTCGTTGTTTAGTACCTCAAATGGAGAGACATCGTGTAAAATCTTTGTAGGGATGCGATTAATGAGATAGCATGCTGCAAGGACCGCATCTCCCGAAAAACGCCTTGGAACGTTGGTATGAAACATCATGGACCATGCTACTTCCATGTGGTGTCTATTCTTTCGTTCAGACACACCAGTTTGTTGGGGGTATACGGACAGCTGGTTTGGTGATTGATGTCGTGATCGGTCAAGTGTTGTTTGAAGGCATGACTTGTGTACTCGCCACCACTATCCAACCTTAATATTTTAATCTTAGCATTATAATGGTTAGTCACATAATTTTAAAAACTAATGAATGCTTCAAGGACCCTATCCTTAGTAGGTAAAAGGGTTAACCAAGTATATTTAGATTTATTATCAATAAATGTGACAAAATACTTTTGGTTTTCTCTAGAAAAACATGGGGATGTCCAAACATCCGAATGAACCAAGTCAAAACAATTTTCATAAATAGTTAAGGACTTGAAAAAACTGTTTTGCAATTTTTACCAAGAATACAAGCCTTACATTCATTGTTGTTAAAAGAAATACTTGGAAATATAAGTTCTAAAGCACAATAATGAGGATGTCCTAATCAAGCATGCCAAATAGCATTGTTTAATTTAATAGAGATTGAACTAAAACAAGAGGCATTAGAAGAAGATAAATTGAAGTCTTCAAGCACATATAAGTCATCTCTAGAGACGCCTTGTCCAAGTACTCGACTGGTCTCAATATCCTGAAAATGCACATTGTTATGACCGAATATAGCATAACAATTCAAGTCGGTAGTAGCTTTCTTAACCGATAACAAAATTTGAGGTAAAAATAGGCATGTAAAACGTTTTAGTTGTCTTATCAAATAGTTTTAAGTTACTGATTCCCTTAACTGGCACCTTCTCACCATTAGCTATAATTATGTTTCCAATGGCCGGTTTAATTTCACTAATTAGCTTAGAGTCACTAATCATATGGTGCGATGCACCGGAATCAACTATAAGTGGTTTAATTTTATTTAAAGCAAGATAAGAGTTACCGGAGGCTTCCTTGAGGGCTTTGATGAGTGCATCAAGGTCATACCTCCTCACCAGGTCTGAATTGGTAGCTAGTGCAGTTCAATTTCCTTCGGAGGTTTGCTGGTTTGGTTCAGCGGTTGATGGTTCCACGGTCACTTGATGTGCTCTTGGCCCTCCACGGTTGGTCACGGGTCGGTTGACTCGAAGGTGTGGATGGAGTATCAAACACCGGCTCTTGAAGTGACCCGGCTTCTTAGAATGGTCGCAAACCGGAGGGTTTTTGTCTTCATGTCGTTAGTACCCCTTGTTCGCAGTCGCTACCTCCACCTTGTTAGCGGTTACAAGCTCTCCTTTGATTCCAAACAACCCAATAGAGCCATATTCCTTTTGGACCTGGCTACACACATCATCTAGGCTTGGAAGCTTGTCTGACCTCAAGATGTGTTTTATGAGGTTATTGTAGGAGGGGTTAAAGGTCAAGAGTAGACCGAACACCTTATCTTGTTCTCTCCACTCATTCAAGATGGCGGGTCGAGGCTAGCCAAGCTCCGCCCACAAGGACCTAAATTTCCCAAAATGTTTAGTGAACTCCATATCTTCTTGGCTGAGGTTTTTGATGGCCCTCTTGATCTCAAATACTCGGTTTAAGTTGGTGGTGTTGCCGAACACATTTTGTAATGTGTCCCATAGATCTTTGGCTGTTTCGCAGTAAAAGTAAGCCTCGAGTATTGGAGCATCAAGAAAGTTCTGAATGATGGCTAGAACACTTTGGTCTTCTTGGAACCACTTGTCTTCACCACTCTTTGCAGCTTCTTTTCCTTCTTGAGCCGTCTCCTCCTTTGGCGCTTCACTCGAAGTGATGTGAGCCCAAAGCCCTCGGCCACATAGTGCCGTTTTTGTTGTTTTTGCCCATAGCAAGTAATTCTCTCCCTTGAGAGTAACTGGAACAATCAAGGTCTTGGTGCCGTCCATGGTGAATTGTTATTAATTTTCCACCGGTTAATATTATTATCCAACTGTTAAAGAGAAATGACTTTTGAGATCAAAACAGAAATGAGAAAAGAAGATAGAGCGGAAGTGTTTGATGGATATGAGATTTAGACTATGGAACAACAAGGCTCTGATACCATGTAAGATTTAGAACAAGAAGAAGGTCGAGTGTGTGTAACGAGAGAGAGAGAGAGTGTAAGCGAGTGTATGATTGTTTGAGAGTGTAGAGAGAGAATAAGAAAAGTGTAGAAGAAGAATTCAACTTCTTACTTAATTTGATTCCTAGTTACAAACTAAATATAGACACATGTGACACAAGGAATATCCTATACAAGATTCTATAGACAATTAAGACTATGAAAGCGACATGTTTTCTCTTATAACATGTGACTTTGACTTAGGCTCCCACTTGCTTTCTCATTTCCAACGGCTACTTGGGAAGGTTCTAGAGAACTTGTGACCGTTGGAGAGGCTTCATACATGAGCTGGGCCTTGTTATACATGAGACTGTACGGACGGCCCATTGACATGTTGTACGGACGGTGTGGTACGGACGATGTGCAATATGAGGTTTCATACATAAGATGTCCAGGAAGTGCAGAAACAGTAAACCATCTTCTCTTCCAATGCACTATTGCGAGACTAATTTGGGCTGTCTCTCCTATCCCTGCTCCCCCAAGAGGAGAGTGGCCAGACTCTTTATACACCAATATCTATTGGGTTCTCAATTTTGATAAAGAATGTCCCTAGTTAGGTAATCAGGTTAATCTGGTGCCATGACTTTTATGGAGATTATGGAAAAATTGAAATGATATGCATTTCCAGGGCAGAGAATATAATGCTAATGATGTTATCTCCAAGGCCCTGGAGGATTTGGAGGAAGGGGAGAAAAGAGAGGTCCTTAGTGATATCTCTGGCAAGCCTCAGCCGAAGCACCAACTGGGTAACAGGGGAAGAGGAAATGTGATCGAGAGATGGAGGCCTCCTCCTATGTCATGGGTTACTTGTAACACATATGCTTCTTCGCAGATGGAGGCTCAAAGATGCGGTATTGGCTGGATCCTTCGTAATGAAAAGGGAGATATGATTTGGTCGGGTGCAAGAGCCCTTCCTAGAGTTAGATCTATACTGGAAGCGGAATTAGAAGCAATGAGATAGGCGGTCTCAACATTATGTAGCTTCCGGAATGAGAAGGTAATTTTTAAAACATGTAGCTTCCGGAATGAGAAGGTAATTTTTAAATCAGACTCCCAAGTCCTGACGAATCTTTTGCATAATAAGAAGGATTGGCCAAGCATCTCACCAGGGCTTCAAGATATCAGAAGAGGAATGAACAATTTTAAAGAGGTTAGGCTTGTGTTTCGAACTAGAGGAGCAAACATGGTGCCTTATAGAATAGCAAAGAATCTCTTTCTTTTCATTGTTATGCTTTTCTATTGTTCCAAATTGGTTCAAAAACATTGTGGATTTGGAGAAAGTTATGTAAACTTTGGATAATCAATACTTGATGTTGAGCCAAAAAAATAATAATAATGATAATAAAATATCATGAGTTATGAGGTATTGAGGGGTTGAGAGAAGTGGTTAAAGATGGAAATATCAAATCAAATCGGCCCTTTAGAGACCAGATAAATTACGGTTGCTTGTGTTCAGCAGAGTAGACTATCCCAAACTCTAATTCTTAATACATAGTGAAGGATCTCAGCAAATAAACAAAAGATACTCCAAATATCTGACACTTATGGAACCAATTCTACACAGCTTATGGACCTTGATCATCTTTTAGCCGGCCTTCAATATCACGTCTTAGCAACTCCGCATATTCCTGCAATGCGAAAATACAAGTATGATAAGGGAAACGTTACCATCGCTAAGGAAAAAACTAATCTGTTTGATGCTTACGTGAGAAAGAACTTCATCACAACAAAGCTCGTTCACAAGGTCGTCTTGGCTCACAGCAGCATTTTCGACCATAGCACGGAAAACATCCTCTGGTGGATCAGAGTTCTCAATCATTTGCGCCAAGGAATGAACATTTACCTATGTGGACAAAATTTAGAAAAGGCATTCATTACAACGACATAGACTAAGAGACAATGTTGTTTATTGAGACCGAATCAATCAAAACCCAAATGAAAATAAAAGACCCGATCTGAACAACTTAGATCTTGCTAAGCAAAGAAACTAAGGATGGTTTTACTTTTTCTACAACTGAAAAGACAACAAAATCAGAACCAAACGGGAACTCGACTTCTTTTGGAGCAAATCTATGGCTGACTATAAACCAAAACTGGACATGACTTCAAACCAAACCCCATATAAAAAAAAACCATACTAACTCGATCCATACTAGATTACGTTCTTCTTCAGTCACTGTTTTTGTCCTTTACTTAAAATCAAAGCTCAGAAAGTCCAAAAAAAAAACAAGAAGAAAAAAAAAACAAATTAAAATCAAAATCACCAGATATACCTGAAAAGGTTGAAGATCATCAGGCTGCTGTGTTGCGGGTTGAGGCGATGGCCCTCCTTGGCTGAAAGCACGTGAGACTAGAGGCATCATTTGTTGGACCATTCTAGAAAAATCAAAACCACCACCCTCGCCTTGAGCTCCGCCTGACATCATATTTTCTATCTCTTGCCCATCCACCTGTTGGGCAATTTGTTGGACTGTGTTCATGATCTGTGGGTTCTGAGTAAACTGCTGAAGCATATTTCTCAGCATATTTGGCGAATCCACACCAGCTTGTCGAGATACCCCTGCTAGCAATCCATCCAATACAGGGCTCTCCAAGACCTGAGACATTGCACTTGAGACATCTAGCTGATCATCTGAACCTTGCCCACGTCTCATACCAGTCTCAGCTGAACGAGAACTACCAGAAAAGAGAGATTGCAAAAGCTGCTGACCACTACTCCCACTGCTCTGTTGCAGAGCTTCAACTGTAGCTGAAGTCCCAATATCTTCATTCTTGCCTAATACCTTGGGCTGCTTGCTTCGTTTCTGTAACCATAAAAAGCACACTATGACTATGAGAATTTGGAACCACAGACTTGTGGATATGCTATGCAATGAAAATGAAATAGCAGCAACTTGCCACTTATTTTCAACTCATTCATTACCTTACGGTCTAAACCGCCAAGCCCCAATCCAAGTGGTGTAGCTGTAGCTACCTCTGGAGTAGCCTTCTTGGTTTCTTTGGCATCACCGGTAGAATCTTCCCCATTGCTTGTGGATTCTCCAGACGGAGCTGAAGATTGTCCTGTAGTAGAAGAGGTATCTTTTGCAAGGGCTGGATGCCCTAAATCTTCACCATGTTCTTTTTCACTTGGATTCTGGTTGAAAAGCAAAAAATTAGTGGTAGGGAAACCATAGTGAACAAAAATAAATCAAACATCTGATTGTATAGAAGACATACCACCGAGTTCCTCCTTTCAGATGGTAAGTCATGCAATGTTCCACTTGAAGACTCAGGTGTGCACGAAGCTGCAATGTTGGTGGGCTGCTCAGGTATAGCACCCGCAACCCCATGGCCCGTAGACATATCCCGCTCCAGAGCTTCTGTTCCTATTTGATAAGTGAAGCAGAGCTTGAAAGATTGAAAACATTTTACCCACAATGTAAAACTTTAGTCAGCAGGCAACCTACCCGGTGGAATCTGGTTTCTTCCTTGCATATTGTTTACTAATTCTCTAATTCTTGCATTGATTTGGGCAACTGAAACAGAACCATCCAAACCAGGTTGAACCCCAGCAGAAATATTCTCACTGGTAGAGCCTGGTGGAACAGCAGCAGCAATGATGTTTCTCACTGGGAGTCCCCGAACTGAACTTGTATCGTTGTCACCGTCTCCTTGCCCTCCTCCATTGCTTCGCTGGTTCCCAACTGATGACATCATAGGTGAACCTGATGTGCCTGGTAATTAAGAATGAAATTCTATGGGGACGAATTGTGCAGATAAGTCTAATGGAAAAAAAAAAAAGGTGAACTTCACCAACCAGCGTGTATATGAATGTTAATGTGCCGTTGGGGAGTTCCTAAACCAACTGGTCCAGTTACTAGATTTGATGAGACAGCAGCACCAGTAAAGAGAGAGCTGGTTTGGTGAGGAAAAGGCTGCAAAATACAGTACGAAATTACATAAAAGAAGAAAAGTTAGCTTAGAGAAATAGATGAGACTAGAAGCTAACCTGAGCCATAATAGGATTCGGTCCTGATGGAGATATATAAACAGCAGGCCCAGCATTCACATAGGATAATTCCTGTAGATCACAGTATTTGTGAGCCGCAAGTCAGGGAAAATAAGAACAGTTACGAAAGAAATGACCCAAAACGGACCGGAGACTGTGCCATTCTCAATGTCAAAATTGTGCGCCCAAGCTCCAGTAGGAAGGCCCCTAAATGTTGCATGGCAAGGCCTACTTGCACAGCCTCTGTCTGGATTTGTGCCCTGAGAGTAGGATCTGAAGAGGACCCATCTTGCTCTAGACGTCTGGCAATATGCTACAACAATGTTGTTGAAAATCACAAAGAGCACATGATTAGATGACAATGCATGCTAAGCATATACTTCGCAATTTCTCGATAAGGAACGAACAGAGAAAGATGGAATCGATTAATAAGCAGTGTGAAGAAAATGTTTACCGATAAAGAAGAGACACCTAAACCACTCAGTAAATGCTGAGCATTCCTTAGGACAACAGAGAGTGCTTCAGGTGTTGATGCACCGCGTCGACTTCTAGGCAACTCTTCCGTTGGTCGGCCACCAGATGTAGCAGAAGAGATACCTGGCTGATAGCCTGGAGGAACATCCAATTAAATTATTGATGTGTTCTCTATCCAATATGACAATACAAATTTAGATCACAATACCATTTCGTGATAATGCCTGCTCCATCCGATTAATGAACTCCATTAGGGTATCTAACGAATCCGGAATAGGCTGCAGAATTAGAGAGTTACATTGTAACATAACAAGATTAAAGCTCTAGTCTCAAGATCAAAATACCACGTGACTAAGAACTACCATTAGAAATGAAGGAATAGGAATTGCTGTAGCTGCTGTAACCGGAATCTGAACAACATGAGGCATCGATGCTTGAAATGATACACCAGGAAATGCTTGCCTAGGTTGTGAATGACCTGCAGCTTGACTTTGACCACCAATGCCAGGCGCTCCATCAGATGTATTTCCAGGAGGAGGATGAGACGAAAGATTCGACTAGGAGAAAAGATATAAAATCGCATGCAAGATTGAGTTTAGAAACAGGTAATAGTGAATGACAATACCGACTAAATCTAATAAAACAGCACACATTAAAAGGTAGCAGCATCTGAGTCTCAACAATCCTCAATGTAAAAAGCTTCTACCAGCAACAATGAAAAATCAAGAAAAGAGAGCAAAATAGCAGACTAGGCACTAATAAGAAATAATTTCTAAGTAGAGAGTGAAGAGAGAATAACTCACGGGCATAGAGGGTGTGCCAATAGTACTGTTATTTAAAGGATACTGTCCACCAACTCCAAAAGAATTTAGAACTGCTCCAATTACCTAAGCAAAACAAAAGTAAAAGTTGGGTAGGCACGTCTTTCTCATTACTCCCAAGCCCAATCAAACCATCCCATCGGACAAACAATATATTCCCCAGAAGACACCTAAATCACAAATCCTGAAGGATTACCCGGCTAAGATCTGGAACAATGCCTTCAGTCTGATCTCCAACATTAAAACTCCCAAGAACTACGCTGTGGGAGACATGTCTTCCATTTCGAGATGGTCCACCATTTGTACTATTTCCTGTTGAATCTAATAATCAGTTGAAATCAAGGTTCTGGATACCAGATGATGGTTTTGGTAAAAACTCAGAAAGGGCATATGACTTAATAATTACCATCATTTGCAGTTGCCCCTTCTGAAGGTGTACCAGATGTAGGAACTGATTCTGCTGGCTGCCTCACAACCAAGTGTAAAGTATGCCCATTTTCCAGATCTAAGACGATGTCAAGTTATTAACCATACTAAAGTAAACAAGCGATAGAAGGCAACGACAGACATAAATCTCAGCTTAGCAAAGGAGTAAATGTATATCTTTCATGGATTACAGCTTCCACTACAGAGTAAGATTCACAGAAGAAATCAGCAGAAATTATATGGCATTTCATGAACACACTATTTATATCTTCTTTAACTATACAAAAACAACCATATGCGTTATCCGGGTGCAGAAGGTTCTTGGTAATACTTCCAATATATATCAAAAGATCGAGCAGTCTTTCTCATGTTTATACAAAATTGCCAATGAACTTGTTATATAAAAAGCATAGATGCACTTAATCAATCAAATGCCAGACTTACGACAGATTTTGGAAAACATGCATTTTATACACAGGGCAGAAAGCATAATGCAACAAACAGCTACACTGTAACATAATGTCTACAAGTTAATAAAGTAGGTAGCACTAGGATACGATACTCCGAGAGAGGATGATCATCTTTCAAAACCCTTCCTCGGAAAATGAGCCGCTGCTGACCAACAGCCACCCCTGTCTCACTAGCTATCTTCTCCTTGAAAAGTGAAACTGTTTCCTGAAACAATTCAGACCCCAAATAGTATCAGATAATATAAGCATACTAAGTTTAAAATATGCAGATGAAGCAGAGAACGAAGATTCCTTACATTCTTGTTCACTTGAAAAGTATATGTCTGTGAGTCTAACGTCTTGATGTTAAGCTCAAGAGTTGATTCTGGAGTTTTCTCAGATGCATTGTTGCTACTAGAACACTGGTTAATGGGTTGTTCTTCCATGAACCCTAAAGTATTGAAATTGAAAACACACAAAAGTTCGTAATCAAACATCTTTCCATCAAATCTAAACCAAGCAGCATCCTTAGCACCCTTTACGCACACATTTCCAGATATTGATCAAAAGGAACACAATCAACAATAAGACACAAACAAACGACTCAGACCTAAATGCAAAGTCATTGTAATAAAACTGGTAAAAAAAATCAAAACTTTAGCCGTCCTAAGCTACAAAAAACGCCAAATCAGAGATAACAGATACGAAAAAGGATCAAGCGCCAAGAAAAAAACATCAAATTCCATGAAAAGTAACGAAGAATGAACCTATTTTTGGCGTCGCTGGAGATTGAAAAAATTGAAACTTTTCTTTAGATGATGGAACCAAAGCTAGAGAAAAATTAATCCTCGGATTGAAATCTAGAGTAGTATCTCAAAGTTGATCCAGGGACGAAACCAAAGCCTGATTTGTTCGGAGTTAAAGGGGAAAAAGCACAAGGACGATTGTGTCGGAAATTTTGGTGAAATTGAAAAGAAAAAGAAGAATCTAGAGGAAGATGCAACGACGGCGTTTTTAAAACCTGAATTGACGCATCCGTGAATATAGGCCTAAATGTGGACTCTTCTATAAATAAAGTCATATTAGAGCTGGGCCTGGACTCTCTAATGCGTACCTAAGATACTTCAAACATGTGGTTTTGTTATTTTCCAACCAGGTAATATAAATGTGTCATTGATTGTAAAAAAAAAAAAAAAAAAAAAAGAAATTAACGACTCACTGTATCTTTGGTCCCAGCTAGGCATGGCCAACATTATGGTTTATTAACCAACGGGTTTTTTTTTTTTTTTTTCTGTCAGCAGAATATAAGATTGGCTCAAAAATCTATGTTGCATGGAAACTCTTTTTGAGGTGCGTTTTCCGTTTCCGAAACATTTCGGAAACGAAAACTCGTGGAAACTCGGAAACAAGCTACAGAAACACGTTTCCTAAAAATCCTAGTTTGGAAACACGATGGAAACTCCGTTTCTTTTTTATAATTTAGAGGCAGTTTTGTTTGGCGAAACCAATGAAAATGAGAATGGCGATGCTGGTCAAAAAAATTGATTTTGAACGTTTTAGTTTTTTTTTACAGTTTTATTTTTAATTGAACTATTTAATATTTATATTTTGAATTAGTGTTGTTTTAGAATTTTTTTTAATTATGATATTTATGTTTGGAGATTTATTAAATTTATATTATATATATAGATATATATACGTTTCCTATACGTTTCCATTACCTAATTTTCAAAAAAATCCGTTTCTCGTTTCCGAAACGTTTTGTTTCCGCGTTTCCGTTTCCGTTTCCATGCAACATAGGCTCAAACGAGCCAATTAGCCGGAAAATTGTTCACAAAGGTAATTGGATGCGACTCCACTCTAGCACGACGCGCCAGTCTGTCTGCAGTACCATTCTGTGATCTGGGAATCTGAACTACAGAGAAAGATAAGAATTCATTCTTGTCGTCTTCAATAGCGTCCAAATATGTCTTGAAAGCAGGTCACTCGGAAGGCGAAGACACCATCTTCACCAAATCAGAACAGTCTGTGAGAAAAACAACTTTCTCATTATCCGCACCAATCATACATCGCATTGCCCATATGAGGGCTTCCACTTCTGCATGGAGGGGTGACAAGCTACGGCGAGAATTAGATACACCCATAGTGGGAGATTCTCCTTAGGGAGAAATGCATTGCCATCCTCTACCTGTAAACTGGTCAGTCGCCTTCCAGGATCCATCCACAAAACATCGGTAGCTAGTGCCATATCCGATAATTGCGTCTCTAGTATGAACCGTAGTCATAGAGGAAGGTTGAGGCACACCCTGACGTACGGATCCCAAAGGTTCCTCTTGGGCTAAAGACCAAAGCTTTGCTTCCTCTTCCGCTATCCGTAAAATCGCTAGCAGATTTGAGTCCAAATTGCTAAAAAATTTATCATTTCTGGCCTTCCATATATACCACAAAATCCATGGAAATACCTCCACCGAAGGAATATCCTTAAATCCTCAAAATAGTGAATCCATATTAGCATAAACCGAATATGAAGGACAAAAAACCCGAAGATGTTGGGAATTGGGATAATCCCCAAACCTGTCTAGCTGAAGGGCATAAGAAAAGGGCATGATTGACTGTCTCCTCCGCCCCTCCACAATCGCACATTCCAAATCACAACTCAGTCCGCGTCGCCGCAAATTAGCTGTTGTCGCCATGCAACCCGTAATTGCTTGCCACAAAAAGTGTTTAAGTTTTGGTGGACACCGAATCTGCCAAACAAATGCCTGTAAAGGAATAATATTGGGACCCGAGACATAGGAGTTATTTGCCGGTTTTTGCCGCAAGGCTTGATATCCAGATTTAACGGTATATACACCGGTTTTTGTCATTCCCAACCTAAACTATCCGGTGTGGTCAGATTGCCAAGGGGTAAAGTAGAAATAAGGGCAACATCCTCCGACCCGAAATAAGCCAAAAGCAAAGCCAAATTCCAGGAGTGCGAGCTCCTGTCAATGAAAGTTTCAACTCTAAGCGTTGGATCGACTGGAGATCCTGAACGCAATGCTGGTCTCGGGGATTGAGCAGGAATCCAAGGATCAGACCATACTAAAATGGAGTCCCCAGATCCTACCCGTTTAATGAGTCCTTTGTTCACCAGAGAGCGAGCAGAAATCATATTCCGCCAGCCATAGGATGGGGAATAAGATTTAATTGGATCCAATGGATCGGAATGCCTATATTATCGTCCTTTGAAGACCTTTGCAAATAAAGAGTCTGGAACAGAAATCAACCACCAAAGTTGCTTTGCCAGCAATGCGGTATTGAAATCATCCAGACACCGAAAACCCAAACCTCCCTCCATCTTATCAACACACAGCCTATCCTAAGCGATCCAATGTAAACCTCATGTTTCCCCTGAAGAGCTCCACCAGAAGTTGGAAATCGCACTAGTAAGTTTCCGAGTAACTGTTTTCAGAAGTCGAAAACAAGACATAACAAAAGTAGGGACAGCGGTTGCAACCGATTTGATCATCACCTCTTCCCCCCCCCCCCCGAGATAGCAGCCTAGCAAGCCACCCACCAGCCCATTTTTGCAAACGATCCTGAACAAAAGAGAATATTTTCGTTTTCGACCCCCCAAGACTTTCCGGGATGCCCAAGTATGAACTCATACCACCCAAAGTAGTAATACCCAATAAACCTTTCAATTCCTCACGCACACCCGCATCTACTGTGTGTCCAAATTGAACAGAGGATTTCTGATAGTTAATTCGCTGTCCAGAAATCCGTTCATACTGTCTGAGGATCCCTAAAATAACCTCACACTTCTCCTTCGTGGCCTGACAGAAAAACTGGCTATCGTCTGCAAACAATAAGTGCAAAATTGCCGAAGTAGCAGTTGACACCCTAATACCCGTAATAAGTTTAGACCTTTCTGGCTTCTGAAGATTGGCAATAAGAACCTCCGTGCAAAGAATAAACAGATAAGGCGACAAAGGGTCTCCCTGACGAAGCCCTCTAGTAGGAATAATGGATCCATGGGACTGGCCATTTATTAAAACAATATATTCAACTGAGGTCACACACCACATGATCCACGAAATCCATTTGTCACAAAAACCAAATTTCCTTAATAAAAGCTCAACGAAAGACCATTCTACCCGATCATAGGCCTTGCTCATATCTGTTTTAATGGCCATGAACT
Organism: Camelina hispida; assembly: GCA_023657505.1. Lineage (NCBI taxonomy): Eukaryota > Viridiplantae > Streptophyta > Magnoliopsida > Brassicales > Brassicaceae > Camelina > Camelina hispida. Next base: position 27,450,264 of record CP094637.1, read on the forward strand.
TTCCCTTACAAGAGGGGTTAGTGCGGAGGCCATGAAACATCTCCTGAGCAATCAAAATAATATCCGTAATTAACCTTCCTTCCACAAACGCTGATTGTGTCTCAGAAATCAATGCCGACAAAAACTTACGCAATCGCTGACATAGAATCTTCGAGATAATCTTGTAACCAAAATTTCATAAACTAATTGGCCTCCACTCAGTCATCCGGGTTGGTTTGTCCACTTTTGGGATAAGACAAATATTTGTCTTATTTAGGCGTTTATCAAAATTGTCACCATGAAAGAAAGATTCTACCAAAAGCTTTAAATCAGCTTTAACCTATCCCATGCACGCTGATAAAAAAGGGCCGTCATACCATCCGGCCCAGGAGCTTTATCAGGATGCATCATAAACAAAGCCTCTTTAATTTCCTGTTCTGTGACTGATTGCGTTAGTGTCTCATTAATTTCTCTCGTGATAGATGTGCTTATTTCACCCAATGAGTCCTCAATATGAGAAGGATCTGTGGATGTATAAATCTCTTCAAAATAAGAGACTGCTATGTCATGCACCTTTTTCTCTTCCATGTTCCAAAGTCAAGCTTCATCATACATTCCGACAATGCAATTTTTAGCTCGTCTTAATTTCGTTTGGGCATGAAAATAACTAGTATTTTGATCCCCAAAGCGCATCCACCGACTCCGACTTTTCTGAAACCAGTAGATCTCCTCATCCTAACAAGCTTCTCTCAGCTTCCAGGTCATCAGCCTGAGCGGTTGCTAGGTGAGACTTCAATTCTTCAATTGTTTCCCGACCGAACGGGGCCTGCGCTTTCCGCCAGCGAGAGATGGCTTGACGACACTTAATTATTTTGTCCATTAAATTTCTAGTTACCCCTGTCTCTCCAGAACCCCAACCCTCTGAAACAGCTCCAAAGAAACCCTCTTTTTCAATCCACCGTCGGTCAAAGCGAAAAACGCTCTTCCCGCGTCGAACTTTATCGTCCAGAGAAGCTAACACCGGTTTATGATCTGAAGCTATCATCGGTAAATATTCCGTAAAGGAGTCCTTGAATAGGTCGTGGAATTTTTCATTGGCTAAAGCTTGGTCGAGGCGACACGAATTGGCTTCTTATCCCGCCAACCCCGCCAAGACAAACTATCCCCAACCGCAGGAAATTCTAATAATCCACAATGTCAAATCATTGTATTGAAACCCACAAAGGAAGATGCATGGCGAAGCTTCGCTCCACGTTTTTCATGGTTTCCTTTTAACTCATTAAAGTCCCCAACTAGAAACCAAGGGGAGTCCCTAGAAAGACCAGTGCGTGTCAATCTTTCCCATACCAAATCACGATTTGATGGGTTCGGGTCACCATAAACAAAGGTAAAGTAAATAATTTGTCCTTTATAAGTAAGTTCCACATCAATTAACCGATTAGATTCAAATAAAACAGAAGCATCATTATTATTATTATTATTATAAAATAAGGCTAATCCGCCACTACAACCGATAGGGTCAACCGTTTTTAAGGTTGAATAACCAAAATTACAAACAAAAGGTTCCAAAACAGAAAAAGGCTGTCTAGTTTCAGATAAAAATAAAAAATCAGGTCTATGTTTTCCCCACAAATCCCTGAGCTACCCAATAGTTGCTTTATTCTCAAGACCTTGACAATTCCAGCTTAAGATCTTCATTTATCCATTGTTGATTTAGGTGGCTTTGCTCCACCATTGGGACCCTTCTCCTGTTCCTGGTTCTTTGGGTTTGGTTGTACGCAGGTACACATTAAATTTCTTAGAAGCTGCACCTTTGAGAGCCAAAGGAGGCTTCCCCTTGTTAGCCTTCTCCACCTGCGAAACCACGACAGAAACCGTACTTGTGTCAGTAGGCTCTATCAAAGTTGTAAACTCCGCAGATCCACCAACAGTCTCGTCCAATGGTGCCTACCGCACAACATCAGAAATAGTGGGCTTTGAGATCAAACCCGCATCTGAGGCAGATGAAACCGAAACGCACCAAATCTGACAAAAAGCACACCTTTTAACCCCATCACACATTACAGAGCGAAACAAAAGTAGAGACCAACCCTTTCGCTTTCCATTCGTGAAGACAGGATGAGATAATCCCCATAAACCCCATTGTTGAAGATATTGAATCAGCTCAGCTGATTCTCGCCACTGCCGTGGGATCCCAAATCGCTTGATCTTCTCCCAATTACTCAAACAAATCCCAAATAAGATACTAACAAATCGTGAGCAAACTATCTCAAGGAAAGCAAATCTAAACCCAGAACAACCAGACAGAGTCCATATCACTACCGAAGAACTTACACTCGCAGAGATCCGCAAAATCTCCTTCCAAACTAATAACCCAGAGGATAAAGAAAAAATCCAGGAAGAAGGTTGAAAGCAACTGTGAGAGTGATAGAGAACGGTTGTTCCGACCCGAAATATATACACATCTCCAAACTGATCCGATGCAGATACTTTTGTTGACTGCCTCATTAATCGAAGATCTTGTGACTCCTGTAAAACCCATCGCACAAATCCGTGTGTACCCAGAAATTCAATCTGTTTCTCACCATCAGATCGTAAAAAATCCCCAATTAGGGATCTACAAATATACCTAATGTCAATCATGATGGAACCAGATCTTTCACAGATCAAAAGGGAACCGAAAAGGAATAATTGGATTCCACCCCAATCACCCAGGCATTGTGACAAGCCAAGAACAGCATCGCTGATTAAAAATTCCTTCGATTGAAAATCGAAGAAACGATCCCTCCTCCACCAAAGTTTGCCTTGTGGAGAGGATTTCCTTTCTTCATCCCAAATACCACACCGAATCCAACCCAGATCAACAACCCACACATAGAAGGAAACAAAAAAAAATATCGTAATCCACCAGCTCATTGTCGGGTTCACAAACCTAGAGGAATCGCCATCCGTCACTCACGAACTAAATTTTTTTTTTTTAACCATCGGTTATAGTTAGAAATAATGTTTAACTTTAACCGTATTTAATCATTACAGTTCATACGGTTTTGGTTGAGGGTAGTTACGGTTATTTAATAATGGTTGATATTATTTGATGTTATATAATGGTTGATATTATTTATTTTTAATTGATATGTTCTTTTAGGGTACTCATATTTCTATATATCTAGGGGTGTCAATTGGTCTGGCCCGGCCCAGCCTGAGACCCATAAAACTTACATATGTTTGAGCCCGGCTCGGCCCGGCCCGAAATATTTTCGAACCTATATTTCAAAGGCCGAGCCCGGACCTAACAGGGCTACAGGACTTTTCGGGCTTTTTCGGGCTTATAATACCGATCAAAAATTCAAACTTATAAGCCTTAAAAAGCAGTGTTTGAAGGTGCACTATAAACAAATCAATCAAAAATTTAAAAACTCATCTATATTAACTACAACTAACTTAATTTGATAGAAAAGATTTAAAATTAAATAAAATTTCGATACTTTAACCAAATAAATCAATATATAATTCATATAAAATATCACTAATAAAGGTTTTAAAGTATTAAGTATGGTTATTAAGTAAATATGAAAACTAGGATTCAAGTTTAAAACTTTATTTACAATAAATTGTTAATCAAATATTGCAATCAACCAAAAATGTTAACAAAAAGGTACAAATATATTTGTTCAAGGGCTTTTCGGGCTGGTTCGAGCCCGGTTGGGCTAAGCTCGAAAAACCCTGTAACCCAAACTGGCTGAGCCCGAAAGGCCCGATTTTTTCTGGGCATATATATTTAAGTCCGAGCCCGATGTTTTTCAGGGCCGGGCCGGGCCAGCACGCGGGTTTTGACCCTTATTGACATGCCTATATATCATATAATTCTTATTTATATTAACATTTTTGAAATACATTTTGGATTCTACCATTTTATTTATACTTATTTAAATTGTTATTTTACAATGTTGATCTCTAAATAATTACACAAGAAAACAATATGTAAAATATGGAAAATCAAATCTATTACAATAATAATTTGATTATAATTTCCTAAACAAATCGAAAAAATCAATCAAATTCCTTGTGCATTTCTATTGGTTTATAGTTTCCTATAATATCTTCACTTTATTGATATTGTTATTGCTATTTCCAAATAAAAGTCCATAAAAATTGGAAACTATTTTTAATATTTCATGCGATCACAATAACATTAACATGGACGTTTATTAATTGGACATTTCCTAAATCATTCGTAGGAATAACTGTATTAATACAAAAAAATTTGGTAAGTTTCCCTTAACTATGTGTATCATTCATATAATGATTGAGCGATTTCATCTTCCAAATTTGCATGTATCTAAGATTTTTTACTTGATCTCCAAAATATTCTCAAACCAACTCCTCTATAAATAACAATCTAAAATCGAGTGTCTAACTCATCAGAGAAGGGAAAAATGCCATTTCATACGCGTACACTTACCAAAAGTGTGAAATCCTCCCTATATAAACAAAGAGTGCTAATTTAGACCTACACCTCTCTAAAATTCAAATTTCATATCTGTACTTGCAAAATTGAGCCAATTTCAAAGTCAACGTTACCGGATTTAAGTCAACCGTTACAGATGCTGACTCAGAATCCACGTGTATATTGACGTGCCATCGAAATCGCAAAACGGCATCGTTTTGTTATGTTTTATTCCCAAAAAATTGTTGAAAATCCACACTCAGGAGGGTCGAATCCTCGACCTCACACATGCTTGGCACATGACGTAACCAATTGATCCCACAACAATTCTCGGTAGTATCTACAAATTTATTCTTATAACGTGTTTATTGATGTGCCATCGAAATTGTAAAAATTGTCGAAAATCTACACTTTAGTGGGTCGAACCCTCTTTCCCTACATTGATAATGTAGGACTTAACCAGTTGATCCCACAACAATACTCGATAGAATTGTAGAAATTTATTCTTATAAACCCAAAAAATTCTAATTCCCGTTTTGAACTGGGGGAAATTAAAAATCTTAGGCTTCTTCTTCTTCTCTCAAATCACGATATTTTTTTTTTCTGTTTTATTTGGGTAATTCTTTTTCTTGTTAAAAAAAAATCTGATAATAAACGGAAACTTTACAAATGTATGATTATACGTAGCTTTTGTTTTTACTTTTTCTAATCTTAAGAAATTAAAATACGATTGCGTTGGATTCGATGGTTTTATTCGCTTTTGTTAATATAACGAACTGAAAACGAAATTGTAGACCGGTGGATGGGAAATCAGGATTTTGCTAGGAAAATTGTAACTTGCAGACGGGAAATCTATCGGTGGCGAAAGTCGCAGACCCCGTTTGGCCGGGAATTAATTGAGAATCTTAAGGGGCAGTTGGAGATGGCTCAAGCTAATGCTTCATCAACCCCGGAGATGATCTCGGATCTAAATGAGCGCCTACGGGAGGCTTATCGGGACAAAGAGATCCACTGGTATTTGAAAAGTCGGAACCGGTGGATGCGTGTGGGGGATAAAAATACAAAGTATTTCCAAGCCCAAACTAAGCAGCGAAGAGCACGAAATAGGATTGTAGGACTTTTTGATGAACATAATGTCTGGTCGACGGAGGATGGTGCGATTTGTGACACGGCGGTCTCATATTTTGAGGACTTATTTTCCTTGATATGCCCGACCAATTTTGAGGAATCACTACGGGAAGTTGAAACGGTCATCACTGAGGCCGATAATGTCCGGCTGACAGCTCCGGCTACGGAAATGGAGGTAAAACAAGCTTTATTCATGATGCACCTGGACAAAGCCCCCGGGCCAGATGGAATGACAGCTTTATTTTTTCAGAAGGCTTGGACAGTTGTTAAGGCTGATTTGGTGGCTTTGGTTAATCGGTTTTTTGAGGAAGGTGAATTTGATAAAAGTTTGAATCAAACGCATATCTGTCTCATCCCGAAGGTGGCAAAACCGACCCGGATGGCGGAGCTGCGTCCTATTAGTCTGTGCAATGTGGGATACAAGATCTTGTCAAAGGTTCTCTGTAACCGGCTCAAGTGGTTTTTACCCGGTCTGATCTCGGAAACACAATCAGCGTTTGTCTCGGGACGTTTGATCTCAGATAACATCCTGATAGCTCAAGAGATGTTTCATGGTCTGCGAACTAATAATTCATGTAAGGGGAAGTTTATGGCGATCAAGACAGATATGAGTAAGGCATACGATAGGGTTGAGTGGGATTTTGTGGCGGCATTATTACGGAAGATGGGTTTTGCGGAGAGGTGGATCTCATGGATGATGTTTTGTATTTCATCGGTGGAGTACAAGGTTCTTATTAATGGGCAGCCTAATGGACGGATTGTTCCGGCACGGGGTTTAAGGCAAGGGGACCCGCTCTCCCCTTACTTGTTTATCTTATGCACGGAGGTCCTCATTGCAAATATTCGTAAGGCGGAGGCTGATAAGCGGATCACTGGTATCAAGGTAGCAAATAAATGCCCGCAAATAACACATTTGCTATTTGCGGATGATAGCTTGTTTTTCTGTAAGGCGGATAAGGAACAATGCGGCGTGGTCCTAGACATCCTCAAACAATATGAGGCTGTCTCAGGGCAACAGATCAATTTCACAAAATCCTCAATCCAGTTCGGTCACACTATCGATGAACGGGTCCGGACGGAGCTCCATGGGGTCCTTGGGATCACAAATTTGGGAGGTATGGGATCGTATTTAGGGATTCCAGAGAGTTTGGGAGGGTCCAAGACTAAGGTTTTTTCTTATGTCAGAGACCGGCTCCAGAGTAGGACAACGGGTTGGTCAGCGAAATTGCTATCCAAAGGGGGCAAGGAGGTGATGGTCAAGTCTGTTGCGACGGCCGTTCCCACTTTCGTGATGTCTTGTTATCGGTTGCCTAAAACGATTACTTCAAAGCTCACCAGTGCAGTGTCAAACTTCTGGTGGAGTTCTAATGGTCACTCTGGGGGTATGCACTGGATAGCTTGGGAAAGACTCTGCTGTAGTAAGCAGATGGGTGGTTTGGGTTTCAGGAACGTTGATGACTTTAACACGGCCCTTTTGGCCAAACAATTTTGGCTGATGATTGAGTTTCCGGACCCGCTGTTTGCCAGGGTTTTCAAAAGTAGATACTATCGGAATTCGGATCCTTTGGATCCTATACGGTCCTACTCCCCTTCTTATGGGTGGAGGAGTATTGTATCAGCTCGATCATTGGTAAACAAAGGGCTTATTAAACGGGTTGGCTCAGGTGACACCATCTCTGTATGGACTGATCCTTGGGTTCCAGCTCAATTCCCAAGACCAGCTTTAAGTAACGGTCCTTTTAAGGACCCATCTATTCGTTTGACACAATTTATGGATTCTCAGTCGAATTCTTGGAATAGGGATCGGCTCGTTGAGCACTTTGATCCGGGGGATGTTGCTTTGATTGAGGCGATCCCTTTCTCCAGCCTCCCTTTGAAAGATTCTTTCGGGTGGCATTTCACCAAATCTGGTAAATATACTGTTAAATCAGGGTATGAAACGGCACGGCTGGGAATGTCGAACACTTTCCAAGCAGTGGGTTGTGGTCCGGAGATCACCCCACTTATTGCTAAGGTGTGGCAGGTCCACTGTCCTCCAAAGTTAAGGCATTTTATGTGGCAGGTATTGTCCGGCTGTGTTCCGGTTACTGCAAATTTGAGTAGGCGTGGCATTAATTGTGAGGTAGGCTGTACTCGGTGTGGGGCCGAGGTGGAAACCATTAATCATGCTATTTTTCGGTGTCCACCAGCTCGTCAGGTCTGGGCTCTGGCTCATGTACCTGTCGGATCTCTCCATTTTCCGTCAGAATCAGTCTATGCTAATGTAGATCATTTTTTGGGCTCTACAAATCCGGGTTCACAGATCCAAATCTTTCCTTGGCTCATGTGGTATATCTGGAAAGCCCGGAATGCTCGGGTTTTTGAGAATCAAATGGATCAGCCTGAGGATATTGTGCGTGTCGCGCAAGGTGAAGCGTCCTCCTGGCTACAGGCACAGGTGGATGATGAGGTCACGGAACTTCCCATCCAGCCGATAGGCCCGCCTACTCGGTTGCGCGGATGTCTCCCTCCCCTTCCTTTGGATTATACGGGTTACCGATGTTTTGTAGATGGATCTTGGAAAGAGACGGACGCATTTGCAGGCGCAGGATGGGTTTGTACTTCTTCTCAAGGTGTGTCTCCTTTCCTCGGCGCTACTAACTACCGGCGTAGCCTATCTCCGTTACATGCAGAGATTGAAGCTTTCATCTGGGCGATGCGGTGTATGATTGGCCATGACTTCCGGGACGTGGCTTTCTTCACAGACAGTTCGGATTTGGTGAAGATGGTGTCTTCCCCACATGACTGGCCGGCCTTTGCAACCTACTTAGAGGGTATCAAGCTGGATCGAGAGGAGTTCTCTTCTTTCTCTTTATCTTTTATTTCTCGAAATGCTAATGTTAGAGCGGACTCTTTGGCACGTCAAGCGCGCCTATCTCCGCTTCATGTTTTGTTTGTAAACAATTTTCCCCCAAATTGGCTCATTTGAGCTGATTTCTTTTCTGTTGACAAAAAAAAAAAAAAAAAGAACTGAAAACGAAATCACAACTATTGACAATTGACTCATTGATCAGAAGAAGAAGGCACAAAACAAAGCGATATCTAAGCCAAACATTCAAAGCGATATCTCAATCAAAACAAGATGATTAAGGCAAGTATATCTTCTTCTTCTTCTTCTTAGAAATCGGGATTTCAGAGAAGAAGAAGAAGAAGAAGAAAAATAACCGAAATAAAACAGAAATCAGGATTTGAGAGAAGAAGAAGAACCTTAAGATTTAATTTTCTCCCAATTCAAAACGACGACGTTTTATTTTATCGGGAGTTAGAATTTTTTTTGAGTTTATAAGAATAAATTTGTACAATTCTATAGAATATTGTTGTGGGATCAATTGTTTATGTCTGACGCTGACAATGTCGAGAATGCATGTTCGACCAACCAAAGCGTGGATTTTTGACAATTTTTGCAATACACACGTTATAAGAATAAATTTGTATGATACTATCGAGAATTGTTGTGGGATCAATTGGTTATGTCTTATGCCAAGCAAGTGTGAGGTCGCGGGTTTGACCCACCAGAGTCTGTTTTTCAACAAATTTTTGGGAATAAAATGACACTGTTTTGCGATTTCGTTGGCACGTCAATACACATGTGGATTCTGAGTCAGTATCTGTAACGGTTGACTTAAATCCATTAACGTTGACTTTAAAATTGGCTCAATTTTGTAAGTACAGGTATGAAATTTGAATTTTACTGGGGTGCAAGTCTAAATTAGCACTCCATGTTTGTACATGAAGGAATTCACACTTTTGGTAGGTGTACGGGTATGAAATGGCCCTTTTCCCCATCAGGGAAATATGAAATATGTTTTAAGTTTTAAATAGAGTAGCGGCGGGATCTGAGACGAGATCAAAGAAGAGTGTGTCTTACAATATTTGTGATCCTTAACTTTAAGGTTTGTTCAAACAAAAAAAAACTTTAAGGTTTATGGATTTTGACTTCTTGGTACCTCCAAGTCTGCTTCTCTAATCTCCCTTCTCTTTTTGTACTTTACCGATAATTTTTTAAAAAAATTATTGCTGACCCTTTGTGTAATACATGTTTCTCTACAATTATTTTGTGTTTGTGGCTGTAGGTACATTGAGACAATATCGAAGACAAAGCTGAATCAGACACTCAAAGACTTAGGTTTCGAGAAATGCTCTAAAGAGGCCTCATTGTATCATAAGGTGGTGGGTAATCATCTTTTGCTTGTAGCTGTCTATGTCGACAATTTACTTGTCACAGGGTCGAACATGAAACTTGTACAAGACTTCAAGAATGGAATGGCTGCTAAATTTGAGATGAGTGACCTTGGTCATCTCGCTTATTATCTTGGAATCGAAGTCACACAGCATAGTGATGGGATCATGCTAAAACAAGAACGATACGAAGGACGAATCCTTGAAAAAGCAGGTTTGGCAAGCTGTAATGCAGTGATTACACCGATGGAATCCTAAACATCAACAGCAAAAACACAATGAACACCGATGGAATCCTAAACATCAACAGCAAAAACACAATGAACCCTAGACCTAGAACCGTAAGGGCTCTGATACCAAAATGAAACAACCCTTCCCGTTTTTTTTTTTTTTATTACCTTAATTTACTAGTGGTCCCATACCCACTAACATCCTAACATCAATCAATAACTGCGGATAACCAAATAAAACAAATTTCCTTTAAACCAAAAGAATTCCAACAATCAAACCAATAACCAATACATAAATCAAATAAAGAATCAACCAACAACTAACATCCTACAATGTTCCATTGACTTAATCTAGCAACCTAACAACAGCTAGACCACAATCAATCAAGCCTCTAGAACATACTCCTCCTCATCGCCTTTGATTCCACGATCACACTTTTCCTTTACCTGCACACCACAAACAACAATTGAGATGCGTAAGTATTATCACAAATACTTAGTGAGGCCGTCCTCCCATCTACTGGGTTATACACACAAGCATATGAGAACCTCAAGTTTAAGCAAAACAAATAACACACAACAATACATCAAACCAGGAAAACAAGTCTCGGATAAGACTGGTATCGACCGATGCCCAACGGTGTCGATCGATGCTCCAAGATCAAGTGCCGACCGATGCTCCTCAAACGGTACCCATCGATGCTACTCAACAATGGTGCCGACCGATGCTCCTCAAAAGTGGTATCGATCGATACCTCCTCTGCAGACACGATCTGCGCGAAAACTCCACGACGAACTCCGACTCCAATCAACCCAAAATCGACTCCAATCATGTCCAATCATCTCGAAATTCACTAGAAATCATACAAACAAAGAACCCAAACAACAGAACAACACAAAAAAACAAGGAATCACACAAAACAAGAGGGATCTCATGCTTAGATCAATCATGGTCAAGCACTCACCTTTTCTCAAGAAGATTCTGACCAGCAAGAACGAATTCCCTCACTCCTAGCAAGCTTCTAGCTCCTTCCCAGCCTTAGATCTCTCAGGAACAGCAAGAAATCTCACCAAAACTCTCTCAAAATTCAAGAACACTTCTTTTCTCTCTTCTCCACTCAAAAACGGCGAAACAACAAAATAACACGACCCTAGGTCGTTTCCTTTCTCTAAAACTCGATTTTAGGGATTCAATTGAACCAAACCGAACCAATTCGGCAATTAAATCAAACCGGTCGAACCCAGAAATTAGTGGTATCGATCGATGCCACAAGGGTGTCGATCGATGCTACTCCCAAAATCACAAAATCTGGTTCGCGGATGTTACAATTCTCCCCCACTAATATGGATTCGTCCCCGAATCCCGCAATACCGTCCATCTGCCAAGGACATCCGTGCCACCGTCAACACGGCCCGCACGTCCCCAGACCGGACTAAACACCATCAGTCAAGATTTCCCGTGCCACTGTCGCAACAGCCCGCACACCTCCGACTGACCCTCGAGGTCTCCCTCTAGCCAATATACTCGCATCATAACACTATTTGCTCACAACTCAGTGCTTCCCCCGTCCGTGGTCGCAACCAACGAATCATGCCGGCTCGCTATCAGGCAAACCGCCTTAAGCTACGGCATCCAGGAAGTCACTCACACCCACTCTCCCCGCTCTCGGGTCGCAACCCTCGAGACATACCGGCTCACTGCCGAGCCTCGGCTCACAGCTACGGTATCCAGGGAGCCTCACATATCCCGCTCTTGGGTCGTCACCCTCAAGTGCGCTCTCGGATCGTCATCCGAAGCAACATACCACTCCCACTCTCTGGCCACAAAGTCCATCGAGCTATCGGTATCACGTGAGTTGGGCCCACACGGCCTAGAGCAAAACAAATACTGATGCTAACGAGTATCTCCCGGCTAGATCTACCTCAACATTTCCACAAAACTTTCCTTTCTAGAAAACTTTCTAATTTTGGAAACTTTCCTTTTGTGGAAACTTCCTATTTATGGAAACTTTCCAAAAATAGAAACCCGAACTATTTCTCTTTTCCCATGACATTAACAGTCAAAACATAAGAAAATACTCATCTTATTAATCTCAAAATGTCATAATCGTTACAAACTCAACGAAAATACATAAGAAAACCGAAAATACAATAACCGGAGCCATCAACCCGCATCCCGAGCACCACCTCATCTTGATACTTAGTCGCACAACCAACCACCCCTAAGCGACCAAAATCAAGAGAGATGGGCTGGAATACTCCGTACCCGCTCCAGCCACGGACTACAACTCGGACCTGGCTAGACAAGCTCAAGTCGCGGTCTGCTTCTCAAACCACTTCTTAAACCTTGCCTTCATCCTTGCCTCAGGCTCCCAAGTCTGCTCCTCTACTCCGTCACAGTCCCACAGGACTCTCATCAAAGGAATCTTCTTCTTCCGAAGTTCCTTGACTCTCCTCTCGAGCACCCTCAATGGTCTCGCCTCCAAAGTCATGTTAGGCTGAAGATCCTCAGGAATCTTAGCCAACAACTGATCACCCTCATGAAGACACTTCCTCAGCATCGACACATGAAATACCTTGTGGAACGCACGCATAACCTCAGGCAACTCCAGCCTATATGCCACTGGCCCCACCCGCTCAACCACTCTGAACGGACCCATGTACCTCGGACTCAACTTAGTCTCTGTCAATGACCTGTTCGGACCCCGCAACATGGCCATCTTGAGGTACACTCTATCACCAACCTGAAACTCAAGATCCTTTCTCCTCTTATCAGCATAGCTCTTCTGCCGATCCTGAGCCTCCTTCATGTTCAGCCTCAAAACCCGAATCTTCTCCGAGGTCTCCTGAACAAAATCTGCACCAAATATGCTCCTCTCCCCCACCTGAGTCCAACATAACGGTGTACGACACGGCCTCCCATACAAGGCCTCATAAGGAGCCATCCCAATACTAGCCTGGTAGTTGTTGTTATAAGCAAACTCCACCAAGCTCAAGTGATCTGCCCAATGACCACCCCAATCCAGCACACACATCCTCAACAAATCCTCCAAAATCTGGATCGTCCTCTCGACTGACCGTCCGTCGAGGATGATAGGCTGTACTCATATGCACCTTCGTGCCCATCTCTGCCTGAAATGCCTTCCAGAACACCGAAGTGAACTTGGAATCTCTATCAGACACAATACTAGCAGGCACACCATGCAATCTGACTATCTCCCTCACATACTTCTTGGCCAAAACCGCTGCTCCATCAGTTTTCTTGATGGCCAGAAAATGTGCAGACTTAGTCAAACGGTCCACAATGACCCAAATAGCATCAAACATCCTCGACACAGGCAAACCTACCACGAAGTCCATCGTGATCAAATCTCACTTCCACTCAGGAATAGGCAAACTCTGCAATAAACCACCAGGAACCTGATGCTCTGCCTTCACCAGCTGACAAGTATCACACTTCGCCACCCAGTCGGCCACGTCCTTCTTCATCCCGACCCAGTGATAATACCGCTTGAGGTCACGGTACATCTTGGTCGCCCCTGGATGAATAGAGAACTTGCTCGAATGAGCCTCTCTTAGTATCTCCTGCCTCAAATCCTCACCCTTGGGCACACAGATCCGACCATGCACAAGAATAGTACCATTAGCAGAAACCGGATACTCTGCACCCGCAGCCTTAGAGGCATTCATCAGCCCCTCATCGCTCCCCTGAGCTAACCTCACTCTGCTCAACAAATCCGCTCTATCAGCTGCCTCCAAACCCAAAGGTTCCTGTGAGATAGCACACAAACTCAATGCACTGATCTCACCTACCAATGCCTCCATATCCTGCTCCTGAGCCGAAGCCACCCTCTTCCGACTCAAGGCATCTGCAACCAAATTGGCTTTACCAGGATGATAAGCTATATCCAGATCATAATCTGCTACTAACTCCATCCAACGCCTCTGCCTCAAATTCAGCTCAGGCTGAGTAAAAATGTACTTCAGACTCTTGTGATCTGTAAACACCAGCACCTTCCCACCATACAGATAGGATCTCCAAATCTTAAGAGCAAAGATCACTGCTGCCATCTCCAAATCATGAGTAGGATAATTAGCTTCATGCTTCCGCAACTGCCGCGAAGCATAGGCTATAACCTTCCCCTGCTGCATAAGTACACAACCCAACCCCACTCTAGAAGCGTCTGTATACACAACATAAGGCTCGTCCTGCTCAGGCAGTGCTAACACCGGCGTGGTAGTCAACATCTGCTTGAGACTTGCAAAACTTGCCTCACACTCTGGTGACCACACAAATGGGACATCCTTCCCTGTAAGCTTAGTCATCGGCTGTGCCATACTCGCAAAACCCGAACAAACCTCCTGTAGTAACCTGCTAACCCCAGGAAACTCCGAATCTCGGTGGCACTCTGCGGCCTCGGCCACTCCCTGATGGACTGAATCTTCTCTGGATCCACTGAAACTCCCTCTGCAGAAACAATGTGTCCTAAGAACCCCATCTCACGCTGCCAGAAACTGCACTTGCTCAGCTTAGCAAACAACTTCTGCTCCCTCAGCTTCTCCAACACTGCTCTCGGATGTACTGCATGCTCCTCGGGACTCTTAGAATATACCAGGATGTCGTCGATGAAAATGATGACTGACACGTCCAGAAACTCCTGGAACACGCTGTTCATCAATCTCATAAACGCAGCTGGCGCATTTGTCAACCCGAACGGCATCACCACAAACTCGTAGTGCCCATATCTCGTCCTGAAGGCTGTCTTCCTCACATCTGCCTCATGTATCGGAATCTGATGATATCCTGATGCCAAATCGATCTTGGAGAACCAAGTAGCACCCCTCAACTGATCCAACAACTCATCAATCCTCGGGAGAGGATACTTGTTCTTCACAGTAACTCGGTTCAAACCCCGATAGTCAATACACAACCGAAAACTCCCATCCTTCTTCTTAACAAACAACACCGGAGCTCCCCACGGTGAACAACTAGGACGGATAAAACCCTTGCCCAACAAATCCTCCAGCTGCTTCTTCAGCTCTGCCATCTCTGCTGGAGCCATCCTGTAAGGAGCCTTGGATAACGGCATCGTCCCCGGTTCCAGCTCAATAGTAAAAGGATCCGACCGAGATGGTGGTAATCCCTGCAATGACTGGAACACATCCTCAAAGTCCTCCACAACCGGAATACCGCTAACCGTAGACTTCCCCACTGACTCTGGCATAGATATAGTAACCAGATAAGCCTCACGGCCCTTCTCGATCATCTTCCCAGCCTGAACGGCTGAGATCACGAGACTCCCGAAGTCGGTCTAATACCCTGAAAAACCAACTTCCCTCCTGGACGCTCAAACTCCACTCTACCCGGTAGCAATCCAAATGCACCTTGTACCGATGCAACCAATCCATACCAAGAATGACATCATACAACTCCACTGGACTGATAAGCAAATCCGCTGGCCATGACTCCCTGCGATCTGAATATCAACTCCTCCAGCTCGTCCAATAACCCTCAGGAACTTGCCTCCCGCAACTCTGACAACTCCTGAACGCTCTCCAGGATCCCCTCTGATCTCCGCACTCTCGGCACACTCCGGAGTAATGAAGCTATGAGAAGCTCCAGAATCAAACATAACGTGGGACTTAAACGCGCCCACCAACAAGGTCCCTACACAAACCTTATGTGTTGAGAACCTAACACTTGACCACAAGCAAAAACAAATATAATCTGAACTATTGAATTAACCAAGTTCGAATCTCAGAAGTTATACCTGTGATCGCTCCTGCACTAGTGCCACCGGCCTCCTGGGTCGAATACACCTGAGACGTCGGCTCGATCCAACCCACCGGCTGCACACCATGCTGCACAACCTGCTGCATCCCTGGCTGAGCTCCAGCCTGCAACACTGCTACTGCCCTATGCTGCAACTTGGGACAACGAGGCTTGATATACCCCATCTCTCTGCAGTAGTAACACACTCGAGTATCTGCCCGCGGCTCCGTCACCGCCCGCTGCTCTGTCACTACCCGCTGCTCACCTCTCTGTGGACAGCTAGTCACCTTGTGGTCCCTGCTACCGCACCCAAAGCATCTCGCACCCCCATGCCTCGATCTCTGCATGACATCAAACTTCCGCTTCTGCCCTTGCGCAGGCTTGCCGCCCTTGCTAGGAACAGAAGACGGCTGAGACTGCTGTGGCTGCACTGAAGAACTGACCACAACCACCTGTGACCTCAAGTCATCCTCTATCCCAGCTGCAACCTCAACCAACTCCGCTCTCGTAGCATAACTCCTCACTCTGCACCGAGTCCTCAAATCATCCCGCAGAGCCAACAAAAACCTCCGCACCTGAGCCGCCTCTGGCTCCCATGCCCTGCCTGCATACCCCACAAGCCGACTGAACTCTGCATCCAGCTCCCGCACTGTACGATCTCCCTGAGTCAACCCCAAGAACCGTGCCTCCATGCGATCAAGTGCCTCCTGAGGAAAATACTTGGAGTTAAACTCCCTCACAAAATCTCCCCAAGACATACCCTGCTGCACCCTCCGTGCTGTCACCGACCTCCACCACACACGTGCATCTCCTGACAAGTTAAACAATGCCAGATCCACTCTGTACCGGTCGGGACACCTAAGCGAAAGGAAAATATCCTCCATCCGCTCTCTCCACTCATCCGCTACACTCGGATCGGTACTCCCTGAGAAATACCCTGCTCCCACATGCCGCAGCTGCTCCATCATCCGAACATACTGAGCATCCACTACCTCGGCTCCCGGCTGCACACCTGCCTGCAAACCCGCTGCAGGCTGCACCACTGGAACCTGTCCACCACCCACTGGCGGCACTACAGGATCCTGCCCACCAACCACTGGCGGCACTACTGGATCCTGCCCACCAACCACTGGTGGCACAACTGCTGGAAGTCGCTGCAAGGCCTGAGCTACCTGAGCTAGCAAGTCAATCAAAACATCCTCCCTGCCTGGAGCACCTCCTGCTGCAACCCCCACACCCGGGGCAACACCGTGACCAACACCATCACCCAAACCAGCCTGGTCTCCAGACACAATAGGATCAGCCTGTGACTCCGCTACCTCCTCACTGGCCATGCTCTGGGTCACACTCTCACTGGCCACAGGAACCTGACCTCGTCCCCGACCACGACCACGACCACGACCCCGACCACGACCACGACCACGCCCGCGACCCGCAGCAACCTCACCTCTAACCATCTGTGTAATACAAGAACAGAAGGCTAAGCAAACAATACTCCTATTACACAAAAACACAACTTACCGTGGAATCACAAAACAGGCTCGAAGAGGATGTTCTAGGACCTCATGCCACACACAATTGACCCAACTCACACAATCAATCATAGCATGGAATCCTAAACATCAACAGCAAAAACACAATGAACCCTAGACCTAGAACCGTAAGGGCTCTGATACCAAAATGAAACAACCCTTCCCGTTTTTTTTTTTTTATTACCTTAATTTACTAGTGGTCCCATACCCACTAACATCCTAACATCAATCAATAACTGCGGATAACCAAATAAAACAAATTTCCTTTAAACCAAAAGAATTCCAACAATCAAACCAATAACCAATACATAAATCAAATAAAGAATCAACCAACAACTAACATCCTACAATGTTCCATTGACTTAATCTAGCAACCTAACAACAGCTAGACCACAATCAATCAAGCCTCTAGAACATACTCCTCCTCATCGCCTTTGATTCCACGATCACACTTTTCCTTTACCTGCACACCACAAACAACAATTGAGATGCGTAAGTATTATCACAAATACTTAGTGAGGCCGTCCTCCCATCTACTGGGTTATACACACAAGCATATGAGAACCTCAAGTTTAAGCAAAACAAATAACACACAACAATACATCAAACCAGGAAAACAAGTCTCGGATAAGACTGGTATCGACCGATGCCCAACGGTGTCGATCGATGCTCCAAGATCAAGTGCCGACCGATGCTCCTCAAACGGTACCCATCGATGCTACTCAACAATGGTGCCGACCGATGCTCCTCAAAAGTGGTATCGATCGATGCCTCCTCTGCAGACACGATCTGCGCGAAAACTCCACGACGAACTCCGACTCCAATCAACCCAAAATCAACTCCAATCATGTCCAATCATCTCGAAATTCACTAGAAATCATACAAACAACGAACCCAAACAACATAACAACACAAACAACAAGGAATCACACAAAACAAGAGGGATCTCATGCTTAGATCAACCATTGTCAAGCACTCACCTTTTCTCAAGAAGATTCTGACCAGCAAGAACGAATTCCCTCACTCCTAGCAAGCTTCTAGCTCCTTCCCAGCCTTAGATCTCTCAGGAACAGCAAGAAATCTCACCAAAACTCTCTCAAAACTCAAGAACACTTCTTTTCTCTCTTCTCCACTCAAAAACGGCGAAACAACAAAATAACACGACCCTAGGTCGTTTCCTTTCTCTAAAACTCGATTTTAGGGATTCAATTGAACCAAACCGAACCAATTCGGCAATTAAATCAAACCGGTCGAACCCAGAAATTAGTGGTATCGATCGATGCCACAAGGGTGTCGATCAATGCTACTCCCAAAATCACAAAATCTGGTTCGCGGATGTTACATACATGCATGAGCCTAAGCAATCTCATGGAGTAGCACTCAAACAGGTTCCTCGATACTTGCGGGGAACTCTCTCGTTTGGGCTTAACTATTTGCGTTCAACAGAAACAGGTTTATTGGGCTACAGTGAAATCAGTCGTGATCGGTTGGATGAGGCAGGTCTAGTTGGCTACAGTGATACTAGTCACAACGTACATGAAGATGATGGGAAGAGTACAACAGGACATGTTTTCTATCTTAATCAGTGTCCAATCACTTGGTGTTCTCAAAAGCAAGAAACGGTGGCAATGTCTTCATGTGAGGCAGAATTCATGGTGGCCACTGAAGCAGCAAAACAAGCCATTTGGCTTTAGGAACTTCTTGGAGAAATCACTGGACAAGAAAGCGAGAAGGTTGTAATTCGGATAGACAACAAGTCCACCATAGCTCTGTCAAAGAACCCTGTCTTCCATGGCAGGCGCAAGCATATTCATCGTAGGTACCATTTCATTCGAGAATGTGTGGAGAACGGTTTGGTAGAAGTGGAGCATGTACCAAGTAGCAAGAAGAAAGCGGACATACTCACGAAAGCTCTTGGAAGGATCAAGTTCACAGAGATGAGAGGTCTCGTAAGTGTTGAGGATGTTGGAAGAAGAGATGTCAAGCTTAAGGGGGAGAATGTTAGTTTAAGCTTGAAAGACAAGCAAGAATAAAAGAAGCTTCGAGAACAATCCTACCGAGTTATGGATAAGGATTAGTTCAAGGTAGTCTAGGAGTTATCTAGTTAGAAACTTATTCCTAATAGATTTTGGTTTTGGTGTTATCTTAGTCTATATATAAGGAGGTGTCAAAGCTGTGACACAACTTAAGAGAGATTAAGAGTTTGTGAAAGCTTAGTTTTGAGTCAGTTTCTAAGCAAAGAGAATTCTTCTTAAAGTTCTATATTGTTTGATTCAATAAATTAGATGTGAGCTTTATGGAACATGATGATATATCGTGGATTTCTAGGTTTTAGACAAGACTTAGGATGAAGTCAAAGGTTTATGATTCTGTCTTTTTGCTATACTTTTTCCTTGCCACCATGTGAACTAAGAGATTGATGTTCAAGGTTTTGTGTCTTTTTAGTTTAAGATTGTTTTTAGTTAAGAGATTAGCTATGTGTCAGTTTCTTATTTCAGTTTTCATGGTTTCTGTTAGATAGTTGGTCATGGAAGCTGTTATTTGTCTTTCATTTATTCCTGATGACATGCAATTAGTAAGTAGTTAAGGAACACCATTGTTAGGCTTTCGGATCTCAAAACTGAAACTCCATTCTTTACTTGCAATGTTAAAAGTCTCCTCACAGTCATTATCCATTTTACTTCCCTTTATATATGTCTGGGAAGGTTCTCAGAGTGCTTTATCGATAATATCGTCTGGGAGCGTATGCACGATTTTAGTTATAATACAAAATAAACTACCATCAACTCATTATATTATGTTAAAATATAATGACATATACAAGAAATTGAATGGTACAAATATCAGATTTTTTTTTTTCAGTTTGCGTAGACATCTAAATTAAACTTAAAAAAAAAATAACATATCTAATTAATTAACAAGAACTGTCATTAAATATGGTGTCTACCCTAGGAGCTAGTAACGAGCCTAATAAACATGCTAATATTTTTGACCTTTGAAATCATAAGCCCGTTTGCAACATTAAGGGTTTAAACAGAGCATTAAGCATCATCGACTAATGTATTTAAAACCTATATATTTTGTTTCACTATGTAATCCATAAGTTTTGAACTAACTGAACTATGGAGATCCCATATCTGACATTGGAGTTGTTGATCTGATCATGAGGCTTTGGATGAAGGCTACAATCTACAAAACAAAATATACTTAGCAACATTATCATTCTTAGTAAACGAACAAACAAATGTAATATGATATTGATAGATTAATCATTGAAAAAATATCTGTTTTACACCCAACGTAATATTAATTATCATATTTGATTCAAGAAAGCAGTAATTTACTTGGGAAACAATATTTTGTTATTTATATATATAACAAATTCAACGACTTAGCTATTTTCATACATACATACTAGATTAGGACTCGTGCTAGAGCACGGGTTGAAATTTATTTTATTTATATTGTAACTTTATATAAAATATAATTTATATGATTGTTTTTAAAAGTTATTGTGAATAAAACATTATGCAATAAAAGCATAAGCTAAATATGAGGACTTGATTTTTTTTTTGAGATTTTGTTGCTAGTATAATCGAAAATCACTCTTAATCTACGGAAGAATGATTATTTTTTGAAATTTTGTTGCTTATATATGGTTAATTAAATATTTTGTGGATATTTTATTTTATTTTGTTTGAATATCCTTTTTAATAGGTCTGATTTAACTAATGTTTACAACCCATAAAACATATAACCTATCAAATAATTATTCTTATAATACATATTATATAATCTACAAAAGAAAGCTGTTTGTACTTCCGTTTTATTATATAGGGAATATTTTTTAAAGATTCTAGTTAAACAAAAATTAGCTAATTAAGGTTAATATAATCAAACTCATATATCAGTGTCCTAATATACATATTCTCCCCTAATAAACATATATAATAACATGAATGGAAATATCATTAGATTTGTAATTGACGTTTGTATTTTATCAACACTTACAAGTTGAAATGAAGCATCATTTAGGAGTTTTGGGTTAAGAGAGGTAATGGCGATTTGAACTATGTTAACGTTTAGTATAAATCTGAATATTAAAATGAACTATTGTTTCATTTGATTACTAGATTTAAATTCGCGGTATACCGCAGACATATAATTTTTACTATAATTTATATTTTATGTTGTATCTATTCGACATATAATTTTTATTATAATTTATATTTTATGTTCTATCTATTTGTTAAATATTGGATGTTCTGTAAATAGAGGAATAACTAAATTTTTCGGTTGTTGTGCGGCTAAATGTTTATATTATTTTTTAACCCGCAATACACTTCATGACCATTTGTTATTTTAGTTTGTTTTGTTTAGTGTTTGAGATCTATTTTGGTATTTAATTATTAATAACAAAAATAAAGGATCTAAATACATAATAAGTAATTTATACGATGTGATTAAGTTACATTTTTCTTAATGATTTAATTATTTTACACAATCTTAGTTAAATCAACTTGATTTTATGTCAAATATTCTAATATTAGTAGTGTTGATAAATAATTAATGAGGATTTAAGCTGTGTTAACACAAATTTAATAATACTTTTTTTATTCCAACATGTCATCTTTATAACTCATCTACTATATAACCACATTATATAGTATTTTAAACTTTTTTAACTTTACATATTCATAATAATTAGAATTTTTATTAAGTTTATATATGTTACTTACAATATTAAATAATGTCACTCGAAGTTTTTCTTAAGTTAAGAATCAAAGCTCACAGGTTTTGGAAAACAAAATAGGAATCAAATTGTTGTCTATTTTGTTTGCGAAGGATTCAAATATAGAATATCTTCAAAACACAACAAAATGTGTGGTTATGATAGTTTCTATTTCCATATTGATTGCTGTTATTTTTTTAGTTGGAATGAAATATAAAATATTTAGAAAACAAAATCTGAAGTAATGTTAGTTTTGAAATTTTTTTAAGGGTTAATATTGCAAATAACTTTTTAAATAAACAAAACTAAAAGGGCATAACACAAAATGTACTTCAAAAATTTTAATATAGATTTATCAAAAATCTTAAAAGTTTGTATATATCTATTGAAAAATAACTAGTTGATTGGTGATTTTTCATGGGATAAGATTTAGTTTCCATTTTGTATAACCTGAAACAACATATACTTTGTTAAACCCTAAAATGCATTACTTGGTTGAACAAAACATGATTTTGTATATTCTCATGTATACTATCTTTACTGAATTTTTAGTAGAGAATTTGTGAAGTATATTACCATGGTGAATCCCGCACACATTATACTGAAACCTGGGAAATTAAATGGAGCTCTTTCGGACAGAAACCAGTCTAAAAAAAGGAAAAAAAAATGTACATGCGTTAGTAGCAAGGGTTGCATTTTTATTTCATAAGCTTTGGTATATAGCATTAAGAAGAAGAAAAAAAGTTTCTGAAAATAATGTAACCTGTTAGAGGTGAAAATGCCAGGGGGGAAATGACATTTGCAAGGGAACATATACTTGAAATAATCCCTTGGGCTTTTCCCTGAATAAGTTACCAAAAGTTAGAGTTTGAATAGACTACTGTCCAAACCAATCTCACATAAACGAAGTAATAATGTTCAGTTTCATTGCAATTCAATTGGTTTGAGTACAATATACATATATCTCATGTATAGAAAAATGGAAGTACACAACTTTTTTTCGTAGACTATATAATTTTTATAAGTTGGTTACAAAATAGGTATAAATTAAATATATTTTGGTTACAAAAAATAATTGGTCAATCTGTGGGCTATATGAATACACTTAAGAATATTTCAAATAATCTTCTTAAAGATAATATTTCAATGATTTATACAATTTCCAAAATAAAATCTTTAGTATTCCACGTATTGTTACAAAATATATACTGTTAAACATAAAAAGAAATAAAATATTGGCAATTTATCACACTTAATCATGATTTTGCGAGATCTTATTGTGCAGTTGAAAATAAAATATTACCTAAGCACGTGTCATATTACAAAACTTTCACCAAACATGTTTAAAAATTAAAATAAAAAAAAATAACAAACATAACAATTTCTCGTACATAAAATTACAAAATTAACAATAGAAAACTTATAAAATAAATGTTTATCCAAAAAAATACTTTTAAAAACAATCATATAAATTATATTTTATTTTTAAATTATAATACAGAGCACAAATCTTAATCTAGTATATATATATATATATATATATATATATATATACTTCCATACATCAATATGTGTTATTCGGTTCCAAAAATTTTTTTTGCTCAATTTATATTTCGAGAAGTTAATAATTCTATAAATTAATTAAATATATACCCTAGTCTCGACGTTATTTATTTAGTGAGATTTTTGCTATATAATCTAATGTCCTACTCTCTTTTTCTATAATCTATAACATCCTACTCTTTTTTTTTCTTTGAAATCATTTATCCAATTTATCGAACAAGTACTTTGGTTTTGACTTTTGACTATTGTATAACAAAAATTAAGTTACCTGTTCGTACGATGCTACTTGTTTCGAGACAATGCTCCGCATCTGTATAGTTGAATTACCGAATTACAATAATTATAATTAAATTCTAAACTCGATGAAAATCATATATCTAATACATGAAACTTACACACGATTGAGGAAATACAGAGAAAAGTGCAAATATGGCTGCAATATATGGAACCTGCATGTGAGTTTTAAATTTTCTTAGCCAATAAGAATCTCACAAATCTACATATCTAAACTAAAGATGCAACTTTCATGAATCCCCAAAATGATATAGCAAAGACAATGAACTATCGAAAATAAATAAATAAATTGTAAAGTATTTTCGGATCAGCCAGTAGGGTTTATCAAAAAAAAAAAAATAGTATAAAGTTAGAATTAGTACCCATGAAGACCATGCCACAGAGAGGAGGAACATCTGCATAGTTGGAGACTAAAACATATGATAAAGAAGACTACGGAGGATCTTATTTTTTCTTATATAAATTTTTTAATTAGGCAACCAATCATATATTTAATATTAGTTTGAACAAATCGCCGAAAAGATTAAGGACATGCTACTTACATGGGCAGAAGCAAAAAAAAAACCAATTGAGAGCAATTTCTCCTCTTTCAAAGCTGGAACTAAAATGGGCATAAAGAGCAACTGTGAAATAACTTTTTTGTAAGTTAAACAATGTGAATTAGATTAAGATCACACAATTATCAACAGAAAGTGAACATATTAGTTGTTATCCACCTGTGAAATAGACCCGGCTGCGCCACATATGATCATCAAGTCTGCAAACTGGTCTTTGTTAAAGTGAAACTTGGCCTTTAAATAGTACTGCGTGAAACAATCGAGAAAAAATATTTACTTTTCTAGAAATGTACAGTTTCGAGGAATGCACAAACTAATATAATTTCTTTTTACTATTCACAATCTCCTTAGTTATGCCACCCCATAGCGCCATACAATAATAGTATTTTAAATTTATAGTCCTTAACTAGCATTTCAAATGATAAATTAAATGTATGATTCACAGTTCCGTGCAATAGTTATTTACTCTTCGCATCACATAGTAAAAGCGTACCATAGACGAAGCATGTAGACCTGCCTCACCAAGACTACTGAAGAAGGATACCACCGCAACTTCAAAAAGTGGAACGCTGGAAAATGAAAGCAAGTGTGAAGAAATCAATTTAAACCTTTTTTTAATTAAACTAATAAGATTAAGAAATTAGTTGACTTTTTCACTAATCATGAATCTTCTACTCTCTCAAATTATAAGGAAAAAAAAAAAAAAGAAGTAAGGAATAAGTAAACATACCTGCTTCTCATTAGAGATGCCATTTCACGTACCGAACGAAATGATCTGAATATTCTATTTCTATGTCCAGGGCAGTCTTCAAGTAAAGGAGAAATCAGATTTTCGCTTGAAACAATGGGAGTCCCTAAACTGTTGTCTTGGATAGAATCTGGTAGCAAAAGCCTCATGTACACTGTTGATAAAATCGCCATTGTTGCTGCGACCTAATTAGCGAGCAGAAAAATCAAGGATTTAAATGAAAATTATTCACTAATAGATAACTATACATATAAATGTATACATCTCTAACTAGATAAAAATACTTGAAATGTAGTGGCAATAGATAAAAATCGAGCGCAAAGAGTGGCGCAGACAAATGCACAAGATGCAGTCCCGGTAAGTATTCCAAATGCGGAGGCTCGTTGCCCTTCTGATACGTTATCAGCCTGAAAATTTGTCAAAAAACTTAAAAAGATTGTTGTAGTTTACTAAAGATTTCACTTATTCAATACAAATATTTTTAACATTATCCACTAATGAGTTAAAAATATTTCGTCACATGTCTAGAAAATATCATATTAAAAATCTAATGAATACCAAATAATCTTTAACTTTTAACACTAATCTGAGAAATATTTTGAGAAACTTATAAAGATTGCTAGAGTTAACTAAAGATTTCACTTATTCACTAGAACGGCCATACATATATCATTATACGTCACTTTATGATAGTTTGAAATTTGAATCATAGCTTTCCTCTAGCTAATTTCAGTACTTTTGTGGTTAGCAATTTGTTTTTCTTCGTTGTAGTTTTTTGCTTCTTTTTTTTTCCTTCTCTTTAACATTTTTCTTTTATATAAATTTTAATGCTTAGTAAATAATCTAAATTTTACACATAAAAATAAAAATCTAAGGAAACAAACTAAAAAATAAGTAAACTGTTATCACTCTAAAAATAAGAAATACTCTATGTTGTCACTAACCATAACCATCTGACTCTATACAACTTGAACTGGCGTTGCTGGTAGAGACTGCAATTAAATTATATTCATTTAAGTTTAAGTATTTGCTTGATAAAAAAATTTCTATGGTTTTGGTCAGAAATTAAAAAAGTAAAATTCCTGAAATATTAATCTTTGAAGCAGGCATAATAACAATTTTTTTTATGGTTTACTATAGTAACACTCACTTTCTAAAATTAGGATTGTGAAGTGTGCAGCAAACCAAAGTATTGAATTTTAATTGCTGTTTTGGTTTAATTAACTTTTTTGGTTATTTCTAAATAACCAAAAAATCCCTAATCTACTCCATAAGTCTACGTCTCTTCTCTGTTTGTTATTGTTGACATTTTTCTGATCAGAGATAAGGAGAGAAACAGAAATAAGTCTTGGTTCTTTGGTATAAAGGAGAAAGAGAAGAAAATCAACCTTTTTCCTTAGAGTAAAGAGAGAAACAGAATTGTCAGGGTTTGGGAGAATAAGGATCCAACTGCTCAAATCGTTTCGGAAGATATTAAGCTTTGGTAGGATTGTAGCTAAGACATTTTCGTAAACTCTCCTTTTTACAGAAGTGATTTAATCTTCTATGAGATATCTGCAGTGTCGTGGGGGGGGGGGGGGTTTCTTCTCAGTCGCGAATTGAGACAGCGGATGTTTGGGGCTCGATTACGGGTTCATATGAGACCTGATCGTGACAAAGTTTTATGGGAAGATTCAGGACATTTAGACCTTTCTTTTCACCGGATAGATTCGAAAGTTAACGGTTCCTTCTGATTTCATGGTTTCACCTATGAGATTGCTCTTTTCTATTTTTCCTGCCAGGTTGGTTTCAATGTTTGTTTGCGTTGTGATTGGTTGTAGGAGCAAGTTTGGTTGTTCCTAGAAATTGGAGAGCCTCTCTTCTGGTTGTAGTTATTTTTGTGAGTGCGTGACCATGAGCTTATATAAGCGATTGGATTGTATGACTTGTTTTGTGTGATGATGAGTAGGTGTGGGGAATGTGTTATTGAGTGTTATGTCTAATGACTGGTTTGCTATGTTTTATTTGTGGTTGTACACTTGATTTGCTTGTGTGTATATCTCATAGATGGGAGGATCGTCTCAATGGATATCTCTTGTAATACTCACGCATCTCATTGTGTTTGTGGTGCAGGTAGAGGCAAAGTGTGACCATGGGATCATGGCAATGAAGAGGAGGATGTTCTAGGAACTTAGTTGTTATGTTTTGGTTTCTGCTAGGTTGCTAGAATTGGAATGTTGATGTTAGAACTATGAGTTAAATTGCTAGCTCTTGGTTTATGATTCTTGTTAAATGTTTGTTTATTATTATTGGTATTTTCTGCTGCTTATTTTTGTGATTTAAGTTTCTGCATATTTAAATAAATATTTGGGATATTTATTTATTATTTCTTATATCTTATTTATCACTTTAATAAAAAATGTGTCGGGCAGTTTCAACTATCCTGCAAATTTTTTTTAACGTTTGTTCCTAAAACTCAACTATGTGAAGGTAAATAAATTTAATATAAACAACCTGATCCATTTTTTCATAATAACTAAATATCCCATTATATTTAATTAAACCATATCAAACCACAACCATCACTAAACAGACACTAACCAACTCAAAATAATATAAACCAAACATCAACATGTACAACAAAAACATATAAACCAAAATATCAACCTAATTAAGGTTCCAAAAACAAAATAAGATGTAACTAACAAGACACAATTGAGACCCTAGATCATCCTCCTCCTCATCGCCATGATTCCACGTCACACTTTGCCTTAACCTTAACAAGGTGAGTCGAACAACAAATACACCCAAAAGAGACTCTCCCCATGTCTACAACAGCCTAGCAACTCTCATTAAACCCCTACGGTGGAAAGCTATCCCACAAAATCTTGTATCAATCAGGTAACATACGAGACCACGATCGCACTTACGATCCCTCTGGTCCGATGAGATTATTTGTGGATCAAAAAGCCAAACAAGTTGCTGATAATTATGAGAAGACCATAGAAGAGAGACAGTCTGAAACAAACATTGATGGTTCAGAGAGTTCAACACATCGGACTGTTTCCCTTGATGAAAGAAATGAATTCTTCCTTCAGGTAATTCGTTTATCTCTTTTGTGTGTTATTTTTTTTTGTCAATTTTGGTTTCTTAATGTGAATGATGATTGATGTTGATTCTGCGCTTAACAGTCTCTTGGTTTTCTTTAAAATTGTTTAATGAGCTATTCTTAGGAACCTATTGTTTAATGAGCTATTCTTAGGAACCTAGAATATTTGATGTTGATTCTGCATTTCGTTTTCTGGTTTGTGATGATTAGTGAATGTTTATCGTTTGGTTTAGTGCACTCAAAAAGATACCAAATGCAACCCATTTGGCCTTGGATCACTTGTTGAGACACTAAAGAAAGGAAAAAGGAAAGACAGTTATGCGAGCTCTTCTACATCAACACTTACAGAGCTTCAAGATCAACTTCGACGCAAGATATCTGAACACGATTCAGAGAATGCACGACGTGATCAAGAACACCGAGAGTCTCAAGCTGAGATCAAGAGGCTTTCCCTCTTCATGAAAGAAAAATGTCCTGAATATGCAGCTTTTATGGTTTCTCCTCCTGCAGCCACCCAACCAGCTATTGCGCCTGCAACCACTGTACAACCCACCCATGGAGGCACCCCACCAGCTGCCAATTCCTCTAATACTTCTTTCAACTGAACTTATAATTCCCCTTTTGTTTATTTATGAAATTGCTTTTGAATACTGTTTGTTGGATGTTTAGGATGATCTTTTTGTTTAGGATGATAAGTTTGCTTGTGTGGTACTTTAAATCAGCTTTCCTTTTGACTATTAGCATTTCAAATTCCAAAATTAATCAGATTTAGGATTGCTAAAACGTTACTAATTTGTGCCCAAACCAATTCCAAAATGCGACTCAACTGCCACAACACTAAAACAAACTTTGCAACCCTTTTGGGACTAATAGGTCGTCTGTAATCAGTCGCTAAACCCAGACTCTACAATTAATCCCAAAACCGTCATAAGCATAGGACTGTTATATATAGTCACAAAATTGTCCCTAAGTAGACTTCGTTGTGGTTTAGTCGGAAATGTACAACTACCAATTCTAGTCACATAGTCGTTGCTAATATACGACTATATTATGGAGTCAATCCATCACAAATCAGCGACCTTTTGCGACCAACATATTTTGCGACCGTTTTTTTTTCAACCATCAAAAATAGTCGCGAAGTAGTCACAAAACCCTTATTTGCGACTAATGAGTGACTATAATAGGAGTCACAAATGGCATGGTTTCTTGTAGTGTACTCCAGCTCAAGCACGGTTAATTTTGGAGTTTTCTCAGGACCCTTAACCGAAAAGATAAGTGCACTTTGGTGACATAGGTGGCCAAATCAATTATTTTAAATCTCTCTGCAAGTCTTTGAAACTGGGGTGTCACAATTCACCCCCACTAACAGATCGTAACGTCCTCGTTGCACACCAAGACCGTCACCTTTGATGGTGTGAGCCCACTTGACTCCACACTCGTCTCGGTTTAGCTCTGATACCACTTGTAACACCCCGACCACCACCTCTCGGTGGGCCCCATGTCTACTCCCAGTTCATGGGTCCACTTTCTTTAGTGGGCCTCACGTCCTCTCACTAGACCCGTGAGCCCATCTATATCTGACGGACAGTTTGTTACGTTCAGAAGGCTTTAAAGACTTGTTACCGTCCCTAAAATCACCAAATGATCTTTTCCTGTGTTTTGTCCTTACTCGCACAGTTCCGACAGTCACTTCCCGGAAGGTCACCCATCCTAAGACTACTCCAGCTCAAGTATGCATAACTTTGGAGTTCTTTCAGAACCCTTGACCTAAAAGATAATTGCACTTTGGTGACATAGGTGGCCAAATTAATTCTTTTAAACTTCTGCGCAAATCTCTGAAACTGGGATGTCACAAATAGAGAAGAGGGCATTGAGGCTATTATAAGCATCTCTTAGGGTTCTCTCTGATAACCAACACTAAACCCAGATATAAACTCAAATATTTCATTAATTTCTAGAACAGAGGCGATGAAGTTAGCTATTTCCATATATGAATTTTGAATAATTTTTTTACTTTTCTGATATTACTTTTTTCATTAGTATTTGCGTAGATGACATACACTTTTGAATGTACTTTAGTCTTTAGACCACCAAAAAGTGGACTGCTTACATATGCATATGGCATATTAGTTAATAGAAAGAATAAGCTTATTTTTTCATTGCTAAGCAAAACTATGCAACTTAGTTTTACTATCGGTTAATTACTTAATATCGGTTAGTTACAACTACATAACAACACTATTATATTGTTAGTAGCAATGCTCCCAGTTTTGTTGTCAGTGGCGGATCCACGTTGAGGATGGTGGTGGCAGTTGCCCCCAGCAAGTATAGAAATAAGTAAATGTTTTACACTAGACAAAATAGGTAAAGTGGCAAAATGGTTAGAGTTTCTCCTAGAATTGATTGCAGGTGGTGTGTTCGATTCCACCTAAGAGCAATCTGCTCCCACTAATATTTTTTTCTAGTTCCGCCCCTGTTTGTTGTTCGGGTTTGTTCTCTTCTCGTTAAAGACTGTTATAGTTCTACTGCTTTGTATACTTTCTGGGATTATATCTCTAACCTTAATAAACATTCTTCACGAACGCAAAAAGAAAAAGAAAAAAAAGGAAGAAGGAGCATACCACGTAAGCAAGGGCAAGACAAAGAACACTTCCTTCGCAAATTATCGAAGTGAAAGTCTTCAGTACATAGTAGACGTAGAAGATGGTTGTCCCTCTACTATATGCTAATGTCGCTGTAATTACTAATCATTAATATATTTTCAATAACATAATTTTTCTTACATTTGAAATGACTTTAATTAAATAATTTGCTCTGTAAGAAAATGACTTTGAACCATAACTATATGAATATTATGTATACAAAGTAAAAACTATTTTCAACACTTTTAGTTCAACTTTCCCTTACAGCTTTTTTAAAACAGAAAAAAACAATTAATGTGAAACATTAGAGGATGTGTTTGCTTTCAAGCAAGGAATAATAGACGTTGATTTAAAGCTTATGTAAGGGTCAAAGTAGGGACCATGAATGAGTAAACATACCAAGAGGCAAAATGTTGAGTGTCATTGGAAGAGTAAGTAAAGATTTTCTCCCATGCTTGTCCGACAAGCTTCCCACCAATGGCATCATCATCAACGATCCCACACCCGTGATCTAATGAACCGAATAAATATTCTTTATAATATTTTGCCACAAATTCAGAAAATAAAGAAACGACTTATTTTACATGAAAAAATGAACTTATTTTGTGTTTTTTAAGACATAAATAATGCAAAAATATTTGTAGTTAATAAAACGGAAGGATTAGGAATAACGACACAAAGTTTTATTTGTAGATAGTATACGTATACGTACAATTTGTTGAAAGCCGGAGAGGTAAATGACGAGAGAACACTCATCCTTTCCAGGACATAGCGCCGCCATGCTGACGTCTGTAATCACCGGAGCCACAATGAACACTGAGAAGCAGTACAAGAATATCGTCATGAAGAGGTGTCCTAGGCCCTGAAATGTAGTCGTTTCCTCCATTATTAAGAGAGGTGTTGTAACAACTTGTAGGTAAACAAGTGAAGAAATAGTGAGGGAAGATTTTTTTTTTTAAAATGCATGAGAAAGGATTAATATAAAAGAATGAGTAAAGAAGTGTTGCTTCTTATGGCTTTCATTCGCTTTCGACAATTACTTTTTGTATGCTCTTACTTCTGGTTGGAGTATAAGCAAAGGCAACGAATCACATCTTACTTAAAACAATATTAAAAAAAAACAATTATGGACCTAAGACTCAATTCAAGTGAGAACGTTGTGTCCATTCAAGTCTCAACATACTTAACAAGGACTTAATTTCATTCGAAAAAATATGTTTATGTATTTTTGTATGTTTTGTTGTAAACTTGTAAGTAATATAGTTGAAAATTTAAGTTTAATTAAAATATAAAACTGTGAACTATGACTGAACTATAGTACTTTTAATGAATAATAAATATTTGTTCGTGCTGGATTTCGGCTAAGTTAAGGTCCAGTATAATTTAATTAAAATATAGTGGGTCAGAGAATTGTAATAAGGCCCAATTGTGAGAAAGAGATCCAAGGAAGAACATCCCGAGTCCAGCCGAAATCCCCTGAATCTAACTTATCTTGTTCGAAATTACTATTGCAAGACTTTCACTCATACAATTTATAGTAAATAAAAGTAGAAGCTATAAACTTTTAAACCTGTTCACTTAGAATTTAAACAACTAACAAGGATTCAATATCTCACTAATTAACATTTATAAAAGATTTAGAAGTTTCTATAATAAAAAATTTTAAAACGACCAAACGAAATTAGATATCTTAATATTTAACATTTTTGACATTGTGTAAAATTTCTATATTAAAATTCTTATAAATAACTATATGAACAACATCCCACATCGGCTAGAAATTTTGTAGACAATGACTGACAACCAGTATAAATAAGACTAATATGATTCCAATTACGAATGAGCGGGAAACTTGATTTATTAGGCATCCAAATTAAAAATTTAAAAAGTTTAAAATATTGTAATAAACGAAACTTTTAAAAGTTCAAAAATATTATAAATAGTTATACTTTATAGAATGTTTAAACATATTATAAATACCCCTATAGAAAACTTAAAAATATTATAAATATTTAAACTACATCTAAATTTTAAAATATCATAATATTTAAACTCTATAAAAATATTTAAGTACTATTAAATATTATATAATTGATTTTTTAATATCGTGAAAATAACTTATTTATCTCTTTCGTGCCTTACATCTCTTATGAGTTGTAAAACATGTTTTTTTGTATGACTTGATAGGTGATTTGATATTGTTTTAGTAAAATATTTATTTTTGGGTCCGAGGAAGAAGAATCGCAAGAAGAATCACGTTGCAAGACCTTGATTTAATGTTGTTTGAGTTAATTTTTGAGGTTTAAAGAAAAATGATCTACGACAAACATATTTTTATTAGTTATACATGTGTTCATTTTGCTTTCTCTGCAAGTAATTTACAATTGTAGTATTAAAGGTTTTGGTTTGAAAGTTTTCAATAAACCGAGTTAGTATACGGGTGAAAAGATCAATAATTGAGTGCATGTGGTGACTATGCTGATCCATGAAATTTTATGAGAAAAGAGGCAATGATTTTAGTTTTGAATTTTTATGGGTTAACAAATTATGTGCTAGTCTAAAAAAGAAATAGTTATAAATGATTATTCAGTAGAAGAATGTGAGGAAGCGGACGAGAAAGAGGAAGAAGAAGAGTATGACGAAGAACCGGATGGTAAAAGTAATGATAATAATTATCATAAAAATTTGACAATAAAAATGACGAGAAATAATATGTAGAGTAAAAAACAGTGGAAAAAAACACAAAGACATAGATGGTGGCGGTCAATTAAATATGAGAAAACGAGATTAATTCATGATTCTAAAAATGTTTTGTTTTTCTAGTGGTCAAAGAAATGGTTTAGTATATGCAAGGTCATCAGTTCGAATGGCCAATCTGTCTCGCCTAGACGTCCTGTTAAATTCATGATTCTTTTGTTCACATTTGATATTTTAGCACAAGTGTTTATATATATTTTTTTTAAATTGTGTATCTCAAATAAAAGTTTTGCCTTAGTAGTAACTCAAGTTTTCTATAAAATAATATTTCATAACTCTCATCAATCATATATAATTTTCTCCAAAATATATAAAATAGAACCTGAAACGACCCAACCCGTTTTTTTTATAAATAATAAATATAATAAAATAATAATAATAAATGAACTACAACTAGTGGTCTCATACCCACTACTCACCTAACCACAATCACAATCAACAGCAGAAATAACCAATATTATTATCCATTAAATAACCAAATAATAATCCAATATCTATTCCAAATCATAAACTAGTGATCCAAAAAACATAAACTAGAGAACAAGCAATCCTAAGAAACATTCTAGGACTCAACTCTAGCAACCTAACAGAAGCCAGACAACCAAGCGAATCACTAGAAGATCCTCCTCTTCATTTCCCTGATTCCACGATCACACTTTGCCTTTACCTACACCACAAACACAAATTGCAATGCATGAGTATTTTATAAACACTCAGTAAGGCAATCCTCCCATCTACTGGGCTATACACACAAGCAATAGATTATCTCTAACCATCAATCAACAATCAACAAACAACAAATAACAAACTAGGACTCTGCATCTACCGACACCAACATGCATCGACCGAGACCGAATGGGGATGCATCGACCGACACAGGGTTGCATCGACCGATGCTCGATACACTTGCATTGACCGACACTCGAACTGCATCGACCGACACATACTCAACATAACACGAAAACCCTAGAGTTTTATGTGCCGTCCTCTCACTTGCATCGACCAACGCAAGATATGCATCGACCAATGCAATGCCGAGCA
Source organism: Camelina hispida (assembly GCA_023657505.1). Classification (NCBI taxonomy): domain Eukaryota; kingdom Viridiplantae; phylum Streptophyta; class Magnoliopsida; order Brassicales; family Brassicaceae; genus Camelina; species Camelina hispida. The sequence continues at coordinate 27,484,993 of CP094637.1, forward strand.
TCGTGTTTTCCCCGAAGCTTCTCACCGGATCTTCGTTCCTACAACTACGAAACTCGATCCCATGCCACAAGAAAGCTTCCTAACGTCCAATACAACAATCTAACATGTCTAATAACACACAACAAGCAAATTAGAGAGTTCTCTAGCTTTGATAAGCCATGGTCCTGCACTTACCTTTGCCAAGACGAATCTGAACTACAAACAAGCAAGAAAACACTTCCAGGAAGCTCCTAAAACGATCCCAGCTACAGATCTCAACAGGAACAGCCTCAAATCTCCAGAAATCACCAAGAACACTCAAGAACCTTTTCTCTCTTTCGTTTTCTCTCAAAAACGGCCCAAACCGTTGAATGAGACAAAAACACGACTTAAGGGTTTCCTTCTCCCTATGTCCAAAACAAAACGTTTAACTTAAGTCAAAACGCAGAAACTTGAACCTGCATCGACCGATGCACCATCTGCATGGACCGATGCACCATCTGCATCGACTGATGCAACTCCCAAACCATGATTTCGGTTCACGGATGTTACAATTCTCCCCCACCAATCTAGATTCGTCCTCGAATCTCAAACACCCATCAGCCAAGGACTCCCGTGCAACCGTCTCCACCGCCCACACTCCTCCGACCGATCTACAGAAGGTCACCACTAGGCGATAGACTCACGCTTCAGGCGTTATTTGCTCTCGACTTGTGGACTTTCCTTTACTCATAGGCCTAAACCTTGAGTTTTAATTGGCTCCTCATCAGACTTAAGTTTGCATGCCAAATATTGGCTCCTCATTGGGCCTAAACCCGCATGCTATAATATATAAGGAAAAATCCAATACTTGTCTCTCGGGTTACCACCGTACAGCGCGCCCCAGGATCGTCATCCAATGTCGATATACCAACCATATTCCCAAGCCACAAAGTCTCTGAATATAGCAGTACTAGGAGAACCTGAGTTCCACAAGAGTCGCGAGCAAACAATTCTGAATACATCTGAGTCCTATCCCTATCCAGGTTTCCTTCCCGTGGCTCGTGTAAAACATCTCAATGTCCTACCAACCACATATCCCCTCATTGGAATACCTCATGACCACTTAAGGATCATATACATGCCAAATGGGAGGACCTTCCTCAAAGCGATTTCCAACCCGCAATACTCTTCCGATGATATCTACAAAATGTATAAATTTACAATTAATTATTGTTTTTATATTAAAAATATATATAAAGTTATCGTTTCCCTTACCAACACAATAAACATAGTCTAAATAACCACTTTTGATATTATTATGAAACGACCCTACCCATTTTTCTTAAAAAATAATAAATAATAAATATAATATAATAATAAACTACAACTAGTGGTCTCATGCCCACTAGCCACCTAACCACAATCACAACCAACATCGGAAATAGAACAATATCAATATCCAACAATAATCCAATAGATAAATAACCAATAATCTAATATAACAATAATCCAATAACCCAATAATCATAAAACATGAAACCATCAACCTAGCAATGTTTCTAATGACCCAACTCTAGCAACCTAGCAATGCCAGACAACATCCAATCGAGTCCCCAGAACATACTCCTCTTCATTGCCTTGATTCCACGATCACACTATGCCTTTACCTGCACCACAAACACATATTGCAATGCATGAGTATTTTAATAAACACTCAGTAAGGCAATCCTCCCATCTACTGGCTATACACACAAGCAATAGAGTCATCTCTAACCATCAAACAACAATCAACAATCAACAATAACAAACCAGGACTCTGCATCGACCTACACCAACATACATCGACCGCACCACATGGGGATGCATCGACCGACACAGTGGTTGCTTCAACTGATGCAAGTCACACTTGCATCGACCAACACTTGCACAACATCGACCGATGCATGCTCGACATAACACGAAAACCCTAGAGTTTTAAGCGCTGTCCTCGCACTTGCATCGACTGACGCAAGATATGTGTCGACGATGCAATGCCGAGCATCAAGTTTTTCCTGAAGCTTCTCGCTGGATCTTCGTTCCTACAAGCACAAAACTCGATCCCACGCCACAAGAAAGCTTCCTAACGTCCAAAGTAACGATCAAAAAGGTCTAACATCACACAAAAAGGAGATTAAAGAGTTCTCTAGCTTAGATAAGCCATGGTCCTGCACTTACCTTTGCCAAGACGAATCTGAACCTCAAACAAGCAAGAAAACACTTCCAGGAAGGTCCTACAACGATCCCAGCTGCAAATCTCTATATGAACTGCCTCAAATCACCCAAAATCTCCAAGAACTCTCAAGAACCTTTTCTCTCTTTCATTTTCTCTCAAAAACGGCTAAATCCGTCGAATGAGACAAAACTCGACTTAAGGGTTTCCCAACCCAAAACGCAGCGTTTAACTTAAGTCAAAACGCAAAGAACTGAACATGCATCGACCGATGCACCATCTACATCGACTGATGCAATCCCCAAACCGGGATTTCGGTTCATGGGTGTTACAATTCTCCCCCACCAATCTAGATTCTTCCTCGAATCTTGAACAACCATCAGCTAAGGACTCTCGTGCAAACGTCTCCACGGCCCGCACTCCTCCGACCGATCTACAGAAGGTCACCTCTAGGCGATAGACTCACGTTCCAGGCGTTATTTGCTCTCGACTTTTGGACTTTCCATTACTCACAGGCCTAAACTTTGAGTTTTTATTGGCTCCTCATCAGACCTAAGTCTGCATGCCAAATGTTGGCTCCTCATCGGGCCTAAACCCGCATGCCATAATATATAAGGAAAAATCCAATACTCGTCTCTCGGGTTGCCACCCTACAACACGCCCCCGGATCGTCATCCAAAGTCGATATACCAACCATACTCCCAAGCCACAATGTCTCTGAATATGGCAGTACTAGGAGAACAATTCTGAACACGTTTGAGTCCTATCCCTATCCAGGTTTCCTTCCCGTGGCTCGCGTAAAACATCTCAATGTCCTACCAATCACATATCCCCTCAGTGGAATACCTCATGACAACACAAGGATCATATACATGCCACAAGGACCGCCACAAAGGCCAAACAAAATGTCCTAAACAGGACCGCCACCAAGGCCAAACAAATGTCCTAAACAGGACTGCCACCAAGGCCAAACAAATGTCATAAATAGGACCGCCACCAAGGCCAAACAAATGTCGTAAACAGGACCGCCACTAAGGCCACTCGTCCCGAAGTACCGTCACAAAGACCATATGCCCCGAAGGACCGCCTAAACAGGCACTCTGGCTAATCAGCCCGCACAAAGGCTACACAATTAGGTAAACAGCCTGCCACAAAGGCCACACAACGGCTAAACAGCCCGCCACAAAGGCCACACAATATCTAAAAAGACTGCCACACATGGGCACACTGACTCGAAAGTCCGCCACTAAGGTCACACAAGCCTCTCCACCACTAAAATGGACAAATTCTTACTCACAAGTTCTAACTCACATAAAACTTTCCATATTTAGCACTTTCCACTTTTGAAAACTTCTATTTCAGGAAACTTTCCTCAAAAACCCCCGCCTCACGGAAACTTTGTACCCCAAGCACCACCTCATCTTGTTACTGAGTCGCACAACCAACCACCCCAAGCGACCGAGTAAACAAGAGAGATTGGCTGGAATACTTCATTCCCGCTCCAGCCACATATTACAGATGGGACCAGGCTAGACAAGTTCAAATCGCAGATTGCTTCTCATACCACTTCTTAAACCTTGCCTTCATCCTAGCCTCAGGCTCCCACGTCTGCTCCTCCACACCATCACAGTCCCAAAGGACTCTCATCAAAGGAACCTTATTCTTTCAAAGTTCCTTGATCCTCCTCTAGAGAACCCTCACTGACCTCGCTTCCAAAGTCATGTTAAGGTGAAGATCTTCAGAAATCTTAGCCAACAACTAATCATCCTTGCGGAGACACTTCCGCAACATAGAAATATGAAACACTTAGGCAACTCCAGCCTATATGCTAATGGTCCAACCCGCTCAATCACTCTGAACAGACCAATAAACCTCAGACTTAACTTAGTCTCTGTCAATGACATGTTCGGACCCTACAACCTGGCCATCTTGAGGTATACTCTGTCTCTTACCTGAAATTCAAGATCTCTCCTCCTCTTAACAGCATAACCCTCTACCTATCCTGAGCTTCCTTCATGTTTAGCTTGAGAACCTGAATCTTCTCTGAGGTCTCCTGAACAAAATCCACCCCGAACATGCTCCTCTCCCCCCACCTGAGTCCAGCATAACGGTGTACGGCATGGTCTCCCATACAAAGCCTCATATGGAGCCATCTTAATGGTCGTCTGATAACTGTTGTTGTAAGCAAACTTTACCAGGTTCAGGTGATCTGCCCAATGGCCACCCCAACCCAACACACACATCCTCAGAAAATCCTCCAGCGTATGGAACGTCCTCTCTGACTATCCATCAGTCTGGGGATGATAAGCCGTATTCATATGCACCTTAGTGCCCATCTCTGCCTGAAATGCTTTCCAGAACTTCGAAGTGAACTTAGAATCCCTATCAGACACAATGCTCGCTGGCACCCCCATGCAATCTGACTATCTCTCTCACATACTTCTTAGCCAAGACCGCTGCTCCATCAGTCTTCTTAATGGCCAGAAAATGTGCTGACTTAGTCAACCGGTCCACAATGACCCAAATAGCATCAAAGGTCCGTGACACTGGCAATCCTACCACAAAAACCATAGTGATCATATCCCACTTCCACTCAGGAATGGGTAGACTCTTCAACAAACCGCCAAGAACCTGATGCTAAGCCTTTACTAGCTGACACACATTGCACCTCGCGACCCAACTAGCTACATTCTTCTTCATCCCGACCCACTGATAGTACCTCTTGAGATCACGGTACATCTTGGTCGCTCCTAGATGAATAGAAAACTTGCACGCATGAGCCTCTCTCAGAATCTCCTACCTCAACTCCTCATCCTTGGGCACACAAACTCGACCGTGCACCAAGATAGTTCCATTATCTAAGACCTGATTCTCTGAGTCAACATCCTTTAAGGCATTCACCAGCCCCAAATCCTTTTCTTGAGCCAACTACACCCTACTCAGAAGATCTGCTATGTCAAGTGCTTCCAAACCCAACGGTTCCTGTGAAATAGCACACAACCTCAAAGCACTGATCTCTCCTACTAGAGACTCCATCTCCTACTCCTGAGCCGAAGCTACCCTCTTCCGACTCATAGCATCTGCAACCGTGTTAGCCTTACCAGGTTGATTGTAACATCCATGAACCAAAATCCCGGTTTGGGGATTGCATCGGTCGATGCAGGTGGTGCATCGGTCGATGCAGGTTCAAGTTTCCGCGTTTTGACTTAAGTCAAACGCTGCGTTTTGGGTAAGGAAAACCCTTAACTCGTGAGTTTTGTCTCAGTCGCGAGTTTAGCTGCTTTTGAGAGAAACGAAAGAGAAAGAAACTGTTCTTGAGCGTTCTTGAGTTTTCTGGAGATTTGGGGCGTTTCTTGGTGAGATATGTAGCTGGGATCATTGTAGAAGCTTCCTAGGAGTTTGTTCTTGATTGTTTGACGTTCAGTTTCTTCTGTCGCAAAGATAAGTGCATTACCATGGCTTATCTAAGCTAGAGGAACCTTTAACTTGCTTGTTTTGTGTTGTTAGACTTGTTAGATCGTTGGTATGGACGTTAGGAAGCTTTCTTTTGGCTTGGGATTGAGTTTCTGTGGTTGTAGGAACGAAATCCGGCGAAAAGCTTCGGGGAAATCACGGTGCTCAACGTTGCGTCGATCGATGCATAGCTTGCGTCGGTCGATGCAAGTGCGAGGACGGCGCGTAAAACTTTAGGGTTTTCGTGTTGCGTCGAGCATGCGTCGGTCGATGCAGATTGGGTATTGGTCGATGCAAGTTACACTTGCATGGGTCGATGCAGCTTCTGCGGCGGTCGATGCTTCCTCATTTGACATCGATCGATGCATGTTGGCATCGGTCGATGCCGAGTCCTGGTTCGTTGATTGCTATGTGCTGACTGTTGTGTGTGGTTTTTGGTACTCTGCTGCTTGTGTGTATAGCCCAGTAGATGGGAGGATTGCCTTACTGAGTGTTTATAAAATACTCATGCATTGCAATATGTGTTTGTGGTGCAGATAAAGGCAAAGTGTGATCGTTGAATCCAGGCAATGAAGAGGAGGATGTTCTCGGGACTCGGTTGTATGTTGTCTGGTATTGCTAGGTTGCTAGAGTTGGGTCATTAGAACATTGCTTTTTTGCTGGTTCCATGATTTATGTTGTTTCGGTTATTGGATCATGTTGAATATTGTTATATTTTATTATTGGATTATTTTTGGATATTGGGTTTGTTTCCCGCTGTTGGTTGTGTTGTGGTTAGGTGGCTAGTGGATATGGGACCACTAGTTGTAGTTTATATTATTATATTATATTTATTATTTATTATTTATTTATTTAGTTGTAGTGCAACTTGCATCGACCAATACCAAGTCTGCATCGACCGACGCATGCTCGACGCAACACGAAAACCCTAAAGTTTATCGCGCCGTCCACGCAAGCAATGCATCGATCGACGCAACGTCGAGCCCCGTGATTTCCCCGAAGCTTCTCGCCCGATCTCGTTCCTACAACCACAGAAACTCATTCCCAAGCCACAAGAAAGCTTCCTAACGTCCTTAACTACGATCTAACACATCTAACAACACCAAACAAGCAAGTTAAAGGTTCCTCTAGCTTAGATAAGCCATGGTCATGCAGTTACCTGTGCCAAGACGAATCTGAACATCAAACAAGCAAGAAAACGCTTCTAGGAAGCTCCTACAACGATCCCAGCTACAGATCTCTGCAGGAACAGCCTCAAATCTCCAGAAACTCTCAATAATTCTTTCTCTCTTTCGTTCTCTCTCAAAAACGGCCAAACTCGCCGAATGAGACACAAAAGTCGTCTTAAGGGTTTCCCCTAACCCAAAACGCAGCGTTTGACTTAAGTCAAAACGCAGAGAAACAACCTTGCATCGACCGATGCACAACTTGCATCGACCGATGCAGATCCTAAACCGGGATTTTGGTTCACGGATGTTACAATTCTCCCCCACCAATAAGGATTCGTCCCTGAATCCCGCAGTACCGTCCATCCTCCAAGGACCCCCGTGCCACCGACAACACGGCCCGCACGTCCCTAGACCGGACCAAACAACGTCAGCCAAGGTTTTCCGTGCCACAGTCGCAACAGCCCGCACACCTCCGACTGACCCTCGAGGTCTCCCTCTAGCCAATATACTCGTATCATAAACACTATTTGCTCACAACTCAGTGCTTCTCCCGTTCGTTGTCGCAACCAACGAATCATGCCGGTTCGCTATCAGGCCAACCGCCTTAAGCTACGACATCCAGGATGTCACTCACACACACTCCCCCCGCTCTCGGGTCGCAACCCTCAAGACATACCGGCTCACTGCCGAGCCTCGGCTCACAGCTACGGTATCCAGGGAGTCTCAAATATCCCGCTCTTGGGTCGTCACCCTCAAGCGCGCTCTCGGATCGTCATCCGAAGCAACATACCACTCCCACTCTCTGGCCACAAAGTCCATCGAGCTATCGGTATCACATGAGTTGGGCCCACACGACCTTGAGCAAAAACAAATACTGATGCCAACGAGTATCTCCCGGCTAGATCTACCTCAACATTTCCACAAAACTTCCCTTTTTAGAAACTGTCTAATTCTGGAAACCTTCCTTTTGTGGAAACTTTCTATTTATGGAAACTTCCAAAAATAGAAACCCGAACGATTTCTCTTTTCCCATGACATTAACAGTCAAACATAAAGAAAAATACTCCTCTTATTAATCTCAAAAATGTCATAATCGTTACAAACTCAACGAAAATACATCAGGAAACAAAAATAAAACAACCGTAGCCATCAACCCGCATCCCGAGCACCACCTCATCCTGATACTTAGTCGCACAACCAACCACCCCTAAGCGACCAAATATCAAGAGAGATGGGCTGGAATACTCCGTACCCGCTCCAGCCACGGACTACAACTTGGACCCGGCTAGACAAGCTCAAGTCGCGGTCTGCTTCTCAAACCACTGCTTAAACCTTGCTTTCATCCTCGCCTCGGGCTCCCAAGTCTGCTCCTCTACTCCGTCACAGTCCCACAAGACTCTCATCAAAGGAATCTTCTTCTTCCGAAGTTCCTTGACTCTCCTCTCGAGCACCCTCAATGGCCTCGCCTCTAAAGTCATGAGGGCTGAAGATCCTCAGGAATCTTAGCCAACAACTGATCACCCTCATGAAGACACTTCCTCAGCATCGACACATGAAATACCTTGTGGAACGCACGCATAACCTCAGGCAACTCCAGCCTATATGCCACTGGTCCCACCCGCTCAACCACTCTGAACGGACCCATGTACCTCGGACTCAACTTAGTCTCTGTCAATGACCTGTTCGGACCCCGCAACATGGCCATCTTGAGGTACACTCTATCACCAACCTGAAACTCAAGATCCTTTCTCCTGTTATCAGCATAGCTCTTCTGCCGATCCTGAGCCTCCTTCATGTTCAGCCTCAAAACCCGAATCTTCTCCGAGGTCTCCTGAACAAAATCTGCACCAATACGCTCCTCTCCCCCACCTGAGTCCAACATAATGGTGTACGACACGGCCTCCCATATACGGCCTCATAAGGAGCCATCCCAATACTAGCCTGGTAGCTATTGTTATAAGCAAACTCCACCAAACTCAAATGATCTGACCAATGACCACCCCAATCCAGCACACACATCCTTAACAAATCCTCCAAAATCTGGATCGTCCTCTCTGACTGACCGTCCGTCTGAGGATGATAGGCTGTACTCATATGCACCTTCGTGCCCATCTCCGCCTGAAATGCCCTCCAGAACACCGAAGTGAACTAGGAATCTCTATCAGACACAATACTAGCAGGCACACCGTGCAATCTGACTATCTCCCTCACGTACTTCTTGGCCAAAACCGCTGCTCCATCAGTTTTCTTGATGGCCAGAAAATGTGCAGACTTAGTCAAACGGTCCACAATGACCCAAATAGCATCAAACGTCCTCGACACAGGCAAACCTACCACGAAGTCCATCGTGATCAAATCCCACTTCCACTCAGGAATGGGCAACTCTGAAGTAACCCTCCAGGAACCTGATGCTCCGCCTTCACCAGCTGGCAAGTATCACACTTCGCCACCCAGTCAGCTACGTCCTTCTTCATCCCGACCCAGTGATAATACCGCTTGAGGTCACGGTACATCTTGGTCGCCCCTGGATGAATAGAGAACTTGCTCGAATGAGCCTCTCTCAGTATCTCCTGCCTCAAATCCTCACCCTTGGGCACACAGATCCGACCATGCACAAGGATAGTACCATTAGCAGAAACCTGATACTCAGAATCAACATCCTTTGAGGCATTCACCAGCCCCAAATCCTTCTCCTTTGCCATCCGCACTCTACTCAGAAGATCTGCTCTGTCAACTGCTTCCAAACCCAACGGTTTCAGTGAAACAGCACACAAGCTCAAAGCACTGATCTCTCCTACCGGAGATTCCATCTCCTGCTCCTGAGCCGAAGCTACCCTCTTCCGACTCAGAGAATCCGCAACCGTGTTAGCCTTACCAGGATGATAGGCTATCTCCAAATCATAATCCGCCACAAGCTCCATCCACCGCCTCTGCCTCAAATTCAACTCAGGCTGAGTGAATATATACTTTAGGCTCTTATGATCTGTAAACACCTGTACCTTTGCACCATAAAGATAGGATCTCCAAATCTTCAGGGCAAAAACTACAACACTCATCTCCAAATCATGAGTAGGATAGTTACCTTCATGCACCCGCAACTGCCGCAAAGCATAAGCAATCACCTTCCCATGCTGCATCAGAACACACCCCAAACCAACTCTAGATGCATCTGTATAAACCACATAGGGTTCTCCCTGCTCAGGCAAAGCCAACACTGGTGCAGTAGTCAACATCTCCTTCAGGCTTGCAAAGCCTTCCTCACACTGTTCTGACCAGACAAAAGGAACATCCTTGCCTGTCAACTTAGTCATAGGAAGTGCTCTGCTTGCAAACCCCTTCACAAATCTCCTGTAGTAACCTGCCAATCCAAAAACTCCTGATCTCTGTGGCATTCTGCGGTCTAGGCCAATCCCTGATAGCCTGAAACTTCTCTGGATCTACTGAAACCCCTCAGCAGAAACAATGTGACCTAGAAAGCCCATCTCACGCTGCCAAAAACTGCACTTGCTCAATTCAGCAAACAACTTCTGCTCCCGCAGCTTCTCCATAACTGTCCTCAAACGCACTGCATGCTATTCAGGACTCTTAGAAAAATACCAGGATATCGTCGATGAAAATGATGACAGACACATCCAGAAAACTCCTGAAACACACTGTTCATCAATCTCATAAACGCAGCTGGCGCATTTCTCAACCCAAACGGCATCACCACAAACTCGTAGTGCCCGTATCTCGTCCTGAAGGCTGTCTTCCTCACATCTGCCTCATGAATAGGAATCTGATGATATCCTGATGCCAAGTCGACCTTGGAGAACCAAGTAGCACCCCTCAACTGATCCAACAACTCATCAATCCTCGGGAGAGGGTACTTGTTCTTCAAAGTAACTCGGTTCAAACCCCGATAGTCAATACACAACCGAAAACTTCCATCCTTCTTCTTAACAAAGAGCACCGGAGCTCCCCACGGTGAACAACTAGGACGGATAAAACCCTTACTCAACAAATCCTCCAGCTGCTTCTTCAGCTCTGCCATCTCTGCTGGAGCCATCCTGTAAGGAGCCTTGGATAACGGTATCGTCCCCGGTTCCAACTCAATAGTAAAAGGATCCGACCGAGATGGTGGTAATCCCTGCAATGACTGGAACACAACCTCAAATCCTCCACCACCGGAATACCGCTAACCGTAGACTTCCCCACGGACTCTGGCATGGATATAGTACCCAGATAAGCCTCACGGCCCTTCTCGATCATCTTCCCAGCTTGAACGGCTGAGATCACGAGACTCCCCGAAGTCGGTCTAATACCCTGAAAAACCAACTTCCCTCCTTTACGCTCAAACTCCACTCTACCCCGATAGCAATCCAAATGCACCTTATACCGATGCAACCAATCCATACCAAGAATAACATCATACAACTCCACTGGACTGATAAGCAAATCCGCTGGTCACGACTCTCCCGCGATTTGAATATCAACTCCTCCAGCTTGTCCAAGAACCTCTAGTAACTTGCCTCTTAGGGAAACTTCCACAAGATAGCTTAATCCAAAATTAGCTTCCCGCTTAGCAATTCTCTACAGAAAATTATCAATACGAGCGTAATAAAACAAACAAGTACCATTCGTTCGCATATTCCGATTCACCGTATCAATTGCTTTGCAGGCAGCTAACTCAAACCACTTGACTAATTCCCTCCAACAAGCTTACCAAAACCTTGAATCTTGCAACCCTGTCCATCTCCAATGAACGTAATCCAACATCGTCGCAACGATTAGTTTATCCTGCCATGAAGGCTTCTCGTGAACTTATGTATCTGGCAAACATGCCTCTCCCGGCTCAAAACTGCTGTAACTCCCCTTCTCGGGAATCCAGCACCACCGGCCTCACAATCCTGGCGCAAAGCCAAAAATTCATAACCGCTCTGGTCATAAAATCCTGGCCCACCGGCTAACATAATCCTAAAATCCAAGATTAAACCATCATCACTCTCGAGGTCTACATTACGTCGTTATGTTCATACTCACGTCCTAGGAAATGGTTGCTCCCAACTCTTCCACTCTTAGGTCGCAACCTTAGAGTCTTACCGATCTCACTCTCAGACCAGCGTCTTCGAGTTATACCGTCTCACTCTTGGACCACAATCCTCAAGATCTCGGTATCAGGGGAACTACTCATCCCCTCAGGAGAACAACATCCCCTCTGCCACTCTCGGAGCCCTCAGCCCCTCGAGCTATCGGTATTCAGGGGAATCACTATCCCCTCAGGAGCAACAATCCTTAACAACTATAAACATCTCTCGACACAAGTACCTCCTATGGTCAGAGTATAACATTGCAATGTTACACCTGCCCACTCAACTTACATTATCCAGCTGGATTAACCACCAAGCAGAGAAATATCTGCTCCAACTGCATATGTCCACCTATCCGCCTCTCTAGGCCCGATACCCCTTGAGAATAATCTCATACCTTTCATCTACAACCGTTCCATCCTCTTAACATAAGGTGGAAAGTCCTCAACATCCGCAGCCCTCGGCTGCACCCCGCCACATGCGGCACAACTGGAGCCTGTCCACCAACCACTGGCGGCACTACTGGATCCTGCCCACCAACCACTGGCGGCACTACTGGATTCTGCCCACCAACCACTGGCGGCACTACTGGACCTTGCCCACCAACCACTGGCGGCACTACTGGACCCTTCCCACCAACCACTGGCGGCACTACTGGACCCTTCCCACCAACCACTGGCGGCACTACTGGACCCTGCCCACCAACCACTGGCGGCACAACTGCTGGAAGTCGCTGCAAAACATGAGTTAGCATGTCCATCAAGACATCCTCCCTGCCTGGAGCACCTCCCGCTACAACCCCCACACCCGGGGCAACACCGTGGCCGACACCGGGCCCAACCGCCCTGCCGTCACCCAAACCAGCCTGGTCTCCAGACACACTAGGATGAACCTGTGACTCCGCCACCTCCTTTCTGGCCATGCTCTGGGCTACACTACCACTGGCCTCAGGAACCTGACCTCGTCCCCGACCACGACCACGACCACGCCCCCGACCACGACCACGACCGCGACCAACAGCATCCTCACCTCTAACCATCTGTGCCATCCAAGAACAGAAGGCTAAGCAAACAATAATTCTAATACACAAAAACACAACTTACCGTGGAATCACAAACAGGCTCGAAGGGGATGTTCTAGGACTTCATGCCACACACAATTGACCAACTCACACAATCAATCTCAGCATGGAATCCTAAACATCACCAGCAAAAGCACAATGAACCCTAGACCTAGAACCGTAAGGGCTCTGATACCAAAATGAAACAACCCTTCCCGTTTTTTTTTTTTTTTTTTTTTTTTTTTTTTATATACCTTAATTACTAGTGGTCCCATACCCACTAACATCCTATCACCAAACAATAACCGCGGATAATCAAATAAAGCAATTTCCATTAATCCAATAAAATTCCAACAATAAAACCAATATCAAATAACACCATAATCCAATAGGGAAATAGCCAACAACTAACATCCTACAACATTCCATTGACTTAATCTAGCAACCTAACAATAGCTAGACCACAATCAATCAAGCCTCTAGAACATCCCTTCCTCATCGCCTTGTGAAACAACCCGACCTTTTTTTTTAATAATTAAAAACAATATATAATTAATCATCCCATACTACTTAATTAACCATCCCAAACCACAACTCAATATTAAACCAGCAATAACATTAAGCACAGTGGAATCAATACCAACAATACAAAACCAACAACATCATCAATACAATAGCATTCCTAACCATTCTATCCGGCAACCTAACATAACACTAACCAAGGTTCCAACAACATAACCAACAAATCCAATAACACACAAACGAGACCCTAGATCATCCTCCTCCTCATTGCCATGATTCCACGTCACAAACCTGCACACCACAAACAACAATTGAGATGCGTAAGTATTATCACAAATACTTAGTGAGGCAATCCTCCCATCTACTGGGCTATACACACAAGCCACTGAGAAACCAATGCTTAACAAATAACAACCAAACACAAACAAACCCGGAAATCACATAACAAGCAACTTGGTGTCGACCGACACAAGAGAGGTGTCGATCGACACTGACCAAACATGGTGTCGACCGACACCTAACTGGTGTCGACCGACACCTAACTGGTGTCGATCGACACTCCCTTCGCAGACGCGAACTGCACAAATCCGAACGACGAACCTCCGTTTCCAATCATCTCCAATCCGTTCCAACCTCACCCAAAACCTTCAGGAACCTATAAGGACCATAACACAACCACCACAAGCAAGAACAACACCACTAACACAACCAATCAAGCAAGAACAACATCACAAAGCACCACCAATCAAACAAGAACAACAAAGGATTCTCAGGCTTAGATAAGCCATGGTCATGCACTCACCTTATCAACTGATTATAACAACCAATACAACCAGTTGAGATCCTCCTAACGTCTGAAACAGCCCAGAAACGCCCTACAACAAGCCACACAACCAAAAACGACTTATAACAAAACTGGACAGAAACATCAGAAAAGAACAGTCTCAAAGACGAAACCCTAAAATAAAAACCAACCGTTAACTATCAAATCGCTCCAATGAAAAGCTACCCCTAGACGTCACGAAGCTTCCCACAAAATTTCAGCACGATCAGGCACCACACGAGACCACGATCTTAGTTACAATCTCCGATGGTCCCAACTCGCGTATGAGAAAACGTGTCTCACGAAACTGCCAATAACTCATCGAGTTTAAATCCAAATCTACTTCTGTAAAAAGGCGAATGACGATGAAAGACTTGGGAATAAACCTACCAAATTTCTTTACCTTTGAGAACGATTTGATATGCCGAAACTGTTTCCTCCCAAAACCTAATGATTCTGATCTTTCTCCTTTAATCTCCTTCAACCACAATAGGCTCTCTCCTCTCTCTCTATCTCTGAAAACGGCGACAAGACACCCTAAAACCCTTAATTTGTCGCTTCTCCACTTATAACATGATTTAGGGATTTTCCTTGAACCAAACCGAACCAAACAGCAATTAAAACGAACCGGACCAAACCAGAAAACATGGTGTCGATCGATACACCAAGGGTGTCGATCGACACCCACACCAAAACCTTAAAAATTGGTTCGCGGATGTTACAATTCTCCCCCACCAACAAGGATTCGTCCTCGAATCCCGTAAAACCGTCCAACTGTCAAGGACCTCCGTGCCACCGTCAACACGGCCCGCACGTCCCCGACCGGACTAAATACCGTCAGCCAAGGTTTCCCGTGCACTGTCGCAACAGCCCGCACACCTCCGACTGAACCATGAGGTCTCCCTCTAGCCAATATACTCGCATCAAAGTAACTATTTGCTCACAACTCAGTGCTTCCCCCGTCCGTGGTTGCAACCAACGAATCATGCCGGCTCGCTATCAGGCCAACCGCCTTAAGCTACGGCATCCAGGAAGTCACTCACACACACTCCCCCCGCTCTCGGGTCGCAACCCTCGAGACATACCGGCTCACTGCCAAGCCGCGGCTCACAGCTACGGTATCCAGGGAGTCTCAAATATCCCGCTCTTGGGTCGTCACCCTCAAGCACGCTCTCGGATCGTCATCCGAAGCCTCATACCACTCCCACTCTCTGGCCACAAAGTCCATTTAGCTATCGGTATCACATGAGTTGGGCCCACACGGCCTTGAGCAAAACAAACCTGATGCCATCGAGTATCTCCCGGCTAGATCTACCTCAAAACTTCCCACAAAAATTCCCCTTCTAGAAACTTCTAATTCTGGAAACTTTCCTTTTGTGGAAACTTTCTATTTATGGAAACTTCCAAATATAGAAACCCGAGCTATTTCTCTTTTTCCCATGACGACAACAGTCAAACATAAAGAAAAATACTCATCTTATTAATCTCAAAATGTCATAATCGTTACAACCTCAACGAAAATACAACAGAAACAATAAGATACAACGATCCAATCCATCAACCCGCATTCTGAGCACCACCTCATCTTAGTACTGAGTCGCACAACCAACCACCCCTAAGCGACCAAGTATAGAGAGAGATGGGCTGGAATACTCCGTACCCGCTCCAGCCACGGACTACAACTCAGACCCGGCTAGACAAGCTCAAGTCTGCTCCTCTACTCCATCACAGTCCCACAGGACTCTCATCAAAGGAATCTTCTTCTTCCGAAGTTCCTTGACTCTCCTCCCTAGTACCCTCAACTGTCTCGCCTCCAACGTCATGTTGGGCTGAAGATCCTCAGGAATCTTAGGCAACAACCGGTCACCTTCGTGAAGACACTTCCTCAGCATCGACACATGAAATACCTTGTGGAACGCACGCATAACCTCAGGCAACTCCAACCGATATGCCACTGGTCCCACCCGCTCGACCACTCTGAACGGACCCATGTACCTCGGACTCAACTTAGTCTCTGTTACTGACCTGTTCGGACCCCGCAACATAGCCATCTTGAGGTACACTTTATCGTCAACCTGAAACCCAATATCCTTTCTCCTCTTATCAGCATAGCTCTTCTGCCGATCCTGAGCCTCCCTCATGTTCAGCCTCAGAACCCGAATCTTCTCTGAGGTCTCCTGAACAAAATCCGCACCATATATGCTCCTTTCCCCCCACCTGAGTCCAACATAACGGTGTACGACATGGTCTCCCATACAAAGCCTTATAAGGAGCCATCTTAATACTTGCCTGATAACTGTTGTTGTAAGCAAACTCTACCAGGTTCAGGTGATCTGCCCAATGGCCACCCCAATCCAACACACAAATCCTCCAGCGTCTGGATCGTCCTCTCAGACTGTCCATCTGTCTGGGGATTTTAAGCTGTACTCATATGCACCTTAGTGCCCATCTCTGTCTGAAATACCTTCCAAAACACCGAAGTGAACTTAGAATCCCTGTCAAACACAATGCTCGCTGGCACCCCATGCAATCTGACTATCTCTCTCACATACTTCTTAGCCAAGACCGCTGCTCCATCAATCTTCTTAATGGATAGAAAATATGCTGACTTAGTCAACCGGTCCACAATGACCCAAATAACATCAAAAGTTCGTGACACTGGCAATCCTACCACAAAATCCATCGTGATCATATCCCACTTCCACTCTGAAATGGGTAGACTCTTTAGTAATCCGCTTGGAACCTGATGCTCAGCCTTCACCAGCTGGCACAAGTCGCACCTCGCGACCCAACTAGCTCCAACCTTCTTCATCCCGACCTAATGATAATACCTCTTGAGGTCACGGTACATCTTAGCCGCTCCTGGATGAATAGAAAAACATGCTCGCATGAGCCTCCCTCAAGATCTCCTATCTCAAATCCTCATCCTTGGGCACACAACTCCGACCGTGCACCAAGATAGTACCATTAGTTGAGACGTGATACTCTGAATCAACATCCTTAGAGACATTCACCAGCCCCAAATCCTTCTCCTGAGCCAACCACACCCTGGTCAGAAGATCCCGCTCCATAAGCCGCCTCCTAACCCAATGGTTCTCGAGAAACCACGCACAAGCTCAACGCACTGACCTCTCCTACCAGAGACTACATCTCATGGTCCTGTAGTAACCTGTCAAACCAAGGAAACTCCTGATCTTAGTGACATTCTGTTGTCTAGGCCAATCCCTGATAGCCTGAATCTTCTCCGGATCTACAGAAACTCACTATGCAGAAACAATGTGACCCAGAAAGCCCATCTCACGCTGCTAAAAACTGTACTTGCTCCACTTAGCAAACAACTTCTGCTCCCGCAGCTTCTCCATAACTGCCCTCAAATGCACTGCATGCTCCTCAGGACTCTTAGAATAAACCAGGATATCATCGATGAAAATGATGACAGATACATCCAGAAACTCCTGAAACACACTGTTCATCAATCTCATAAACGCTGCTGGCGCGTTATTCAATCCGAAAGGCATCACCACAAACTCATAGTGCCCATACCTCGTCCTGAAAGCAGTCTTCCTCACATCTGCCTCATCTATCGGTATCTGATGATAACCCGACGCCAGATCTACCTTAGAGAACCGAGTAGCACCTCCCAGCTGATTCAACAACTCATCAATCCTGGGAAGAGGGTACTTGTTCTTGACAGTGACCCGGTTCAAACCCCATTAGTCAATGCACAAGCGGAAACTCCCATCCTTCTTCTTAATAAATAACACCAGTGCTCTCCACGGTGATACACTAGAACGTATAAATCCCTTGCTCCATAAATCCTCTAGTTGCTTCCTCAGCTCAACTAAACAAATACTCAAGTATGCCGACATCAACTCGCCGCCACCTAAATATCAACCCTCTTGTTCGTCCAAGAACCTCTAGTAACTTGCCACTTAGGGAAACTTCCCCAAGATAACTTATTCCAGAAATAGCTTCTCCACTTGGCAATTCTCCACAGTAAATCATCAATACGAGTGTAATAAAACAAACAAGTACCATACGTTCGCATATTCTGATTCACCGCGTCAAATGCTTTGCAGGCAGCTAACTCAAACCACTTGACTTATTCCCTCCAACAAGCTTACCAAAACCTTGGATCTAGCAACCCTGTCCATCTCCAATGAACTTCATCCATCATCGTTACAACGATTAGTTTATCCTGCCATGAAGGCTTTTCGTGAACTTATGTATCTGGCAAACATGCCTCTCCCGGCTCAATCCTGCTGTAACTCCCCTTCCCGGGACTCCGGCACCACCGGCCTCACAATCCTGGCGCACAGCCAAACATTCATAACCGCTATGGTCATAAAACCTTGTCCCAAAGGTCAACACATCCAAAATCCGAGATTAAACCACCGTCAATCTCTCAAGGTCTACATTCAATCGTTAT
The DNA here is from genome assembly GCA_023657505.1 of Camelina hispida. Taxonomy (NCBI): domain Eukaryota; kingdom Viridiplantae; phylum Streptophyta; class Magnoliopsida; order Brassicales; family Brassicaceae; genus Camelina; species Camelina hispida. The sequence goes on from CP094637.1 coordinate 27,503,688, forward strand.
GTTTATACTCACGTCCTAGGAATTGCTTGCTCCCAACTCTTCCACTCTTAGGTCGCAACCTTCGAGTCATACCGATCTCACTCTTAGCCCACAATCCTCAAGATCTCGGTATCAGGGGAACTACTCATCCCCTCAGGAGAACAACATCCCCTATGCCACTCTCGGAGCCCTCAGCCCCTCGAGCTATCGGTATTCAGGGGAATCACCATCCCCTCAGGAGCAACAATCCTTAACGACTATAAACATCTCTCGACACAACTACCTCCTGTGGTCCGAGTATAACATTGCAATGTTACACCTGCCCACTCAACTTATATCCAACTGGATTAACCACCAAGCAGAGAAATATCTGCTCCAACTGCATATGTCCACCTATCCGCCTCTCTAGGCCCGATACCTCTTGAGAATAATCTCATACCGGTCATCTAAAACCGCCCCATCCTCTTAACATAAGGTGGAAAGTCCTCAACAACCGCAGCCCTCGACTGCACCCCGCCACATGCGGCACAACTGGAGCCTACACTGGTACCCCTCTCGGTAACCGCTCCAACAGCACGCCAACAGATCCGCCAAGCGATCATCTCGACCCTGGGCTCCACCTGCTGCAACCCCACACCTGGGTTCCCAGCAACCCCGGCACGCTCACCGGCTAATCCCCTCTGGTCCCTCCTGATACGCTTGCGACCCTCCGACGTACCTCCTCGTGGAACTCTGGACCACACACTCGCTGGCCTCGGGACCCGCCCGACAATGACCATGACCACGTCCCCGTCCACGACCAACTACTCAAACACCCTAACCACTGATCTTCCAAGAACAGAGGCTGACAAGCAGAAAGCAAATCAATACCACACAAAGAAACATAACAATAACTCACCGTGGAATCTCATTGAAGGCTCGAAGAGGATGATACTAGGACTCCATACCGCAGACAAATTTACTAACTACTCATAATCAATTCCATCACACAACATCATGCATCAAGCAAAAGGAAAATAATTCATCCAATTAAATTCCTAACCGCTCTAACCATCCATTTAACCATCCTAGAACCGTAAAGGCTCTGATACCAAAATGAAACAACCCGACCTTTTTTTTTAATAATTAAAAACAATATATAATTAATCATCCCATACTACTTAATTAACCATCCCAAACCACAACTCAATATTAAACCAGCAATAACATTAAGCACAGCGGAATCAATACCAACAATACAAAACCAACAACATCATCAATACAATAGCATTCCTAACCATTCTATCCGGCAACCTAACATAACACTAACCAAGGTTCCAACAACATAACCAACAAATCCAATAACACACAAACGAGACCCTAGATCATCCTCCTCCTCATTGCCATGATTCCACGTCACAAACCTGCACACCACAAACAACAATTGAGATGCGTAAGTATTATCACAAATACTTAGTGAGGCAATCCTCCCATCTACTGGGCTATACACACAAGCCACTGAGAAACCAATGCTTAACAAATAACAACCAAACACAAACAAACCAGGAAATCACATAACAAGCAACTTGGTGTCGACCGACACAAGAGAGGTGTCGATCGACACTGACCAAACATGGTGTCGACCGACACCTAACTGGTGTCGATCGACACTCCCTTCGCAGACGCGAACTGCACAAATCCGAACGACGAACCTCCGTTTCCAATCATCTCCAATCCGTTCCAACCTCACCCAAAACCTTCAGGAACCTATAAGGACCATAACACAACCACCACAAGCAAGAACAACACCACTAACACAACCAATCAAGCAAGAACAACATCACAAAGCACCACCAATCAAACAAGAACAACAAAGGATTCTCAGGCTTAGATAAGCCATGGTCATGCACTCACCTTATCAACTGATTATAACAACCAATACAACCAGTTGAGATCCTCCTAACGTCTGAAACAGCCCAGAAACGCCCTACAACAAGCCACACAACCAAAAACGACTTATAACAAAACTGGACAGAAACATCAGAAAAGAACAGTCTCAAAGACGAAACCCTAAAATAAAAACCAACCGTTAACTATCAAATCGCTCCGGTGAAAAGCTACCCCTAGACGTCACGAAGCTTCCCACAAAATTTCAGCACGATCAGGCACCACACGAGACCACGATCTTAGTTACAATCTCCGATGGTCCCAACTCGCGTCTGAGAAAACGTGTCTCACGAAACTGCCAATAACTCATCGAGTTTAAATCCAAATCTACTTCTGTAAAAAGGCGAATGACGATGAAAGACTTGGGAATAAACCTACCAAATTTCATTACCTTTGAGAACGATTTGATATGCCAAAACTGTTTCCTCCCAAAACCTAATGATTCTGATCTTTCTCCTTTAATCTCCTTCAACCACAATAGGCTCTCTCCTCTCTCTCTATCTCTGAAAACGGCGACAAGACACCCTAAAACCCTTAATTTGTCGCTTCTCCACTTATAACATGATTTAGGGATTTTCCTTGAACCAAACCGAACCAAACAGCAATTAAAACGAACCGGACCAAACCAGAAAACATGGTGTCGATCGATACACCAAGGGTGTCGATCGACACCCACACCAAAACCTTAAAAATTGGTTCGCGGATGTTACACCTTGATTCCACGATCACACTTTGCCTTTACCTGCACCACAAACACATATTGCAATGCATGAGTATTTTACAAACACTCAGTAAGGCAATCCTCCCATCTACTGGGCTATACACACAAGCAATAGAGTATCCAATAACCATACACAACAATAAACACACAATCGATCAACAATCCAAGACTCGGCATCGACCGATGCCAACATGCATCGACCGATGCCAACTGAGGAAGCATCGATCAACGCAGAAGCTGCATCGACCGATGCAAGTGCAACTTGCATCGACCAATACCCAGTCTGCATCGACCGATGCATGCTCGACGCAACACGAAAACCCTAAAGTTTATCGCGCCTTCCTTGCACTTGCATCGACCGACGCAAGCAATGCATCGATCGACGCAACGTCGAGCACCGTGATTTCCCCGAACCTTCTCGCCGGATCTCGTTCCTACAACCACATAAACTCATTCCCAAGCCACAAGAAAGCTTCCTAACGTCCTTACTACGATCTAACACATCTAACAACACCAAACAAGCAAGTTAAAGGTTCATCTAGCTTAGATAAGCCATGGTCATGCAGTTACCTGTGCCAAGACGAATCTGAACAACAAACAAGCAAGAAAACGCTTCTAGGAAGCTTCTACAATGATCCCAGCTACAGATCTCTACAGGAACAGCCTCAAATCTCCAGAAACTCTCAAGAATTCTTTCTCTCTTTCGTTCTCTCTCAAAAACGGCCAAACTCGCCGAATGAAACACAAAAGTCGACTTAAGGGTTTCCCCTAACCCAAAATGCAGCGTTTGACTTAAGTCAAAACGCAGAGAAACAACCTTGCATCGACCGATGCACAACCTGCATCGACCGATGCAGATCCTAAACCGGGATTTTGGTTCACGAATGTTACAGCACATCAGGCCTTTTTGTCCCAAGTTGGAGCCGGCAGCAGTGGCAGCGTTGCAGCAGGTGCAGCCTGGAGGTCAGCAGGTGGGACGGATTGAGCAGTCGCCACGGGTTTACACGACAGTGGAGACTGGAGGAACCAGTGTCGGGGCGATCACAGGTATAATTTCTAGTACTTAAACTTTGTGAATTTTTACTAGGTACAAATTTTATGTTGTCCTGTGATAAATTGTTAGGTTCTCAACACATGAGGTTTGTGTAGGGACCTTGTTGGTGGGCGGGTTTAAGTCCCACGTTATGTTTGATTCAGGAGCTTCTAAGAGCTTCATTTCTCCGGAGTGTGCAGAGTGTGCGAGAATCAGAGGGGATCCCGGGGAGCGTAAAGGAGTTGCCATAGTTGCTGGGGGCAAGTTCCTGAGAGTTATTGGACGAGCTAGAGGGGTTGATATTCAAATCGCAGGGGAGTCGTGGCCAGCAGAATTGCTTATCAGTCCAGTGGAGCTATATGATGTTATTCTCGGGATGGATTGGTTGCATCGGCATATGATGCATTTGGATTGCTATCGGGGTAGAGTGGAGTTTGAGCGTCCAGGAGGGAAGTTGGTTTTTCAAGGTATTAGACCAACTTCGGGGAGTCTCGTGATCTCAGCCATTCAGGCTGGGAAGATGATTGAGAAGGGCTGTGAGACTTATTTGGTTACTATATCTATGCCAGAGTCAGTGGGGAAGTCTACGGTTAGCGGTATTCCGGTAGTGGAGGAGTTTGAGGATGTGTTTCAGTCTTTGCAGGGATTACCACCATCTCGGTCGGATCCTTTTACCATTGAAGTGGAACCGAGGACGACACCGTTATCCAAAGATCCTTACAGAATGGCTCCAGCAGAGATGGCAGAGCTGAAGAAGCAGCTAGAGGATCTGTTGAGTAAGGGATTCATCCGTCCTAGTGTATCACTGTGGGGAGCGCTGGTGTTGTTTGTGAAGAAGAAGGATGGGAGTTTCAGGTTATGGATTGACTACCGGGGTTTGAACCGGGTTACTGTGAAGAACAAATACCCTCTTCCTAGGATCGATGAGTTGTTGGATCAGCTGAGGGGTGCTACTTGGTTCTCTAAGGTAGATCTGGCGTCGGGTTATCATCACATACCGATAGATGAGGCAGATGTGAGGAAGACTGCTTTCAGGACGAGGTATGGGCATTATGAGTTTGTGGTGATGCCTTTCGGGTTGACTAACGCGCTAGCAGCGTTTATGAGATTGATGAACAGCGTGTTTCAGGAGTTCTTGGATATGTATGTCATCATTTTCATCGATGATATCCTGGTTTATTCTAAGGGTCCTGAGGAGCATGCAGTGCATTTGAGAGCAATTATGGAGAAGCTGGGGGAGCAGAAGTTGTTTGCTAAGTTGAGCAAGTGCAGTTTTTGGCAGCGTGAGATGGGCTTTCTGGGTCACATTGTTTCTGCAGAGGGGGTTTCTGTAGATCCAGAGAAGATTCAGGCTATCAGAGATTGGCCTAGACCACATAATGCTACAGAGATCAGGAGTTTCCTTGGATGGGCAGGTTACTACAGGAGATTTGTGCAGGGGCTTGCAAGCAGAGCACGTCCTATGACTAAGTTGACAGGGAAGGATGTTCCTTTTGTCTGGTCAGAGGAGTGTGAGGAAGGCTTTGCAAGCATGAAGGAGATGTTGACTACTGCGCCAGTGTTGGCTTTGCCTGAGCAGGGAGAACCCTATGTGGTTTATACAGATATCTAGAGTTGGTTTGGGGTGTGTTCTGATGCAGCATGGGAAGGTGATAGCCTATGCATCGCGGCAGTTGCGGGTGCATGAGGGCAACTATCCTACTCATGATTTGGAGATGGGTGCTGTAGTTTTTGCCCTGAAGAATTGGAGATCTTATCTCATGGTGCAAATGTACAGGTGTTTACAGATCATAAGAGCCTAAAGTATATATTCACTCAGCCTGAGCTCAATTTGAGAAAGAGGCGGTGGATGGAGCTTGTGGCGGATTATGATTTGGAGATCGCCTATCATCCTGGTAAGGCTAACACGGTTGCAGATGCTCTGAGCCGGAAGAGGGTAGCTTCAGCTCAGGAGCAGGAGATGGAGTCTCTGGTAGGGGAGATAAGTGCTTTGAGTTTGTGTGCTGTTTCACTGGAACCGTTGGGTTTGGAATCAGTTGACAGAGCATATCTTATGAGTAGGGTGCGGTTGGCACAGGAGAAGGATTTGGGGCTGGTGAATGCCTCAAAGGATGTTGATTCAGAGTATCAGGTCTCAGATAATGGTACTATCTTGGTGCACGATCGGGTTTGTGTGCCCAAGGATGAGGAGTTGAGGCAGGAGATTCTGAGAGAGGCTCATGTGAGCAAGTTATCCATTCATCCAGGAGTGACTAAGATGTACCGTGACCTCAAGAGGTATTATCATTGGGTCGGGATGAAGAAGGATGTAGCTAGTTGGGTCGCGAGGTGCGATGTGTGCCAGCTAGTGAAGGCTGAGCATCAGGTTCCTGGCGGGTTACTGAAGAGTCTACCCATTCCTGAGTGGAAGTGGGATATGATTACCATGGATTTTGTGGTTGGATATCCAGTGTCACGGACCTTTGATGCTATTTGGGTCATTGTGGACCGGTTGACTAAGTCAGCACATTTTCTGGCCATTAAGAAGACTGATGGAGCAGCGGTCTTGACTAAGAAGTATGTGAGAGAGATAGTCAGATTGCATGGGGTGCCAGCGAGCATTGTGTCTGACAGGGATTTTAAGTTCACTTCGGTGTTCTGGAAGGCATTTCAGGCAGAGATGGGCACTAAGGTGCATATGAGTACAGCTTATCATCCCCAGACAGATGGACAGTCTGAGAGGACGATCCAGACGCTGGACGATTTGCTGAGGATGTGTGTGCTGGATTGGGGTGGCCATTGGGCAGATCACCTGAACCTGGTAGAGTTTGCTTACAACAACAACTATCAGTTGAGTATTGGTATGGCTCCTTATGAGGCTTTGTATGGGAGGCCGTGTCGTACACCATTATGTTGGACTCAGGTGGGGGAGAGGAGCATGTACGGGGCAGATTTTGTTCAGGAGACCTTAGAGAAGATTCGGGTTCTCAAGCTGAACATGAAAGAGGCTCAGGATAGGCAGAGGAGTTATGCTGATAGGAGGAGAAGAGATCTTGAGTTTCAGGTAGGAGACAGAGTGTACCTCAAGATGGCTATGTTGCGGAGTCCGAACAGGTCATTGACTGAGACTAAGTTGAGTCCGAGGTATATGGGTCCGTTCAGAGTGATTGAGCGAGTTGGACCAGTGGCATATATACTGGAATTACCTAAGGTTATGAGTGCTTTCCACAAGGTATTCCATGTGTCTATGTTGCGGAAGTGTCTCCGTGAGGATGATCAGTTGTTGGCTAAGATTCCTGAAGATCTTCAGCCTAACATGACTTTGGAGGCGAGACCAGTGAGGGTTCTTGAGAGGAGGATCAAGGAACTTCGTAAGAAGAAGATTCCTTTGATGAGAGTCCTTTGGGAGTGTGATGGTGTGGAGGAGCAGACTTGGGAACCTGAGGCGAGGATGAAGGAAAGTTTTAAGAAGTGGTATGAGAAGCAAGCCGCGACTTGAGCTTGCCTAGCCTGGTTCTGTCTGGAATCCATGGCTGGAGCGCGAATGGAGTATGCCAGCCCATCTCTCTTGTTACTCGGTCGCTTGGGGTGGTTGGTTGTGCGACTCAGTAACAAGATGAGGTGGTGCACGGGCTACAAAGTTTCCGTGTGGCGGGATTTGGGAAAAGTTTCCCAAATTACAAATTTCCAAAAATGGAAAGTGCTAAATATGGAAAGTTTTTTTTTGGGAGTTAGAATTTGTCCATTTTAGCGGTGGGAAGCCTTGGAGGGGGGATTTTGTGGCCTTTGTGGCGGACTTTCGAGTAAGTGTGCCTGTGTGTGGCAGTCTTTTAGACATTGAGTGGCCTTTGTGGCGGCTGTTAGCCAATTGTTTGGCCTTTGTGTCGGGCATTTAGCCAATTGTGTGGCCTTTGTGGTGGGCTTTTAGCCGATTGTTGGCCTTTCTGGCGGGCTGTTTAGCCAGAGTGTCTTTGTGACGGTCCTTCGGGACAGATGGTCTTTGTGATGATCCTTCGGGACGGATGGTCTTTGTGACGGTCCTTCGGGACAGATGGTCCTTGTGATGGTCCTTCGGGACAGATGGTCTTTGTGATGGTTTTTCGGGACAGATGGTCTTTTTGACGGTCCTTCGGGACGAGTGGCCTTGGTGGCGGTCCTCTTTAGGAAATTTGTTTGGCCTTGGTGGCGGTCCTCGTTAGGACATTTTGTTGGCCTTTGTGGCGGCCCTTGTGGCGTGTATATGATCCTTGTGTGGTCATGGGGTATCCCGGTGAGGGGATATGTGGTTTGTAGGACATTAAGATGTTTTTACGCGAGCCACGGGAAGGAAACTTGGATAGGGATAGGACTCAGACGTGTTCAGAATTGTTTTCTCGCGGCTCTTGGAGGACTTGGTTCTCCTAGTACTGCCATATTCGGAGACTTTGTGACTTTGGAGTATGGTTGGTATATCGACTTCGGACGACGGTCCGGAGGCACGCTGTAGGGTGACGACCCGAGAGACGAGTTTGGATTTTTCCTTATATATTATGGCATGCGGGTCTAGGCCCGATAAGGAGCCAACATTGGCATGCAGACTTAGGTCTGATGAGGAGCCAATGAAAACTCGAGGTTTAGGCCTATGAGAAAAGGGCAAGTCCAAAAGTCGAGAGCAAGTGACGCATGGAGCGTGAGTCTATCGCCTAGAGGTGACCTTCTGTAGATCGGTCGGAGGAGTGTGGGCTGTGGAGACGGTTGCACGGGAGTCCTTGGCTGATGTTTGTTCGAGATTCTAGGACGAATCTAGATTGGTGGGGGAGAATTGTAACATCCGTGAACCGAAATCCCGCTTTGGGGATTGCATCGGTCGATGCAGGTGGTGCATCGGTCGATGCAGGTTCAAGTTTCCGCGTTTTGACTTAAGTCAAACGCTGCAATTTGGGTAAGGAAAACCCTTAACTCGTGAGTTTTGTCTCATTCGCGAGTTTAGCCGCTTTTGAGAGAAACGAAAGAGAAAGAAACTGTTCTTGAGCGTTCTTGAGTTTTCTGGAGATTTGGGGCGTTTCTTGGTGAGATCTGTAGCTGGGATCATTGTAGAAACTTCCTAGGAGCTTGTTCTTGATTGTTTGACGTTCAGTTTCTTCTGTGGCAAAGGTAAGTGCATGACCATGGCTTATCTAAGCTAGAGGAACCTTTAACTTGCTTGTTTTGTGTTGTTAGACTTGTTAGATCGTTGGTATGGACGTTAGGAAGCTTTCTTGTGGCTTGGGATTGAGTTTATGTGGTTTTAGGAACAAAATCCGGCGAGAAGCTTCAGGGAAATCACGGTGCTCGACGTTGCGTCGATCGATGCATAGCTTGCGTCGGTCGATGCAAGTGCAAGGATGGCGCATAAAACTTTATTGTTTTCGTGTTGCGTTGAGCATGCGTCGGTCGATGCAGATTGGGTATTGGTCGATGCAATGCAAGTTACACTTGCATCGGTCGATGCAGCTTCTGCGTCGGTCGATGCTTCCTCATTTGACATCGGTCGATGCATGTTGGCATTGGTCGATGCCGAGTCCTGGTTCGTTGATTGCTGTGTGCTGACTGTTGTGTGTGGTTTTTGGTACTCTATTGCTTGTGTGTATAGCCCAGTAGATGGGAGGATTGCCTTACTGAGTGTTTATAAAATACTCATGCATTGCAATATGTGTTTGTGGTGCAGGTAAAGGCAAAGTGTGATCGTGGAATCCAGGCAATGAAGAGGAGAATGTTCTAGGGACTCGGTTGTATGTTGTCTGGTATTGCTAGGTTGCTAGAGTTGGGTCATTAGAACATTGCTAGGTTGCTGGTTCCATGATTTATGTTGTTTCGGTTATTGGATCATGTTGAATATTGTTATATTTTATTATTGGATTATATTTGGATATTGGTGTTGTTTCCCGCTGTAGGTTGTGTTGTGGTTAGGTGGCTAGTGGGTATGGGACCACTAGTTGCAGTTTATATTATTATATTATATTTATTATTTATTATTATTTTTTTTTTTTAAAAGGTCGGTTGTTTCAGTGATAAACTATCTCCAAATCATAATCTGCCACCATCTCCATCCACCGCCTCTGTCTCAAATTCAGCTCAGGCTGAGTGAATATATACTTCAGGCTCTTATGATTTGTAAACACCTGTACCTTTGCACCATAAAGATAAGATCTCCAAATCTTCAGGGTAAAAACTACAACAGCCATCTCCAAATCATGAGTAGGATAATTTCCCTCATGCTTCCGTAACTGCCGCGAAGCATAGGTAATCACCTTCCCATGCTGCATCAGCACACACCCCAAACCAACTCTAGATGCATCACCCCAAACCAACTCTAGATACATCAGTATAAACCCTGCTCAGGCAAAGCCAACACTGGCATAGTATTCAACATCTCCTTAAGGCTTTCAAAGCCCTCCTCACACTCTTGTGACCAAACAAAAGGAACATCCTTCTGTGTCAACTTAGTCATAGGGCATGCCCTACTTGCAAAACCCTGCACAAACCTCCTGTAGTAACCGGCCAGACCAAGGAAACTCCTAATCTCTGTGGCATTATGCGATCTAGGTCAATCCCTGATAGCCTGAAGCTTCTCCGGATCTACAGAAACCCCCTCTGCAGAAAAAATATGACCCAGAAAACCCATCTCATGCTGCCAAAAACTTCACTTGCTCATCTTGGCAAACAACTTCTGCTCCCGCAGCTTCTCCAGAACTACCCTCAATGCACTACATGCTCCTTAGGACTCTTAAAAAATACCAGAATATCGTTGATGAAAATGATGACAGACACTTCCAGAAACTCCTGAAACACGCTGTTCATCAACCTCATAAACACTGCTGGCGTGTTAGTCAACCCGAAAGGCATCACCACGAATTCCGATTTACCACATCAAACGCCTTGCAAGCCGCCAACTTAACCTACTTGACTTGACCAAAATCTTGAATCTAGCAACCTTGTCCATCTCCAATAAACTTCATCCACCATCGTCGCAACGATTAGTTTATCCTGCCATTAAGGCTTCTCGTGAAACTTATGTACCTGGCAACCATGCCCTTGCCGGCTCATATCTGCTGCAACTCTCCTTCCCGGGACTCCAGCACCACCGGCCACCCAATCCTGGCACATCAGCCACACATTCTTGACCGCACCGGTCATAAAACCCTGGCTTACCAACCAACGTAATCCTAAAATCCAAGATTAAGCCACCATCACTCTCGAGGTCTCCATTCCGTCGCTATGTTTATACTCACGTTTTATACATTGTTTGCTCCCAACTCTTCCACTCTTGAGTCGCAACCTTCGAGCCATACCGATCTCACTCTCAGATCAGCGTCTTCGAGTTATACTGTCTCACTCTTGGACCACAATCCTCAAGATCTCGGTATCACGGGAACTACTCATCCCCTCAGGGGAAACATCATCCCGTCTGCCATTCTCAGAGCCCTCAGCCCCTCGAGCTATCGGTATTCAGGGAAATCACCATCCCCTCAGGAGCAATAATCCTTAACGACTATAAAAATCTCTCAACACAAAACACCTCCTTTGGTCCGAGTATAACATTGAAATGTTACACCTGCCCACTAAACATCTAATATCCAACTGGATTAACCCCCAAACATAGAAATATATGCTCCAACTGCATATGTCCACCTATCTGCCTCTCTAGGCCCGATGCCTTTTGAGAATAATCTCATAACGGTCATCTATAACCGCTCCATCCTCTTAACATAAGATGGAAAGTCCTCAACATCTACAGCCTTCGGCTGCACCCCGCCGCATGTGGCACAACTGGAGCCTACACTGGTATCCCTCTCGGTAAACACTCCAACAGTACGCCAACAGATCCGCCAAGCGATCATCTCGACCTTGGGCTCCACCTGCAACAACCACACACCTGGGTTCCCAGCACCCCCGGCACGCTCATCTGCTAACCCCTTCTGGTCCCTCATGATACGCTTGCGACCCTCTGACGTACCTCCTTGTAGAACTCTGGACCACCCACACGCTGGCCTCGGGACACGCCCGACCATGACCATGACCACGACCACGTCCTTGTTCACGACCATCAACTCAACACCTTTAACCAATGCACTTCCAAGAACAGAGGGTAACAAGCAATCTTAACATAATACCAAAAACACAAAAACACAAACTCACCGTGGAATCACATTGTAGGCTCGAAGAGGATGTTATAGGACTCCATGCCACACAAAATTGTCTAAATCACATAATCAATCAAAGCATGCAAATCCCAAACATCTACAGCACAAAGCCTAGTGAACCCAAACCTAGAACCGTAAGAGCTATGATACCAAACTGAAACAACCAGACCCGTTTTTTTTTAATAATAAATAATAAATAATAAATATAATATAATAATAATCTACAACTAGTGGTTCCATGCCCACTAGCCACCTAACCACAATCACAACCAACATCGGAAATAGAACAATATCAATATCCAACAATAATCCAATAGATAAATAACCAATAATCAAATAAAACAATAATCCAATAACCCAATCATCAAAAAACATGAAACCAGCAACCTAGCAATGTTTCTGATGACCCAACTCTAGCAAACTAGCAATGCCAGACAACATCCAGTCGAGTCCTACAACGATCCCAGCTACAGATCTCTACAGGAACGCACCAAATCTCCAAGAAATCTCCAGAAACTCTCAAGAACTCTTTCTCTCTCTCGTTCTCTCTCAAAAACGGCCAAACAACATGAATGGGACAAAACTCGCAACTAAGAGTTTTTCCCTAACCCAAAACGCAGCGTTTGACTTAAGTCAAAACGCACTGAATTGAACCTGCATCGACCGATGCTCCTACTGTATCGATCGATGCACATCCTAAAATGGGATTCCGGTTCGCGGATGTTACATCTTTGAACCCTAAGAAAATATATCAAATATTATTCAATTTTGCTTATCATTCAGAGTAAATGATTGTATTATTACCTGATCATCCGCTAGCACAAACTCGATCACGTCATTCAACGCAGCACTGCTGTAACAACCCGTCCCGTGGACCCCGCTAGCCTCACTGCTTGCCCGCTAGCCTCACTGCTAGCCGCCCAAACGGACCCCAAGCTGGACCTGCAGGGCATCGATCCTAACCCATCACTGTGGAAATCCACATCCACCAGTAGGTTATTGGTGCGCCAGGCGTTCCTTGAACCCTGGTCCCCACCCTTTAACAACCTTCCCACAGGACAAGCTGTCACCAATTGAAACAAATCTTCTGATAATCTTAACCTGGATCCTTCTTTGAATGAGTAAAGGATGCAAGTTGGCAAGATAAACACAAGAATTAGAATCAGGGGTCATGTTTCCGATTTTATAAATAAATTATAATGCATTTAAAGCATCTAATGAACATATATATATATATATATATATACAAAATCAATATACATATAAAATATCGGGCATTTATCATTACTAACAATTTTAAGAATTTAAATATTATATTGTGAGATAACGGTTGATTATATTGTATATTATCTAATTTTAATTTAATAACGTTATAGAAACATATATCTATGCAATAATTAAATAGATTATGAAGTGTGTAAAATATATTTTTTTTTTATTTGCTGCTTGAGAATCATATCTTATTGTATATTTGTTATACATATCTTTGATAATTTTTTATTCATTTACCAATTTCGTTTTAATTTATTTTACTAAATCTGTTTTCCTGATTTTAATATTTTCCATTTCGCATAAAGCTCAATATCTTATTAAATAATAATTTATAAAAATATATTAGGTTTGTCAGAATTCTATTAAAGATATATGGAAATTTATTGTTGAAAAGGCAAATAAATTTATTAGAATTCTTAAAATGTTAAAACTGAAATTACAAAGATTGTTAACCACTAAATGGAATACGAAGTTTATCCCATTCAATTTTAGGCACAAAACAATCTTGTACATTGAAACATGGTTTTGTGTGAGATATGAAATGAGGTGTAGATGTGTGTGTGCAATGAAATGATGATGGGTGTTTCAATTCCCCTTATGCAGTTGCAGTATAAGAGGTGTCAATCCAGTCTGAGTGCTTGTGAACAATCAAGATGTGCATATGATTCTAAGTTAAGCCAAATATGATGATGATTGTCTGTCACTAACAATCCTATGATGATAATGATGAAAAGCAGAAAGTAAACTAAAAGAACTAGGAACTAAATGCAAATAAGACAAGATGATTATAAAAGCAATGATGCAAGAACAGAAACAGGAACTGTAAACACTAGATAATAACTAATGCAAGGCAAGTAATGAACTAGATGCTAAGTAAATGCAATAGAAATCAAACAGGAATGAAACAAGACAAACAAAAAGCATAAACAAGAAATCTGGGGAACAGCTCGATCAGCACTCGACCGAGTGTAGGTCGAGTGGGTGGTCGAGTTGGGTAAAAACGTGAAAACAGAGCAAGACAAGAAAAACAGAGCAATACTGAATCAAATCAATCAACAAGCAAACGATGATATTTAAACTAGAAATTCAATAAACAAAGAAGGTTCCTGAGGATGGATTCATGGGATAGACTAATCATTGTGATAATCTAACTTGATCAACAAATCTCAAGCAATGCTATGAGCTAATCTCTAGACATATTAATCTAAGACAAGTCTCTCCCACTCTCATGGTCAAGAGACAATCAAACCTATGCAATCCTAGACTTGCTCTCACAATGAAAAGAATCTACACAAGCAGGCATTAAGCAATACATCTCAAACCAAACAAGACCTCTAATCTCTTAGCAAGCCTAATGGTAAGCTCTAGATCTAGCCTTATCTATGCTTTCTAAACATTGGTGTGAAGCTAAAAAGCTTAAGATCAGATCCTACCCTCTCAGATATATAATCAGCATTAAGAACATCTAGCCCAGAAGAGATCTACAACAAACAAGCTTGATCAAATCAGATACACCACAAGATCAATCTATCCTAACCTATCCTCAAGATCCTAAGAAGACTACTCACAACAAGACATGATCAAACAAATCATAAACCCAGAAATTATTGAAACTTGCATGATTAGATAGATAAGATAAAGATCTACAACTTTAAAGAAGAAATCAAACTCAGATTCTCAATACTTTGAAAGTTATTGAACCAACAAGTATGAGAGGATTTCTCTTTTTTAGAACAAGATCCAAAAATAAAATAAAAGGCAAAAGGAATAATATTCCTAAAAAGGTAAAAACTAGGTTCTCAAAAGCTGGAATAAAAATCTAGGAAAAGAGAGTCTCTTTTTGGTGGCTGCAGTACAAGGGTTTTTATAGTGGGGAAGGTGGAAGCCCTAAAATAGAAAAAGTCAAAGCAGTCAACGGACTGGTCAACTCGACCAGTGCTCGGTCGAGCTAGGGGTCGAGCTGGCTTCCCTGGTGCAACTCCACTCGGTCGAGTCCATCTCCCACTCGGTCGAGTGCTTGGTCGAGCTGGACTCCGGACCTTGGTTCTTCAGCCTTAACTTCCTTGTTTCCTCCTTATGACAGCTTCACATCTCTTCTCCTTTACTTCCATGCTCCTCAAGCTCCAAAATCACCTATTTATGCATGAAAAGATGCAAATGCAATGCAACTACACTCTAATGCAAGATTGGTCCTAAAGCTACACAATAAGAGTGAAAATGGATAGAAAAAGATGCAAAAGATGTGAATAAACTAAGGGAAAACATGGTAAAATATATGAACATCAACACCCCCAAACTTAGTCTTTGCTTGCCCTCAAGCAAATAAACAAGACATAAGAAGGTAAGTGAGGTTTAAAAATGGGATCTCAGCTCCTAAAGCTTGCAAATAGACCATCTAGAATCAATGTCCAAGTTACTAGTACTATGATGCAAGTTGAATGAGCTGGAAATTAAGACTTTAGACAAACATTTCACAACCTTTATTGACTTGAACCTTAGATATCCACATGCATTCAAATCAACCATTTCCTTTAACATTCATTAATCAAGAACATGAATCAATTCTATGCAATGCTTAAACTCATTTGGCTTGGTAATAAAGGGTTTTGAGACAATGATGGTCTCTTTTTAGAGTGGGGTTTGTCTAAATCAAGGTTCTCTCAAAAAAATGGATTGAGCTTTAGAAGAATGCTAAAGGTAAGAACACCTAGACACATACAAGAATAAAACCTTGTCTACCCAAAGGCACCCAAAGTGTTTATCCTAACAATCTAAACCCAAATGATCCTAGTGCTACCCTTTAACTTCTTCTTTTCTCTTTAACCCTTTTCTCTTTTGGTTTTCAAGTCTTAGGAGAGGTTTCTTACTTGATCTTTCTAGTGGGATGGGGGATTCTTTCTTATTGCTATGGTTCTCTTTTCTTCTTATTCTTAAGACACTTAAGCTTTTTGCTAAACTGCTCTTTGCTTTCTTTTCTTTTTCTTTTGACTAGAACCATCTTAGATAACATTTTCTTACTTCCCATCCTTTCACTAGTCATTAGCTTTCACTTAAACACATTCCTCTCCTAAAGACTCTACCCTTTTTCTTTCTCTTTCTTTTCTTTTTATTTTATAACAGCCAAGTCCCAAACCCAACAAGTGAACCACCTAGTCCTATCTAGTTTGGAAAATGCAAACTAGAACTACACAAGGTCTTACTCTTGTCAGTTCAAACCTAACACTTTCTACCAAGCTCAATCCCAAAAATAGGCCTCACACACACAAGAATAAACAAGGCTTGAAAGAAAGGTTTGGTTTAGGGGTAGGGGAAACTGATCTAAAAATGAAATCAGCTACTTGGATCAACAAGGGTGGTAAAAAGGAGAAAGATGATCCAAATATGTATATGGTATCCATGAGTTTAAAGCAATGCATACAATGATAATTAAAAGTCAATATTAGGTTCTTATAAATAGGAAATGGCATCAAATCACAACATGCTTCAACTTAGACCAGCAACAATGCAAGAATTCAATGCTTGGTTCAATCTTCTGCTTCCTACTACTCAACTAGCATCAAAGTACTAATAACTTGGGCATTGATCCTAGTCTAGTGAATTAAGCAAACTAACAAGGAAATACTCATCATAGATCCCTAATGCAAATATTATACAATTCTACATGAAACATGCTAAACAAGATCCTAATATGCAATGCAAACTACATGAACACTCTTTTTTTTATAAAGATTTTTTCAAAAATTTTCAAATTTTTATGGTTTTTCTATGCCTTAGATGCTAATGCAAATGCTAACATGATGATGATAAAAATTTGAAATAAGAAAACAAAACACAACATCAAATGCTATCTAGAACCCTCCCCCAAACTTAAATCACACAGTCCCTGTGTGTAAAAGTTGTGAGAAGATTCAAGACTATAAACAAAAACAAGACACAACACAAAACACAATATGAAATGCTATGGTATAAACAAGGAAAGGTGATGATGGTACCTTAGGGATTGTGGAAGAAGTTGTCCACATCCATTTGCATGCTATCATAGGAGTAGCTGGGATCAGGCTGGTGGCTTGGAGATGGGCTTTGGGGCAGCTCGATGACTCCAATCGACCGTGACTCGGTCGTGTGCCAGTTCGAGTGGGGGGGGGTCGAGCTGGGTTGCGAGTCTCCGACAGCTGTCCCTTCCTGTTCTATTCAGACTCCCTAGCTTGCCTAACCAAGAAAACACTAAAGGAAAAATCAAAATACCAAAATTCTAAAGCAATATATACAGGGATACCTTAGGGACTTCCTCCCTAGTGAGCTTGTTTAGAGTCACTAAGCTTGACTTTGATGCCTTTTCAGGCTTGAGTTAGAGACCAAGGAGGTGAAGAAATCCCCCCTGGTTCTACTTGGTAACACTTGTGTTCCTTCTTGATCACTACCTTCTTAGCACTTGAACCATGTTTCTTTTTAACCTTGAGCTTTGGCCTTGCTCTCTTCAAAGTCCTTTTGTTCAGCTTGACTTGGAGATCCTTGACTAAAGCAGTCAGTTCTTGAACAGAATTCTTAAGCTTCCCCACTGAATCCTCTTGAAAGGTTGGCTTACCCCTTGAAGCAGTTTCCTCACTTGAGACCTCATGATCCTCCTTTCTTTTGATAGTGTAAGGTGGATCATATTTGGAAGACAGATTAGTGGGATTGTTGATGTCAAACTTCATAGTGAAGTCTTCAGTCAGGTGGAGCTTGATAGTCCCCATCTTCACATCAATAACAGCCCCAACTGTAGCTAAGAATGGCCTTCCCAAGATAAGAGGGTCTTTAGGCTCTTTTTCCATACTCATGATTGCAAAATCAGTTGGGATCCTTGCTTCTCCTATTTTGATAGGGAGATTCTTAATCACTCCAACCACATCCCTCTTGGTTCCATCTGCTAGACTGACATAGTAGTTGCTGTCCTTGAAGTCCTCATACCCCAACTTCTCAGCCACTGAGTATGGCATCAAGCTCACTGAAGCTCCTAAGTCACAAAGGCACTTATTGAAGTGCATGTAGCTGATGGAACAAGGTAAGTTGAATGAGCCTGGATCTTCAAGCTTTGTTGGGACAATAGCTTGCCCAATCTATTTCAAATCCTTCATATCTTGGTCATGAGCCCTCTTCTTTGACATCTCAAGTAAAAAATTCTGATAGAGAGGGTATGGGGCATGCTGTTCCAAAGCAGGTCCTCTCTCTTCTTCTTGGTAAGCAATGATGACCTCTTGTATAGCCATCATCTCCTTCTTCTCAATAACAACCTTTTCCTTCAAGGCTTTCTCCTTCTCTTGTTGCAAAGCAATCACTTCTTCCATCTTTTCAATGACTACCTCCTGTTGTATGGCCATTCCATCCTTCTTTTCAATGACTGCTTCTTCCTTCAAAGCCATCACTTCCTTAATGATAACCTCTTCTTTCAAGGCTTTCTCCTTCTCTTGTTGCAAAGCTATCTTCTCCTTTTTCTCAATGATCTCCCTGAGTTCTCTTATCTTTTGTGCCTTGAAACGTCCTGGGAATGGTAGAGGCGGTTTGTAAGCAGGAGGAATGTATCTAGCAGGCTTAAGAGCTTCTGTGTCTGCAACTCGATCAGCCACTCGATCATGTACTCGACCGTGTGTGTGGTCGAGCACCTGGTCGAGTGGTGTCTCTGCCTCAGTCTGCTGAGTAAAACCTTCACTCTGGGCTTCAATTAGTGACCAACCCTCCCCACTTTGAATCTCACTGTCCTCAGCGACATATTCCTCATGGAGATGGATAGCTTTAACAGAGATCTCCCTTGGGGTTTGAATAGCTTGTTCAGGAAGTTGGTGTGGCTTAGGAGCTGAAGTAGAAGAAATGGAGCTCTCCATGCACTGAAATGAAGAGGTCAAACTTTCAAGCTGGTTTCTCAGGTCATGAGAATAAGAATCCAATGTTTGGTTCAGCTCTCCAAACTGCCTTGCTGACTCAATCTGCTGATTGGCTTGCCCAAGCAATAGTTGTTGCATCATAGCTCTTAAGTCAGGTTCTTGGGCTTGGTAGGGTTGAAATGCTGGAGGGTGACACCATTGAGGCTGGAAACCTTCTTGCTGGTGCATGGATGCATAATGGAACTGACTGCCTTGAAACATGCTTACTGACTCAAACAGAAAACACAGACGATTTTTGCCAGGCAAGCGATTGAGCACAGGCTCAAGTAGGAGGGTAGGTCGACTGGAAAAAGAGGGTTATAGGGATCCGGCGTCTGGCTCGAGCAAGTGCTCGACCACGACTCGGTCGAGCTGGGGTCGAGCTGATGGTCGAGCTGGTACCTGAAATGGAACTTCAACCCAGAAACACAAGATTCAAGTGCAGAAACTTCACAAATGCAAAAAGGAACTTAATCTTAGACTCTTATGGATCCTAAATGTCACAAATACTAACTCAAACAGGCAACGGCGCCAAATTGAAACATGGTTTTGTGTGAGATATGAAATGAGGTGTAGATGTGTGTGTGCAATGAAATGATGATGGGTGTTTCAATTCCCCTTATGCAGTTGCAGTATAAGAGGTGTCAATCCAGTCTGAGTGCTTGTGAACAATCAAGATGTGCATATGATTCTAAGTTAAGCCAAATATGATGATGATTGTCTGTCACTAACAATCCTATGATGATAATGATGAAAAGCAGAAAGTAAACTAAAAGAACTAGGAACTAAATGCAAATAAGACAAGATGATTATAAAAGCAATGATGCAAGAACAGAAACAGGAACTGTAAACACTAGATAATAACTAATGCAAGGCAAGTAATGAACTAGATGCTAAGTAAATGCAATAGAAATCAAATAGGAATGAAACAAGACAAACAAAAAGCATAAACAAGAAATCTGGGGAACAGCTCGATCAGCACTCGACCGAGTGTAGGTCGAGTGGGTGGTCGAGTTGGGTAAAAACGTGAAAACAGAGCAAGACAAGAAAAACAGAGCAATACTGAATCAAATCAATCAACAAGCAAACGATGATATTTAAACTAGAAATTCAATAAACAAAGAAGGTTCCTGAGGATGGATTCATGGGATAGACTAATCATTGTGATAATCTAACTTGATCAACAAATCTCAAGCAATGCTATGAGCTAATCTCTAGACATATTAATCTAAGACAAGTCTCTCCCACTCTCATGGTCAAGAGACAATCAAACCTATGCAATCCTAGACTTGCTCTCACAATGAAAAGAATCTACACAAGCAGGCATTAAGCAATACATCTCAAACCAAACAAGACCTCTAATCTCTTAGCAAGCCTAATGGTAAGCTCTAGATCTAGCCTTATCTATGCTTTCTAAACATTGGTGTGATGCTAAAAAGCTTAAGATCAGATCCTACCCTCTCAGATATAGAATCAGCATTAAGAACATCTAGCCCAGAAGAGATCTACAACAAACAAGCTTGATCAAATCAGATACACCACAAGATCAATCTATCCTAACCCATCCTCAAGATCCTAAGAAGACTACTCACAACAAGACATGATCAAACAAATCATAAACCCAGAAATTATTGAAACTTGCATGATTAGATAGATAAGATAAAGATCTACAACTTTAAAGAAGAAATCAAACTCAGATTCTCAATACTTTGAAAGTTATTGAACCAACAAGTATGAGAGGATTTCTCTTTTTTAGAACAAGATCCAAAAATAAAATAAAAGGCAAAAGGAATAATATTCCTAAAAAGGTAAAAACTAGGTTCTCAAAAGCTGGAATAAAAATCTAGGAAAAGAGAGTCTCTTTTTGGTGGCTGCAGTACAAGGGTTTTTATAGTGGGGAAGGTGGAAGCCCTAAAATAGAAAAAGTCAAAGCAGTCAACGGACTGGTCAACTCGACCAGTGCTCGGTCGAGCTAGGGGTCGAGCTGGCTTCCCTGGTGCAACTCCACTCGGTCGAGTCCATCTCCCACTCGGTCGAGTGCTTGGTCGAGCTGGACTCCGGACCTTGGTTCTTCAGCCTTAACTTCCTTGTTTCCTCCTTATGACAGCTTCACATCTCTTCTCCTTTGCTTCCATGCTCCTCAAGCTCCAAAATCACCTATTTATGCATGAAAAGATGCAAATGGAATGCAACTACACTCTAATGCATGATTAGTCCTAAAGCTACACAATAAGAGTGAAAATGGATAGAAAAAGATGCAAAAGATGTGAATAAACTAAGGGAAAACATGGTAAAATATATGAACATCATACATCTTTCTCAACGACAACCCTAACGTCTTCTAGCCTCTTACACTCTTCAATCAAATCGATGCGTCCTTCCAAGATATCATTCATTAGTGTGAGTTGAGCATCGATTGTTTCAAGTTGACACATGAGTTCGGTTGATTCTTCTTTCTTCTTCATATGCTCTTTCACCATCTCGAGAATCACGGTGAACAGTTTCGATGTTTCCTTCTTAGACACATCTCTAGATTTCTGAAACGCCTTCTTAACTCTGTCGATTGCTTCGTCCTCCCATTCACAATCGGACATGAGGTTTTTGCGTTTTCTTGAACTTTGACCGTCCATCAAGAAATTTGAGACTATAAAGTGTAAAAACAGTTTTTATCTGTAAGTAAAAATTTGAATTAACGAAAGACTAAAAAAAATTGTTTGATAACTTACCTGAAAGATACATAAGATAATAGATCGTTGAAAAAATTTAGAGGACGATTATTGTTAAAAAGAGACAACGAAAGGTCGAAAACTCACAATATATGAGAGACGAATAGTGTTTAAATATATGTTCAAAGAGTCGTGAAGCTTTTCAATGTTGGCGTCTCATAATATAAAGCTTTAAAATAATGAAAATTCATACCTTATGAAGTCATATACATAAATAACAGTGAATTTTAATTTATACAAACGTTATAATATAACAGCTTATTTTGGAAATTATAATAGTACCAAACATAAATAGATGAATAGGTCGTCCAAAGTAACAATAACCAAGTGTTGAAATTTGAAGACATAGAGATGTAGCCGTTAAAAAGAAAACACATGTTCATGACTTTGCTTTTTTTTTTTTGATGCGAGCTCAATTCCAGGTATTCCTACAGCACTTCAATCATTTCTTTGTGCGTGCTCTATTCCTAGTGTTCCTACAACACAAATTTTAAATAAAAAATATATCTTTGAAACATTAATATAAGAATCTAACAATAGAGGGTAACATACGATCGTTTAAATGTTCCAACTTCTGGAATCTCCGGATTAAGCCTAATTTAAGTACATATAGTGTTAGATACAGACCTCCTTCCTACAATACATTTGATATAGAATTTAGAATAGTTAGGTATTATCAAAACTAATTTTAAAACATTTTTAACGAAGAAATAGAGTATGAACCTTGGAAGACATCAATTACACCCCATCGAACAACACATAGGAGACTCCTATGGTATCTTTGTAAGTCTTGAAGAAATCGTCAGCCGCTATCCCGGTTAACTCACACGGCAAAAGCATGCCACTAAATATAAAATTCAAAAAAAATGTTTTTATATTTAAGCAGTGTCTATTAGATAATATGTTTAAAACCAATTACCTGGAGTCACGGAAATTCTATGGTACATGGAGTACTCTTGTGTTTCGTTCCCTTTCGGAGAAGAAACTTGTTTCTCTCTATCTTCTTCTTCAGACTCAGCATCTTCACTCGATTCATAATCATATTCATCGTCTTCAGTATCATCAGTTTCCTCCTCATCATCGCCTTCACTATCTTCTTGATCTAAATACACTATTTCATAAAAGCCCTCATCTTCTGTATCTTCTTCTTCTTCACAATAATCCTCACCATATATGTTTCCATCATCGTCTTCATTTTCGGATACATCAGAGTCGATATCATCCGTGTCAGTGTCATTAGAATCATCCACTTTCTTCGCCAAAGAATTTCGGCATCACATCTATAGCAACTCACGAATATTATCACTTTGTGATCTAAGCTCATACTTATTGCCGTTATTTGGACCCATCGAGTCTTTTTTATCATTCCAAATATCCATTTTTCCAATATTGGTAACTTCTCCATTGACATCTTAAAATATAAGACACAAACTCATATCAAAATATTGTATAATACAATAGAAATCAATAATGGGAAATTCTAAACTAGACGAAGAATGTAATTTACCGACCAAGTAATCATAACTTAGCCGTTTAATTTTTGGTTATAATCAATGAATTCAAAATATTCTTCACCTCCAACAATCATAGTCTTACTAATCTTGGTCTTATACAAAATAATAATCTTATATCGATGAGTGGTAGCTCTGCATGACCCATATTGGTCGACGACATTAAAATTTTCAAGCTCAACCCAATCGCCAACAAGAAATTTGATCACAAATTTGTCATAAACATCACCACGAAAAATACACTGGATCTTATTTCCCTATTAAATAAAGCAAAATATAATCCGATTTCTATAAAACTTGGTTAAATAATTAATGAAGAATTTAAACATTTAGCAAACCTGATTATCAGTTAATACCATCTCTAGGGTTGAATCAAGACGAAGATTTTTTTCTTCCCATAAACATAAAATCCTAACACGGATTTTCCAATCGTATTTTGAAGGATTCAATTGTGAAACACAATCAGCCGAAGAATTCATGACCATAATATAACCTACACTAAACAAAATCAGGAATTATAAGCAAATTAAGATTTACAAACATAATAAAATCATTGTGTGTCGAGAGTTTTAAAGAACCTTGGTTTGCTGCTTGAGATTTGGATATTGAAATTAAGATCTGTCAGACGTCTATATATATATATATATAACCTTAGAGTTTCGTACATTTTCCTAAATAATAATAGATATATAAAAATATATAACATGGACAAAAAAAGTACAACTCTCAAAAGGTTGCTGTAAGAGGGTAATCTATTTTTAATATCGATTAATTAAAATACGATACATTTGGAATTGACAATGTTCCCAGAGTTTTGATCTCTGATGCGAGGTCTTTGTTCGGTTATTTTTTCGGTTGATCTCGGAGTTTACTCTCTGTTCGATTCCTTTTTTGGTTGGTTTGGAGATTCAATCTTTCTGTTGCGGTGACTTTTGGCAATTCCAGATTTTGTTTCTGTACGATAGCTATGATGGTATCAAAAGGATCTCGGTGTTTACTCTCTGTTTGATTCTTCTTTTGATTGGATTGGAGATTCGGTTTCTCTGTTGGGGTGACTTTTGGCAACTTGGGATTTTACGGGATCTTTGATCGTCTTTTGATCTATTTGGGGATCTGCATTTATGTATACCCTGCAGCATTGTTTCAGAAATTGGAAAGCAAATTGCTTTGCTTGCGACTCGGATCGGGAGATCTTGTTTAAGTGGCAATCAGGATCTCATTTGTTTTGGGTTTCGGGGTGTTTCTTTGCGGATGTCCTTTATTGGAGTCAAGATTTGCCGTGCTCTCCGGGATTTGATTATTTGTCTGCTTGAGTGTTTTGATACGGGGAATCTGTGTTTATTGCTGGTCTGCGGGTATAAATGGCTCCTCTCCTCTGTTGAGCAGATTTATCACATACCTTTCTCACTGTTCGCTTTTTGCTTTACTCGATTTCAGTTCCTGATTCTCTTTATTTTCTCCTCTTTTCCTTGGAGTTTCATCATGTCTCAAAGCATGATTCTTGGTCAGAATTTGGCTACTAGGTGTGGTGTGCCGCCTGTTGTGAAGCGCAAGGTCAAGATCATTGGCAGGTGTATGAATCCACTGCGCTGATTGAGGGTTACCCTAGACGATCATTGGCAGGTGTATGAATCCACGAGCGCAGGATATGCAGATGCTCTTGTTCATGTTCCCTCGTATCTGGCGCTTGGAGGGCAAGGTTGTTGGAGCCGATCTTGGAATGGGTAAATTCCAATTTCACTTTGATGATGAAGCGAATATCATTGAGGTGCTGAAGACGGCTCCTTTTCATTTCGATCATTAGATGGTGTCTATGGTTCGATGGAGTCCTACTGTCGATCCTATATATCCTTCGTCTTTGGTCTTTTGGGTTTGTATTATGGGGGTTCCTTTCCAATTTTGGGCCGAGCCTACTTTCCGGAGCATTGGTGCGGACATTGGGCATGTACAAGAGGTCGACATCGATGGGGGGAGAGTTCAGGTGGTGGTTGATGGTTTCAAACCATTATGTTTTCAAACGGAGGTGGAGTTCTATAATGGAGAGGATACTTCTGTCACTCTTCGCTATGAACGTCTCTTTAGCTATTGTTCTCAGTGTTTCAGTCTGTGTCACGACAAGGTGCATTGTCCGCTTTCGCAAGTGGTTGTTTAGGAAGAAGCTGACATCCCAGAACCGGAGGAGGTTGAGGTTCGACGTACCCAGAGCTATAAAGGAGCGGTTAAGTCTGAATGGAAGTATGGTTTGGACAATGCGGGTTCATCTCGGGGGGAAATCGAGGGTGGTCGGCCAGGGACAATTCTCAAGCTGAGGGTAAACGCCCTCTTGAAGGGAAGATGGGGAGAGATTCCAAACCTATGTCGGAGATAGCGGTTGGGGAACCTTTGGCGAAGAAAAGGCGTTCTCCAACCTATGTACAAAACAATGATCATAGGTTCTCGCGGAAGACTGCTAAGGGGTTAAGTCAATCACAAACTGATACTCTCCAGGCTCCGGTTAAGGTGGTTCGTAAGGCTCTATTTCAGGAGGAGGAGATTACGGTTCCGGCTCCTGCAGTTCCAGAGTTGACAAATCAGACCGAGAGTGAGTCCACAGTCGCTGCTCCGGTTGCTACTACCTTGACTGCGGGTGAGCTGACCAATTCAGGTAGTATCCCAGCGGTGCTACATCTAGAGGCTCCACGGGCTGTTTCTATTGAAGTGGAGACTTTGCAGGATGTTAGCTCTGGCTTGGCGGATACAGGTATTGTTACTGGGGTTGCAGTAGTCGTGGAGGGGATTGTGGACACTACGATGACAGGTGCTCTAGCATCGGATGGTACAGAGGATGTGCTGGAGGAGGAGGCTGATTCTTGTGTGACTGCTGACAAGGATGACGATGCTAGGGAGACTCTTGTTGTTAGTGATGATACAAACCTGGGTGAGGCGCCAATGGAGAATGATCTCCCTTCGGTGGTCGCGGGCGTTTCATCAGGTTTGCTTGACAAAACGCGCAAAGGTAAAGGTCTGGTGGGCTTAAAGGGTGTGGGCTCTAAAAAGCTCAATGTGTACTTGAGGGGTACACCGCGTAAGAGGCCTGCTCCAAAGGCTGGGGAGCCGACCAACCCGAAACTGAAGGATGTGGATAAGGGTGCTGCAGGTGGATCCAAGCCACCGATTCCAAAGGCTGATAAATGAAGATTTTAAGCTGGAACTGCCAAGGGCTTGGTAACAAAGCCACTATTGGGTATCTTAGGGATTTATGGGGGAAACATAGATCAGATTTTTTGTTTCTTTCTGAGACTAGACAGTCTTTTTTCTGTTTTGGAACCTTTTGTTGGTCATTTTGGTTTTTCAGATTTAAAAACAGTTGAACCGTTTGGTTGTAGTGGTGGTCTTGCACTTTTTTATAATAATAATAATAATAATGTTTCCATTATATTTGAGTCAAATAGAATTATTGATGTGGAAGTTGTTTTTCAAGGAAAATTAATTTATCTTTCTTTTATCTATGGTGATTCGGTTCCAAAGAACCGGGATTTGGTTTGGGAATGATTAACAAGAATTGTTTTAAGTCGTGATGCTCCTTGGTTTTTAATTGGAGACTTCAATGAATTGAAAGGTAACCACGAGAAACGGGGTGGTGCTTTAAGACATGCGTCTTCTTTTGTGCCTTTAACACAATGATTCGGCACAACGGATTACTAGAGTTCCCCGCTCTTGGGGATAGCCTTTCATGGAGAGGATGGCGGGATAAGAAACCAATATGCTGTCGGTTAGACCGGGCTTTGGGGAATGAGGAGTGGCATGATTTGTTTAAAGATTCATTTACGGAGTATCTACCATTGATTGCCTCGGATCATAAGCCCTTGTTGGCAGTTATTGAGGATAACATTCGACGAGGTCGAAGCAGTTTTTGCTTTGACAGACGATGGCTAGATAAGGAGGGTTTCCTAGGGGTGGTGGCCGAGGGTTGGGAGTCTTTACCGGGTGGCGAATTTGCTCCCAATCTAGTGGATAAAATTTCAACCTGTCGCCGCGCCATATCTCGGTGGCGGAAACAACAACAGCCCTATGGGCGGGAAACAATTGAGGATTTAAAGACCAAACTAGCAGTGGCTCAGGAAAATGATGCAACTACGGTTGATGAGCTTGCGGAGCTTACTTGGCGGTTGCGGGAGGCGTATAGGGATGAAGAGGTGTACTGGTATCAAAAGTGTAGAAGTCGGTGGATGCGCTTTGGTGATCATAATACCAGTTATTTCCATGCTCAGACAAAGCAACGCCGTGTTCGGAACCGAATTATTAGCCTCCATGATCAAAATGGTATTTGGACGACAGAGGAGAGGGGGATGTCCAAAATATTGCGGTGTCCTATTTTAAAGATTTATTTACTTCTTCAAATCCTTCGGACTTTTTGGATATGCTGGATGAGATCTAGCCGTCTATTTCCCTGGAGATGAATGATTTTTTGACTCGGGAGGTGTGTGATCAGGAGATTAAACAAGCTTTATTCCTGATACATCCGGACAAGGCTCCGGGTCCGGATGGTATGACTGCTCTATTCTATCAAAAGGCGTGGGCAATAGTGAAAGCGGACTTGGTACTGGTAGTCAATTCTTTTTTGCAGAATGGGGATTTTGGCAAAAGGTTAAATGTGACTAATATATGTCTTATTCCGAAGGTAGATAAGCCAACGCGGATGACAGAATTACGGCGTATTAGCCTTTGTATTGTTGGTTATAAAATCATTTCTAAGGTTTTGTGTCAGCGGCTTCGAACTATTCTCCCTTCTCTAGTCTCGGAAACGCATTCGGCATTTGTGGAGGGTCGGTTAATTTCGGATAACATTTTGATTGCTCAAGAAATGTGTTATGGTCTACGGACTAACCCTTCTTGCAAGGGGAAGTTCATGGCTATTAAAACAGATATGAGCAAAGCTTATGAACGGGTGGAGTGGTCTTTTGTTGAGCATTTACTCCGTCGATTTGGTTTTTGTGAAAAATGGATATCTTGGATTATGTGTTGTGTCAAGTCGGTCCAGTATAAAGTCCTGATTAATGGCCAGGCATATGGCTCTATTATTCCTTTTAGGGGATTGCGTCAGGGAGATCCTTTGTCGCCGTACCTTTTTATTCTTTGTACGGAGGTGCTCACTGTGCAGTTTTGGAAGGCAGAACAGCTGAAACTTCTTACTGGGATCAAGGTGTCGACGGCGAGTCCGGCCATTTCCCATCTTTTGTTTGCGGATGATAGTCTTTTTTTTTTCTGTCGGGCCACGAGGGATCAGTGCGAGGTGGTACTTGGGATTCTTAGGAAGTATGAAAGGGCATCTGGTCAACAGATTAATTTTCAGAAATCTTCCGTTCAGGTTGGTTATACTGTGGATAATGCACTGTGGAGGATTTAAAAGGGGTTTTGGGGATCACAAACTTGGGTGGGATGGGATCTTATTTAGGGATTCCGGAAAGCTTGGGGGGGGGGCAAAAACAAAAATTTTCTCCTTTGTTCAGGATAAATTGAATGCGAGGGCGAGTGGGTGGCCGGCTAGATTACTATCGAAAGGCGGTAAGGAAATAATGATCAAATCAGTTGCTACAGCGGTGCCCACGTTTGTTATGTCTTGTTTCCGGTTGCCTAAGAAGGTCACGCGGAAACTGACGAGTGCAATTTCAAATTTTTGGTGGAGTTCGAATGCACAGTCCAGAGGTTTACATTGGGTGGCATGGGATAAATTGTGTAATGGTAAAGATGCAGGGGGAATGGGTTTTCGATGTCTGGATGATTATAATACCGCATTGTAGGCGAAACAGCTTTGGCGTTTGATCACAGTTCCGGATTCTCTTTTCGCACGGGTTTTTAATGGTCGTTACTATCGACATTCTGATCCTATGGATCCGATTAAATCATATTCCCCATCCTATGGATGACGAAGTATAGTTTCTGCTCGCTGTCTGGTTAATAAAGGACTCATTAAATGGGTAGGATCTGGTTAATCCATCTCTGTATGGACTGATCCATGGATCCCTGCCCAATCCGCGAGACCAGCCTTGAGTACAGGGTCCCCTCTTGATCCTACGCTCCGCGTTATAAACCTCATTGACAGGAATTCTAATTCCTGGGATATGGCTCAACTTACGGCTACGTTTGTACCGGAAGATGTGGCCATTATTTCTGCCATACCATTACGACAGCCGGATAATCGGATCTAATGGGATGTCATTTTACCAAATCTGGTAAGTACTCGGTTAAATCAGGGTATCACACACTTCGTTATAGTTCCCCGGCTAGTCCCGGTGCAGAGATGATTGGTCTGAGTTTCGTACCCCTCAGGCCTTTGTGTGGAAGATTCGGTATCCGCCGAAAATTCGACATTTTATGTGGCAGGTGTTATCGGGGTGTGTGGCGGTGACAGCTAATCTACAGAAACGTGGGTTGAGTTGTGATTCCACATGTGGAGTTTGTGGTACTGAGGAGGAAACGATCAATCATACCCTCTTTCAATGTCTGCCAGCTCGTCAGGTTTAGGCTTTGTCGAATTTCCCGACGGCTTCTGATTGTTTCCCAACGGATTCGATTTTCGCAAACTTGGTTTATCTATTTTGGAGATTCCCGAACGTCCTAAACCAGGAATTTTTCCCCTGGATTTTATGGTATACTTGGAAGGCCAGAAATGATAATTTTTTTAGTAATTTGGATTCCAATCCCCTAGCTATCTTCCGGTTAGCGAAGGACGAGGCCAAAGCATGGGATCGGGCGCAGACAGATGATATGGTCTTGCAACCGGATCACATGAATGCGACTGTTCCTAATATGCGGGGAACTTTTGTGGTCCCTAGAACTATTTCAAGATATACTTGTTTTATTGATGGCTCTTGGAAAGCAACAGATTGTTATGCGGGAAAAGGATGGTTTTGCACGTCGCCTTCGGGCGACTCATCCACTATGGGTGCAGCCAACTCTCGTCGTAGTCTTTCCCCTCTTCATACTGAGGTTGAAGCCCTTATTTGGGCTATGCGATGTATGATCGGGGCTGATAACCAATCTGTCGTCTTTCTCACCGACTGCTCTGACTTAGTGAAGATGGTGTCTTCGCCTTCCGAGTGGCCAGCCTTTACACCTTACTTGGAGGACATCCAGGCGGATAGGGAGGAGTTCGTTTCCTTCAAGCTACTCTATGTTCCTCGCTCGCAGAATGGTAAGGCGGACAATTTGGCGCGACGTGTTCGTACTTATCCGCATCTAGCTACCTTTGTAAATAATTTCCCTTCATATTGGCTTGTTTGAGCCAATCTTGTAAGCTGTTTGTCAAAAAAAAAAAAAAAATATATATATATATAACATATATATCTCTTAAATATATTAATTTATTTATTTAAACAATTTTTACTTTTATTCTAATCTAACGATTATATTAAATCTAGCAAAAATATTTTTATGTCTATTTTTTATATGTGAAGGACCAATACAAAAAGTTACATAATTTATAAAAAGAATCTAGTTTTTCGAACACAAAGATACCAAATGAACACAAAAATATTATTCATATAATCATCCATTTAGGTAATTATAAATTTTTACGTCTATCTTTATGACCTAAAGTTTATAATAAATAAAATTATTCATATAATCATCCATTTAAAATTCCAAATATTTTAAACTATTCTAATTATTTCAAACTTACAATTTTTTTAAAAAATCGTAATATTTTATATTTTTGCTATTTTACATAATTCATAATTTAGCACTGCTCAAAACGTTAATAATAAGATCCACAAATCATTAAGCTTTGGATATTATTGGTTCAACTGTTAATAAAGAAATTTTGTAGTTCAAGGTAAATAATCTATTTGTATAATTATACTCAGGTACCGGTAGGATCACATTGTTTTCCGGTGGAGTCTGTTTATGCTAATATGGATCATTTCTTGGATCCCAAAAGCCCTGGATCCCATGTGTTAGCTTTCTCGTGGATTTTGTGGTATTTATGGAAAGCGCGTAATGCAAAGGTTTTTAAAAATATCATGGAGCGGCCAGAGGAGGTTGTTCGGGTAGATGAAGGTGAGGCTTTGTCCTGGCACCAGGCTCAGGAGGAGGGTGAAGATGCAGTTTCAACTGTCTAGGAGGAGGGTGAAGATGCGGTTTCAGGAGATGGCGTTTTTCTCAGATTGCGCTGATTTGGTTGCTGACTCTCGTTTACGGGGGCCAAACACTTCCCTTCCCATGTTCTTCTTAGGCTATCGTTGCTTTGTTGATGGCTCTTGGAAATCAGGAGATCTTTTCGCAGGAGCCGCATGGTTTTGTACCCAGTCTCAGGATCCGAAGCCAATCATGGAAGCAACTAACTTTCGACAAAGTCTTACCCCTTTACACGCTGAAGTCAAAGCTTTCATTTGGGTGATGCATTGCATGATCAGACATGATTATCGTGATGTGGCGTTCTACTCAGACTGCGCTTATTTGGTGAAGATGGTGTCTTCGCCACACGACTGGCCGACGTTCTCGACGTATCTTGATGATATCAAGATGGAGAAGGAGGAGTTTTCTTCTTTTTCCTTATCCTTTATTCCTAGAAATACAAATGTAAAAGCGTATCTTCTGGCACGCTATGCGCGCACATCTCCGCATAATGTTTTGTATGTATATAATTTCGTTTTGCATTGGCTCATATGAGCTAATCTTTTGATGACAAACAAAAATAACAGTTGAACCAACCAAATCTAAAGCTTCATGATTTGTGGATCTTGCTTTCCAAGAAACCACTATACGGACATGAAAAGAAAAGGGATCAGTCGATGAGTCATTTAAAAAAGCAAGATCATAATACAAATATAAATTTGAGAACATAGTGGGAGAATTATTATAATTCAATAGAAGAGTTTTTGTTTGTAATTGGGGTTATGGTGAAAAAACGATATCATTGTATTTATAGATATAAAAGGATCTATCTATTTAGGGTTTATAGTTTTTTAGGGTTTCCAGTAAGAAGGTGTATTGTCATCGGGTTTTTTTCTGCAGAAACCCATTAATTTTGTTCGTCGAACTTTAAGCATTCTAAGCCCATAAACTACATAAAACCCGTTTAATGCATGATAGATTATGGTCATAAATTCTCCAATTAAACGTCCAAGAGAGTTTTATCACTAAATTTAGGGATTAAATTAGTAAATTATAGTTTTGCAATTAACTTTTTTTGCAAATAGACTTTTTTGTTAATTTTTTTGATTTATTTTTAATGCGAAATAGGTATATTTACATCCAGGGGCACACCATTCCAACATCAGGGGCAATTTCATTAATAGTAAACCGGTAAAATTTTGCTGAGATTGAATGTGAGACATTTTCACTTCTCATTTAATATAATAGATCAAAAAACTCAATTACACCGAACTAACTTATTTTAGTTTATTTTACAATGCTTTTGAATATTACCAAAAAGCATTATCCATGTAGAAATATTATTTCACATTTTTCACTGATTGAGTTAATTATGTCAGTTTCAAAACAACTGAACCACAATGTATGTGGAAAAAATTATATACTTTTTTATTATTATATGAAATATGTGGTGATTTGAAACGATCCGATCCCTTTTTTTTAATAAAATAATAAATAATAATAATAAACTACAACTAGGGGTTTCATACCCACTAGCCACCTAACCACAAACACAATCAACAATGGATTAAAAATACTAATATCCAATAAATATCCAATAATAATAAATAACCAATATTTCAAATATAACCAAACAACAGGAAACATAGAACCAGCAACCTAGCAATGTTTCTAATGACCCAACTCTAGCAACCTAGCAATGCCAGACAACAACCAATCGAGTCCCTAGAACATCTTCCTCTTCATTGCCTTGATTCCACGATCACACTTTGCCTTTACCTGCACCATAAACACAAAAGGAACATCCTTCCTTGTCAACTTAGTCATAGGACGTGCACTCCTTGCAAAACCCAGTACAAACCTCCTGTTGTAACCTGCCAACCCAAAGAAACTCCTGATCTCTGTGGCATTCTGCGGGCTAGGCCAATCCCTGATAGCCTGAATCTTCTCCGAATCTACAGAAACTCCCTCTGCAGAAACAATATGACCTAGAAAACCCATCTCACGCTGCCAAAAACTACACTTGCTCAACTTGGCAAACAACTTCTACTCCCGCAGCTTCTCTAGAACTGCCTTCAAATGCACTGCATGCTCCTCAGAACTTTTAGAGTATACCAGGATATCGTTGATGACAATGATGACAGACACGTCCAGAAACTCCTGAAACACGCTGTTCATCAGTCTCATAAATGCTGCTGGCGTGTTAGTCAACCCGAAAGGCATCACCACAAACTCATAATACCCATACCTCATCCTGAAAGCCGTCTTCCTCACATCTGCCTCATCTACCGGTATCTGATGATAACCCGACACTAGATCTACCTTGGAGAACCAAGTAGCACCCCTCAACTGATCTTAGAACTCATCGATCCTAAGAAGAGGGTACTTGTTTTTCACAGTGATACGGTTCAAAACCCGATAATCAATACATAACTGAAAACTCCCATCCTTCTTCTCACAAACAACACCGGCGCTCCCCACGATGATTCACTAGGATGGATGAATCCCTTACTCAACAAATCCTCTAGCTGCTTCTTCAGCTCTGCCATCTCTGCTGGAGCCATTCTGTAAGGAGCCTTGGATAACGACGTCGTCCCCGGTTCCAGTTCAATAGTAAAAGGATCCGACCGTGATGGGGCTAATACCTGCAATGACTAAAACACATCCTCAAACTCCTCGACTACCGGAATACCGCTAACCTTAGACTTCCCCACTGACTCTGGCATAGATATAGTAACCAGATAAGCCTCATGGCCCTTCTCAATCATCTTCCCAGCCTGAATGGCCAAGATCACGAGACTCCCCAAAGTCGGTCTAATACTCTGAAAAACCAACTTCCCTCCTGGACGTTCAAACTCCACTCTACCTCGATGAAAATCCAAATGCACCATATACAGATGCAATTAATCCATCCCGAGAATAACATCATCCAACTCCACTGGACTGATAAGCAAATCTGCTGACCAGAACTCTCCTGCGATATGAATATCAACTCCCCTAGCTCGTCCAATAACTCTCGGGAACTTGCCTCCCGCAACCATGACAACTCATGTACGCTCCCCGGAATCCCCTCTGATTCCCACAATCTCTGCACACTCTAGAGTAATGAAGCCATGAGAAGCTCCAGAATCAAACATAACGTGGGACTTAAACCCGCCAACCGACAAGGTCCCTACACAAACCTCATAAGTTGAGAACCAAACACTTTATCACATGAAAAACATAAAATCTGAACCTACTAAAATCTGAACCTATTAAGTACTAGAAATTATACTTGTGATTGCCCCGGCACTGGTTCCACCAGCCTTTGCAGTCGTGTAAACCCATGGCGCCTGCTCAATCCGTACCACCTGCTGACCTCCAAGCTGCACCTGCTGCAGCGCTGCCACTTCTGCTGGCTGCAACTTGGGACACAAGGGCTTGATGTGCCCTGGCTCCCTGCAATGATAGCATACACGAACCCCTGCCGTCGGAGAACTCATCTTGGTACAGCTAGCAAAATTGTGATCCTTGCTCCCACACTTGAAGCAACCCGCACCACTCTGCGTCTGTGTAGCTTCCCACATCCTCTTGGTTCCCTACATAGGCTTGCCGCCCCTACTAGAACCTCCATGATGTTGAGCCTTACTAGGCTAAACTGTTGGACTAACCGCTACTAACTGTGCCCGAATATCCTCCTCAATCTCTGCAGCCTTCTCAACCAGCTCTGCACCCGTAGCATAGCTACGTCCCCTACAATGGAGCCTCAAGTCATCACTAAGAGCCCTCATAAACCTCCTGATCTGGGCCTCCTCATGCTCTATAGCCCGACCCCGATAACAAAGAAGTCGACTTAACTCCAAATCCAGCTCCCGCACTGACCGCGTCCCCTAAGACAACCGAAGGAACTACACCTCCAACCCGACCAATGCCTCTCTAGGAAAATACTTGCGGTTGAACTCTAAGACGAAGTCAGCCCAAGTCATCTCCCTCTGCACTCTCCAAGCAGCCACTGATTTCTACCACACCTGAGCATCACCAACCAGATGATGGACTCCTATGTCCAGCGAAAACTCCTCAGGACATCTCAGAGTACGGAAGTTGCGTTCCACACTCATCCTCCATGCATCTGCAGCAGTAGGGTTTGTACCACCCGAAAACCGCTTAGTCACGAGACGCTTCATCTCCTTGAGCATGTATAGATAACGTCCATGTGCTCCTGCATCCGCAGCTACTGGCTGTCGCTCCTTCGCCACCACTAGTGGCACTACCTGAGCCTGAGCCGATACCACTAGTGGAAACCGCTCCAACAACTGTGCTAGCGAAGCCAAAAAGTCAGCACCAGGGACTCCACCCGCTGGGACTCTCACACCCGGAACCCTAGCACCACCGGCCACTGGAGCATCAACACCGCCCCCTGTTGCCACACTCATGGAATCCTCCTGGGCACCCTGCGACTCGCCAACACCCTCAGCTGTCACACTCCGTTCCGCAGTCTCATTACGGAACCGACCCGTATTTTTTTTAAATAATAAATAATAATAATAATAATAATAATAAATAAATAAATAAAATACAACTAGTGGTCCCATACCCACTAGCCACCTGAAACATGTATATTTGTGGAGTGGGTGATGAAAGTGTGATGAATGCAATGATGAATGAATGGATGGATGGGTGTTTCGATTCCCCTTATGCAGTTGTAATATAAGAGGTATCAATCCAATCTGAGTGTTCTGTAATTACTAAGGATGTGCTTATTATGCCTAAGTCAAGCCAATATGTAAGGATGTTTGTCACTAACAACCTATTGATGAATGTAAAGTGCAGAAAGTAAAAGCTATTGGAACTAGATGCTGAATGTAAATGGAACAGAATGATTATGACAACTATGAAACTAAAACAGAAATAGAAACTATGATAATGCAAGAACTGAACTAATGCCAAGCAAATAATGAGCAAGATACTAAATGAATGCAACTGGAATGCAACAGAAAGTAAGACAGGACAAACATAAAGCATAAACAAGAGTTATGGGGATGAACTCGAGCATGCACTCGATCGAGTGTAGATCGAGTGCTGGGTCGAGCTGGACAAATCCGGAAAAGAGAGCAATGCAATAAAAACAGAGTAATACTAAAGCGAATCAAACAACAATCAAACATCAAGATTAAGACTGTAAAATCAATAAACAAGGAAGGACTTGAGGATGGATTTATGGGCTGGACTATGATTGAGGCTATCTAGCTTGATCAACAAACCTCAATCTACTTGAGCTAATCTCTAGACATATGTATCTAAGACATGTTTAATCCACTCTCATGGCAAGAAACAATCAAACCTATGCATCCTCTAGACTTGTTCTCACAAAGGAAAGAATCTACACAAGCAGGCAGTAAGCAATATGTCTCATACCAAACAAAACCTCTAATCTCTTAGCAAGCAAGATGGTAAGCTCTAGATCTAGCCTTATCTATGCCTCCTAAACATTGGTGTGATGCTAAGATGCTTGAGATCAAATCCTACCCTCTCAGATATAGGATCAGCATTAAGAACATCTAGCCCAGAAGAAATCTACAGCAATCAAGCTTGATCAAACCAAACAAACCCCTAAAACAGTCCAGCCTAACCCATCCTCAAGATCCTAAGCTACTACTCACAAGAACACATGATGCACATCAAAATCATAAACCTAGAAAATCTCGAAACTTGCATCAAATGAAAGATAAGACAGAGATCTACAATAAT
Source organism: Camelina hispida (assembly GCA_023657505.1). Lineage (NCBI taxonomy): Eukaryota > Viridiplantae > Streptophyta > Magnoliopsida > Brassicales > Brassicaceae > Camelina > Camelina hispida. The sequence goes on from CP094637.1 coordinate 27,540,718, forward strand.
GAAAAAGGAATCAAACTCAAATTCTCAATATATTGAAAGTTATGGAACCAACAATTTTGAGAGATTCTTTGTTCTTCCTTTAAAACAAGTACAAGATCTCAGAAAAATAAAAGTGCAAAAGGAATAATTCCCAAAAAGGGTAAAAACTAGGTTTGACTATTCTAAAAAGCTGGATTCTTCTGGTGGCTGCAGGTACAAGGCTTTATATAGTAGAGGAGGTGGAAGCCCTAAAAATGCAAAAAGACAAAACAGTCAACGGCTCGGTCAACTCAACCCTGTGCTCGGTCGAGTGACAGGTCGAGTTGGCTTCTCTCGTGGATCCTCCACTCGGTCGAGTCCATCTCTCCACACGGTCGAGTGACTGGTCGAGTTGGACTCCGGACCTTGGTTCTTCAGCCTTAACTCCCTTGCTTTCCCTTCATGATTGCTTCACTTCTCCTCAGGATTGTTTCCATGTTCCTTGAGCTCCAAAATCACCTGATTATGCATGAAAAGATGCAAATGCCGTGCAACTATACTATATGCATGATTAGTCCTAAAGCTATGCAATAATGGTGAAAATAGATAGCAAAAGATGCAAAAGATGTGAATAAACTAAGGGAAAACATGGTAAAATATATGAACATCAACACCCCCAAACTTAGTCTTTTCTTGCTGATATATCATGGTTTTTGTGGTTTTTAACCATGATATAAGGAGTCTTTTAGTGTCTTTTCATTTGTTTCTAGATTATTTTTGAGTCTTTACAGGTTTTTAGCATGAAAGGAGCGAAATGGAGCAATTTGGATGATTCTGGATCAATTAATCAAAGAAATCAATTTGGAGTCTGATCCTATATGGAGCATCGACCGACACCACACAAGGGAGCATCGATCGACACTCATCTCTGCCGACTCTAGACCCAAAATTTGGAAGTTTTACAAATCTGCCCCAAAGTCTTCCAAAATTGCAGCATAAGTCCCTGACGTGTTTTAGGACATATATATATATAGTTTTTAGGTTTTCCAAACCCTTAAGTTGTATTCTATCAAGTTTTAATTTTTTTCTGCAACCCTGTGAGATTTGGAGAGGTTTTGGGAGAGAGACCTGAACTCCTTTGAGAGAAGAATTCTTGAACTCCTTCTTTACTCTTTTAATTTCAATTGCTTATTATTCAGAATGATGATTTGTGTTTCAATGAATATGTCTGAGTAGTTTGCTTGTTAGGTTCAGGGTTTTTCATAGGGTTTTTATGATTTATTAGATCTGTTTATTTAGGGTTCATTATCTTGCTAGATCTTCATCTTAGGTTGTACTAATTAATTCTTGATTGATCACCTAGAATTAATAATCTAGGAAAATAAATTGATATGAGAATATAATTAATTTTCCTAATAAAACCTTTTGATGAGCAAAATTATTTATTGCAAAGAGATTTGATTTAATAATTTTGTGAACAATCTAAACCTGTTTTTATTGCTAATTTTTAACCTAGAATTTTACAAAGAGATTTGTATTTTCTGGTTTTAAATTTAGATATTATTTTGAGAACTGATTTAATTTACAAAAGTGTTTAGAGTTCTAGATCTGTTCTTAATTACTTGAATCCTAATTTATTTATTGATTTAATATATCATAATTTCCTAAGAAATTCCCTAGACCTAGCGTTTAATCCTTCTGAAATTACAACAGCTTTTATTTAATATTTTGCATTATTTATTTTAATTCAATTTAATCTGTTTAGCATAATTAGAAAACTCTATAATTTATTGTGTAGTCTTGAGTCCTTGTGGAATTCGACCCCTAAGTACTACATTGACCTCTTAATTTGAGAGAGTAGCTCTAGGGTTTAATTTGAGCATATCAAATTTTGGCGCCGTTGCCGGGGACTCTTTGATCTACCATTAGATTTGAGTTTTAGATTTTGTCTAAATTTTTCTTTTTATTTTCAAACTAGCACGCTTTTTTTTTCTTCTCTCTTTTGTGTTTCAGGTGTATGCCAGAAGATGCTGAATTGTTGATTGAGAACTTAGCTGCTAGCAAAGTACTAAGAGAGCAGATGCTAAAAGGAAGAGATTACATGGAGGATATGATTCAAACCAGTTAGCTTCTGTTAATGCTGATGTAGTAACTTTTTGCATCAATTATTATCAATCCACAGTTTGCATTAATCAACTCACTAAGAATACACAAAGATGCTTAATCTATTCTTAAGCAGAAATATGTTCTTTTGTCACAATCTTGTCTAACAAACTGATTTAAATAAAGAAAGCAAGATAATTTAAACAGAGCAAACTAAAAGAAACAGAGCACAACTAGAAACAAACTTTAAATCAATATTAAACAGGTGAACCTTGGGCAAGGTAATTGACTTGGGAGATAGTTAATCAATCCTAGATGTCTAAGCAACAATCAAGAACAATCCTATGGCTAAGAACACTTATGCAAATCAATCCATTTCCATGGTAGAGATTCTATGCTAATCAAGGGATAATCAATAATTTCCAAAGGCAATCACAAGGTAAGCATGCATTAAAAACAAGTCTAAATACCAGTAAGCACCCTAATCATCAATTTCCATTGGCTAGGTATGCAAAGCTCTTGAATAGTTTGGTTCAGGAATTTCATCAAACACCTTGTGGGCATGGAAATCCTAAAGTCTAGATTCAAGAGTTGTCAAGGCTATCTAGCATTATTATCACTAATCAAGATAGGAAATACATAAATTAAGACCTAGACATCAAAGATCAATCATATATCTCCCTAATCTACCAAGCCCAAAGTCCTAAAAGATCTACTCACTCATCATCATGATCACACAAAGGAAAGAGTTTGATCTTTGTGAAATCATAATAAGTGTTTATAGATTAAGAGATTAGAAAGAGAAATTGCTATTAAAAACTAGAAAATCAACCAAGGATTCAGTTGTAACATCCGTGAACCAAAATCCCGGTTTAGGATCTGCATCGGTCGAATCAAGTTGTGCGTCGGTCGATGCAAGGTTGTTTCTCTGCGTTTTGACTTAAGTCAAACGCTACGTTTTGGGTTAAGGGAAAAACCCTTAAGTCGACTTTTGTGCCTCATTCGGCGAGTTTGGCCGTTTTTGAGAGAGAACGAAAGGGAGAAAGAATTCTTGAGAGTTTCTTGGAGATTTGGGACGTTCCTGTAGAGATCTGTAGCTGGGATCGTTGTAGGAGCTTCCTAGAGGCTTGTTCTTGCTTGGTTATTGTTCAGATTCGTCTTGGCACAGGTAAGTGCATGACCATGGCTTATCTAAGCTAGAGATCTCTCTGATTTGCTTGTTATGTGTTGTTAGGCTGGTTAGATTGTTATTTGGGACGTTTGGAAGCTTTCTTGTGGCGTGGGATCGAGTTTCGTGGTTGCAGGAACGAAGATCCGGCGAGAAGCTTCGGAGGAAAACAATGCTCGGCATTGCATCGGTCGATGCACTTTGTGCATCGGTCGATGCAGATGCGAGGACGGCGCGTAAACTCTAGGGTTTTCGTGTTATGTCGAGCATGCATCGGTCGATGCATATCTTGCATCGGTCGATGCAAGTTAACCTTGCATCGGTCGACGCAGATCTTGCGTCGGTCGACGCAACCTCCAATCTGGCGTCGGTCGATGCATGCTGGTATCGGTCGATGTAGAGTCCTGGTTTGTTATTGTTGATTGTTGAATGTTGTTTGATGGTTAGAGATGTCTCTATTGCTTGTGTGTATAGCCCAGTAGATGGGAGGATTGCCTTACTGAGTGTTTGTAAAATACTCATGCATTGCAATATGTGTTTGTGGTGCAGGTAAAGGAAAAGTGTGATCGTGGAATCAAGGCAATGAAGAGGAGGATGTTCTAGGGACTCGGTTTTATGTTGTCTGGCATTGCTAGGTTGCTAGAGTTGGGTCATTAGAACATTGCTAGGTTGCTGGTTCTATGATTCCTGTTGTCTTGGATATGGATTATGTTGGAATATGGTTATATTTTATTATTGGATTATGATTGAATATTGGTATTAATTTCCGCTGTTGAATGTGTTTGTGGTTAGGTGGCTAGTGGATATGGGACCACTAGTTGTAGTTTATATTATTTATTATTTATTATTTATTAAAAAAAAAAAGGTCGGTCGTTTCATTTTGGTATCAGAGCCCTTACGGTTCTAGGTTTGGGTTCACTAGGCTTTGTGCTGTAGATGTTTGGGATTGCATGTCTTGATTGATTATGTGAGTTAGTCAATTGTGTGTGGCATGGAGTCCTAGAACATCCTCTTCGAGTCTATTGGTGATTCCACAGTGAGTTTCTATTTCTGTGTTAAATAGTAATTGTTTGCTTAGCCTTCTGTTCATGGTACTGCAGATGGTTAGAGGTGGTGCTGTTGCTGGTCGAGGTCGTGGACGCGGTCGTGGTCGCGGTCGTGGTCGTGGTAGGGGGAGAGCCCCAGTGGTTAGTGAGACCGAGGACCAGAGTGTGACAGCTGAGGGTGTTGGCGAGTCGCAGGGTGTTCCGGGGGATTCAGTGAGTGTGGCCGGAGGGGGCGGTGTTGATGCTCCAGTGGTCGGTGATGCTAGGGTCCCGGGTGTGGGGGCCCCAGCGGGTGGAGTCCCTGGTGTTGACATTGCGGCTTTGCTAGCACAGGTGTTGGAGCGGTTACCACCTGTGGTACCGGCTCAGGCTCGGGTAGTGCCACCAATGGTGGCAGAGGAGCGGCAGCCAGTGGCTGCGGATGTGGGGGTCCATGCTCGTTATCTCAACATGTTGTCAGAGATGGGCAAGTTGCGTACTGAGCAGTTCCCAGGAGGTGTAGATCCTACTGCTGCGGATGCATGGAGGACAAGAGTGGAACGTAACTTCCACACTCTGAGATGTCCTGAGGAGTTCTGGCTAGACATAGGGGTCTACTTTTTGAGTGGTGATGCTGAGTTGTGGTGGAGATCTGTGGCTGCTAGGAGGGTGCAGCGGGAGATGACTTGGGCTGACTTCATTTTGGAGTTCAACCGCAAGTATTTTCCTAGAGAGGCTTTGGATCGTTTGGAGGTGCAGTTCCTTCAGTTGTCTCAGGGGACACGGTCAGTGCGGGAGCTGGATTTAGAGTTCAGTCGACTTCTGTGTTATGGGGGTCGGGCTATTGAGTCTGAGGAGGCTCAGATCAGGAGGTTCTTGAGGGTCCATTGTAGGGGACGTAGTTATATTACACGAGCAGAATTGGTTGAGACTGCAGCAGAGATTGAGCTGGATATCCGGGCACAGTCAGTGGTGGTCAGTCCAGCGGTTCAGACAGAGGAGACTTTGGAGCAGAACCATCCAAACAAGGGTAACAAGTCGGAGCAAAGGCATAAGAGGAAGCGGGAAGACACGTCAGGTATGCAGCAAGGTGGGCGAGGGTGCTTCGGATGCGGGAGCAAGAACCACAGGTTGGCAGACTGTCCTAAGAAAGGTGATCCACAAGAATATCGTCGATCGTGTTACCATTGTGGAGAGGAGGGGCACACCAGGCCTTTCTGTCCTAAGTTGAGACAGATGATGGGGGGTGCGGCACAACCGGAGGGAGGACCGGGTGCTCAACTCGGAGTTTAGTTTGGCTTCTGTTTCTTTTTATTTCAGCTACGTATTTTCGTTTGGAGTTGTAAACGTTTATTGCACTTGAGGTTTTAATAAAATGCAGTTATTTGGTTTTTGGAATTTGTGGATCTTGTGGAAAGAAAATCGCTCGAGAATTCTATAAATAGAAAGTTGCAATGCATAGAAAATTTCTAAAAAACATAAAGCTCTATGAATAGTTAGAACTTGTTTTTTTAGTGGAAAGGGGTGTTTGTAAACACAGAGGAGTTGAGATGTGAGTAGTGAGACCTGGGGGGTGGCCATGGATGTGGTGGTATTCTCAGAGAGGATATGGGGTTGGTAGGACATTGAGATGTTCTACGTGGATCACGGGGGGGTGGTCCAAGTTGGAAAATGCTTATAGACGTTATGACCATTTGCTAGAGGGACGGGGGGTCCTGAACAACTCATGAGGAGATGGGGGTTCTCCTGAGGGGACGGGGGGTCCCCTAGATACCGATAGCTCGAGGGACTGCGGTACTGAGGGTGGCAGAGGAGATGGGGGTTCTCCTGAGGAGATGGGGGTTCTCCTGGTACCGTGATCTTAAGGGTGACAACCCGAGGGTGAGACGGTATGGCTCAAAGACGGGGGGTCTGAAAGTGTGATCGGTATGGCTTGAAGGTTGCGACCTAAGAGCAGATGAGTTGGTGGCAAAAGTGTCAAGGACGTGGAGATAAGCATGGTAACCGGATGTGGATTTATGAGACTGATGGGGGTTCAATCTCAGGGTTACAGTTGAGATCGGAAGAGGATCTCGGGATTGATGGGGGTTCGGTCTCGGGGTTTTCTATACGTTGATCGGGAGGGTCAGGTGTATGCTGGTCGGGGGGACCAGAGTGGTGATGACCAGTGGGTTCAGGGTGCTTTGGACCAGTGGTGTCCTTGTTGCGGCAGACGAAATGGGTGGATGGTACAAACCGTTGCGACGGTGATTTGGTGAGTTTGCGTATGAGTGGCGGTGTGTTCAAATTCGAGGACGAATCCAGTTTGGTGGGGGAGAATTGTAACATCCGTGAACCAAAATCCCGGTTTAGGATCTGCATCGGTCGATGCAAGTTGTGCATCGGTCGATGCAAGGTTGTTTCTCTGCGTTTTGACTTAAGTCAAACGCTGCGTTTTGGGTTAAGGGAAAAACCCTTAAGTCGACTTTTGTGCCTCATTCGGCGAGTTTGGCCGTTTTTGAGAGAGAACGAAAGGGAGAAAGAATTCTTGAGAGTTTCTTGGTGATTTGGGACGTTCCTGTAGAGATCTGTAGCTGGGATCGTTGTAGGAGCTTCCTAGAGGCTTGTTCTTGCTTGGTTATTGTTCAGATTCGTCTTGGCACAGGTAAGTGCATGACCATGGCTTATCTAAGCTAGAGATCTCTCTGATTTGCTTGTTATGTGTTGTTAGGCTGGTTAGATTGTTATTTGGGACGTTTGGAAGCTTTCTTGTGGCTTGGGATCGAATTTTGTGGTTGCAGGAACGAAGATCCGGCGAGAAGCTTTGGAGGAAAACAATGCTCGGCATTGCATCGGTCGATGCTTTTTGTGCATCGGTCGATGCAGATGCGAGGACGGCGCGTAAACTCTAGGGTTTTCGTGTTATGTCGAGCATGCATCGGTCGATGCAAGTTAACCTTGCATCGGTCGACGCAGATCTTGCGTCGGTCGACGCAACCTCCAATCTGGCGTCGGTCGATGCATGCTGGTATCGGTCGATGCAGAGTCCTGGTTTGTTATTGTTGATTGTTGAATGTTGTTTGATGGTTAGAGATGTCTCTATTGCTTGTGTGTATAGCCCAGTAGATGGGAGGATTGCCTTACTGAGTGTTTGTAAAATACTCATGCATTGCAATATGTGTTTATGGTGCAGGTAAAGGCAAAATGTGATCGTGGAATCAAGGCAATGAAGAGGAGGATGTTCTAGGGACTCGGTTTTATGTTGTCTGGCATTGCTAGGTTGCTAGAGTTGGGTCATTAGAACATTGCTAGGTTGCTGGTTCTATGATTCCTGTTGTCTTGGATATGGATTATGTTGGAATATGGTTATATTTTATTATTGGATTATGATTGAATATTGGTATTAATTTCCGCTGTTGAATGTGTTTGTGGTTAGGTGGCTAGTGGGTATGGGACCACTAGTTGTAGTTTATATTATTTATTATTTATTATTTATCAAAAAAAAAAAAAAGGTCGGTCGTTTCATCAGTAAACCAAGAGTAGACAAGCTTAAGAACCCTAACTGGCTACTAAACAAAAGATAAGATAAGATATGATATGATATGAGTCTCCTTAATAGGTTTAAAGTATTTATAGGAAAGTAGAAAAGAACCTAGGTCAACCCAAAACAAACTGGGTCAAACCCGTGTCAACATTAAAACAAGTGAGGAGATGGCTCCAGCGGCCATGGTTTGGCCGCTTGTCTTGGCCGCTGGTGCATCCGCTTGCCTGTTTGTGAACTCCATCGGCCACCTCTTGACCGCTGGTGTACTTGCTCCAAGCCTCAACTCATCACGCGGCCAGCTCTTGGCCGATGGTCCTTGGCCGCTGCTCCATACGCTCAATGCACGTCCTCTGACTATATATACGGTCACTAAATCAGGTATATCTCCTTACACACACATCCGATTGTCCTGAAATCGCCAACATTGACCTCTTAATTTGAGAGAGTATCTCTAGGGTTTAATTTGAGCATATCAAATTTTGGCGCCGTTGCCGGGGACTCTTTGATCTACCATTAGATTTGAGTTTTAGATTTTGTCTAAATTTTTCTTTTTATTTTCTAACTAACACGCTTTTTTTTCTTCTCTCTTTTGTGTTTCAGGTGTATGCCTAATAAGCCTAACACAAAGAGAAACAAGACTGGTCCAATTCTGAAGCTTTCAAACAAAGAGTTGGGAAAACTTGAGCGTGAGAACAGGAAAGCAGCCAAATCTCTGAAGATGGTTAATACGATCATTCTGATGCGTGATGAGGCTGGTATTTTGAGGGATCAAGAGGGCCACTTGCGCAATGAGCAGGGCCAAAAGCTTGATGCAGAAGGAAACGTGATTGTTGAGCCTGTTGTCAATGCAGAGCAGGCTGTCGTGAACCAGCAAGCTGGTGTTTTTGATGACCCGAACCTTGTTGTCGATCGACACCAACCAGGTGGCATCGATCGACACCCCCTTTTCGGAGAAATGATTTTGAGTTGAAACCTTTGTACTTTCAACTAGTTGGGCAGAGACCTTTCTCTGCTTTGCCCAATGAGAAGCCCTTGGATCACATTGAGCATTTTGAGAATCTGGTGACTAGCATCAAGGCTAATGGGGTGACTGAGGACTACATCTTCTGCAAACTCTTCCCTTACTCACTTGAAGGAGAGGCATCTCAGTGGTTGAAACAGCTGCCTGCTGGATCATTGACAAGCTAGCGTGATGTCAAGGTGGCATTCCTCAACAACTTCTATGATGATGGAATGTCAGATGAGTTGAGAATCAAGCTGTCTTCTTTCAAGCAAAGACCAGATGAAGCTTTCAAAGCAGCTTGGGTGAGATTCAAGGCTTACCAAAGGGACTGTCCACACCATGGTTTCTCAAGAGATCAATTGCTAAGTATCTTTTTCAGAGGGTGTGAGTGGAAGTATCAGTTAGCTTTGGATGCTGCAAGTCATGGGAATTTCAAGACAAGAATGCCAGAAGATGCTGAATTGTTGATTGAGAACTTAGCTGCTAGCAATAGTACTAAGAGAGCAGATGCTAAAAGGAAGAGATTACATGGAGGATATGATTCAAACCAGTTAGCTTCTGTTAATACTGATGTAGTAACTTTTTGTATCAATTATTATCAATCCACAGTTTGCATTAATCAACTCACTAAGAATACACAAAGATGCTTAATCTATTCTTAAGCAGAAATATGTTCTTTTGTCACAATCTTGTCTAACAAACTGATTTAAATAAAGAAAGCAAGATAATTTAAACAGAGCAAACTAAAAGAAACAGAGCAAACTAAAAGAAACAGAGCACAACTAGAAACAAACTTTAAATCAATATTAAACAGGTGAACCTTGGGCAAGGTAATTGACTTGGGAGATAGTTAATCAATCCTAGATGTCTAAGCAACAATCAAGAACAATCCTATGGCTAAGAACACTTATGCAAATCAATCCATTTCCATGGTAGAGATTCTATGCTAATCAAGTGATAATCAACAATTTCCAAAGGCAATCACAAGGTAAGCATGCATTAAAAACAAGTCTAAATACCACTAAGCACCCTAATCATCAATTTCCATTGGCTAGGTATGCAAAGCTCTTGAATAGTTTGGTTCAGGAATTTCATCAAACACCTTGTGGGCATGGAAATCTAAAGTCTAGATTCAAGCGTTGTCAAGGCTATCTAGCATTATTATCACTAATCAAGATAGGAAATACATAAATTAAGACCTAGACATCAAAGATCAATCATATATCTCCCTAATCTACCAAGCCCAAAGTCCTAAAAGATCTACTCACTCATCATCATGATCACACAAAGGAAAGAGTTTGATCTTTGTGAAATCATAATAAGTGTTTATAGATTAAGAGATTAGAAAGAGAAATTGCTATTAAAAACTGGTAAATCAACCAAGGATTCAGTAAACCAAGAGTAGACAAGCTTAAGAACCCTAACTGGCTACTAAACAAAAGATAAGATAAGATATGATATGATATGAGTCTCCTTAATAGGTTTAAAGTATTTATAGGAAAGTAGAAAAGAACCTAGGTCAACCCAAAACAAACTGGGTCAAACCCAGGTCAACATTAAAACAAGTGAGGAGATGGCTCCAGCGGCCATGGTTTGGCCGCTTGTCTTGGCCGCTGGTGCATCCGCTTGCCTGTTTGTGAACTCCATCGGCCACCTCTTGACCGCTGGTGTACTCGCTCCAGGCCTCAACTCATCACGCGGCCAGCTCTTGGCCGATGGTCCTTGGCCGCTGCTCCATACGCTCAATGCACGTCCTCTGGCTATATATACGGTCACTAAATCAGGTATATCTCCTTACACACACATCCGAGTGTCCTGAAATCGCCTACATTGACCTCTTAATTTGAGAGAGTAGCTCTAGGGTTTAATTTGAGCATATCAAATTTTGGCGCCGTTGTCGGGAACTCTTTGATCTACCATTAGATTTGAGTTTTAGATTTTGTCTAAATTTTTCTTTTTATTTTCAAACTAACACGCTTTTTTTTCTTCTCTCTTTTGTGTTTCAGGTGTATGCCTAATAAGCCTAACACAAAGAGCAACAAGACTGGTCCAATTCTGAAGCTTTCAAACAAAGAGTTGGGAAAACTTGAGCGTGAGAACAGGAAAGCAGCCAAATCTCTGAAGATGGTTAATACGATCATTCTGATGCGTGATGAGGCTGGTATTTTGAGGGATCAAGAGGGCCACTTGCGCAATGAGCAGGGCCAAAAGCTTGATGCAGAAGGAAATGTGATTGTTGAGCCTGTTGTCAATGCAGAGCAGGCTGTCGTGAACCAGCAAGCTGGTGTTTTTGATGACCCGACCCTTGGTGTCGATCGACACCAACCAGGTGGCATCGATCGACACCCCCTTCCTGCAGACGGACGTGGAGCTGCCAACCACGTCCAAAACCTGGTTCGAAGACAGGAGTACAACCGAGATCTGATCCGAACCATTGCTGACTACAACCGGGCTGATCTGGTGTATGAGAACCGGTCTGCTATTGTTCCTCCCCCTTTTTCAGAGAAATGATTTTGAGTTGAAACCTGTGTACTTTCAACTAGTTGGGCAGAGACCTTTCTCTGCTTTGCCCAATGAGAAGCCCTTGGATCACACTGAGCATTTTGAGAATCTGGTGACTAGCATCAAGGCTAATGGGGTGACTGAGGACTACATCTTCTGCAAACTCTTCCCTTACTCACTTGCAGGAGAGGCATCTCAGTGGTTGAAACAGCTTCCTGCTGGATCATTGACAAGCTGGCGTGATGTCAAGGTGGCCTTCCTCAACCACTTCTATGATGATGCAATGTCAGATAAGTTGAGAATCAAGCTGTCTTCTTTCAAGCAAAGACCAGATGAAGCTTTCAAAGCACCTTGGGTGAGATTCAAGGCTTACCAAAGGGACTGTCCACACCATGGTTTCTCAAGAGTTCAATTGCTAAGTATCTATTTCAGACGGTGTGAGTGGAAGTATCAGTTAGCTTTGGATGCTGCAAGTCATGGGAATTTCAAGACAAGAATGCCAGAAGATGCTGAATTGTTGATTGAGAACTTAGCTGCTAGCAATAGTACTAAGAGAGCAGATGCTAAAAGGAAGAGATTACATGGAGGATATGATTCAAACCAGTTAGCTTCTGTTAATGCTGATGTAGTAACTTTTTGTATCAATTATTATCAATCCACAGTTTGCATTATTCAACTCACTAAGAATACACAAAGATGCTTAATCTATTCTTAAACAGAAAGATGTTCTTTTGTCACAATCTTGTCTAACAAACTGATTTAAATAAAGAAAGCAAGATAATTTAAACAGAGCAAACTAAAAGAAACAGAGCACAACTAGAAACAAACTTTAAATCAATATTAAACAGGTGAACCTTGGGCAAGGTAATTGACTTGGGAGATAGTTAATCAATCCTAGATGTCTAAGCAACAATCAAGAACAATCCTATGGCTAAGAACACTTATGCAAATTAATCCATTTCCATGGTAGAGATTCTATGCTAATCAAGTGATAATCAACAATTTCCAAAGGCAATCACAAGGTAAGCATGCATTAAAAACAAGTCCAAATACCACTAAGCACCCTAATCATCAATTTCCATTGGCTAGGTATGCAAAGCTCTTGAATTGTTTGGTTCAGGAATTTCATCAAACACCTTGTGGGCATGGAAATCCTAAAGTCTAGATTCAAGCGTTGTCAAGGCTATCTAGCATTATTATCACTAATCAAGATAGGAAATACATAAATAAAGACCTAGACATCAAAGATCAATCATCTATCTCCCTATTCTACCAAGCCCAAAGTCCTAAAAGATCTACTCACTCATCATCATGATCACACAAAGGAAAGAGTTTGATCTTTGTGAAATCATAATAAGTGTTTATAGATTAAGAGATTAGAAAGAGAAATTGCTATTAAAAACTGGAAAATCAACCAAGGATTCAATAAACCAAGAGTAGACAAGCTTAAGAACACTAAGTGGCTACTAAACAAAAGATAAGATAAGATATGATATGATATGAGTCTCCTTAATAGGTTTAAAGTATTTATAGGAAAGTAGAAAAGAACCTAGGTCAACCCAAAACAAACTAGGTCAAACCCGGGTCAACATTAAAACAAGTGAGGAGATGGCTCCAGCGGCCATGGTTTGGCCGCTTGTCTTGGCCGTTGGTGCATCCGCTTGCCTCTTTGTGAACTCCATCGGCCACCTCTTGACAGCTGGTGTACTCGCTCCAGGCCTCAACTCATCACGCGGCCAGCTCTTGGCCGATGGTCCTTGGCCGCTGCTCCACACGCTCAATGCATGTCCTCTGGCTATATATACGGTTACTAAATCAGGTATATTTTCTTACACACACATCGGATTGTCCTGAACTCGCCTCCATTACAATGATTACTCAATTGCCAATAACTTTGGTGCAGAACTCCAGAGCTAAATCCCAAGGAAAGGTCTTCATACGAGTCGATCTTTGAGGGACTGCAGACTGGTTCCGGATCATCAATCATCTTGTGCGCATCCAAATGTGTGTCTTCCATTATATTGCTAATCCTTGACTTATTTAGCTCCAAAGCACACTTTTCTTGTGCATCTCTACTCCAACACCTGAGATATTGAACTTGATGCAAAATGCAGCCTAAACAACCTAAATGCTAATGAATATGCACAAAACAATGAATAATTAAGCTTTAAAATCACATAAAAACACAAGATATCAACTCCCCCAAACTTATCTCTTGCTAGTCCTCAAGCAAGAACCAAACAAAAGTGAGAGAGAGAGGTTTGAAAAAGGGATTCAGAACCAAAAAGCATCATTAAAGGATTCAAACCACAGTCCTTAAATGCAGTTCAATGGTGCTAAGTTCAATCAAAGTCCTTACAAATATTTTTCTATGCTTAACACAATGCACCACTCTAGTTCATCTTCTATCTGTTGGCAAAGACTTGCAATCCTACTGAACATCTCTTTCACATTCATTAAAGTGTTTGGTGTGACCTTGCAAATGGAAAATAAATCTATCTCAATTGGTTTAAGGGAAAGGCTGTTTATAAAGTGGTTAGAAATAGTGTTTTTGAGTGGTTAACTCTCAAACAAAGAGGAATGCTAGACAGTCATGAAATCTATCTAAGACTGAGAATAGTTTGGGCATACAAAGCTTAGCTCTTGATGTTCTACCCACCTAGAAGCCTTTCTACCCTTTTTCTCATCTTTCTTTCCTTTCTTTCAAACCCAAAAGCTCAACTTTAATCAACTTAAACCCCTTTCTCTTTTTTACTTAAGGTCTTAAACTTTTGTATATCTCTAAGTCTATTCTTTGTTTTAAACAATGGCTCCTTTTCTTTCTTGTTCATGCTTTGCTATACTCCCAATCTTATTTGATTTTCCTTTACACTTTTTTTTTAATTAATCTAGGAGATTATAACAATACTTTCTATCTCTTTTCTTTGAGACTTAGAGCTTATAACCAAACTTAACCTTAGAGACTTTTCTTTTATTTTGACCAAGTAAACCTTTATTTCCCTTCTTATTCTGTCTTTTTCCCAAACTTGACCCCAAATCAACATTCTAACCACCTATTTCTTTCAAAGCCAGTCCTATTAGCTAGCTATAAAGATTCCAAACCTAGCTAAAAACAAGAGCCAGTTCTTTGTCATTCTCAATACTCTCAAGATTTCACAACCTATAGCATTATCAAGAAAATGCCTCACTCAACAAATAAATACAAGGCTTGAAAGAAAAGGCTGGGGTTCAAAGGTATGGCAAGAGATTGGGCTATAAAAAATAGATTGGCAAATAGAGATAGTTAACCCAAATGAAAGTTCCATGAGCTAGCATTCATAGTCCATAAGCAAGATAATTTAAAGATCAAATTAGAGTCCAAATAATATAGAGATGCAGCAATGATCAAGCAAGCTTTACACTAGAAGAAAATGCTTTCAAGTGACACAATGCTTTAAGCTTAGACTCTTCATTTTTTCCCAAATATTAAACAAGCACCAATGAACTATAAATGAGGGCTGTGGGTTCAATCCTAAGACTCTACTTTTAAGAAGGTAGCTTCATTATTATTCCAAATGCAAATGCAAATGCATACTAAATGCTTCTAGACTCAATCCTAAACACAAGAATGAATATGCAAAGCTACATGCATTTGTTTTTGGTTTTTGAAAATTTTCAAAAAATTTTTGATTTTTCTCAAAACATAGCTATTAACAATGTATCAAACAAAACATGAAAATCAAAACAGAACACAATGTTAGATGGTTAGTCCCTCCCCCAAACTTAATTCACACAGTCCCTGTGTGAGAAAAGTCCAAGAGAAAGACTAACAAAATAAAGAAATCAAGACTCAAATGATATATACAATGGAAAGTTAGGACCATACCTTGGCCCTAGTTGTGAACCTTAGGGAATGGAGTGATAGGAGGAGATTTAGTGCTCCCTTGAGATCCTGTTGAATTGGTGGAAGGAGATTGGAGGTTGATAGTAATGATACTTGAGAGAAGTTCATGAAGCTTATCCTTGTCATAATGATAGTTGGGATCTAGCTTGGCTTTGACACTTGCAAAAGGTGAAGAAGGACCTTTGTGCTTCACTTTGTACTCTATTGCTCCATCAACAAGCCCCAAGGGATGCAAACACAAAGTCATAGGGGAAGAAACAGTGGTGGGAAGCTGGTTTTGTTTCTTCTTCCTCTTCTTCTTGTCAACAACTTTATTTGCTTGACCCAAATCCCCTTCTCTAAAATCTCCTTTGAGGTCATCAAATAAAGAGTCTAAACACTCACCATCCAAAATTTCCTCATCAAGCTTTGTAGTCTCTTTAATCCCCACTTTATCAAATTGGAGCTCTTGATGTTGATCAGTCAAGTCTCCATGCTCTTCCTTAGCTGCCACTTCTTCACTAGTGATTGTTCCACAAAACATTGTAGAGGAAGGTTTGATAGGATATGATAGGTTGGGATTCACATGAAGGAGAGTTACTCTCTTATTTGGGAAATCAATCCTTGCCCCCACAGTGTTGAGAAAGGGAGTTCCTAGTATGAGAGGGAGCTTGTTTGTTTCTTTCATCTTAACTACCATGAAGTCTGTTGGAACTGTGCAATCACCAACCTTGAGTGGATAGTTCTCAATAAAACCAAGTGGAGATTTTGAGGAAGCATCTCCAAATATGATGGAAGAAGAGGGCTGCTTCATATCTTTGATCCCAAGACTCTTTACCATCTCAAGTGAAATCACATTAACACTTGCTCCTGAATCACATAAGGCATCATCAAGTAGTAAAGCACCAAGTGAGCACGGTATAGTAAATCTGCCTGGGTCTTCAAGCTTGGAAAGTGTTTTTGGACGCGGTTGTTGTTCACTTGGTGAATCAAAAATTCCCATGATCTCTTCCACCTTCTCTCTGTTTGCTAGAATGGCTTTGATGAACTCTATATGGCTAGGAACTTTAGACAAGCTATCCACATAAGGCAAAGGTGCTCCAACTCTATCCATATTAGCTTTGAAACTTGAGAGCATTTTCTTTTTGGCCTTTGTAAGGACACTTTGTGGAAATGGAATTGGAGGACTATAAACAGGAAGAGCAATACTTGGTACATCTTTCTTTTCAACCTCCTTGGCAACTATCTCCTTACCCCTTGATCCTTTCTCAGATTTCTCAACTTTAGCAACCACCAAACTCTCAACAGCAGGACCATATAGGAGAGCAGAGATCTCTTCAATAGACCTTTAATTCTCATCAGCATGGCTATCCATCAAAGTAAATAAATAGTCTCAAGCAAATATGAAATCCTAATGGTCAATTAGAATGCAAACGGGCAACGGCGCCAAATTAATGTAGTAACTTTTTGTATCAGTTATTATCAATCCACAGTTTGCATTAATCAACTCACTAAGAATAGACAAAGATGCTTAATCTATTCTTAAACAGAAAGATGTTCTTTTGTCACAATCTTTTCTTACAAAATGATTTAAATAAAGAAAGCAAGATAATTTAAACAGAGCAAACTAAAAGAAACAGAGCACAACTAGAAACAAACTTTAAATCAATATTAAACAGGTGAACCTTGGGAAAGGTAATTGACTTGGGAGATAGTTAATCAATCATAGATGTCTAAGCAACAATCAAGAACAATCCAATGGCTAAGAACACTTATGCAAATCAATCCATTTCCATGGTAGAGATTCTATGCTAATCAAGTGATAATCAACAATTTCTAAAGGCAATCACAAGGTAAGCATGCATTAAAAACAAGTCTAAATACCACTAAGCACCCTAATCATCAATTTCCCTAGCTATGCAAAGCTCTTGAATAGTTTGGTTCAGGAATTTCATCAAACACCTTGTGGGCATGGAAATCCTAAAGTCTAGATTCAAGCGTTGTCAAGGCTATCTAGCATTATTATCACTAATCAAGATTGGAAATACATAAATAAAGACCTAGACATCAAAGATCAATCATCTATCTCCCTAATCTACCAAGCCCAAAGTCCTAAAAGATCTACTCACTCATCATCATGATCACACAAAGGAAAGAGTTTGATCTTTGTGAAATCATAATAAGAGTCTATAGATTAAGAGATTAGAAAGAGAAATTGCTATTAAAAACTGGAAAATCAACCAAGTATTCAATAAACCAAGAGTAGACAAGCTTAAGAACCCTAAGTGGCTACTAAACAAAAGATAAGATAAGATATGATATGATATGAGTCTCCTTAATAGGTTTAAAGTATTTCTAGGAGAGTAGAAAATAACCTAGGTCAACCCAAAACAAACTGGGTCAAACCCGGGTCAACATTAAAACAAGTGAGGAGATGGCTCCAGCGGCCATGGTGCATCCGCTTGCCTCTTTGTGAACTCCATCGGCCACCTCTTGACCGCTGGTGTACTCGCTCCAGGCCTCAACTCATCACGCGGCCAGATCTTGGCCGATGGTCCTTGGCCGCTGCTCCATACGCTCAATGCACGTCCTCTGGCTATATATACGGTCACTAAATCAGGTATATCTCCTTACACACACATCCGACTGTCCTGAAATTGCCTCCATTTCAAAGAATACTCAATTGCCAATAACTTTGGTGCAGAACTCCAGAGCTAAATCCAAAGGAAAGGGCTTCATACGAGTCGATCTTTGAGGGACTGCAGACTGGTTTCGGATCATCAATCATCTTGTGCGCATCCAAATGTGTGTCTTCCATTATATTGCTAATCCTTGATTTATTTAGCTCCAAAGCACACTTTTCTTGTACATCTCTACTCCAACACCTGAGATATCGAACTTGATGCAACATGCAGCCTAAACAACCTAAATGCTAATGAATATGCACAAAACAATGAATAATTAAGCTTTAAAATGACATAAAAACACAAGATATCAAATGCTAAGCGGGATTCAGTGCATAATCTCCTTATAGGTAAGAAATCTGTTCATTTTGCTGCTGAGGTCTAGACATATGAGCCAGAACCTGATGAAGGACACTAAGAGGAAGATGTGAACTATTTGTATGGGAATCAGGGACAGCGGTTTGGAAATCAGCAAGGCAATAGGCCTTACAGTGGGAACTCTTCAGGCTACACTTCCAAGCCCCAGTGTCAGCAGCAACAACAGAACAATGGCTATACAAGGACATATGGGAACTCATCTTATCAGTCTCCACCTCCCAAGACTTCTTCTGAGAGTAGAATGGAGGCCATGCTTGAGTAGCTTTTGCAAGGACAAAAGAATCTGACAGTGACATTCAATGGAAAGCTTGACAATGTCTACACAGAGCTGAATGGGAAGATAGAGGCATTGAATGTTCATGTTAAGAAGCTAGAGAATCATGTTATTCAGACTGCTGGGTCTGTCAAAAGACAAGAGGGTTTTCTTCCTGGAAGAACTGAGTCAAACCCCAGACATGCTTGCAATGCCATATCAGTGAGAGATGAAGATGATGGTGAAATTGCTTCTGCAGAAAAAGAAGAGAAATCGACAAATCTCTCGGTTTCAGATGATGGTGTCGATCAACACCACCTAGGCATCGATCGACACCCATCCCAGACAGAACCAGAAACTGCAAAATCTTTGATTCCAGCTGCTGAAAGGGTTTACAAACCAAAGGTGCCTTTTCCTAAGCCAAGAAAGTCTAAGCAGGAGCTTGAGGAAGCTAGATGCAAGGCAATGATGGACAAGGTGATGATTGAGATGCCTTTGATTGATGCAGTAAAGCTTTCACCACCACTTAGGCGCTATGTCAAGAGAATGGTATCCAATGGTTTGAGCCCTGAGGAAGGAGCACTGCTTACAAAAGATGTCAGTGCAATTTTGTTGAACCAGCCTGTTCAGAGAAAGAAGGAGAGAAAGCAGGAAGTGGTTGTCTCTAAGGAAGTGAGTGCAATCATTCAATGTAGGACTGCTGAGAAGTTACCAGATCCTGGAAGCTTTGTACTTAATTGCTCAATCTCAGCAGGAAGGTTTTCTCATTCACTATGTGATCTTGGTTCCAGTATCAACTTGATGCTACATTCTGTTGCTGTGAGACTTGGGATGACAGAATTCAAGCCAACTCAGATTTCTCTTATCTTGGCTGATCGATCCTGAAGAATTCCTGAAGGTGTTTTAGAGGATATTCCTATTAAGGTTGGCAACTTCATGATTCCCACTGACTTTGTGGTGCTGAAGTATGATCAAGAGCCTAAGGATCCTCTCATCTTAGGAAGATCTTTTTTAGCTACAGCTGGTGCCATTATAGATGTGCAGAAGGGACACATAACACTGAATGTGGATGGTTTGAGTATGAACTTTGAGATGGATAAGCTGAGGAGGGCTCCTACTATTGATGGACAGACTTTTTATGTTGAAAAAGTTTCTGATATTCGAGCATCAGGCTCAGTATCGATCGATACCCCTTCAGCATCGGTCGACACTCCTCCACCTCCGAGCCTGAACTTGTCCATGACTGGTGTTCCAAGTCAGAAACCTGTTCCCAAACAGAAAACTTCTCACTCCACACTCCAGAGTCCTCAGGTAAGGCCAAGGTATGCATCTTCTTTACCCAAACCTCCTCCTATCATCAACAAGAATTTCAAAGGTACAAAGATTGTTTTGCAGTTAACCAAGACACGAGATTATCGTAGAGCGCTTGTTTCTTCTGTTGATGATTTTGCAGGTCCTGTTCCTAACATTCTTGGCAGACCTCATGCACCTAAAGCTTATACACCACCTTGGATGAAGAGGATTTCAATGCCATGTTCTGCTCCTCCGGATGCCTGAGCTACAACAAAGTCAAGCTAATGACTGAAAACAAGCGCTTAGTGGGAGGCTAATGACTGAAAACAAGCGCTTACTGGTAGGTTTTTCTTTTTCTTTTGTTTTTGATTTTTATTTATTTTATTTATTTTTGCTTTCCTCTTACTTGATAACACTGGGGACAGTGTTGTTTAAATCTGGGGGAGGTTAGTTACTAACTATGTTTTGGTTTTTGAGTTTCAGTTGTGTCAGTCAAAACCATAAAGTTTGAGTCAAATTTTTCAAAATTTTTCTTTTTGTCTTTGGGAATTATGATCTTGATTAATGATTTTTCTTATTTGGCTAACACTCTAATGATTACTTGTTTATGCTTGATCTCAGAACTGAAGCTTAGAAAGACTATGAGCCTTATCAACAATCCTGAAGCCCTTATTCAATGGATATCTGATTGATCTAACAATGTCTCAACCTTTATCAGGATTTTAACCGGACTTAATCGCTTACTTTGGGGTTGAAAATTAGTGGACTAGACTTCTTCTTCGGGCCATACAAGACAGTGCAATTTTTCAAAGTATGTCTCCCCTCTCTCTTCCCTTCAGTACTTAAAAAAAAAAAGACTAGGAAAGAAAGAATAAAGATGAGATGATTTTGATCAGTTTAGAGAGGGAGGTAAATTACCTGTGACCTCGTTATTCTACTCTTGAGTCAAATGATCACACAAAGCTTGGAAGCGAGGGATAGGTAAATTACCAATGACCCCGGTATTCGCTTACACCTTTGATTAGAAAAAAAAATAATATAAGAAAAGAAAAAAATAATGGAAGTGAGAAAAGGGAGAGGAAAGGAGATGTAAGAAGAATGTCTTGGCCTGAAGAGAGTCCATATGCCACTGATGAATACACCCAAGGTAAGAATTCACCTTATTTGTGCTTTAATATTGACTAATGAGAGCAATGGAGATTTCAGAGATTCCAAAGGATTGTGGGATTTGAGTAAAGAATGTTGATGCTTATCATGGTTGAGTATAAGTAGTAAGTTCTTGAGTGAGGTAAATGAAGAGTATGAATAAGAATCATCATGCAGTGGAGTGAGTTCCCAGTTTTCAAACCTCTTTCACAGGTCTAAGCTTATGTTTTGCTTGAGGGCAAGCAAAGGCTAAGTCTGGGGGAGTTGATATATCATTGTTTTTGTGGTTTTTAACCATGATATAAGGAGTCTTTTAGTGTCTTTTCATTTGTTTCTAGATTGTTTTTGAGTCTTTACAGGTTTTTAGCATGAAACTAGCGAAATGGAGCAATTTGGATGATTCTGGAGCATTTAATTAAAGAAATCAATTTGGAGTCTGATCCTATATGGAGCATCGACCGACACCACACAAGGGAGCATTGATCAACACTCATCTCTGCCGACTCTAGACCCAACAATTGGAAGTTTTACAAATCTGCTCCAAAGTCTTCCAAAATTGCAACATAAGTCCGTGACGTGTTTTAGGATATATATATATAGTTTTTAGGTTTTCCAAACCCTTAAGTTGTATTCTATCAAGTTTTATTTTTTTCTGCAACCCTGTGAGATTTGGAGAGCTTTTGGGAGAGAGATCTGAAGTGCTTTGAGAGAAGAATTCTTGAACTCCTTCTTTACTCTTTTAATTTCAATTGCTAATTATTCAGAATGATGATTTGTGTTTCAATTAATATGTCTGAGTAGTTTGCTTGTTAGGTTCGGGGTATTTCATAGGGTTTTTATGATTTATTAGATCTGTTTATTTAGGATTCATTATCTTGCTAGATCTTCATCTTAGGTTGTTCTTCATATTAATTCTTGATTGATCACCTAGAATTAATAATCTAGGAAAATAAATTGATATGAGAATATAATTGATTTTCTTGATAAAACCTTTTGATGAGAAAAATTATTTCTTGCAAAGAGATTTGATTTAATAATTTTGTGAACAATCTAAATCTGTTTTTATTGCTGATTTTTAACCTAGAATTTTACAAAGATATTTGGATTTTCTGGTTTTAAATTTAGATATTATTTGCAGTGAGAACTGATTTAATTTACACAAGAATAAACATGGCTTGAAAGAAGGTTTGGTTAAGGGGTATGAAAACTGATTTAAAAGTGAAATCAGCTACTTGGATCAACAAGAGTGGTAAAAGAAGAAAGATGATCCAAATATGTATATGGTATCCATGAGTTTAAAGCAATGCACACATTGATAATTAAAAATCAGTATTAGGTTCTTATAAGTAGGAAATGGCATCAAATCACAACATGCTTCAATTTAGACCAAATGCAATGCAGGAATTCAATGCTTGGTTCAATCTTATGCTTCTAACCACTCAACTAGCATCAAAGTACTATTAACTTGGGCATTGATCCTAGTTTGGTGAATCTAGCAAGATAACAAGGTAAAACTCATCATAGATCCCTAATGCAAACAGTCCTATATGCTAAACAAAATACTTGATATGCAATGCAAACTACATGAACACTCTTTTTTTTTACAAAGATTTTTGCAAAAAAATTTCAAATTTTTAGGGTTTTTCTATGCATTAGATGCTATGCAAATACTAACATGATGATGCTAAAAATTGAAATAAGAAAACAAAACACAATGTCAAATGCTATCTCAAACCCTCCCCCAAACTTAAATCACACAGTCCCTTGTGTGAAAGAAATTTGTTTGAGGATTCAAGACATAAAACAAAACAAAACACAAAATATGAAATGCAATGGTATTTACAATGGAAAGGTGATAGTGGTACCTCAAGGATTGGAGAAGAATCTGTCCACATCCTCTTGCATGCCATCAAAAGTGTAGCTGGGGTCTTGTTGGTGACTTGAGGAAGGTGATTGGGGCAGCTCGACTATGGCGATCAACCGTGACTTGGTTGAGTACGTACTCTAGTGGGGGGTCGAGCTGGACCGCGAGTCTCAAAATCTGAGCATGGTGCTGGTAGAACTGCTGGTATAGTGCTGGATGCATGAAGAATTGGGGTGGGATGGGAAGGTAACTTGGATAGCCTGGATAAATAGCTGGAGGTGGGAAGCCATAAGGTGCTCTGGGCTGGAACTCGGTCGAGTAGCTCTCAGGTGCTCGGTCGAGTGGGTGCTCGAGTGACCCGGTCGAGTGCCTTGAAAACTGTTGTTCTCGGGTACTTGAACTCCTCTTCCTCTGAATTGGCTCATACATTGAAGCCCTAGCTGGTTCCACAGGGTTTGCAACTCTAGTTAGTGCTCTAATTGAGCTACTCCTCCTCAAAGGGCTTGATGGTGTTGGTGAAGAGTGTCCACTCTTCAATTCAGCAACCTCCTTCTTCAAGCCCTTGATGGACTTAGCCATATTGCTCACCTTCTTCTTTAGCTTGTCAAACCTCTTTCCATGCCACTTGTTCCACTTTTGCAAAAGTGTCAACCTCTTGCTATTCTCTCTCACTCCTCTACTATCCCTTGGGTTAGGCTCATAATCCTCAAATAAAACTGCTCCTCCCCATCAGCCATTTTCACATCTCCATCTGCATCAACTCTAGGCTGAAGTACCCCATCAAACAAGAACTCATCAGCTGGCCAAAATTCAATGTTGGCTCCTTCTTGAATGGTGGTGAGCTCCTTGTTTGGTAGGATCACTTGTTTCTTCCCAACTGTTGGAAGCTCAAAGTTGAAGATGTGGTTTCCTTGATGCATCTCCTTGGCTAAGATAAGAGTAGAGGTGAGGTAGCTTGAGTCAATCCATCTTGGTGAAACCCTTTCTCCTCTAAGTGGGACCTTGGCAGCTTGAAGAATTGGAGTAATGATGCCTCCAATTGTTAGTGCTCCTCTTGAGCCCTTGTTCTCCAGCTTGCCTACCCAACTTCTCAAATATATCATGTGGTCTATTAGCACCATTGCTAGGTCAGTCACCACAGTGCTCCCAAGAATGATGGTTCCATCTCTTGCCTTGAGGATAATCCCATTGATAGCCATGTCAATCATCTTAAGCTCACCCTCATTGATATTCCCAGTTTCTTTCCTAGCAAAGAAGATGTTGGCAAGAGCTTTGTGGAAGTATCTTAAGACTGGGCTCCTTATTCTTGAACTCTCTGAGTTGGAGGATGAGTAGAGTTTGTTGTCCCCAATGGTTTCCCAAATGGAATAGAGCTCCTCTCTTGGTATCATCAAGCTTCTATTACTCCCCACTTCAAAACCAAACACATTGGCTATCTTCTTCATGGAAAGCTCATGCTTCTTCCCCTTGATTGTGAAGAAAATGTGACCAGCTCCAACTTCAGCATCCTTCCTTACATATGTATGCAGCTTGACAGTAGCTAGAAACTCACAACTTTCTTCTTTTTAGCCCTCAATGCAAAGCCCCATGAACTTAGTTAAGTTGCTCTTCTCAAAAAGAAAGTCCACATCTTTATCAATGGCTAGCTTCTCCATTGTTTCCTTGTGAGGATATCTAGTCCCCAAGAACTCCATTCTCATGAAAGTTTCATACAGCTGCCTCTTTGTCAACCCACAAGATTCTGCTTCTCCATCATCCTCTAGCTCTTCTTCTTCATCTTCTTCTTCCTCACTCTCACTTTCAACCTCCTCTTGTTCAACCTCAACTGTTGGCCTCTTCCCGTTGGCCTTATCTTTCCTAATAAACTCCCTGAGAGTTGTCTCCCTTTCTTCCTCACTTTCAATTCTCTCTGGATCCTCCTCAACAGATTGATTTCTGGAACTCGCAGGCTGGCTCGATCGTTCACTCGGACGGCCACTCGGTCGAGTGCATGCTCGAGTGGGGCGTCGAGTGGTCCTTCCAGCTTCATCTCTTGATTCAAGACCAACATCATGACGACCCTTGGAGCTTGCAGCTGCTTGTTTAGACTTCTTAGTGATCTTTGAAGACATTTTTGAACATAACTGAGAGGAATAAACTCAAAGCTTAGAGTTAATAGGTTAGTGACCCAAAAACTAGAAAGAACTAAGCTTTGAGCAAAAGATGAACTTGAGAGAGATTTTAGAACTTGAATTTAGATGTTTGAGCAAATGAGAGAGTGTGAGAGGCCTAGGATCGTGCAAGCTCTATTTCAAGAAGCTAAGGGGACAAAGAGACAAGGGTGGAGCGTCCATACCATTCAAATTTGAAATGGGAATCTTTGACCTGCTTTTTGGCTGCCACTCGACCCCATACTTGACCAGCACGTGGTCGAGCTCCTTGACAAAAGTTTGAAAATTCAAAATTTTTCTTCCTTTTCTCCCTCCACTCGATCGTTCTAGAAGGTTGGGAATCGAATGGGCCTTTGGTTCTACTCTAGCTCGGTCGAGTACCTCTCGTGGGCTGGTCGCCCAGCTACACTTTCTTTTTAAAGGCTGCCCAAAACAAAAATAAAAGAAAACACATCAAAACTACTAAGAAAATAAACCATATTTAGAAAAGATACCTTAGGGACTTCCTCCCTAGTGAGCTTGTTTAAAGTCACTAAGCTTGACTTTTGATTGCCTTTTCAGGCTTGGTTTAGATACCAAGGAGGTGATGAAATCCTCCCTGGAACCTCCTGATCACTGTGAAGTTGATCCTTGATCACTTCACCCTTAACACAAAAACCATATTTCTTCTTGATTTTGAGCCTAGGTCTTGCTTTCCTCAAAAGACCTCTTGTTCAACTTCACTTGGAGATCCTTAACCATACCAGTCAACTCTTGAACTGATTTCTTAAGCTTTTCCACAGAATCCTCTTGAAGAGAGAGCTCAGCCTTAGGATCTCCTTCATCCTTAAAAACCTCATGATCAACTCTTTCCTTGATAGTGAAGGGTTGATCATCAATGGTAGGAAGGTTGGTTGGGTTATAGATGTTGAACTTCATGACTATATCCTCAGCAATGTTCAAGGTCACAAGACCTTCCCTAACATCTATTACTGCTCCAACAGTGGCTAAGAATGGCCTCCCTAATATGATTGGATCTTCAGGCTCTTTGTCCATTTCTATGACCACAAAATCAGTATGGACCCTTGCTCTTCCTATCTTCACTGGAATGTTTTCTAACTTGCCAACAACATCTCTGTTTGACCCATCAGCTAGGCACACATGAAGATTGGTAGATTTAAAGTCAGTGTGGCCAAGTTTTTGTGCAATCGAGTATGGCATCACACTGATTGATGCTCCTAAGTCACATAAACACTGATTGTAGTGAAGATAGCTCAGTGTGCAAGGTAGATAGAATGGACCTGGATCACTAAGCTTAATTGGGATGATAACTCCTCCAAGGTCCTCAAGATCTTTCTCATCTTGAGCTTGAGCCTTCTTCTTTGACAAATCAAGCAAAAAATCTTTATAGAGAGGGTATAGTTCATACTGTTCCAAGGCAGGTCCTCTCTCCTTTTCCTGGTAGGCAATGATGATCTCTTGTATTGCCATCACATTCTCTTGTTTCTCAACCACAGCTTCTTCTTTCAATGCTTTCTCTTCCTCTTGTTGCTTAGCCAACTTTTCCTTTCTCTCAATAATTTCCCTTAATTCCTTGATCTTCTGTGCTTTGAAACGTCCTGGGAATGGTAGGGGAGGTTTATAAGCAGGAGGGATGTACTTAGCTGGCTTGACAACATCTGAACCTTCAGCTCGATCGACCACTCGATCAGGCACTCGGTCGAGTGCTTGCTCGAGTACATGGTCGAGCTCGATGCCGGATCTGTGCTTCTTTGCACAATCAACTCTCTGATAATCAGTAAGTGACCAATCCTCTCCACCTTGAACCTCACTGTCCTCAGTGACCTCTTGATCCAAGATATGAATGGCCTTGGCAGTGAACTCCTTGGGGTTTTGGATAGCTTTTCCAGGGAGTTGGTTGGTCTTTCTGGCTGAAGTGGATGCAATGTTGCTCTCTATGTACTTGACTCTGGAATTCAGACCCTCATATTCAAATCATTATACTGGGATATGAGCCTTTGGTTTAACTCAGCAAACTGTTTGGCTTCCTCAATCTTCCCTTGTGTTTGACCAATCAACAGTTGTTGCATCATGGCTCTATGTCTTGTTCCTGGCATTGGTTAGTCTGAAATCCTGGTGGGGGAAACAACTGGGGCTGGAACACCTGATGCTGTTGTTTGGGTGCATAGTTATTTTGTTGAGGAGGCTGAGGAGGGGGGTAAACTTGATCTTGTGGGTTAGCCACATTGGTGCTTCTATAGGAAAGGTTATTGTTCTTGAACCCTCCTTGGTTGTAACCCTTGAAACCACCCTGGTTCTGCATGTAGCATAACTCAGCATACTCCCTTTCTCCTTCTTGAACTGGAAGCTCTTCTTCACCAGTGAAGTGAATGGACTTTTGCTGGGTTAGCAAGATCTTATCAAGCTTTTCATTCACCATTTTCAGATCCTTCTTGTATTTCTCCTCATTATCAGTGGATGAAGACCTTATTGTCCTATCATAATCCTCATTATAATTCCCGTCAGACTGGGCTAGATTCTCAACCAACTCTTAGCCTTCTTCCACATTCTTATTAAGGAAGTTTCCATTGGAGGCTGTGTAAAGAAGCATTCTGAATTTGGGAAGCACTCGTCTATACAATGTACTCAATAAGGACTCAACACTGAAACCATGGTGAGGACACTGAGTTTGGAATCCCTTAAATCTTTCCCAAGCTTCACAAAAGCTTTCATTACTCCTTTGAGCAAACTCAGAGATTTCATTCCTCAACCTAGCAGTCCTTGCATTAGAGAAAAACTTGGCTAAGAAAGCCTTCTTGCAAGCATCCCAAGTAGTGATTGCTCCAGTAGGAAGAGTCTTTTCCCATAAGTGAGCCTTGTCCCCAAGAGAGAAAGGGAACAGCCTTAGCTTAAAGCCATCTTCACTCACACCATTGATCCTTGTGAGGCTGCATATCCTATCAAACTCATCAAGGTGATCAAGTAGATCCTCCATTGGCAACCCATGGAATTTATTGGCCTGAATCATTGAGATCAATCCACTCTTGATCTCAAAGTTGTTGTTGGCAACAGTAGGGGGCACAATACCAGCTCTTTGGTTATGTGTGTTTGGTGCATCTCCAGCACCAATGTTTCTTAGTCTTGGAACATGATCTTGTTGATCCATAACTACTATATCCTCTTGTTGTTCCTGAACAACTCTTCTTTGCTTACTTTTCAAACCCTTGTGCAGCCTGTGGATGTTGTCAATAGGTCTTTGAAGACTGTCTTTCCCTTTAGACCTTGTGTGCATCAACAGACATGAACAGACTCGAACAGGTACACGGTCGAGCACAGGCTCGAGTAGGTGGTCAAGTCGACTGGAAACTGATGCCTCAATAGATCCGACTTCTGACTTGATCAGGTGCTCGATCACTACTCGGTCGAGTGGTTGGTCGAGTTGGTACCTGAAATTCAACACAGCCAAGCAACAGAAGATTCGAGTACAGCAACTTCACAAGTGAATAAACGAACTTAATCTTAGACTTTTAATGATCCTAAATGTCACAAAACACACTCAAGTAGGCAACGGCGCCAAATTGAAACATGTATATTTGTTGAATGGGTGATGAAAGTGTGATGTATGCAATGATGAATGAATGGATGGATGGGTGTTTCAATTCCCCTTATGCAGTTGTAATATAAGACGTATCAATCCAATCTGAGTGTTCTGTAATCACCAAGGATGTGCTTATTATGTCTAAGTCAAGCCAATATGTAAGGATGTTTGTCACTCACAACCTATTGATGAATGTAAAGTGCAGAGCTAAACCAAAGGCTCACATCCCAGTATAATGACCTGAACATGAAGTTTGAAGGTCTTAATTCTAGATTGAAGTATATGGAGAGTAACATAGCCTCTTCTTCAGCTCCAAAACCCAACCAACTCCCTGGAAAAGCTGTCCAAAATCCAAGGGAGTTCACAGCCAAAGCAATTCAAATTCATGAGGAAGAAGCCACTGAGGACAGTACAGTTCAAGTTTGGGGGAATTTATTAGTTACTGAAGCCCTAGGTGATGTTTGTGCAAGTAAATTGGAACTCGCACCTGAGCTCGACCATGGGCTCGAGCAGCCACTCGACCGAGTGCATGCTCGAGTGGTCGATCGAGCTGGACAGTCCGAGGCTGACAAACCTGCCAAGTACATTCCTCCTGCCTACAAGCCTCCACTACCTTTTCCTGGGCGTTTCAAAGCACAGAAGATTAGGGAATTAAGGGAAATCATTGAGAAAAAGGCAATGTTGGCTAAGCAACAAGAGGAAGAAAGGGTTTTGAATGAGGAAGCTGTGGTTGAAAAAGAGGAAGAAGTGTTGGCTATACAAGAGATCACCATAGCTTACCAAGAGGAGGAGAGAGGACCTGCCTTGGAACGGTATGAACCATATCCTCTCTACAAAATTTTTTTGCTTGATTTGTCTAAGAAGAAGGCTGAAGCTCAAGATGAGAAGGATCATGAGAACCTTGGAGGAGTGATCATTCCAATAAAGCTCAGTGATCCAGGACCTTTCTATTTTCCCTGCACAATCAGTTACCTTCACTACAATCAATGTCTTTGTGATTTGGGAGCTTCAACAAGTGTCATGCCTTAGTCCATAGCCCAAAAGCTTGGAAGAACTGATTTCAAATCCACTAATCTCCATGTTTGCCTAGCTGATGGGTCAAACAAAGAAGTAGTTGGAAGGTTGGAGAATGTCCCACTCAAGATAGGGAAAGCAAGGGTTCACACTGATTTTGTAGTCATAGAGATGGACAAGGAGCCTGAAGATCCAATCTTGTTAGGGAGGCCATTCTTAGCCACTGTTGGAGCAGTAATAGATGTTAGGGAAGGTCTTGTGACCTTGAACATTGCTGAGGATACATTCATGAAGTTCAACATCTATAACCCAACCAACCTGCCTACCATTGATGATCAACCCTTCACTATCAAGGAGAAAGTTGATCATGAGGTGTTCAAGGATGAAGGAGACCCTAATGCTGAGCTCCCATTTCAAGATGATTCTGTGGAAAAGCTGAAGAGGTCAGGTCAAGAGTTGACTAGAATGGTTGAGAATCTTCAAGTGAAGCTGAACAAGAGGTCTTTGAGGAAAGCAAGACCAAGGCTCAAAATCAAGAAGAAGTATGGTTTGTGTGCTAAGGGTGAGGTGATCAAGGATCAACTTCACAGTGACCAAGAGGTTCCAGGGAGGATTTCATCACCTCCTTGGTATCTAGATCAAGTCTAAGAAGGAAACCAAAGTCAAGCTTAGTGACTTTAAACAAGCTCACTAGGGAGGAAGTCCCTAAGGTATCCTTTGTAAATATGGTTTAAATTCTTAGTAGTTTTGATGTGTTTTCTTTTATGTTTTTGTTGGACAGGCTTTTTAGTGAGAATGTAGTTGGATAAGGAGAGTTGTGGACTTGGAGAAGAAGACTCGCAGGCCCACTCGACCAGGCCACGAGAGGTACTCGGCCGAGCTGGTTACTAATTGAGGCCCATTCGAATCCCATTCTTCTAGAACGACCGAGTGGAGGGAAGAACAAGGAGAAAAATTTTGAAATTTCAAATTTGGTCAAGGAGCTCGACCACGTGCTGGTCGAGTGTGGGGTCGAGTGGCAGCTAAAAGCAAGTCAAAGATTCCCAATTCAAATTTGAATGGTATGGACGCTCCACCCTTGTCTCCTTGTCCCCTTGGCTTCTTTAAATAGCCCTTGCACGATCCTAAGACTCTCACATTCTCTCATTTGCTCAAAATATTTAAATTCAAGCTTTAAAATCTCTCTCAAAGTTCATCTCTTGCTCAAGCTTTGTTATTTCAAGTTTTTGGGTCACTAACCTATTAACTTTGAGCTTTGAGTCTATTTCCCTTCAGTTTCTTTTGAAAATGTCTTCCAAGATAACCAAGAAGTCTCACAAAACCGCTGCAAGCTCCATGGAACGTCGTGATGCTGACCTTGAATCAAGAGGTGAAGCTGGGAGAGCCACTCAACGGTCCACTCGATCAACCACTCGAACGAGTGGCCGTTCGAGCAGTCGGTCGAGCCAGATGCCGTGTCCAAGGAGAGAATCAGTTGAGGAAGATCCTGAGAGGACTGAGAGTGAGGAGGAAAGGGAGCCTACTCTCAATGAGTTTATGAGGAGATACAAGGCCAAAGGGAAGAGGCCAGCTGTTGAAGTGGAGCAAGAAGAGAGTGAAAGTGAAAGTGAGGAAGAGAGTGAAGAAGAAGAATTGATGGATGATGGAGAGGCTGAGTCTTGTGGGCTGTCAAAGAAGGAGCTTTATGATGCTTTCATGAGGATGGAGTTCCTGGGAACTAGATATCCTCACAAGGAGACTATGGAGAAGCTTGCCATTGATGAAGATGTGGAATGTCTATTTGAGAAGAGCAGCCTTACCAAGTTCATGGGGCTTTGTATGGAAGGCTATAGAGAGGAAAGCTGTGAGTTCCTAGTCACTGTCAAGCTGCACCAATATTTGAGGAAAGATGCTGAAGTAGGAGCTGGTCATATCTCCTTCACAATCAAAGGGAAGAAGCATGAGCTTTCATTGAAGAAGCTGGCTGATGTGTTTGGTTTTGAGGTTGGGAGCCATAGGAGCTTGATGGTTCCAAGAGAAGAATTGTATGCTGTATGGGAGACCATTGGGGACAACAAGCTTTACTCATCCTCCAACTCCAAGAGCTCAAGGATTAGGAGCCCAGTCTTGAGGTATTACCACAAGGCTCTTGCCAATACCTTCTTTGCTAGGAAGGAAACTGGAAACATCAATGAGGGAGAGCTGAACAAAATTGACTTGGCTCTCAATGGAGTTCTTCTTCAAGCAAGGAATGGAACCATCATCCTTGGTAGCACTGTGGAGACTGATCTTGCAATGGTGCTGATAGACCATATGATTTATTTGAGAAGTTGGGTAGGCAAACTTGAGAACAAAGGTTCAAGAGGAGCACTTACCATTGGAGGCATCATCACTCCAATCCTTCAAGTTGTTGACATCCAACTTAGAGGAGAAAGGGTCTTACCAAGATGGATTGACTCAAGCTACCTTACTTCCACTATCATCCTAGCCAAGGAGATGCATCAAGGGAACCACATTTTCAACTTTGAGCTTCCAACACTTGGGAAAAAGCAACTCATATTACCTAACCAAGAGCTCACCACCATTCTAGAAGGAGCCAACATTGACTTTTGGCCAGCTGAGGAGCATTGGTTTGATGGAGTGGTTCAGCCTAGAGTTGAGGAAGTTGGGAATGAACAAGTGGCTGATGGAGAGGAGCAGTTCTATTTTGAAGACTATGAGCCCAATCCAAGAGATAGTAGAGGAGTGAGGGAGAATGCAAAGAGAATGACTCTCTTGCAAAGATGGAACAAGTGGAATGGGAAGAGGTTTGATAAGCTCAAGAAGAAGGTGACTAACATGGCTAAGTCCATCAAGGGACTAAAGAAGGAGATTGCTGAGCTGAAGAGTTGAAACTCATCTCCAAGCCATTCAAGCCCTTTGAGGAGGAGTAGCTCAACTAGAGCACTTTCAAGAGTTGCAAACCCTGTGGAACCAGCTAGGGCTTCAATGTATGAGCCAAATCAGAGGAAGAGGAGCTCAAGTACCCAAGAACAACAGTTTTCGAGGCACTCGACCGGGTCACTCGAGCAGCCACTCGACCGAGCACCACCAATGCACTCGGTCGAGCACCAGCCCAGGTCACCCTATGGCTTCCCACCTCCATCTGCTTATCCAGGTTATCAATGTTACCCTCCCTTCCCACCCCAATACTTCATGGATCCCACACTCTACCAGCAGTACCAGCATTACCAGACTCAAGATTTGGAGATTCGCAGTCCAGCTCGACCCCCCCACTCGAACAGGCACTCGACCGAGTCAGGCTCGATTGGCATCGTCGAGCTGCCCCAAAGTCCATCTCCAAGCCAGCAAGAGGACCCCAACTACTCATATGATAACATGCAGATGGATGTGGACAACTTCTTCCACAATCCCTAAGGTACCATCATCACCTTACCATTGTTTATACCATTGCATTTGATGTTGTGTTTGGTTTTTGTTTTTAGTCTTGAATCCTCTTACAAATTTCTTTCACACAGAGGACTGTGTGATTTAAGTTTGGGGAAGGGTTCGAGATAGCATTTGATGTTGTGTTTTGTTTTCTTATTTCAAATTTTTATCATCATCATGTTAGCACTTGCATAATCATTGAAGGCATAGAAAAACCATAAAAATTTGAAATTTTTTGAAAAAATCTTTACAAAAAAAGAGTGTTCATGTACTTTGCATTGCATATTATGATCTTGTTTAGCATGTTTCATATAGAAGTGTATAATATTTGCATTAGGGATCTATGATGAGTTTTTCCTTGTTAGCTTGCTTAATTCACTAGACTAGGATCAATGCCCAAGTTAATAGTACTTTGATGCTAGTTGAGTGGTTAGAATCATAAGATTGAACCAAGCCTTGAATTCCTGCATTGCATTTGGTCTAAATTGAAGCATGTTGTGATTTGATTCCATTTCCTATCTATAAGAACCTTATATTGACCTTTAATTATCAATGTGTGCATTGCTTTAAACTCATGGATACCACATACATATTTGGATCATCTTTCTCCTTTTTACCACTCTTGTTGATCCAAGTAGCTGATTAAATCATTAAGATCAGTTCTCCTACCCTTTAGCCAAACCTTCTTTCAAGCCTTGTTTATTCTTGTGTGTGTGAGGCCTATTTTTTGGGATTGAGCTTGGTAGAAAGTGTTAGGTTTGAACTGACAAGAGTAAGATCATGTGTAGTTCTAGTTTGCATTTTCCAAACTAGATAGGACTAGGTGGTTCACTTGTTGGGTTTGGGACTTGGCTGTTATAAAAAGAAAAGAAAGAAAAGAGAAAGAAAAAGGATAGAGTCTTTAGGAGAGGAATGTGTTTAAGTAAAGCTAAAAGTCTAGTGAAAGGATGGGAAGTAAAAGATGTTATCTAAGATGGTTCTAGTTAAAGAAAAGAAAAGAAAGCAAAGAGCAGTATAGCAAAAAGCTTATATGTCTTAAGAATAAGAAGAAAAGAGAACCATAGCAATCAATAAGAATCCCCATCCCACTAGAAATATCAAATAAGGAACCTCTCCTAAGACTTGAAAACCAAAAGAGAAAAGGGTTAAAGAGAAAAGAAGAAGTTAAAGGGTAGCACTAGGATCATTTGGGTTTAGATTGTTAGGATAAACACTTTGGGTACCTTTGGGTAGACAAGGTTTTGTTCTTGTATGTGTCTAAGTGTTCTTACCTTTAGCATTCTTCTAAAGCTCAATCCATTTTTTATGAGAGAACCTTGATGTTGACAAGCCCCACTCCAAAGAGAGACCTTCATTGTCTCAAAACCCTTGTTACCAAGCCAAATGAGTTTAAGCATTGCATAGAATTGATTCATGTTCTTGATTAGTGAATGTTAAAGGAAATGGTTGATATGAATGCATGTGGATGTCTAAGGCTCAAATCAGTAAAGGTTGTGATATGCTTGTCTAAAATTTTTAAGTATAGCTCATTCAACTTGCATCATAGTACTAGTAACTTGGACATTGATTCTAGATGGTCTATTTGCAAGTTTTAGGAGCTGAGATCCAACTTTCAAACCTCATCTACCTTCTTATGTCTTGTTTATTTGCTTGAGAGCAAGCAAAGACTAAGTTTGGGGGTGTTGATGTTCATATATTTTACCATGTTTTCCCTTGGTTTATTCACATCTTTTGCATCTTTTTCTATCCATTTTCACCATTATTGTGTAGCTTTAGGACTAATCATGCATTAGAGTTTAGTTGCATTGCATTTGCATCTTTTCATGCATAAACAGGTGATTTTGGAGCTTAAGAAGCATGGAAGCAATGCTGAAGAGAAGTGAAGCAATCATGAAGGGAAAGCAAGGGAGTTAAGGCTGAAGAACCAAGGTCAGGAGTCCAGCTCGACCAAGCACTCGACCGAGTGGGAGATGGACACGACCGAGTGGAGATTGCACGTGAGAAGCCAGCTCGACCCCTAGCTCGACCGAGCACTGGTCGAGTTGACCGAGCCGTTGACTACTTTGAATTTTTCTATTTTTAGGGCTTCCACCTTCCCCACTATATAAAGCCTTGTGCCTGCAGCCACCAAAAGAGTCCAGCTTTTAGATATTCTCAAAAACCTAGTTTTTACTATTTTAGGATTTATTCCTTTTGCTTTTTCTTATTTTAGATTTTGTACTTGTTCTAAGAAAAAGGCTAGATTCTTGTATTTTGTTGGTTTCATAACTTTCAAGATATAAAGAATTTGAGTTTCATTCCTTCATCAATATTGTAGATCTCTGTTTTATCTTTCTAATAATGCTAGTTTCAATAATTTCTGGGTTTATGATTTGTTTGATCATGTCTTGTTGTGAGTAGTGTTCCTAGGATCTTGAGGATGGTTAGGATGGACTGATCTTGTGATTTGTGTGACTTGGTCAAGCTTGATTGTTGTAGATCTCTTCTAGGGTAGATGATCTTAATGCTGATTCTATATCTGAGATGGTAGAGTCTGATTTCAAGCTTCTTAGTATCACACCAATGTTTAGGAAGCATAGATAAGGCTAGATCTAGAGCTTACCATTAGGCTTGCTAAGAGATTAGGAGTCTTGTTTGGTTTGAGATGTATTTCTTAATGCCTGCTTGTGTAGATTCTTTGCTTTGTGAGAACAAGTCTAGAAGATGCATAGGTTTGATTGTTTCTTGACCATGAGAGTGGGAGAAACTTGTATTAGATTCATATGTCTAGAGATTAGCTCATAGCTTGCTTGAGATTTGTTGACCAAGTTAGATAACCACAATGATCAGTTCATCCCATGAATCCATCCTCAGGACCTTCTTTGTTTATTGATTTTAAAGTCTTAATCCTGTTATTTGCTTGCTATTTGATTTGTGTTTGCTCTGCTCTGTTTTTATTGTGTTGCTCTGTTTTCCCGGATTAGTCTAGCTCGACCACTCACTCGACCTACACTCGGTCGAGTGCTGCTCGAGTTCATCCCCAGAACTCTTGTTTATGATTTGTGATTGTCTTGTTTCATTCATGTTTCATTCATGTTGCATACATTTAGTTTTCAGTTCATTAATTGTCTTGCACTAGTTCATTAATAGTAGTTTCTATTTATGTTCTTGTATCATTGCTTTTATAATCATCCTGTTTTATTTGCATTT
Source organism: Camelina hispida (assembly GCA_023657505.1). NCBI lineage: Eukaryota > Viridiplantae > Streptophyta > Magnoliopsida > Brassicales > Brassicaceae > Camelina > Camelina hispida. The sequence continues at coordinate 27,576,818 of CP094637.1, forward strand.
GGTTCTTAGTTCTTGTAGTTTACTTTCTGCCTTTTACATTTTCATCTTAGGATTGTTAGTGACAAACAATCTTTACACTTGGCTTAACTTAGATTCATATGCATATCTTGATTGTTCACAAGCACTCAAATTGGATTGACACCTCTTATACTGCAACTGCATAAGGGGAATTGAAACACCCATCCATCCATATTTAATCATTGCATACACTGCCACCTTTCATCTCTCACCCACCACAAGTATCCTTGTTTCAAAGATACTAAATGAATGCAACAAGAATGCAACAGAAAGTAAGACAGGACAAACATAAAGCATAAACAAGAGTTCTGGGGATGAACTCGAGCAGGCACTCGATCGAGTGTAGATCGAGTGCTGGGTCGAGCTGGACAAATCCGGAAAACAGAGCAATGCAATAAAAACAGAGTAATACTAAAGCGAATCAAACAACAATCAAACAGCAAGATTAAAACTGTAAAATCAATAAACAAGGAAGGACTTGAGGAGGGATTCATGGGCTGGACTATGATTGAGGCTATCTAGCTTGATCAACAAACATCAAACAACTTGAGCTAATCTCTAGACATATGTATCTAAGACATATTTAACCAACTCTCATGGCAAGAAACAATCAAACCTATGCATCCTCTAGACTTGTTCTCACAAAGTAAAGAATCTACACAAGCAGGCAGTAAGCAATATGTCTCATACCAAACAAAACCTCTAATCTCTTAGCAAGCAAGATGGTAAGCTCTAGATCTAGCCTTATCTATGCCTCTTAAACATTGGTGTGATGCTAAGATGCTTGAGATCAAATCCTACCCTCTCAGATATAGGATCAGCATTAAGAACATCTAGCCCAGAAGAGATCTACAACAGTCAAGCTTGATCAAACCAAACAAACCCCTAAAACAGTCCAGCCTAACCCATCCTCAAGATCCTAAGCTACTACTCATAAGAACACATGATGAACATCAAAATCATAATCCCAGAAAGTCTCGAAACTTGCATCAAATGAAAGAGAAGATAGAGATCTACAATAATGAAAAAGGAATCAAACTCAAATTCTCAATATATTGAAAGTTATGGAACCAACAATTTTGAGAGATTCTTTGTTCTTCCTCTAAAACAAGTACAAGATCTAAGAAAAATAAAAGTGCAAAAGGAATAATTCCCAAAAAGGGTAAAAACTAGGTTTGACTATTCTAAAAAGTTGGATTCTTCCGGTGTCTGCAGGTACAAGGCTTTATATAGTAGAGGAGGTGGAAGCCCAAAAAATGCTAAAAGACAAAACAGTCAACAGCTCGGTCAACTCGACCATGTGCTCGGTCGAGTGACAGGTCGAGTTGGCTTCTCTCTTGCAACCTCCACTCGGTCGAGTCCATCTCTCCACACGGTCGTGTGTCTGGTCGAGTGACTGGTCGAGTTGGACTCGGGACCTTGGTTCTTCAGCCTTAACTCCCTTGCTTTCCCTTCCATGTTCCTTGAGCTCCAAAATCACCTGATTATGCATGAAAAGATGCAAATGCAATGCAACTATACTCTAATGCATGATTAGTCCTAAAGCTATGCAATAATGGTGAAAATGGATAGCAAAAGATGCAAAAGATGTGAATAAACTAAGGGAAAACATGGTAAAATATATGAACATCACCACCTAACCACAATCACAATCAACAGCGAAATATCAATACCAATATCCAATAATAATCCAATAATAAGCCAATATATAGCATTAACAATATCCAAATACCAAACAACAGGAAACATAGAACCAGCAACCTAGCAATGTTTCTAATAACCCAACTCTAGCAACCTAGCAATGCCAGACAACAACCAATCGAGTCCCTAGAACATCCTCCTCTTCATTGCCTTGATTCGACGATCACACTTTGCCTTTACCTGCACCACAAACACAAATTTAGATGTATGAGTATTTTATAAACACTCAGTGAGACAATCCTCCCATCTATTGGGCTATATACACAAGCAACAGTGATTCCAATGTTCCAAACAATCAACAAACAAAGCATACAAACCAGGAAAGCAAACATCAACTCGCTGGAAGGGAGGTGTCAACCAACACAAGCCATGTGTCAACCAACACTGGCTCAACGGTGTCGACCGACACTACCCCACATTGTCGATCGATGCTGCTTCATTGGTGTCAACCGACACCAAGTGGTGTCGATCGACACTCTGATGTTCATATATTTTACCATGTTTTCCCTTAGTTTATTCACTTATTTTGCATCTTTTGCTATCCATTTTGACCATTATTGCATAACTTTAGGACTGTTCTTGCATTAGAGTATAATTGCATTGCATTTGCATCTTTTCTTGCATAAACAGGTGATTTTGGAGCCCAAGGAGCATGGAAGCAATGCTGAGGAGAAGTGAAGCAATGAAGAGGAGAAAGCAAGAGAGTTAAGGCTGAAGAACCAAGGTCCGGAGTCCCACTTGACTGACTACTCGACCATGCTCTCGACCATGTGCGGAGGAGGACTCGACCGAGTGGAGGGAGCAACCAGGAAGCCAACTCGACCTGTCACTCGACCGAGCACAGGGTCGAGTTGGCCGAGCCGCTTAGCTATTTTGTCTTTTAGCATTTTTAGGGCTTCCATTACTTTTTCTATAAAAGGCCTTGTACCCTGCAGCCACCAAGGAGTCCAGCTTTTTAGAGAGTCAAAAACCTAGTCTTTACCCTTTTTGGGAATTATTTCTTTTTGCACTTTTATTGTTCTTAGATCTTGTACTTCCTTAAAGGAAAAACCAAAAATTCTTCATATTTGTTGGTTTGATAACTTTCAAAATATTGAGAATTTGAGTTTCATTCCTTCTTCAATATTGTATATCTTTGTCTTATCTTTCATTTGATGCAAGTTTCGGTATTTTCTGGGTTTATGACTTTGATGTTCATCATGTGTGATTGTGAGTAATTGCTTAGGATGTTGAGGATGGGTTAGGCTGGATTGTGTTTGAGGTTTGTTTGATTTGGTCAAGCTTGATTGTTGTATATCTCTTCTAGGCTAGATGTTCTTAATGCTGATCCTATATCTGAGAGAGTAGAGTTTGATCTCAAGCATCTTAGCATCACACCAATGTTTAAGGAGCATAGATAAGGCTAGATCTAGAGTTCTTCATTAGGCATGCTAAGAGATTAGATGTCTTGTTTGATTTTCGACCATGAATGATCTGTTGTCTAAAGCTTGCCTGTATAAGTTCTTTTCTTTGTGAGAACAAGTGTTGATCTATATAAGCATGATTGTTTTTGCCATGAGAGTGGATTAACATGTTCTAGGAGATCATTGTCAAGAGATTAGCTCAAGTTGGTTAGGATTTGTTGAACAAGTTTGATGACCTCAATCATTAGTCCAGCCCATGAATCCCTCCTCAAGTCCTTCCTTGGTTAAGATTTGTTGACCAAGTTAGATGACCTCAATCATTAGTCATGTTGTTTGATCGTTGCTTGATTCGCTCTTATATTGCTCTGTTTTTCTTGCATTGCTCTGTTTCCCGGATTTGTCCAGCTCGACCCTGTACTCGATCTATACTCGATCGAGTGCTTGCTCGAGCTCATCCCCAGAAGTTTTATATATGCTTTTTGTTTGTCCTATCTCACTTCTTGTTTCATTTTAGTTGCATTTCTGTTGCATTCATTTAGTATCCTGTTCATTACTTGCCTTGCATTAGTTCATTACTTGCATTACTATAGTTTCTATTTCTGTTCTTATTGCATCATAGCTTTGATTAGTCTGTTCTCTTTACATTTAGCATCCATCTTAGTAGCTTTTACTTTCTGCATTTTACATTTCATCAATAGGTTGTTAGTGACAAACATCCTTTACACTTGGATTAACTTAGACATATATGCACATCCTGATTGCTTGCAAACTCTCAGATTGGATTGACACCCTGCCATCCATTCATCATCCATATCTCATCATTCATCTCATATAACATCCACACCACAAACATTTGTGTTTCAATTTGGCGTCGTTGCCCATTTGAGTGTGTTTTTGTGACAATTGGGATCAATAGAAGTCTAAGATTAAGTTCGTATATCCACTTGTTCACTACTGATCTCGTTTCTTCTCTTGCTTGTCTGTGATTGAGTTTCAGGTACCAGCTCGACCATCAACTCGACCACCACTCGACCAAGTGAGTGATCGAGCACTTGATCAAGTCAGAAGTCGGATTCAAATAGACATCACTTCCCAGTCGACTCGACCATCCACTCGAGCCTGTGCTCGACCGAGTGCCTGTCCGAGTCATTAACCATGTTTCAAGGCAGTCAGTTCCATTATGCACCCATGCACCAGCAACAAGGTTTCCAGACTCAATGGTGTCACGCTCCAGCGTTTCAGACCTACCAAGACCAAGAACCTGACTTAAGAGCTACGATGCAACAACTGTTGCTTGGGCAAGCCAATCAGTAGATTGAGGAGGCAAGGCAGTTTGATGAGCTGACCCAAAAATTGAATTCTTATTCTCATGATCTGAGTAACCAGCTTGAGAGTCTGACCTCTTCATTCCAGTACATGGAGAGCTCCATTGCTTCTACTTCAGCTCCTAAGCCACACCAACTTCCTGAACAAGCCATTCAAACCCAAGTAGATCACTGTTAAAGCGATCCATCTCCACGAGGGAGATATCACAGAGGACAGTGAGGTTCAAGTTGGGGAGGATTTTTCACTTATTGAAGCCAAGATTGAAGGTTTTTCAAAGCAGACTGAAGCAGAGAAACCACTTGACCAGGTGCTCGAGCCAGCACACGACCGAGTGGCCGATCGAGTGGCCGATCGAGTTGAGGACACAGAAGCTGTCAAGTCTGCTAAGTACATTCCTCCTGCTTACAAACCACCTATGCCTTTCCCAGGATATTTCAAGGCACAAAAGCTAAAGGAACTAAGGGAGATCATTGAGAAAAAAAGAAATGAGGCTTTGCAGCAAGAGGAAGTGAAGGCTTTACAAGAAGAGGTTGTTCTTGAGATGAAAGAGGAAGTGATGGCTTTGCAACAAGAGGAAGTGAAAGTCTTGAAGGAAGTAATGGCTATACAAGAGATTACCATTGCTTATACGGAAGAGGAGAGAGGGCCTGACTTGAACAAATTTGTTCAAAATCCTTCCTACAAGGACATGCTGCTTGAATTATACAAGATGAAATCTTAGGAACAAGACATGAAGGATCTAAAAGAGATTGGGGAAGTTGTTATACCAACAAAACTAGAGACCCAGGATCATTTAATCTACCTTGCTCCATTAGTTACATGCAATTCAACAAATGTTTGTGTTATCTGGGAGATTCAGTGAGCTTAATGCAATACTCAGTGGCTGAAAAGTTGGGGTATGAATACTTTAAGCCTTGCAATCTCTATATTGGCATGGCAGATGGATCAAAGAGAGATGTGAATGGATAATTGAAAACTTTCCAGTCAAGATAGGAAAGGCAAGAATCCCAACTGATTTTGTGATCATGAACATGAAACAAGAGCCAGAAGATCCCCTCATCTTGGGGAGACCATTCTTAGCCACAGTTGGAGCTGTAATAGATGTTAAGATGGGAACCATCAAACTTCACCTTGCTAAAGACTTCACTATGTAGTTTGAAATCAAGCATACTACTCATCAGCCTACTATTGAAGGTCAACACTTTATGATAGGGAAAAGGGCTAGTTGTAAAGTTTTTGAGGAAGGAGGGAATCCTGGGATTAAAAGTTCAGCCCAAGACAGGACTATCCAGCAGCGCAAGGGATCAGTTCAAAGGTTGGCTTGTCTAGTGATGAATTTTCAAGAGAAATTCAACAAGAGGTTTTTGAAGGAGGCAAGACCAAGACTCAAGTTTAAGAAGTAACATGGTTCAAGTGCTAAGGAGATAGTGATCAAGAAGGAACACAAAGGTTATCAAGTAGAACCAGGGGGATCTCATCATCTCCTTGGTCTCCAAATCAAGCCTAAAAAGGCATCAAAGTCAAGCTTAGTGACTTTAAACAAGCTCACTAGGGAGGAAGTCCCTAAGGTATCCCTGTATATATTGCTTTGGAATTTTGGTATTTTGAATTTAGGTTTAGTGTTTTCATGGTCAGGGAAGCAAGGGAGTCTGAATGGAAGAGGAAGGAACAACTAATGGAGATTCGCAGTCCAACTCGACCACCCCACTCGACCGAGTCCCAATCAATTGCTATCGTCGAGTTGCCCCAGTCACCTCCTCCAAGTCACCAACACGACCCGAACTACACATTTGAAAGCATGAATGAGGATGTGGACAGCTTCTTCCACAATCCCTAAGGTACCACTATCACCTTCACTTGTAAATATCATTGCATTTCATATTGTGTGATTTGTTTTCTTTTAAGTCTTGAATCCTCTAACAAACTTCTCTCACACAGAGGACTGTGTGATTTAAGTTTGGGGGAGGGTTTGAGATAGCATTTGACATTGTGTTTTGTTTTCTTATTTAAAATTTTTAGCATAATCATGTTAGTATTTGCATAGCATCTAAGGCATAGAAAAACCCTAAAAATTTGAATTTTTTTTTGCAAAAATCTTTATAAAAAAAAGAGTGTTCATGTAGTTAGCATTGCATATCAGTATTTTGTTTAGCATGTTTCATGTAGGACTGTTAAATATTTGCATTAGGGAGCTATGATGAGTTTTACCTTGTTAGCTTGCTAGATTCACCAAACTAGGATCAATGCCCAAGTTAATAGTACTTTGATGCTAGTTGAGTGGTTAGAAGCATAAGATTGAACCAAGCCTTGAATTCCTGCATTGCATTTGGTCTAAATTGAAGCATGTTGTGATTTGATACCATTCCCTATTTATAAGAGCCTAATATTGACTTTTAATTATCAATGTGTGCATTCCTTTAAACTCATGGATACCATATACATATTTGGATCATCTTCCTCCTTTTTACCACTCTTGTTGATCCAAGTAGCTGATTGAACCATTAAAATCAGTTTTCCTACCCATTAACCTATCCTTCTTTCAAGCCATGATTATTCTTGTGTGTGTGAGGCCTATTTTTTTTTGGGATTGAGCTTGGTAGAAAGTGTTAGGTTTGAACTGACAAGAGTAAAGCCTTGTGTAGTTCTAATTTGCAATTTTCAAACTAAATAGGACTAGGTGGTTCACTTGTTGGGTTTGGGACTTGGCTGTTTTGAAAAGAAAAGAGGAAAAAGAGAAAGAAAGGTTAGAGTCTTTAAGAGGGGAAGTAAAAAAATTATTATTGAAGATGGTTCTAGTTAAAGAAAAAAAAAGGAAGAAAAGAAAAGTCTAGCAAAATGCTTGTATGTCTTAAGAATAAGAAGAAAAGAGAACCATAGCAAATAAGTAAGAATCCCACATCCAACTAGAAAGATCAAATAAGAAACCTCTCCTAAGGCTTTCAAAACAAAAGATAAAAGGGTATAAGAGAAGAGAAGAAGTTAAAGGGTAGCATGATGTTCATATATTTTACCATGTTTTCCCTTAGTTAATTCACATCTTTTGCATCTTTTGCTATCCATTTTCACCATTATTGCATAGCTTTAGGACTAATCATGCATTAGAGTATAGTTGCATTGCATTTGCATCTTTTCATGCATAATCAGATGATTTTGGAGCTCAAGGAGCATGGAAACAATCCTGAAGAGAAGTGAAGCAATCATGAAGGGAAAGAAAGGGAGTTAAGGCTGAAGAGCCAAGGTCCGGAGTCCAACTCGACCCATCACTCGACCAGACACTCGACCGTGTGGAGAGATGGACTCGACTGAGTGGAGGATGCACGAGAGAAGCCAACTCGACCTGTCACTCGACCGAGCACAGGGTCGAGTTGACCGAGCCGTTGACTGTTTTGTCTTTTAGCATTTATAGGGCTTCCACCTCCTCTACTATATAAAGCCTTGTACCTGCAGCCACCAGAAGAAACTAGCTTTTTAGAATATTCAAACCTAGTTTTTACCCTTTTTAGGAATTATTCCTTTTGCACTTTTATTTTTTCTTAGATCTTGTACTTGTTTTAGAGGAAGAACAAAGAATCTCTCAAAATTGTTGGTTCCATAACTTTCAATATATTGAGAATTTGAGTTTGATTCCTGTTTCATTATTGTAGATCTCTGTCTTATCTTTCATTTGATGCAAGTTTCGAGTTTTTCTGGGTTTATGATTTTGATGTTCATCATGTGTTCTTGTGAGTAGTAGCTTAGGATCTTGAGGATGGGTTAGGCTGGACTGTTTTAGGAATTTGTTTGGTTTGATCAAGCTTGATTGTTGTAGATCTCTTCTGGGCTAGATGTTCTTAATGCTGATCCTATATCTGAGAGGGTAGGATTTGATCTCAAGCATCTTAGCATCACACCAATGTTTAAGAGGCATAGATAAGGCTAGATCTAGAGCTTACCATCTTGCTTGCTAAGAGATTAGAGGTTTTGTTTGGTATGAGACATATTGCTTACTGCCTGCTTGTGTAGATTCTTTACTTTGTGAGAACAAGTCTAGTGGATGCATAGGTTTGATTGTTTCTTGCCATGAGAGTGGATTAAACATGTCTTAGATACATATGTCTAGAGATTAGCTCAAGTTGTTTGAGGTTTGTTGATCAAGCTAGATAGCCTCAATTATAGTCCAGCCTATGAATCCCTCCTCAAGTCCTTCCTTGTTTATTGATTTTCAAGTATTAATCTTGCTGTTTGATTGTTGTTTGATTCGCTTTAGTATTACTCTGTTTTTTTTGCATTGCTGTGTTTTCCGGATTTGTCCAACCCGACCCTGCACTCGATCTACACTCGATCGAGTGCCTGCTCGAGTTCATCCCCAGAACTCTTGTTTAAGCTTTATGTTTGTCCAGTCTTACTTTTTGTTGCATTCCTGTTGCATTCATTTAGTATCTTGTTCATTATTTGCTTTGCATTAGTTCAGTTCTTGCATTATCATAGTTTCTATTTCTGTTTTAGTTTCATAGTTGTCATAATCATTCTGTTCCATTTACATTCAGCATCCAGTTTCAATAGCTTTTACTTTCTACACTTTACATTCATCAAAAGGTTGTTAGTGACCAACATCCTTACATATTGGCTTGACTTAGGCATAATAAGCACATCCTTAGTGATTACAGAACACTCGGATTGGATTGACACCTCTTATATTACAACTGCATAAGGGGAATTGAAACACCCATCCATCCATTCATTCATCATTGCATTCATCACACTTTCATCACCCAATCCACAAATATACATGTTTCAATTTGGCGCTGTTGCCGGTTTGAGTGTGTTTTGTGACATTTAGGATCATTAAAAGTCTAAGATTAAGTTCGTTTATCCACTTGTGAAGTTGCTGTACTCGAATCTTCTGTTGCTTGGCTGTGTTGAATTTCAGGTACCAACTCGACCAACCACTCAACCACCACTCGACCGAGTAGTGATCGAGCACCTGATCGAGTCAGAAGCCGGATCTATTTAGCCATCAGTTTCCAGTCGATTTGATCACCTACTCGAGCATGTGCTCGACCGTGTACCTGTTCGAGTCTGTTCATGTCTGTTGATGCACAAAAGGTCTAAAGGGAAAGACAGTCTTCAAAGACCTATTGACAACATCCACAGGCTGCACAAGGGTTTGAAAAGTAAGCAAAGAAGAGTTGTTCAGGAACAACAAGAGGATATAGTAGTTATGGATCAACAAGATCATGTTCCAAGACCAAGGAACATTGGTTTTGGAGATGCACCAAACACACATAACCAAAGAGATGGTATTGTGCCCCCTACTGTTGCCAACAAAAACTTTGAGATCAAGAGTGGATTGATCTCAATGATTCAGGCCAATAAATTTCATGGGTTGCCAATGGAGGATCCACTTGATCACCTTGATGAGTTTGATAGGATATGCAGCCTCACAAGGATCAATGGTGTGAGTGAAGATGGCTTTAAGCTAAGGCTGTTCCCTTTCTCACTCGGGGACAAGGCTCACTTATGGGAAAAGACTCTTCCTACTGGAGCTATCACTACTTGGGATGCTTGCAAGAAGGCTTTCTTAGCCAAGTTTTTCTCTAATGCAAGGACTGCTAGGTTGAGGAATGAAATCTCTGGGTTTGCTCAAGGGAGTAATGAAAGCTTTTGTGAAGCTTGGGAAAGATTTAAGGGATTCCAAACTCAGTGTCCTCACCATGGTTTCAGTGTTGAGTCTTTATTGAGTACATTGTATATAGGAGTGCTTCCCAAATTCAGAATGCTTCTTGACACTGCTTCGAATGGAAATTTCCTTAATAAGAATGTGGAAGAAGGCTGGGAGTTGGTTGAGAATCTAGCCCAGTCTGATGGGAACTATAATGAGGATTATGATAGGACAATAAGGTCTTCATCCACTGATCATGAGGAGAAATACAAGAAGGATCTGAAAATGGTGAATGAAAAGCTTGATAAGATCTTGCTAAGCCAGCAAAAGTCCATTCACTTCATTAGTGAAGAAGAGCTTCCAGTTCAAGAAGGAGAAAGGGAGTATGCTGAGTTATGCTACATGCAGAACCAGGGTGGTTTCAAGGGTTACAACCAAGGAGGGTTCAAGAACAATAACCTATCCTATAGAAGCACAAATGTGGCTAACCCATAAGATCAAGTTTATCCGCTCCTCAGCCTCCTCAACAAAATAACTATGCACCCAAACAACAGCATCAGGTGTTCCAGCCCCAGTTGTGTCCCCCACCAGGGTTTCAGACTAACCAAGGCCAGGAACAAGACCTTAGAGCCATGATGCTACAGCTGTTGATTGGTCAAACACAAGGGAAGATTGAGGAAGCCAAACGGTTTGCTGAGTTAAACCAAAGGCTCACATCCCAGTATAATGATTTGAATATGAAGTTTGAAGGTCTCAATTCCAGAGTCAAGTACATGGAGAGCAAAATTGCATCCACTTCAGCCCCAAAGACCAACCAACTCCCTAGAAAAGCTATCCAAAACCCCAAGGAGTTCACTCCCAAGGCCATTCATATCTTAGATCAAGAGGTCACTGAGGACAGTGAACTTCAAGGTGGGGAGGATTGGTCAATTACTGATGATCAGAGAGTTGATTGGGCAAAGAAGCAAAGATCCGGCATTGAGCTCGACCAGGTACTCGAGCAAGCACTCGACCGAGTGCCTGATCGAGTGGTCGATCGAGCTGAGGGTTCAGATATTATCAAGCCAGCTAAGTACATCCCTCCTGTTTATAAACCTCCCATACCATTCTCAGGACGTTTTAAAGCACAGAAGATCAAGGAATTAAAGGAAATTATTGAGAGAAAGGAAAAGTTGGCTAAGCAACAAGAGGAAGAGAAAGCTTTGAAAGAAGAAGTTGTGGTTGAGAAACAAGAGAAAGTGATGGCAATACAAGAGATCATCATTGCCTACCAGGAAGAGGAGAGAGGACCTGCCTTGGAACAGTATGAACCATACCCTCTCTATAAAGATTTTTTGCTTGATTTGTCAAAGAAGAAGGCTCAAGCTCAAGATGAGAAAAATCTTGAGGACCTTGGAGGAGTTATCATCCCAAATAAGCTTAGTGATCCAGGTCCATTCTATCTACCTTGCACACTGAGCTATCTTCACTACAATCAGTGTCTATGTGACTTGGGAGCATCAATCAGTGTGATGCCATACTCCATTGCACAAAAACTTGGCCACACTGACTTTAAGTCTACCAATCTTCATGTGTGCCTAGCTGATGGGTCAAACAGGGATGTTTTTGGGAAGTTAGAAAACATTCCAGTGAAGATAGGAAGAGCAAGGTTCCATACTGATTTTGTGGTCATAGAGATGAACAAAGAGCATGAAGATCCAATCTTATTAGGGAGGCCATTCTTAGCTACTGTTGGAGCAGTAATAGATGTTAGGGAAGGTCTTGTGACCTTGAACATTGTTGAGGATATAGTCATGAAGTTCAAAATCTATAACCCAACCAACCTTCCTACCATTGATGATCAACCCTTCACTATCAAGGAAAGAGTTGATCATGAGGTTCTTAAGGATGAAGGAGATCCTAAGGCTGAGCTCTCTCTTCAAGAGGATTCTGTGGAAAAGCTTAAGAAGTCAGTTAAAGAGATGAGTGGAATGGTTATGGATCTCCAAGTGAAGCTGAACAAGAGGTCTTTGAGGAAAGCAAGACCTAGGCTCAAAATCAAGAAGAAATATGGTTTGTGTGTTAAGGGTGAAGTGATCAAGGATCAACTTCACAGTGATCAGGAGGTTACAGGGAGGATTTCATCACCTCCTTGGTATCTAAACCAAGCCTGAAAAGGCAATCAAAAGTCAAGCTTAGTGACTTTAAACAAGCTCACTAGGGAGGAAGTCCCTAAGGTATCCTTTGTAAATATAGTTTATTTTCTTAGTAGTTTTGATGTGTTTTCTTTTATGTTTGTTTTGGGCAGCCGTTAAAAAGAAAGTGTAGCTGGGCATGGAGAAATTTGGACTTGGGCAAGGAGATTCGCAAGCCCACTCGACCAGCCCACGAGAGGTACTCGACCGAGCTAGAGTAGAACCAAAGGCCCATTCGATTCCCAGCCTTCTAGAACGATCAAGTGGAGGGAGAAAAGGAAGAAAAATTTTAAATTTTCAAACTTTGGTCAAGGAGCTCGACCACGTGCTGGTCGAGTGTGGGGTCGAGCGGCAGCCAAAAAGAAGGTCAAAGATTCCCATTTCAAATTTGAATGGTATGGACGCTCCACCCTTGTCTCTTTGTCCCCTTAGCTTCTTTAAATAGAGCTTGCATGATCCTAGGCCTCTCACACTCTCTCATTTGCTCAAAACATCTAAATTCATGTTCTAAAATCTCTTTCAAGTTCATCTTAAGCTCAACGCTTAGTTCTTTCTAGTTTTTGATCCATCTAAGAAAAGTGATCCACCCGATCAACTTGCTTACCTGCTATCAGCGTCCTATTGCCCAACATCCAGTTGTGGTTGCAAGGAGAGTCAAAATGCCTACAAACATGAAGCTGTTCCAATAGGTGTCGAGACTAATCATCAGAGTGCTTAAGGATGCGAAGCAGTGTTAACAGGTAAGTGATTCCTATAACTCAGTATACTATTGTGATACATATGTCTGTTTTTGACTTAGTTGATCACTCAAGCTGGGGGAGAATGGTTTTGGTTCTGGTTTTTGTTCAACGCCTAATGATAAGGAGTTTTGTACTTATGGGGGAGAATTTTTATAGCTACTTGGTTTAGGGGGAGAATCATTGTTTATGGGGGAGACTTAATTGACTAAGTGGTTGATCTTAGGTTGTTAATGATTAAGAATATGCCAATTGAATAAGTCTGATTAGAGAGCTATTAAGACCTTGGTTTCCGCTGCAGCCCTCTGGGGTTTCTGATTGTTAGGTTCTTAATCATAGTTCTGTGTGAACAAGCTGTTGATTGGTTTTGCTAGATAATGATTGTTAGTTTGTCTAGTTGTTGCTTGTTCTGTTTTTGGCTTTTGTTTGTTGGAGTGTATTTTCAGGTTGAACCAGAGAGATGCTTGAGTATCAAACTCAGTAAAAAAGGGGGAGATTGTAAATGCAGATTCTCGAACAACTCGCTGTGAGGAACAAGTCGTTGTGCCGAACCGAGCGTTGTGCCAATCAGGAAGCTGCATCAGATCACAGACGCTTGAGTTGCTGACATGGATGTGTGAGCTGACATGGCAAGACGTGAGTCGATGTGATGATGTGTCAAGGAAGGCTGCTGACTTGGCATTGAAGATAGAGACAAGATTATACACTTGAAGATATGGAAAATATTCTCTGCGATAAATAAGGAAATGATAAGCTTGAGCAGCAAGCAGTTTCCGTTTGCTTAGAGATATGAAGAATATTCTCCGCAACAGTTAAAGGAAGGATAAGGCTGAGAAACAAACAGTTTCCTTATCCCGTGATACTTGGAGATTTGCCTTCCAGGGTTTCTCAAGTCGTGTATATATATTCTAGGAGTAGCCCACGAGCCAAGTTGAGCACTCTAGAATATGGATATGTTTGTAAACTTCGAAACCACAAAAATAAGGCTTAGAAGGGGTGTTCCCAATTCTCTGTGACGTTAATAAGGGTGGTGATTAAGTGCGCAGAGAATTTTTTTTCTTTCTCTTAGATCTACTTTGGTGAGAGTTTAGATAGAAATGAGAGAGAGCTGATTTTATTCTCTTAGATCTACACAGATGTGTGTTTAGATAGAAAAGAGAGAGGCTTAGATTCATTCTTAGTCGGGTTCAATCCTATTGGGTAGAATAGGTTGTGTAAGGGCCAAAATAAAATTGTATCATTGTAAGAGATAAATTTTGTTAATAAGATTGAAGAGAAAAGCGTTGACTTGGCGCGTTCCAAGTATAAATCAGTGTGTTGTGCATCTCTATACCCTTAGAAGTTTAGAGTGAAGTCGTTGTCTAGCACCAAACTAAAATCTTCAAACATAATATTTGTCCTCTAACTTTCCTGTTAGTTCTAGTATCGTAAACATTTTCACTGAATCAAACTCTTGCTAGCATCTAATTTATAGGATTTTCTACAAACTCTTGCTAGCAACTAAGATAAACAATATATTACTAAAACATTTTTGGCCAAAATTCTAAACATTTTTAATAGCGCTAAAGACTATTTTATTATTGTACTATTTTATATAATGAATATCATCGTACCCCATTGTGATTTAACATCGTTATAGTTTTTATGAAGATAATATGGTTGTACCCCTTATCATATTTAGTAATTTCTATCCTTACCAAAATATTTATTTTCAACATTTTCTGTACCCCTTAAACATTATTCTTAAATATTTATTTATATTTTTATTTATTAAAAATTAAGAATAAATATATTACCAAAACATTAATGGCCAAAATTTCTAAACATTTTTATAGTGTCCAAGAATATTTTGTTATTGTACCCTTTTATATAATGAATATCATCGTACCCCATGTGATTTATTTTTTATATTTTTTTATGATAATATGGATCATGTGAAAACGAATAAAAATTAGATTTTGGGCGACGGGATATTTATTTAAAATCATCACACGTGTAGTAAAATGAACCAAAGACAATAGGATGTTATTAAAAAGTTATTTGGTATACACATAATTTTATATAGTTGTTCAGTTGTACTTTCATATTCATAGTTGAACTTTTGCATTTTCCATATTTCCAGTTGGACTAAAATATAAATTATTAATTAGCAGTTGGCCACAAGATTTATTACTATTAATTAGCATATACAAGGTTTTCATAACACAATATTCATAAAAACTTGGGTTTCACCTTTTTTGCTTCATTTGAGGTGATCACTTACTAAGTCTTCCTTACACTATAAAGAGTGTTTTATGTGAAAACGATAGTATATATTAGAAAGTGATAAATTATTGTATTGTTGATTAAAAATGGTTCTTTAATAGTTCAATATGTAAAGAAATTCTTATAAACCTTAATTATCATTTTCGTATTTTAAATAGAAATGCAAATCTAAATAGATATTTAGTTGTACCTAGTTGAACTCAGTAATACAATTCGACAAATACTATTTATGTTATGTAAATATTACCCTCTATAGTTAAAATGTAATTTTGTATGGTTATTATTTATTACCTCTCAGAAATATAATAAATAAATAAACAATTACGAATTACATAGGTTGTTCTAGTAACATCTCTTACTTGTTCTGGTAACATCTCTTAATTGCTCCATTTATGGTGAACAACAACGACAATATTAGCTAGGGTTGCAGAAGAAGATATGTTGAAGATGACTAAAAAATTACAATAATATCTTTCATTAAAATAGATTTATGGACGTATACTAATCAAAAGAATGTTATGTATGTACACTAATCTCAAATACATTATGTACGTACACCAAACTGCAACATACATTAAATAAAAAAACGTTATGTATGTACACCCAACAATATCTCTAGTATATTTTATAAGTCTACCGCTACATTTTTATAAATCTGTCAGAGAAATCTATCTATACTATTAAAAGGGAAGCATTTTTCACTAAGTAGGCTTAAAGTTGAAGATTATTACATGAAATGCCATTGAGAACAGAACAAACGAAAAACACAAATAAGGATAGTTTGGTATTAAAAAAAAATGAAAAACACGCGGATCCTATATATACCGGATCCGAAAATGATGGGCTGGGAAAAACTGAAAACAAGAACGATGGAAAGAGTGTATTTTCGTAATTTTGAAAAAAGGCATACACGAGGTTTAGATGAATCACGATCCTAACGTATTGGGCTAAGCTAAACAATCCGGCCCAGTTTCATATTACGTATCCAATAGTTTGGATCATTAGTTTCTATACTGTTCAATATTCATTCACTTATTCATATGGGGAACTGATTAATGTGGTAAAAAAAAAATCTAAAACAATAAATACGCAGATATTCAATTCATGCAATCACGCATGTTATGGGAATGAACGGTACAAAAAAATTAGGTCAACAGATATTGATTAACATAAAGTTTGCCTAATCATTCGTAATAATTAATTAATCGATAAATTAAAAATGAAAATACAACCGCAAATATAGTAATTCATCTTTCCGGTAAACTAAAATCATATCAATTCAAGTAAATTAGTACGATCTAATTGAATGACAATTTTCCAAATTCAAATTTTTAATAACAATTACATTCAAAACAATCTTGGTAAATCTTTCTTAAAAGTAAATATACATTTCACACGATAAATATTCTTCAATCTACACCAAAATTACGGATATTTAGGATTTTGAAAACGTTTATGTAATATTACAGTTGACAAAATCTTAGCTACTTATCAAATCTTCTTTAAACAATATCATCGGATCTTTGCTATTAGTGTCTAATATTAATATCATGGCCTACAACTATATAAACCATACAACGTGATGTAATTGTCACTCAAAGCTAAAACAGAAAACAGTCTACGATTGCAATCAATAAAAAAAATATGGCAGCAAACAATGATTTCACAAGCTTTGCTACCATTAACCCCTTCAAGACGATTTGGAAGGTTCAAGTCAAGATTGTGCATTCTTGGAAGCAATATACAGAGAAATCTTAGAGATCATACTCGCTGATGTAGATGTGAGTATAGTACATGGACACTACTCATTTTATTCTGATAGAGTTGGAGATAAAGTCTTGATTCCACGGATATTGCTAACACCATAAGATACCAAGCTTCCTTTTAAGATGCGGAGAAGACAACTATCCTTAGTTGTAAAAGTCAGGGACAGTTTCTCGAAAACGTTGGTCTACATTTACCCAGACCATGTTTCTCTCACGGTCAGCTGTATGTTGCTATCCCTACAGTGACTTCTAAAATAGGATTAAAAATCCTTATTGTTGACAAATATGGGAAACCGCAGAAGAGGACAATGAATGTAGTCTTCAAAGAAGTTTTCAAGAACCTGTAGATTTCAGGGAAAAAAGCATAATGGATCATAGGTACTAGGTATTTTCTGGAATCGATGGACTTATATAAAAGCCTTTCGTCTGTTTCAGATTTATGTACTAATCGGTTTACAAAATTTTGTTACAGGTGTTGTACTTTAAACGATATGAAGGGAGGAATGATAAAAATAATGATGCTTTTGACTATAAAATATGGTATTGCACTGTTTCATCATCTAAAAAGCTTTGTGGAAACTCCATCAATGTGGTGATTTAAGAGGATGATAATGAAAAGGAGAAGCTAATTATGTTGGAAAGACTGAAGTTTCTAAAGGGGCTACATGTAAGGAATATTTTGGTGTAAAGATTGAAGCAAAGGGAGGCAGAAAGGATAAAAACGAATGTGAATGTGTCAAGAATCTAGATGTTAGATGGTTGCAGCCATCTATCCATGATTTTCTTACTTTGGCAACTTAGTTATGTTTTTGATGTTTTAAATTTCAATAATTTTCACATGCTTAAGCATTGTAAAAGAGTTTTTAACTTTTTGGGAATTTTTTATGTCATACGATATTCAATAATATTCTGAAAATTCTATTTGGTTCAAGTCACTCCTAATTTTGAAGTCAGAACTATCTACAAATAAAAAAATAAAGTATGTAATTGCTAACCGATTAACAGAGTTCTCATATAAGCACGTTTATGCAGAACCACCATACTCCACCATCTTAGAGAATGTACAAGCATATCACACACTTTGTTAGAATAAGCTATAAACAACCAAAAAACATAATATATCAAAACAAGCAAAATAAAAATTACAATAGTATAGCAAATTACTTAACGGAATTAAAAACTGATTGACGCACTAACTTTTTCCATAAATCAAACACCAACATTAAGTGGGTTATGTTTGTTATTCATGGTATAGTATTACCTACACATATTACAAAATTGTGCAATTAGATATATGAAGAGGTTAAGCAAAAATCTATAGTGAATATCTTAACTGAGTCTTATCTAACTTATGAGAAAATCCCCGCACGTATGTGCGGGTCCGTCTCTAGTTAACTATATAAGTATACCAAAACAATTTATTTGCATCTTAAGTCTGTCAATTATATCTATTGCAATACTTAATAAGTCTATCAAAAATATCTACGCTACCAATAAAATCTATCTAAAAACTCGGCCAATTAATAAGTCTATCATCAAACACAATTAATCTACCAAGATAATCTACCGAGAACATAAATCTACCTAATTAATCTACTTTACACATAAGTGTATCATCACTACAACTAAATCTTCCATTTTAATCTATCGTACACCTACAGTCTACCAACTTAATATACCAACTTTCACTACCATTTTTATGTATCCGATTTGTATACCATCAAACCAACAATAGACTTTCTTCCACTTCCCAATATTTTTTTTCTTTTCTTAATGATATTTTCTGTAATTGCATTTTTTTTCTAACACTAGTTTTAAGGGTACAAATGGTACATAAGTTATTATAGTAATTATTAACTTTTTGTACTACTCTAGTAATAAGGAAACAATTTAGTAATATTATAGTAACTCTCCCTTATTTATAACTAATAAATTACAATAAAGTTTACGCGAAAATTTCTTTGTGTTGTATATTACCAGTAACTATCTAATTTTATTTATTATATTCATGTCATTGAGGTTCGATCCCAAATATATTACTTTCATTTATGCACTTGTGGTACATAAACATTTTTAAACTCTTAAGAAAGAATTACTCAAATATTATCCAAAAGTTGATTTATTAGTCATATCTATAAATCTTTTGAAAATTACTTAAATGTTTAGTGCTCTGGGTGTAATTACAATTTACCCCTGAGGTTTTGTTTTTCGATTTTGAGTAAAAAAAAAAAAAATTACACATCAGCAAATTAAAATACACATCATTGTCGATTTTCCATGTCACTAAGCATATTTTTTTTCAGAATCGACAGTTGTATTTTTCTTGTTTATGCCAAATAGGGAAATTAAAAAATTTCCACTATTCATAACCCGAAAAAACAAAAACAAATACGTCTCTCGTCGTCTTTCATCGCATAAACCCTAGTTCCCATTCTCTTTCGTTGTCGTTGCAAAGCCACCGACGATGATCTTATCTCCCTTCTCGGACCATCCTACGCCGCGTCGTCCCTTAACCCGATCATATCTCGAGATCTCAAATCGTGTCTCTGATTTCCTCGTCCCTTTCAAACCGGATAAGACTAAACCCGATTTTGGGCGATGTTCTCTTCGTACTAGACTCTGTTCAGGTAAAATTGAAGCCGTTGAGGGGCTGAGCAAGGTTGAAGATGATAATTCTCTTATCTGGTGGCCACCGGAGCCGATAGTGGAGCTTGCTCGTCTCTTTGTTATTTCCGGTGGTGATCCTGGTTCAATCCAGCGAGCTCTATATCCCAAAATGATCCCAGTTTGTTTTTTGTTCGTTAGATTGTGGATATTGCTGAATTTAATTGGTTTAATTAAACTCGGTTTACATGTTGTAGGTTCCTGATGTTGAACGATCAAAAAAAGATAAATGTCAGCTCATAAGAACTCCATATGGTCGTCATTTTATAGCAGAGGTTAAAATTTTTTTAAAAATTCAGTATTGGTGTTTATAATCTCATGGTGTTATGATCTGGTGTTATGATCTGCTGTTATGATCTGATCTGCTGTTAAGTTTTTAGCTTCTTCATCCTCTGTATTTTTAGAAGGTGCAGAGGATGGCCGAGTATTAGTATAAGACCGAGTTGGAGTAGCTGATCTCGCTGAACCGTTAGATGTGGTAGTGGTTCGTGGAGCCGACGAGGTAGTGTTTCGCGGAGCCGCCATGGAGGTAGTAGCACGTGCAGCAGTTAAGGTGGAACGTGAGGTGGGTGTTGAGGATCTAGAGGTTGAAGCTTTGGTGGTCACAGGACTTGTTGTAGAGGTGGTTGGAGTTATAGACCTTCTTGTTGGTGTGGAAGGTCTGCTCGCTGACCTTGAGCTACCAGAGGATGATGGTCGCCTGAGTCCAGCTACAAAAGAAGAGCTACCAGAGGATAAAGGTCTGCATCTTTTGTTATCCATTTTCACCATTATTGCATAGCTTTAGGACTAATCATGCATTAGAGTATAGTTGCATTGCATTTGCATCTTTTCATGCATAATCAGGTGATTTTGGAGCTCAAGGAGCATGGAAACAATCCTGAGGAGAAGTGAAACAATCTTGAAGGGAAAGCAAGAGAGTTAAGGCTGAAGAACCAAGCTCCGGAGTCCAACTCGACCAGGCACTCGACCGAATGGAGAGAATGACTCGACCGAGTGGAGGATGCACGAGAGAAGCCAACTCGACCTGTCACTCGACCGAGCACCGAGTCGAGTTAACCGAGCCGTTGACTGTTTTGTCTTTTAGCATTTTTAGGGCTTCCACCTCCTCTCCTATATAAAGCTTTGTACCTGCAGCCACCAAAAGAATCCAACTTTTGAGAAAAGTAAGAAACCTAGTTTTTACCTTTTAGGGAATTATTCCCTTTGCTTTTTATTTTTCTTAGAAAAATCTAAAGCAAAGGGAATAATTCCCTAAAAGGTAAAAACTAGGTTTCGCAACCTTCGAGTCATACCGATCTCACACTCAGACCAACGTCTTTGAGTTATCGGTATGACTCGAAGGTTGCGACCTAAGGGTGGAAGAGTTGGGAGCAAGCAATGTATAGGACGTGATTATTAACATAACGACGAAATGTAGACCTCGAGAGTGATGGTGGTTTAATCTTAGATTTTGAGGATTATGTTGGCCGGTGGGGCAGGGTTTTATGACTGTTGCGGTCATTAATGTATGGCTGATGTGCCAGGATTGGGTGGCCGGTGGTGTTGGGGCCCAAGGAAGGAGAGCTGCAGCAGGTATGGGCCGGTAAGGGCATGGTTGCCAGGTACATAGGATTCACGAGAAGCCTTAATGGCAGGATAAACTAATTGTTGGGATGATGGTGGATGAAGTTCATTGGAGATGGAAAAGGTTGCTAAATTCGAGGAGTTGGTAAGCTTGTCAGGCGAAGCAAGTCAAGAGGCTTAAATTAGCGGCTCACAAGGCGTTCCATGCAGTAAATTGGAATATGCGAACGTATGGTACTTGTTTGTTTTATTACGCTCGTATTGATGATTTTCTGTGGAGAATTACCGAGTGGAAAAGCTATTTCTGGAATAAAATATCTTGTGGAAGTTTCCCTAAGAGGCAAGTTACTAGAGGTGCTTGGACGAACAAGTGGGTTGATACTCAGGTAGCGGAGAGTTGATGTCCGCATACTTGAGTATTTGTTTAGTAGAGCTGAGAAAGTAACTAGAGATTTATGGAGCAAGGAATTCACTTGTCCTAGTGTATCACCGTGGGGAGCGCCGGTGTTATTTGTTAAGAAGAAAGATGGGAGTTCCGATTGTGTTTTGACTAACGGGATTTGAACCGGGTCACTATGAAGAACAATGATAAGTCACGATTTGGGCCTCGTTAGTTTCTTAATGGGCTGTTAGAATATTGTTGTCTAAGCCTTTTAATTCTCCTTTATAACTTGTGTTCGTTCTCTGTAGAAAGTTATCGAATCATTAAGTGAAACAATGTTCTTCTTCTTCCTAACAATCATCTTCCTCTTTCTCTTCCTCTTCCCTCTGATCTGATTCTTCACCTCAATCCCCTTTTCTTCTGTTTCTCATCCCTATTTCTGTTATCTTTTTGATAAGCTACTTCTGTACTTATCAATTGGTGCTTTCATTGAGAGTAATTAAAAAAAAAAAAAAATGGATCCACAAACTCAAGCTGCTCACGAATCTTTGATAGCTGAAGTCAATGACAAGATTCACCACCTCAAATCGTCGCTTGAAGACCAGCTATCAGATCTCAGGAAGATTGCTAGGGAACAAAGAGCTCTTGTCGAAGAACGAGGAAGGAAGCACGACGAAGCGATGCTTTGGTTTCGCGAAAACCTAGCTCTCAAGAGCTCCACTGAGTCAAGTCCACCGTCGGGGTTTCTTATCCAGAGCTCTAACACTCCGATTGACACTTGCGCGACTCCATCAGCTCCGATAAAACCTAACAGTGACGGAAACCTTCCCTTATCCGCTCATACTGTTCCGATTGTGCAATCTCCGCCGGGGTTTTTACAGTCCGTCACGGTGAGTCCAGCTCCTGCAACAGAGCCTACACCAAGAAAAAACCCAGAAATTTCTCTTAGGACTTCTGTCGAACACTTGGTGAGCACTGCTTTACCAGAGACGTCTTTCAGTCCATGGATCTCTGAGCTGCCAATCGCTGTCCAAACTCCAAGGGAAGGAAGAAATCATGTCACACGCAGCTACCATAAGGTCAGGAAGAAGAAACTCTGTAAGAAGAGACACGTCCGCTTCCGTGAAACAAAAATCAGCAAACGTTTGTTGAAAGAACGAGGTAAACTCTCTAGATCTCTTGGGGTTGCTCCTGGAATCCAGCCGCATATGTTTTTAGACCAGTGGAATCAGGTTGATGTTGGAACGGTTAGTTATATGGATCCTTCTTCTGGTTATGATGTGTCTCAGTCACATGATGTTGTTGAAGATGTGAATGTTAGGAATAGATCATGGAGACAATTTGGAGATGTTTCTCATGCTAATACAGTCCATCAGCGTGTGAGTAATGTCAGGGTCCCTGATTCAAGTGCGGTGAACAACAATGTAAACTCAATGTTCTGGACAAAATCGGTAGAGGCATGGGAAAACATGGGGATGGAACCTCAGAGGTTGAGCGATGGCATTGGTGCGGGAGGAGTCATTTACATCGGGTTTCAAGGTTCATCTCGACAACCGAACCATACTGACATGTCGTGGAAGGATCCAGAATGGGAAAATGGCCACCGTGAGTTTCATGAAACAAGGCTAGTGGGTTCAGAGAGAGACCGTGAGTTTCTTGAAACAAGGCTAGATGGTTCAGACAGAGAAGGAGCAAAGTCCTCATGGGATAAAACAGATTTCCAAGAAGCTGGGCTGTCAAAGTGCTCTAAGGAAGACTTCATCAAGTGGATCAACAGCTTGGAGGTTCATTTTGTTGTGAGTCAGACTCCACACAATGAGTGGATGAGGATTGTGTATTCACTCTTAGAAGGAGAAACAGGACATTGGGTCAGGAGATTATGGGAAAAGAATTCTCCTACAAGTTGGAAAGAATTCAAGTGGATGATCAAAGAAGAAGCTAAGGAGCAACCGAGACAAAGCTGGATACGACGTTCACTATATTCGGGTATGATACAAGATGTTTCGGTGGCTAGTTACTGCAGGGAGTTTGAAGTTAAGCGTAGAGAGGCAATGTGTATTCCAAAGAAACATGTGTTGGAAGTGTTTCTACGCGGGTTGGCTCAACCATTGCAGATGGAGGTCAGAAATCTGCAACCCAGGCGACTTCAAGAAGCAATGGAACTTGCTGTGTGGCTTGAGGAAATGAGCGGATATACTAGAACAGAAGTTTCAGTTGATTGTGGTGAAAAGGAGGAGTTGATGAGCCTAACAATGTTACACGAAGGTGAAGGGGACATTATTGATTCCCTGAGTCAGGATAAAGACCGACCAGTGACAGTTTTAGCCAAGAACAACGGTCTACAATTTTGGGGCTCTATCTCAGGTCAGAGAGTGTTGGTAGAGATTGACTCTGGAGCGACACAAAATTATATTGCAGAAGAGTTAGCTGATCGACTTAGGCTTCCCAAGAGAATGACAAAACCCAGGCCAGTTTGTTTGGGACATGGTCAGTTTATCAAGAGTGAAAGCTTGTGCCAAAGGGTCAGCTTGTTACTTCAAGGAGTTGAAATCATTGAAGATTTTCTCACATTAGTCTTGACCAAGACTAAAGTTGATATGATCTTGGGTTACCCTTGGCTATCCAAACTGGGAGAGACTTCTGTTAATTGGCAAGAACACACTTTTTCTTTCTTTAACAGCCAGGAATGGATTACTCTGGGTGAAAAGAATGAAAAGCTTAAGCTAAGTACTAGAAAGGTGAAAATGAAAGGTGAAGGTGAGCAAAGAAGCAAGTGGAGACAGGTTGCTTACTATCTTGAGGACAAGATAGTTTTAACGGGAGGAAGTGTGGCTGTGAAAGGAGTGGGAGTCAATTGTTTGACACAATTCGCTTGTAAGCAAAAGAGGAATGGTGAAGGGCGTGAGAGGAAGCTGGGCTCAGACTATCCAAGGGAGTTTTCAAGATTCACTGAAGGAGTGGTTGCAAAGCCTATATACGGGTTGTCACATGGGGGAGAAAGACAAGCTGGTTGTGAGGGTTCAAAGATGCAGGTCTGGATTCCTAAATGTTGCAGGTTATTAGAAATGTTGATTTCAAGAGCGGGCTCAGTCTTAGAGGTCCAGTCTGCGGCTGGAATACAAGCTAAAGAGAGAGTTCAGAAGCAGTTTGAGGTTGCATCTGAAGAATTTATAGTGACACCCTCTAGCAAGAAGGAAACTGCAGTAGCAACAAGTACTGAACAAGGAGAAGCTGGAACACTCACGGTGAACAGCAGGTTTGGGAAGTTTCAATTCTATCCACCTTGAGGACAAGGTGAATCTTCGAGGGAACGGTATTGATAAGTCACGATTTGGGCCTCGTTAGTTTCTTAATGGGCTGTTAGAATATTGTTGTCTAAGCCTTTTAATTCTCCTTTATAACTTGTGTTCGTTCTCTGTAGAAAGTTATCGAATCATTAAGTGAAACAATGTTCTTCTTCTTCCTAACAATCATCTTCCTCTTTCTCTTCCTCTTCCCTCTGATCTGATTCTTCACCTCAATCCCCTTTTCTTCTGTTTCTCATCCCTATTTCTGTTATCTTTTTGATAAGCTACTTCTGTACTTATCAAACAAGTACCCTCGTCCTAGGATCGATGAGTTGTTGGATCAGTTGACGGGTACTACTTGGTTTCCAAGGTAGATCTAGCGTCGGGTTATCATCAGATACCGATTGATGAGGCAGATGTGAGGAAGACGGCTTTCAGGACAAGGTATGAGCATTATGAGGTTGTGGTGATGCCTTTCGGGTTGACTAACGCGCCAGCAGCGTTTATGAGATAGATGAACATCGTGTTTCAGGAGTTTTTGGATGTGTCTGTCATCATTTTCTTCGACGATTTCCTAGTATATTCTAAGAGTCCTGAGGAGCATAGAGTGCATTTGAGGGCAGTTCTGGAGAAGATGCGGGAGCAGAAGTTGTTTGCCAAGTTGAGAAAGTGTAGTTTTTGGCAGCGTGAGATAGGCTTTCTTGGTCACATTGTTTCTGCAGAGTGGGTTTTTGTAGATCCGGAGAAGATTCAGGCTATCAGGGATTGGCCTAGACCGCAGAATGCCATAGAGATCAGGAGTATCCTTGGATTGGTAGGTTATTACAGGATGTTTGTGTAAGGTTTTGCAAGTAGAGCAAGCCCTATGACTAAGTTGACAGGGAAGGATGTTCCTTTTGTGTGGTCACAGGAGTGTGAGGAGGGCTTTGAAAGCCTTAAGGAGATGTTGACTACTACGCCAGTGTTGGCTTTGCCTGAACAGGGAGAACCCTATGTGGTTTATACCGATGCATCTAGAGTTGGTTTGGGGTGTGTGTTGATGCAGCATGGGAAGGTGATTGCCTATGCTTCGCGGCAGTTGCGAAGGCATGAGGGAAACTATCCTATTCATGATTTGGAGATGGCTGCTGTAGTTTTTGCCCTGAAGAATTGGAGATCTTATCTTTATGGTGCAAAGGTATAGGTGAATTTGAGACAGAGGCAATGGATGGAGCTTGTGGCAGATTATGATTTGGAGATAGCCTATCACCCTGGTAAGGCTAACACGGTTAAAGATGCTCTAAGTCGGAAGAGGGTAGCTTCGGATCAGGAGCAGGAGATGGAGTCTCTGGTAGGAGAGATCTGCGCGTTGAGCTTGTGTGCTGTTTCACAGAAACCGTTGGATTTGGAAGCAGTCGATAGAGCAGATCTTCTAAGTAGGGTGCGGTTAGCTCAGGAGTAGGATTTGGGGCTGGTGAATGTCTCTAAGGATGTGGATTCAAAGTATCAGGTCTCAGATAATAGTTCTATCTTGGTGCACGGTCGGGTTTGCGTGCCCAAGGATGAGGAGTTAAGGCAGGAGATTCTGAGAGAGGCTCATGCGAGCAAGTTTTCTATTCATCCAGGAGAGAGACTAAGATATACCGTGACCTCAAGAGGTACTATCACTGGGTCGGGATGAAGAAGGATTTGGCTGGTTGGGTTTCGAGGTGCGATGTGTGTCAGCTAGTGAAGGCTGAGCATCAGGTTCCTGGCGGGTTACTGAAGAGTCTACCCATTCCTGAGTGGAAGTGGGATATGATCACTATGGATTTTGTGGTAGGATTACCAGTGTCACGGACCTTTGATGCGATTTGGGTCATTGTGGACCGGTTGACTAAGTCAGCACATTTTTTGGCCATTTAGAAGACTAATGGAGCAGCGGTCTTGGCTAAAAAGTATGTGAGAGAGATAGTCAGATTGCATGGGGTGCCAGCGAGCATTGTGTCTGATAGGGATTCCAAGTTCATTTCAGTGTTTTGGAATGCATTTCAGGCAGAGATGGGCACTAAGGTGCATATGAGGACAGCTTATCATCCCCAGACTGATGGACAGTCAGAAAGGACAATCCAGACGCTGGAGGATCTTCTGAGGATGTGTGTGTTGCATTGGGGTGGCCATTGGGCAGATCACCTGAACTTGGTAGAGTTTACTTACAACAACAGTTATCAAGCGAGTATTAAAATGGCTCCTTATGAAGCTCTGTATGGAAGGCCATGTCGTACAACGTTATGCTGGACTCAGGTTTGGTGCAAGTTTTGTTCAGGAGGCCTCAAAGAAGATTCGGGTTCTCAAGCTGAACATGAAGGAGACTCAGGATAAGCACAGGAGTTATGCTGATAAGAGTAGAAGAGATCTTGAGTTTCAGGTAGGAGATAGAGTATACCTCAAGATGGCCATGTTGCGGGGTCCGAACAGGTCATTGACATAGACTAAGTTGAGTCCGAGGTTTATAGGTCCATTCAGAATGATTGAGCGGATGGGACCGGTAGCATATAGGCTGGAGTTGCCTGAGGTTATGCGTGCGTTCCAGAAAGTTCTTCATATTTCTATGTTGCGAAAGTGTCTCCGCGAGGATGACCAGTTGTTGGCTAAGATTCCTAAAGATCTTCAGCCTAACATGACTTTGGAAGCGAGACCAGTGAGGGTTCAGGAGGATCAAGGAACTTCGGAAGAAGAAGGTTCCTTTGATGAGAGTCCTTTAGGATTGTGATGGTTGATGTTCATATATTTTACCATGTTTTCCCTTAGTTTATTCACATCTTTTGCATCTTTTGTTAGCCATTTTCACCATTATTGTGTAGCTTTAGGACTAATCATGCATTAGAGTTTTGTTGCATTGCATTTGCATCTTTTCATGCATAAACAGGTGATTTTGGAGCTTAAGGAGCATGGAAGCAATGAGGAGAAGTGAAGCAATCATGAAGGGAAAGCAAGGGAGTTAAGGCTGAAGAACCAAGGTCCAGAGTCCAACTCGACCGCACACTCGACCAGACACTCGACCGTGTGCTGAGAAGGACTCGACCGAGTGGAGAATGCACGAGAGGAGCCAGCTCGACCTGCCACTCGACCGAGCACAGGTCGAGTTGACCGAGCCGTTGACTACTTTGACTTTTTGTATTTTTTAGGGCTTCCACTCCCCGTCCTATATAAAGCCTTGTACCTGTAGCCACCAAAGAGTCCAGCTTTTTAAATATTCTCTAAACCTAGTTTTTACCCTTTTGGGATTTATTCCTTTTCCACTTTTATTTTTATTAGTTTTTGTACTTGATAAAAGACTAAATTCCTCAATATTGTTAGTTTCATAACTTTCTTAATATTGAGAATTTGAGTTTGATCCTTTCATCAATATTGAAGATCTCTGTTTTATCTTTCTAATAATGCAAGTTTCAATATTTTCTGGGTTTTTGACTTGTTTAATCATGTATTGTTGTGTGTAGTTTGCTTAGGTTCTTGAGGATGGGTTAGGAAGGATTGATCTTGTGGTTTGTGTGATCTGGTCAAGCTTGATTGTTGTTGATGTTCATATACTTTACCATGTTTTTCCTTAGTTTATTCACATCTTTTGCATCTTTTGTTAGCCATTTTCACCATTATTGTGTAGCTTTAGGACTAATCATGCATTAGAGATTAGTTGCATTGCATTTGCATCTTTTCATGCATAAATAGGTGATTTTGGAGCTTAAGGAGCATGGAAGCAATGCTGAGGAGAAGTGAAGCAATCATGAAGGGAAAGCAAGGGAGTTAAGGCTGAAGAACCAAGGTTCGGAGTCCAGCTCGACCAAGCACTCAACCGTGTGGGAGATGGACTCGACCGAGTGGAGAATGCACGAGAGAAGCCAGCTCGACCTGCCACTCGACCGAGCACAGGTCAAGTTGACCGAGCCGTTGACTACTTTGACTTTTTGCATTTTTTAGGGCTTCCACTCCCCTTCCTATATAAAGCCTTGTACCTGTAGCCACCAAAGAGTCCAGCTTTTTAAATATTCTCTAAACCTAGTTTTTACCCTTTTGGGATTTATTCCTTTTCCACTTTTATTTTTATTAGTTTTTGTCCTTGATAAAAGACTAAATTCCTCAATATTATTAGTTTTATAACTTTCTTAATATTGAGAATTTGAGTTTGATCCTTTCATTAATATTGAAGATCTCTGTTTTATCTTTCTAATAATGCAAGTTTCAATATTTTCTGGGTTTTTGACTTGTTTAATCATGTATTGTTGTGTGTAGTTTGCTTAGGTTCTTGAGGATGGGTTAGGAAGGATTGATCGTGTGGTTTGTGTGATCTGGTCAAGCTTGATTGTTGTTGATGTTCATTTATTTTACCATGTTTTCCCTGAGTTTATTCACATCTTTTGCATCTTTTGTTAGCCATTTTCACCATTATTGTGTAGCTTTAGGACTAATAATGCATTAGAGTTTAGTTGCATTGCATTTGCATCTTTTCATGCATAAACAGGTGATTTTGGAGCTTAAGGAGCATGGAAGCAATGCTGAGGAGAAGTGAAGCAATCATGAAGGGAAAGCAAGGGAGTTAAGGCTGAAGAAACAAGGTCCGGAGTCCAGCTCGACCAAGCACTCGACCGTGTGGGAGATGGACTCGACCGAGTGGAGAATGCACGAGAGAAGCCAGCTCGACCTGCCACTCGACCGAGCACAGGTCGAGTTGACCGAGTCGTTGACTACTTTGACTTTTTCCATTTTTAGGGCTTCCACTCCCCTTCATTTTTCAGTTTATCCATTGTGATGTTTGGGGTCCGTACAGATATTAGATTTCTGATATATAAAGCCTTGTACCTGCAGCCACCAAAAGAGTCCAGCTTTTTAGATATTCTCTAAACCTAGTTTTTACCTTTTTTAGCTTTATTCCTTTTGCATTTTTATTTTTAGATCATGTACTTTCTTAAGAAAGAAGACTAGATTCTTATATTTTATTGGTTCTATAACTTTCAAGATATTGAGAATTTGAGTTTGATCCTTTCATCAATATTAAAGATCTCTGTTTTATCTTTCTAATAATGCAAGTTTCAATAATTTCTGGGTTTTTGACTTGTTTCATCATGTCTTGTTGTGAGTAGTCCTCCTAGGATCTTGAGGATGGTTAGGATGGACTGATCTTGTGGTTTGTGTGATTTGGTCAAGCTTGATTGTTGTAGATCTCTTCTAGGGTAGATGATCTTAATGCTGATTCTATATCTGAGAGGGTAGAGTCTGATTTCAAGCTTCTTAGCATCACACCAATGTTTAGGAAGCATAGATAAGGCTAGATCTAGAGCTTACCATTAGGCTTGCTAAGAGATTAGAGGTCTTGTTTGGTTTGAGATGTATTGCTTAATGCCTGCTTGTGTAGATTCTTTACTGTGTGAGAACAAGTCTAGAAGATGCATAGGTTTGATTGTTTCTTGACCATGAGAGTGGGAGAAACTTATCTTAGATTCATATGTTTGGAGATTAGCTCTTAGCTTGCTTGAGATTTGTTGACCAAGTTAGATAACCACAATGATCAGTTCATCCTATGAATCCATCCTCAGGACCTTCTTTGTTTATTGATTTTAAAGTCTTAATCATGTTGCTTGCTTGTTGTTTGATTTGGTTTAGCATTACTCTGTTTTTATTGCATTGCTCTGTTTCTGCGTCTAGTCTAGCTCGACCACCCACTCGACCCACACTCGGTCGAGTGCTGCTCGAGTTCATCCCCAGAACTTGTGTTTCATGATTTGTGATTGTCCTGTTTCATTCCTGTTTCATTCTAGTTGCATTCCTATTGCATTCACTTAGTGTCCTGTTCATTACTTGCCTTGCATTAGTTCATTAGTAGTAGTTTATATTTCTGTTATTGCATCATTACTGTTATAATCACCCTGTTTCATTTGCATTTAGTTCTTAGTTCTTGTAGTCTGCTTTCTGCTTTTACATTTTCATTTTAGGATTGTTAGTGACAAACAATCTTTACACTTGGCTTGACTTAGATTGATATTCACATCTTAATTGTTCACAGACACTCATTTAGGATTGACACCTCTTATACTGCAACTGCATAAGGGGAATTGAAACACCCATCCATCTATTCCATATCTCATCATTGCATACACATTCATCTTCCACCACCACAAATATTCTTGTTTCAGTTGTAGATCTCTTCTAGGCTAGATGTTTTTAATGCTGATCCTATATCTGAGAGGGTAGGGTCTGATTTCAAGCTTCTTAGCATCATACCAATGTTTAAGAAGCATAGATAAGGCTAGATCTAGAGCTTACCATTAGGCTTGCTAAGAGATTAGAGGTCTTGTTTGGTTTGAGATGTATTGCTTAATGCCTGCTTGTGTAGATTATTTACTGTGTGAGAACAAGTCTAGAAGATGCATAGGTTTGATTGTTTCTTGACCATGAGAGTGGGAGAAACTTGTCTTAGATTTATATGTCTAGAGGTTAGCTCAAAGTTTGCTTGAGATTTGTTGACCAAGTTAGATAACCACAATGATTAGTTCATCCCATGAATCCATCCTCAGGACCTTCTTTGTTTACTGATTTTAAAGTCTTAATCCTGTTGCTTGCTTGTTGTTTGATTTGGTTTAGCATTACTCTGTTTTTATTGCATTGCTCTGTTTCTGCGTCTAGTCTAGCTCGACCACCCACTCGACCTACACTCGGTCGAGTGCTTGCTCGAGTTCATCCCCAGAACTTTGTGTTTTATTATTTGTGATTGTCCTGCTTCATTCCTATTTCATTCTAGTTGCATACATTTAGCTTTCAGTTCATTAATTGTCTTGCATTAGTTCATTAGTAGTAGTTTCTATTTCTGTTCTTGCATCATTACTGTTATAATCATCCTGTTTTATTTGCATTTAGTTCTTAGTTCTTGTAGTTTACTTTCTGCATTTTACATTTCCATCTTAGGATTGTTAGTGACAAACAATCTTTACACTTGGCTTGACTTAGATTCATAGGCATATCTTAATTGTTCACAAACACTCAGATTGGATTGACACCTCTTATACTGCAACTGCATAAGGGGAATTGAAACACCCATCATTCCATATCTCACCATTGCATACACCTCCATCTTTCATCACACACCCACAAAATATCTTGTTTCAATGGTGTGGAGGAGCAGACATGCAAGCGTGAGGCTAGGATGAAGGCAAGGTTTAAGAAGTGGTATGAGAAGCAAGCCGCGACTTGAACTAGATGAGCGACATTGCCCCTAATTTGGCAGCTTTGATTGGAGAAATGGTTGGTGTTCGTTTGATTTCACATGCTGGAAGTCTGACTAACCTTGCTAAATGCCCACCAGCCACCCTCCAAATTCTTGGGATGCAAAACATTACAAACCCTGTATTGTATTTTTATTTTTGAGTAATGTTGGTTGCGTTTTGTTTTCTTAGTGAACTTTGGATATGTTTTGGTCTGGAAACAATGTGAGATTGGTAACATCATAATATTGTTAATTAAGTGTCTGCTCAGATCCACACGCATAATAATTTTGTAAAGTTAGTTTTCACAATATATTATAAAAAAAATAAAAAAAAATTGAACTCAAAATTCGAATAAAAAATAAAAAAAAGTTTCAACGAAATGACTAAGTGATGGCTGAGTAATTGACTTACACGGCTGATTTATGAAATATTTATAAATTTATATTATTATAACTCAATATTTAAATGTACAATTGAAATATGAATGTTACAATTATTATAACCAATAAAAAATAATAATTATAGAGAAAGATAGATTTTTAGACATTCTCACCAGAATGTGTTAAACATACAACACATGACGTTTAGGGGTTAGGGTTAAGGTTGGGGTTTAGGGTTTGAGATGTAGGGTTCATATGAGTAACATTATTTGTTTTTTGGTTTTGGTTTTAATGTGTTTTAATGTGTTTGGTTTAAGGTGGTAATATGGATATACTAATATTATTACAATTTAAATTTTTGTTTAATAAATCATTTTTTTATTATTTCCGGTTATGGGTCGGTTAGATTAATATATAAGCATAAATAACTCAAAATATATTGTAATTAAGTAGATTAGCCTAATATAACCGAAAGTAAGTCGAATATAACCGAAATTAACCAAAAATACCAATTCAAAAATACCAAATTGGAAAATTATTTTTTTCTGTTCGGTTCGGTCTGGTCGGTTATCTAGTCATTCTCATTTGAGGGTTGGCTGAGTTAGAGTAAAGTTATGGCTGAGTTATGCAACAGATATATTAATTTATTATATACTTTCTCAAGAATACAAAAAGTGTTGTTGGGGAGATGCAAACAATAATTTACCACACGCGTAATAAATGAGATTTTAGCGATTTTTTATTTAAAAGGAATTCAAAATTTGAATTTGAATTTGAATTTTTTATTTTTTTAATAAAAGTATTTCTCAAACAATTGACTGATATGGCTGAGTTATCGACATAAACGGCTGACTTATGAAATATTTATAAATTAGAATTATTATAACTCAAAATTAAAATATAGAATGAAAAAATGAATATTACAATCATTATAAGAAATAAAAATTAAAAATTATAGACAAAGATTGATTTTTACACAGTCTGATCAAAATGTGTAAAAAAAATCAAAACATGACATTTAGGGGTTAGGGTCTGAGGTTTAGGGTTCATATTTCCAATATTATGGGTTTTAATATAACAGTTTGGTTTTAGTTATACTATGTTTGGTTTAAGGTGGTAATTTGAATATACTAATATGATAACAATTTGAAAATTTAAACTTTTTGAAATTACTTTTCGGTTATTTCCAGTTATGGGTCGGTTAGATAAATATATAACCATAGATAATCCAAATGTTATCCAAGGTAGGTCGATTAACTTAATATAACCGATAGCAAGCGGAATATAACCATAATAACCGAAAATAATAGAAAAAATAGTTTCCGATTTGGTCGGTTATTTAGTTATTCTAATTTGAGGGTTGGCTGAGTTATGATAAAATTATGGCTGAGTTATCGTTTAGGGTCTTCTCTGTAATATGAAAACGTATTCTTCTTTCTTTCCTGGGTCTTTTATTCTGTCAGATTCCTAATAAGTATTAAAACGTCTCTCGATGTCACAAAAAGGGTTGTTAGGGAAGCGCAAAAAATGACTAATTATGTCTCAAATCCACACGCATAATAAATTCATAAAGTGAGCTTTTTATCACAAGATATTACTGCAAATAATATCTGGGTCTTTTATTCTGTCAGATTCCTAATAAGTATTAAAACGTCTCTCGATGTCACAAAAAATGTTGTTAGGGAAGCGCAAAAAATCACTAATTCTGTGCCTGCTCAAATCCACACACATAATAAACTCATAAAGTGAGCTTTTTATCACAAGATGTTATTGCAAAGAATTAAATTTATTTTTCTAAAAGTATTTCTCCAACAATTGAATATTAAAATTATTATAACTCAAATTTTAAATTTAGAATGAAGATATGTCTATTATTAGGTTAGCTGATGGTTTCACGCCAAAATATCGCTTTACGGCTGAGTTATAATCATTACGGTAAAACGAAAGGTCATGTGACGGCTGAGTTATAGTGAGTTATGGCAGAGTTATCACAAGAAACAATCTAAAAGTAAATGGATGATATATATGACTTTACGGCTGAGTTATAATACTTACGGGAAAACGAAAGGTCATGTGACGGCTGAGTTATAGAGAACTATGGCTGAGTTATCACAAGAAAAATATGAAAGTAAATAGATGATATATATGACTTTACGGCTGAGTTATAATATTTATGGGAAAACGAAAGGTCATGTGACGCCAAAAACTCAACACAGAGACATAGTTGATCGGTTTTCCATAGCCCCAAAAAATATTGCAATTGTCTATCATTGGAGACAAAAACTGGTGGAGTATCATGCGCCATATGTTCCAATGCCTTGTTCGAGAAAATGTAGTTCAGCTTTAGCTCATGGCTGAACGCGTCCAATCCGTAGTCTTCAAGAACAAGCTCCACAAGCTTGTCGTGTGTTGTGCCTCCATCTGTATGCACAACTATACACCCTCTATTATTGGTGTTAAATACATATCTCTGTGTCTTTACCCAATTACCGGAAACAACTAGTACTGGAACTGGATCCATGAAAGAAAATGAAAAACAAGTTGAAGAAGAAGTAGTAGAACAAGGTGAAGAAAAAGTAGAAGAACAAGATGAAGAACAAGGTGAAGAAGAAGTAGAAGAACAAGGTGAAGAAGAAAGTGAAGAAGAAGTGGAAGAAAAAGTAGAATAAAAAGGTAAATAGTTCACTTATTACCCAGTTGAAGAACAAGAGTCGAACGACGTTTCGTATTTCCGGAGAAAACAGATGATGACATGGAATGTTGACATGGATGCTGCGTCCGACGTGGCAAGTCAGCCATCAAACAATTAATAACTCAGCCTAAATAAAATTCAGCCATCAAACAAATTATAACACAGTCACAACATGAAAAACAATACAGTAATTAAAAAGCAAAAAAATTTGTTCTAGTAATTAATCTTTTGCTAATAAGACAGCCGTCAAATGGCTGAGTTGTACGATAAGTCAGTCTATCACGGCTGAGTTATAGTTTTTTTACCATAACTCAGCCGTAACAACATCTCATAAGTCAGCCGTTTTTCATAACTCAGCCAGTCGAAAAATGGTAATTCAGCCGTGTCGTAGTGATTACTCAGCCGTGTCGTAGTGATAACTCAGCCAAAATTTTTGACAACTCAACTATCGGGTGAAAACTCAGCCGTAAGGACAGCTGAGTTAGAGCATAACTCAGCCAGATTTTTATAAGTCAGCCGTAACACTTGGCTGACTTATGAACATAACTCAGACAGATTTTAATAAGTCAGCCGTCCGCTTGATATGCTCATATTAACCCTAGAGCTACTCTCTCAAATTAAGAGATAACTGTAATACTTAGGGGTCGAATTCCACAAGGACTCAAGATCAAACACAATAAATTGTAGAGTTTTTCAATTATGCTAAACAGATTAAATTAAATTAAAATAAACAATGCAAAATATTAAATAAAACTGTTGTAAATTCAGAAGATCAAAAAGCTAGGTCTAGGGAATTTCTCAGGAAATTATGAAATATTAAATCAGGAAATAAATAGGATTCAAACAATTAAGAACAGGTCTAGAACTCTAAACAATTCAGTAAATTAAATCAGTTCTCACTGCAAATAATATCTAAATTTAAAACCAGAAAATCCAAATCTCTTTGCAAAATTCTAGGTTAAAAATCAGCAATAAAATCAGTTTTAGATTGTTCACAAAATTATTAAATCAAATCTCTTTGCAAGAAATAATTTTGCTCATCAAAAGGTTTTATCAGGAAAATCAATTATATTCTCATATCAATTTATTTTCCTAAAGTATTAATTCTAGATGGCCAATCAAGGATTAATATGAAGAACAACCTAAGATGAAGATCTAGATAGATAATAAATCCTAAATAAACAGATCTAATATTTCATAAAAACCCTATGAAAAACCCTGAATCTAACAAGCAAACTACTCAGACATGATTCTGAATAATAAGCAATTGAAATTAAAAGAGTAAAAGGAAGTTCAAGAAATTCTTCACTCAAAGCAGATCTCTCTCTCTCCAAAGCTCTTAAAATCTCACAGGGTTGCAGAAAAATAAAACTTGCTAGAAAATAACTTGAGGGTTTGCAAAACCTAAAAACACTATTTATATGTCTTAAAACACGTCAGGGACTAGTCTTGCAAATATGGAAAACTTCGGGCAACTTTGTAAAACTTCCAAATTTGGCTCTCTCGTCGGTTTGGACTGGGTGTCGATCGATGCTAAGGCAGTCTCGATCGACACCATCTCCTCTGATCGATTCCAAGTTGATTTCTTGCGGATTATTGCTCCAAAATTATCCAAATTGCTCCACTTTGCTCCTTTCATGCTAAAAACCTGTAAAGACTCAAAAACAATCTAGAAACAAATGAAAATACACTAAAAGACTCCTTATATCATGGTTAAAAACCACAAAAACCATGATATATCAACTCCCCCAGACTTAGCCTTTGCTTGCCCTCAAGCAAAACATAAACTTAGACCAGTGAAAGAGGTTTGAAAACAGGGAACTCACTCAATTGCATAATGATTCTTATTCGCACTCTTCATTTACCTGACTCAAGAACTTACTACTTATACTCAACCATGATAAGCATCAACATTCCTTACTCAAATCCCACAATCCTTTGGAATCTCTGAAATCTCCATTGTCATCTCATTAGTCAATATTAAAGCCAGTACAGGTGAGTTCTTACCTTGGGTGTATCGAACAGTGGCATATGGACTCTTTTCAGGCCAAGACATGCTTCTTACATCTCCTTTCCTCTCGCTTTTCTCACTTCCAACTTCTTTTCTTTTCTTATATTTTTTTTTTCTGAATCAAAGGTGTAAGCGAATACCGGGGTCATCGGTAATTTACCTATCCCTCGCTTCCAAGCTTTGTGTGATCATTTGACTCAAGAGTAGAATAATAAGGTCACAGGTAATTTATCTACCTCTCTAAACTGATCAAAATCATCTTATCTTTATTCTTTTTTCCTGATCTTTTTTTTTTTTTTTAAGTACTGAAGGGAAGAGAGAGGGGAGACATACTTTGAAAAATTGCACTGTCTTGATTGGCCCGAAGAAGAAGTCTAGTCCACTGATTTCCAACCCCAAAGTAAGCGATTAAGTCCGGTTAAAATCTTGATAAAAGTTGAGACAACGTTAGATCAATCAGATATCCATTGAATAAGGGTTTTCAGGATTGTTGATAAGGCTCATAGTCTTTCTAAGCTTCAGTTCTGAGATCAAGCATAAATAAATAATCATTAGAGTGTTAGCCAAATAAGAGAAATCATTAATCAAGATCGTAATTCCCAAAGACAAAAAGAAAAATTTTGAAAAATTTGACTCAAACTTTATGGTTTTGACTGACACAACTGAAACTCAAAAACAGAAACATAGTTAGTACTAACCTCCCCCAGACTTAAACAACACTGTCCCCAGTGTTATCAAGTAAGAGGAAAGCAAAAATAAAAATAAAATAAATAAAAATCAAAATCAAAAGAAAAAGAAAAACCTAACAGTGGGTTGCCTCCCACTAAGCGCTTGTTTTTAGTCATTAGCTTGACTGTGCTGGAGCTCAGGCATCTGGTGGATCAGAACAGGGCATCGAATGTTTCTGAGAGAATGACCTCTTCATCCAAGGTGGTGTATAAGCAGTAGGTGCATGAGGCTTGCCAAGTATGCGAGGAACAGGACCAGGGCAGGATTTAGGGATGGGTTTGCTTCTCTTATGTCCTGCAAAATCATCAACAGAAGAACCAAGCGCTCTACGATAATCTCGTGGCTTGGTTAACTGCAAAACAGTTTTTATCTCTTTGAAATTCTTGTTGATGATAGGAGGAAGTTTAGGAGAAGAAGATGCATACCTTGGCCTTACCTAAGGGCTCTGGAGTGTTGATTGATGACTCTTCTGTTTGGGAACAGGTTTCTGACTTGGAGCATCAGTTTTGGACAAGCTTTGTCGCAGTCGTGGAGGGGTGTCGATCGATACCCTCTTGGTGGCATCGATCGACACTGAGCCTGATGCTCGTGTTGCATAAACGTTTTCAACAGAAAAAGTCTGTCCATCAATAGTAGGAGCCCTCCTCAGTTTATCCATCTCAAAATTCAAACTCAAACCATCCACATTCAGTGCTATGTGTCCCTTCTTCACATCAATGATGGCACCAGCTGTAGCCAAGAAAGATCTTCCTAAGATGAGAGGATCTTTAGGCTCTTGATCATACTTCAGCACCACAAAGTCAGTGGGAATCATGAAGTTGCCAACCTTAACTGGAATATCCTCTAAAACACCTTCAGGAATTCTTCGGGAGCGATCAGCCAAGATAATAGAAATCTGAGTTGGCTTGAATTCTGTCATCCCAAGTCTCATAGCAACAGAATGTGCTTCAAGTTGATGCTAGAGCCAAGATCACAAAGTGAGTGAGAAAACCTTCCTGCTGAGATTGAGCAATCAAGTACAAAGTTTCTAGGATCTGGTAACTTCTCTGCAGTCTTACATTGAATGATTGCACTCACTTCCTTAGATACAACCACCTCCTGCTTCTTTTCCTTCTTCCTCTGAACAGGCTGGTGTAATAGAATCGCACTGACATCCTTAGTTAGCAAGACTCCTTCCTCAGGGCTCAAACCATTTGACACCATTTTTTCACATAGCGCTTAAGTGGTGGTGAACGCTTCACAACATCAATCAATGGCATCTCAATCATCACCTTGTCCATCATTGTCTTGCATCTAGCTTCCTCCATCTCCTGCTTAGACTTTCGTGGCTTAGGAAAAGGCACTTTTGGTTTGTAAACCCTTTCAGCAGCTGGAATCGAAGATTTTTCAGTTTCTGGTTCCGTCTGGGATGAGTGTCGATCGATGCCTAGGTGGTGTCGATCGACACCATCATCTGAAAGCGAGAGATTTGTCGATTTCTCTTCTTTTTCTGCAGAAGCAATTTCACCATCATCTTCATCTCTCACAGATATGGCATTGCAAGCATGTCTGGGGTTTGACTCAATTCTTACTGGAAGATAATTCTCTTGCATTTTTACAGACCCAGCAGTCTGTGCAACTTGAACCTCCAGCTTCTTAACATGAACATTCAATGCCTTTATCTTCCCATTCAGCTCAGTGTAGACATTGTCAATCTTTCCATTGAATGTAACTGTCAAATTATCTTGTCCTTGCAAAAGCTGCTCAAGCATGGCCTCCATTCTACTCTCTGAAGAATTCTTAGGAGGTGGAGACTGATAAGATGAGTTCCCATAGGTTCTTGTATAGCCATTGTTCTGTTGCTGCTTCTGGTCACCATTGTAAGGTCTGTTGCCTTGCTGATTACCGAATCTCTGTCCCTGATACCCAGCTCCATACACATAGTTGACATTCTCCTCTGTATTGTCTGACTCTGGCTCAAATGTCTCAACTTCAGCAGCAAATTGAACTGACTTCTTACCCATAAGGAGATTTTGCACTGAATCCAGCTTAGCATTAACAGAAGCTAACTGATTTGAATCATAATCTCCATGCAATCTCTTCCTTTCAGCATCAGCTCTCTTAGTGCTATTGCTATAAGCCAAATTCTCAATCAAAACTTCAGCATCTTCTGGAAATCTTGTTTTGAAATTCCCATGACTTGCAGCATCCAAAGCTAACTGATACTTCCAGTCACACCCTCTAAAGAAGATACTCAACAGTTGTACCTTTGAAAAACCATGGTGTGGACAGTCCCTCTGATAAGCTTTGAGTCTCACCCAAGCTGCTTTGAAAGCTTCATCATGTCCTTGCTTGAATGAAGAGATCTTGACTCTCAGCTCATCTGACATTGCATCATCATTAAAATGGTTGAGGAAAGCCACCTTGATATCATGCCAGTTTATCAAAGATCCAGCTGGCAGCTGCTTCAACCACTGAGATGCCGTTCCTGCAAGTGAGTAAGGGAAGAGTTTGCAGAAGATGTAGTCCTCAGTCACCCCATTAGCCTTGATGCTAGTCACCAGATCCTCAAAATGCTCAATGTGATCCAAGGGCTTCTCATTGGGCAAAGCAGAGAAAGGTCTCTGCCCAACTAGTTGAAAGTTTGCAGGTTTCAGCTCAAAATCATTC
This sequence comes from Camelina hispida, assembly GCA_023657505.1. NCBI lineage: Eukaryota > Viridiplantae > Streptophyta > Magnoliopsida > Brassicales > Brassicaceae > Camelina > Camelina hispida. The sequence continues at coordinate 27,617,423 of CP094637.1, forward strand.
CTCTGGAATGGAGGTGGAACAATAGCAGACCGGTTCTCATACACAAGATCATCCCGATTGTAGTCAGCAATGGTCCTGATCAAATCCCAGTTTTTCTCCTGTCGTCGAACGGGGTTATGTACGTGGTTGGCAGCTCCACGCACGTCTGCAGGTGGGTGTCGATCGATGGCACCTGGTTGGTGTCGATCGACACCAAGATTCAGATCATCATCGATACCAGCTTGCTGGTTCACGACAGCCTGCTCGTTGACAACAGGTTCGGCAAACACATTGCCTTCAGCATCAATCTTGTGGCCCTGCTCATTGCACAAGTGGCCCTCTTGATCCCTCAAAACACCAGCCTCATCACGCATCAGAATGATCGGATTAACCATCTTTAGAGACTTGGCTGCTTTCCTGTTCTCACGCTCAAGTTTTCCCAACTCTTTGTTTGACAGATTCACTGTAGGACCAGATTTGTTGCTCCTTGTGTGAGGTCTAGGAGGAATGCACCTGAAACACCAAAGAGAAGAAAAACAAAAATGTGTAAGTAGAAAATAAAAGAAAAATTTAGACAAAATTAAAAACTCAAATCTAATGGTAGATCAAAGAGTCCCCGGCAATGGCGCCAAAATTTGATATGCTCAAAATAACCCTAGAGCTACTCTCTCAAATTAAGAGATCACTGTAATACTTAGGAGTCGAATTCCACAAGCACTCAAGATCAAACACAATAAATTGTAAATTTTTTCAATTATGCTAAACAGATTAAATTAAATTAAAATAAACAATGCAAAATATTAAATAAAACTGTTGTAAATTCAGAAGATCAAAAAGCTAGGTCTAGGGAATTTCTCAGGAAATTATGAAATATTAAATCAGGAAATAAATAGGATTCAAACAATTAAGAACAGATCTAGAACTCTAAACAATTCAGTAAATTAAATCAGTTCTCACTGTAAATAATATCTAAATTTAAAACCAGAAAATCCAAACCTCTTTGCAAAATTCTAGGTTAAAAATCAGCAATAAAATCAGGTTTAGATTGTTCACAAAATTATTAAATCAAATCTCTTTGCAAGAAATAATTTTGCTCATCAAAAGGTTTTATCAGGAAAATCAATTATATTCTCATATAAATTTATTTTCCTAAAGTATTAATTCTAGATGGCCAATCAAGGATTAATATGAAGAACAACCTAAGATGAAGATTTAGATAGATAATGAATCCTAAATAAACAGATCTAATATTTCATAAAAACCCTATGAAAAACCCTGAATCTAACAAGCAAACTACTCAGACATGATTAATGAAGAACAAGACATGATTCTGAATAATAAGCAATTGAAATTAAAAGAGTAAAAGGAAGTTCAAGAAATTCTTATCTCAAAACAGATCTCTCTCTCTCCAAAGCTCTTAAAATCTCACAGGGTTGCAGAAAAATAAAACTTGCTAGAAAATAACTTGAGGGTTTGCAAAACCTAAAAACACTATTTATATGTCCTAAAACACGTCAGGGACTAGTCTTGCAAATATGGAAAACTTCGGGCAACTTTGTAAAACTTCCAAATTTGGCTCTCTCGTCAGTTTGGACTGGGTGTCAATTGATGCAAAGGCAGTGTCGATCGACACCATCGCCTCTGATCGATTCCAAGTTGATTTCTTGCGGATTATTGCTCCAAAATGATCCAAATTGCTCCACTTTGCTCCTTTCATGCTAAAAACCTGTAAAGACTCAAAAACAATTTAGAAACAAATGAAAAGACACTAAAAGACTCCTTATATCATGGTTAAAAACCACAAAAACCATGATATATCACCGCTCTTACTCAAAACTTTTACTGATAACTCAGCCGCAACATACCTTGTAACGCGTTACGTCTGAGTTATGGTTACACGTTAGCGATTTCTGACGTGGCAATGACATTTTTGTAATTATGTTTTTTCCGGTAACATAAAACAAGGGCACGCTGGGTATTATTAAAATACCCAAAATATTCTAGTAATAAAAATGTTTTTTGTAGATTCTGGTAATATTACCTAAAATAAGTAACATTTGAGTAATTCACCCACTCTTTAATCATACTTCAACACTATGTGCCCCCATGTATGATGATTGATGAAGTGATTATGCTGAAGTGTAAGCTCGATGATAAGCAACGGTTGCGGCTAATCGGTTTTTGTAAATAAGTTGTCTTCTATGACCAGCAAATCTGATAGAACAAGAGTGATTTCTCTCGGTTAGTCCCATGCACTTAGTTCAAACAAAACAAATCTCTTTCTTCGTGAAAGCATAAAACCCCTGCAGCCATTGCAGACTGTGTAGATTCTAGCTCCAGCGGCGATATCCTCTACAATACACTCCATGTGGCTAACTCCAATAGTCATCAGTTCTGGATGACAGAAGATCTCATTCCCGCATATTACCTGACGACCCACATGACTTCTTGTTTGAAGAAAAAGCCTAACCAACTATGGATATGATCGTGGCTAGCAAGGAGTCAGAAGCTGAAAAGGAACCGGAGATCATGGGGAGGATCACTCGTTCAAGAGTTAAGGAGATGGCTAAGGAAGCTCATTCACTCATAGCTGACGGGTCATTCAACCTACCGAGGATCCAAGTCTTCAACATATCCATCTTGAAGACTTCACCCGGTAATGATAACTAGATAACTTAGGTGTGAATTTTGTACTCTTTTTCCCATAGCCAAGTTTTGTCCCACTGGGTTTTCTTGGTATGGTTTTTAATGAGGCAAATGGATCACTACGTCGAGTTATCTGGAAATCATTACCAATGGGGAATAATGTACAAGTCACCATGACTTCTGTACTAGTACAAGTCACCATGACTTTTATACTGGACGCCTTGCTGTTTTCTTATTTCCTTTAAACGCTTGGTTGTTTTATTTTAAACTTCTTGTTGTTTGGAGTGTCGAGCCTTAGGTTGATTATAAAACCATAAGTTACGCCTCCTTGTTAGGTAGCGAAGAAGTATTTTGTAACAAGTATTGTTGAACTTTCTTCTCTCAATCCGAACTCGTGAATGCGTTCATGATTACGAGTTTCTAAACACTTTGTGATTAAGAAACTCTTCACTTCTGTTTCGAATCCATTTCATCATTCAAACACTTCTCACCACTGAATCATCGTTATTTGTGCGATCATCGCATACATTCCCTCACAAACATCACTCGATCATCATCACCACCGAATTCACGTCGCCTATCACCTACCATCAGCCTCCATCAGAGTTTCGTCCTAGGGGGATCGTATTATGTGGTATCAGAGCCAGGTTTGTGCCAAAGGCTGAGCGATTTTAAAACCCTAATCTCGATTTCTATTGTTTTGATTTTTGTTCGATTGTTTAATTCCTTGTTTTGTTTGTCTCTGCGTTTTCGTTGTGAGTCTTGTTTAGTTTGAGGATTTGATTTTGTTGTTCATTAGTGTCTAGATCGAGTTCTGTGAGTTTATGATTTAGTTTATGTGTTCTTTTCAAAATTTGATTGCATTAGGATTTATTTCTATCAAAGTTTGTCGTTATAGGGTTTGGTATTGATCAATTTTCTTGTGGTGTTGCTCTATAATAGGTCTGTCGCGTGAGTTTATTGTTTTAGATTTCGAGTCTTAGAGTTTATCTTGTTTCTTTAACTCAAGGAACATTTTACTTCGAGTTTTCTTCTTTAATTTGCAGGTACCATGGAGCTTTCTCCAGAAGCTATGGAAGCTTTGAACCAAGCCATGGCCAAGAAAATAACAGAAGCAAACAAGACAATGTCTACTCAGTTCCAACAACAGATGGAGCAGCTCGGTAACAAGTTTGAGAAGCACATCAAAGATATAGCACAAGCAACTAGTGCTTCAGATCAGAGTTCTTTAGAACCTCCTAACCCTAATGAGGCGATCCGCCTAGCTAAAGGAAAGGCACATGTGTGAGCTTCTTCAAAGCATACACGGATCAGAACAGCTAAGTCACCTACTGAGGGGAGAGAAACTTGTTTCAATCAGAGAAGAAACACTCAAAGCACAGAAAGAGAGCATCACAGAACTGGCAGGGATCCTACACGTCCACGTCGAGCTGAACAAGTAGCTGGGCATCGAATATACTTTGATTCAGATAGAGAGTATTCAGAAGAAGATGAAGTTTCAGATCATAGCCAAGAGACAATGAAGAGAAACATAAATAGAGATCATGGCAGGGATTATGGTCCTTTGAGGCAGCAGCTGAATCATCTCAAGATTCAGTATCCTTCTTTCCATGGTACCAACGATCCAGAGACTTATCTAGACTGGGAAAGGAAGATGGAGTCGAACTTTCAGGTTCAAGGTACCTATGAGTTGAACAAGGTGAAGATAGCCATATCTGAATTCAATGGTTATGCTTTGTTGTGGTGGGAGCAGCTGGGGCTCACTAGACATCGACAGAGATAGCCTGCTATCACTACATGGGAACAGTTAGTCACGCAGATGAGAAAGAAGTTTGTGCCTACACACTACCAGAGAGAGATTCTTAACAAGCTGAGGCGTCTCACTCAAGGCACTAAATCTGTTAGAGACTACTATCGGGAACTGGAAACGCTTATGATCAGGGTTGATCTAAGAGAAAGTGAAGACATGGTTATGTCTAGATTCTTTGGAGGTTTGAACAGAGAGATTCAAGACAAGATAGAGCTGCAAAACTATGAAGATGTGCAAGAAATGGTACATAAGGCAGAGCTAATTGAATTGCAGATCAAGAGAAAGGGAGTGAGGACAACGTTTACGCCTAGCATTCCCAAGCCAAGAGAGTTCAGTAAACCTGCCTTCACCAAGGACAGCAAACCCACGACAGCCACAGTCAAAGAGGAAGTTAAGATCGATTTCAAGCCCAAGAGTAGCACCTCTACAAGTCATATCAGGTGTTTCAAATGCCAAGGAATGGGACATTATACCAGAGACTGTCCTAACAAGAAGATGTTTCTTCTGCAAGAAGAAGGAGAGATTGTGCCTGTAGACAGTTCAGAGAGTGAACCAGAATCTGATTTAGGTGAAGAAGGTGAACCAGCAGCCATGGGAGAGATGTTAGTAGCACGCAGAGCTTTAAGTGTTCAGATTCACCCAGATGATAGAGGGCAGCGTGAGAACCTTTTTCACACTCGATATATGGTACAAGACAAGGTCTGCACCTTGATCGTTGATGGTGGTAGTTGTACTAATGCAGCTAGTGAAAGATGGTACAGAAGCTTAATATCAAGACCACTTCACATCCAATACCTTATCAGAAACAGTGGTTGAATAACAAAGGGGCTTTAACAGTTTCACATCAAGTGGTAGTGAAACTCACAATTGGGCAATATGAAGATGAGCTGCTTTGTGATGTGATTCCGATGAAGTCAAGTCATATTCTTTTGGGAAGACCATGGCAATTCGACAGAAAAGTGTTTCATGATGGTTACACCAACAAGCAGTCATTTGAGTTCAAAGGATGCAAGGTCACTCTTCTACCACTTACACCCAGCGAGATCTACAAGGATCAGCTTCACATGAACCGCAAGGATACAGAGAAAGTGTCACCCAGCATGTACATCAATCATAGTGAGTTCAATAAGGTATTTGATCCAGAGATGACCACATTCATGTTTGTCTATAATGAGACACTCGCTATTACCAAGCCAGCAGAAGAGCTTCCACGCGAGATGATAGAGATTATAGAGGAATACAAGGATGTATTTCCAGAAGAGATACCTCCAGGTTTGCCTCCAATACGTGGGATAGAGCATCAGATCGATTTGGTACCAGTTTCAGCTCTACCGAACAGACCAGCTTACAGAACCAATCCTGTAGAGACTAAAGAGCTTCAGAAGCAAGTAGAAGAGTTGATGAGTAAGGGACACATCAGAGAGAGTCTCAGTCCATGCGCAGTACCAGTCTTGCTAGTACCAAAGAAAGATGGTTCATGGAGGATGTGTGTTGACTGCATAGCTATCAACCATATCACAATGAAGTACAGACACCCGATTCCAACATTAGATGATATGCTGGACGAGTTATGTGGTTCAACAATCTTTTCAAAGATTGATTTAAAAAGTGGGTATCATTAGATCAGAATGAAGGAAGGAGATGAATGGAAAACAGCTTTCAAGACCAAGCAAGGGCTCTACGAATGGCTAGTCATGCTGTTTGGTCTCACCAATGCTCCTAGCACCTTTATGCGTTTAATGAATCATGCTCTCAGACCTTTCATTGGCATCTTCGTGGTTGTGTACTTCGACGACATCCTCATATACAGCAAAGGTCTAGAAGAACACTTAGAACACATCCGCCAAGTTTTAAATGTTCTTCGTTCGCAATCCCTATTTGCTAATTTTTCTAAATGTTCATTCTGTACTACTGAGGTTGTTTTTCTAGGCTTTGTTGTTAGTGCAGAAGGAGTTATAGTGGACGATGAGAAGGTCAACGCTATTAAGGAGTGGCCAACACCCAAAAACATGGCAGAAGTCAGGAGCTTTCATGGATTAGCCGGATTCTACAGGCGATTTGTCCAAGACTTCAGTACTATTGCAGCGCCACTTACAGAAGTTATCAAGAGGAATGTAGGATTCAGATGGGAGGAAGCACAAGAGAAGGCGTTTTCAACCTTAAAAGAGAAGCTTATCACTGCCCCTATTCTCTTACTTCCTGATTTTATGAAAACTTTTGAGATTGAATGTGATGCCTCCAGAGTGGGTATAGGTGCTGTTTTGACGCAGGATAGGAAACCAGTAGCTTACTTCAGTGAGAAGCTAGGAGGATCGACGCTAAACTATCCTACATACGACAAGGAGCTGTACGCCTTGGTTCGAGCTCTTCAAACGTGGCAGCATTACCTGTGGCCCAAGGAGTTCGTTATTCATACTGATCATGAGTCCTTGAAGCTTCTCAAAGGACAACAGAAGCTCAACAAGAGACATGCCAGATGGATGGATTTCATCGAGACTTTCCCCTACACGGTTAAGTACAAGAAAGGTAAGGATAATGTAGTCGCAGATGCATTATCCAGGAGGTACACTCTCGTTTCTACAATGTCTTCTAAGCTTGAAGGTTTTGATAAAATAGTAGAACTTTTTGAGACTGACATCGATTTTGCTGAGAGCTATGGCAAATGCCATCAGTTTGCTTTTGAAAACTATTATAGACAGGATGGATATCTATTTTATAAGGACCGATTGTGTATACCAAGAGGATCCATAAGAGAACTGCTGATTAGAGAAGCTCACGGAGGTGGACTAGCCGGACATTTTGGAGTGTCAAAGACTCTACTTGGACTGCAAGAACACTTCTATTGGCCTCAAATGAAGAAAGACGTTGAGAAAGTCTGTTCTAGGTGCCATGTCTGCAAAATGGCAAAGGGTAAAGTACAGCCCAACGGTTTGTACACTCCTCTACCTATCCCTTCTCGACCTTGGACTCACATTTCTATGGATTTTGTTCTTGGCTTACCTCGAACCAGAAATGGTAGAGATTCGATTTTTGTTGTGGTTGACAGGTTTAGCAAGATGGCCCATTTCATTGCCAGTAACAAGACCGACGATGTTGTTATTGTAGCTAACTTGTTTTTCAGGGGAATAGTACGTCTACATGGAATGCCTCAAGTAATCGCTTCAGACCGAGATACAAAGTTTCTAGGACACTTCTGGAGGACGCTATGGGCTAAACTCTGAACCAAGCTATCATTCTCAACCACATGTCATCGGCAAACAGGTGAGCAAACCGAAATGGTGAACAGAACGCTATCTACACTCCTCAGAACCTTAGTGAAATCTCAAGTCATGGGAAGAATGTCTACCACACGTTGAGTTGGCATATAATCACGCTAAGCATTCTGCTACCCTATTCTCTCCTTTTGAAATTGTTTATGGTTTTAATCCACAATCACCTCTAGACTTGATCCATTTACCTTTAAGTGTGAAGTGTAGCTTTGATGGCAAAGAAAGGGCTGAACAGGTCAGGAAGATACATGCTAAAGCTAAGGAGAACATAGAGAAAAGAACCAAGCAGTACGAGAAGCATGTGAACAAGGGAAGAAAGGAGCTCATTTTCGAAGAAGGAGACTTAGTGTAGATTCATCTTCGCAAGCATAGGTTCCCAGAAGAGAGGAAAAGCATGCTTCTACCACGAGCTGATGGCCCATTTGAAGTCATCAAGAAGATCAACGACAACGCCTACAAGATTGATCTTCAGGGTAAGTATAAGATATCTTCAACATTCAATGTTTCTGACTTGCTTCCTTATTATGCAGATCCCGATTTGAGACAAATCCTTTTGAAGAGGGGGAGGATGATATGATCGTGGCTAGCAAGGAGTCAGAAGCTGCAGAGGAACCGGAGATCGTGGGGAGGATCACTCGTTCAAGAGCTAAGGAGATGGCTAAGGAAGCTCATTCAATCATAGCTGACGGGTCATTCAACCTACCAAGGATCCAAATCTTCAACATATCCACCTTGAAGACTTCACCCGGTAATGATAACTAGATAACTTAGGTGTGAAGTTTGTACTCTTTTTCCCATAGCCGAGTTTTGTCCCACTGGGATTTCTTGGTATGGTTTTTAATGAGGCAAATGGATCACTACGTCGAATTATCTAGAAGTCATTACCAAAGGGGAATAATATACAAGTCACCATGACTTCTGTACTAGTACAAGTCACCATGACTTTTGTACTGGACGCCTTGCTGTTTTCTTATTTCCTTTAAACGCTTGGTTGTTTTATTTTAAAACTTCTTGTTGTTTGGAGTGTCGAGCCTTAGGTTAATTACAAAACCATAAGTGATGCCTCCTTAGGTAGCGAAGAAGTATTTTGTAACAAGTATTGTTGAACTTTCTTCTCTCAATCCGAACTCGTGAATGCGTTCTATGATCACTTGATCATCATCACCACCGAATTCACGTCGCCTATCACCTACCATCAGCCTCAATTAGAGTTTCATCCTAGGGGAATCGTATTAACTATTAAGTGAGGAATTTCTTAATTTCTAGCATATTTAATTAAAATCATATCATCTTTTTGCTAATGGATTCTTACCCTCTCCACTCTCAAATTCTGTCAAGTATAGAACATGTAAACCTCAAACCTATATTAGTTTTCAAAGACTCATCTCTTGCATTTATACATTTGAAAGTCTCAAAACTAACAAGGAGAAGAGTGGTTTGCATTTATGTTGTTGTCAACTTTTTTTGGTGTGTTTTCTTGTACTTTGTAAATTTAAGTTTATATAGATAGTGTTTCAAGATTAGAACAAAAGAGATAAGGAGGTAAAGGATATTGGAGATAGTTTTTCGAGCACTACATAAAGCCTTTATGATAAAGAAATGTACGAAGGAGAGCCTAACCAATTCACTGAAATTAAGTTTTCTTTTCCGTTTTTTTTTGATAAAGGCACTCAAATAAAGTGTAATTTAAGAGACAGATGTATCCCACTTGCTAGCTGGCGATTGCTCTTCCGACCCCCCAATTACACATTCTCCTTTAGTTTACATTATCAGTGTAACATTTTTGTATTCATACTAGATTTTAACCCGCGGTACACGCAGAACAATATTTTAATCTACGGTACACCGCAGAACAATATTTTTATAACAAAAAAAATAAATTTTTTTAAAATTGTATTTGTTTGTTAATTTTTTTTCTTTTGATTAGTGTTTAAGATTATATAATTTTATTTTGTTTGTTAATTTTAAAAATTTGACCAGTTGTTTACCGTAGACACAACGGACAATTATTTAGTTTTGTTTATAATAATGTTACATTTTTACCGTATCAAATTTTTTTATGGATATAAAAATTTAAATTTTTTAGTGCTTTTTATATTTAACCCGTGAAAAAATTATTCTTAATGCACAAGGCACCATCACACCCAAAATAGAGTCTCGCACCCGTGAAAAAAAAAATTATTCTTACATTATTAAATTTTTAAATTTTTAGTGTTTTTAAATTTAACCCGTAAGTTTAATTTTTTTTAGATTTAACCCACAAAATAATTATACCGTAAAAGTTATTATGCAGTATACCGCAAAATAAATTATATTATAAATACTCCAATATATTAGTTTTAACCCGTGAAATAGTTGTTTTTACATTTTTAATCAGCATATTAATAATCATTATAGATTTTGATTGTTCATATCAAACATATAATTATTATTGAATATTAGAGTTTTTAAAGGAAAACAAATATTGTATAGATATTTTTTGCATATGTTATTAAGTGTAATAAATTTTTAAATATAAAATATATAAATTGTTTAGGAAATTATAAACCAAATTGGTAGAAACATTTTAGGAATCTTATTGATTTTGTTTTTTTGTGCAATTTTTTAAGAATTAAATTTATAGTTACGTATAGCTTAAAGGGTAGATCCCAAAATGTAATTCAAAAATGTATATATAGATGGGTTTAAAGGTTTTTTGATTTTGTTTCAAGATAAAACAACATCTTTGGCACCTGATTTGTCAAGCCATATAAAAGTGGCTTTTCCCTACTTCATTACGAATTGAGATATTTTCCACTTCCTTCACGCCAACAAACTTCCAAACCCACACATATTGCCCAAAGACTTACATTACAGAACCTACCTACATTAAATACGGTATCAACTGCTGCAGATATTTTCATCTATTTCTTTTTGAACAGTTTCACCCAAGGGAAATAATCAAATAACTAATACCACATTTTTAGTTGGTGCAATGCCCATTTAACCCTTATAGAGAAGAAAAAAAGGATTGGAACTCTATGTTTGTTGAAAGGTAGACTACATGTACTTGTTTCTCCAAATGTTACATAGGTTCCTTTATATATTATACTAGATTAGGACCGTGCTAGAGCACCGGCTGAAATTCTTTTATGTATTTCAAACTGAAAAATGATTATCATTTTATTTTCTGTTTTTTTGGTATGAATATGAGATCTAAATTATTTATATTAAAAGCTTGGAAAAGTGTTAGGTAAGATTTTATTTTCAATTGCATAATAAAATCTCGAAAATCACGATTAAGTGTGATTAATTGCCAATATTTTATTTATTTTTACTCCTAACAGTATATTTTTATGCATAACAGTATATAAGATTGTGTAACAATATATGGAATAATCAAGATTTTTTTTTGGAAATTGTATAAATCGTTTCATTAAGAGATTTTTTTGAGATATTATTAAGTGTATTCATATAGCTCATAGATTAACCAATTAATCTATAACATTTTTTTATAACCAACCTATAATCTATAACTTATTTTGTAACTAACTTATAAAAATTATATAGTCTACAAAAAAAGGTTTTGTACCTCCGTTTTATTATATAGGGGATATAAATTGTATGTTTTAATATACGTTTAGAGAAAATATTTAAAGTTTTATTATATATTTTTTAAATACTAAGTAATATATTTCCTAGGAAAACGTCGTATTAGTACATTAAATTAACAAGGAACACAGCTGAAAAAAGAAATCAAAACTCATCAAACTATGCAACCTAGAGTTTTTATATGAAACTATTTTCTTATAAAAAAAAATAGGGTTTTGAAATGCTAGATTATACTTTCAGAAATAAAGTATGATTTACATGTTCTCACAAAATAAATTAGTAGTAAAAGTTATGTACATGTAAAAATCATAAAAACTAGACTTTCTCATAAATAAAATATCTTTGTTGAATCCAATAAATGCGTTTTCTATCATTGGTATTGTAAAAAGACTAGATTTTACCCTACGGTACACCGCAGAGCTATATTGTATTTTAGAAAAGAAAAATATAATTTGATTAGTAATATATATATATATATATATGAATAATGTTTTGCATATTTTAAATCTTTATCCCTTATATTTATACATTAATTAAAATTTAACCCATGTTCTAGCATTTGATTAATAATATTTAAAATTTATGTTAATGTTGCTATAACCCGTTTTGAAATAAACTCTGTTTTATGAGATTTTTAACATTTATAAATCTAAAGATTCATAATATTTTAATTTTTATTAATTTTAACATAAAACTAATCATTTTTTTTGAAATGGTGTTAAAATATAAAATGGTATATTTATTTTATTTAATTTAGGTACAACTAATTATTTTCTATAACTATATTTTGAATTTATTTATAACAATTAAACCAAAATTTATGGCATATGCTTCTCTAACAATTACTATATATAACAATTATTTTTTATTAAAAAAGAATTTAATTAAATATGTAATGTGAATGGCATTCCCTGTAAATAGTACTGAATTTCAGGATTTATTTCTTAATTGTCTCAAAAAGTGTATATATACTAGGACTTAACCTGCGGTATACCGCGGGACAATATTTTTAATTTTAGATATCTAAAATTTATATTGTATTTATTTGTTATTTTCTTATTGTTTTATTAATTTTTAGATTGTATAGTTATGAATATTTATTCGGATTTTTAAAAATAAAATTTTACAGGTATTTGATATAAGTATTCAAAGTATAGGATTTTTTTAGTGTTTTCAAGGTTTTAACCCGTGTGGTATATGTATATAATACATTAATCTTCTGGTACACAATTAAAAGTGTTTAAAAAAAACCAATTCCACTTCACTCCCTGTATGAGATTAATGTCAACCCGTCTCACTAAAATCAAAATAAGTTTTTGCGTTAAAAAAAAATCAAAATAATTTTTTTTATCAAGTTTAATTGTGTTAAATTTTTTACCAAATTAGCATATTCTTATAGTTTACAATTTTCCATGGCAATATATATAATTTATGATAATTAATAAAATTTTAACTTTTTAGTAATTATATGGGGGGTTTTCAACATATTTAATGTGACATTTTATAAAATAATTATTATAGGAGATTCTAGCAACTATAAAAATAGTTTTAGATATTTAATGGGTTAAAAATTTAATGGTAGAGTTGTTTTGGAAAAATCAGAATGCATAGATGTTATTATGATTTTATGACAATAAATGTGACAACCCGTCCCGTGGACCCCACTAGCCTCACTGCTAGCCGCCCAAACGGACCCCAAGCTGGTCCTGAAGGGCCTCGATCCTAACCCCTCATTGGGCAAATGGAACTATTCATCCAAATCCACAGTAGGTTATTGGTGCGCCAGGCGTTCCTCGAACCCTGGTCCCCACCCTTTAACAACCTTCCCACAGGACAAGCTGTCACCAATTGGCCCACAAGATTTGGATGAATAGTTCCATTTGCCCAGTGAGGGGTTAGGATCGATGCCCTGCAGGGCCAGCTTGGGGTCCGTTTGGGCGGCTAGCAGTGAGGCTAGTGGGGTCCACGGGACGGGTTGTCACAATAAATGTAACAAATGTTGTCACTTTAAAAAAGTTTAGTTTATCTGCAAAGTTATTTATAGAATTGTTTTAGGGGTTAATGTTGTAAAAAAAACAAAAAAAAATAAAACTTAAAGAGCATAAACAAAAATATACTTAAAAATGTTAATATAAATAAATGGTATTAACATTAAAGGTTAAATGGATTTTATTGCTTCTATTAGTATCGTCTACCACCTCGTGAATAAAACCAGCTGGAGAGCTGATTTTCTTACCATATCAATCGACTTTCTAACTTGAGACAGAATATATTTTGTTTTTGCTTTTCTTTTTTTTTTCCTTTTTAACCAAATATTAATTAAATTAAAAGATAAAATTCCAGTTGGTTGCCCAAATCGGAGAAAAAGAGTTTACAAAAGAAATTTCAGAAATTAAAGATCTTGAAAAATGGGCTAGACAATCTGCTCTTACGTTGAGCTCTCGAGTAATCCTGATTAGGGAGAAGGAAGGAAAGCGTGATCTAAGCATAAAACACTCCTCCAACATATTCGCAAAAGCTGGCCAATCGTCTGGCGTCTGCACCATCGCCACCAATTCTGCACAATTTGTCTCGAAGTTCTGACAGACAACTCCAGCCACCAAGAGTGACTGGTCACCATAGCCTCATGTAACGCCGCCTTCAGGGAAGAAATGAGCCTTGGGCCAGAATTTCAACTACATTTTTAAAAGTAGCATTTCAATACTTAATTTGAAACCCTCAGGGCATAAAAAAAAGTAGTAATTTACATAAAGAAGCAATTTAATACGTCATATGAAACCCTCAGAGCCTTTAAAAAGAAAAAGGAAAAAAAGAGAGAGAAGCCACTTGTGAGTTTCCACTTTCCACATCGTATGTATTGATTTACTTTTTGAGTCTTTTGTGATCCAATTTACGTTTTGTGATTAAGAAAACATTTACATCTTAAATTCGAATTATTCTCCATATATTCTAAAAAAACTTATAATCTCTGTTGCCAGGTCAAAATATTTTGATCTCCATTATTAAATAAAACTAGATTAGGACCCGTGTTCTAGCACATATTAAAATTTCTTTTATTTATATTATAATTTTAGAATAAAATATAATTTATATGATTGTTTTTTAAAAATAATTTGGATATCATTATGCAATAAAATCATATGCTAAATATGATGGCTTGAAAAAGGTACCTATTTTGTAAGTCTTATATTGTTAATTTATAATTTTATGTATGAGAAATAGTTATATTTATTGTTTGTTTTATTATAATTTTTGATCATTTTGGTGAAAGTGTTTTAATATGATCCGTGCTTAAATAAGATTTTATTTTTAATTGCACAAATCTCGGATATCGATTAAATGTGATAAATTGTCAAAAAAAAAATTTATGTCTAACAGTATAATTTTTATGTCTAATAGTATATATTTTATAACAATATATAAAATACTAAAGATTTTTTTTGGAAATTGTATAAATCATTGGAATATTATCTTTAAGATGATTCTTTGGAATATTTTTAATTGTATTTATATAGGCCACAAATTGACAAATTAATCTATAAACTTTTCTGTAATCTACCTATATTTAATATCTATATATACATTTTCCAAGTACATTTAGCAAATAAATCCTGAAGTTGCCACCTATTTACAACACTGCCATTGACATTAATTCTTAATTTGTTTTTAATTTAATTAATTAATATTAAGTTTCTATTTTTGAAAACAAGATTTCTCCACCTAAATAACTTTCCAAAACAATTGGAACAACTCAACTGAACATTAAGTATTAAGTTTATAATTTATTTAATTAATACTAATTTTCAATTTTACAAAAAAATATTCTCTCTATACACAAATTTCCTAAATAATCGGTCTAACCAAAAAATAAATTGATTTTCGAACTTGGAGAAGGATCCGTGGCTGATATTTTTGATCTCAACGCATTGATTTCCTCCTAAGATATATCTTCAAAATCCAAAATAAAATATATCATTCAAAAAAACTAACGGTATGATTTTAAAAGGTAACAAACATATTTACCATTCAATTTGATATCTTAGTCAAAGAATAACAATAAAATATAAAAGATATTGCTTGCTCACAGATTTATTTTTATTTTGTATTACATATTTAAAAATAATTTTTATTTTAACGGGTTTCATATGATGAGTTTTTGCGGATTAAAAATCTTTGAATATGTTGCCTGATCCGCCTAGCATGGCGGGTTTGGAATATAGAACCAACACTAAAACTATTAGTTTATCTCATATATACTATAGATTTGTAATCATACTTTGAAAATTAACTTATAAATTATTTAATATATGAACACAAAATATTACACATACTATAACACATTCTTAATATTCCAAAAAAAAAAAAAATACACATAAAAATATACACTAACATACTATATAGGAATATACCTTTGTTTAATTCTAGAAACAAAACAAATCTAGAATTTTTTATTCTATCTAATAACAAATTTAATGTAATTAGGTTATAAACTTTGTAAAACGTATGAAGAAGAAAAAAAATTCTAAACAAAATTGTAAATTAATTAGACAAAAAGTAATTAATTAAAAATTTGAAGAATAAATAAATTAGAAATTATTATTTTAAAATACAATAATATAGTCGCGCGGTGTACCGCGGGTGAAATTCTAGTATAACAAATTTTATAACCAACTTATAAAAATTAGATAGTTTAAAAAAAAAAGTTGTGTATTTACTTATTATTGATATCATAAAACTCATTGTGCCGAAGGTAAAAAGAAAAGTAATCATTACATCAATATTAAAATTGAACTAATATTTTTTCTGTTTTGTTGCGCAGAGTTTAAGTCTATCATTGCAAGTATTAGTGAATAGGTTTAGCAAATATGATCAAATTTGACAAAATTTTGTTGTAATTGTAATTTACTCTAAATTATTTCATGTACACATGAAAAAAAAAAAAAAAAAAAAACTATAATACCTGGAAACTTCTCTATGTAACGCTTACACAAAAGGCAATAAAAAGAACAAAGAAGGGAAATAAACGAAATGTGTAATAAAGAAGGAAAGAATATTTATGAAGATTCTGTTTTTCAACATGGACTTTGATCTTCACTGATTGGAGGAAGTTTCGGAGCCAGCTCGGCGCGGCAAACAGGACAAACCGTGTGGTTAGATAGCCATGTATCAGCACATAACTGGTGAAAGCCATGGTTGCAACCAGGAACCAAACGAGCCGATTGACCACTCTCGATATCTTCAAGGCAAACGGCACATTCTGTCGACCTAGCCATTACGGCAATCTCATTCCCGGTGACTTTTGGGATTTTTTCGAGCTCTAACACGGTAAGGCCTTTACCGATGACCGGCTTAACGGGTTCCGCGAATCGAAGACGACGTTCAATACGACGACGTGTGGAACACCACAAGAGGAGTAGATAGATTATGAAGATGATGCACATACCGACGCAGGGGAGGAGGAGGACCATGAAAACTGTAGATACCACCGATCCGCCACCGCCAGAATCTGCGGCGGCGGGGGTTGGTGGCGGAGAAGGTACTAAAACTTGTGTCATGAGTGTGTAGCGCATCTCACACAGTCGCTTGCTTTTGCTTTTTTTTTGGTTGCGAAAAAAGCAAAAGAAGAAAGGGAGAAAGTAAACAGAAGGTATATATTCCACTGCTCGTTTTAGGTGTTGTTGCTTAGAAGTGAAAATATTGTGAAAAAGAGTAACGGCTATTTATACGGAGAGGAGAGGACACGGTAGAGCCAAAATATCAGAGTCTAGGTTAAGCTAACATTATTATTATTATTTATTTATTTTCGTACAATCACCTTTTTATTATTATTATTATTATTTTTTAACCATTGGGCACAACTGGCCAGCCCATTAGCCAAATTTCTACATTCGTAAAAGTCGGGACTCGATCCTGGGTGTGATGATGCCTTCTACAAATGAACTTATTTCCTGCCACTGCACTAAAGTCACTTCACTTTTTATTATTATTATTATTACGTTATTTTTGTTTGTTTTATATACACCAGGTTCTTTTGCCCCATTGAATTATTACAAAACGTCAGTTTTAAATGGCAGTGAAAACGATCTGATATATGGTTTCCACTTATATATATATATATATATATATCCAAATTAAATCGGTCAGATTTTTATTATTCAATCTAAATTACTATGAAAAAGAATTTATAATTATCATTTCATTTCCAAATACCAATTAGTAAAATACTTAGCATTGAAATTGAATGAGACTTAATAAACAAAAAATGAGCAAACCTTAGTAAAATAAAACAGAAAAAACAGCAAATTTTCAAGAGGTTCAACATGAGATAAAGTAAACCGGTTAGTACTCTTTTGTTTTGTCAATCAAAATATCAGTTCTGTGATCGAGCACGAGATAGCATATAGGATAAGGTTTTGTACTCTTATGTACGTGATGACGTACTTCAGTTCAGAAACATTGTATATGCTATGAAATGTTTGCTTTCGTACTCTTATCAGTAGTAATGCAGTTTGTTTGGTTTTAAAGTTAAAGTGATTGTAACTTCGTCTTGTTATGAGACTGAGTAGGTTATCATAAAAGAGCTAAAAAATATTTAATGTGGGTAAAAAAACATTTACACAAAAAAAAAAGATTGGTTTGTACCACAAGGAAAATGTATCAATTTTGAAACCTTTTTTTTTTTAACCTTTTTTATTAAAAAGATCCATGACCTAAGTCATACAGATTACAAAGATATTAAGTGCTAGAAAAACGGGGTGCAAAAGATGCACACGTACAATCGAATCAACCGCTTCAATTGACTTAAGCATAGGATATTGTAAACCACTAGCCACGACCACCTTGTCTCCCACGACATCTGCCCCTTCCACCTCTATGACTAAGAGTTTTTTTTACCTTTGCTGATGGTTTAACCGGTCGATCCCTTAGAATTCTTTTACCTGTAGGAGTCATTAGATCCATCGGTTCAGTTTCGTTATCCGATTTTGATTCTGACAAATCTTCTTCTCCTTCGGTAGAACCCAATGAGGCAAACTGATTGGAACCAACTTTAATCTCAGCTTCATTACTACTTCTCTCTTGGAAAGTAGCATGAGATATAGCTGAAGATATATGAGCAGTTTCCTGAATAGGAGATTTAATGTATAACGGAGTTGTTTGACCAGTTTTAGAAGTAGAAACATTCTCAGTGACTGAGACAGTTGTTGACAATCTGTGTTCTTCTACAATAGTTGGTGAAACTGTGATTGAATCTCTTGCTGGTAAGAGAGAACCATTAGTAATTGGTACATCAATGCTTGAGATCTGAATAGGAGCAGTAGTGTAATGACCCTCACAAAGAGTAGAAATCTCAAAATAGAAGATCAAGGAAATGGCCCGGAAAAGATCTAAAATAAAAGAAGAAGAAAAATTAAGGAGAACGACCAAAGGAAGTCCGAGGACAAATTTCTAAGTCGGAAGTGGTCGAGCCAAGACGGAGTGACCGGGAGTGCAGCCAGGACCCTAAGGATGATCGAAAGTCGACGGGGTGTGTGGAAATTTGTCCGAAAGGTGTGTCGGAGTAATCGGGAATGTTCGAGAAGGAGTATCGAAGCTTACGGGTTGGCCAAGGAAAATGTCCGAGAGTGGCCAGAAGGATCGCTAGCGTCCGAGAAGTCGAGGAAATTATCCGGATACTGGTCGAGAGAATCGATAGCGTTCGAGAGGTCAAGGAAATTATCCGGATACTGGTCGAGAGAATCGATAGCATCCGAGGCATTGGGAGATTTGTCCGGAATTGGTCGAAGAGCTATCGACGATGGTCGAGAATTGTCGAGAGTGACTGAGAGTCGTGTCCGAGCGGTACTAAGAAATCCGAGAATTGCCGGAGGGGACGTCGGACTTGCATGCACTAATACAAGGGGGATTAGTGGCTTAATGGCGAGCAGCTATTGGGGGTGAGATACACGCTCAACATGCAAGGAGGGAGAGAGCCACTTGTCAAGAAGCACTAAGGAAAGGAGAGAAAGCTCGAGCCTATAAATAGAGAAGAAGTGCTCTCCATTTGCTCATTTCCGCAAAATTTCTCTCATCTCACTTAGTCACTCAAAAGCTCTTCTTTTCCCAAGAGATCGAGAGAGAGTTTGAGAGAGAGACCGAAAGAGTGTGTCGAGAGAAATTGAGAAAAGAAGGAGACGCTGTCGAGAAACCATCGAAGAGGAAGCGGAATTGTGTCATGGACACCATCGAGGTGGACTGGTGTTAGCGTCCGAGAGCGAGACACGGTGTGCGGTAAAGTGAAGCCAAAATACGAAGTTAGTTGCAGAACGAAGTGGTCAAAGAAGTGGGAAGCTGATCGACGCGAAGACTGTCTGATCGAGTGGTGCGGTGAAATCCGGTAGCTATCAACGCGTGAAAAGGGTGGGTCTGTGGTAAGCATGTAGAGTCGCTGCATGATGTTGCGGTTAAAAGTTTGTTGCATGCATGTTCAAACCTAGAGGAAATTGAAAGTAGTAGGTCTTGCTTAAAATTGGGTTTAAGCATGACTTAACGAGTAAAGCATTGTGCATTCTAAGGCATTATATCGGTTAAAAAGGGGTTGCATGCATAATTTGGACTTAAGAGATTTAAGTTGTCAAAGCGAATGGATCTACATGCATAAATTGGACTTAAGAATTTAAAACGGGAAAATCAAATTAGTTGCATGCGTAAATAGACTTGTTGTATTCATTTTGCTTAAGTCGCTCAAGTTGGTTGCATGCACGTAAAATAATCTTAAGTTGCTTGAAATATATTTCTTGCTTCTTGTTGATTAATCCGTGTGGTATTTTTTTTTTGCTTGATATCTTGCTGTGGTGCTCGATTCATCAAGGCTTGAATTATTGTTGTGTAATTTATTTTAGCTTGGTCTCTTGAATTTCGTTTCTTGAGTCTTAGCTAGAATAGTGAATCGATCTTTCAGTTCCAAAAGCGGTTGTCACGTGTGAGTTCCCGACGACCACTCACGCGGGGACACTGTCACAGTTAGCTAGCTACTAGCTTGACCGCTACATGACGATGTAGCTAAGTTGTGGGCTCATTGCTGGTGACCTTTGTGGTCTCGGCATGAGGGGTGGTATGGAACGGAACAAAATATCAAGGGCCCTTAGGTGAAAAGAGTCTAGGGTATTTCAAGCGATCTTTGTTGTATTCTAGATGTCTTTGTTTGGTTGATGGGTGAAGGAGTCTAGGGTAATTCAAGTGTCCCTTGTATTTATGCTAGATTGTCCTGGTGAGTCGCGTATGAGTCAAGAGTCTAAAGTGTTCTTTAGGCGTCTTGTAATGTGAGTAGCGAGTCCAGATCTTCGAGTCAAGTCTTATGGATCTGACCTTTCTCGCCGGTGTGCGGTGTAAATAGCTTCCGCTAATGTTTTTGTTGCGTAGCTTTGATAACTTGTCAAGTTCGTGTACTTGCTTGTTTTCTTATTGGCGGGGTAGTCGGGTTGAGGGGAAGTAGAATCCCGTTTAGGATAATGGGGTACCCAGGCTCACTGAGTAATCTAAGATTACTCATGTTTTTATTTGTTGTGGTCTTGCAGGGAGGCCTAAGTGAGTTTAGAGCCGGAGCAAACGTTAGGGGTACCGGATAGGGTTTTCTTGTGTTTCTTGTAAAACCCTATATTTTTTTAAACAAATAAGTGTAAAGTTTTCCGACTATCTTTATATATTGCTTTAATAACTTATTTACAATGTAATATTTTGTAAAAGTAATATATTCGGTTTTCAGGAAAACATGGCAAGTTACGAATGATACTCGGCCTTGTCCGGGCTAACACAACGCACCAGGCCGCGAGGGTTGCAAAGCCTAAGTAACCTCGGTTGCAGGTGGGATTGTGCCAGGGAGGACCGGTCGGGAAGTCTGCAGCTTCCATCCCTCGACTGGATCACCTTGGTGCAATTTTGCAAGTGACGTCCCGTGGCTGTCCGACGGCCTTCGTGGTCATAGGACGGTTCGGGGGCATTACAAGTAGTCTCATGAGTAACAACTGGAACGAAACTTGGAGCATTTTCACTACCAAGCCCTGCAACCACATCAACAGATGACTGAATAATTGTAGCTACATTCACTTGAGGAACTGATGTAGACTGTAAGCAACACTTTTCTTTATGACCCAAATGCCCACAATTCTTACAATTAGTGGGTAACCAAGCATACTCTACCTCCACCATAGAGATAAACTCATTTATATCACCAGCAGCAATCTTAGTTGGAATGGCTTTGCTCAGTTCAACCTCTACCAAAATCTTGGTCTGACCCATCAGAAATGGATCTAGTCTAGGTTTATGGGTTGCTATTGGTGCACCTAATCCAGAGGCTATATGACTTATACGAGGAATTGAGTAGAGAATGTTGGGTATGTTTTTTAAATTCACCCAGACAGGAATTGTTTTTATCTCAGGGATAGCTAAAGATGCTTGTGGAGTCCAAGAAGCTACAAACATCAAACAATCATCAACATGCCAAAGACCCCTCTGAAGAACCCAAGACCTAGTTGATTTATCCGGAATGTGAAAGAGATAGTTTGGATCTCCTAATTTCCTAATTGTGATTCTGCATTTTCTTCCCCAGAACTGCCCTATTATGTACTCTTTCTGATTCTCTAGTCCCTTTAGTAGAACATGTTGCGTTATAGTTACCTTAGGAGTCCCATCCGGTAAGTATTTTGGCTCCACTGGTCTGTAGAGATTGCGTAAAGCTGGATTTATCTTAGCCGCCCATGGAAACCTGAGATCATCCTCCATTCTGTCCACCATATTTTGAGAGCCCTGCAACACATTCTTAAAGGAGCGAGCATGCTTCTCATTTCTTAGCAGCCCTTTACCTTGGACTTGAGTTTCCTTCAAAGACGGCCAAGACTTTGGTGGAGTAATGGCTGCATTCTTAAAAGAGATCAGTGACGTTTCTGGATGAGAAAGCATCATCAAAGGTTTAGCCCAAGCACCTTGTCAAAGCGACGAAGAAGGAGAAGAAACCGCCAATGGCTCCACATGACTTCTCGAGGCTAACCTTCTGACCTGAAGCAAGGCAAAAAGTTTCGAGAATCCCTCTAATGATCCTAATCTGAGCAACCGAAGCCTCAGCAAATAGGATCAAATCATCTGCAAAACATATATGTGATGTAGTAACTTTTTGTATCAATTATTATCAATCCACAATCTGCATTAATCAGCACACTAAGAATACACAAAGATGCTTAATCTATTCTTAAACAGGAAATGTTCTTTTGTCACAATCTTAACTAACAAAAAGATTCAAACAAAAGAAACAAGACAATGCAAACTCAAGGCAATAGAACACAACTAGCAAATAATATTGAAATTCAAGAATTAACTAGAGAACCTTGGGCAAGGTAATTGACTTGGGAGATAGCTAATCAATCCTAGATGTCTAAGCAACAATCAAGAACAATACTATGGCTAAGAACACTTATGTAAATCAATTCATTTCCATGATAGAGATCCTATGCTAATCAAGTGATAATCAACAATTTCCAAAGGCAATCACAAGGCAAGCATGCATTAAAATCAAGTCTAAATACCACTAAGCACCCTAATCATCAATTTCCATTGGCTAGGAATGCAAAGCTCTTGAATAGTTTGGTTAAGGAATTTCATCAAACACCTTGTGGGCATGGAAATCTTAAAGTCTAGATTCAAGCTTTGTCAAGGCTATCTAGCATTATTATCACTAATCAAGATAGGAAATACATAACTAAAGACCTAGACATCAAAGATCAATCATCTATCTCCCTAATCTACCAAGCCCAAAGTCCTAAAAGATCTACTTACTCATCATCATGATCACACAAAGGAAAGAGTTTGATCTTTGTGAAATCATAATAAGAGTTTATAGATTAAGAGATTAGAAAGAGAAATTGGTATTAAAAACTGGAAATCAACCCAGGATTCAATAAACCAAGAGTAGACAAGCTTAAGAACCCTAAGTGGCTACTAAACAAAAGATAACATAAGATATGATATGATAAGATAAGATATCATATGAGTCTCCTTAATAGGTTTAAAGTATTTATAGTAAAGTAGAAAAGAACCTAGGTCAACCCAAAACAAACTGGGTCAAACCCGGGTCAACATTAAAACAAGTGAGGAGATGGCTCCAGTGCATCCGCTTGCCTCTTTGTTAACTCTATCGGCCACCTCTTGACCGCTGGTGTACTCGCTCCAGGCCTCAACTCCTCACGCGGCCAGCTCTTGGCCGATGGTCCTTGTCCGCTCTCACTAAAACAGGTATAACTCCTTACACACAAATTCAATTGTCCTGAAACCACCTCCATTGCAAAGCTTACTCAATTTCCAATAATTTTGGTGACGAAAGCTGGAGCTAAATCCCAAGGAAAGGTCTTCATACGAGTCGATCTTTAAGGGACTGCAGACTGGTTCTGAATCATCAATCATCTTGTGTGCATCCAAATGTGTGTCTTCCATTTTATTGCTAGTGTTAGAATTGCGGAATAAGAATAAGAATAATAGAAAGAATACTTGATAGACATGAGAAGAATGAGAGAAAAGAATATATCTTAGATAAGTCCTTTACAAATGTATATGAGAGGCTTAATATAGCCATACAAGTAGCATATAGCCGTTAGGAGGGTTTTAATGAGAAAGGGACATAAAGAAGCTTCTTCTCCTAAGTTGACTCTCCTCAACCATCACATGTGACTATTCCACTTGCTATGACACTTGAGATATTTTGTGTGTGCTGCTTCTTCTAGATCCTTCTGTCCACTAAACTCGCATCTCCTAAGGCCTCTATGACTCGTCCTCCTTATTGGATCATAGCCCATTCATTGCACACTGGTACGGAAGTCCGTACGGACATCCTTGGTCGAGTGTTCTCTACTCCTTTGATCAATACTCCCCCTCAAGTCTAGCCATCCCACTTGGCTAAACTTGGATTGTCGTGTCACATTACCTCATTAAAAACCTCAATATGCAAAACCACATGGGACAAAAACATATTGAGGGAAAAAGAGTGTAATGATCGCGGCTAGAGGATTTGAGATCAAGGATGTGTTAAGTCCACAAGTCCAAGCTTGTTGTGTATGTGATCACAAACTTAATGACTTGCGGCCTTGGTGAAGATGTCTGCCAGTTGATCCTTGCTTGGTGTGTAATAGGGAAGTGTGACTCCTTCTTCAATCTTCTCATGAACTTTGTGACAGTCCAATTCAATGTGCTTAGTCCTTTCATGGAAGACTGAGTTTGTTGCAATGTGAATGGCGGCTTGGTTGTCGCAGTGCATAGGAATATGAGTGTTCACGCTGATGTTGAGTTCTTCAAGTAGAGCTTTGAGCCATGTAAGTTCGGTTGTAAGCTTCCGCATTGCCCTATACTCTGATTCAGCGCTTGACGTTGACACCACCTTTTGCTTCTTTGACTTCCATGTGACAAGATTGCCTCCTATGAATGTGCAATAGCCGGTTACTGACTTTCTATCTGTCTTGTCACCACCCCAATCAGCATCACAATATCCCACAAGGTCGGTGTTTGAATTCTTTCCCATCCAAATGCCTTTTCCGGGACTCCCCTTGAGATAATGAAGAATTCTCTCCAATAGGCTCCAATGATATGTTGTAGGATTCTTCATGTATTGGCTTACCTGATTCACAGCATAGCAAATATCAGGTCGAGTGAGTGTCAAATAGATTAGCTTACCTACAAGTCGGCGGTAGCAAGAAGGATTGTCATAAGGAGGATCCGTTCGCTCCCCCTTTCGCTCAGGTTGGTAGCCATCAGGAAGTGGTGTGTCCACCGATTTTGCTCCTAGTTTCCCTGTCTCACACAATAGATCAAGAGTATATTTTCTTTGTGAAAGAAATAAACCCTCCGGAGAGCGGTAGACTTCAATACCAAGAAAATATTTAAGTTCTCCAAGGTCTTTTATATCAAATACTGAATTTAAGTGAGCCTTAACCTCTTTAATACCATCTTGGTTGGCCCCCGAGATGATTAGATCATCCACATATATGAGAACAACCACTATACCTTTAATATTTTGGAGTGTAAAGAGAGTGGCATCCGAATGTGACCTTTTGAACCCATGATCTTTAAGTGTGGTGCTAAGCTTGTGGTACCATGCTCTTGGTGACTGCTTTAGTCCATATATATCCTTCCTTAAGCGCAAAACTTTTCCAGGTTGGACCATATCTTCAAGACCAGGCGGTGGTGTCATGTATACTTCTTCCTCTAATTCTCCTTGTAGGAATACATTCTTGACATCCATCTGCCATAAATCCCAAGACAGGTTCGTAGCAAATTATAGGATAACTCTTACAGTGGAGAGTTTGGCTACAGGTGCAAAGGTGTCCTTGTAGTCTTCCCCATAAGTTTGAGTGAAGCCCCTTGCTACCAGCCTGGCTTTGTAGCGCTCTATATCTCCATTGCTTAAGAATTTGATTGTGAACACCCACTTGGAGCTCACAGCTTTCTTGCCCGGAGGGAGGTCTGCTTCATCCCATGTATGGTTTCGGTTCATGGCTCCCACTTTATCATCCACTGCATCTAACCATACTTTACTATCCTTAGCTTCTTCATACGTTTGTGGTATGCGATGCTCATCTATTTTTCCAAGGAAGGCTTGATGGTCAGTTGGGAGATGAGCAAGAGAGCAAACTGCTTGAATAGGATGCGCAATAGCTTCATTGTTATAATAGACTCTTTTGTCTCTCCATGTGGACGGATGCGACCTAATGCGAGTGCTACGTCTTGGTTGCGGAGGTGGATCGCATTGATCGGATGAGATAGGCGTAGGCGACGAAGACGGCTCTATTATTTCTACTTCTTCTTCGATCATGTTGTCCTCCCCTTCCGGCTCAGGAACCATAGTATCGTGCAACTCGTTTGTCGGAGGTGAAGATAGGCGCGAGTTAGTCTCGCTCGTTGAGTCAGGTGTAGAATCCTGGGACATAGTGTGGTTTGGAGTTGATGTCGCACCAAGATGATCTAGGAGGAACCTCAGGCTAGCCGATGGATCACTTGGAGTTGCCAGGTCCTTTAGGTCAGCCCAATCTTTCTTTTCAAAATATCCTTGATCCTCAAGGAATTTGACATCGCGTGAAACCCAAGTACGCTTGTTGATAGGGTCAAAGCACTTGTATCCCTTTGGAGTGATTGAATAGCCAAGCAAAATGCACTTGATGCTCTTGGCTTCTAGTTTGTTTCTGAGCTCTCCAGGTACCAATACAAAACAAACACACCCAAAGACTTTTAGATGACTAATAGATGGTTTAAATTGATTTAATACCTCAAATGGAGACCGATCATCTAAGACTTTTGTGGGAATTCGGTTGATGAGATAACATGCTGTCATCACCGCATCTCCCCAATATCTCTTAGGAACATTGGTGTGAAACATCATCGATCTCGCCACCTCCATCAAATGTCGGTTCGTTCTCTCGGCCACTCCATTTTGTTGGGGAGTGTATGGGCAGCTTGTTTGGTGGATTATGCCTTGTTTTGCTAGATGTTCTTTGAAGCGATTGCTAGTGTATTCTCCTCCATTATCTGTTCTAAATACTTTAATCTTAGCATTAAATTGGTTAGTAACATAATTTTGGAAGTTAGTGAAGGCATCAATCACCCTATCCTTGGAAGGAAGTAAGGTAACCCAAGTATATTTTGATTTTTCATCTATGAAAGTCACAAAATACTTGTTATAATCCCCAGAGGCACAAGGGGATGTCCATACATCAGAATGAACTAAGTCAAAACATTTTTCATAGAAAGTAGTGGACTTAGAGAAAACAGTTTTACAATGTTTGCCAAGGATACAAGCTTCACAACTAGAATGATCAAAAGAAACATTAGGCATCATCAATGCAAGAGCTCTCAAGTGAGGATGACCTAATCTAGCATGCCACATGACATTAAAAGAAACACCAATATGAGAACTAAGAGAGAAAGATTTAGGTGAGCTTGGTGAACTATCTTCAAGAATATATAGGTCATCTTTTGTTCCACCTTCACCAATCAGTTTTCCAGTCTCAATATCCTGAAAGTAAACATCATTAGGCCCAAATATAGCATAGCAATTAAGGTCATTAGTGGCTCTTTTAACAGACAAGAGATTGGAGGTGAACTTAGGCATATAGAATGCCTTAGATTCTTTATTGAATAATTTCAAATCACCTATTCCTTGAATTGGTATTCTATCACCATTAGCAATTATAAAATTACCACTAGCCGGTTCTATGTTGTTTAGCAAATTCGAGTTACTAATCATATGGTGGGAAGCACCCGAATCTACTACTAGAGAACTCTTAGGATTTAGGGTAAAGAAGGTTTTACCGCTTGGCTCCTTAAGAGCCAATGACTTGAAGAAGGCCTCTAGGTCCGATTTCTTCACATAGTCTCCGGATGCCATCTCCTCTCCTCCTCCTTTTGATGAACCAGCTTGACCTTGTTCCTCCTTAGAGTGAGTGAGGTTGGCTCTCGAACCATTGTTGTTGTTGCTCGGCCGAAGGTGAGGATGTAAGAACCAGCACTTCTCTTTGGTGTGATTCTTTCTCTTACAATGTTCACAACCTCCCTTGGACCGTCGCTCTTCAGGCTTGAACACTCCCTTGTTTGCGGTGACAAGCTCCCCCTTTCCACTAAAAAGGCCTAGAGTTGAATTTGAGAACAAACATCATCTAGGCTGGGAAGCTTGTCTGACCTCAAGATGTGCTTGATGAGGTCATTAAACGTCGGATTGAGAGTTAGGAGAAGAGCAAACACTTTGTCTTGTTCCCTCCATTCATTAAGCACAGCCGGATCCATTGTGTTCGGCCTAAGCATCTCAAACTCGGCCCAAAGGGATCTAAACTTGCCAAAGTGCTTGTTAAACTCCATGTCTTCTTGGTTTAGGTCATTTATTGCTTTCTTGACCTCAAAGACACGAGTTAGGTTGGAGATATTGCCGAAGACATTCTTAAGAGTTTCCCATAGCTCGCTGGCTGTCTCACAATAGGAGTACGCCTCAAGGATTGGAGCTTCAAGGGAGTTTTGGAGGATGGAGAGGACGGTCTGATCTTCTTGGAACCATTTGGCTTCTTCTTCGAGTCTAGCCTCCTCTTCATCTTCTTTGATGGTTTCTTTTCCATCTTCCTTGGTGTCTTTTCTTGGAGCTTTACCGCCTTCGATATGGCTCCATAGACCGCGACCACATAGTGCGGTTTTAGTGGTTCTTGACCACAGAAGGTAATTTCCTCCTTTGAGGACCGTCGGTAGCACAAGTGGTTTTGAGTTTTCCATGACTTGAACGCTATTGACCGTTGGGTAAAGGTTTTACCCGGAGACTAAAAGCGAGAATGACGAGTAGGGACGAGAATCGAGTGAGAAGAATTGAAGAATAAGTAGAATAGGGGAGTTAGATTGTCAAGAACAACAACCTAGCTCTGATACCATGTTAGAATTGCAGAATAAGAATAAGAATAATAGAAAGAATACTTGATACACATGAGAAGAATGAGAGAAAAGAATATATCTTAGATAAGTCCTTTACAAATGTATATGAAAGGCTTAATATAGCCATACAAGTAGCATATAGCCGTTAGGAGGGTTTTATGAGAAAGGGACATAAAGAAGCTTCTTCTCGGACAAGGTAATAGTGATAGGGACCGGTCTTAAGTTGACTCTCCTTAACCATCACATGTGACTATTCCACTTGCTATGACACTTGAGATATTTTGTGTGTGCTGCTTCTTCTAGATCCTTCTGTCCACTAAACTCGCATCTCCTAAGGCCTCTATGACTCGTCCTCCTTATTGGATCATAGCCCATTCATTGCACACTTGTACGGACGTCCGTACGGACATCCTTGGTCGAGTGTTCTCTACTCCTTTGATCAATAGCTAGTTCTTGACTTATTTAGCTCCAAAGCACATTTTCCTTGCACATCTCTACTCCAACACCTGAAATACCAAACTTGATGCAAAATGCAACCTAAACAACCTAAATGCTAATGGATATGCACAAAACAATGAATAATTAAGCTTTAAAATCACATAAAAACACAAGATATCAATATGCGAGAGGGGAGGACCTCCTTGCGATAATCGAATTGGCTTCCATCGCTTCCCAATAGTAGCTCTATCTATCATTTGACAAAGCCTTTCCAAGCACATCACAAACAAATATGGAGACAGTGGATCCCCTTGTCTCAATCCCCTTGAAGGTTTAGAGGACTCTGTTACTTCCCCATTCCACAATATACTCATTGATGGATCTTGAACATACTTCATAATCCACTTAATCCATAGATCCGACAGGCCTGCAGCTATAAGTATGTCTTCTAAAAAATCCCATCTTACTTGATCATATGCTTTCTCTAGGTCAAGTTTCAGCAACATCCAACCTTTACGACCTTCCTTCCTCCGCATCGAATGAACCGCTTCCTCAACAATGACAATGTTATCAAGGCTCAAACGACCAAGTGCAAAACTCAGACTGCACCGGCCCTATCAAACAGACCAATGCATCATTAAGTCCAGGTGGGAACTCTCCTGTTTCAAAAAACTGTAACACCAAACGTACAACCAACTCACCAACAACAGGCCAACACTTTTGATAAAAGATTGGTTGAAAGCCATCTGGTCTTGGAGCTTTGTAAGCACCCATGCTACCCATCGCTACTTCCATTTCAGAAGAAAGGATAGGTTTACTCAGACTGAGTTTCTCCTCCCACGTGAATCTCTGAAAACCCTCTCTCGGGAGACCTGCAACTACCAACTCCACATCTGCCAAAAAATATAACCGCTTATAATACTCGATTGCCATGCCTTCCAGTTCCTTCGAGTCCGTTACCCAGCTCCCCAAATCATTTTTCAGAGCTTCAACCCGATTACGACGCCTCCTAATAATAGTGGAAGTATGAAAGAAGGTTGTGTTCCGATCACCCAAAACAACCAATTTTTCCCGTGATTTCTGGAACCAGAGGACTTCCTCTTGCTCCAGCACCGTATCTAGCTCAGAAATCAATATGTCCTCCTTATGAAGCAACTCATTCGTGGGTAACACATCCAAACTATCCTTTAATGCCTTAATTTTCAAGATCAACTTCTCCTTATGCTTGTTGACATCCCCCAAAATCTTCTTGTTCCATTTTTTAAGGTCATTTTCAGTTCATCTAATGCTACAGGAGTAGAGATATCACGTCACCAAGATGCCTCCAACAAAGCATTAACGCTCCCATGGCTCAACCAGGCCGCCTCAAAATGAAACGGTCTCCGTCTAGGATCACGATCCAACGGAGGATTCAGTTGAACATAAATAGGATCATGATCGGAAGCTAAAAAGGGTAAATGAGATACTATTGCTTCTTGCCACTTAAGCCGAGCCTGAGCAGAACACAAGACCCTATCCAATCTTTTAGCTACAAAATGATGTGTTACCTTCCCTCGTCTCCATGTAAACTTGTTACCTCGAAACCCCATATCAATCAGAGATCCAGAGTTAATCCAATCGCCAAAAGCTAGGGAATCCGCAAACAACTGCCCATTACCCCCAGATCTCTCATCCAAACGAATGATTGTGTTGAAGTCACCACCCACAATTACTGGACCGTCCACCCCAGTAAGAGTATCATGTAATTTAGCCCATAAGCCACTCCTACGGCTTACTGTCGGAGCCGCATAAACTGCGATAACGTGAATTATCTCAGCACCATTAACCACACGTGTGTGGATAAACTGATCCGATGACTCAACGATATCAACCATCCCAACTTCCTCTCTCCACAGCAGCCACAAGCCACCACTCTGCCCATTCGCATAAACCCGGAACAAACTGTCAAAACCGAGTCCGCTACAAATACGACTTGCATTATCTCCCCCCGCGTGAGTCTCAAAAATAGCTAACAACTCCGTGTTATACTTCTTTAACATATACCAAATTGAACGATGGAAATTGGGTTTATTTGCCCCCCGACAATTCCAAAATAGGCAATTCATACTGAATTCATAAAGCTTGAATAGAACCACCGGGGAAACACATTACGCAGACGGCGACCCCCTCTCGCCACTCGACAAAACATCTTGTATCATAACTGCTTGATTCACTCCTTTCCTGGGGACCAATGCCAGTACCAGTGGAACTGCTCGCCCCGTAGAACTGCTCGCCGCAAAAGCAGCCGTCTGATGCGGTGGCCCTGTTTTCCGACTTCCTCTCCGAACCTTAGTAAACCCATCCTCAGTCTGGGAAACTATCCCGGAACTTGAAATCTCTTGTCGCGCTCTTGGCTCAACAACCTCCTTAGCCACCACACGACGGGGACAAACATGGACCAAATGACCATAGATACCACAACCGGAACTAATGTTAGTAAGCCCTTCGTATGATACGAAATACCTCTCCCCATTCACCTGCACCGTGCCTTTCAAAGGCCTCCTCAGGTCCACTGCAACACAGACTCGAGCAAAGCGAGCACGGTCGAAGTTAAGCATGGTCAAATCGACACGGATATGTTCCCCTAAACCTCGAGCAATAACCATGAGTATCCTTCTATGATAGAAATTCACAGGCAGATTGGACAAACGAACCCAGACAGGCGTCGTATTAATCTCATCTTTGACCGGGTCAAAATCTGGAGACCAAGCCTTCACCAAAAGACAACTCCCAAAAACCTTCCATGGGCCACCCGTTAAAGCTGCTAGATACTCCTCCTCCTTCTCAAAATGAACCATAAAAAACTGTCATGGAAGGTCAAACACGTGCATTTCCCCTGTAGGTTTCCACAGCTCTCGCAATTTCCGGTGCAACGCCATAATCGAAACATGTCGCCCTAGAACCTTTACCAGCATACATTGTTTCCACAAACCATTCATTGCATCCAACACTTCCTTTCCTATAGTAACGATTGGTTCACCGCCCTCCCCATCTGGGAATTCAAGACTTACACGCGAATCCACAAACTCATCATCTAGGATTGCATCCGGCGACAACCATCCACCACTCAAACTAACCTTCACTTTGCTCACCCATAGACTTCCAGGATCCGGCGGATCTCCGGGATAAGCATCTTTCTCTCCGTATTCCTGATGTTCATATATTTTACCATGTTTTCCCTTAGTTTATTCACATCTTTTGCACCTTTTGTTAGCCATTTTCACCATTATTGTGTAGCTTTAGGACTAATCATGCATTAGAGTTTAGTTGTATTGCATTTGCATCTTTTCATGCATAAATAGGTGATTTTGGAGCTTAAGGATCATGGAAGCAATGCTGAGGAGAAGTGAAGCAATCATGAAGGGAAAGCAAGGGAGTTAAGGCTGAAGAACCAAGGTCCAGAGTCCAACTCGACCGCACACTCGACCAGACACTCGACTGTGTGCTGAGGAGGACTCGACCGAATGGAGAATGCACGAGAGAAGCCAGCTGGACCTGCCACTCGACCGAGCACAGGTCGAGTTGACCGAGCCGTTGACTACTTTGACTTTTTGCATTTTTTAGGGCTTCCACTCCCCTTCCTATATAAAGCCTTGTACCTGCAGCCACCAAGAGAGTCCAGCTTTTTAGATATTCTCTAAACCTAGTTTTTACCCTTTTTGGGAATTATTCCCTTTTACACTTTTATTTTTCTTAGATTTTGTACTTGAAAAAGACTAAATTCCTCAATATTGTTAGTTTCATAACTTTCTTAATATTGAGAAGTTGAGTTTGATCCTTTCATCAATATTGAAGATCTCTGTTTTATCTTCCTAATAATGCAAGTTTCAATATTTTCAGGGTTTTTGACTTGTTTAATCATGTATTGTTGTGAGTAGTTTGCTTAGGATCTTGAGGATGGGTTAGGAAGGATTGATCTTGTGGTTTGTGTGATTTGGTCAAGCTTGATTGTTGTAGATCTCTTCTAGGCTAGATGTTCTTAATGCTGATCCTAGATCTGAGAGGGTAGGATCTGATTTCAAGCTTCTTAGCATCACACCAATGTTTAAGAAGCATAGATAAGGCTAGATCTAGAGCTTACCATTAGGCTTGCTAAGAGATTAGAGGTCTTGTTTTGTTTGAGATGTATTGCTTAATGTCTGCTTGTGTAGATTCTTTACTGTGTGAGAACAAGTATAGAAAATGCATAGGTTTGATTGTTTCTTGACCATGAGAGTGGGAGAAACTTGTCTTAGATTTATATGTCTAGAGGTTAGATCAAAGTTTGCTTGAGATTTGTTGACCAAGTTAGATAACCACAATGATTAGTTCTTCCCATGAATCCATCCTCAGGACCTTCTTTGTTTACTGATTTTAAAGTCTTAATCCTGTTGCTTGCTTGTTGTTTGATTTGGTTTAGCATTACTCTGTTTTTATTGCATTGCTCTGTTTTTCCGGATTTGTCTAGCTCGACCACCCACTCGACCTACACTCGGTCGAGTGCTTGCTCGAGTTCATCCCCAGAACTTTGTGTTTTATGATGTGTGATTGCCTTGTTTCATTCTAGTTGCATTTCTGTTGCATACATTTAGTTTTCAGTTCATTGATTGTCTTGCATTAGTTCATTAGTAGTATTTTCTATTTCTGTTCTTGCATCATTACTGTTATAATCATTCTGTTTCATTTGCATTTAGTTCTTAGTTCTTGTAGTTTACTTTCTGCATTTTACATTTTCATCTTAGGATTGTTAGTGACAAACAATCTTTACATTTGGCTTGACTTAGATTGATATTCATATCTTAATTGTTCACAAACACTCATTTAGCATTGACACCTCTTATACTGCAACTACATAAGGGGAATTGAAACACCCATCATTCCATATCTCACCATTGCATACACTTCCATCTTCCATTCATCCCACCACACACAAATAAGACTGTTTCAATTTGGCGTCGTTGCCCATTTGAGTGTGTTTTATTGACATTTAGGATCCATATTAGTCTAAGATTAAGTTCGTTTATACACTTGTGAAGTTGCTGTGCTTGAATCTCCTGTTTCTGGGTTGAAGTTCCATTTCAGGTACCACTCGACCAGTCACTCGACCACCACTCGACCGAGTCGTGATCGAGCACTTGCTCGAGCCAGACGCCGGATCTATATAACCATCAGTTTCCAGTCGACTTGACCACCTACTTGAGCCTGTGCTCAGTCGTGTGCCTGGCAAAAATCGTTTGTGTTTGTTGATGCACACAAGGTCTAATGGAAAGGACCATCTTCTTAAGCATATTGACAACATCCACAAGTTGACCAAGAGTTTGGGCACTAAGCAAAGTAGAGTTGTTCAGGAACAACAAGAGGTTATAGTAGCTATGGATCAACAGGATCAGGTTTCAGAGAACAAGGAACATTGGTGCTGGAGATGCACCCAACACACACAACCAAAGAGCTGGTATTGTGCCTCCAACTGTTGCCAACAACAACTTTGAGATCAAGAGTGGATTGATCTCAATGATTCAGGCCAATAAATTCCATGGATTGCCAATGGAGGACCCACTTGATCACATTGATGAGTTTGACAGGATATGCAGCCTTACAAGGATCAATGGTGTGAGTGAAGATGGCTTTAAGCTAAGGTTGTTCCCTTTCGCACTTGGGGACAAGGCTCACTTATGGGAGAAGACTCTTCCTACTGGTGCAATCACTACTTGGGATGCTTGCAAGAAGGCTTTCTTGGCCAAGTTTTTCTCCAATGCTAGGACTGCTAGATTGAGGAATGAAATTTCTGGGTTTGCTCAAATGAACAATGAGAGCTTTTGTGAAGCTTGCGAAAGATTCAAAGCGTACCAGACTCAGTGTCCTCACCATGGTTTCAGAAATGAGTCACTCCTTAGCACATTATATAGAGGAGTGCTTCCCAAGATCAGGATGCTTCTTGACACAGCTTCTAATGGCAACTTCCTCAACAAGAATGTGGAAGAAGGATGGGAATTAGTTGAGAATCTTGCTCAGTCAGATGGCAAATATTATGAAGACTATGATAGGACCATAAGGAGTTCCTCAACTGATCAAGAGGACAAGTACAAGAAGGATTTGAAAATGGTCAATGAGAAACTTGACATGGTACTCCTCAGCCAGTCCAAATCCATTCACTTCATTGGTGAAGAAGAAGCTCTAGTTCAAGAAGGAGAGACTGAGTTTGCTGAGTTGTGCTACATGCAAAACCAAGGTGGATTCAAGGGCTACAACCAAGGTGGTTTCAAGAACAACAACCTCTCTTATAGGAGTACCAATGTAGCTAATCCACAAGACCAAGTCTACCCACCACAACAACCTCAATAGCACCAAAACTATGTTCCCAAACAACAGCATTAGGTGTTCCAGCCCCAGTTGTGTCCCCCACCAGGGTTTCAGACTAACCAAGGGCAAGAACAAGACCTTAGAGCCATGATGCAACAGCTGTTGATTGGTCAAACACAAGGGAAGATTGAGGAAGCCAAACAGTTTGCTGAGTTAAACCAAAGGCTCACATCCCAATATAATGATTTGAATATGAAGTTTGAGGGTCTGAATTCCAGAGTCAAGTATATGGAGAGTAACATAGCCTCCACTTCAGCTCCAAAACCCAACCAACTCCATGGTAAAGCTGTTCAAAATCCAAGGGAGTTCACAGCCAAAGCCATTCAAGTTCATGAGGAATAAGTCACTGAGGACAGTGAAGTCCAAGTTTGGGGGAATTCATTAGTTACTGAAGCCCCAAGTGATGTTTGTGCAGAGCAATTGGAGCTCGCACCTGAGCTCGACCATGGACTCGAGCAGCCACTCGACCGTGTGCATGCTCGAGTGGTCGATCGAGCTGGACAGTCCGAGGCTGACAAACCTGTCAAGTACATTCCTCCTGCCTACAAGCCTCCACTACCTTTTCCTGGGCGTTTCAAAGCACAGAGGATTAAGGAATTAAGGGAGATCATTGAGAAAAAGGCAATGTTGGCTAAGCAACAAGAGGAAGAAAGGGCTTTGAATGAAGAAGCTGTGGTTGAAAAGAAGAAAGAAGTGTTAGCCATACAAGAGATCATCATAGCTTACCAAGAAGAGGAGAGAGGACCTGCCTTGGAACAGTATGAACCATATCCTCTCTATAAAAACTTCTTGCTTGACTTGTCAAAGAAGAAAGCTGAAGCTCAAGATGAGAAAGATCTTGAGAACCTTGGAGGAGTGATCATTCCAATAAAGCTTAAGGACCCTGGACCATTCTATCTGCCCTGCACAATCAGTTACCTTCACTACAATCAATGCCTTTGTGATTTGGGAGCTTCAACAAGTGTCATGCCATATTCCATAGCTCAAAAGCTTGGAAGAACTGATTTCAAATCCACTAATCTACATGTTTGCCTAGCTGATGGGTCAAACAAAGAAGTAGTTGGAAGGTTGGAGAATGTCCCAATGAAGATAGGAAGAGCAAGGATTCATACTGATTTTGTGGTGATAGAGATGGACAAGGAGCCTGAAAATCCAATCTTACTAGGGAGGCCATTCTTAGCCACTGTTGGAGCAGTTATTGATGTCAAGGAAGGTCTTGTGACCTTGAACATTGCTGAAGATGTAGTTATGAAGTTCAATATCTACAATCCAACCAACCTTCCCACCATTGATGACCAGCCTTTTACTATCAAGGACAAAGGTTGTCAAGAAGGGTTAAGTGATAAGGCAACTACAAAAGCTGAGCTCCCACTTCAAGAAGATTCTGTGGAAAAGCTTAAGAGGTCAGTTCAAGAGTTGACTAGTATGGTTGAGGATCTCCAAGTTAAGCTGAACAAGAGGTCTTTGAGAAAAGCAAGACCAAGGCTCAAAATCAAGAAAAAGTATGGTTTGTGTGCTAAGGGTGAGGTGATCAAGGATCAACTTCACAGTGACCAAGAGGTTCCATGGAGGATTTCATCACCTCCTTGGTATCTAGATCAAGTCTAAGAAGGAAACCAAAGTCAAGCTTAGTGACTTTAAACTAGCTCACTAGGGAGGAAGTCCCTAAGGTATCCTTTGTAAATATGCTTTAATTTCTTAGTAATTTTGATGTGTTTTCTTTTATGTTTTTGTTGGAAAGGCTTTTTAGTGAGAATGTAGTTGGTTAAGAAGAGATGTGGACTTGGAGAAGGAGACTTGCAAGCCCACTCGACCAGGCCACGAGAGGTACTCGACCGAGCTGGTTAAGGATTAAGGCCCATTTGATCTTCAAAGCTTCTAGAACGATCGAGTGGAGGGAGAAAAGGAAGAAAAATTTTGAAATTTCAAAATTGGTCAAGGAGCTCGACCACGTGCTGGTCGAGTGTGGGGTCGAGTGGCAGCCAAAAAGCAGGTCAAAGATTCCCATATCAAATTTGAATGGTATGGACGCTCCACCCTTGTCTTCTTGTCCCCTTAGCTTCTTTATATAGTCCTAGCACTATCCCATACCTCTCACACTCTCTCATTTGCTCAAGATATCTAAATTCAAGCTTTAAAATCTTTCTCAAGTTCATCTTTTGCTCAAAGCTTAGTTCTTTCTAGTTTTTGGGTCACTAACCTATTAACTTTAAGCTTTGAGTTTATTCCTCTCAGTTTTTGTTCAAAAATGTCTTCCAAGATCACTAAGAAGTACAAACAAGCGGCTGCAAGCTCCAAGGGTCGTCAAGATGTTGATTTAGAATCAAGAGAAGATGCTGGAAGGTCCACTCGACGTCCCACTCGAGCATGCACTCGACCGAGTGGCCGTCCGAATGACCGATCGAGCCAGCATGCGAGTTCAAGAAACCCAGCTGTTGAGGAGGATCCTGAGAGAACTGAATCAGAGGAAGAGAGGCAGACAACTCTCAATGAGTTTATTAGGAGAGCAAAGGCCAAAGGGAAGAGGCCAGCTGTTGAAGTTGAACAAGAGGAGAGTGAAAGTGAGAGTGAGGAAGAAGAAAGTGAAGAAGAAGAGCTGATGGATGATGGAGAAGCTGAGTCTTGTGGATTGTCAAAGAAGCAGCTTTATGATGCCTTCATGAGGACGGAGTTCCTGGGGACTAGATATCCACACAAGGAAACCATGGAGAAGCTAGCCATTGATAAGGATGTGGAGTGTCTCTTTGAGAAGAGCAACCTTACCAAGTTCATGGGGCTTTGTATGGAGGGCTATAGAGAGGAAAGCTGTGAGTTCCTAGCCATTGTCAAGCTGCACACATATGTGAGGAAGGATGCTGAAGTAGGAGCTGGTCACATCTCTTTCACAATCAAAGGGAAGAAGCATGAGCTCTCAATGAAGAAGTTGGCTGATGTCTTTGGTTTTGAGGTTGGGAGCAATAGGAGTTTGATGGTTCCAAGAGAAGAATTGTATGTTGTGTGGGAAACCATTGGGGACAACAAGATCTACTCATCCTCCAACTCCAAGAGCTCAAGGATTAGGAGCCCAGTCTTGAGGTACTACCACAAAGCTCTTGCCAACACCTTCTTTGCTAGGAAGGAAACTGGGAACATCAATGAAGGAGAGCTAAACATGATTGACTTGGCTCTCAATGGAGTCCTTCTTCAAGCAAGGAATGGAACCATCATCCTTGGTAGCACAGTGGAGACTGACCTAGGAATGGTGCTCATTGACCACATGAATCAATTGAGAAGCTGGGTAGGAAAGTTGGAAAACAAAGGGGCAAGAGGAGCATTAACCATTGGAGGCATCATTACTCCAATCCTTCAAGCTGCCAACATCCCACTTAGAGGAGAAGGGGTCTCACCAAGATGGATTGACTCCAGCTACCTTACCTCTACTCTCATACTTGCCAAGGAGATGCATCAAGGGAACCACATTTTAAACTTTGAGCTTCCAACACTTGGGAAAAAGCAATTCATATTGCCTAACCAAGAGCTCACCACCATTCAAGAAGGAGCCAACATTGACTTTTGGCCAGCTGAGGAGCATTGGTTTGATGGAGTGGTTCAACCTAGAGTTGAGGAAGTTGGGAATGCAGAAGTGGCTGATGGAGAGGAGCAGTTATACTTTGAGGACTATGAGCCCAATCCAAGGGATAGTAGAGGAGTGAGAGAGCATAGCAAGAGGTTGACATTGTTGCAAAGATGGAACAAGTGGCGTTTGAAGAGGTTTGACAAGCTGAAGAAGAAGGTGACTAACATGGCTAAGTCCATCAAGGGACTAAAGAAGGAGATTGCTGAGCTGAAGAGT
Organism: Camelina hispida; assembly: GCA_023657505.1. Lineage (NCBI taxonomy): Eukaryota > Viridiplantae > Streptophyta > Magnoliopsida > Brassicales > Brassicaceae > Camelina > Camelina hispida. The sequence continues at coordinate 27,656,784 of CP094637.1, forward strand.
GGAAACTCATCTCCAAGCCATTCAAGCCCTTTGAGGAGAAGTAGCTCAACTAGAGCACTTTCAAGAGTTGCAAACCCTGTGGAACCAACTAGGGCTTCAATGTATGAGCCAAATCAGAGGAAGAGGAGCTCAAGTACCCGAGAACAACAATTTTCGAGGCACTCGACCGGGTCACTCGAGCACCCACTCGACCGAGCACACCCAATGCACTCGGTCGAGCACCAGCCCAGATCACCCTATGGCTTCCCACCTCCAGCTGCTTATCCAGGTTATCCAGGTTACCCTCCCTTCCCACCCCAATACTTTATGGATCTAGCACTATACCAGCAGTACCAGCAGTACCAGACTCAAGATATGGAGATTTGCGGTCCAGCTCGACCCCCCCCCCCCACTCGGACATGCACTCGACCGAGTCAAGGTCGATTGGCATCGTCGAGCTGCCCCAAAGTCCGTCTCCAAGCCACCATGAGGATCCCAACTACTCATATGACAGCATGCAGATGGATGTGGACAACTTCTTCCACAATTTCTAAGGTACCAACATCACCTTACTTTGTAAATACCATTGCATTTGATGTTGTGTTTTGTTTTGTTTTTAGTCTTGCATCCTCTTACAAATTTCTTTCACACAGAGGACTGTGTGATTTAAGTTTGGGGGAGGGTTTGAGATAGCATTTGATGTTGTGTTTTGTGTTCTTATTTTAAATTTTTATCATCATCATGTTAGCACTTGCATAATCATCTAAGGCATAGAAAAACCATAAAAATTTGAAAAATTTTGAAAAAATCTTTATATAAAAAAAAAGAGTGTTCATGTAGTTTGCATTGCATATTAGGATCTTGTTTAGCATGTTTCATGTATAATTGTATTTGCATTAGGGATCTATGATGAGTTTTTCCTTGTTAGCTTGCTTAATTCACTAGACTAGGATCAATGCCCAAGTTAATAGTACTTTGATGCTAGTTGAGTAGTTAGAAGCATAAGATTGTGATTTGATTCCATTTCCTATTTATAAGAACCTAATATTGACTTTTAATTATCAATGTGTGCATTGCTTTAAACTCATGGATACCATATACATATTTGGATCATCTTTCTCCTTTTGCCACTCTTGTTGATCCAAGTAGCTGATTTCACTTTTAAATCAGTTTCCCTACCCCTTAACCAAACCTTCTTTCAAGCCATGTTTATTCTTGTGTGTGTGAGGCCTATTTTTGGGGTTGAGCTTGGTAGAAAGTGTTAGGTTTGAACTGACAAGAGTAAAACCTTGTGTAGTTCTAGTTTGCACTTTTCAAACTAGATAGGACTAGGTGGTTCACTTGTTGGGTTTGGGACTTGGTTGTTTTGAAAAGGAAAAGAAAAGGAAAGAGGAAAAAGAGAAAGAAAAGGGTAGAGTCTTTAGGAGGGGAATGTGTTTAAGTAAAAGCTCAAGTCTAGTAAAAGGATGGGAAGTAAAAATTATTATCTAAGATGGTTCTAGTTAAAGAAAAGAAAAGAAAGCAAAGAGCAGTTTAGCAAAAAGCTTATATGTCTTAAGAATAAGAAGAAAAGAGAACCATAGCAATCAATAAGAATCCCCCATTCCACTAGATCAAATAAGAAACCTCTCCTAAGACTTGAAAACCAAAAGAGAAAAGGGTGAAAGAGAAAAGAAGAAGTTAAAGGGTAGCACTAGGATCATTTGGGTTTAGATTGTTAGGATAAACACTTTGGGTACCTTTGGGTAGACAAGGTTTTGTTCTTGTATGTGTCTAAGTGTTCTTACCTTTAGCATTCTTCTAAAGCTCAATCCATTTTATGAGAGAACCTTGATATTGACAAGCCCCACTCTAAAAAGAGACCATCATTGTCTCAAAACCCTTATTACCAAGCCAAATGAGTTTAAGCATTGCATAGAATTGATTCATGTTCTTGATTAATGAATGTTAAAGGAAATGGTTGATTTGAATGCATGTGGATATCTAAGGATCAAATCAGTAAAGGTTGTGATATGCTTGTCTAAAAGTTTTAAGTACAGCTCATTCAACTTGCATCATAGTACTAGTAACTTGGACATTGATTCTAGATGGTCTATTTGCAAGCTTTAGGAGCTGAGATCCCACTATCAAACCTCATCTACCTTCTTATGTCTTGTTTATTTGCTTGAGGGCAAACAAAGACTAAGTTTGGGGGTGTTGATGTTCATATATTTTACCATGTTTTCCCTTAGTTTATTCACATCTTTTGCACCTTTTGTTAGCCATTTTCACCATTATTGTGTAGCTTTAGGACTAATCATGCATTAGAGTTTAGTTGCATTGCATGTGCATTTTTTCATGCATAAATAGGTGATTTTGGAGCTTAAGGAGCATGGAAGCAATGCTGAGGAGAAGTGAAGCAATCATGAAGGGAAAGCAAGGGAGTTAAGGCTGAAGAACCAAGGTCTAGAGTCCAACTCGACCGCACACTCGACCAGACACTCGACTGTGTGCTGAGGAGGACTCGACCGAATGGAGAATGCACGAGAGAAGCCAGCTGGACCTGCCACTCGACCGAGCCGTTGACTACTTTGACTTTTTGCATTTTTTTGGGCTTCCACTCTCCTTCCTATATAAAGCCTTGTACCTGCAGCCACCAAGAGAGTCCAGCTTTTTAGATATTCTCTAAACCTAGTTTTTACCCTTCTTGGGAATTATTCCCTTTTGCACTTTTATTTTTCTTAGATTTTGTAATTGAAAAAGACTAAATTCCTCAATATTGTTAGTTTCATAACTTTCTTAATATTGAGAAGTTGAGTTTGATCCTTTCATCAATATTGAAGATCTCTGTTTTATCTTCCTAATAATGCAAGTTTCAATATTTTCTGGGTTTTGGACTTGTTTAATCATGTATTGTTGTGAGTAGTTTGCTTAGGATCTTGAGGATGGGTTAGGAAGGATTGATCTTGTGGTTTGTGTGATTTGGTCAAGCTTGATTGTTGTAGATCTCTTCTAGGCTAGATGTTCTTAATGCTGATCCTATATCTGAGAGGGTAGGATCTGATTTCAAGCTTCTTAGCATCACACCAATGTTTAAGAAGCATAGATAAGGCTAGATCTAGAGCTTACCATTAGGCTTGCTAAGAGATTAGAGGTCTTGTTTGGTTTGAGATGTATTGCTTAATTCCTGCTTGTGTAGATTCTTTAGTGTGTGAGAACAAGTCTAGAAGATGCATAGGTTTGATTGTTTCTTGACCATGAGAGTGGGAGAAACTTGTCTTAGATTTATATGTCTAGAGGTTAGCTCAAAGTTTGCTTGAGATTTGTTGACCAAGTTAGATAACCACAATGATTAGTTCTTCCCATGAATCCGTCCTCAGGACCTTCTTTGTTTACTGATTTTAAAGTATTAATCTTATTGCTTGCTTGTTGTTTGATTTGGTTTAGCATTACTCTGTTTTTATTGCATTGCTCTGTTTTTCCGGATTTGTCTAGCTCGACCACCCACTCGACCTACACTCGGTTTAGCATTACTCTGTTTTTATTGCATTGCTCATCCCCAGAACTTTGTGTTTTATGATGTGTGATTGCCTTGTTTCATTCTAGTTGCATTTCTGTTGCATACATTTAGTTTTCAGTTCATTGATTGTCTTGCATTAGTTCATTAGTAGTAGTTTCTATTTCTGTTCTTGCATCATTACTGTTATAATCATTCTTTTTCATTTGCATTTAGTTCTTAGTTCTTGTAGTTTACTTTCTGCATTTTACATTTTCATCTTAGGATTGTTAGTGACAAACAATCTTTACATTTGGCTTGACTTAGATTGATATTCATATCTTAATTGTTCACAAACACTCATTTAGGATTGACACCTCTTATACTGCAACTGCATAAGGGGAATTGAAACACCCATCATTCCATATCTCACCATTGCATACACTTCCATCTTCCATTCATCCCACCACACACAAATAAGACTGTTTCAATTCCATCATAGCCGTATCCTGCTCCGTGGTGCCCATTCCTTCGAATCTCTCCGAGACACACTTAAAACACGTTTATCCTCATTAAATTGTTTTTTTCTTGTGTTTTTTTAAAAAGTTGTGATTACTTGTGTTGATGCGGCGCTGACGAATCTATATTAACATTTTTGAAATACATTTTGTATTATGTCTTTTATGTTTTGTTTATTTAAAAAGTTATTTACAACATTAACCCCTGAAAAATTTCCAAAACTAACATTACTCCACATTTTGTTTTCTAAATAGTTTACATTTCATTCCCTAAATAATAACAACAATTAATGTGAAAATAAAAACTCTCATATATTTAAGTACACATTTTGTTGTGTTTTGAGATGTTCTATATATGAATCATTAGCAAACAAAGAAAACAACAATTTGATTCCCATTTTGTTTTTCAAAACATGTGATCTTTGATTATTAACGTAAGAAAAACTCTGATTGACATTTATTTAAATATTATAATTAACATATATAACTTAATAATTTATTTATTACGAATATGTAAAATTAAAAAAAAAGTCTAAAATACTATATAATGTGGTTATATAGTAAATGAGTTATAAAGATGATATGTTAGGATCATTAAATTTTTATTAACACGGGTTAAATCCTTATTTAATTATTTATCAACACTACTAATATTAGAATATTTGACATAAAATCAAGTTGATTTAACTAAGATTTTGTAAAATAATTAAATCATTAGGAAAAATGTGACTTAATCACATTGCATAAATTACTTATTATGTATTTAGATATCTTATTTTTTATTATAATAATTAAGAATCAAAATAGAATCTCAAACACTAAACAAAACAAACTAAATATAACAATCAAATGGTTATGAAGTGTATTGCGGATTAAAAATTAATATAAATATTTAGCCGCACAATGACCAGAAAATTTAGTTATTTTTTAATTTACAAATCATTTAATATTTAACAAACAGATACAACATAAAATATTAATTATAATAAAAATAATAGTAACATGGTATACCGCGGATTAAAATCTAGTTTGTTTTGTAATTAATATCTGACGAGTATGATGAGAGCGGCGCAATGTAACAACTCTTTGGTTTCATGTTAATGATATCTAGTGCATATATATATGATGTGATGTTATCTAAAGAATAGTAGGATGTTATAAAATGCATATTTCTTACCAAGATTTCTGAATGTTTACGGTGTTCGATTCTAAGTTTTGTGACTTTTTTGTTATTTACTTGAACATCATAGTGTCTTCGTATTTCTAGTTGTCACGTGTGTGTTCATTTCTTATACAAAATCTTTCATATAGTTGTTGGATCCACATGACAAGTTTTCTACACCAGCAGTACAATTCCTCATGTGTAAAATGTTTTTACTCAAATTTCTTTTAAAAAACATTTTAGAAAATAAGTGAATATGTTTTTAAAAATTGAAGAATAATTGAATATAAGATGTTTACACTAGGAACATTGAAATACGTTTACGTTACCAAATGGGTGGTGGTTTAGTGGTTTTAAAAGTGACAAATTAAGATCACAAGTTCAATTCCACTTGAAAAAAGTAATTTACACCTTAAATGTTGTATAATTATCAATGGTTGGTCACGAGCACCACATAGAACTATGTGTCAAAGGTTCGATCGAAATTTTTCTGATTTATGAAGAAAAAAGATTGCGGTAAAAAAATAAGTAAAATATGTGAAATTTTTATATTTGAAGCGAAACAAAACAGTTTACAAAAACATGCAATGAAGACTTTTTTAAATTTATGAACTCCATAAAAATTGTTATAAGTGTCTTTTAGTGGGATCTTTATAAACATATAACTTTTCCACTAGTGTTTTTATTTTCTTAAAAGAATTTTTTACTGGTATAAAAAAAGTGAATTGATTATTTTTTTGGTTTTAATAATGAAAGAGAAATAGAATCTCAGTCCACACAGAAAAATACAAGAAAAATAAAGAGTAAAGAGCCACAAAAAAATAGAGCAACATTGAAACTTCTAGCAGAGGATAAAAGCTTTTCATTTACGGTTTGTCATTTGAGAGATATTCAATTTCTTGAAAGAAACTTCGTTTCTCTTCTTTTAATTATCCATGAAAAGATATATGCTATCAGTCGTATAGCCATTTGTGTTTAACTAATGAACACAAACTGATTATTTTATGTTTGCGGTTGTATGGCCATTTGGATTTTGGGCCGGTAAAACAGAATTTCAAAGCTAATTTCTAAGTATGGCCATTAAGGACGTTGATTTGCTTTTGCTTTTCTGTGACTGGTGAAATGGAATTTCAAAATTTCTCTTTACTTTATATTTCTCTTTTTCTGCTTACCAAAAGTACTTAGACGACCAAAAAAAAAAAAAAAAACTTTATCTCGAGAGCTACTATAAAATAGTTGTAATAAACTAATCATGTTCTAGGGAGTAGAGATGAGGGAGGAGTCCAATCCATTACAAAAAAATTAAAGAAGATAGCACACTTGACGATGATGCTTAAAAGTGGTTTCTCTAAAAGTGTGGATGGATCCCTGGGTTGATGATGGTGAGATGAGATCCTCTTGGATAAAAAATTCCTTCATAGACATTAATCTTGAAGTCAAAGAGCTAATCGATTTTGAAAGATGGGAATGGGATGTTCAAAAGCTGGAATTTCACTTTCTTCCAATAGACATCGTGAAGATCTTGAAAAACAAACCTGGTTGACAAAGAAGATTTTTTCGTCTGGAAACACACTAATAGTGGAGATTTTTCTGTAAAATCCGCTTACCAGCTCGCTGATGGTATCTTCAATCAAGAGCTTCACCTTGAAGCAAACATTCAGCCATAGATTAATGAGTTGAAGGCACAGGTGTGAAAACTCCATACGGATCCCAAGCTGAAAGTGTTCCTATGGAAAGTCTTGAGTGGTGCTTTACCAGTTATCTCTAAGCTCATAAGCAGAGGGCTTCAGGATGGAAGATAGATGTCAACTGTGTGGACAGCAAGGGGAATCAATCAACCATGTTCTTTTTCAGTGTTTGGGAGCCAGACAGGTTTGGGCGCTTTCAGACTACCCCTCTCCTGAATTCGGGTTTGACAAGGGCTCTGTTTACTCAAATCTCCACCATCTGCTGATAAATAGAGATAACAAGCAATGGCCATCACAGTTAAGGAAATGTTTTCCCTGGATCATTTGGACAATCTGGAAGAATCGTAATACTTTCCTTTTCGAAGCTAAGTCTTTCTCTATTCTCGATTCGGTTTAAAAAATTCGGAAAGATGTAGAGGAATGGTTCAGTGCTCAGAGTCTGGACACCAATGGAGAGGTCACAGTGGAGTTAACAACGGTAGATGATCATCTAACCACACCAGGTTCTGGTCATCCGCGAAGGATAGAAGTATGGAGTCCCCCCCCCCTTATCTTCGACTAAATGCAATGTTGGGGTATCGTGGTCGAGAAGGAACCAACTTGCAAGAGGAGCTTTGGTTTTGAGAGATGAAAAAGGTGAAGTTCTCTTACAAAGTCGCATAGCCTTTACCAATGTGGAAAGTAAAGATAAGGTAAGGGTTTTAGTCACTAAATAGGCACTTGAAAGTCTTATTAGCCACCGATGTGCAAATGTCATTATTGCATTTCAAGATGCATCTCTGGTGAGTTGTGTTTTGAGACCAAGAGTTTGGCCTTCTTACAATTATGAATCTGGAGAGCTGCTGAGGATTTTGAGTTTCATAGATAGGTGGAAAGTGGAAGTGGAGGTATCAAGAACTAACAGAGGAGCTTTTCTCATCGTTCAAAGTGTCACAAGTGAGTGTAGACTTCAATCGTATGTAGCATCAGGTCCGCCCTTTTGGTTACATAGTGTATTTGAAAATGAGAGAGTTTTATCCTCTGCATAGTTGTTGTGTGGTTGTCTAATGGGTTGCAGGTTAGACATTATTTGGTATAGAGCCATGTTCACATAAATGGTTCAGCTTAGTTTAGCCAGTAGTCGAATTGTGGGATTTCTTATAGTTTTAGGAAATCCCAGAAACAGCTTTTGTAATCTGTTTGAAATATAGTTCATCAATATAACTCAGTTGACCAAAAAAAGGGAGGTTGTTTAAATTGATGCAAAGACGATATATGTTAATTACTAGAATGATTTACAGGTTTTACAAAAATATCAACACTGTTTTTTATGCCAATAGCAGAGTGAAAAGAATAATTACAAAAATTTCATTACAAAACAGTTTAGTTAATTAGTTAGACCATGTACAATGTTTTTAAAATTACAACAACCACTTTTTTTTTAACACTCCACATTATCTTTTCTCTCTTCACTATCATAATTCAACAAATACATCATTTTTATCATCTATAATAGTTTTCTTTAATAAAAATACAACACATTACCCCCCCCCCCCAATTTAATTTCATATTTTCACCTTATTTATGTTTATTTTACCTGATCACACATTATTAATCATAGTTAATACAGTGAAATTAAAATAAGTAAAAATTAAATAAATTTATATAATAATTGAGATTTTGTTTTTATTTAATAAAATATATAAATTGTTTGCAAATAATAAAAACAAGAAATAAAAATGGTCATTACAAAAACACATATAATATAAAGATGAGAAATTTAAAATGCAATACAATAAACATACAACACAAGTAAGAAAACACTCATAACTTAATTAGTACAATAAATCTCAACTGAAAAACTTAAAAATCTCACTCACAATGGAACATTACGAGTTATGCCCATATGTGTTTTACTAGATCTGCTTGTAATTCATGATATACACTTGAATCACACAACTCAGATCTAGCACGCACATGATTTGCAAATACATGTAGCACTTCGGTCGAGAATGGTTGTTCTGTGCTAGACCCACTTGCCTCAGATTGATCATAATCAGTCCAATATTGAGCATATGTCTCTCGTTCATCCTCAACAATCATATTATGTAGTATGATACATGATCTCATGATCATCGCCAAATCGGCTATGTCCCAAAATCAAGCTGTTTTTCGAATGATTTTAAATCGAGCCTGCAACATTCCAAATGCAAGTTCGATATCCTTCCGACACCCCTCCTGACGTTGTGCAAATAAATTGTCTAGTTCACTATGGGGTAGTCTTCCTCACATCTGCCTCATCTATCATAATTTGATGATAATCCGACACCAGATCAATCTTGGAGAACCAAGTAACACCTCTCAGCTGATCCAAAAACTCATCGATCCTTGGAAGAGGGTACTTGTTCTTCACATCAACCCGGTTCAGACCTCGATAATCAATGCAAAAGTGGAAACTCCCCTCATTCTACTAACGAACAACATCGGAGCTCCCCACAGTGACACACTAGGACGGATGAATCCCTTTCCCAAAAGATCCTTCAGCTACTTCTTCAGCTCTGTCATCTCTGTTGGAGCAATCCTGTAAGGCACCTTGGATAACGGCGTCGTCCCCGCTCAATCGTGAAAGGATCAGACCGAGAAGGTGGTAATCCCTGCAACGACTGGAACAAATCCTCAAACTCCTCAACAACCTAAATACCTCTAACCGTAAATTGTCCTACTGACTCCGGCACCGATATAGTGACCAGATAAGCCTCACGTCCTTTCTCGATCATCTTCCCGGCCTGCATGGCTGAGATCACAAGACTCCCAGAAGTCGGTCTCACTCCCTCAAATAACAACTTCCCTCATGGACGTTCAAAATCCACTCTACCTCGATGACAATCAAGGTGAACCATATGAGGATGCAACCAATCCATCTCCAGGATAACATCATACAACTCCACCGGGCAGATAAGCAAATCTGTTGGCCACGACTCCCCCGTGATCTGAATATCAACTCCCCTCACCCGTCTAAGCACTCTTAGAAACTTACCTCCCGCAGCTCTGACAACAACCACTCGCTCCTCAAGATTCCATCTAATAATAGCACTCTCTGCGCATTCTAGAGTAATGAAGTTATTATGGGTTGCTCTAGAATTGAACATAACATGGGACCTAACTCTGCCCACCAACAAGCTTCCTACACAAACCTCATGTGCTGAGAACCTAACACGTTATCACAGTCAAAACATAAAATCTGTACGTACTAAAATTCACAAAGCCTGGGCACTAGAAATTATACATGTGATCGTCACGGTACTGGTTCCACCAGTCTCCACAGTCGTGTACACCCGCTGCGTCTAATCAATCCGTGCCACCTGCTACACTCCCAGCTGCACTCCAAGCTGCACCGCCATCTGCTATAACTTGAGACACTAGGGCTTAATATGCCCAGGCTCCCTACAGTGATAGCAATCACGAACCACCGTCTGAGCAGTTGGTGTGGCACACCTCTGGGGACATCTAGCTACCCTGTTCTCCATGCTATTGCACCCATAGCACCCTACACAACTTGGCCTCAACGTAGCCTCCCAATTCTTCTTTGTTCCTTGCGCAGGCTTGGCCCTTGCCGGAACCTCGAGGATGCTGAGCCTTCCTAGGCTGAACCGTTGGACTAACTGTCACTGTTTGTGCCCGGATGTCCTTCTCAATCACTACCGCAATCTCATCCAGCTCTGCACGCGTAGCATAGCTCCGCCCTCTGTAGTGGACCCTCAAATCATCATGAAGTGCCCTCATAAACCTCCTGATTTGAGCCTCCTCAGACTCCATCGCCCGACTCCCATACATCAGAATTCGACTGAACTCCACGGCCAGCTCCCGCACCGACCGAGTCCCCTAAGATAATTGTAGGAACAGCACCTCCAACCGGTCTAGTGCCTCACAGGGAAAGTACTTGCGGTTAAATGATGTTCATATATTTTACCATGTTTTCCCTTAGTTTATTCACATCTTTTGCATCTTTTTCTATCCATTCTCACCATTATTGTGTAGCTTTAGGACCAATCTTGCATTAGAGTGTAGTTGCATTGCATTTGCATCTTTTCATGCATAAACAGGTGATTTTGGAGCTTAAGGAGCATGGAAGCAAAGGAGAAGAGATGTGAAGCAGTCATAAGGAGGAAACAAGGGAGTTAAAGGCTGAAGAACCAAGACCCGGAGTCTAGCTCGACCAAGCACTCGACCGAGTGGGAGATGGACTCGACCGAGTGGGGATGCACCAGGGAAGCCAGCTCGACCAGTCACTCGACCGAGCACTGGTCGAGTTGACCGATTCGTGGACCACTTTGACTTTTCCCAATTTTAGGGCTTCCACCTTCCCCACTATATAAAGACTTGTACTGCAGCCACCAACTCTCTTTCTTTTCCTAGATTTTTAGTCAGCTTTTCAGAAACCTAGTTTTTACCTTTTTGGGAATATTATTCCTTTTGCCTTTTCTTAAATTTTTAGATTTTGTTCTTGAGAAAAAAAGAAGATTCCTTAAAACTTGTTTGTTGAATAACTTTCTGGGTTTTAAGAATTTGAGTTTGATTCCTTCTTTAAAGTTGTAGATCTCATTCTTATCTATCTAATCATGCAAGTTTCAATGATTTCTGGGTTTATGATTTGTTTGATCATGTCTTGCTTTGAGTAGTTACCTTAGGATCTTGAGGATGGGTTAGGATAGATTGATCTTGTGGTGTATCTGATTTGATCAAGCTTGATTGTTGTAGATCTCTTCTAGGCTAGATGTTCTTAATGCTGATTCTATATCTGAGAGGGTAGGATCTGATCTTAAGCTTTTTAGCATCACACCAATGTTTAGAAAGCATAGATAAGGCTAGATCTAGAGCTTACCATTAGGCTTGCTAAGAGATTAGAGGTCTTGTTTGGTTTGAGATGTATTGCTTAATGCCTGCTTGTGTAGATTCTTTTCATTGTGAGAGCAAGTCTAGGATTGCATAGGTTTGATTGTCTCTTGACCATGAGAGTGGGAGAGACTTGTCTTAGATTAGTATGTCTAGAGGTCAGCTCATAGCTTTGCTTGAGATTTGTTGATTAAGTTAGATCACCACAATGATTAGTTTATCCCATGAATCCATCCTCAGGAACCTTCTTTGTTTATTGAATTTCTAGTTTAAATATCATCGTTTGCTTGTTGTTTGATCTGATTTAGTATTGCTCTGTTTTTCTTGTCTTGCTCTGTTTTCACGTTTTTACCCAACTCGACCACTCGACCTACACTCGGTCGAGTGCTGATCGAGCTGCTCCCAGATTACTTGTTTATGTTTTGTGTTTGTCTTGTTTCATTCTTGTTTCATTCCTGTTGCATTTTCATTGCATTCACTTAGCATCTAGTTCATTAATTGCCTTGCATTAGTTCCACTCTAGAATTTACAGTTTCTGTTTCTGTTTCTAGATCATAATCATTCAGTCTTATTTGCATCTAGTCTTTAGTTCTTTTAGTTTACTTTCTGCTTTTCATCATTTTCATCATAGGATTGTTAGTGACAGACAATCATCATCATATTTGGCTTAACTTAGAATCATATGCACATCTTGATTGTTCACAAGCACTCAGACTGGATTGACACCTCTTATACTGCAACTGCATAAGGGGAATTGAAACACCCATCATCATCATTCCATTGCATACACACATCCACCATTCATCACATCACCATAAAAACCTTGTTTCAATTTGGCGCCGTTGCCTGTTTGAGTTAGTATTTGTGACATTTAGGATCCATATTAGTCTAAGATTAAGTTCCTTTTTGCATTTGTGAAGTTTCTGCACTTGAATCTTGTGTTTGGGGTTGAAGTTCCATTTCAGGTACCACTCGACCAGTCACTCGACCACCACTCGACCGAGTAGTGCTCGAGCACTTGATCGAGCCAGACCCCGGATCTCTGTTCGTCTCTTTTTCCAGTTGCCCTACCTTCCTACTAGAGCCTGTGCTCAGTCGCTTGCTCGGGAAAAATCGCTTGTGAAAGTTGATGCACACAAGGTCCAAAGGAAAGGACAATCTTCAAAGGTATAGTGACAGCATCAACAAGTTGACCAAAGGTGTGGGATCCAAGAAGAAGAGGGTTGTTCAGCAACAACAGGAGGTTCCAGTAGCCATGGATCATCAGGATCAAGTTCAGAGACCAAGACATATTGGTGCTGGAGATGCACCTAACACTCACAACCAAAGAGCTGGCATTGTTCCACCAACAGTTGCCAACAACAACTTTGAGATCAAGAGTGGTTTGATTTCAATGATTCAGGGCAATAAATTTCATGGATTGCCTATGGAGGATCCCCTTGATCATCTTGATGAGTTTGACAGGATCTGTGGCCTCACAAAGATAAATGGAGTAAGTGAAGATGGTTTCAAACTGAGGTTGTTCCCTTTCTCTCTTGGGGACAAGGCTCATTTGTGGGAAAAGACTTTGCCTACTGGTGCTATCACTACTTGGGACCAGTGTAAGAAGGCTTTCTTGGCCAAATTCTTCTCCAATGCTAGGACTGCTAGATTGAGAAATGAGATCTCTGGATTTGCTCAAAGGAACAATGAGAGCTTTTGTGAAGCTTGGGAAAGGTTCAAGGGCTACCAAACTCAGTGCCCTCATCATGGATTCAGTATGGAGTCATTGTTGAGTACACTCTATAGAGGAGTCCTTCGAAAGTTCAGGATGCTTCTTGACACTGCTTCTAATGGCAACTTCCTCAACAAGCATGTGGATGAAGGCTGGGAGTTAGTGGAGAATCTTGCTCAATCAGATGGCAATTATAATGAAGACTATGACAGGACCATAAGGAGTTCCTCAGCTGATCAAGAGGATAAATACAAGAAAGATTTGAAGATGGTCAATGAGAAGCTTGATAAGATCCTTCTTAGCCAGTCAAAGTCTATTCACTTCATTGGTGAAGAAGAAGCTCAAGTTCAAGAGGGGAGACAGAGTTTGCAGAGTTGTGCTACATGCAGAACCAAGGTGGATTCAAAGGTTACAATCAAGGTGGTTTCAAGAACAACAACCTATCTTATAGGAGCACCAATGTGGCTAATCCACAAGATCAAGTCTACCCTCCTCAACAGCCTCAACAGCCTCAAGGGTTCCAAAGCTATATTCCCAAACAACAACAACAAGTGTTCCAGCCCCAATTGTGTCCCCCACCAGGGTTTCAGACTAACCAAGGCCAGGAACAAGACCTTAGAGCCATGATACAGCAGCTGTTGATTGGTCAAACACAAGGAAAGATTGAGGAGGCTAAGCAGTTTGCTGAACTGAACCAAAGGCTTACTTCACAGTACAATGACCTGAACATGAAATTTGAAGGTCTTAACTCTAGAGTCAAGTATATGGAGAGCAACATAGCCTCTTCTTCAGCTCCAAAACCCAACCAACTCCCTGGAAAAGCTGTTCAAAATCCAAGGGAGTTCACAGCCAAGGCCATCTTAATTCAAGAGGAAGCAGTCACTGAGGACAGTGAAGTCCAAGTTTGGGGAATTCATCAGTTGCTGAAGCCCCAAGTGACATCTGTGCAAGTAAACAGGAACTCGCAGGAGAACTCGACCAGCAGCTCGACCACACACTCGATCGAGTGCATGCTCGAGTGGTCGATCGAGCTGAGCAATTGGAAGCTGTCAAGCCTGCTAAGTACATTCCTCCTGCTTACAAGCCTCCTCTACCATTCCCTGGGCGTTTCAAAGCACAGAAGATCAAGGAGTTAAGGGAAATAATTGAGAAAAAGGCATTGTTGGCTAAGCAACAAGAGGAAGAGAGGGTTTTGAAAGAAGAAGCTTTGGTTGAGAAAGAGGAACAAGTGTCAGCCATTCAAGAGATCATAATAGCTTACCAAGAAGAGGAGAGAGGACCTGCCTTGGAACAGTATGAGCCTTATCCTCTCTACAAAAACTTTTTGCTTGATTTGTCTAGTAAGAGGGCTGAAGCTCAAGATGAGAAAGATCTTGAGAACCTTGGAGGAGTGATCATTCCAGTGAAGCTTAAGGATCCTGGACCTTTTTATCTGCCTTGCACAATCAGCTATCTTCACTACAATCAGTGTCTTTGTGATTTGGGAGCTTCAACAAGTGTCATGCCTTACTCCATAGCCCAAAAGCTTGGAAGGACTGATTTCAAATCTACCAACCTCCATGTGCTTTTAGCTGATGGGACAAATAGAGAGGTAGTAGGCAGATTGGAGAATGTCCCACTTAAGATAGGGAAGGCAAGGATTCACACTGACTTTGTGGTGATAGAAATGGATAAGGAGCCTGAGGATCCAATCTTGCTAGGGAGGCCATTCTTGGCTACTGTAGGAGCAGTCATTGATGTGAAGGAGGGTCTTGTGACCTTAAACATAGCTGAAGATGTGGTTATGAAGTTCAATATCCACAATCCTACTAACCTTCCTACCATTGATGACCAGCCCTTCACTATCAAAGACAAAGGAGGTCAAGGAAGCTTAAGTGATAAGGCAACCCCAAAGGCTGAGTTCCCACCTCAAGAGGATACTGTTGAGAAGCTTAAGAGGTCAGTTCAGGAGTTGACTAGTATGGTTAAGGATCTTCAAGTCAAGCTGAGCAAGAAGTCTTTGAGGAAGGCAAGGCCAAGGCTCAAGTTTAAGAAGAAATATGGGTTGAGTGTTAAGAGTGAGGTGATTGAGGATCAACTTCACACTGATCAGGAGGTTCCAGGGAGGATTTCATCACCTCCTTGGTATCTGAACCAAAGTTAAGAAGGGAACCAAAGTCAAGCTTAGTGACTTTAAACAAGCTCACTAGGGAGGAAGTCCCTAAGGTATCCCTTGTACATATTGTTTAATTTTCTTAGTAGTTTGATGTGTTTTGTTTTATGATTTTGTTGGACAGGCTTTTAAGTGGTGATATAGTTGGGTAAGGAGAGATGTGGCCAAAGAGAAGAAGGTTCGCAGGCCCACTCGACCACAAAACAAGAGGTACTCGGCCGAGCTGGATACTAATTGAGGCCCAACTTATTCCCATTCTTCTAGAATGATCAAGTGGAGGGAAGAACAAGGAGAAAATTTTCAAAATTTCAAATCTGGTCAAGGAGCTCGACCACGTGCTGGTCGAGTGGTGGGGTCGAGTGGGAGCCAAAAAGCAAGTCAAAGATTCCCATTTCAAATTTGAAATGTAAGGACGCTCCAACCTTGTTTTCTTGTCTCCTAGGCTTCTTTAAATAGCTCTAGCTTGATCCTAACTTCTCACACTTGCTCATTTGCTCAAAACTTTTAAATTTTAGCCTCAAATCTCTCTCAAAGTTCATCTCTTGCTCTAGCTTTGTTCTTTCAAGTTTTTGGGTCACTAACCTATTAACTTTGAGCTTTGAGTTTATTTCCCTTCAGTTTCTTTTTGAAAATGTCTTCTAAGATCACCAAGAAGTCCCACAAATCCGCTGCAAGCTCCCAGGAACGTCGTGATGCTGATCTTGAACCAAGAGGGGAAGCTAGGAGGACCACTCGATCGACCACTCGACCGTGTGCTGGGTCGAGCAGTCGGTCGAGCCAGGTGCCGAGTCTCAGGAAAAAGCCAATTGTGGAGGATCCTGAGAGGACTGAGAGTGAGGAAGAAAGGGAGCCCACTATTGATGAGGTGATAAGGGGATACAAGAAGAAAGGGAAGAGGCCAGCAGTTGAAGAGGAGCAAGAAGAAGAAGAGAGTGAAAGTGAAGAGATGAGTGAAGAAGAAGAATTAAGGGATGATGGAGAGGCTGAATCTTGTGGGCTGTCAAAGAAGCAGCTATATGATGCTTTTATGAGAATGGAGTTCCTAGGAACAAGATATCCTCACAAGGAGACCATGGAGAAGTTGGGTATTGATGAAGATGTGGCATGCCTTTTTGAGAAGAGCAACCTCACCAAGTTCATGGAGCTTTGCTTGGAAGGCTATAGAGAGGAAAGCTGTGAGTTCCTAGCCACTGTCAAGCTGCACCAACAACTGAGAAAGACTGCTGAGCATGGAGCTGGTCACATCTCCTTCACCATTAGAGGGAGGCAGCATGAACTTACCTTGAAGAAGCTAGCTGAGGTGTTTGGATTTGAGGTTGGGAGCCATAGGAGCTTGATGGTTCCAAAAGAGGAGTTATATGCAGTATGGGAGACCATTGGGGACAACAAGTATTACTCATCCTCCAACTCCAAGAGTTCAAGGATTAGGAGCCCAGTCCTAAGGTATTTCCACAAGGCTCTTGCTAATACTTTCTTTGCAAGAAAGGAGACTGGAAACATCAATGAAGGGGAGCTGAAGATGATTGATTTGGCCCTTAATGGAGTTCTTCTTCAAGCAAGGAATGGAACCATCATCCTTGGTAGCACTGTTGAGACAGATCTTGGAATGGTGTTGATAGATCACATGATACAGTTGAGAAGTTGGGTAGGAAAGCTTGAGAACAAGGGTTCAAGAGGAGCACTCACCATTGGAGGCATCATCACTCCAATCCTTCAAGCTGCCAACATCCAACTAAGAGGAGAAAAAGCCTTACCAAGATGGATAGACTCAAGCTACCTTGCCTCCACCCTCATCCTAGCCAAAGAGATGCACCAAGGCAACCATATATTCAACTTTGAGCTTCCAACACTTGGGAAGAAGCAGGTCATTTTACCTAACCAAGAGCTGACCACCATTCAAGAAGGAGCCAATATTGATTTTTGGCCAACTGAGGAGCATTGGTTTGATGGAGTGATTCAACATAGGGTTGAGGAAGCTGAGAGTGCACATGTAGCTGATGGAGAGGAGCAGTTCTACTTTGAAGATTATGAGCCTAACCCAAGAGATAGTAGAGGAGTGAGGGAGAATGCCAAGAGGTTGACTCTTTTGCAAAAATGGGGCAAGTGGCAAGGAAAGAGATTTGATAAGCTGAAGAAGAAGGTAACCAACATGGCTAAGTCTATCAAAGGCTTGAAGAAGGAGATTGCTGAGCTGAAGAGTGGAAACTCATCTCCTAGCCAACATTCAAGCCCTTTGAGAAGAAGCAGCTCAACTAGAGCACTTTCAAGGGTTGCAAATCCTGTGGAACCAGCTAGGGCTTCCATGTACGAGCCAAATCAGAGGAAGAGGAGCTCAAGTACCCGAGAACAACACTTTCCGAGGCACTCGACCGGGTCACTCGAGCAACCACTCGACCGAGCACCTCCACTGCACTCGGTCGAGCACCAGCCCAGAGCACCCTATGGCTTCCCACCTCCAGCTGCTTATCCAGGTTTTCAACATTACCCACCCTTCCCACCCCAATACTTTATGGATCCAGCACTCTACCATCAGTACCAGCAGTTCCAGACTCAAGATTGGGAGGCTCGCAACCCAGCTCGACCACCCCACTCGAACCAGCACTCGACCGAGTCAGGCTCGATTGGCATAGTCGAGCTGCCCCAAAGCCCTTCTCCAAGCCACCAGCCTGATCCCAGCTACTCCTATGATAGCATGCAAATGGATGTGGACAACTTCTTCCACAATCCCTAAGGTACCATCATCACCTTCCCTTGTTTATACCATAGCATTTCATATTGTGTTTTGTGTTGTGTTTTGTTTTTGTTTATAGTCTAGAATCTTCTCACAACTTTTACACACAGGGACTGTGTGATTTAAGTTTGGGGGAGGGTTCTAGATAGCATTTGATGTTGTGTTTTGTTTTCTTATTTCAAATTTTTATCATCATCATGTTAGCATTTACATTAGCATCTAAGGCATAGAAAAACCATAAAAATTTGAAAAATTTTGAAAAAAATCTTTATAAAAAAAGAGTGTTCATGTAGTTTGCATTGCATATTAGGATCTTGTTTAGCATGTTTCATGTAGAATTGTATAATATTTGCATTAGGGATCTATGATGAGTATTTCCTTGTTAGTTTGTTTAATTCACTAGACTAGGATCAATGCCCAAGTTATTAGTACTTTGATGCTAGTTGAGTAGTAGGAAGCATAAGATTGAACCAAGCATTGAATTCTTGCATTGTTGCTGGTCTAAGTTGAAGCATGTTGTGATTTGATTCCATTTCCTATTTATAAGAACCTAATATTGACTTTTAATTATCAATGTATGCATTGCTTTAAACTCATGGATACCATATACATATTTGGATCATCTTTCTCCTTTTTACCACTCTTGTTGATCCAAGTAGCTGATTTCACTTTTAGATCAGTTTCCCCTACCCCTTAACCAAACCTTTCTTTCAAGCCTTGTTTATTCTTGTGTGTGTGAGGCCTTTTTGGGATTGAGCTTGGTAGAAAGTGTTAGGTTTGAACTGACAAGAGTAAGACCTTGTGTAGTTCTAGTTTGCATTTTTCAAACTAGATAGGACTAGGTTATTTACTTGTTGGGTTTGGGACTTGGCTGTTATAAAAGAAAAGAAAGAAAAGAGAAAGAAAAAGGGTAGAGTCTTTAGGAGAGAGATGTGTTTAAGTGAAAGCTATGTCTAGTGAAAGGATGGGAAGTAAAAATGTTATCTAAGATGGTTCTAGTTAAAGAAAAAGAAAAGAAAGCAAAGAGCAGTTTAGCAAAAGCTTAAGTGTCTTAAGAATAAGAAGAAAAGAGAACCATAGCAATAAGAAAGAATCCCCATCCCACTAGAAAGATCAAATAAGAAACCTCTCCTAAGACTTGAAAACCAAAAGAGAAAAGGGTTAAAGAGAAAAGAAGAAGTTAAAGGGTAGCACTAGGA
Source organism: Camelina hispida (assembly GCA_023657505.1). NCBI lineage: Eukaryota > Viridiplantae > Streptophyta > Magnoliopsida > Brassicales > Brassicaceae > Camelina > Camelina hispida. Next base: position 27,676,274 of record CP094637.1, read on the forward strand.
TCATTTGGGTTTAGAATGTTAGGATAAACACTTTGGGTACCTTTGGGTAGACAAGGTTTTATTCTTGTATGTGTCTAGGTGTTCTTACCTTTAGCATTCTTCTAAAGCTCAATCCATTTTTATGAGAGAACCTTGAATTTGACAAACCCCACTCTAAAAGAGACCATCATTGTCTCAAAGCCCTTTATTGCCAAGCCAAATGAGTTTAAGCATTGCATAGAATTGATTCATGTTCTTGATTAATGAATGTTAAAGGAAATGGTTGATTTGAATGCATGTGGATATCTAAGGTTCAAGTCAATAAAGGTTGTGAAATGTTTGTCTAAAGTCTTTATTTCCAGCTCATTCAACTTGCATCATAGTACTAGTAACTTGGACATTGATTCTAGATGGTCTATTTGCAAGCTTTAGGAGCTGAGATCCCATTTTTAAACCTCACTTACCTTCTTATGTCTTGTTTATTTGCTTGAGGGCAAGCAAAGACTAAGTTTGGGGGTGTTGATGTTCATATATTTTACCATGTTTTCCCTTAGTTTATTCACATCTTTTGCATCTTTTTCTATCCATTCTCACCATTATTGTGTAGCTTTAGGACCAATCTTGCATTAGAGTGTAGTTGCATTGCATTTGCATCTTTTCATGCATAAACAGGTGATTTTGGAGCTTAAGGAGCATGGAAGCAAAGGAGAAGAGATGTGAAGCAGTCATAAGGAGGAAACAAGGGAGTTAAAGGCTGAAGAACCAAGACCCGGAGTCCAGCTCGACCAAGCACTCGACCGAGTGGGAGATGGACTCGACCGAGTGGGGATGCACCAGGGAAGCCAGCTCGACCAGTCACTCGACCGAGCACTGGTCGAGTTGACCGATTCGTGGACCACTTTGACTTTTCCCAATTTTAGGGCTTCCACCTTCCCCACTATATAAAGACTTGTACTGCAGCCACCAACTCTCTCTCTCTTTTCCTAGATTTTTAGTCAGCTTTTCAGAAACCTAGTTTTTACCTTTTTGGGAATATTATTCCTTTTGCCTTTTCTTAAATTTTTAGATTTTGTTCTTGAGAAAAGAAGATTCCTTAAAACTTGTTTGTTGAATAACTTTCTGGGTTTTAAGAATTTGAGTTTGATTCCTTCTTTAAAGTTGTAGATCTCATTCTTATCTATCTAATCATGCAAGTTTCAATGATTTCTGGGTTTATGATTTGTTTGATCATGTCTTGCTTTGAGTAGTTACCTTAGGATCTTGAGGATGGGTTAGGATAGATTGATCTTGTGGTGTATCTGATTTGATCAAGCTTGATTGTTGTAGATCTCTTCTAGGCTAGATGTTCTTAATGCTGATTCTATATCTGAGAGGGTAGGATCTGATCTTAAGCTTTTTAGCATCACACCAATGTTTAGAAAGCATAGATAAGGCTAGATCTAGAGCTTACCATTAGGCTTGCTAAGAGATTAGAGGTCTTGTTTGGTTTGAGATGTATTGCTTAATGCCTGCTTGTGTAGATTCTTTTCATTGTGAGAGCAAGTCTAGGATTGCATAGGTTTGATTGTCTCTTGACCATGAGAGTGGGAGAGACTTGTCTTAGATTAGTATGTCTAGAGGTCAGCTCATAGCTTTGCTTGAGATTTGTTGATTAAGTTAGATCACCACAATGATTAGTTTATCCCATGAATCCATCCTCAGGAACCTTCTTTGTTTATTGAATTTCTAGTTTAAATATCATCGTTTGCTTGTTGTTTGATCTGATTTAGTATTGCTCTGTTTTTCTTGTCTTGCTCTGTTTTCACGTTTTTACCCAACTCGACCACCCACTCGACCTACACTCGGTCGAGTGCTGATCGAGCTGCTCCCCAGATTACTTGTTTATGTTTTGTGTTTGTCTTGTTTCATTCTTGTTTCATTCCTGTTGCATTTTCATTGCATTCACTTAGCATCTAGTTCATTAATTGCCTTGCATTAGTTCCATTCTAGAATTTACAGTTTCTGTTTCTGTTTCTAGATCATAATCATTCAGTCTTATTTGCATTTAGTCTTTAGTTCTTTTAGTTTACTTTCTGCTTTTCATCATTTTCATCATAGGATTGTTAGTGACAGACAATCATCATCATATTTGGCTTAACTTAGAATCATATGCACATCTTGATTGTTCACAAGCACTCAGACTGGATTGACACCTCTTATACTGCAACTGCATAAGGGGAATTGAAACACCCATCATCATCATTCCATTGCATACACACATCCACCATTCATCACATCACCATAAAAACCTTGTTTCATTAAACTTCTCCAAAAGTCAACCAAAGTCATCTCCCTATGTACCCTCCTGGCAGCCACTAATCTCCATCACAAGTGAGCATCACCAATCAGGTTGTGGAGCCCTATGTCCACCCAAAACTCCTGAGGACATCTGAGAGACTGGAAGTTACATTCCACTCTCGCCCTCCACGCAAATGCAGCGGTAGAGTCAGAACCACCCGAAAACGGCTTTGTACCAATGTTACCCATCTCCCTCAGCGTGGTCACATACAGAAAATGAGTTCCCGCACCCGCAGCCACTGGCTGCTGCTCCTCCGCCACCATAGGAGGCACCACTGGAGTCTGCACCGGTACCACTACCAGAAACCGCTCCAGCACCCGTGCCAACAAGTTCACAAGGTCAACAACCCCCCCCCAAGGGGCTCCACCTGCTCTTCATTGCCTAGATTTCACAATTACACTTTGATTTTACTTGCATCAGAAACACAAATTGAGATGCATGAGTATTGTCATAAACACTCAGTGAGGCAATACTCCCATCTACTGGGCTATACACACAAGCAACTAAGATTCCAATGTCAAACAATCATCAAACAAACACAACAAACCATGAAAACAAGTATCATATGTTCGCTGAAAAAGGTGGTGTCGACCGACACCAGCTAAGTATCGACAAACATAGGCTATTGGTGTCAATCGACACTGCCTCTCAGTGTCGATAGATACAGCTCCTTGGTGTTGAATGACACCCACCTGGTGTCGATCAACACTAACTCCGCAGGCGCGATCTCCTTGAAGATGAGAGTCAAATCTCTTTTCTCTTCACCTCCGATCCGTCCAAAACTTGACCAAAAGCCATAAAAGCCGTAGGAACACATAACAAGCAAGACAAATGAAATCTCAGGTATAGATCAGCCATGGCATGCACTCACCTACTTTGCAGGAAGTTTCTGACCCAAACTGATAAATCTAACACCTTGTAAAGGCTCCTCCTATGTTCCTAGCACAAGATCTCCACTCCATAAAAATAGATCTCACCAAACAAGCCTAGAATCTCCGAAATCTCCCAAGAACACTCTTTCTTCTCTCTTTTTTCTCTATTTTCTCTATGGAACGGTTAAAAGTGGCTTTCCCCAAACCCTCAGGTCGACTTCTCACATATATACCCTGGTTTGGGATTCCACTATAACCAAACCGTCCTAATTCGACGATTTAAAATAATCTGGTTGAACTAGAAATTTTTGGAGTCGATCGACACTACCCTTGGTGTCGATCGACATTCATCCCTAAAACCAAAAATTTGGTTTGCGGATGTTACAAAAACATAATGTGATAATACAAATTATTCAAGAAAGAAAGTGACAAAAACAAATTAGTAAAGCATAATGAGACAACACAACTTATTATAGGAGAAAATGACAAGCAAACATTATTAAAAGAGTAAGTGACAATCACTCATTACTAAAGGAGAAAGTGACAACACACACATTATGAAAACATGAAGTGACAAAACACAAATAGCCACTTGACAATAATTAATTTCCAAATAAATCGTGGCTCAACTTCTGCAACAGCTTGAAACAAGAATATTTGTGTGGTGGTATGATGATGAATGTATGGAATGATGAATGTATGGAATGGATGTATGGGTGTTTCTGTTCCCCTTATGCAGTTGTAGGATAAGAGGTGTCAATCCAATCTGAGTGTTCTGTAAGCAATCAGGATGTACTTATATGCCTAAGTCAAGCCAAATGCAAAGGATGTTTGTCACTAACAACCTAATGATCAAATGGAAAATGCAGAAAGTGAAACTACTAGAACTTGATTCTAAATGTAAATGAAGCAGAATGATGAGGACAACTATGAAACTAGAACAGAAATAGAAACTATGATAAAGCAAGAACTGAACTAATGCAAATCAAGTTATGAACAAGATACTAAATGAATGCAATAGGAATGCAACAGAGAGTAAGACAGGACTACTACAAAGCATAAACTAAAGTTCTGGGGATGAACTCGAGCAGGCACTCGATCGAGTGCAGGGTCGAGCTGGATAAATCCGGAAAACAGAGCAATGCAATAAAAACAGAGTAATACAAAAGCGAATTCAAACAACAATCAAACAGCAGGATTAAGACTTAGAAATCAATAAACGAGGAAGGACTTGAGGAGGGATTCATGGGCTGGACTAATGATTGAGGCTATCCAACTTGATCAACAAATCTCAAACAACTTGAGCTAATCTCTAGATATATGTATCTAATACATGTTTAATCCACTCTCATGGCAAGAAACAATCAAACCTATTCATCTTCTAGACTTGTTCTCACAAAGTAAAGAATCTACACAAGCAGGCAGTAAGCAATATGTCTCATACCAAACAAAACCTCTAATCTCTTAGCAAGCATGATGGTAAGCTCTAGATCTAGCCTTATCTATGCTTCTTAAACATTGGTGTGATGCTAAGATGCTTGAAATCAGATCCTACCTTCACTACAAGAAAATTGGGTTTTAATAGAATCTGAATAACGCTATCTATCAATACCATAGCGTTTTAACAAACGCTATATCTGCGCCCGTCATTATAGGTCAGACACTTTATATAGCGTTTTTTTGTTCTGCTATCGTATTCACGGCTACCATAGCGTTTGTGCGTCTGCAATTAAATATTCTATAACAGCATTTTCAAATTGTTGTTTTAAATATTAATATAGCATTTATATAAATGTAATTGTTTGCATTATCTCATCACTCTGATCTGGTTCCTCTGCACTATTATCTCCTTCAGTTACATGAGCCTTCTTGTTTTTCTTCGTCCTCAAGGATAATACAGGACTCACATCAATGCCCGCCTGGCGCTTACTACGACGAACTACTTTATCAGCTACAGGTTTCATCGTCTTTGGTTACCTGAAACACAATCAAGTTTTTAATTAAATCCTATACTAGAACATCTTCACAATCATCCCTAACACAAAAACTGTCATCATCAGTCTCATGATCTCCTAAATCTTCAATTGGCTGGACTGATGATTGTGCAGGAACTAACTCATCTACTGTGTCCATCATGTTGTACCCTCTTGGTGGTGCCCGCATAACAACATACCAAGGTGAGTTCTCATCATCTCTGGAGTAAAAAACTTGTTTAGCTTGCGATGCCAGAATGAAAGGATCATTTAAGAATGATGTCTGATTCATATGGAGATTGACAAGGGTGAACCCGTCTTCCTCTTTCACTCCATTCCCTTTGTTAGCCCAACTACACCTAAATAATGGAACCTGGAACATGTGGTAGTCCATCAATACGATCTCCTTTATCACTCCATAGAATGCTACTATGTCTGCCATTTGTCTCGTATCTTTAGAACTAGCTCTACACATAGAGAATGCTTCATAAGTTACTCCACTATTCTGAGTCTTCCTCTTGACATCATCTGTTTGAAAGCGATGGCCGTTTACTACAAAACCCTTATAAGTTTGAGCGATATGTCTTGGTCCAAAAGCAAGCCATCTCAGCCTACTAGAATGGTCCTTCGAGTTACTTGGTATCTAACAGTTAACAAAAAACAATTATTTGTCATGAACACAACCACAATCAAATGTATAACTAACAAATTGATATTTGACATTCTTCTAACTTTTTCTTTAATCCACTGTGGGAACCTTTCATTATGATATTTCCACAATAGAGTTGAATTCTTTGCGCATCTTGCATCTGTAGCTTGCAGTTCTTCCAAATGCAACCTGTTTTACACATAGTTAGTAAAACAAGATCTTTTTTCAAGGTCTACTTATGCAATGAATGTATGAGAACATGCAACAAACAAAGACATAAGCAGAGATGATGTGATGGAATGCAAGGTGTTTCAATACCCTTATGATGTTGTAGCATAAAGGATGTCAATCCATAAAGAGTGTGATATGTAAGCAGTCAAGATGTGATCAATGCATTCAAGTTAAGCCAAATATCAAGTTGATTTGTTTCTAACAACCTATTGACAATAATGCAATGAACTAAGGCAACTTAAGACAATACTAAAGCTGAATTAAACTGTAGAACAAGTGCAATAAACAATACTAAGCAGAATTGACTAATAAGTAGAAGAAAACAAGAACAGAACAATGCATAAACAAGAAAGTAAACTGGAGCTCGACCTAGCACTCGGTCGAGTGCATGGTCGAGTGGGTGGTCGAGTTGACAAGCGAATGAACAGAACCGAAACAAAGCATCAAACAAAACAGAGCAGAACGAAAGTAAACAAACAGCAAGCGATTAAACAGGATTCAAGCAGGTAAATCAATAGATAAAGAAGGTCCTAAGGATGGATTCATGGGCTGGATTCAAGCTATGATTATCTAGAACTGGTCAACAAACCTCAATCAAACATGAGCTATCTCTAGACAATGATCTTCTAATACAAGTTAATCCAATCTCTTGGCAATAACAATCAAGCTAAGATACTCCCAATCTAGCTCTCACTAGTAAAGATCATATAAAAGCAGGCATTAAACAACATATCATTATAGTCAAAAATCAACAAAACATCTAATCTCTTAGCATGCTTCATGATAATCTCTAGATCTAGCCTTATCTAACAACTTAGACATTGGTGTGATGCTAAGAAGCTTAAGATCTAACCTTACCTTCTCAGATATAAGGATAGCATAGAGCATATCTAGCCTAGAAGAGATCTATAACAAACAACCTTGACCAATCTAAACAACCACAACCATTATCCAGCCTAACTCATCCTTAAGATCTAAGAAAACTACTAAGAATCACAAAACATGATGAACCAAATCATAAACCCATAAATCAATGAAACTTGCATGATTAGAAAGATAAGATGAAGATCTACAACTTTGAAGAAGAAATCAAACTCAGATTCTCAATACTCAGAAAGTTATGGAACCAACAAGTATGGAAAATCTAGAGAAAAAGTGATAAACAGTGGCTGATGATGAAAACAAAAAGCTAAAAATCCCAAAAGGGTAAAAACTGGGTTTTGGTGGCTACAAGATATTATTTCTGACTCTCTCTGACTTGTTGGCGGCCATAGGGTACATTAAGTATATATAGGAAGGAAGGGGTAGCCCTACTTAGCTAGAAGACAAAATAGGAAGGCGGCTCGGTCAACTGGACCATGTGCTCGGTCGAGTGCATGGTCGAGTGACCTCTTCTTCTACTTCTTCCAATGGTCGAGTCCCTCTCAGCACACGGTCGAGTGACTTCGGGTGTGGTGATATCTCTTCAGTAAAACAAGCATAACTCTTGCAATACACATTGGATTGACCTCAGACCACCGGCATTGGAAAGGTAGCTCAATTTTCTACGACTTTCATGATGGATGCTGAAGCTGAATCGCATCGGAACGTCTTCATTAGAATCAATCTTTTAGGAGCTCTTTATGAATCCGACAGAGTGCTCGACCTTGTGTCTGGTCGAGTGGCATGGTGGAGTGCTTCCTTTTACGATCTTGATGCTTCTAGTCATCTTGTTTAGCTCCATAAATAGCCCCAAGTTCTTCCTTAGCCTTTTAAAGCTCTGTAACACCTAATAATACTCCAAATACACAAATGTATGCAATGCATGCTTCTAAATATTCTAAGTGCAAATTTAGACAGAAATGGCTATAAAACTTAAGGAATTACTACTAAATGATGCAAAACATGAAATAAACAAGGCCTTAAATATGGTAAAATATAGTGACATCAGTTAGACTCATATTTCCTAAAAGTCCAAGATTGTAAATATAAAACTCAATCAAATTTACCCTTACTCAATATATGGTTCCATGACTGCTGTATTCATGAGAATATACCGATGAGCTGTGTCTCGCTCTTTATCTGTGAGAATCTTTTCTGTGGCTTTCTGCAGTGGTCGACCTTCAAGGACATGTTCATCTACCTCAACATCTTCATTGCGAGCAAGTGTTTCTTCAACTGGAACAGACTTCTGAAGAAACTCTTTTTCTCTTGCCTTTCTTATCTAAAGGTCTACCAAATTCATTCCTAAAATCTTTAAGGCTCTCAAGTATTTCTGCTCCACTCTGAATTCTATTTGCAGTACCAACCTCCACCGTATTGTCAAACCACCCTTTCTTACGTCTATAAGGATGCCCAGGTCTCAAACGCTTCTTGTTACCCATATATACATGTTTGCGGCTGAACTTTAACCACCTATGAGGTGTATCCTTCCCACAGACAATACACGCTTGCTTCCCTTTCACTTTACATCCAGATAATGTACCTAATGCTGGATAGTCAGTGATACTCCACAACAATATAGCTCTTAGAGTGTAACTCTCCTGCTTAAACGAGTCATAAACCTCCATACCATCATTCCATAACTCTTTTAGGTCATCTATCAGCGGTTGTAGATATACATCAATATTGTTGCTTGGTGCGGTTGGTCCAGGTATCAACATTGACAACATGATGTTTTCTTCTTTCATACACTCCGTTGGAGCCATATTGTAATTGACTAAGAACACCGGCCATGTGCTGTATTTGGTGTTTTGGATAGCGAACGGATTCATCCCTTCAGTAGACATTCCTAGTCTAAGGTTTCTAGCATCCCCAGCAAACTCTGGCCATTTATCGTTTACCTGGATCCAAGTCAAGGAGTCCACTGGATGCCGCATTCTACCATCTTCACTAGCATTAGTAAAGTGCCAACGCAAATCCTCAGCCAACCGTTTTGATCTAAACATCCTCCTAAATCTATCTTTCATTGGAAAGTACCGTAGCACCTTTGCTGGAATCCCTTTCCTCTCCTCACCGGTTATATTATCTGTTTCCCATCTTGATTCAGCACATCTTGGACAGCTTGTTGACTCCGCATATTGCTTCCGATAAAGGACACAATCATTTATGCAGGCGTGAATGGAATCATAACCAAAACCAAAAACCTTCAAAAATCTCTTCATCTCATCTGTAGACGTAGGCAGCACATTCTCTCCAGGTAGCATGTCATGTACTATTGTCAGTAGCTGATCAAAAAAGTTCTCTGACATCCCACTCTTGACCTTTATCCGGTAAAGTGCCATGATTGCAGAAACCTTTGTGTAGTTAGCACACGTCGAGTATAAGGGAGTTTCTGCATCCTCTAACTTCTTTCTAAACTAGATTTCCTCTTTACTGTCAATACCCTCCAACTCTTCTACACTGTGATTCTCAGACAATTTCTTGCCTTCACTCGACTTAAAAGCTGTCCTAATCAACTCAAAAGCCTCGTACTCAGATGTATCAGCATCCGTTGTCTTTTCATTCCTTATCTCCCCATGTTTACTCCAACATTTACTTCTCTTGTACTTTAGATCCATCCCTCTAATAACCAGATGCTCCAACACTGTCTCATTTGACTGATGAACCACATTGCGACAGTCAACGCAAGGACAAAACATATCTGATAGATTACCCAAACATCTTGCTGAATCAAACACAAATTTAGTTGCTCCTAGCTCATACTCAAGACTATTCCTGTAAGTAATAAAGAAACGTACAAAAGTAATCAGAGAAACAAAATCTAACAAACCCGAATCTGAAATGATATGGATGAAGAACATTCAAGTTAATACCTTGGTAACCAGACCCAAGTTTTATCCATGTTACAACAGCTCCGACCAAATGTGCACACAAGTAATCAGATACAGTCACGTTAAGTCACAACAAAAAAGAACGAAATCGACCGACAAAAAAAAACAAAAAAACGAAATCGACCGATATGTTAGAACAATCAAGTTGGAGTGAAATACCTTCTAGATTGTCTTCACTTTTCCTTGTCGACCGACAAAAAAACGAAAGTAACAAATTAGAAACATATCAGAAGAATCAGAACAATAAAACCCTAGATCGAAAGAATGAACAAAACTGAGATTTCGTACAAAAGAGTGAGATTTACCAGAAAAATAAAACCACAATCGACCGAGGGGAAGCTGGAAGAACTCGGGAGACAATCCGATTTGGCAAAGACTTTGAGTGTCGGAGAGTGAAATTGTCGGAGATCTGTGTTGGGAGAGTAAAAATTGTGTCGGACACAAGTCGGATTTCGGAAATAGACAGTGAAAATCGAGCAAAAAAAAGAGAGAGGGAAGAAATGAAATTTTAGGGTTCATGGGTAATTGGGGATTTTTGTCGAGAAGTGAAAAATAGCCTCCAAATTTTTCTAAGTGTCGCGGGATCTAATTTTTAGTTTACCGCCTAACACTATCATAGCGTTTACTAATTGGTATTGCTAGTAAACATAGCCCCAAAATAGGCAAAAAATTTATTCATTTTTTAATATAATATAACATAGCGTTTACATATACACAAACGCTATCTAAAAATTAAAGGTCTACTAACGATAGCATTATTGCCAAAAACGCTATACTACTGTGCTATTAAAACTCAATTTTCTTGTAGTGCTTCTCAGATATAGGATCAGCATTAAGAACATCTACCCTAGAAGAGATCCTAAACAAACAAGCTTGATCAAGCCAAACAAACCTCAAACATAGCCAGCCTAACCCATCCTCAAGATCTAAGCAACTACTCACAAGAACACATGATGAACATCAAATTCATAAACCCAAAAAATCTCGAAACTTACATCAAATGAAAAATGAGATAAAGATCTACAATAATGAAAAAGGAATCAAACTCAAATTCTCAATATATTGAAAGTTATGGAACCAACAATTATGAGAAATTCTTTGTTCTTCCTTTAAAACAAGTACAAGATCTAAGAAAATAAAAAGGTGCAAAGGGAACAATTCCCTAAAAGGTAAAAACTAGGTTTCTGACTCTCTAAAAAGTTGGACACTTTGGTGGCTGAGGGTACAAGGCCTTTAAATAGCAAAAGTAGTGGAAGCCCTAAAAATGCTAAAAGACAAAATAGCTAGACGGCTCAGCCAGCTCGACCATGTGCTCGGTCGAGTGACCGGTCGAGCTGGCTTATGTTGTCCTGGTACCACTCGGTCGAGTCCATCTCTCCACACGGTCGAGTGTCTGGTCGAGTAAGGGGTCGAGTTGGACTCCGGACCTTGGTTCTTCAGCCTTAACTCTCTTGCTTTCCCTTTCATGATTACTTCACTTCTCCTCAGAATTGCTTCCATGCTCCTTAAGCTCCAAAATCACCTGATTATGCATGAAAAGATGCAAATATAATGCAACTATACTCTAATGCATGATTAGTCTTAAAGCTATGCAATAATGGTCAAAATGGATAGCAAAAGATGTGAATAAACTAAGGGAAAATAGGGTAAAATATATGAACATCAACACCCCCAAACTTAGTCTTTGCTTGCCCTCAAGCAAATAAACAAGACAATAGAAGGTAGGTGAGGTTTAAAGGTGGGATCTTAGCTCCTAAAGCTTGCCTATAGACCAGCTAGAATCAATGTCCAAGTTACTAGTACTGTGATGCAAGTTGAATGAGCTGTACTTAAAAGACTTTAGACAAGTTATCACAACCTTTACTGATTTGAGCCTTGGTTATCCACATGCATTTAAATCAACCGTTTCCTTTAACATTCATTAATCAAGAACATGAATCAATTCTATGCAATGCTTAAACTCATTTGGCTTGGTAATAAAGGTTTTGAGACAATGGTGGTGTCTCTTTAGAGAAGGGTTTTATCAATATAAAGGTTCTCTCATAAAAAAAATGGATTGAGCTTTAGAAGAATGCTAAAGGTAAGAACACTTAAACACATACAAGAACAAAACCTTGTCTACCCAAAGATACCCAAAGTATTTATCCAATCAATCTAAACCCAAATGATCCTAGTGCTACCCTTTTAACTTCTTCTCTTCTCTTTCATCCTTTTCTCTTTTTATTTTCAAGTTTTAGGAAATGTTTCTTATTTGAACTGTCTAATGGGATGGGGGATTCTTACTTATTTGCTATGGTTCTCTTCTTATTCTTATTCTTAAGACATACAAGCAATTTGCTAGACTTTTCTTTTCTTTCTTTTCTTTTCTTTAACTAGAACCATTTTCAACAACTATTTTTACTTCCCATCCTTTCACTAGACTTTGCTTAAACACATTCTCCTCTTAAAGACTCTACCCTTTTTCTTTCTCTTTTTCCTCTTTTCTTTTTATAACAGCCAAGTCCCAAACCCAACAAGTGAACCACCTAGTCCTATCTAGTTAGAAAAATGCAAACTAGAACTACACAAGGCTTTACTCTTGTCAGTTCAAACCTAACACTTTCTACCAAGCTCAATCCCAAAAAAAGGCCTCACACACACAAGAATAAACATGGCTTGAAAGAAGGGTTGGTTAAGGGGTAGGGAAACTGATTTTAATGGTTCAATCAGCTACTTGGATCAACAAGAGTGGTAAAAAGGAGAAAGATGATCCAAATATGTATATGGTATCCATGAGTTTAAAGCAATGCACACATTAATAATTGAAAGTCAATATTAGGTTCTTATAAATAGGAAATGGCATCAAATCACAACATGCTTCAATTTAGACCAAATGCAATGCGGGAATTCAAGGCTTGGTTCAATCTTATGATTCTAACCACTCAACTAGCATCAAAGTACTATTAACTTGGGCATTGAACCTAAATGAGTGTCTGTGAACAATTAAGAGGTGTCAATCCCAAATGAGTGTCTGTGAACAATTAAGATGTGAATATCAATCTAAGTCAAGCCAAGTGTAAAGATTGTTTGTCACTAACAATCCTAAGATGAAAATGTAAAATGCAGAAAGTAAACTACAAGAACTAAGAACTAAATGCAATGAAACAGAATGATTATAACAGTAATGATGCAAGAACAGAAATAGAAACTACTGCTGATGAACTAATGCAAGACAAGTAATGAACTGAAAGCTAAATGTATGCAACTAGAATGAAACAAGAATGAAGCAGGACAATCATAAATCATAAAACATAAATTCTAGGGACTGACTCGAGCAGCACTCGACCGAGTGTGGGTCGAGTGGGTGGTCGAGCTAGACTAGACGCAGAAACAGAGCAATGCAATAAAAACAGAGTAATGCTAAACCAAATCAAACCACAAGCAAGCAACAGGATTAAGACTTTAAAATCAATAAACAAAGAAGGTCCTGAGGATGGATTCATGGGATGAACTGATCATTGTGGCTATCTAACTTGGTCAACAAATCTCAAGCAAGCTATGAGCTAATCTCTAGACATATGAATCTAAGACAAGTTTCTCCCACTCCCATGGTCAAGGAACAATCAAACCTATGCATCTTCTAGAAATGTTCTCACACAGTAAAGAATCTACACAAGCAGGCATTAAGCAATACATCTCAAACCAAACAAGACCTCTAATCTCTTAGCAAGCCTAATGGTAAGCTCTAGATCTAGCCTTATCTATGCTTCCTAAACATTGGTGTGATGCTAAGAAGCTTGAAATCAGACTCTACCCTCTCAGATATAGAATCAGCATTAAGATCATCTACCCTAGAAGAGATCTACAACAATCAAGATTGACCAAATCACACAAACCACAAGATCAGTCCATCCTAACCATCCTCAAGATCCTAGGAAGACTACTCACAACAAGACATGATTAAACAAGTCAAAAACCCAGAAATTATTGAAACTTGCATTATTAGAAAGATAAAACAGAGATCTTTAATATTGATGAAAGGATCAAACTCGAATTCTCAATATCTTGAAAGTTATAGAACCAACAAAATATAGGAATCTAGTCTTCCTACTTAAGAAAGTACAAGATCTAAAAATAAAAATGCAAAAGGAATAAAGCTAAAAAAGGTAAAAACTAGGTTTAGAGAATATCTAAAAAGCTGGACTCTTTGGTGGCTGCAGGTACAATGCTTTTTATAGTGGGGAAGGTGGAAGCCCTAAAAATAGAAAAAGTCAAAGTAGTCAACGGCTCGGTCAACTCGACCAGTGCTCGGTCGAGCTAGGGGTCGAGCTGGCTTCTCACGTGCAATCTCCACTCGGTCGAGTCCATCTCCCACACGGTCGAGTGCTTGGTCGAGCTGGACTCCGGACCTTGTTTCTTCAGCCTTAACTCCCTTGCTTTCCCTTCATGATTGCTTCACTTCTCTTCAGCATTGCTTCCATGCTCCTTAAGCTCAAAAATCACCTGTTTATGCATGAAAAGATGCAAATGCAATGCAACTAAACTCTAATTCATGATTAGTCCTAAAGCTACACAATAATGGTGAAAATGGATAGAAAAAGATGCAAAAGATGTGAATAAACCAAGGGAAAACATGGTAAAATATATGAACATCAACACCCCCAAACTTATTCTTTGCTTGCCCTCAAGCAAATAAACAAGACATAAGAAGGTAGATGGGGTTTGAAAGTTGGATCTCAGCTCCTAAAACTTGCAAATAGACCATCTAGAATCAATGTCCAAGTTACTAGTACTATGATGCAAGTTGAATGAGCTGTACTTAAAAATTTTAGACAAGCATATCACAACCTTTACTGATTTGAGCCTTAGACATCCACATGAATTCAAATCAACCATTTCCTTTAACATTCATTAATCAAGAACATGAATCAATTCTATGCAATGCTTAAACTCATTTGGCTTGGTAACAAGGGTTTTGAGACAATGAAGGTCTCTTTTTAGAGTGGGGCTTGTCAACATCAAGGTTCTCTCATAAAAACGGATTGAGCTTTAGAAGAATGCTAAAGGTAAGAACACTTAGACACATACAAGAACAAAACCTTGTCTACCCAAAGGTACCCAAAGTGTTTATCCTAACAATCTAAACCCAAATGATCCTAGTGCTACCCTTTAACTTCTTCTTTTCTCTTTAACCCTTTTCTATTTTGGTTTTCAAGTCTTAGGAGAGGTTTCTTATTTGATCTTTCTAGTGGGATGGGGGATTCTTATTGATTACTATGGTTCTCTTTTCTTCTTACTCTTAAGACATATAAGCTTTTTGCTAAACTGCTCCTTGCTTTCTTTTTTTTTTTTTTTTTTTTTCTTTTAACTAGAACCATCTTAGATAACATCTTTTACTTCCCATCCTTTCACTAGACTTTTAGCTTTTACTTAAACACATCCCTCTCCTAAAGACTCTACCCTTTTTCTTTCTCTTTTCTTTCTTTTCTCTTTATAACAGCCAAGTCCCAAAACCAACAAGTGAACCACCTAGTCCTATCTAGTTTGTAAAATGCAAACTAGAACTACACAAGGTCTTACTCTTGTCAGTTCAAACCTTACACTTTCTACCAAGCTCAATCCCAAAAAATAGGCCTCACACACACAAGAATAAACAAGGCTTGAAAGAAGGTTTGGTTAAGGGGTAGGGGAACTGATCTTAATGATTTAATCAGCTACTTGGATCAACAAGAGTGGTAAAAAGGAGAAAGATGATCCAAATATGTATGTGGTATCCATGAGTTTAAAGCAATGCACACATTGATAATTAAAAGTCAATATTAGGTTCTTATAGATAGGATATGAAATCAAATCACAACATGCTTCAATTTAGACCAAATGCAATGCAGGAATTCAAGGCTTGGTTCAATCTTATGCTTCTAACCACTCAACTAGCATCAAAGTACTATTAACTTGGGCATTGATCCTAGTCTAGTGAATTAAGCAAGCTAACAAGGAAAAACTCAACATAGATCCCTAATGCAAATATTATACAATTCAATATGAAACATGCTAAACAAGATCCTAATGTGCAATGCAAACTACATGAACACTCTTTTTTTATAAATATTTTTTCAAAATTTTTCAAATTTTTATGGTTTTTCTATGCCTTAAATGATTATGCAAGTGCTAACATGATGATGATAAAAATTTGAAATAAGAAAACAAAACACAACATCTAATGCTATCTCAAACCCTCCCCCAAACTTAAATCACACAGTCCCCTGTGTGAAAGAAATTTGTAAGAGGATTCAAGACTAAAAACAAAAACAAAACACAACATCAAATGCAATGATATAAACAATGGTAAGGTGATGATGGTACCTTAGGGATTGTGGAAGAAGTTGTCCACATCCATCTGTATGCTGTCATATGAGTAGTTGGGGTCCTCTTGGTGGCTTGGAGATGGACTTTGGGGCAGCTCGACAATAGAGATCGACCGTGGCTCGGTCGAGTGCATGTCCGAGTGGGGGGGGTCGAGCTGGACCGCGAGTCTCCATTAGCTGTCCCTTCCTCTTCTATTCAGACTCCCTAGCTTCTCTGACCATGAAAACACTAAAGCAAAAATCAAAATACCAAAATTTCAAAGCAATATATACAGGGATACCTTAGGGACTTCCTCCCTAGTGAGCTTGTTTAAAGTCACTAAGCTTGACTTATATGCCTTTTCAGGCTTGAGTTAGAGACCAAGGAGGTGATGAAATCCCCCTGGTTCTACTTGATAACCTTTGTGTTCCTTCTTGGTCACTACCTCCTTAGCACTTGAACCATGTTTCTTCTTAAACTTGAGTCTTGGTCTTGCATTCTTCAAAGATTTCTTGTTGAGCTGAGCTTGAAGTTCCTTCACTAAACCAGCTAGCACTTGAATTGGACCCTTTAGTTCTTGGACAGTCTTAGCTTGGGCTGAACCTTTAATTCTAGGATTCCCTCCTTCCTCAAAAACTTCACAACTAGCCTTTTTCCCTATCATAAAGTGCTGACCTTCAATAGTAGGCTGATGAGTAGTATTCTTGATGTCAAACTTCATAGTGAAGTCTTTAGCAAGGTGAAGTTTGATGGTTCCCATCTTAACATCTATTACAGCTCCAACTGTGGCTAAGAATGGTCTCCCCAGATGAGAGGATCTGCTGGCTCTTGATCCATGTTCATGATCACAAAATCAGTTGGGATTCTTGCCTTTCCTATCTTGACTGGAAGGTTTTCAATTATCCCAAGTACATCCCTCTTGGATCCATCTGCCATGCCAATATAGAGATTACAAGGCTTAAAGTATTCATACCCCAACTTTTCAGCCACTGAGTATGGCATTAAGCTCACTGAAGCTCCCATGTCACACAAACATTTGTTGAAGTGCATGTAACTAATGGAGCAAGGTAGATTAAATGATCCTGGATCTTCAAGTTTTGTTGGTATAACAGCTTCTCCAATCTCTTTTAGATCCTTCATGTCTTGTTCCTGAGCTTTCATCTTGGATAATTCAAGCAGCATGTCCTTGTAGGAAGGATTTTGAACAAATTTGCTCAAGTCAGGCCCTCTCTCCTCTTCCTTGTAAGCAATGGTAATCTCTTGTATAGCCATTACTTCCTTCAAGACTTTATCTTCCTCTTTCTTCTCAATGACAACCTCTTGTTGTATGGCCATTACATCCTTCTTTTCAATGACTGCTTCTTCCTTCAAAGCCATCACTTCCTCTTTCTTCTTAATGACAACTTCTTCTTTCAAAGCTGTCACTTCCTCTTCTTGCAAAGCTATCTTCTCCTTTTTCTTAATGATCTCCCTGAGTTCTCTTATCTTTTGTGCCTTGAAACGCCCTGGGAATGGTAGAGGTGGTTTGTAAGCAGGAGGAATGGTATCTAGCAGGCTTAACAGCTTTTGTGTCTTCAACTCGATTAGTCACTCGATCAGGTACTCGATCGTGTGTGTGGTCGAGCACCTGGTCGAGTGGTTCCTCTGCTTCAGTCTGCTCAGTAAAACCTTCACTCTGGGCTTCAATTAGTGACCAACCCTCCCCACCTTGAACCTCACTGTCCTCAGTGACATATTCCTCATGGAGATGGATAGCTTTAACAGTGATTTCCCTTGGGTTTTGAATAGCTTGTTCAGGAAGTTGGTGTGGCTTAGGTGCTGAAGTAGAAGAAATGGAGTTCTCCATGCACTGAAATGAAGAGGTCAGACTCTCAAGCTGGTTACTCAGGTCATGAGAATAAGAATCCAATGTTTGGTTCAGCTCTCCAAACTGCCTTGCTGCCTCAATCTGCTGATTGGCTTTCCCAAGCAATAGTTGTTGCATCATAGCTCTTAAGTCAGTTTCTTGGGCTTGGTATGGCTGAAACGCTGGAGGGTGACACCATTGAGGCTGGAAACCTTGTTGCTGGTGCATGGATGCATAATGGAACTGACTGCCTTAAAACATGCTTACTGACTCAAACAGAAAAGACAAAAGATTTTAGACAGGCACACGACCGAGCACATGCTCAAGTAGGTGAGCAAGTCGACTGGAAGCTGATGGTAAAAGAGATCCGGGATCTGGCTCGAGCATGTGCTCGATCACAACTCGGTCGAGCTGGGATCGAGCGGATGGTCGAGCTGGTACCTGAAATGGAACTTCAACCCAGAAACAGAAGATTCAAGCACAGCAACCTCACAAGTGTATAAACGAACTTAATTTTAGACTAATATGGATCCTAAATGTCACAAAACAAACTCAGATAGGCAACGGCGCCAAATTGAAACAAGAATATTTGTGTGGTGAAAGATGGAAGTGTGGTGAATGCAATGATGAGATATGGAATGATGGGTGTTTCAATTCCCCTTATGCAGTTGCAGTATAAGAGGTGTCAACCCTAAATGAGTGTTTGTGAACAATTAAGATGTGAATATCAATCTAAGTCAAGCCAAGTGTAAAGATTGTTTGTCACTAACAATCCTAAGATGAAAATGTAAAATGCAGAAAGTAAACTACAAGAACTAAGAACTAAATGCAAATGAAACAGAATGATTATAACAGTAATGGTGAAAGCTAAATGTATGCAACTAGAATGAAACAGGAATGAAGCAGGACAATCACAGATCATAAAACAAAAATTCTAGGGACTGACTCGAGCAGCACTTGATGTTCATATATTTTACCATGTTTTCCCTTGGTTTATTCACATCTTTTGCATCTTTTTCTATCCATTTTCACTCTTATTGTGTAGCTTTAGGACCAATCTTGCAATAGAGTGTAGTTGCATTGCATTTGCATCTTTTCATGCATAAACAGGTGATTTTGGAGCTTGAGAAGCATGGAAGCAAAGGAGAAGAAATATTTAGGACAGAAGGAGACACATGAGGAGTGCCCAATGCTTCTCAAAGATGCCCCTCAAGCCTGAAGAACCATAGAAGTCAAGCTTAGTGACTTTAAACAAGCTCACTAGGGAGGAAGTCCCTAAGGTATCTTTGTAAATATTGACTTGGAATCTTAGTATTTTGATTTTTGCTTTAGTTTTTTTCATGGATAGGCAAGCTAGGGAGTCTGAATAGAACAGGAAGGGACAGCTAATGGAGGTTCGCAACCCAGCTCGACCACCCCACTCGAGCCAGCACTCGACCGAGTCCCACTCGATTGGCATAGTCGAGCTGCCCCAAAGCCCTTCTCCAAGCCACCAGCCTGATCCCAGTTACTCCTATGATAGCATGCAAATGGATGTGGACAACTTCTTCCATAATCCCTAAGGTACCATCATCACCTTTCCTTGTTTATACCATAGCATTTCATATAGAGTTTTGTGTTGTGTTTTGTTTATAGTCTAAAATCTTCTCACAACTTTTACACACAGGGACTGTGTGATTTAAGTTTGGGGGAGGGTTCTAGATAGCATTTGATGTTGTGTTTTGTGTTCTTATTTCAAATTTTTATCATCATCATGTTAGCACTTGCATTAGCATCTAAGGCATAGAAAAACCATAAAAATTTGAAAAATTTTGAAAAAAATCTTTATAAAAAAGAGTGTTCATGTAGTTTGCATTGCATATTAGCATCTTGTTTAGCATGTTTCATGTAGAATTGTATAATATTTGCATTAGGGATCTATGATGAGTATTTCCTTGTTAGTTTGTTTAATTCACTAGACTAGGATCAATGCCCAAGTTATTAGTACTTTGATGCTAGTTGAGTAGTAGGAAGCATAAGATTGAACCAAACATTGAATTCTTGCATTGTTGCTGGTCTAAGTTGAAGCATGTTGTGATTTGATACCATTTCCTATTTATAAGAACCTAATATTGACTTTTAATTATCAATGTATGCATTGCTTTAAACTCATGGATACCTTATACATATTTGGATCATCTTTTTCCTTTTTACCACTCTTGTTGATCCAAGTAGCTGATTTCACTTTTAGATCAGTTTCCCCTACCCCTTAACCAAACCTTTCTTTCAAGCCATGTTTATTTTTGTGTGTGTGAGGCCTTTTTGGGATTGAGCTTGGTAGAAAGTGTTAGGTTTGAACTGACAAGAGTAAGACCTTGTGTAGTTCTAGTTTGCATTTTTCAAACTAGATAGGACTAGGTGATTTACTTGTTGGGTTTGGGACTTGGCTGTTATAAAAAGAAAAGAAAGAAAAGAGAAAGAAAAAGGGTAGAGTCTTTAGGAGAGAGATGTGTTTAAGTGAAAGCTAATGTCTAGTGAAAGGATGGGAAGTAAGAGAATGTTATCTAAGATGGTTCTAGTTAAAGGAAAAAGAAAAGAAAGCAAAGAGCAGTTTAGCAAAAAGCTTAAGTGTCTTAAGAATAAGAAGAAAAGAGAACCATAGCAATAAGAAAGAATCCCCCATTCCACTAGAAAGATCAAATAAGAAACCTCTCCTAAGACTTGAAAACCAAAAGAGAAAAGGGTTAAAGAGAAAAGAAGAAGTTAAAGGGTAGCACTAGGATCATTTGGGTTTAGATTGTTAGGAATAAACACTTTGGGTACCTTTGGGTAGACAAGGTTTTATTCTTGTATGTGTCTAGGTGTTCTTACCTTTAGCATTCTTCTAAAGCTCAATCCATTTTTATGAGAGAACCTTGAATTTGACAAACCCCACTCTAAAAAGAGACCATCATTGTCTCAAAACCCTTTATTGCCAAGCCAAATGAGTTTAAGCATTGCATAGAATTGATTCATGTTCTTGATTAATGAATGTTAAAGGAAATGGTTGATTTGAATGCATGTGGATATCTAAGGTTCAGTCAATAAAGGTTGTGAAATGTTTGTCTAAAGTCTTTATTTCCAGCTCATTCAACTTGCATCATAGTACTAGTAACTTGGACATTGATTCTAGATGGTCTATTTGCAAGCTCTAGGAGCTGAGATCCCATTTTTAAACCTCACTTACCTTCTTATGTCTTGTTTGTTTGCTTGAGGGCAAGCAAAGACTAAGTTTGGGGGTGTTGATGTTCATATATTTTACCATGTTTTCCCTTGGTTTATTCACATCTTTTGCATCTTTTTCTATCCATTATCACTCTTATTGTGTAGCTTTAGGACCAATCTTGCAATAGAGTGTAGTTGCATTGCATTTGCATCTTTTCATGCATAAACAGGTGATTTTGGAGCTTGAGGAGCATGGAAGCAAAGGAGAAGAAATGTGAAGCAGTCATAAGGAGGAAACAAGGGAGTTAAGGCTGAAGAACCAAGACCCGGAGTCCAGCTCGACCAAGCACTCGACCGAGTGGGAGATGGACTCGACCGAGTGGAGTCAAGCCAGGGAAGCCAGCTCGATCGGTCACTCGACCGAGCACTGGTCGAGTTGACCGATCCGTGGACCACTTTGACTTTTCCCAATTTTAGGGCTTCCACCTTCCCCACTATATAAAGACTTGTACTGCAGCCACCAACTCTCTCTCTCTCTCTTTTCCTAGATTTTTTTAGTCAGCTTTTCAGAAACCTAGTTTTTACCTTTTTAGGAATATTATTCCTTTTGCCTTTTCTTATATTTTTGGATTTTGTTCTTGAGAAAAAGAAGATTCCTTAAAACCTTGTTTGTTGAATAACTTTCTGGGTTTTAAGAATCTGAGTTTGATTCCTTCTTTAAAGTTGTAGATCTCATTCTTATCTATCTAATCATGCAAGTTTCATTGATTTCTGGGTTTATGATTTGTTTGATCATGTCTTGTGAGTAGTTATCTTAGGATCTTGAGGATGGGTTAGGATAGATTGATCTTGTGGTGTTTCTGATTTGATCAAGCTTGTTTGTTGTAGATCTCTTCTAGGCTAGATGTTCTTAATGCTGATTCTATATCTGAGAGGGTAGGATCTGATCTTAAGCTTTTTAGCATCACACCAATGTTTAGAAAGCATAGATAAGGCTAGATCTAGAGCTTACCATTAGGCTTGCTAAGAGATTAGGAGTCTTGTTTGGTTTGAGATGTATTGCTTAATGCCTGCTTGTGTAGATTCTTTTCATTGTGAGAGCAAGTCTAGGATTGCATAGGTTTGATTGTCTCTTGACCATGAGAGTGGGAGAGACTTGTCTTAGATTAGTATGTCTAGAGGTCAGCTCATAGCTTTGCTTGAGAATTGTTGATTAAGTTAGATCACCACAATGATTAGTTTATCCCATGAATCCATCCTCAGGAACCTTCTTTGTTTATTGAATTTCTAGTTTAAATATCATCGTTTGCTTGTTGTTTGATCTGATTTAATATTGCTCTGTTTTTCTTGTATTGCTCTGTTTTCACGTTTTTACCCCACTCGACCACCCACTCGACCTACACTCGGTCGAGTGCTGATCGAGCTGTTCCCCAGATTACTTGTTTATGTTTTGTGTTTGTCTTGTTTCATTCCTGTTTCATTCCTGTTGCATTTTCATTGCATTCACTTAGCATCTAGTTCATTACTTGTCTTGCATTAGTTCCATTCTAGTATTTACAGTTTCTGTTTCTGTTTCTAGATCATAATCATACTGTCTTGTTTGCATTTAGTTCCTAGCTCTTGTAGTTTACTTTCTGCTTTTCATCATTATCATCATAGGATTGTTAGTGACAGACAATCATCATCATATCTGGCTTAACTTAGAATCATATGCATATCTTGATTGTTCACAAGCACTCAGACTGGATTGACACCTCTTATACTGCAACTGCATAAGGGGAATTGAAACACCCACCATCATATCATTGCACACACACACTCACTAACCACCATAAAAACACATGTTTCAGCACTCAACCGAGTGTGGGTCGAGTGGGTGGTCGAGCTAGACTAGACGCAGAAACAGAGCAATGCAATAAAAACAGAGTAATGCTAAACCAAATCAAACCACAAGCAAGCAACAAGATTAAGACTTTAAAATCAATAAACAAAGAAGGTCCTGAGGATGGATTCATGGGATGAACTGATCATTGTGGCTATCTAACTTGGTCAACAAATCTCAAGCAAGCTATGAGCTAATCTCTAGACATATGAATCTAAGACAAGTTTCTCCCACTCCCATGGTCAAGGAACAATCAGACTTATGCATCTTCTAGACTTGTTCTCACACAGTAAAGAATCTACACAAGCAGGCATTAAGCAATACATCTCAAACCAAACAAGACCTCTAATATCTTAGCAAGCCTAATGGTAAGCTCTAGATCTAGCCTTATCTATGTTTCCTAAACATTGGTGTGATGCTAAGAAGCTTGAAATCAGACTCTACCCTCTCAGATATAGAATCAGCATTAAGATCATCTACCCTAGAAGAGATCTACAACAATCAAGCTTGACCAAATCACACAAACCACAAGATCAGTCCATCCTAACCATCCTCAAGATCCTAGGAAGACTACTCACAACAAGACATGATTAAACAAGTCAAAAACCCAGAAATTATTGAAACTTGCATTATTAGAAAGATAAAACAGAGATCTTTAATATTGATGAAAGGATCAAACTCAAATTCTCAATATCTTGAAAGTTATAGAACCAAGAAAATAAAGGAATCTAGTCTTCCTTCTTAAGAAAGTACAAGATCTAAAAATAAAAATGCAAAAGGAATAAAGCTAAAAAAGGTAAAAACTAGGTTTAGAGAATATCTAAAAAGTTGGACTCTTTGGTGGCTGCAGGTACAATGCTTTTTATAGTGGGGAAGGTGGAAGCCCTAAAAATAGAAAAAGTCAAAGTGTCAACGGCTCGGTCAACTCGGCCAGTGCTCGGTCGAGCTAGGGGTCGAGCTGGCTTCTCACGTGCAATCTCCACTTGGTCGAGTCCATCTCCCACACGGTCGAGTGCTTGGTCGAGCTGGACTCCGAACCTTGTTTCTTTAGCCTTAACTCCCTTGCTTTCCCTTCATGATTGCTTCACTTCTCTTCAGCATTGCTTCCATGCTCCTTAAGCTCCAAAATCACCTGTTTATGCATGAAAAGATGCAAATGCAATGCAACTAAACTCTAATGCATGATTAGTCCTAAAGCTACACAATAATGGTGAAAATGGATAGAAAAAGATGCAAAAGATGTGAATAAACCAAGGGAAAACATGGTAAAATATATGAACATCACTTCTCAAGTAGATCATGTGGTCAATAAGCACCATTGCAAGATCAGTTCCTTCCTTGCTTCGAAGGATGATGCTTCCATCCCTTGCCTCAAGAATTATGCTATTAAGTGCCACATCAATCATCTTCAGCTCACCTTCATTCAAATTCCCAGTTTCCTTCCTTGCAAAGAAGGTGTTTGCTAAGGCTTTGTGGAAGTACCTTAGCACAGGGCTCCTTATCTTGGAACTCTTGGTGTTGGAGGAGGAGTATGTGACATTGTCTCCTATGGTTTTCCAAATGGCATAGAGCTCTTCTCTTGGTATTTCCTTGCTCCTCCTACTACCAACTTCAAAGCCAAAGATGTTGGCTATCTTTTTCAATGAGAGTTCATACTTCTTCCCTTTGATGGTGAATGCAATATGACCAGCTCCCATCTGATTATCCACCCTCAAGTAAGTGTGCAGCTTGACTGTGGCTAGGAACTCACAGCTTTCCTCCTTGTAACCCTCCATACAAAGCCCCATGAACTTGCTTAGGTTGCATTTCTCAAAGAGGAATTCCACATCTCCATCAATGCCTAGCCTCTCCATGGTCTCCTTGTGTGGGTATCTAGTCCCCAAGAACTGCATCCTCAAGAAGGCTTCATAAAGCTGCCTTTGAGTTAAGCTACAAGACTCTTCCTCACCATCATCTTCTCCCTCTTCTTTCTCATCTTCTTCCTCACTCTCACTCTCAACCTCCTCTTGTTCAATTTCAACTGCTGGCCTCTTTCCCTTGGCCTTTTCGTTCCTTATGAACACCCTAAGAGTCGGCTCCCTCTCTTCTTCACTCTCAGTTCTCTCAGGATCCTCCTCAACTGACTGATTTCTGGAACTCGCAACCTGGCTCGACCCACCACTCGTACGACCACTCGGTCGAGTGCATGCTCAAGTGGGGCGTCGAGTGGTCTTTCCAGGTTCTCCTCTTGATTCAAGACCAGCATCGTGACGATCCTTGGAGCTTGCAGCTGCTTGTTGGGACTTCCTAGTGATCTTTGAAGACATTTTTGAACAGAACTGAGAGGAATAGACTCAAAGCTTAAGGTTAATAGGTTAGTGACCCAAAAACTAAAAAGAGCTAAGCTTGAGCAAAAAGATGAACTTTGGGAGAGATTTTGAACTATAATTTAAATGTTTTAAGCAAATGAGAGAGTGTGAGAGATAGAGGATCAAATCAAGCTCTATTTAAAGAAGCTAAGGGGATGAAGAGACAAGGGTGGAGCATCCATACCATTCAAATTTGAAATGGGAATCTTTGACCTGCTTTTTGGCTGCCACTCGACCCCACACTCGACCAGCACATGGTCGAGCTCCTTGACCAAAGTTTGAAATTTCAAAATTTTTCTTTTTTTCTCCCTCAACTCGATCATTGTAGAGGAATGACAATCGAATGGGCCTCACTTCTTCCCCAGCTCGGTCGAGTACCTCACGTTGGCTGGTCGAGTGGGCTTGAAAATCTTCTTCCCCAAGTCCAAATCTCTCCATACCCATCTACACTTTCTTTTTAAAGGCTGCCCAAAACAAACATAAAAGAAAAAAAAATCAAAACTACAAGGAAAATAAACCATATGTACATTGATACCTTAGGGACTTCCTCCCTAGTGAGCTTGTTTAAAGTCACTAAGCTTGACTTTTGATGCCTTTTCAGCCTTGGTTTAGATACCAAGGAGGTGACGAAATCCTCCCTGGAACCTCCTGATCACTGTGAAGTTGATCCTTGATCACCTCACCCTTAACAAACAAACCATATTTCTTCTTGATTTTGAGCCTAGGTCTTGCTTTCCTCAAAGACCTCTTGTTCAACTTCACTTGGAGATCCTTAACCATACCAGTCAACTCTTGAACTGACCTCTTAAGCTTTTCCACAGAATTCTCTTGAAAAGAGAGCTCAGCCTTAGGATCTCCTTCATCCTTAAAAACCTCATGATCAACTTTTTCCTTGAGAGTGAAAGGTTGATCATCAATGGTAGGAAGGTTGGTTGGGTTATAGATGTTGAACTTCATGACTATATCCTCAGCAATATTCAAGGTCACAAGACCTTCCCTAACATCTATCACAGCTCCAACAGTGGCCAAGAATGGCCTCCCAAAAATGATAGGATCCTCAGGCTCCTTGTCCATCTCTAGAACCACAAAATCAATATGAACCCTTGCTCTTCCTATCTTCACTGGAATGTTTTCTAACTTGCCAACCACATCTCTCTTTGACCCATCAGCTAGGCATACATGAAGATTGGTAGACTTAAAGTCAGTGTGGCCAAGCTTTTGTGCTATGGAGTATGGCATGACACTAATAGATGCTCCCAAGTCACATAAACACTGATTGTTGTGAAGATAGCTTAGTGTGCAAGGCAGATATAATGGACCCGGATCACTAAGCCTAATTGGGATGATAACTCCTCCAAGGTCCTCAAGATCTTTCTCATCTTGAGCTTGAGCCTTCTTCTTTGACAAATCAAGCAAAAAATCCTTATAGAGAGGATATGGATTATACTGTTCCAAGGCAGGTCCTCTCTCTTCTTCCAGGTAGGCAATGATGATCTCTTGTATTGCCATCACTTTCTCTTGTTTCTCAATCACAGCTTCTTTCAAAGCTTTCTCTTCCTCTTGTTGCCTAGCCAACATTTTCTTTCTCTCAATAATTTCCCTTAATTCCTTAAGCTTTTGTGCTTTGAAACGTCCTGGGAATGGTAGGGGCGGTTTATAAGCAGGAGGAATGTACTTAGCAGGCTTCACAGCTCCTGATCCCTCAACTCGATCGACCACTCGATCAGGCACTCGAGCACACAAGAAGAGTGGCCGGTAAGGCCATGTGTGGAATAAGAACGGCCGGTAAGGCCATGAGTGCAATGAAAGTGGCCGGTAAGGCCGTGTGGGCCGTGTGAAGAATGAGAGAGGTCAGTAAGGGCATGAGTGCAATGTGAGAAGAGGTGTGAAGCAAAGGCCTTATAAGAAGAAGAGGCCCAAGGAGAAGTTAAATGTCTCACAAAGGAAGGAAGGGAAGGAAGAAAGCATGTGAGTCCTTGGTTGGTGAAGCATAGCGAGACAACCAAGGGAAGGAGCTGTCCCTTTCACTATGCACCAACTTGAGCCCAACGGCTATATGTCCCTTTCAGCTCTCATTTATGTCCAACGGTCATATGCACTTTGAATTCCTATATTAAGATGTGTAATCTCTCTTCTATGTATCACATTATCGAATTTATTCATTAAGAGAATCCTTTTTCATTCTTCTCCTCTGTACACTTATGTTTATGCTAACATACTCAATGTAGAGTGCTTAGAGAACACCGATTAGAGGCTGCCCTTAAGGCAGCCGATTCTCTTCTCAAATCTCACCTAAGCTCTTCTTATTTACTCTTTTACTTAGCCTAGATTACTGATTCTTAATCCCCTTTCTCCTAAGTACACAAATCTAAGTGTTGTGTTACTAGAAGTGGATAAGTCTCAAACTAGTGCTTCAGCCTTGGTAGAATCGCTTACTCTCTAGTAGTTGGGTTCTACCAAGCTACTTTATGGGGAGTTCATCACAAGTTGATGACCTCTTCTTCCCCTTGAGATCGAGTCCTTTTTTTGTGGGTTTAAAGAGAGTTAACTGTTGGGGTTGGTTCTCCTTTGTCAAGAGTCTTTCCCTCTTGAAATCCCAACACTCTGATCATCAGTAATTGGCCAATCCTCCCCACCTTGAACTTCACTGTCCCCAGTGACCTCTTCTTCCAATATATGAATAGCCTTGGCAGTGAACTCTTTGGGGTTTTGAATAGCTTTTCCAGAGAGTTGGTTGGTCTTAGGAGCTGAAGTTGAGGCAATGTTGCTCTCCATGTACTTCACTCTTGAGTTGAGACCCTCAAACTTCATATTCAAATCATTATACTGGGATGTGAGCCTTTGGTTTAACTCAGCAAACCGTTTGGCTTCCTCAATCTTCCCTTGTGTTTGACCAATCAACAGCCGTTGCATCATGGCTCTAAGGTCTTGTTCCTGGCCTTGGTTAGTCTGAAACCCTGGTGGGGGACACAACTGGGGCTGGAACACCTGATGCTGTTGTTTGGGTGCATAGTTATTTTGTTGAGGAGGCTGAGGAGGGGGTAAACTTGATCTTATGGGTTAGCCACATTTGTGCTTCTATAGGATAGGTTATTGTTCTTGAACCCTCCTTGGTTGTAACCCTTGAAACCACCCTGGTTTTGCATGTAGCACAACTCAACATACTCCCTATCTCCTTCTTGAACTGGAAGCTCTTCTTCACTAATGAAGTGAATAGACTATTGTTGGCTTAGCAAGATCTTATCAAGCTTTTCATTCACCATTTTCAGATCCTTCTTGTATTTCTCCTCATGATCAGTGGATGAAGACCTTACTGTCCTATCATAATCCTCATTATAGTTCCAATCAGACTGTGAAAGATTTTCAACCAACTCCTAGCCTTCTTCCACATTCTTATTGAGGAAGTTTCCATTGGAGGCTGTGTCAAGAAGCATTCTGATTTTGGGAAGCACTCCTCTATACAAAGTACTCAATAAGGACTTAGCACTGAAGCCATGGTGAGGACACTGAGTCTGGAATCCTTTAAACCTTTCCCAAGCTTCACAAAAGCTTTCATTATTCCTTTGAGCAAACCCAGAAATTTCATTCCTCAATCTAGCAGTCCTAGCATTAGAGAAAAACTTGGCTAAGAAAGCCTTCTTGCAAGCATCCCATGTAGTGATTGCTCCAGTAGGAAGAGTCTTTTCCCATAAGTGAGCTTTATCCCCAAGTGAGAAAGGAAACAGCCTTAGCTTGAAGCCATCTTCACTCACACCATTTATCTTTGTGAGGCCGCATATCCTATCAAACCCATCAAGGTGATCTAGGGGATCCTCCATTGGCAACCCATGGAATTTATTGGCCTGAATCATTGAGATCAATCCACTTTTGATCTCAAAATTGTTGTTGGCAACAGTAGGAGGCACAATACAAGCTCTTTGGTTATGTGTGTTTGGTGCATCTCCAGCACCAATGTTTCTTGGTCTAGGAACTTAATCTTGTTGCTCCATGATGACTATATCCTCTTGTTGTTCCTGAACAACCCTTCTTTGCTTATGTCCCAAACTCTTTTGCAGCCTGTGGATGTTGTCAAGAGGCCTGTGCAGATTGTCTTTTCCTTTAGACCTTGTGTGCATCAACAAACACAAACTGACTCGAACAGGTACACGGTCGAGCGCAGGCTCGAGTGGGTGGTCGAGTCGACTGGGAACTGATGGCTACTGAGATCCAGCGTCTGACTCGATCGGGTGCTCGATCACTACTCAGTCGAGTGGTGGTCGAGTGGATGGTCGAGCTGGTACGTGAAACTCAACACAACCAAGCAAAAGAAGATTCGAGTACAGCAACTTCACAAGTGGATAAACGAACTTAATCTTAGACTTTTAATGATCCTAAATGTCACAGAAACACACTCAAATAGGCAACGCCGCCAATTTGAAACATGAATATGTGTGGTGGTATGATGATGAATGTATGGAATGATGAATGTATGGAATGGATGGATGGGTGTTTCAATTCCCCTTATGCAGTTGTAGGATAAGAGGTGTCAATCCAATCTGAGTGTTCTATAAGCAATCAGGATGTACTTATGTGCCTAAGTGAAGCCAAATGCAAAGGATGTTTGTCACTAACAACCTAATGATCAAATGGAAAATGCAGAAAGTGAAACTACTAGAACTTGATGCTAAATGTAAATGAAGCAGAATGATGATGACAACTATGAAACTAGAACAGAAATAGAAACTTTGATAAAGCAAGAACTGAACTAATGCAAAGCAAGTAATGAACAGGATACTAAATGAATGCAACAGGAATGCAACAGAGAGTAAGACAGGACTACTACAAAGCATAAACTAAAGTTCTGGGGATGAATCAAGCAGGCACTCGATCGAGTGTAGATCGAGTGCAGGGTCGAGCTGGATAAATCCGGAAAACAGAGCAATGCAATAAAAACAGAGTAATACCAAAGCGAATCAAACAACAATCAAACAGCAGGATTAAGAATTAGAAATCAATAAACAAGGAAGGACTTGAGGAGAGATTCATGGGCTGGACTAATGATTGAGGCTATCCAACTTGATCAACAAATCTCAAACAACTTGAGCTAATCTCTAGACATATGTATCTAAGACATGTTTAATCCACTCTCATGGCAAGAAACAATCAAACCTAAGCATCTTCTAGACTTGTTCTCACAAAGTAAAGAATCTACACAACAGGCAGTAAGCAATATGTCTCATACCAAACAAAACCTCTAATCTCTTAGCAAGCATGATGGTAAGCTCTAGATCTAGCCTTATCTATGCTTCTTAAACATTGGTGTGATGCTAAGATGCTTGAAATCAGATCCTACCTTCTCAGATATAGGATCAGCATTAAGAACATCTACCCTATAAGAGATCCTAAACAAACAAGCTTGATCAAACCAAACAAACCTCAAACATAGCCCAGCCTAACCTATCCTCAAGATCCTAAGCAACTATTCACAAGAACACATGATGAACATCAAAGTCATAAACCCAGAAATCTAGAAACTTGCATCAAATGAAAGATGAGATAAAGATCTACAATAATGAAAAAGGAATCAAACTCAAATTCTCAATATATTGAAAGTTATGGAACCAACAATTATGAGAAATTCTTTGTTCTTCTTTTAAAACAAGTACAAGATCTAAGAAAATAAAAAGGTGCAAAGGGAATAATTCCCTAAAAGGTAAAAACTAGGTTTTTGACTCTCTAAAAAGTTGGTCTCTTTGGTGGCTGAGGGTACAAGGCCTTTAAATAGCAAAAGTAGTGGAAGCCCTAAAAATGCTAAAAGACAAAATAGCTAGACGGCTCGGCCAGCTCGACCATGTGCCTGGTCGAGTGACCGGTCCAGCTGGCTTATGTTGTCCTGGTACCACTCGGTCGAGTCCATCTCTCCACACGGTCCAGTGTCTGGTCGAGTGAGGGGTCGAGTTGGACTCCGGACCATGGTTCTTCAGCCTTAACTCTCTTGCTTTCCCTTTCATGATTGCTTCACTTCTCCTCAGAATTGCTTCCATGCTCCTTAAGCTCCAAAATCGCCTGATTATGCATGAAAAGATGCAAATACAATGCAACTATACTCTAATGCATGATTAGCCCTAAAGATATGCAATACTGGTCAAAATGGATAGCAAAAGATGCAAAAGAAGTGAATAAACTAAGGGAAAACAGGGTAAAATATATGAACATCACAGCTCTTTGCCTTTGTCATCGAGATGCTCCTTTTCAGTTAGTTTGAGATACATCTTCATCTTCTTAGCCAATGTCTTTTTCTTAATCATTTGGTTTATCTCTTTTTGCAACATGGCTATGTTGTTCAATTGATCCAGTTCTTGCATCTTTAATTTTTTTAATTCGTTCCATTTTTCGTTGACCACATCCAAGGCTGCACCCTTACCTTATATTTAGCCTTTTTCTTAGCAGCATCTCTCTCTCCATTGGACGAACACCAGATCCTGCATAATTGGAGTCACTAGCATCACTATCGTGGGATCTCTTAGATCCACTGCTTCCAGAACCAATATTTTCTCCTGCTTCCAGAAACAATATTTTCTCTTTTATTAATTTGAAATTTTAATTACCATCACCTGAATAAAATTCATGCGCTTTTGCCAATGCATCATCCTTCGACCACCCGTTTTGTTGCATACATTTAGTGTTATCGTAAGCGCCAACCCCATTTTCCCCAGCTTTTGTTGATATAGTTGTAGTGATTTCGTACTCAACAATTTTACCCCAATATGAATCACAGTTTTGGTTTCTGCCAACGATACTATCTGTTCCATATTTAATCCACCTACTTAGTACCACCAAATTTTGCATAACGGTCCATTTGGAAGTTCTCTGACAAGCAGGAGTTGAATCATCTTCATTTGGAATGGCTTCATGAACACCGCTCATACTACCAAGAGCCGTTTGTGTAGAAAATTTAGAAAATTCAGCTCCTCCCACATTCGTATTAGTTTCATTACCCATTGGAGAAGAAGAATAAGAGGGTGTTTGAGATGAATATGACATCATCGATCAATGACATGGACGATAGTTTGGAACACCTTACGGCATGAAGAAATTTGGTATATTTATAGTTTGGTATATGCTGGGGATGGTTGGGAGATTGGTTTTGAAAATGATAATTGTTGGAATTTTGGTAGTTAGAAGGGTAATTAGAAGAATTTTGGTAGCTAAAAGGGTTATTATTAGGATCTATTTAAAAACAAAAGACGGGTATAAGAATAAACAAGAGTTTATGAAAGTTGATAGTAAAAATATAGTAGAAAAGATGAACCTTTTTGTGTTTCTTAATTAAACGAAACAAGTCTCTGTTTATAGAGAATGAAAAATGATGAATTTTGGTATAAATATATTAAAATAATTTTTTTATCTCAAATAATTGGGTTGGGTACAAAATTATGAAATCTCACCATCCAATAGAAATACAACACATTTATTTATATAAATATTATCCTATAAATTAGAAAATATACCATTCAAAAGATGACATGTGGCGATCATAATCCAACATTTTAACGGAGTTAAATATTTTCAACTCAGTTGTCACCACCTAATTTTTAAAAGAGAAATACCCTAAAATGGAACACATTTGGGTTTTTGTTCCAAAACTAGCACACATGCTGGAATGTTCCAAAACTAGCATTTATTAATATTGAATAATTAATAGAGAGAAATATTATTATTTTAAAAAAAAACTCAAAAAACTCAAAATCCGATCTCTCTTACATTTCTCTCCGGCGAAGCTTGATAAATTTTCCAATCAGAGATCTTCATTTCTGATCTCAGATTTTCCCGGTGCTCCATCATATCCGGTGTTCCATCTCTCTGGTGTTCCATCATCTCCGGTGCTCCATTTTCTATCTACAACATTGTTCATCTCTATCTTCCTCTAAGATAGTGAAGATCTCCATCTCCATCTCCATTTTCTATTGTCTATCTTCATCTCTATTGTCTATCTGCAAAATCAAAGAAATTGTCGATCGAAGATGGTGTAAATTCAAGACTGTTGCCGATTGCATAAGCTTCGCATGAGTTATAAGCAGCTTTGTTTCCAGCGAAGCTGAACGCGACGGCGAAAAAAGTCGCATCGATGAAAAGGAAATTGGATCTGCTTCTTAGTTTTCTTCCACCTCCGGTGATATCGAGAGAAATTGGCGATTCTTGTCATCATTTGGTTACCAAGAATCTTGGTCTAAGATCAACACTCTCAGGTACTAATTTTTAAATCAGAATCTCGTCGTAGAGAACATAAAAAAATGGTATGATGTTAGTGTGGTAAAAAGAATTTGTAAATGCTTTAGCAACACTGGTTGGCTTGTGTAGGTTGGTGGAAGCCAAATCCATCATGGATTTAGTACATTATGATTGTGTTTCTGATCCTTGGCAATCTCAGTAGCTGACAACTCTCTCTTGTTGTAAAGTCACCGTCTTTAACCCAAAAAACCTCTATGACTACAGCGGTGAGGAGAGGAAGAAGATATATGACGATGATGGTTGTGGGAGGGTCGTGAGTGGTGTGGAGGAAAGTGGGTTAGGTCATGTGATTTGGATTAGAACTGAGAGAGTGGAAAAATGTTTCAGTGGGGAGAGTAGGCATGTGTTCTTTAGAGAGATATTGCTACTATTGTTACCAAGTTCTTTAGTATTGTTTAACGTGATGTTGTTGTGTTTGAGAAGAAAGATGATCAATAATGGCAGATTATACAAAGAATGGTGAGAGTTTTGTGGTATGTTTGCTATTTGTATAACTGTTTGGAGCTAATGATTTCTTTTGGTCTCTACCACAGTTTTTTTTTTAGTTTGTAGTAGTGTTCTTATTGTTTGGTTATTTACATGGATTAGTTTACCACCAGCTTCTTTTGTCTCTAACTCAAGTGATTGATGATATACATGATAACAAATATTTCAAGAACCAAGCAGAGAGTTGATGATGAAGATGAGAAAATGGAGGCTTGAGTGGAAGTTTGTGTTCGTCATTATGGAAGGCCTTCCTAAATTTCAATTATGCCTTCATAAATATTAGGAAGACCTTCCTAAACGGATTTATTCTATCTAGTGTTTGGTTTTTATATACTTTCAAAAATCTGCTTGTTTATTATATTTCCATTGATTTATATGACAGATAAGGAACTCAATTTCATGTTGCACTAAGAAAAAGGTAAGTGCGTCCACTTTCAAGGAGCTGCATTGTATGTATCTATATTTGATCTTCTTATATGTTTGTCGGTATGTCTTGATACGCTTTTCATTTGTTGTGTGAGTGCAGGTACTTTAGTACACTCGACAACAAGAAAATTTAACATTTTGATATTTTACAGTGGTGAACCCACATCTAAAGAAAACATTCAAATAGATGTTGGTTTCAGACAATTAGGAAGACCTTCATAAAAGTCAAGGTCATTATGGAATGCCTTCCTAAAATTCAAGAATGCCTTCCTAAAAGCTATTGAATCCTTCCTAAATTTTTTTAAAATGTGTTTTTAAATTTCTTTATATGTGTTTTGTGCCTTATTGTGTCACATTCACATATTACTCCATTAATGATGTATAATAATTTGATTTGGTGCACATATTGGTGTTTTACAACAATGGTAGAAAATAGGAATATCTAGTTTGATGTTTTATTGTATTTTTATGAAGGTCTTACTAAAATGCGAGATGACCTTCCTAAATATTTTATTGTGCATAAAAGTAGATTCCGTAGTGTAATATAACTGGGTTATCAACAAAAGTTTAAACGTTCTGTAGTAATGATAGATGTTGTTGGTTTTCCAAGTTGCAAGAACAGGAGAAGGTAATCTACAACATATCAAGGAACCATCTATAAATAATGATTTTATGAAAATATATTTGAATTCATAAAACAAAGAAAAGTTCAACATAAAAACACATCATTACTAAAAAAAAGTAAAACATTGAAAGAAAACTCCATTAGTAAAGGGTAATGGTATCAGTTTTGTGTTAACCTAGTGTTTACCAATATCCGGAATTTTTATGAAAGTCATTGAAACGAGAATATTTGTGGTGGGTAAAAGGTGGCAGTGTATGCAATGATGAGATATGGAATGATGGGTGTTTCAATTCTCCTTATGCAGTTGCAGTATAAGAGGTGTCAATCCTAAATGAGTGTCTGTGAACAATTAAGATGTGAATATCAATCTAAGTCAAGCCTAGTGTAAAGATTGTTTGTCACTAACAATCCTAAGATGAAAATGTAAAATGCAGAAAGTAAACTACAAGAACTAAGAACTAAATGCAAATGAAACAGAATGATTATAACAGTAATGATGCAAGAACATAAATAGAAACTACTACTGATTCACTAATGCAAGACAAGTAATGAACTGAAAGCTAAATGTATGCAACTAGAATGAAACAGGAATGAAGCAGGACAATCACAAATCATAAAACACAAATTCTAGGGACTGACTCGAGCAGCACTCGACCGAGTGTGGGTCGAGTGGGTGGTCGAGCTAGACTAGACGCAGAAACAGAGCAATGCAATAAAAACAGAGTGATGCTAAACCAAATCAAACAACAAGCAAGCAACAGGATTAAGACTTTAAAATCAATAAACAAAGAAGGTCCTGAGGATGGATTCATGGGATGAACTGATCATTGTGGCTATCTAACTTTGTCAACAAATCTCAAGCAAGCTATGAGCTAATCTCTAGACATATGAATCTAAGACAAGTTTCTCCCACTCTCATGGTCAAGAAACAATCAAACCTATGCATCTTCTAGACTTGTTCTCACACAGTAAAGAATCTACACAAGCAGGCATTAAGCAATACATCTCAAACCAAACAAGACCTCTAATCTCTTAGCAAGCCTAATGGTAAGCTCTAGATCTAGCCTTATCTATGCTTCCTAAACATTGGTGTGATGCTAAGAAGCTTGAAATCAGACTCTACCCTCTCAGATATAGAATCAGCATTAAGATCATCTACCCTAGAAGTGATCTACAACAATCAAGCTTGACCAAATCACACAAACCACAAGATCAGTCCATCCTAACCATCCTCAAGATCCTAGGAAGACTACTCACAACAAGACATGATTAAACAAGTAAAAAACCCAGAAATTATTGAAACTTGCATTATTAGAAAGATAAAAACAGAGATCTACAATATTGATGAAGGAATGAAACTCGAATTCTTTATATCTTGAAAGTTATGAAACCAATAAAATACAAGAATCTAGCCTTTTTCTTAGAACAAGTACAAAATCTAAAATAAAAGAAAAGTGCAAAAGGAATAATTCCCCAAAAGGGTAAAAACTAGGTTTAGAGAATATCTAAAAAGCTGGACCCTTTGGTGGCTGCAGGTACAATGCTTTTTATAGTGGAGAAGGTGGAAGCCCTAAAAATAGAAAAAGTCAAAGTAGTCAACGGCTCGGTCAACTCGACCAATGCTCGGTCGAGCTAGGGGTCGAGCTGGCTACTCACGTGCAATCTCCACTCGGTCGAGTCCATCTCCCACACGGTCGAGTGCTTGGTCGAGCTGGACTCCGGACCTTGGTTCTTCAGCCTTAACTCCCTTGCTTTCCCTTCATGATTGCTTCACTTCTCTTCAGCATTGCTTCCATGCTCCTTAAGCTCCAAAATCACCTGTTTATGCATGAGAAGATGCAAATGCAATGCAACTAAACTCTAATGCATGATTAGTCCTAAAGCTACACAATAATGGTGAAAATGGATAGAAAAATATGCAAAAGATGTGAATAAACCAAGGGAAAACATGGTAAAATATATGAACATCAACACCCCCAAACTTAGTCTTTGCTTGCCCTCAAGCAATTAAACAAGACATAAGAAGTTAGATGAGGTTTGAAAGTTGGATCTCAGCTCCTAAAACTTGCAAATAGACCATCTAGAATCAATGTCCAAGTTACTAGTACTATGATGCAAGTTGAATGAGCTGTACTTAAAAATTTTAGACAAGCATATCACAACCTTTACTGATTTGAGCCTTAGACATCCACATGCATTCAAATCAACCATTTCCTTTAACATTCATTAATCAAGAACATGAATCAATTCTATGCAATGCTTAAACTCATTTGGCTTGGTAACAAGGGTTTTGAGACAATGAAGGTCTCTTTTTAGAGTGGGGCTTGTCAACATCAAGGTTCTCTCATAAAAATGGATTGAGCTATAGAAGAATGCTAAAGGTAAGAACACTTAGACACATACAAGAACAAAACCTTGTCTACCCAAAGGTACCCAAAGTGTTTATCCTAACAATCTAAACCCAAATGATCCTAGTGCTACCCTTTAATTTCTTCTTTTCTCTTTTGGTTTTCAAATCTTAGGAGAGGTTTCTTATTTGATCTTTCTAGTGGGATGGGGGATTCTTATTGATTGCTATGGTTCTCTTTTCTTCTTACTCTTAAGACATATAAGCTTCTTGCTAAACTGCTCTTTGCTTTCTTTTCTCTTTTTTTTTTTTTTTCTTTTTAACTAGAACCATCTTAGATAACATCTTTTACTTCCCATCCTTTCACTAGACTTTTAGCTTTTACTTAAACACATCCCTCTCCTAAAGACTCTACCCTTTTTCTTTCTCTTTTCTTTCTTTTCTTTTTATAACAGCCAAGTCCCAAACCCAACAAGTGAACCACCTAGTCCTATCTAGTTTGGAAAATTCAAACTAGAACTACACAAGGTCTTACTCTTGTCAGTTCAAACCTAACACTTTCTACCAAGCTCAATCCCAAAAAAAAGGCCTCACACACACAAGAATAAACAAGGCTTGAAAGAAGGTTTGGTTGAGGGTAGGGAAACTGATCTTAATGATTTAATCAGCTACTTGGATCAACAAGAGTGGTAAAAAGAAGAAAGATGATCCAAATATGTATATGGTATCCATGAGTTTAAAACAATGCACACATTGATAATTAAAAGTCAATATTAGGTTCTTATAGATACGAAATGGAATCAAATCACAACATGCTTCAATTTAGACCAAATGCAATGCAGGAATTCAAGGCTTGGTTCAATCTTATGCTTCTAACCACTCAACTAGCATCAAAGTACTATTAACTTGGGCATTGATCCTAGTCTAGTGAATTAAGCAAGCTAACAAGGAAAAACTCATCATAGATCCCTAATGCAAATATTATACAATTCTACATGAAACATGCTAAACAAGATCCTAATGTGCAATGCAAACTACATGAACACTCTTTTTTTTATAAAGATTTTTTCAAAATTTTTCAAATTTTTATGGTTTTTCTATGCCTTAAATGATATTATGCAAGTGCTAACATGATGATGATAAAAATTTGAAATAAGAAAACAAAACACAACATCAAATGCTATCTCAAACCCTCCCCCAAACTTAAATCACACAGTCCTCTGTGTGAAAGAAATTTGTAAGAGGATTCAAGACTAAAAAAAAAAACAAAACACAACATCAAATGCAATGGTATAAACAATGGTAAAGTTATGATGGTACCTTAGGGATTGTGGAAGAAGTTGTCCACATCCATCTGCATGCTTTCATATGAGTAGTTGGGATCCTCTTGGTGGCTTGGAGATGGACTTTGGGGCAGCTCGACGATGCCAATCGACCGTGACTCGGTCGTGTGCATGTCCGAGTGGGGGGGTCGAGCTGGACCGCGAGTCTCCAGAAATTGTGCGTCCCTCTTCTATTTAGACTCCCTAGCTTCCCTAACCATGAAAACACCAAAGCAAAAATCAAAATACCAAAATTCCAAAGCAATATATACAAGGATACCTTAGGGACTTCCTCCCTAGTGAGCTTGTTTAAAGTCACTAAGCTTGACTTTGATGCCTTTTCAGGCTTGAGTTAGAGACCAAGGAGGTGATGAAATCCCCCCTGGTTCTACTTGATAACACTTGTGTTCCTTCTTGATCACTACTTCCTTAGCACTTGAACCATGTTGCTTCTTAAGCTTGAGTCTTGGTCTTGCCTTCTTCCAAGAATTTTTGTTCAGCTTGACTTGGAGATCCTTGACTAAAGCAGTCAGTTCTTGAACATAATACTTAAGCTTCTCCACTGAATTTTCTTGAAAGGTTAGCTTACCCCTTAAAGCAGTTTCCTCACTTGAGACCTCATGATCCTCCTTTCTTTTGATAGTGTAAGGTGGATCATATTTTGAAGGCAGATTAGTGGGATTGTTGATGTCAAACTTCATAGTGAAGTCTTCAGTCAGGTGGAGCCTTATAGTCACAATCTTCACATCAATAACAGCCCCAGCTGTAGCTAAGAATGGCCTTCCCAAGATAAGAGGGTCTTTAGGCTCTTGTTCCATGCTCATGATTGCAAAATCAGTTGGGATCCTTGCTTCTCCTATTTTGATAGGGAGGTTTTCAATCACTCCAACCACATCCCTCTTGGATCCATCTGCTAGACTGACATAGTAGTTGTTGTCCTTGATGTCCTCATACCCCAACTTCTCAGCCACTGAGTATGGCATCAAGCTCACTGAAGCTCCTAAATCACAAAGGCACTTATTGAAGTGCATGTAGCTGATGGAACAGGGTAAGTTGAATGAGCCTGGATCTTCAATCTTTGTTGGGACAATAGCTTTCCCAATCTCTTTCAAATCCTTCATATCTTGGTCATGAGCCCTCTTCTTTGACATCTCAAGTAAAAAATCTTGATAGAGAGGGTATGGAGCATACTGTTCCAAAGCAGGTCCTCTCTCTTCTTCTTGGTAAGCAATGATGACCTCTTGTATAGCCATCACCTCCTTCTTCTCAATAACAACCTCTTCCTTCAAGGCTTTCTCTTCCTCTTGTTGCAAAGCAAGCACTTTCTCCCTCTTTTCAATGACTACTTCTTCCTTCAAAGCCATCACTTCCTCTTATTTCACAACCACAGCTTCTTCTTTCAAAGCTTTCTCTTTCTCTTGTTGCAAAGCTATCTTCTACTTTTTCTCAATGATCTCTCTCAATTCCCTTATTTTTTGAGCCTTGAAACGTCCTGGGAATGGTAGAGGCGGTTTGTAAGCAGGAGGAATGTATCTAGCAGGCTTAACAGCTTCTGTGTATGCAACTCGATCAGTCACTCGATCGTGTGTGTGGTCGAGCACCTGGTCGAGTGGTTTCTCTGCTTCAGTCTGCTCAGTAAAACCTTCACTCTGGGCTTCAATTAGTGACCAACCCTCCCCACTTTGAACCTCACTGTCCTCAGTGACATATTCCTCATTGAGATGGATAGCTTTAACAGTGGTCTCCCTTGGGTTGTGAATAGCTTGTTGAGGAAGATGGTGTGGCTTAGGAGCTGAAGTAGAGGAAATGGAGTGTTCCATGTACTGAAATGTAGAGGTCAGACTCTCAAGCTGGTTACTCAGGTCATGAGAATAAGAATCCAATGTTTGGTTCAGCTCTCCAAACTGCTTTGCTGCCTCAATCTGCTGATTGGCTTGCCCAAGAAACAGTTGTTGTATCATATCTCTTAAGTCAGGTTCTTGGGCTTGGTAGGTCTGAAACGCTGGAGGGTGACACCATTGAGTCTGGAAAGTTTGTTGCTGGTGCATAGGTGCATAATGGAATTGACTGCCTTGAAACATGGTTACTGACTCCAACAGAAAATACAAACTATTTTAGACAGGCACACGACCGAGCACAGGCTCAAGTAGGTGAGAAAGTCGACCGGAAGCTGATGGTAAAAGAGATCCGGGGTCTGGCTCGAGCAAGTGCTCGACCACGACTCGGTCGAGCTGGGGTCGAGCTGATGGTCGAGCTGGTACCTGAAATGGAACTTCAACCCAGAAACAGAAGATTCAAGCACAGCATCCTCACAAGTGTATAAAAGAACTTAATCTTAGACTAATATGGATCCTAAATGTCACAAAAACACACTCAAATGGGCAACGGCGCCAAATTGAAACGAGAATATTTGTGGTGGGTGAAAGGTGGCAGTGTATGCAATGATGAGATATGGAATGATGGGTGTTTCAATTCCCCTTATGCAGTTGCAGTATAAGAGGTGTCAATCCTAAATGAGTGTCTGTGAACAATTAAGATGTGAATATCAATCTAAGTCAAGCCAAGTGTAAAGATTGTTTGTCACTAACAATCCTAAGATGAAAATGTAAAATGCAGAAAGTAAACTACAAGAACTAAGAACTAAATGCAAATGAAACAGAATGATTATAACAGTAATGATGCAAGAACAGAAATCGAAACTACTACTGATTCACTAATGCAAGACAGGTAATGAACTGAAAGCTAAATGTATGCAACTAGAATGAAACAGGAATGAAGCAAGACAATCACAAATCATAAAACACAAATTCTAGGGACTGACTCGAGCAGCACTCGACTGAGTGTGGGTCGAGTGGGTGGTCGAGCTAGACTAGACGCAGAAACAGAGCAATGCAATAAAAACAGAGTGATGCTAAACCAAATCAAACAACAAGCAAGCAACAGGATTAAGACTTTAAAATCAATAAACAAAGAAGGTCCTGAGGATGGATTCATG
This sequence comes from Camelina hispida, assembly GCA_023657505.1. Classification (NCBI taxonomy): domain Eukaryota; kingdom Viridiplantae; phylum Streptophyta; class Magnoliopsida; order Brassicales; family Brassicaceae; genus Camelina; species Camelina hispida. The sequence goes on from CP094637.1 coordinate 27,718,183, forward strand.
GGATGAACTGATCATTGTGGCTATCTAACTTGGTCAACAAATCTCAAGCAAGCTATGAGCTAATCTCTAGACATATGAATCTAAGACAAGTTTCTCCCACTCTCATGGTCAAGAAACAATCAAACCTATGCATCTTCTAGACTTGTTCTCACACAGTAAAGAATCTACACAAGCAGGCATTAAGCAATACATCTCAAACCAAACAAGACCTCTAATCTCTTAGCAAGCCTAATGGTAAGCTCTAGATCTAGCCTTATCTATGCTTCCTAAACATTGGTGTGATGCTAAGAAGCTTGAAATCAGACTCTACCCTCTCAGATATAGAATCAGCATTAAGATCATCTACCCTAGAAGAGATCTACAACAATCAAGCTTGACCAAATCACACAAACCACAAGATCAGTCCATCCTAACCATCCTCAAGATCCTAGGAAGACTACTCACAACAAGACATGATTAAACAAGTCAAAAACCCAGAAATTATTGAAACTTGCATTATTATAAAGATAAAACAGAGATCTACAATATTGATGAAGGAATGAAACTCGAATTCTTTATATCTTGAAAGTTATGAAACCAACAAAATACAAGAATCTAGCCATTTTCTTAGAACAAGTACAAAATCTAAAATAAAAGAAAAGTGCAAAAGGAATAATTCCCCAAAAGGGTAAAAACTAGGTTTAGAGAATATCTAAAAAGCTGGACCCTTTGGTGGCTGCAGGTACAATGCTTTTTATAGTGGGGAAGGTGGAAGCCCTAAAAATAGAAAAAGTCAAAGTAGTCAACGGCTCGGTCAACTCGACCATTGCTCGGTCGAGCTAGGGGTCGAGCTGGCTTCTCACGTGCAATCTCCACTCGGTCGAGTCCATCTCCCACACGGTCGAGTGCTTGGTCGAGCTGGACTCTGGACCTTGGTTCTTCAGCCTTAACTCCCTTGCTTTCCCTTCATGATTGCTTCACTTCTCTTCAGCATTACTTCCATGCTCCTTAAGCTCCAAAATCACCTGTTTATGCATGAGAAGATGCAAATGCAATGCAACTAAACACTAATGCATGATTAGTCCTAAAGCTACACAATAATGGTGAAAATGGATAGAAAAAGATGCAAAAGATGTGAATAAACCAAGGGAAAATATGGTAAAATATATGAACATCAGTCATCCTGAAATCTAAACTTGTTATGAAGGTCATCCTGAAGTTCTAAGAATCCTTCCTGAATTTCGTATAATCCTTTCTGAATTTCACCATTATCACGACCAAGTGACATCATATATTTTCTTGCTGCAACAGTTGCTGATCCTCCAAATGAACCTCCCTGTAAAAGTTAATCTCTTAACGAAAATATCATTCCATAGCGGCAATAATGATAACAGAGAGGACATCTCCAACCCTCTTCAATATGTGCACTCCTTTCTTATGCGACTTGAATCTCCTCAAAGTGGCATCCTCAACGAAAAGCTGCAACAAATAAAACCATGAAAAAAACAGGAATCTCACGGAAACCAAGAAAACAAATGTTACAGGAGCCCTATCCCTCTTTGCCTCACTAATTTAGGTTTCAAGCTTGGCACACCGAGACTTACAGAAAATTACTCTACCTTCTTCAATTACCAATTTGACATACAAAATTCTTCCAAAACGAAACCTTAAAATGAATCACTTCCCAATTCTTAACAATCTGACTAGAATCGATTTCATGATCTCTACCTTAGAACAGAGACCAATGTAAAAGATACTTACAGCTTTCTCGCGAGCACCTAGCTCCACATGGAACCCACGACGGGATTGAGCCAAAGCACCATCCGTCTTCTGAAAAAAAAGATCAAAGAGCAGTATAACGATCCCGTCGTAAATCAAAAGAATTGAACACCATATCTGTTAATCAGATTCGATTTGATTCTTAAAAACAAAACCTGGAAGAAGATCGGAGATGAGATGAAATCAAAGTGTTGTTTAGTAGAAACGCCATTTCCGATGCGGAGCAAAGATTTCAGCAGTACGAAGACGATGGGGTACCAAAATTAACAAAGACGGATGAAGAAGCTCCTAGTAATAATAAAATACTTAAATTTGTGATTTTGCGTTTCTTTTTTTTTTCTTTCATCCCTGTATGAAATTTGGGTACGGAATGAATCTTGTTAATGAAGACAGAGAAGAAACAACATAAACTTTAATTTTATTGATAATTTTTTTTTCCAAAATTAATGATATATAAATGTGTGCTAGTTTTGGAACATTTAAAAACATGTGCTATTTATGAAAGAAAAACTTAAAATAGTGTTATTTTTGTCAATTGCCCTTTTTAAAACTTCACCATTGTAAATAGTCTTACAATCAGTGTCTATTAGTACATGTGCTGCAGATGTTAGAGTACACAATCGTAAGGCCCAAAACAATTGTTTACATTTTTTATTTTTTATTTTCATAATACATCTTTCAGATTTTTTGAATATGGTAAATTTTGGTAGTATTAGATTTCGCCAATGTTTAAGACAAGTTTGCCTATAACAGACTGATTCATAACCTCAATACCAACACACGAAATTACCGTAAGTAAAGTTTGGAGAAGAAGATATAAAGAAAGTAGAGGAGACGAGGAAGATATGCAAATTTGTCAAAAAAAAAAAAAAAAATTCGAATTAAGTTTAGATATCTAATTATTTGTTTGTTAAAGAAGTTGATTATTAATAATATTGTATTTTAGTTTATCTTTATGATGTTTTTTTGTAAGTTTTTAGTAAATAATTAAAAATTTATAAGTATTTTCAAAAGCATTTTCAACTATTTATAGTTTCAAAACACTTTACATATTTTTAGGAAGAAAATATTCAAAAAGAAAAAAAATAGTTTCAAACATTTCATTGCATCACAAGTTTGTATCCATTGAAGAGCATCTCGAAAACCATACTTTCGTTGGAAAGATAGAAAAACCATCTTTCACCTCCAAGTATCAATAGATCAAGACTCAAAGCCCAACAAAATTTTATGCCCGTTTAAAGGAGATTTTTCCCAGCCTCAACGAAGTGAAGTTAGCTGCAGTTAAGCACTTCATTACCGTGCCCATAGGCCTTCTTTTCGTGGCAAAGCTCTTCTCCATCACACCAGAGATCATCATTTGCGGCAGTTACTCAAACTGTTCCTCAACTAAACTTTTTTAATAAAAATTAATAAAGTAATATTAAAAGGAGAGAGAAACAGACAAAAAAGTTCTCAAAATTCTACCGAAAGAATCGCTCATCTTAATACTACACATGTTATTTTCTTATTTGATTATAAAATAAAATATATTTTTTTTTTTGAGTAACGGAGAAAGCAACACCGCTAATGATGCTCTCATGTCCCGGTGTCGCGACCCGCCTTTCTTCTGCCGTCACTAATTCAAAACGATATCCCTTCATCATTTTTTTCTAAAAAATCCTAAAACCTAATACTCATAATACTCATCCCCTAATCAAGAGTCTCTTAGAGCCACTACAACAGTTTTTCACACCGAAGCCATCAGTTTGAAGGAGAGAGTCATTCACTTTGAAGATGTTCACTTGTTTTTCATTTTTTCTTATTTTTATTGTTTTTGGAGAGAGTCATTCACTTCGAGAGAAGCTTCTTTGAATCCCTTTTGCTGTTTTGAATCTGTTCTTTTGTATTATCTTATGATTTTATTCATGGGTTTGTTTCCGAATGTGAGTAGTTTTATTTGTTAGGTTAAAAAAGGTTGTTGACGGAATGAGCGTTTGAGTATCGTTCGAGTTCAAGTAAAGTATTTCATATTTTTGATTTATCAAATTTAGAAGTATAGTATCTGTTGGGATATTTCTAGATTTTGGATCAGGTTTGGATAAACACCGGTTGGTTATATCCGAAAAGTAAATAATATTTTTGTTGTTAATTGGTTTTTTTTTTATAATCGATTTTGTTTCGATAAAAGTTATTTAGCTACAAATACTATAAGTGTACATTTACACATATAAAAATATTATCAAATGTAGAGAGACCAAAACAGCACACAGAAGATTACATAAATAAGATTAAACTAAGACTATCTTTATGAGGACTTCTTAGACTATCCTCATTGGTGGTTCTTAGTTGTTTCTTAGAAAATTTCTTAGTTAGAAAAATTAATTATTAATGAAACAGAATGTAAGAACTGTAAGAAACGTTTTTTATTTTAGGATCACAAGAAACGTTTCTTAAGGATAGGTGGCGCAATATCAATGGGTTGAAAGGTGAAATGAGATTAATGGGGTAAATTTTTTTTTTGGCCTTTCTCTTTCATTTTCGAGTTTTCTCTTCTATCTCTCTCCACAAAATCGCCTAGTTACTTCTTTCTTTTCTTCCAATTGATTCCCACATCTGATTCTTAATGGATTCGTCGTCGATTTGGTTCCGGTGAAGCAGACGACATTTTTTAAAAATATTTTATGTTTTAATTTTAAATGTTGTATGTTATTTTATGTTTTTATTATTAAAATATATTTCTATGATATATAAAATAATTTTGAATATTTTAAGTTATTAATTATTATTTTATTATATTTATTACTAAGAAACACTTTAACTTGGTTCTACCAATAATCAACAAAATTTTCCTTTTCTCTTAACAAAGTTTCTTCTTCCCTTTTTATTATTAAAAATTATCTTAAGAAACAACTAAGGATCACACTAATGAGGATAGTCTTAGTCTCATTTCTTAACTTTAATCTGATTAAAAATAAATCAGAAATGGCAATATTACTAAAAAGAACTTCTTAATTAAGGGTTTAAGAATCTCTAAGAACCATCGACGTGCTAAAAAATGATTGAATGCAATTTTTAATATAAAAGAAAAAAAATTAGATTTTTTTAATTTTATTTTTCTTCTCTCTCGCGATGGAGGATTGCGAAACTGATTGTGATTTTGTCAATGATCTGTTGGAGATAATTGATTCGATTTTGGGTGACCTTCGTCTGTTCTTCGCCGTTTGCTCAGCATCTCTACCGATGGCGGATCGCAACGGAGACTCACGGTGAGGTAACCGACGACTTGGTTGGGTGAAATCGGAGACCACCAAATCGGATCCTTTCCTTCACCAATTCGGAGATGTTCAAACACCACGACGGTGGCGATGGCGGCCCTCAACATGTCAATAGCCCTCGCTTCTCCGGTACCATGACCCGCCTTGCTCAATCCTTCAAACGTGGAGGTTCAGGAGGTTCTAGTCACGTCGGTGTCAGTGGTGGTGGTGTTGTTGATAACAGCAGCTGCAGCAGCAACAACAACACCTCCTCCACCTTGAGAGTTCATCACGAGATCGAACTACCTCTTAATTCATCTAGATTAGAGATTGTTTATGGCTCTGGCTCAGATCCGAGTGGTGGATTCGATTCTGCTATCAATAGGAAGCATCAGAAATATGGTCAGTTAAGGGAGAGAGTTGTGAAAGGCCTGTTGAGGAAGCCGATGGGATCCGTCGTTTCGGATTTTAGTTTGAAGGAGAGGAAGAAACTTGGCCATTGGATGTTTTTTGCTTTTTGTGGTGTCTGTTTGTTTATGGGTGTTTTCAAGATTTGTGCTACTGGTTGGCTCTGATCTGCTATTGATGGTGCAGCTTCTGATTTGGTAAACACATCTTTTATGTGTTCGAGCCTTTAGTCCTGGTGCTAGAGAACCCTGCTTAGCTCAAATTTCTGATGCTAGTAGTGTTTAGATTGTTTCTCTACTTGAAAATTTGTTGATTCCGACTTAGGAAGGTCTTGTTTAAGTCCTCTGCCATATTAGTACATATTTTCTTCAGAGTTAGGTGCTATTACGAATGGCTACCTTCTTATAAATGCTAATGGAGGACTAAACCAAATGAGATTTGGAGTCAGGATTTTGTGTTTTCCCATCGTTTTTCTAGTGATCTTCTGTCTATAAGTTCTAGGCTGATGCGTTTAACTATTTTAGAATGCAGATATGTGATATGGGTGAAATCTACAGAGTGCTTAATAAGTTACGTGCTTCATAAGGGCATCAGGGAAGCACCAAAGTTGCCTTCACAACTTCAACTTGAAGTGGCTAAAATTGTGAAGGCAACTTTGGTGCTTCCCTGATGGCCTTATGAAGCACGTAACTTATTAAGCACTCTGTAGATTTCACCTAATTAAACAATTAAATAAGTCATTGTTCTTTTTTCTTTTGGTAGAAGAGAGGAGACTGAGTCTCCTAAAATTTATTCAAAAAAATTAAAACAAACCAGTGCTAGAATCGAACACGACGTGGAAACTCAGTTCCAGTCTCATCAGTCTCATCAGACAATCTGGACAAACATAAAAAATTGAAAACCTAACGGTAAAGAAAAGGCCAGACGGTTAGCTTCCCTATAGATGTGTGTAATACGGACTAGCCAATCCCTTGAAATAAAGCCATAGCACAATCGTACTAGGAAGGACAGTGGATGATAATCACTAATCCCTGTCGTGAGAAAACAAACAACCAGCTCCGAGTCCACCTCCAACTCCACGCATCGCATATTACATTCTCAAGCCATACACAATCTGTAATATACGCCCCACAATTATGTTAATAGCGCCGAATACATACCAATGTTGAAAGCAAAAACCCCGCGCCATACACCGTCTCTATCCCGTAAAACCCCTCCTGCTGTTTCTTGACCAGGATCCCTCTCGATGCCCCATCAGTGTTTAACTTAATCCAACCCACACTCGGTTTATGCCAGGAGATCATTCTATCCTCCCTGCGTACCTCTGCGCCAACAGTCCGCAACTTACTATGCGCTTGAAAGATCTTTTGTGCATGCTCCTTTAGAAACTGCAACCTATCCCGACACTTGCCCTGCACCCCAAAAACATTACCGTATCTCCATTTCCAACCCCACAACACCGCCATCACAAATAACATGGCCCATGGACTACCAAAAATAATATTTTGCAGTCCCAAGTTTGTATAGAACCATTCCAACAGAGACATCGCGAAGAAGGAGGCTTGTCGTTGTCGAGGAACAAGCCTAATCCACACACCCGACATAGCAAGACAGTCTCGCAGAACATGAAGTAGAGTCTCATCACTACTCTTACAAACCTGACAAAGACCACTCTCACCAAGATGTCGTCGTCTCACATTTTTCATTACCACCTAATGCATTCCCAGCCAAATAAATATTTTGATCCTTTCAGTAGCCACAACTCCCCATAGACGATCATACAGTAGTTTCAAGTTTTGCCTTGGCGTAACATCCCACATGAGAAAGTGATACGCTGATCGAACTGAGAATTGTCCATTTTGATCCTCTCTCCAAGAGATCTTATCCTGCCCCCCACTGACACTGTCAACTACCACAGCTGTTAGTTGTAATCTGATATGCTCTAAAACATATGGATCAATACTGCTCAAGTTCCATCGGTACTACTATTCCACATATCTACACCCGAAGAGATTCAGAGCCAGGCGGAATCACAACCGTAGCATATTCACGTAGCAGGGTATTCAACAGCCATTTGTCATCCCAGAAACGAATACTCTTACCATCACCTAGTACCTAACTCATTCCTCTACGAATCACCTCAGTGACACATGAGGCCACACTTCTCCAGGTAGAGGACCACATGCTCTTCGGGATGAGCCAAGAGGGATCCCGAATATCAGTCACCTTATACTTACTTTTTCCCACAAAATGGTCCGATCATTCAACAATCTCTAACCCACTTTAGCCAACAGTGCTTTATTCATCACCCGTGCAGAACGAATCCCCAAACCCCTGTCACACTTCGGTCTACAGACTTTTTTCTAACCCAGCAAATTTAGTTTACGTTTCTCAGGGGTCCCTCCCCACAGAAAGGAGCGTGAGACCTTCTCTAAGCCATTCAGAACAGACTTCGGGAGTGCAATTGTACTCATAGCATGAACTGAATTGAGGACCGAACCACTTAATGTCACTCGTCCAGCCATACTTAGAACTTTTCCCCTCCAACCCGCTAACCTCGACGACACTCTGGCCAAAGTCTCCCCAAAGGTGTCTTTGTTAATACGTTTATGTAAAACTGGCATCCCCAGATACTTCCCCAGGTCTCGTGTTGACTTTATTCCACTCAAATTTGTGATCAATCGCTCAAAATCGCAGTTCACATTACTAGAGAAGAAGATTTTAGACTTTTCTAAACTTATCTTCTGTCCCGACGTAGAGCAAAACTTCTCCAACACTCCACGGGTCACCCGAATCTGAGCCACAGAAGCTTCAGCAAAGAGAATGAGATCATCAGCAAAACATATGTGGGAAAGTTGTGACCCTCTCTGCAATACTTTAATAGGCTTTCACTCCTTAGCACCCACAGCTCTATCTATTTGGTGACACAACCTCTCCATACAGAGCAGAAATGAATAAGGAGAGAGAGGATCTCCTTGGCGAAGACCTCGGCAAGGCTAAACTCAGTTGTCTTCTCACCATTCCACAACACAATCATCGAAGTGCCCATTACACATTGCATGATCCACCTTATCCATTCTTCCGAACGTTGTACTGCTCTCAGAGTGTCTTCAAGGAAATCTCACCGAATGCGATCATAGGCTTTCTCCATGTCTAGTTTCAACAACATCCAACCCTTTCTACCCTTTTTATGCCTCATTGAGTGAACTTCTTCTTGAACAACAACAATATTTTCCGTACTCAATCTGCCACGAATAAAGCTGGATTTAGCTAGCCTAATCAAGTTTGATATCACCTTCTTCAAACGCATAACCATCGTCTTCGTGATTATTTTAAATAGAACATTGCACAAACTTATCGGTCTGAATTGGGCAATTTCTCAGGCTTCTCCGCCTTCGGGATTCGAGTGACTAATACATCATTCAAACCACTCGGGAGCTGTGCAATTTCAAAAAACTGAAGAACTAACTGTGACACAGATTCTCCCACCGTGTCCCAACAATCTTGATAAAAGATAGGTTGAAACCCATCAGGCCCTGGGGCTTTAAACCTACCCATGCTCCTGATATACCTCTCCACCTCCATGTAGACAAATAGTAAACTGAGATCACCTCGCTGCTTAGCCCAAGTACGGGACTTGGCTCTTGATTAACCCTAGGAGATTCACGAACCGGGTACGTAATCCCCTAGTTTGACCGTATCACGAGCCGAGCCATCTCTCGTGTGTCGTCGCATCGATCCCCCTCGTTCCACCTCGCACCGTGAACCCAGGTTCACTAGCCGCTCCCCCATGTCGTCTCGGTCCATCCGTGCAACCGTATCGATCCGTTCGAGCGAACAAGACCGAGGCTATCGTGCAACTCACGAATCCCTCGTCTGTTTGTCGTTAAGTCTCGTCTCCGCAACTCATCTGCACTCTACTCTCATCCCACCCCCTTTGTCCAATAAAAGTACTCGCTTTTCCGTACGTCCCGCGACGTAGAACTCCGTCCGTGCCTTTAGGCCGTCCGGCGCTCACATCAGTATCTCTCCCCATTAACCAGCATTGTACCCTTCAAAGGCCTTCACAAGTCCACCTCCACACAGACCGGTGCAAACCGAGCTCTCTCAAACTTTAGAGTTGTCAAATCCACCTTAATCGGCTTCCCCAAGCCCTTCGCAATGGCCACCATAATCCAACGATGGTAGAAACTCAACGAAATATTAGATAACCTAACCCACCACGCGCATCACTGATCCACCTGTAAAGTCGCGGCCGAGATAAAGCCAAGGCGAGCATTGTGGGTTCTCAGACTAAGTCAAGGGAATAAGCCTCAAAGAAGCCGGAGCACCAAGTTTCACAGACGAGTTGATCTCTATCCAATCTCAGCTCCGATATCTTGGAGAAGTGTTGGGCCAAGTAGAGTCATTTTACACCCATGGAGAGTCATCACGGCACCAACACTCGGCCCTTGTGTCTTCACCAATGCTGGTCTTGCGAGTTCCTCACCAGCCGGAACAAGGTGACTTGACGCGGAACAGGCCGAATATCTACTTGATTTAGAACACCGCACTAACGGAGCAAGCTGACCGTACGCAGAGCCTAGGACATAATTTCGATCGACAAGTCGGTCTAGAAGGAGTCATCAGCTCGGGAGGAATCATAGAGACGCCAGTCCAGCCTCCCGACCACCAAGCTTGCGTACTCAGAGATACTAGTTCCAGCCGTTACGCGGACCAAGGTCAACTCCTTACCGCGCTTGATCAAAACCGAGCCAACTCTTGACCGCAATACTTGGAACAGGACACGGTACATGAGTCCTCAATCGAAATCCGTATCAAGCCACTAGGCGAGGCCAATGAAGAGTCTGCCCGCGCAATCAACTACATATTCGGAGTTTGCTTGTTAATGGGGACTTTCAAGCAAGTTGAGCCACCAGCAATGGCCATTGATGGATCTTTCCATTTGGTATTATTCTTGACTACTTCGAGTAGTATGCTCCAGCTGGGAGTTGCCAATACCGTGCAACCCTACTCCACCCTTAGCGCCAAGACCTTTACCACACAAGGTCATATGGCAAAGTATCATTGCAACTTTGGTGCGAATCAAACTTTTGTGTGGCATCTTGGAGAGTCGCAGCAAGCAACCAAGGTTCATGAAGGGTTCAGAGCTACCAATGCCACTGGCCTTACCGGGGAAGTCTTATCCTTTTCCCTTAAGGCCTTACTATTTCCTTTTGATCCCGGCAAATTAAACCGCGGTTGAACTCTTGATGCTGCTGATTCAGTTTTCCTTTTTGATCCAGGTGTTAAGTCGAGTTTTGAGGTCAAAACTTCAAGAAGAGAGAGGGAATGATGTGAGCACGGGATCGGTCATGCGTCTGGGACGTCGAGCCACACCCAGACACCTCTCGGACATGCGTATCACCCGTCGGACAACTTGGTTCAAGTGATCATCAAAGAAAACCAAGAGATCAATTCGGTCAAGACAACCATCGGCTAGATCGTCCGTACGGCCTTCGTCCTTACCGAAGGATGAGGGCGCCAAGGACGATAAAATCATGACTCGTACTCTTTTTCCTTACTTCGGGTTTTCCCAAGTGGTTTACTGGAGAAGGTTTTAACGAGGCGACGAGTTCTGACGTACAACGCCGCGTTTTGAAGCCAATGACGTGGTTCTCGCGTCCAGCCTAAGAACATGGCCTATTTTGTATTTTTCTTCAAGCTTTGCGTTTTGAACCATTCTAGATCCTTCCCTTGTGAACGTTGGAATAATGTAACGTGTTTCTCCATCTTTGGAGACGCGTCAAGGGCAACGTGTGCAGACCAAAGCGAGTCTGCGTGTCCCTAGCTCCCTCTAAACCCTTACACTATTTAAACTTCCAACACCGCTAGCTTAGGTTTTTAGACTTGAAGATTCAATTATCTTCCAAAGAGAGAATATTTGTTTCTTCTCTCACCTCTCTCCTTAGCCAAAGTCCGAGACTTGACTCGCGAGAAACCCTAGGAGATTCACGAACCGGGTTCGTAATCCCCTAGTTTGACCGTATCACGAGCCGAGCTATCTCTCGTGTGTCGTCGCATCGATCCCCCTCGTTCCACCTCGCACCGTGAGCCCAGGTTCACTAGCCCCTCCCCCGTGTCGTCTCGGTCCATCCGCATCGATACCATATTGAACCGTCCGAGTGAACAAGACTGAGACTATCGTGCAACTCACGAATCCCTCGTCTGTTCGTCCTCAAATCTCGTCTCCGCAACTCATCTGCACTCTACTTTCATCCCACCCCCCTTTTTCCGAGAAAAGTACTCACCTTTCCATCCGTCCTGCGACGTGGAACTCCGTCCGAGCCTTTAGGCCGTCCGGCGCTCACATCAATATCTCTCCCCATTAACCAGCATTTTACCCTTTAAAGGCATTCACAAGTCCACCTCCACACAAACCGGTGCAAACCGAGCTCTCTCAAACTTTAGAGTTGTCAAATCAACCTTAATCGGCTTCCCCAAGCCCTTCGCAATGGCCACCATAATCCAACGATGGTAGAAACTCAACGAAATATTAGATAACCTAACCCACCACGCGCATCACTGATCCACCTGTAAAGTCGCGGCCGAGATAAAGCCAAGGCGAGCATTGTGGGTTCTCAGACTAAGTCAAGGGAACAAGCCTCAAAGAAGCCGGAGCACCAAGTTTCACAGACGAGTTGATCTCTATCCAATCTCAGCTCCGACATCTTGGAGAAATGTTGGGCCAAGTAGAGTCATTTTACACCCATGGAGAGTCATCACGGCACCAACACTCGGCCCTTGTGTCTTCACCAATGCTGGTCTTGCGAGTTCCTCACCAGCCGGAACAAGGTGACTTGACGCGGAACAGGCCGAATATCTACTTGATTTAGAACACCGCACTAACGGAGCAAGCTGACCGTACGCAGAGCCTAGGACATAATTTCGATCGACAAGTCGGTCTAGAAGGAGTCATCAGCTCGGGAGGAATCATAGAGACGCCAGTCCAGCCTCCCGACCACCAAGCTTGCGTACTCAGAGATACTAGTTCCAGCCGTTACGCGGACCAAGGTCAACTCCTTACCGCGCTTGATCAAAACCGAGCCGACTCTTGACTGCAATACTCGGAACAGGACACGGTACATGAGTCCTCAATCGAAATCCGTATCAAGCCACTAGGCGAGGCCAATTAAGAGTCTGCCCGCGCAATCAACTACATATTCGGAGTTTGCTTGTTAATGGGGACTTTCAAGCAAGTTGAGCCACCAGCAATGGCCATTGATGGATCTTTCCATTTGGTATTATTCTTGACTACTTCGAGTAGTATGCTCCAGCTGGGAGTTGCCAATACCGTGCAACCCTTCTCCACCCTTAGCCCCAAGACCTTTACCACACAAGGTCATATGGCAAAGTATCATTGCAACTTTGGTGCGAATCAAAATTTTGTGTGGCATCTTGGAGAGTCGCAGCAAGCAACCAAGGTTCATGAAGGGTTCAGAGCTACCAATGCCACTGGCCTTACCGGGGAAGTCTTATCCTTTTCCCTTAAGGCCTTACTATTTCCTTTTGATCCCGGCAAATTAAACCGCGGTTGAACTCTTGATGCTGCTGATTCAGTTTTCCTTTTTGATCCAGGTGTTAAGTCGAGTTTTGAGGTCAAAACTTCAAGAAGAGAGAGGGAATGATGTGAGCACGGGATCGGTCATGCGTCTGGGACGTCGAGCCACACCCAGACACCTCTCGGACATGCGTATCACCCGTCGGACAACTTGGTTCAAGTGATCATCAAAGAAAACCAAGAGATCAATTCGGTCAAGGCAACCATCGGCTAGATCGTCCGTACGGCCTTCGTCCTTACCCAAGGATGAGGGCGCCAAGGACGATAGAATCATGACTCGTACTCTTTTTCCTTACTTCGGGTTTTCCCAAGTGGTTTACTGGAGAAGGTTTTAACGAGGCGACGAGTTCTGACGTACAACGCCGCGTTTTGAAGCCAATGACGTGGTTCTCGCGTCCAGCCTAAGAACATGGCCTATTTTGTATTTTTCTTCAAGCTTTGCGTTTTGAACCATTCTAGATCCTTCCCTTGTGAACGTTGGAATAATGTAACGTGTTTCTCCATCTTTGGAGACGCGTCAAGGGCAACGTGTGCAGACCAAAGCGAGTCTGCGTGTCCCTAGCTCCCTCTAAACCCTTACACTATTTAAACGTCCAACACCGCTAGCTTAGGTTTTTAGACTTGAAGATTCAATTAACTTCCAAAGAGAGAATATTTGTTTCTTCTCTCACCTCTCTCCTTAGCCAAAGTCCGAGACTAGGCTCGTGAGAAACCCTAGGAGATTCACGAACCGGGTTCGTAATCCCCTAGTTTGACCGTATCACGAGCCGAGCTATCTCTCGTGTGTCGTCGCATCGATCCCCCTCGTTCCACCTCGCACCGTGAGCCCAGGTTCACTAGCCCCTCCCCCGTGTCGTCTCGGTCCATCCGCATCGATACCATATTGAACCGTCCGAGTGAACAAGACTGAGACTATCGTGCAACTCACGAATCCCTCGTCTGTTCGTCCTCAAATCTCGTCTCCGCAACTCATCTGCACTCTACTTTCATCCCACCCCCCTTTGTCCGAGAAAAGTACTCGCCTTTCCATCCGTCCCGCGACGTAGAACTCCGTCCGAGCCTTTAGGCCGTCCGGCGCTCACATCAATATCTCTCCCCATTAACCAGCATTTTACCCTTTAAAGGCCTTCACAAGTCCACCTCCACACAGACCGGTGCAAACAGAGCTCTCTCGAACTTTAGAGTTGTCAAATCCACCTTAATCGGCTTCCCCAAGCCCTTCGCAATGGCCACCATAATCGAACGATGGTAGAAACTCAACGAAATATTAGATAACCTAACCCACACCGGTGTTGTAGTTATCTCATCCCGCAGCGGATCAAAATTTGGTGCTCAAGCTTGCGTAAGAAGATAGTTCCCAAACACTCTCCATGGACCTCCCGTGAGAGCTGTCATGTATTCTTCCTCCCTCTCAAAGCGAATCACAAAGAACTGACGCGGAAGATCCATGACCGACATCGCCTTCCAACGCCTTGACAATCATAAACTTCTGCCACAAACTGTGCATGACTTCCAACGCCTCAGACCCAATCATGACCACTAGTTCCCCATCCTCCCCATCAGGAAACGTCAACAACACCCAATCAGTCACAAATTTATCATCTAACAGATCTTTCGGATTTGGCATCCCGCCGGATCCACCACCGACGACCTTATTCACCCACTCCCACTGACTATCCGGTGGATCTGCTGGTGGACGACTCCCATCACTAACTTCCATCATCATCGCATCCTGTTTGCTAGGGTTCGCAGCCCTAAAATCGCCCGCACTCATCTTTTACAAGATCTTCTTTTATAATAAGTCATTGTTCTTAGCATACTAAATATAAATAATTAAAGTTCTACCATAGTCATGATAGGTGACTTCAATTGGTTTTATAATATTCTTTTTAGCTGATTTTCATTGTATCACCGAGGTTACAGTAACTTTAAAGATCTATTTGATTGGCAACAGTTCATTGAAGAATTGAAGGATGGTATTTAAAACTTAAAAACTCGCTTAGAAAAATTTACCATTGGATGATTACAATTTTAACTAACAAACAAAAAAAGTTATTATTTTATAAAAATACACTTTTTAATATTAAAAAATGTAAGAATACAAAAATACAAACCTACCAACAAAGATAGTCTAAGACCATCTATACTGGTAGATTCTCTTACCAGTACTCTCATTAAAAAATAATAAAAGAAAGAGAGAGAAGAGGAAAAAAGGGGAAACGTTTCTTCCCATATTAATCTGAGAAACGGGTTCTCATGACAATAAGACAGGTGTTATTTGTTTATTGGAACAACTACTAAAAAAGAAATAATAATAATTTATGTAAAAAATAATTTTTTATCTTTTAGAAAAATGTTGGGCTGTTACTCCAGTAATGATGCGGAAAAACGGCTTTTGCATACCTAGACAATTACGATATATTCGATTCATACATCAGACTATTGACGATGCTGAAACATACATGGACTTTTAAAATATTTGAATTCCATTTCCGAACTTATAATTTTGTGCTTAAATATAAAAAACGTGGATATCATTTGACAGTGTTAACCCATCCGTTAAATTTTGATGACGTGAAATCCACGGAGATATCCAAAACTTAAAAATTAATTATGTCCACCAAGATTTGAAACTGGGAACTAGCACCATTAAATTGACTACTTAACCACTAGGACACATCAAAATATTGATATTGGTGAACAAAAAAGAAATATAACCTCTTCGTCTCTCTTCTTTTTCTTCTCCTCCCCTCTTTCCATGGCCGAACTCATACAGTTTCGCCGACCTATGTGTTGCAATTCCGCTCGCTGAGATATCGGTTTGGGTATTTGAATTACTTAATATCATACAATATCACTAGATTAGGACCCGCGGTACACCGCGGGATAAAATTATTTATAACTAAAATATTTAAATTATAAGTTTTATTTGTTGGTTAAATATGTTATAATTATATAATAATTGTTAAATAAAACATATAATACCGCAATATAATTTATTTTTTACATAATATTTATTTAATCAATTTTATTAGATATGTCTATTCTCTAATACCGACAGTATTAACAAAATAAAGAAATGATGTTTTATCCCTGTAACACCGAATTGATGATATATTTTAATTTATATAAATATCGATAAAACCCGTCCTGCTATATAATCCATCCCGAGATATTTTAACTCATACTATATCATCTTAGTTTTTAATATTTATTTTGTATCTACGGTATAATATTTATCATATTTAACTTTTTAAAAGTTTTAAATATTTTCATATTTAACCTTTTAAAGATCTTTAAAATAAAGAACCGGAATAAACCAAATAAAAGTTTTTAAAGTTTGAATGTCTGATAAATCAAGCTTTCTACTCATTTGTATTCGGAATCATTTTGGTCTCTTTTATAGTATGACTCTGAACCATTGCCCTATTTTTTTAGACGATGTGGAATATTTTACCCGTATTTTTTATTCATCTATTGAGTAATATATGTCCGTTTTTAAAATTTTGTATTACATCATATACAGGGAAAAATCATAATTTTTATTAACTAAATGTGTTTTAGAATAATTCAAGATAATATCAATATAAATTCAAATAGAAAATGAAATGTTTAAATGAGATAAAAATATTTCTTTATTTTTTAAAATCTTACCTATAGTTAATTATGAAGTTTTGGTAACTAATATTAAAGTCAATGCATTAAATGCAAAAACTTTCCAAAAAGTATTTTTGAGCAAAAACTGCTGCAAAAATACTAGTATAGATATAAGCCAATGTATTGTAATTGAATTTGTCTCTGGAAACTTATAGGGATTTGAAACATTCAAATCCGATTTGGAAAATAAATTATCCTGATTTGAGAATTTTTTTCATCCCAAATCTGAAAATCAAAATTGTAAAAAAAAACTAGAATTTCACCCGCGGTACACCGCGGGACTAAGTTATAAATTATTGTATTTTAAATAATAATTTTTAGTTTATTTAGTTTTCAAATTTTCAATTAATTAAATTTTTGTCTAATTAATTTAGAATTTTGTTTAGAATTTTTTTTTCTTCTTACGTTTTATAAAGTTTATAATCTAATTACATTAAATTTGTTATTAGATAGAATATAAAATTCTAGATTTGTTTTGTTTTCTAGAATTAAACAGATGTATATGCCTATATAATATGTTAATGTATATTTTTATGTGTATTTGTTTTTTTGTTAGGAATATTAAGAATGTGTTATATTTGATATATCATGGTTTTTATGGTTTTTAACCATGATATAAGGAGTCTTTTAGAGTCTTTTGATTTGTTTTCTAGGATGTTTTTGAGTCTTTACAGGTTTTTAGCATGAAGGAGAAAAAAGGAGCAATTTGGATCATTTTGGAGCATCAATTAGGAGGAAATCAATTTGGAGTCTGATCTTATAAGGAGCATCGATCGACACCAAGATTTGGAATACCGATCGACACCCCTCTCTGCCGACTCAAGACCCAAGTTTTGGAAAATTTACAAAAGTTGCTCAAAGTCTTCCAAAATTGCAACATAAGTCCCTGACGTGTTTTAGGACCTACATATATAGTTTTTAGGTTTTGCAAACCCTCAAGTGGTTTTCTAGCAATTATTATTTTTCCTGCAATCCTGTGAGATTTAGAGAGCTTTGAAGAGAGAGAGAGATCAGATCTGCTTTGTAGAGAAGAATTTCTAAACTCCTTCTTACTCTTTATAATCTCAATTGATTATTATTCAGAAAGATGTTTTGTTCTTCAATGAATATGTCTGAGTAGTTTGCTTGTTAGGTTCAGGGTTTTTCATAGGGTTTTTATGATTTATTAGATCTGTTTATTTAGGATTCATTTTCTTGCTAGATCTTCATCTTAGGTTGTTCTTCATATTAATTCTTGATTGATCACCTAGAATTAATACTTTAGGAAAATAAATTGATATGAGAATATAATTGATTTTCCTGATAAAACCTTTTGATGAGCAAAATTATTTCTTGCAAAGAGATTTGATTTAATAATTTTGCGAACAATCAAAACCTGATTTTATTGCTGATTTTTAACCTAGAATTTTACAAAGAGATTTGGATTTTCTGGTTTTAATTTTAGATATTATTTGCAGTGAGAACTGGTTTAATTTACAAAAGTGTTTAGAGTTCTAGATCTGTTCTTAATTGCTTGAATCCTAATTTATTTCTTGATTTAATATTTCATAATTTCCTGAGAAATCCCCTAGACCTAGCTTTTGATCTTCTGAATTTACAACAGCTTTTATTTAATATTTTGCATTTTTTTTTTTAGTTCAATTTAATCTGTTTAGCATAATTATAAAACTCTATAATTTATTGTGTAGTATTGAGTCCTTGTGGAATTCGACCCCTAAATACTACATTGACCTCTTAATTTGAGAGAGTAGCTCTAGGGTAAATTTGAGCATATCAATATTATGTGTAATATTTTGTGTTCATATACTAAAAAATTTATAAGTTAATTTTCAAAACTATGATTACATATCTATAGTATATATGAGATAAACTAATAGTTTAGTGTTGGTTCTATATTCCAAACCCGCCATGCTAGGCGGGCCAGGCAACATATTCAAAGATTTTTAATTTGCAAAAACTCATTATATGAAACCCATGAAAATAAAAATTATTTTTAAATATGTAATACAAAATAAAAATAAATCTGTGAGCAAGTAATATCTTTTATATTTTATAATTATTCTTTGAATAAGATATCAAATTGAATGGTAAATATGTTTGTTACCTTTTAAAATCATACTGTTAGTTTTTTTGAATGATATATTTTATTTTTGATTTTGAACATATATTTTAAGAGAAAATCAATGCGTTGAGATAAAAAATATAGGCCACGGATCCTCCTGCAAGATCAAAAATCAATTCGTTTTTTGGTTAGACCGATTGTTTAGGAAATTTGTGTATGGAGATAATATTGTTTTGCGAAATTGGGAACTTAGTATTAATTAAGTCAATTATAAACTTAATACTTAATGTTAAAGTGAGTGGTTCCAATTTTTTTGGAAAATTATTTAGGAGGGAAAATCTTGTTTTCAAAAATAGAAACTTAATATTAATTAATTAAATGAAAAAGCAAATTAAGAATTAATAATGGCAGTCTTGTAAATAGGTGGCAACTTCAGGAATTATTTGCTAAATGTACTTTAAAAATGTATATATAGATACAAGCTTGAAAAAAAGGATTTAGAAGCCCTAATTCGTATCCACCATCCGCCTCCATTTTCATTTTAATCAAAATGAGAAAAATCATTTGTTTCCAGATCTGAAAATCAAAGTGAGAACATTTTTTCGGCCACCGAAATAGAAAAGGGAGAAGAAGAAAACGTGAATCGACTGGTCATAACTCAGAAATATCTAGAAATAGCAGACTTTATTACACACAAAACTAAAGGGAAACGGCCAAAACGGCCAATTTCTCTATGAACTTAATTACTTTATTGTATTCGTACACAAAACAAGTGTGCTTAAAACTACATGAATTAATATATAATTTGAATTTACTATATAAACTATATAACGTTTTCGAGTTTTGTTTTAATGGTGAAACGTGATAATATGTATAGTTTATGTAGTAAATTCAAATTATATATTAATTCATGTAGTTTTAAGCACACTTAAAAGTTTCGTGTACGAATACAATAAAGTAATTAAGTTCATAGAGAAATTGGCCGTTTTCCCTTTAGTTTTGTGTGTAATAAAGTCTGCTATCTTATTATATAAAGTTGGGTTTTCAAAGTTAGTCATTAACAGGATCATGACACGTGTCAAATTATCAATCTCAGATTTTGACATGTGTAAAAGTTAATATTTAATAGAAGAATTTGCTTACAACAAAAATAAAATATTTTGTTTTAAAAAATATTAATAATATAAAAAGATAATTATCAAAAATTACAGAATTTATAAAATAATACAAAGTTTTATAAATAATTATAAAGAGATTATATATATATATATATTTCATAAAATTCAAAATTCTAATATTATTTACTTATTTTTAATTTTAAGTTATTAATTCTACAAAAAAATATAGAAAATAGGATTAAGGGAAACATAGAGTTAATTATTAATTCAAAATTTTGTAAATACTCACTTCTATATAAACATAGATCATCTCATATTTAAATAATTTATTCAAAAACATTGCTTTCAATTTCTTTAATTGGAATTTTTTTTAATAGGAAGGTAAAATTTTCTTATTTTTAAAACCAAAATTTTCTCCTAATTTCTCATTTTTTAGTTGGAATATGTAAGATTACTATGTTGACCAAAAAAAGGTCAATATATGCGTCTTTTCCCTAATACTGTATTTTAAATTTTATTTTAGTATTTTAGATTGTTTTATTTAATTTATATTTTCATCTTTGAATTATTTGAGATTCATATATTATTGTGCTTATAATTTTCTATTTTTTCTTTAATTATGCCAAATTAATTTCTTCTAATTTCTCAACATTGATTGGTTGGTCATAAACCCTTTTTTTTTTTTGCAAACATAATTGTTATCATTATTTATTCAATCCCAGAGGGAGATAAGGAGTAGAAGCTTATCAAACTAATGGACGGATAAAATAGGCTAATCAAATACTAGCTTACAACAAACATAGATTAATAGATTGGAAAAAACATAAATCATTGTTGATAAATCCATAGGAGTTCAAAGACTGTAACACCTACGTTTGCGGAAAGGTTTAAAAGAATTGATTTGGCCACATATGTCACCAAAATGCACTTATTTTTTTGGTCAAAAGTCCTGAGAGAATTTCATGATGGGTGACCTTCTTAGAAGTGATTGTTGGAACTGTGAGAGTGAGGACAAAACACATGCAAAGATCATTTGTTGATTTGTAGGATCGTTAAACATGTTTTTAAAGTCTCTCAGACGTAACAAATTGCCCATCGAATATGGGTCGGTCCACGGGCCGGGAATAAATGTAAGGGGAACTTAGGAAGGTGGGCCCATGGACTGAGTGGATATGGGCTCACTAAGCAACGATTGAGGCGTTACAGAGACGGAGGCTACATCATGGTGTGTCAAAGACACGTACATTGAGAAATTTAATATTAGTTACTATCAAAAGATTTTGTGACGTTAGAAAAAGGTTTTTAATTTGATTAGTTGCCGGAGTAAGCCATTTTGAGATAGCAAAAAGACGTGATCATGTTCTCTCCACATAGGTGGAAGGCAGATCCGAAGTTTCTCTATGGTGGAGAAGGTTGGACATAATGTTATCTCCCCAAAAGAGGAAGGTGGAGGAGGTTGGACGCAACG
This sequence comes from Camelina hispida, assembly GCA_023657505.1. Taxonomy (NCBI): domain Eukaryota; kingdom Viridiplantae; phylum Streptophyta; class Magnoliopsida; order Brassicales; family Brassicaceae; genus Camelina; species Camelina hispida. The sequence continues at coordinate 27,739,487 of CP094637.1, forward strand.
TTCTCTCCATAAATGATGAAAGCGGAGCCGAAGTTTTCTCCATGGTGGTCATACATTATTGTGATGATACATCATTGATTAGTATATTATGTAATATATTTTTTATTCAAAATATTGTTTGAGCCAACAATTTTTGTAATTAAAAAACTATACAGAAGTGAAAGTAAAATAGTTGGCATAATGTGTTCATATAGACATTTTCTAAGTGGTGATAAAGAATATATTTGTAATACAGAGTATATTTAGGTGTAAAAAACCAAACTTTTAAAAGTTATATACTTAAAAGATTTGTAAATGGATATAAATCAGTGTATTATAACAAAACAAAATTTAGAAATAACATACAACAAATTTTAATATATTTTTGTTAAATTTAATTTAATTTATAAAATACTTTAAACCCGCACATCGGGCGGGTCCTCATCTAGTTTCTAGATATTTCTGAGTTCTGACCAGTCGATTACGGTTTTGTTCAATTCATTGAGTTAAATCTAACCGATTAAATGTGTGAACCGGCTTTATTAAAAATGAAAAAAAAAATCAATACTAATATAACTCCGTCCAATATTTTTTCTCATCAATCTCCTCCGTCTCCACAAATCTCCTCCTCGTCAAAATCCGTGTCGTCACTAAAAATCCGAAACCAATGTCCACGGTGAGGAAAATCACTCTAAAGAGCTCCGATGGCGAAAACTTCGAAATTGACGAAGCGGTGGCGCTAGAGTCACAAACCATCAAACATATGATTGAAGATGACTGCGCTGATAACGGTATCCCTCTCCCAAATGTCACCAGCAAGATCCTTTCGAAGGTGATTGAGTACTGCAAAAAGCATGTCGAAGCTGCTGCCAAATCCGAAACCGCCGTTTCTACTGCTGTTACTACTACCGTCGCGTCTGGTTCTAGTGATGAGGATCTGAAGACTTGGGATTCTGAGTTTATCAAAGTTGACCAGGGCACTCTCTTCGATCTCATCCTGGTTTGTCTTCGATTAATTTGTTTTTACTCGGTGTTGGTTGATTTTTTTTTTTCTCATTTCTAGGGTTTCAAGATCTGGGGTTTCTGATTGAGATCTAATTTGTGTTGTTCGTGGGGGAGATTACGTTAATGCCTGATTTGCTTAGGTTTTGAAATTTCCATTTCTGATTTGAGGTGTAATTTTAGGGTTTGTGGGAAACTAATTTGGTTTGTAGGAGACTCCAGTCTTGATTTTGTTAGATATTTTCCTAATTTTAGATCTGTTTTTGAGATCTTAATTGTCGATTTGAGCTACAAAACCTAAACTGTTACGTTTTGTTGTTTAGATTAATTACCAATTTCAGATTTAGTAGATTACTGTTTTCAGTATCATATCTGGTTAACTCTTTCGTCTCGTTAAAGAAAGTTTCAAGAGTTTTGCTGAAGACAACTATTTTTGTAGGTTTTGTTAAGATCGATTTCTATTTTCTGGTTTTCTTAAGGGTTTTGAAATCTCAATTTTCAGATTTGAAGTTTGGTTTCATGGTTCGTAGGAGACGCAAATCCAGGTTTTGTTAGATATTTTCCAAATTTCATATCTGTAACGGTTTTGAGGTGTATTTTCAGGGCTCTTGGGGATACAGAACTCTTAGGTTTTATTTAGATTAATTTACCAATTTCAGTCTGAGTAGAATACTGTTTTCAGTATCTTATCTGGTTAACCCTATCTCTGTCTGATAGAGAAAATTGCAAGAGTTTTGTTAAAGATCACTTATGAGTTCTTTGCATATCTGATCAAATTAAGTCAAACATGGCAACTCTTAGACAATGGATGATCCTGATGTTCTTTGGAAATTGTTGTCATTGTTCTATTTGTGTGCACACAGTTCAGTATATATAATTTGCTTGAACCATAAAGTTTTAAATATCTTATCAAATTAGCATTGAAGCATAGTGTCCAACAATGGCATATATTCTTTCATTCAAGCTCATGTTCTTTGTTCTGTCTTAAACATTGGATAATATTGATTTCTTTTGGGATTTGCTTGAGTTCCATCGTTGTTCTGAAAATTTCAAGCAGCTGATGAGAAAACTTGAATCTAAATTTGTTTTTTTGGTAACACCTTGTAGGCTGCTAACATGGTATGTTGTGTTCTGTTTTCATAGGAATCGTTTTCATTACTCTCTTTATGTGCACCCAATATCTTTGATTTACTTAAACCATGAAAGAAGTTCCATTTTTATTCTGAAAGCTGGAAACATCTTAAGTTGGTTTCATTCTGACTCATTTCAGGCTGCTAACTACCTGAATATCAAGGGGTTGTTGGACTTGACCTGCCAGACAGTAGCTGATATGATTAAAGGGAAAACCCCAGATGAAATCCGCAGGACATTCAACATTAAGAACGACTTCACGCCAGAGGAAGAAGAAGAGGTTCGTCGTGAGAATCAGTGGGCGTTTGAATGAATACAGATGAAGACCTGGTTACTATCTCGTCCTCGACCCATTGTGTCTCCCTGTCTTATCTTATGACTTTGACTATATATATCTATTCTCGTCTTTGTGTTGGTCCAGCTATGACATTGGGTCGGATATTATGCTATGAATGTTAATTAAATTCAATACTTAAATACCAAACATATGGAAGTTGTTGCCCAAAGGAGAATATTATCTTCTGTTAATTTTTTAGTCATTTTTGATAGGGAGCGACGTGCAACGGTGCACGTGCTAGTCATAAGAACCGATTGGAAAACAAGTAAATAAATGCCTATACAAGCACACACAAGAACATGATGGATGATTGCGATACAAGAACCTCCGCCTTAATCTTTAGAAAGGCACATTCATAAGTAATCAAGGTGACGAGAGAAAGAGAAACATAAATGTAATAGTAACTTGCTGTTGGAGGCGTAGATTGATATTCTAGCGAACCCTTCTGCAGTTAAGTCTGACCTCATTACCATTCCCACTGATACTACTCATCTTTATCATGGATTTCACAAAAGCCCTCTCGAACTCTTCGTTGGAACTCGCGTACTTTGCCACTAGTTTCTTATTAGAGGGCACCGCGAGAAGTGCTTCGTCGGATGAGAATAGTGACTTGCCTTGCATAAGCATCTTGTAGTATATATTGTCGAATGATGACACGGTTGCATCCATGGTCGCTCCAGCATTCTTCACCGTGTTGTGTGCTGGGCATACTCCCTCCAACCTTGATGCGAACGATGGGTTTAGTGTTGGATCAACCTCCTTTTGTGTGTTGAAGTTGTGGAGCCTATTCTGGAAAGATGAGCAGTGTGCGAAACCTAGCGTATGTCCCCCTGCAATTTCATTCAACATTCCCAATTTATACGACTTTACATAAATAATTAAGAGCATCTAAACTATATTTGGATTTTATTAGAAATAATCAGTATTCCATGCACTTATTTTAAGGAACTAAACTGTTCTTTGTTTCATATAGTTTATGTTACATCTTTATGGATACCTTTATACCAACTAACAAGATTATAAGATATCTTTGTAAATGTATTTTAGGTGAAGGAGAGAATGTAGAATACCAGAGAGAACAACAAGATCATGCATAGAGAGGCCTCTTTGGCCAAAATTTTGACGTAGTTGAGAGATGTTGAAAGTAGGAGCTGGTAGTTGTCTTGTTTCTATTGCCTTTGATATTCTTCCATCTTTTCTCCCTTTCGGCACTTCCCATGTAGGCCCTCCTGACTATTAACAACATCCACAATGAATATTTTAAGTGGATCATTATAATCATCATAGAAAGAAAGTAATATATCTGGAATATGAGATGGAGAGAGACTTACAAGAGCGACAGCGTCTCTTGCAGCGAGTGAAAGAATGTCGGCACAAGAGACGATACCGGGACATTGCTCTTCTAATGCCTTCTTTGCATTGTCAATCACATAAAACGCATGGAGTGAGATGTTAGGAGGTCCATCTTTCTCTGCTTTGTTCTTCCCCTTGGAGTCTAATAGAACTGACCCATCACATCCCTTTAATGACAAAAAATATTCACCAACAACGTTATTATTTAGAGTATAAAACACATATAATATTGAAAGATAACAAGAATATGTGGTGTGTAAGTAGTTAGTACTCTGACAAAACAGTCGTGGAAATGCATCCTCAAGAGCGCAGCAGGAACTGTTTTGTCATTTGACATGGCTTTCTTGACTGCATTGGTGACAATGTGGTCAGCTTGTGGACATGAATGGTCGTAGTAGTGAGGACTGAGTGCTTGGACGTCTAAAGAAACCACTATGACGACCATGAGAAGGAGATTGAGGAAATATGCATTCATTTCTGAATTCTTTTCGAAATTTTTAATTACTTCAAAAACAAATTTATCAAAATATTTCTTGACAAATGTAATTAGAGAATATGTTGGGTTGCTTATGTGTTGAAATATGGTGAACATTTTATAGGCATAGTTAAAGGAATTTAGATTTTTGGGAGATGGAGTTGTTAGTGAGATGATAAGGTTGTTAAGCAAATTAGGTCATCGAGACAAGACTCGTTTTGGTTGTAGTGGAGTTGATTCTAAGATTTAATAATTAAGATTCCTGAAAATGACACAACAAAACAAAGGAAACAAAGTTCAATACAACAAATAATATGTGTGGTACGAGAGAGTTATTGAGTAAGTAGATAGGTGTTAACGAATTTTTAAACGAGTTTTGCCATTTAATATTGAAAGCTCTAAACAACCAAGTAGACACGATTTGGTTGCAGTGGAGTAGAGTTGAAGCAATTGATAATTTAGATTCCAGCAAATGACAGTCCAAAACACAGAAAATAACTTGACTAGAGCAATAATTTATGTGTGGTGGTACGTGAGATATTTTTATCTACGTGAAAAACTCTAAACAACCAAGTTTGCTTTTAAACATATTCAAACTACTAATAAGTATGTCTTTCTCTTTAATAAATGTGTGGGGCTTGAGGTTTTTCTGTCAACGTGAAGATTAACGAATCTAAAGTTTATGGATTTTGACATTTGATATTACAACACTAAACAACCAAGTCTGCCTTTAAACATAGTCTAACAACTAATAAGTATGTTTTTAATGATAGAAAAACAACCTACCAAATACTGTCGAAGCAAAGAAACAAAAAACACATGATTGGTTATTTTGATTGAAGAAAAGCAGAAGCCACGGTGTCTCAAACGATATGTCATTGACTTTGTTGTCCACAAATGCAAATGTTTAGTGGATGCCTTTTTCATCTTCTTCTTCTCGTACGTTTTTTTTTTGTTTTTTTTCCTTTTTATTTTGTATTTTGTTTAGTCAAATTACATTTGGTGACACCATAACTTTTTCTGGCACTTTCGTTTTATTCGTTATAAACTAGTTATTTTATTTTGCTAAAGAGCAGAAACTAGTTATTTTGGAGAGAATCTTGTGCTATTAATCTAGAAACATAAATCTCGAATTTTCCATGGGTCATTTAATTCATATGAAAAGCTAATAATAACAAAGTTTTCAACATGTTAATTAATAATAAACCATATGATATTATTTTGAACTGGAGAGAATAAGACGAGAGTGTGGAAGGAAACACATGAAATGGAGATTCCAAAAGAAAAGGATTATTACCAGACATGCTGGTATCATATAAAATTTTGATGGCTCTTCGAAAAAAAAAAAAACTTTTGTTGGTTTATGATTTAGAAGTTTTCTGATAAATCATTTTAAACGAACACGTTAAATCTGTTTGACTAATAGAAAAGAAAAAGGGAATATGGACTAGATACTAGTTCTGAGACCTATTATCCTTTATCTAGTATCCGATCCGGGATCCATCCATATCCTCTCCAAAAAATTGGATATCCGGGTGGACCGGATCCGGATTTGGATAGTGAAATTATATATTCGGGCGGATCTGGATCCGGATCCGGATAATTGATAATTTTAAAACCGGATATCAGGTTATACATGATATATTATTAAAAATATTGGATATCTATATTAACTTATAGATCATGTTGGGTTTGTTACAAAACTTAAGATTACAAAGCCCAAACACTAAAAACTGAAACAAAATTAGGGCTTCACCCTCACCTCACCTCGCCGATCTTTTTTTTTTTTTTTTTTTTCTTTGTTAATTTTCTTTTTGTTGTTAACCACCATTCTTTCATCTTCTGATGATCGATTTTGGCGATGCAAGTGAAGATCCAAGATCAAAAATAGTTGGTGAGAGTTTGATGGCCATCCGTTTCTATCGCCGTCATGAGTGCCTTCCCGTTATGCCGTTTTATGATTTCTTCTTTGGCGGTGACGGCTCCGTTATGCCGATCTATACAAAAACGTAAGTACTGATGAACTGGTTTGACGGTGCATTTGCTGAGAAGAATGAAAGAGACGAAGAGAAGAGATTTTTTTTCTCCCGGATATTCTGATTTTTGACGGATATTCAAAAATCGGATATCTGATTATACAGATACAGATCCAGATATCAAAACTATGAATCCGGCCGGATCCGGATCGGATTCGGATACACTCAATTTTGCCGGATATCTGGCTCCGCCTCAAGGCTACTAGATACCACTGAAACCAAAAAGAATTAAGGAACTATCAGAGGGTACTTTCTCTCTCTAAATACAGTTACATTTATACTCATTTCATATATTACATGTTATTTTTAGAAGGAAATTTTGCATCCTAACACACTTTTCATACATTTAAGGAAAAATTGCTAGCACATGTTATTTTCCAATAGCACACTTTTTGTCCACAAGATACTTTTTGCCTCACTTTTACACTGTTTACTTCATTTCTATACAAATTTACCCCTCAGCTACTTCAAATCAAATTCTACTTTCTAACTACAATTGTTTCAGCAAAAGAATCTCCTCTTTCCAACTGTAACTAAAAATAGTTGATCCTACGGCTGTATGACTTACACGTGTCTAGTTCCTCAAATAGGATGTTGGCAGCCATATATAAAGGTTCCCTTTTATGTGGATAAGGGAGACAGGAAAGAATAGAGTTTTGGTCAGCGGAACATGGCGGCCATGGTATTTTTCCTTCTTTTACGCTTTTTAGTTGTTTTCCGTGGATTACATTATTAGTTTTGTTTCTTTTATGTGGATTGAAATTCTGTGATTTATAAACCAACTATTGGTTTTGGTTGTAGGTTGGACATTGTATTTTCCTATGCAATGAGTGGGCTTCTTATGTGGATGCGTTTGGAGGTTTGAGAAATATCTCGTTTCGAGGGTTGCTCCCCTCTCCGAAACTATTACGTTAGCTGAACTTGATGATGCTGTAATACTGAACTCAGCGTTGTCAAGAAGAAGGTTTGTTTCAGCTTTTGTCCTCCTAACAACATGCTTTTACGACGGGTGAAAAAACTCCTCCTGTACTGGTTACTACCGATGTTGGCTTAGACTACTTCAAGCAATTGTTTTGGGAGAACCGTCATTTAAATATGTTTGTCAACTTCGAAGAGTCTAAAAATAGAGGTACAAACACAGATGAGTTAAATACAGGGGATAGAGATTCTGATGTTTCTGGTCGTTGCATTCTGCTCTCCATTAATTCGCCTGGATGTAGTTTTGGAACAAGCGATGATGAGTTGGCACCATTAATTGATGTCACTCTTGGAAGCCAACTTGATGATGATGTCGTCGCTGGTCTTTCTGAAATGGAGAAATTTTAAGATTGGAGTTTGTAATGGTAAGAGTGGGAAGGGTGTGTCTGCCAGAAGTTCTTCTGGTTGTAGTTTCGGTAACGGTAAGAGTGGGAATTGTAGTTTTGGTATCAATTACGCTTTAATTGATGTTGATGTTGCAATGGAAGCAACTGTTGGTTCCAAATCAACAATCCCCATAATACCTACCGCACAGATTGATCCAACACTATTGGCTGAGTTGGCTGAAATAGAGTCAAAGTATTGGAACGAGGTTGTAATGTTGTTCGCCAGGATGATAATATTGAAGACTGAGGTCATAGTTCTGAAGAAGAAGAGGACACAAAAGAAGAAGAAGGACCAACTCAGGACCATAATTTTGGGGAAACTTTGTGGGAGATCATTTAGGTCTTGCAAATCTTGTAGAAATTATGTGTACCACAAATTACTGTTTTGACCATAGGGTTGTCGTCAATGGTGGGATATCATTAAAAGATGAGAAATTTGGTAAGGATACTAGTGGGGTTTTCGGCCTGAGTGGTGACCCAGCAGTCATTCAACCTGTCCAAAGTACCGTAACCTCGTGGACACATAATGGTGGATAGGAAGAGATTCCAACTTAACCAAAACCGAGGGTAGAGGATGTTGATGATGAGGATTTTGATATTCCTAGAATATGAGAGGGATGAGATTTCCGATCTTTACATTGATGACAATGATAAAGGCATATACAAGGGCAAGGTATTCGCCAATAAAGAAGATTGCCAGATAGTTTAGCCATATATGCAATTAAGAATATGTTCCATTTTACACAAACCCAGAAGAAGCGAGACTACTTTGTTCTAAATTGGTCTGGTGAGAGATGCGACTGGAGGATTATGGCTAAAGAACTGAGCAATGGATACTACGAGATACGTAAAGCATGTTTGGAACACACATGCCCAGTTGAAACAAGAAGAAATTACATGAAGAAGGCGACATATCGAGTTTTTGCTGCTATCTTCAAAGCAAAATTAAGCGATCCATCTAAAGCCCCAGTACCAATGGACCTGCAGCAATTGGTCCTTGAGGACCTAAAGGTGTCAGCATGATACATTAAGTGTTGGAGGGCTAGGGAAAAAGCTACAGAGGATTTGTTTGGCTGTGATGAAGAATCATATGATAAACTGGCTGAATATTTACATCTTTTGAAGCTCACAAATTCCGGTACTATAACAGATATCAAAATAGAAATCGAGGAAGATGGTAGTGAAAGGTTGTTGTACACGTTTTTGGCGTTTGGTGCATCAATACAAGGCTTTAGGAAGCTGAAACGTGTTCTTCTTGTGGACGGGGAACATCTAACTGGTAAGTACAAAGGAGTGTTGTTGACAGCAGGTGGCCAAGATGGTAACTTTCAAGTATTCCCTCTAACGTTTGCTGTTGTAGATAGCGAGGATGATGATGCGTGGACTTGGTTCTTTGAAAAGCTTGAACGGTTAATCGTAGACATCAAGACACTGACCATCATTTATGACAGGCATCAGTCCATTTATGTTGCTAAAAAGAGGGTTTTTCCCCTTGCTCATCATGGAGCTTGTAGTGTCCACTTGGCGAGGAATGTCAATGCTAAATTTCACAACAAAGGTCTTGCAAAACTTGTCACTAATGCTGCATATTCCTTCACAATTGGCTATTTCCAAAAAATGTATGGACATATTAGAGTTAAAAACATCGACTGTGCTAAATGGCTTGACAGTATCGGTGCTGCTCATTGGTCATGCACATATTTTCAGGGAGACCGTTACAATCTTATGACTAGCAATATAGCTGAAACATTGAATAAAGCATTATGGAAGGGTAGGGCGTCACCACTAGTGGAGTTGCTTAAGTTTATTAGGGCTATGTCAAAACGCTGGTTCAATGCATGGAGAAAAAAGTCTGCCAAACACAAAGAGTTGGTAACTAATTGTGGACACGCAATGTTGACTGCCAACTACCAAAGTATTTGAAACACACTTTTCTCCCTAATGTGGTGTAATGATGGATGATATGAAAGATGGTATGAATGAATGGGAAGACAAGAGAGGGTTTCAATTCTCCTTATGCAGTTGCAGTATAAGAGGTATAAATCCAAATCTGAGTGCTTGTAAGCTATTAGAACATGCACATGCATCTAAGTTGAGCCGAATGTAAAGATGTTTGTCACTAACACCCTATTGATGAAATGTAAAATGCAGAAGGTAAAAACTACTAAGATAGATGCTAAATGTAAAGATGACAGGATGATCTAAACAACAATGCAATGAAACAGAAACTATAGATATACAAGACAAGTGATGAACATGATTGAACAGAAAACTAAATGAATGCAACATGAATATAACTAGAATGCAACAGGAAATGAAACAGGACAAATGCAAACAGAAATAATAAATCTGGAGATGAACTCGAGCAAGCACTCGATCGAGTGTGGATCGAGTACTAGGTCGAGCTGGCTAAATCCGGAAAACAGAGCCGAACCAATAAAACAGAGCAATACAAGAGCGAATCAAAAAGCAAACTAACAGCAGGATTTAAACTGTAAAATCAATAGAAAAGCAAGGTCTTATGGATGGATTCATGGGTTAGACTCTGGATTGTGGTTATCTAACTTGATCAACAAACCTCAAGCAATATGAGCTAACCTCTTGACAATGATCTCAAATAACATGTTGATCCACTCTCATGGCAAAAACAATCGGGCGTATACAGATCTAGGCTAGTTCTCACCTAGCAAAGAACATGTAAAAGCAAGGATTAAACAACAGATCATTCAAGTTGAAAATCAAACAAAACATCTAATCTCTTAGCATGCCTAATGATAAACTCTAGATCTAGCCTTATCTAGCAACCTATACATTGGTGTGATGCTAAGAAGCTTAAGATCAAACCCTACCCTCTCGGTTATAGGATCAGCATAGAGGATATCTAGCTGATATCTTGTGTTTTTATGTGATTTTAAAGCTTAATTATTCATTGTTTTGTGCATATTCATGAGCATTTAGGTTGTTTAGGTTGCATTTTGCATCAAGTTTGGTATCTCAGGTGTTGGAGTAGAGATGTGCAAGGAAAATGTGCTTTGGAGCTAAATAAGTCAAGAACTAGTAATATAATGGAAGACACACATTTGGATGCACACAAGATGATTGATGATTCAGAACCAGTCTGCAGACCCTCAAAGATCGACTCGTATGAAGACCTTTCCTTGGGATTTATGATGTTCAAGGAGCATGGAAACAATCCTGAGGAGAAGTGAAGCAATCTTGAAGGGAAAGCAAGAGAGTTAAGGCTGAAGAACCAAGCTCCGGAATCCAGCTCGACCAAGCACACGACCGAGTGGGGAGATGGACTCGACCGAGTGGAGATGCACGAGAGAAGCCAGCTCGACCATGCACTCGACCGAGCACAGGGTCGAGTTGACCGAGCACAGGGTCGAGTTGACCGAGCCGTTGACTGTTTTGTCTTTTAGCATTTTTAGGGCTTCCACCTCCTCTACTATAAAAGGGCTTGTACCTGCAGCCACCAAAAAATCCAGCTTTTTAGAATAGTCAAAACATAGTTTTTACCCCTTTTGGGATTATTCCTTTTGCATTTTTCTTTTTATTTTTAGATCTTGTACTTTCTTAAGGAAAAAGCTAAATTCCTCAATATTGTTTGTTTCATAACTTTCTTAATATTGAGAATTTGAGTTTGATTCCTTCATCAATATTGTAGATCTTTGTTTCATCTCTCTAATGATGCAATTTTCGTGTTTTTTTGGGTTTATGATTTTGATGTTCATCATGTGTTCTTGTGAGTAGTTCTCTAGGATCTTGAGGATGGGTTAGGCTGAGTTGATCTTGTGGTTTTTTTGATTTGGTCAAGCTTGAATGTTGTAGATCTCTTCTAGGGTAGATGATCGTAATGCTGATCCTATATCTGAGAGGGTAGGATCTGATTTCAAGCTTCTTAGCATCACACCAATGTTTAGGGAGCATAGATAAGTCTAGATCTAGAGCTTACCATTAGGCTTGCTAAGAGATTAGAGGTCTTGTTTGGTTTGAGATGTATTGCTTAATGCCTGCTTGTGTAGATTCTTTACTTTGTGAGAACAAGTCTAAAAGATGCTCAGATTTGATTGTTTCTTGACCATGAGAGTGGGAGAAACTTGTCTTAGATTCATACGTCTAGAGATTAGCTCATAGCTTGCTTGAGATTTGTTGACCAAGTTAGATAACCACAATGATCAGTTCAGCCCATGAATCCCTCCTCAAGGCCTTCTTTGTTTATTGATTTTTAACTCTTAATCGTGCTGTTTGATTGTTGTTTGATTTGGTTTGGCATTACTCTGTTTTTATTGCTTTGCTCTGTTTCCCGGATTTGACTAGCTCGACCAATCACTCGATCAACACTCGATCGAGTGCTGCTCGAGTTCATCCCCAGAACTCTTGTTTATGCTTTATATTTGTCCTGTCTTTCATTCTAGTTGCATTTCTATTGCATTTACTTAGTGTCCTGTTCATTACTTGTCTTGCATTAGTTCATTAGCATAGTTTCTACTTCTGTTGGTTGCATCATTACTGTTATAATCATCTTGTTTCATTTGCATTTAGTTCTTAGTTCTTATAGTTTTACTTTCTGCACTTTACATTTACATCATAGTCCTTTCAATTTGGCTTGACTTAGGCATAATATACACATCCTTAGTGATCACAACACTCAGATTGGATTGACACCTCTTATACTGCAACTGCATAAGGGGAATTGAAACACCCATCCATCCATTCCATATCTCACCATTACATGCATTCACCACACATCCATCTTTCACCACAAAAATATTCTTGTTTCAATTTGGCGCCGTTGCTGATTTGAGTGTGTTTCTGTGACATTTAGGATCATTAGAAGTCTAAGATTAAGTTCGTATATCCACTTGTTCACTACTGCTCTAGTTTCTTCTCCTGCTTGTCTGTGATTGAGTTTCAGGTACCAGCTCGACCATCAGCTCGACCACAGCTCGACCGAGTGCGTGATCGAGCACCTGATCGAGTCAGACGCTGGATCTAAATAGACACCACTTCCCAGTCGACTCGACCACCACTCGAGCCAGTGCTCGACCGTGTCCTGTTCGAGTTAGTAACCATGTTTGAAGGCAGTCAGTTCCATTATGCACCCATGCACCAACAACAAAATTTCCAAACTCAATGGTATCACCCTCCAGCGTTTCAGACCTACCAAGCCCAAGAACCTGACTTAAGAGCTATGATGCAACAACTATTGCTTGGGCAAGCCAATCAGAAGATTGAGGAGGCAAGGCAGTTTGAAGAGCTAAACCAAAAATTGGATTTCTAATCTCATGAACCGAGTCACCAGCTGGAGAGTCTGACAACTTCATTCCAGTACATGGAGAGCTCCATTTCTTCTACTTCAGCTCCTAAGCCACACCAACTTCCTGAACAAGCCATTCAAAACCCAAGGGAGATCACTATTAAAGCTATCCATCTCCATGGGGAATATGTCACTGAGGATAGTGAGGTTCAAGGTGGGGAGGATTGGTCACTAATTGAAGCCCAGAGTGAAGGTTTTACTGAGCAGAGTGAAGCAGAGAAACCACTCGACCAGGTGCTTGACCACACACACGATCGAGTACCTGATCGAGTGGTTGATCGAGTTGCAGACACAGAAGCTGTTAAGCCTGCTAGATACATTCCTCCTGCTTACAAACCGCCTCTACCATTCCCAGGACGTTTCAAGGCTCAAAAGATAAGGGAATTGAGGGAAATTATTGAGAAAAGAGAAATGATGGCTTTGCAACAAGAGGAAGTGACAGCTTTGAAAGAAGAGGTTGTCATTAAGAAGAAAGAGGAAGTGATGACTTTGAAGGAAGAAGTAGTCATTGAAAAGAAGGAAGTAATGGCCATACAACAGGAGGTAGTTATTGAAAAGAGGGAGGAAGTTCTTGCTTTGCAACAAGAGGAAGTGAAAGTATTGAAGGAAGTGATGGCTGTACAAGAGACTATCATTGCTTACCAAGAAGAAGAGAGAGGACCTGCTTTGGAACAGTATGCTCCATACCCTCTCTATCAGGATTTTTTACTTGAGATGTCAAAGAAGATGGCTCATGACCAAGATATGAAGGACTTGAAAGAGATTGGGAAAGCTATTGTCCCAACAAAGCTTGAAGATCTAGGCTCATTCAACTTACCCTGTTCCATCAACTACATGCACTTCAATAAGTGCCTTTGTGATTTAGGAGCTTCAGTGAGCTTGATGCCATGTTCAGTGGCTGAGAAGTTAGGGTATGAAGACTTCAAGGATAGAAACTTCTATGTTAGTCTAGCAGATGGATCCAAGAGGGATGTGGTTGGAGTGATTGAAAACCTCCCTATCAAAATAGGAGAAGCAAGGATCCCAACTGATTTTGCAATCATGAGCATGGAACAAGAGCCTAAACACCCTCTTATCTTGGGAAGGCCATTCTTAGCTACAGTTGGGGCAGTTATTGATGTGAAGATGGGGACTATCAAGCTCCACCTGACTGAAGACTTCACTATGAAGTTTGACATCAACAATCCCACTAATCTGCCTTCCAAATATGATCCACCTTACACTATAAAAAGAAAGGAGGATCATGAGGTCTCAAGTGAGGAAACTGCTTCAAGGGGTAAGCCAACCTTTCAAGAAGATTCAGTGGAGAAGCTAAAGGGTTCAATTTAAGTGCTATCTGCTTTAGTCAAGGATCTCCAAGTCAAGCTGAACAAAAATTATTGGAAGAAGGTAAGACTAAGACTCAAGCTTAAAAAGCAACATGGTTCAAGTGCTAAGGAGGTAGTGATCAAGAAGGAACACAAAGGTTATCAAGTAGAACCAGGGGGATTTCATCACCTCCTTGGTCTCTAACTCAAGCCTGAAAAGGCATCAAAAGTCAAGCTAGATGACTTTAAACAAGCTCACTAGGGAGGAAGTCCCTAAGGTATCCCTGTATATATTGCTTTGGAATTTTGGTATTTTGATTTTTGCTTTATTGTTTTCATGGTCAGGGAAGCTAGGGAGTCTGAATAGAAGAGGAAGGGACAGCTAATGGAGACTCGTGGTCCAGCTCGACCCCCCCACTCGGACACACACTCGACCGAGTCCCGGTCGATTGGCATCGTCGAGCTGCCCCAATCACCTTCCTCCAGTCACCAGCAGGACCCCAGCTACACCTTTGATAGTATGCAGGAGGATGTGGACAGTTTCTTCTCCAATCCTTGAGGTAACACTATCACCTTACCATTGTACAAACCATAGCATTTCATATTTTGTGTTTTGTTTTAAGTCTTGAATCCTCAAACAAATTTCTTTCACACAAGGACTGTGTGATTTAAGTTTGGGGGAGGGTTTGAGATGGCATTTGACATTGTGTTTTGTTTTCTTATTTCAATTTTTTAGCATCATCATGTTAGTATTTGCATAGCATCTAAGGCATAGAAAAACCCTAAAAATTTGAAATTTTTTTGCAAAATATCTTTATAAAAAAGAGTGTTCATGTAGTTTGCATTGCATATTTAAGTATTTTGTTTAGCATATAGGACTGTTTGCATTAGGGATCTATGATGAGTTTGACCTTGTTAGCTTGCTAGATTCACCAAACTAGGATCAATGCCCAAGTTAATAGTACTTTGATGCTAGTTGAGTGGTTAGAAGCATAAGATTGAACCAAGCATTGAATTCCTGCATTGCATTTGGCCTAAATTGAAGCATGTTGAGATTTGATGCCATTTCCTATCTATAAGAACCTAATATTGACTGTTAATTATCAATATATGCATTGCTTTAAACTCATGGATACCATATACATATTTGGATCATCTTTCTCCTTTTGCCACTCTTGTTGATCCAAGTAGCTGATTTCATTTTTAAATCAGTTCCCCTACCCCTTAACCAAATCTTCTTTCAAGCCTTGTTTATTCTTGTGTGTGTGAGGCCTATTTTTGGGATTGAGCTTGGTAGAAAGTGTTAGGTTTGAACTGACAAGAGTAAAGCCTTGTGTAGTTATAGTTTTCAATTTTCAAACTAGATAGGACTAGGTGGTTCACTTGTTGGGTTTGGGACTTGGCAGTTAAGAAAAGAAAAGAAAGAAAAGAGGAAAAAGAGAGAGAAAAAGGGTAGAGTCTTAAAAAGGAGATTGAGTTCAAGTAAAAGCTAAAGTCTAGTGAAAGGATGGGAAGTAAAAGTTGTTATCTAAGATGGTTCTAGTTAAAGAAAAGAAAAGAAAGCAAAGAAGAGTCTAGCAAAATGCTTGTATGTCTTAAGAATAAGATAAGAAGAGAACCATAGCAAATCAGTAAGAATCCCCCATCCCACTAGGACGTTCCAATAAGAAACATCTCCTAAGACTTGAAAACCAAAAGAGAAAAGGGTGAAAGAGAAAAGAAGAAGTTCAAAGGGTAGCACTAGGATCATTTGGGTTTAGATTGATAGGATGAATTCTTTGGGTGCCTTTGGGTAGACAATGTTTTGTTCTTGTATGTGTCTAAGTGTTCTTACCTTTAGCATTCTTCTAAAGCTCAATCCATTTTATGAGAGAACCTTGTTATTGTGAAACCCTTCTCTAAAGAAAGACCATCATTGTCTATAACCCTTTTATTACCAAGCCAAATGAGTTTAAGCATTGCATAGAATTGATTCATGTTCTTGATTAATGAATGTTAAAAGAAATGGTTGATTTGAATGCATGTGGATAACCAAGGCTCAAATCAGTAAAGGTTGTGATTACTTGTCTAAAGTCTTTAAGTACAGCTCGTTCACCTTGCATCTTAGTACTAGTAACTTGGACATTGATTCTAGCTGGTCTATAGGCAAGCTTTAGGAGCTGAGATCCCACCTTTAAACCTCAACCTTCTTATGTCTTGTTTATTTGCTTGAGGGCAAGCAAAGACTAAGTTTGGGGGTGTTGATGTTCATATAATTTACCATGTTTTCCCTTAGTTTATTCACATCTTTTGCATCTTTTGCTATCCATTTTCACCATTATTGCATAGCTTTAGGACTAATCATGCATTAGAGTATACTTGCATTGCATTTGCATCTTTTCATGCATTATCAGGTGATTTTGGAGCTCAAGGAGCATGGAAACAATCCTAAGGAGAAATGAAGCAATCTTGAAGAGAAAGCAAGAGAGTTAAGGCTGAAGAACCAAGCTCCGGAGTCTAGCTCGACCAAGCACACGACCGAGTGGGGAGATGGACTCGACCGAGTGGAGATGCACTAGAGAAGCCAGCTCAACCATGCACTCGACAGAGCACAGGGTCGAGTTGACCGAGCTTTTGACTGTTTTGTCTTTTAGCAGTTTTAGGGCTCCTCCTCTACTATAAAAGGGTTTGTACCTGCAGCCACCAAAAAATTCAGCTTTTTAGAATAGTCAAAACCTAGTTTTTACCCCTTTTGGGATTATTCATTTTGCATTTTTCTTTTTATTTTTAGATCTTATACTTTCTTAAGGAAAAAGCTAAATTCCTCAATATTGTTTGTTTTATAACTTTCTTAATATTGAGAATTTGAGTTTGATTCCTTCATCAATATTGTAGATCTTTGTTTCATCCTTCTAATGATTCAATATTCGTGTTTTTCTGGGTTTATGATTTTGATGTTCATCATGTGTTCTTGTGAGTAGTTCTCTAGGATCTTGAGGATAGGTTTGGCTGAGTTGATCTTGTGGTTTGTTTGATTTGGTCAAGCTTGATTGTTGTAGATCTCTTCTAGGGTAGATGATCTTAATGCTGATCCTATATCTGAGAGGGTAGGATCTGATTTCAAGCTTCTTAGCATCACACCAATGTTTAGGGAGCATAGATAAGGCTATATCTAGAGCTTACCATTAGGCTTGGTAAGAGATTAGAGGTCTTGTTTGGTTTGAGATGTATTGCTTAATGCCTGCTTGTGTAGATTCTTTACTTTGTGAGAACAAGTCTGGAAGATGCTCAGGTTTGATTGTTTCTTGACCATGAGAGTGGGAGAAACTTGTCTTAGATTCATATGTTTAGAGATTAGCTCATAGCTTGCTTGAGATTTGTTGACCAAGTTAGATAACCACAATGATCAGTTCAGCCCATGAATCCCTCCTCAAGGCCTTCTTTGTTTATTGATTTTTAACTCTTAATCGTGCTGTTTGATTGTTGTTTGATTTGGTTTAGCATTACTCTGTTTTTATTGCATTGCTCTGTTTCCCGGATTTGACTAGCTCGACCACTCACTCGATCAACACTCGATCGAGTGCTACTCGAGTTCATCCCCAGAACTCTTGTTAATGCTTTATATTTGTCCTGTCTTTCATTCTAGTTGCATTTCTATTGCATTTACTTAGTGTCCTGTTCATTACTTGTCTTGCATTAGTTCATTAGCATAGTTTCTACTTCTATTGGTTGCATCATTACTGTTATAATCATCTTGTTTCATTTGCATTTAGTTCTTAGTTCTTATAGTTTTACTTTCTGCACTTTACATTTACATCATAGGATTGTTAGGTACAAACATCCTTTCAATTTGGCTTGACTTAGGCATAATATACACATCCTTAGTGATCACAACACTCAGATTGGATTGAGACCTCTTATACTGCAACTACATAAGGGGAATTGAAACACCCATCCATCCATTCCATATCTCACCATTACATGCATTCACCACACATCCATCTTTCACCACACAAATATTCTTGTTTCAATTTAGTGAAACCATAATATTTGTGTGATGTGTGGTGAAAGATGGAAGTGTATGCAATGGTGAGATATGGAATGGATGAATGGGTGTTTCAATTCCCCTTATGCAGTTGCAGTATAAGAGGTGTCAATCCTAAATGAGTGTTTGTGAACAATTAAGATATGCATGAAACAGGACAATCACAAATCATAAACAAGAGTTCTGGGGATGAACTCGAGCAAGCACTCGACCGAGTGTAGGTCGAGTGAGAGGTCGAGCTGGTTAAATCCAAAAAACAGAGCAACACAATGAAAACAGAGCAATGCAAATACAAATCAAACAACAAGCAAGCAACAAGATTAAGACTTTAAAATCAATAAACAAAGAAGGTCCTGAGGATGGATTCATGGGATGAACTAATCATTGTGGTTATCTAACTTGGTTAACAAATCTTAAGCAAACTTTGAGCTAACCTCTAGACATATAAATCTAAGACAAGTTTCTCCCACTCTCATGGTCAAAAAACAATCAAACCTATGCATCTTCTAGACTTGTTCTCACACAGTAAAGAATCTACACAAGCAGGCATTAAGCAATACATCTCAAACCAACAAGACCTCTAATCTCTTAGCAAGCCTAATGGTAAGCTCTAGATCTAGCCTTATCTATGCTTCTTAAACATTGGTGTGATGCTAAGAAGCTTGAAATCATATCCTACCCTCTCAGATATAGGATCAGCATTAAGAACATCTAGTCGAGAAGAGATCTACAACAATCAAGCTTGACCAAATCACACAAACCACAAGATCAATCCATCCTAACCCATCCTCAAGATCCTAAGCAAACTACTCACAACAATACATGATTAAACAAGTCAAAAGCCCAGAAAATATTGAAACTTGCATTATAAGAAAGATAAAACAGAGATCTTTAATATTGATGAAAGGATCAAACTCAAATTCCATATTAAGAAAGTTATGAAACTAACAATATTGAAGAATTTAGTCTTTTTCAAGTACAAAATCTAAGAAAAATAAAAGTGCAAAAGGGAATAATTCCCAAAAGGTAAAAACTAGGTTTAGAGAATATCTAAAAATCTGGACTCTTTTGGTGGCTGCAGGTACAAGGCTTTATATAGGAAGGGGAGTGGAAGCCCTAAAAAATGCAAAAAGTCAAAGTAGTCAACGGCTCGGTCAACTCGACCTGTGCTCGGTCGAGTGGCAGGCCGAGCTGGCTTCTCTCGTGCATTCTCCACTCGGTCGAGTCCTCCTCAGCACACGGTCGAGTGTCTGGTCGAGTGTGCGGTCGAGTTGGACTCTGGACCTTGGTTCTTCAGCCTTAACTCCCTTGCTTTCCCTTCATGATTGCTTCACTTCTCCTCAGCATTGCTTCCATGCTCCTTAAGCTCCAAAATCACCTGTTTATGCATGAAAAGATGCAAATGCAATGCAACAAAACTCTAATGCATGATTAGTCCTAAAGCTACACAATAATGGTGAAAATGGCTAACAAAAGATGCAAAAGATGTGAATAAACTAAGGGAAAACATGGTAAAATATATGAACATCAACACCCACAAACTTAGTCTTTGCTTGCCCTCAAGCAAATAAACAATACATAAGAAGGTAGATGAGGTTTGAAAGTGGGATCTCAGCTCCTAAAGCTTGCAAATAGACCATCTAGAATCAATGTCCAAGTTACTGGTACTATGATGCAAGTTGAATGAGCTGTACTTAAAAATTATAGAAAAGCATATCACAACCTTTACTGATTTGAGCCTTAGATATCCACATGCATTCAAATCAACCATTTCCTTTAACATTCATTAATCAAGAACATGAATCAATTCTATGCAATGCTTAAACTCATTTAGCTTGGTAATAAGGGTCTTGAGACAATGATGGTCTCTTTTTAGAGTGGGGCTTGTCAATATCAAGGTTCTCTCATGAAATGGATTGAGCTTTAGAAGAATGCTAAAGGTAAGAACACTTAGACACATACAAGAACAAAACCTTGTCTACCCAAAGGTACCCAAAGTGTTTATCCTAACAATCTAAACCCAAATGATCCTAGTGCTACCCTTTAACTTCTTCTTTTCTCTTTCACCCTTTTCTCTTTTGGTTTTCAAGTCTTAGGAGAGGTTTCTTATTTGATCTTTCTAGTGGAATGGGGTATTCTTATTGATTGTTATGGTTCTCTTTTCTTCTTATTCTTAAGACATATAAGCTTTTTGCTAAACTTCTCTTTGCTTTCTTTTCTTTTCTTTAACTAAAACCATCTTAGATAAATTTTTTTACTTCCCATCCTTTCACTAGACTTTAGCTTTTACTTAAACACATTCTCCTCCTAAAGACTCTACCCTTTTCTTTCTCTTTTCCTCTTTCCTTTTCTTTTCCTTTTCAAAACAACCAAGTCCCAAACCCAACAAGTGAACCACCTAGTCCTATCTAGTTTGAAAATTGCAAACTAGAACTACACAAGGTTTTACTCTTGTCAGTTCAAACCTAACACTTTCTACCAAGCTCAATCCCAAAAATAGGCCTCACACACACAAGAATAAACAAGGCTTGAAAGAAGGTTTGGTTAAGGGGTAGGGAAACTGATTTGAAAGTGAAATCAGCTACTTAGATCAACAAGAGTGGCAAAAGGAGAAAGATGATCCAAATATGTATATGGTATCCATGAGTTTTAAGCAATGCACACATTGATAATTAAAAGTCAATATTAGGTTCTTATAAATAGGAAATGGAATCAAATCACAACATGCTTCAATTTAGACCAAATGCAATGCATGATTTCAAGGCTTGGTTCAATCTTATGCTTCTAACCACTCAACTAGCATCAAAGTACGGGAAAACGGCCAAAATATACCCCAACAATTTCTCGTTAGCTTTTTTATACCTCAACTTTGATACCCTGCAAATTACAGCCTTAACTCAAAATTAATTCAAATTTCCTATATGAACTCCATCAATTTTGACAGTTTCGACATCCACATAAACGGTGTTAATGGAAAGCTTAATGGTTGATTAGTCAGCATTGACGTGGCATTTAGGCTCGACAAAACGACGTTGTTTTGTCATTTTGGCGTGTGTTTAGTGTAGAAACAAAACGACGTCGTCTTACATTTGGGGATTAAAATTGATTTCTTCCCCAAATCGATTTTAGGGTTCTTATTATTTTCTTTTGCTCGAAAGAAAAGAGAGAGTGAGGGGTCCCAAGTGATTGAGTGAGTAGAGTGAAACATAGATTTGGGGGTTGTTGTCGAAGGGATCGTAATTATCGTTTTAAGAGTGAAAGGTTTCCTGTGTTGGCTCGTAGGGTTCGTGTCTGCTCGCATCGAATCGAGAGCGCTGTGTTGGGTAGACGTCGAAGGTCCAAATTCGGGTCATTGAGAAGACAATATGAGGTAATGATTTGATTATTTGGTTCTATTTCGTGTTCAGTTTAGTTTTTCGTTTTGTTTCTTTTGAGCAAAAGAAAATAATAAGAACCCTAAAATCGATTTGGGGAAGAAATCAATTTTAATCCCCAAATGTAAGACGACGACGTTTTGTTTCTACACTAAACACACGCCAAAATGACAAAACGACGTCGTTTTGTCGAGCCTAAATGCCACGTCAATGCTGACTAATCAACCGTTAAGCTTTCCATTAACACCGTTTATGTGGATGTCGAAACTGTCAAAATTGATGGAGTTCATATAGGATATTTGACTTAATTTTGAGTTGAGGCTGTAATTTGCAGGGTATCAAAGTTGAGGTATGAAAAAGCTAACGAGAAATTGTTGGGGTATATTTTGGCCGTTTTCCCCATCAAAGTACTATTAACTTGGGCATTGATCATAGTCTAGTGAATTAAGCAAGCTAACAAGGAAAAACTCATCATAGATCTCTAATGCAAATATTATACAATTCTACATGAAACTTGCTAAACAAGATCCTAATATGCAATGCAAACTACATGAACACTCTTTTTTAATAAAGATTTTTTGCAAAAAAATTTCAAATTTTTAGGGATTTTCTATGCCTTAGATGCTATGCAAATACTAACATGATGATGCTAAAAATTTGAAATAAGAAAACAAAACACAACATTAAATGCTATCTCAAACCCTCCCCCAAACTTAAATCACACAGTCCTCTGTGTTAAAGAAATTTGTAAGAGGATCCAAGACTAAAAATAAAACAAAACACAACATCAAATGCAATGGTATTTACAAGGTAAGGTAATGATGGTACCTTAGGGATTGTGGAAGAAGTTGTCCACATCCATCTGCATGCTGTCATATGAGTAGTTGGGGTCCTCTTGCTGGCTTGGAGATGGACTTTGGGGCAGCTCGACGATGGAGATCGACCGTGACTCGGTCGAGTGCATGCCCGAGTGGGGGGGGGGGTCGAGCTGGACCGCGAGTCTCCATATCTTGAGTCTGGTACTGCTGGTACTGCTGGTGGTGCTGGATCCATAAAGTATTGGGGTGGGAAGGGAGGGTAACCTGGATAACCTGGATAAGCAGCTGGAGGTGGGAAGCCATAGGGTGATCTGGGCTGGTGCTCGACCGAATGCATTGGGGGTGCTCGGTCGAGTGGGTGCTCGAGTGACCCGGTCGAGTGCCTCGAAAATTGTTGTTCTCGGGTACTTGAGCTCCTCTTCCTCTGATTTGGCTCATACATTGAAGCCCTAGCTGGTTCCATAGGGTTTGCAACTCTTGAAAGTGCTCTAGTTGAGCTACTTCTCCTCAAAGGGCTTGAATGGCTTGGAGATGAGTTTCCACTCTTCAGCTCAGCAATCTCCTTCTTTAGTCCTTTGATGGACCTAGCCATGTTAGTCACCTTCTTCTTCAGCTTGTCAAACCTCTTCCCATGCCACTTACTCCATTTTTGCAAAAGAGTCAATCTCTTTGTATTCTCCCTCACTCCTCTACTATCTCTTGGATTAGGCTCATAGTCTTCAAAATAGAACTGCTCCTCTCCATCAGCCACTTGTGCATTCCCAGCTTCCTCAACTCTAGGTTGAACCACTCCATCAAACCAATGCTCCTCAGCTGGCCAAAAGTCAATGTTGGCTCCTTCTTGAATGGTGGTGAGCTCTTGGTTACGCAATATGAATTGCTTTTTCCCAAGTGTTGGAAGCTCAAAGTTGAAAATGTGGTTCCCTTGATGCATCTCCTTGGCCAGGATGAGAGTAGAGGTGAGGTAGCTTGAGTCAATCCATCTTGGTGAGACCCCTTCTCCTCTAAGTGGGATGTTGGCAGCTTGAAGGATTGGAGTAATGATGCCTCCAATGGTAAGTGCTCCTCTTGAACCATTGTTCTCAAGCTTGCCTACCCAACTTCTCAAATATATCATATAGTCTATCAGCACCATTGCAAGATCAGTCTCCACAGTGCTACCAAGGATGATGGTTCCATTCCTTGCTTGAAGAAGAACTCCATTGAGAGCCAAGTCAATCATCTTTAGCTCTCCCTCATTGATGTTCCCAGTTTCCTTCCTAGCAAAGAAGGTGTTGGCAAGAGCTTTGTGGTAGTACCTCAAGACTGGGCTCCTAATCCTTGAGCTCTTGGAGTTGGAGGATGAGTAGAGCTTGTTGTCCCCAATGGTTTCCCACACAGCATACAATTCTTCTCTTGGAACCATCAAACTCCTATTGCTCCCAACCTCAAAACCAAACACATCAGCTAACTTCTTCATTGAGAGCTCATGCTTCTTCCCTTTGATTGTGAAAGAGATGTGACCAGCTCCTACTTCAGCATCCTTCCTCACATATGTGTGCAGCTTGACTGTGGCTAGGAACTCACAGCTTTCCTCTCTATAGCCCTCCATACAAAGCCCCATGAACTAGGTAAGGCTGCTCTTCTCAAAGAGACACTCCTCATCCTCATCAATGACAAGCTTCTCCATGGTCTCCTTGTGTGGATATCTAGTTCCCAAGAACTCCATCCTCATGAAAGCATCATAAAGCTGCTTCTTTGACAATCCACAAGACCCAGCTTCTCCATCATCCACATACTCTTCTTCCTCACTTTCTTCTTCCTCACTCTCACTTTCACTCTCCTCTTGTTCAACCTCAACAGCTGGCCTCTTCCTTTTGGCCCTTGCTCTCTTAATAAACTCATTGAGAGTTGTCTGCCTCTCTTCCTCACTTTCAGTTCTCTCTGGATCCTCCTCAACAGCTGGGTTTCTAGAACTCGCATGCTGGCTCGGTCGGTCACTCGGACGGCCACTCGGTCGAGTGCATGCTCAAGTGGGACGTCGAGTGGACCTTCCAGCATCCTCTCTTGATTCTAAATCAACATCATGACGACCCTTGGAGCTTGCAGCTGCTTGCTTGGACTTCTTAGTGATCTTGGAAGACATTTTTGAACAAAAACTGAGAGGAATAGACTCAAAGCTCAAAGTTAATAGGTTAGTGACCCAAAAACTAGAAAGAACTAAGCTTTGAGCAAAAGATGAACTTGAGAGAGATTTTAAAGCTTGAATTTAGATATTTTGAGCAAATGAGAGAGTGTGAGAGGTATGATCTCGTGCAAGGACTATATAAAGAAGCTAAGGGGACAAGGAGACAAGGGTGGAGCGTCCTTACCATTCAAATTTGAATTGGGAATCTTTGACTTACTTTTGGCTGCCACTCGACCCAACACTCGACCAGCACGTGGTCGAGCTCCTTGACCAAATTTTGAAATTTCAAAATTTTTCTTCCTTTTCTCCCTCCACACGATCGTTCTAGAAGCTTTGGAATTGAATGGGCCTTTGGTTAGTCCCTAGCTCGGTCGAGCACCTCTTGTGGGCTAGTCGAGTGGGCTTGCGAACCTCCTTGCCCAAGTCCAAATCTTTCCTTAACCAACTACATTTTCTTCTTAAAGGCTGCCCAAAACAAAAATAAAAGAAAACACATCAAAACTACAAGAAAAATAAACCATATTTACAAAGGATACCTTAGGGACTTCCTCCCTAGTGAGCTTGTTTAAAGTCACTAAGCTTGACTTTGGTTTCCTTCTTAGACTTGATCTAGATACCAAGGAGGTGATGAAATCCTCCCTGGAACCCCTTGGTCACTGTGAAGTTGATCCTTGATCACCTCACCCTTAGCACACAAACCATACTTCTTCTTGATTTTGAGCCTTGGTCTTGCTTTCCTCAAAGACCTCTTGTTCAGCTTAACTTGGAGATCCTCAACCATACTAGTCAACTATTGAACTGACCTCTTAAGCTTTTCCACAGAATCCTCTTGAAGTGGGAGCTCAGCTTTTGGAGTTGCCTTATCACTTAACCCTTCTTGACCACCTTTGTCTTTGATAGTAAAAGGCTGGTCATCAATGGTGGGAAGGTTGGTTGGATTATAGATATTGAACTTCATAACTACATCTTCAGCAATGTTCAAGGTCACAAGACCTTCCTTGACATCAATAAATGCTCCAACAGTGGCTAAGAATGGCCTCCCTAGTAAGATTGGATCTTCAGGCTCCTTGTCCATCTCTATCACCACAAAATCAGTATGAATCCTTGCTCTTCCTATCTTGATTGGGACATTCTCCAAACTTCCAACTACTTCTTTGTTTGACCCATCAGCTAGGCAAACATGGAGATTAGTGGATTTGAAATCAGTTCTTCCAAGCTTTTGAGCTATGGAATATGGCATGACACTAGTTGAAGCTCCCAAATCACAAAGGCATTGATTGTAGTGAAGGTAACTGATTGTGTAGGGCAGATAGAATGGTCCAGGGTCCTTAAGCTTTATTGGAATGATCACTCCTCCAAGGTTCTCAAGATCCTTCTCATCTTGAGCTTCAGCCTTCTTCTTTGACAAGTCAAGCATGAAATTTTTATAGAGAGGATATGGTTCATACTGTTCCAAGGCAGGTCCTCTCTCCTCTTCTTGGTAAGCTATGATGATCTCTTGTATGGCTAACACTTCTTCCTTCTTCTCAACCACAACTTCTTCATTCAAAGCCCTTTCTTCCTCTTGTTGCTTAGCCAACATTGCCTTTTTCTCAATGATCTCCCTTAATTCCTTAATCTTCTGTGCTTTGAAATGCACAGGAAAAGGTAGTGGAGGCTTATAGGCAGGAGGAATGTACTTGGCAGGTTTGTCAGCCTCGGACTGTCCAGCTCGATCGACCACTCGAGCATGCACTCGGTCGAGTGGCTGCTCGAGTCCATGGTCGAGCTCAGGTGCGAGCTCCAATTGCTCTGCACAAACATCACTTGGGGCTTCAGTAACTAATGAATTCCCCCAAACTTCGACTTCACTGTCCTCAGTGACTTCTTCCTCATGAATTTGAATGGCTTTGGCTGTGAACTCCCTTGGATTTTGAACAGCTTGACCAGGGAGTTGGTTGGGTTTTGGAGCTGAAGTGGAGGCTATATTACTCTCCATATACTTGACTCTGGAATTCAGACCCTCAAACTTCATATTCAAATCATTATATTGGGATGTGAGCCTTTGGTTTAACTCAGCAAACTGTTTGGCTTCCTCAATCTTCCCTTGTGTTTGACCAATCAACAGCTGTTGCATCATGGCTCTAAGGTCTTGTTCTTGGCCTTGGTTAGTCTGAAACCCTGGTGGGGGACACAACTGGGGCTGGAACATCTAATGCTGTTGTTTGGGGACATAGTTATTCTGTTGAGGAGGCTGAGGAGGGGGGTAAACTTGATCTTGGGGGTTAGCCACATTGGTGCTCCTATAGGAAATGTTGTTTTTCTTGAACCCTCGTGGTTGTAACCCTTGAATCCACCTTGGTTTTGCATGTAGCACAACTCAGCAAACTCAGTCTCCCCTTCTTGAACTGGAGCTTCTTCTTCACCAATGAAGTGAATGGATTTGGATTGGCTGAGGAGTATCTTGTCAAGTTTCTCATTGACCATCTTCAAATCCTTCTTGTACTTGTCCTCTTGATCAGTTGAGGAACTCCTTATGGTCCTATCATAGTCTTCATTATAGTTGCTATCTGACTGAGCAAGACTCTCAACTAATTCCCATCCTTCTTCCACATTCTTGTTGAGGAAGTTGCCATTAGAAGCTGTGTTAAGAAGCATCCTGATCTTGAGAGGCACTCCTCTATATAAAGTGCTAAGGAGTGACTCATTGCTGAAACCATGGTGAGGACACTGAGTCTGGTACCCTTTGAATCTTTCCCAAGCTTCACAAAAGCTCTCATTGTTCCTTTGAGCAAACCCAAAAATTTCATTCCTCAATCTAGCAGTCCTAGCATTGGAAAATAACTTGGCCAAGAAAGCCTTCTTGCAAGCATCCCAAGTAGTGATTGCTCCAGTAGGAAGAGTCTTCTCCCAAAGGTGAGCCTTGTCTCCAAGTGAGAATGGGAAGATCCTTAGCTTGAAACCATCTTCACTTACTCCATTGATCTTGGTAAGACCACAGATTCTATCAAACTCATCAAGATGATCTAGTGGATCCTCCATAGGCAACCCATGGAACTTGTTAGCCTGGATCATGGAGATTAATCCACTCTTGATCTCAAAGTTGTTGTTGGCAACAGTTGGTGGCACAATGCCAGCTCTTTGGTTGTGAGTGTTGGGTGCATCTCCAGCACCAATGTTCCTTGGTCTCTGAACCTGATCCTGCTGATCCATAGCTACTATAACCTCTTGTTGTTCCTGAACAACTCTCCTTTGCTTAGTACCCAAACTCTTGGTCAACTTGTGGATGTTGTCAATATGCTTAAGAAGATGGTCCTTTCCTTTAGACCTTGTGTGCATCAACAAACACAAACGATTTTTGCCAGGCACACGTCTGAGCACAAGCTCAAGTAGGTGGTCAAGTCGACTGGAAACTGATGGTTATAGAGATCCGGCGTCTAGCTCGAGCAAGTGCTCGATCACGACTCGGTCGAATGGTGGTCGAGTGACTGGTCGAGCGGTACCTGAAATGGAACTTCAACCCAGAAACAGAAGATTCAAGTACAGCAACTTCACAAGTGTATAAACGAACTTAATCTTAGACTAATATGGATCCTAAATGTCACAGAAACACACTCAAATGGGCAACGACGCCAAATTGAAACCAGAATATTTGTGTGATGTGTGGTGAAAGATGGAAGTGTATGCAATGGTGAGATATGGAATGGATGAATGGGTGTTTCAATTCCCCTTATGCAGTTGCAGTATAAGAGGTGTCAATCCTAAATGAGTGTTTGTGAACAATTAAGATATGCATGTGAATCTAAGTTAAGCCAAGTGTAAAGATTGTTTGTCACTAACAATCCTAAGGTGAAAATTTAAAATGCAGAAAGTAAACTACAAGAACTAAGAACTAAATGCAAATGAAACAAGATAATTATAACAGTAATGATGCAAGAACAGAAATAGAAACTACTACTAATGAACTAATGCAATACTAGTAATGAACATAACACTAAGTAAATGCAATAGAAATGCAACTAGAATGAAACAGGAATGAAACAAGACAATCACAAATCATAAACAAGAGTTCTGGGGATGAACTCGAGCAAGCAATCGACCGAGTGTAGGTAGAGTGAGAGGTCGAGCTGGTTAAATCCGGAAAACAGTTGAACACAATGAAAACAGAGCAAAGCAAATACAAATCAAACAACAAGCAAGCAATAGGATTAAGACTTTAAAATCAATAAACAAAGGAGGTCCTGAGGATGGATTCATGGGATGAACTAATCATTGTGTTTATCTAACTTGGTCAACAAATCTCAAGCAAACATTAAGCTAACCTCTAGACATATAAATCTAAGACAAGTTTCTCCCACTCTCATGGTCAAGAAACAATCAAACCTATGCATCTTCTAGACTTGTTCTCACACAGTAAAGAATCTACACAAGCAGGCATTAAGCAATACATTTCAAACAAACAAGACCTCTAATCTCTTAGCAAGCCTAATGGTAAGCTCTAGATCTAGCCTTATCTATGCTTCTTAAACATTGGTATGATGCTAAGAAGCTTGAAATCAGATATAGGATCAGCATTAAGAACATCTAGCCTAGAAGAGATCTACAACAATCAAGCTTGACCAAATCACACAAACCACAAGATCAATCCATCCTAACCCATCCTCAAGATCCTAAGCAAACTACTCACAACAATACATGATTAAACAAGTCAAAAACCCAGAAAATATTGAAACTTGCATGATTAGAAATATAAAACAGAGATCTTCAATATTGATGAAAGGATCAAACTCAAATTCTCAATATTAAGAAAGTTATGAAACTAACAATATTGAAGAATTTAGTCTTTTTCAAGTACAAAATCTAAGAAAAATAAAAGTGCAAAAGGGAATAATTCCCAAAAGGGTAAAAACTAGGTTTAGAGAATATCTAAAAAGCTGGACTCTTTTGGTGGCTGCAGGTACAAGGCTTTGCTCAAAGTCAAAGTAGTCAACGGCTCGGTCAACTCAACCTGTGCTCGGTCGAGTGGCAGGTCGAGCTGGTTTCTCTCGTGCATTCTCCACTCGGTCGAGTTCTCCTCAGCACACGGTCGAGTGTCTGGTCAAGTGTGCGGTCGAGTTGGACTCTGGACCTTGGTTCTTCAGCCTTAACTCCCTTGCTTTCCCTTCATGATTGCTTCACTTCTCCTCAGCATTGCTTCCATGCTCCTTAAGCTCCAAAATCACCTGTTTATGCATGAAAAGATGCAAATGCAATGCAACTAAACTCTAATGCATGATTAGTCCTAAAGCTATACAATAATGGTGAAAATGGCTAACAAAAGATGCAAAAGATGTGAATAAACTAAGGGAAAACATGGTAAAATATATGAACATCATTTAGCTCCAGCTTTTATCACCAAAGTTATTGGAAATTGAGTAAGCTTTGCAATGGAGGTGGTTTCAGGACAATCGAATGTGTGTGTAAGGAGTTATACCTGTTTTAGTGAGAGCGGCCACACCACTCGGCCAAGCCATGACCGATGGGTTTTAAGTGGTTGGGGGTACGAAGGCACACGCGGCCACACCACACGGCCAAACCAAGACCGAGTGAAGACACACGGCCACACCACTCGGCCAAACCATGGCCGCTGGAGCCATCTCCTCACTTGTTATATTTTTGAACTGGGTTTGACCCAGTTTGTTTTGGGTTGACCTAGGTTCTCTTCTACTTTCCTATAAATACTCTAAACCTATTAAGGAGACCTATATCTTATCTTATCTTTTGTTTTAGCAGCCTTTTAGGTTCTTAAGCTTTTCCATACTTGGTTTTGTTGAATCTTTGGTGGATTTTCTAGTTTTAATATCAGTTTGTCTTTAAAATCTCTTAATCTACAAGCTTTTGTTATGATTTCACAAAGACAAACCTCTTTCCTTTGTGTGATCATGATGATTAGTGAGTAGATCTTTTAGGAACTTTGGGCTTGGTAGATTAGGGAGATAGATGGTTGATCTTTGATGTCTAGAGCTTATTTTATGCATTTCCTATCTTGATTTGTGATAATATTGCTAGATAGCCTTGATCAAGCTTAAATCTAGACTTTATGATTTCCATGCCCACAAGGTGTTTGATGAAATTCCCGAACCAAACTTTGTAAGAGCTTTGCATTCCTAGCCAATGTAAATTGATAATTAGGGTGCTTAGTGGTATTTGAACTTGCTCTTAATGCATGCTTGTCTTGTGATTACCTTTGGAAATTGTTGATTATCATTTGACTAGCATATGATCTCTATCATGGAAATGAATTGATTTGCATTAGTGTTCTAGCCATAGGATTGTTATTGATTATACTTAGACATCTAGGATTGATTAGCTATCTCCCAAGTCAGTTACCTTGCCCAAGGTTCTCTTGTTAATTCTTGATTTTCAATATTATTGCTAGTTGTGTTCTTTTTGCTTTGAGTTTGCATTGTCTTGTTTTCATTTGTTTGAATCATTTTGTTAGCTAAGATTGTGATAAAAGAACTTTTCCTGTTTAAGAATAGATTAAGCATCTTTGTGTATTCTTGTTGTGTTGGTTAATACAAATTGTGGATTGATAATAATTGATACAAAAATTACTACATCAATTTGGCGCCGTTGCCCATTTGCATTCAATTTGACCATTAGGATTTCAACTTTGCTTGAGCCTATTCATTTATTTTGCATTGTTACTTTTTTGGTTTGCTTTGGTGTCTTGAATTCTCTTTTGCAAGGTGCAATCACAAGGGAGAAAGGAGATGTCTTCCTACATGAAAGGTTCAATAGTTGTTGAGACAACACATGTGGAGTCTATCAACACCAAGCCAACACAATGGATTAAGGAACAAGAAGAAGAATACATCCCTCTTTGCGAATTCAAGACAAAAGTGGTACTTCCCAATTATATTGGAGGAATTTTTGAGGAGACTGCTCAAATCAAGGATGCATTCCTCCAACAAGCCGAAGAGTCTATAAAAGAATTTGAATTACTTCTTGGATGCACAGTTGATGAGAAGCTTGTGGTAAGATATGAAGAACAAGTTGAACCCATGGAACTCATCATGAGCTATTCAACCAAGAGCAATGAAGATATAATAGGTGTTGTTTGGAAAACATTTGATGATCATTGTGAAGGTGATTTGGTTATTAAATATATGGTCAAAAAACATCTTAGTATACTCTCCACCAAAGAAGTGAGCTTTGATGAACCGAGGAAGATACACTTTGCGGAGATTAGGATGGGAGAGTTTATGGGTTGGTTCTACGATGAATATGATCCAGGTGATACACGGATTCATCTCACTCATTTCGATAAACTCTTCAGGCCTCCTTCATTACTACGGGTATCACTCCTTCCTTATACATATCATTTCGTTTTTGTTTTTTCTTGTTTTCTTTATTTTGTTAGTCTTTCTCTTGGACTTTTCTCACACAGGGACTGTGTGAATTAAGTTTGGGGGAGGGACTAACCATCTAACATTGTGTTTTGTTTTGATTTTAATATTTTGTGTTATGCATTATTAATAGCTATGTTTTGAGAAAAATCAAAAATTTTTGAAAATTTTCAAAAACCAAAAACAATTGCATGTAGCTTTTC
The DNA here is from genome assembly GCA_023657505.1 of Camelina hispida. Classification (NCBI taxonomy): domain Eukaryota; kingdom Viridiplantae; phylum Streptophyta; class Magnoliopsida; order Brassicales; family Brassicaceae; genus Camelina; species Camelina hispida. The sequence goes on from CP094637.1 coordinate 27,771,747, forward strand.
ATATTCATTATTGTGTTTAGGATTGAGTCTAGATGCATTTAGTTTGCATTTGGGATAATAATGAAATTACCTTCTTAAAAGTAGAGTCTTAGGATTGAACCCACAGCCCTCATTTATAGTTCATTGGTGCTTGTTTAATCTTTGGGAAAAAATGAAGAATCTATGCTTAAAAGTATTGTGTCACTTGAAAGCATTTTCTTCTAGTGTAAAGCTTGCTTGATCATTGCTGCATTTCTATATTATTTGGACTTTAATTTGATCTTTAAATTATCTTGCATATGGACTATGAATGCTTGCTCATGGAATTTTCATTTGGGTTAACTATCTCTATTTGCCACTCTATTTTGTTTAACCCAATCTCTTGCCACACCTTTGAACCCCAACCTTTTATTTCAAGCCTTGTATTGATTTGTTGAGTGAGGCCTCTTCTTGATAATGCTATAGGTTGTGAAATCTTGAGAGTATTGAGAATGACAAAGAACTGGCTCTTGTTTTTAGCTAGGCTTGGAATCTTTATAGCTAGCTAATAGGACTGGTTTTGAAAGAAATAGGTGGTTAGAATGTTGATTTGGGTTCAAGTTTGGGAACAAGAGAGAATAAGAAGGGAAATAAAGGTTTACTTGGTCAAAGAAAAGAAAAGTCTCTAAGGTTAAGTTGGTTATAAGCTCTAAGTCTCAAAGAAAAGGGATAGAAAGTATTGTTATAATCTCCTAGATTCAAAATGAAAAGAGTAAAGGAAAATCAAACAAGATTGGGAGTATAGCAAATAATGAATAAGAAAGAAAATGAGCTAGTGTTTAAAGCAAGAACAGCCTTAGAGATACAATAAAAATAAAGGAATAAGACCATAAGTAAAGAAGAAAAAGGGGGTAAGTTGAATAAGGTTGAGTTTTTGGGGTTGAAAGGAAGATAAGTAAGATGAGAAAAAGGGTAGAAAAGCTTCTAGGTGGGTAGAACATCAAGAGCTAAGCTTTGTATGCCCAAATTATTCTCAGTCATAGATAGGTTTCATGAATGTCTAGCATTCCTCTTTGTTTGAGAGTTAACCACCCAAAAACACCATTTCCAACCACTTTATAAACAGCCTTTCCCTTAAACCAATGGAGCTTGATTTATTTTCCATTTGCAAGATGACACCAAGCACTTTAATGAATGTGAAAGAGATGTTTAGTAGGATTGCAAGTCTTTGCCAATAGATAGAAGATGAACTAGAGTGGTGCATTGTGCTAAGCATAGGAGTAATCAACCCTAAAGTTAACCCCAATGATCTGGGCATGGCCAATGAAATTGTTAAGAGGGACATAATCCCACCAAAGGCCCGCTGGCCATCTGGTAGGCCAACCAAGAGTAGAAATCCATATGTTGGTGAATATCCGGTAAAAATGGGCTAAGCTTCATCTATTTATTCACCTGTTTCTCATGCGAGTGATCATGTATTAATTTGTATATGTTTTTTTTTCCAGAAATCTTCAACTGTCACTGTGAGAGTTAATAGGTGTTCAAGATGCAAGAAGACAAGACACAATAGGAGTAGGTGTAGCAATCCCATTTGATGGTGTTGCTTCTTTTGGTGAAGAATGTTAGGTTTTGAGGGCTCAGAGTAATTTTATTTTGGCCTACTTAACCAGACTCTTAATTTGATCATTTTGAATTGTCATATATTTTGCCTTTAATGTTGCGAGAAACACTTTATCTTCTTCACTTCTCTTTCACTCTTTTCTCTTTTGATTTTCAAGTTTTAGGAGAGGTTTCTTATTTGATATTTCTAGTGGAATGGGGGTTTCTTTGTTATTTGCTATGGTTCTCTTTTCTTCTTATTCTTAAGACATAAAAGCTTTTGTTATGCGCATATTTTCTTACTTTCTTTTCTTTGAATAGAACCATTCTTAACAATCTCACACCTCCCATTCTTTCACTAGACCTTGATTTTTTTTGCTTAAACACATTCCCCTCCTAAAGACTCTAACCTTTTCTTTCTCTTTTTCCTCTTTTCTTTTCTTTTCTTTTCTTTTCAAAATAGTCAAATCCCAAACCCAACAAGTAAACCACCTAGTCCAATTTAGTTTGAAAATTGCAAACTAGAACTACATAAGGCTTTACTCTTGTCACTTCAAACCTAACACTTTCTACCATGCACAATCCCAAAAAAGCCTTACACACTCAGAGAACAAACATGGCTTGAAAGAAAGGTTGGTTAAGGGTAGGGAAACTGATTTAAAATTTAAATCATCTACTTGGATCAACAAGAGTGGTAAAAAGGAAAAAGATGATCGACATATGTATATGGTATTCATGAGTTTAAAGCAATGCACAAGTTGATAATTGAAAGTCAATATTAGGTTCTTATAAATAGGAAATGGCATCAAATCACAACATGCTTCAATTTCGACCAAATGCAATGCAGGAATTTAAGGCTTGGTTCAATCTTATGCTTCCAACTACTCAACTAGCATCAAAGTACTATTAACTTGGGCATTGATCCTAGTTTAGTGAATCTAACAAGCTAACAAGGTAAAACTCATCATAGATCCCTAATGCAAATACTAAACAGTCTTACATGAAACATGCTAAACAAGATACTAATATGCAACACTAACTACATGAACACTCTTTTTTTTTATAAAAATTTTTGCAAAAATTTTCAACTTTTTAGGGTTTTTCTATGCCTTAGATGCAATGCAAATACTAACATGATAATGATAAAAATTTGAAATAAGGAAACAAAACACAACATCAAATACTATCTCAAACCCTCCCCCAAACTTAAATTACACAGTCCCTTGTGTAATAAAAATTTGAAAGAGAATTCAAGACCCAAAAAAAAACACAACATGATATGCAATAGTATTTATAAGGATAGGTGATAGTGGTACCTTAGGGATTGTGGAAGAAGCTGTCCACATCCTCATTCATGCTGTCAAATGTGTAGTGGGGATTTGTTCGTGCACTTGGAGGTGGGGACTGGGGCAGCTCGACTATGGCCATCAACTGGGACTCGGTCGAGTGCCCGGTCGAGTGCCCGGTCGAGTTAGGGGGGGGGTCGAGCTGGACTGCGAGTCTTCCTTTCCTTTTCCATTCAGAATCCCTTGCTTCCCTAACCATGAAAACACTAAAACAAAAATCAAAATACCAAAATTCCAAAGCAATATATACAGGGATACCTTAGGGATTTCCTCCCTAGTGAGCTTGTTTAAAGTCATTAAGCTTGACATTGATGCTTTGTCATGCTTGAGGAGCATCCTTGAGAAGCATTGTGCACTTCTCATGTGTTTCCTTTTCTCCCAGATACTTTTTAACTCTCTGACCATTGAATGTGAACTCACTACCATCCTTGTTGAGAAGTGTGACAGCCCCAAATGGTAGGATCTCCGTAATTTTAAAAGGACCTCCCCATCTACTTTTCAACTTCCCAGGGAATAACTTGAGTCTTGAATTGTAAAGCAAAGCTTGATCTCCAGCCTTTAGGTCCTTGATGAGAATCTTATTATCATGGAAGGCTTTAGTTCTTTCCTTGTAGATTTTGGAGTTTTCATAAGCCTCCAATCTGATTTCCTCAAGCTCATGCAATTCAAGGCTTCTCTTAGCTTGTGCTGTCTCTAGATCCAAGTTCAAAAGTTTGATTGCCCATAAAGCTTTGTACTCAACTTCAACTGGGAGGTGGCAAGACTTTCATAAACAAGCTGGAATGGGGTTCTTACTATAGGTGTCTTGAAAGCTGTTCTATAGGCCTAAAGTGTTTCATCAAGTTTACTAGACCAATCCTTTCTTGTTGCTCCTACTATTCTTGATAAAATGGCCTTGATCTGCTTGTTTGATACTTCAACCTGTCCACTTGTTTGAGGGTGATAGGCTGTAGACACTTTGTGCTTAACTCCATATTTCCTTAGCATTCCTTCAAAGATCTTATTGATGAAGTGTGTTCCTCCATCACTTATCACAGCCCTTGGGATTCCATACCTTGGAAAAATTATGGACTTAAAGAGCTTAAGAACCACTTTGTGATCATTAGTGGGACTAGCAATAGCTTCTACCCACTTGGAGACATAATCCACTCCTACTAATATGTAGACGTTCCCATTTGAAGGAGGATTAAAAGGTCCCATGAAATCAATTCCCCACACATGAAATATCTCAACCTCCAGGATTGGATTCCGTGGCATCTCATTCCTCCTTGTGATGTTCCTCATTCTTTGGCAAGAATCACACTTTGTGATGAACTTGTGAGTGTCCTTGAATAAGGTAGGCCAGCATAGACCAGCTTGTAAGACTTTCTGGGCTGTCTTGAAAGTTGCAAAATGTCCTCCATAAGCAGAATCATGACAATGTACCTGTACTCCTTCTACTTCACTTTCTGCTATACACCTCCTAAACAATCCATCTGATCCCTTTTTGTATAGGTAAGGTTCATCCCAATAGTATCCATTTATGTCTTTGAGAAGCTTCTTATTTTTGTAAGGATCCATGTCTACTGGGATTTCCTCACACACCTTGTAGTTGACTATGTCAGCATACCAAGGTAGATCTTCACGCTCAACTGCCATCCACTCCTCCATCTGGTCCTGCTCGATCGGGTCCCCGAACACACACGGTCGAGTGCATGTCCGAGTAGCTGGTCGAGTTGCAAAGCGAGTTGTCTGAAGTTGCATCAATTTCTCCTCAGGCATTGAATCATCGACTGGAATCTCCTCCTCTATCCTCATCCTGGACAAATGATCAACTACTCCATTTTCTATACCCTTTTTATCAACAATTTCCATGTCAAACTCTTGAAGAAGCAAAATCCATCTTAACAACCTTGGTTTTGTGTCCTTCTTTGAGTAGATGTGCCTTAAACAGCATGATCAGTGTACACAATTACCTTGGATCCTACTAGGTAGCTTCTGAATTTTTCAAAGGCAAATACCACTGCAAGAAGCACCTTCTCTGTTGTCGAATATCTTCTTGAGTCTCATCTAAAGTTCTACTAGCATAGTGAATAACATGCAGTTTCTTATATTTTTTCTGACCTACAACTGCTCCTACTGCAAAGTCTGATGCATCACACATAATCTCAAATGGAAGATCCCAGTTTTGAGCTTGGACTATTGGAGCTAATATCAAAGCCGCCTTGATCTCCTTGAAAGCCTTCAAGCAATCTTCATCAAAGTTGAACTCAGTCTCCTTACAAAGCAACCTTGTCAATGCCCTAGCTATCTTTGAGAAGTCCTTGATGAATCTTCTATAAAACCCAGCATGACCAAGAAAGCTTCTTATGTCCTTAACTGTGTTTCGTGGTTGAAGTTGAACCATGACTTCAATCTTTGCTTTGTCAACTTCAATACCTTTCTCTGAAATCTTATGACCAAGAACTATCCCTTCTTCAACCATGAAGTGACACTTTTCCCAATTCAAGACTAGATTTGTCTCCTCACATCTCTTTAAAACCCTACATAGATTAGCAAGACATGAAGAGAAAGAGTCTCCATAGACAGAGAAGTCATCCATAAAAACTTCAACCACATCCTCAATAAGATCAAAGAAGATTGACATCATGCACCTTTGAAAGCTAGCTGGAGCATTACATAATCCAAATGGCATCCTCCTATATGCAAATGTACCATATGGACATGTGAATGTTGTATTCTCTTGATCATTGGGATGAATAGGAATTTGGGAAAATCCAGAATATCCATCCAAGAAACATTAATGTGTATGATTGGCTAACCTTTCCAACATTTGATCAATAAAAGGAAGAGGACAATGATCTTTCCTATTAGCTGAATTAAGCTTCCTATAATCAATGCATATTCTATGTCCTGTTATGGTTCTAGTAGGAATTAACTCATCATGATCATTCTTTACTACAGTAATTCCTCCTTTTTTAGGGACACAATGAACTGGTGAGACCCATGTACTATCAGAAATAGGATAGATCACACCAGCTCCAAGTAATTTAAGAATCTCTTTTTTGACTACTCCTTTAGGTTGGGGTTAAACCTTCTTTGAGGTTCAATGCTAGAATATAATTCATTTTCAAGGTTGATTCTATGCATGCATAGACTAGATGAAATTCCTTTAATGTCATCCAAAGTGTAGCCAATTTGCCTTTCTAAACTTCCTTAGCTCAACAACTAGCAAATCAAGTTCTTCCATACTCAATTTAGCATTAACTATCAAAGGATAAGTAGAGTTCTCACCTAGAAAAACGTACCTTAGCCCATATGGAAGAGGTTTTAGCTCTACTTTTGGAGCTTTCAGTTCGGACCAGTCATCTGTAGAGGACTTGGCAGTGCACTCGGTCGAGTGGTCTTGGTGCTCGGTCGAGTGTGTGCTCGAGCAGGTAGTCGAGCTCTCTGTATTTGCTATTTGGATTGACCAGACTTCCTCCCTTAATGCAGGTAATCCCTCAAAAACCTCAGGATGATCGGATTCCCTACATGAATCCAAAATCTCTTCATAAGCCTTAGTTTCTTTGTAGATGTACCCTTCCTCTCCATTTTTGGTTAAAGCAGTTCTAAGGTGATCTTGTTCCTCTATTTCCTCCATCAATTCCTCTGCCAACTTATCCATTTCTTCAACCCAAAAGGCTTGTCCTCCAATTGTTGGTTTCTTCATGGCTTCTACAATATCAAATGTCATTTTGAGATCCTCCCCCAAGTTGAGATCAATTTTCCCTTCTCTCACATCAATTATTGCTCCTGCTGTGGCTAGGAAAGGCTTCCCAAAATCAGAGGATCTTTTGGCTCTTCATCCATTTCCAGGACTACAAAGTCTGTTGGGACTTCCACTGCTCCAATTCTAACTGGTAGATCTTCCAAAACACCATGTGGTAATCTTATTGATCTATCAGCTAAGATCAGGGATATATTGTATGGTTTATATCTTGTAAATCCTAGGCGCTTGGCAACTGTTAGAGGCATGAGGCTCACTGAGGCTCCCAAATCACAAAGGCATCTGTTAAAGGTTAGAGGGCCTATTGAGCAAGGTATAATGAAGGAACCAGGATCTCTTAACTTTTGAGGGTTCACTTGCTTTTGGATTATGGCACTACACTCATGGCTAAGATGAACCATCCCCTGGAATTCTTTGATCCTTTCCATCACAACATCTTTCAAGAATTTATGGTAGGGAGGGATCATCACAAAAGAATCTATCAAAGGCATCCTAAGCTAAATCTCTCTAACTTGTTTATCAAACAATGCCTTGTACTTTTCAACCATTTGCTTCTTAAATATCTCTGGGAAAGGTAATGGAGGCTTGTAAGGAGGAGGAATGAACTGGGATTCTTTTTCTTTCGTTGTAGCTGGCTTGGTTTTCTCCTGAGAACCAACTCGATCAGCCACTCGATCACTCACTATGTCGTGTGTGTGGTCGAGTGGTGCATCGAGTTCAGTAGTGCCTCTGTTCTGATTTTCTTTTCGTTGCAAAGCCTCCCCATCTTGATCCACACTGTCCTTAGTGTCTTGTTTTGGTCCCAGTATTGGTGGTAGGACTCGACCACTTCGAAGGTTGGTTGCATTGGCATATTCTATGGAGTGCATAATGGCTTTCCCTTTGTTGTTGTCATGCTCTGTAGAAAGATCCAATCTGCTTTCCAGAGTAAGAATCTAGGAAGTCAGTGCTTCAAACTTGGCATTTAGTTCATTGTTAATATCTTCCATCCTCTTGTTGAGCTCAGCAAATCTTTTAGCTGCTTCAATCTTCCCATTAGCTTTCCCAATCAACAATTGCTGCATCATTGCTCTCAAGTCTTGTTCTTGGCCTTGGGAGGTCTGAAACACTGGAGGGGGACACAATGGAGGCTGGAACACTTGTTGTTGTTGCTTTAAAACATAGTTTTGTTGTTGTTGAGGCTGTTGAGGTGGATAGACTTGGTCTTGAGGATTTGCTACATTAGTACTCCTATAAGATAGGTTGTTTTGCTTGAATCCTCCTCCTTGGTTGTAGCCTTTGTATCCTCCTTGGTTCTACATATAACAGAGCTCAGTAAACTCACTCTCCCCATCTTGAACAGGAACCACTTCTTCCCCAATAAAGTTAATGTTCTTTTGTTGGCTAAGAAGGATTTTGTCCAACTTCTCATTGACCATCTTCAAGTCTTTCTTGTACTTGTCCTCTTGATCATTGGGGACATACCTCACTGTTATGTCATAGTCTTCATTATAGTTGCCATCTGACTGAGCAAGGTTCTCTACCAACTCCCATCCTTCTTCCACATTCTTATTCAGAAAGTCGCCATTAGAGGCAGTGTCAAGAAGCATCCTAATCTTTGGGAGGACTCCTCTGTACAGGGTACTTAGAAGGGACTCATTACTTAAGCCATGGTGAGGGCACTGAGTCTGGAAGCTTTTGAATCTCTCCCATGCTTCACATAAGCTCTCATTATTCCTTTGAGCAAAACCTGAAATCTCATTCCTCAATCTAGCAGTTCTAGCATTACAGAAGAATTTTGCCAAGAAAGCCTTCTTGCAAGCATCAGAAGTTGTGATTGCTCCAGTTGGAAGAGTCTTTTCCCAGAGATGAGCCTTGTCTCCAAGTGAGAAAGGGAACAGCCTGAGCTTGAAACCATCCTCACTGACACCATTGATCTTGGTGAGACCACATATCCTATCAAACTCATCAAGGTGGTCTAGGGGGTCTTCCATTGGCAAACCATGGAACTTGTTGGCTTGAATCATTGAGATCAATCCACTTTTGATCTCAAAGTTGTTGTTAGCAACAGAAGGAGGCACAATACCTGCTCATTGGTTGTGTGTGTTAGGTGTATTTCCAACACCAATGTGCCTTGGCCTTTGAACTTGTTGATCTTGTTGCTCCATTAGCAACTGTTGTTATTTTTCCTGATTGATCCTTGTTTTCTGCTGTCTCAGATCTCTTGGTGGCCTGTTGATGTGGTGAAGGAGCCTTTGAAGATTCTGATGACCCTTTGATCTTGTTTTCATCAACAGAGTCGAGTACAGACTCGGACAGGCACTCGGTCGAGCACAGGCTCGAGTGGGTGGTCGAGTCGACTTTGAAGAGACGTCTATTTGTATCCGGCAACTGGCTCGATCAGGTACTCGAACAAGCACTCGGTCGAGTGGGGTTCGAGTTGATGGTTGAGTGGGTACCTGAAACTCAAAACAACCAAGCAGAAGAAGAATCTTGATTAGTAGTGATCACAGTAGATATAGAACTCAATCTTAGACCTATATGGATTCTAATTATCACAAATAAACACTCAAATGTGGCAATGGCGCCAAATTGAAACACACTTTTCTCCCTAATGTGGTATAATGATGAATGATATGAAAGATGGTATGAATGAATGGGAAGACAAGAAAGGGTTTCAATTCCCCTTATGCAGTTGCAGTATAAGAGGTATCAATCACAATCTGAGTGCTTGTAAGCAATTAGAACATGCACATGCGTCTAAGTTGAGCCAAATGTAAAGATGTTTGTCACTAACACCCTATTGATGAAATGTAAAATGCAGAAGGTAAAAGCTACTAAGATAGATGCTAAATGTAAAGATGACAGGATGATCTAAAGAACAATGCAATGAAAAATAAACTATAGATATACAAGACAAGTGATGAACATGATTGAACAAAAAACTAAATGAATGCAACATGAATATAACTAGAATGCAACAGGAAATGAAACAGGAAAAATGCAAACAGAAATAAGAAAATCTGGAGATGAACTCGAGCAAGCACTCGGTCGAGTGTGGATCGAGTACTAGGTCAAGCTGGCTAAATCCGGAAAACAGAGCAGAACCAATAAAACAGGGCAATACAAGAGCGAATCAAAAAGCAAACAAACAACATGATTTAAACTGTAAAATCAATAGAAAAGAAAGGTTTTAGGGATGGATTTACGGGCTAGACTCTGGATTGTGGTTATCTAACTTGATCAACAAACCTCAAGCAATATGAGCTAACCTCTTGACAATGATCTCAAATAACATGTTGATCCACTCTCATGGCAAAAAAACCAGGCTTATACAGATCTAGGCTAGTTCTCACATAGCAAAGAACATGTAAAAGCAAACATTAAACAACAGATCATTCAAGTCGAAAATCAAACAAGACATCTAGCATGCCTAATGTTAAACTCTAGGTCTAGCCTTATCTAGCAACCTAGACATTGGTGTGATGCTAAGAAGCTTAAGATCAAACCCTACCCTCTCGGTTATAGGATCAGCATAGAGGATATCTAGCCTAGAAGAGATCTAAAACAATCAAGCTTGACCAAATCAAACAACCACAACCATCATCTAGCCTAAGCCATCCCTAAGATCTAAGAAAACTACTCAGTATCACACATGATGAACAACAGAGTAATAAACCCAGAAAATGATGAAACTTTCCTGATTAGATAGATGAAATAGAGATCTACAATATTGAAGAAGGAATGAAACATGAATTCTTAATATCTTGAAAGTTATTGAACCAACAAAATCTAAGAATTCCTTTTGTGTTCTTCCCAAAAAGTAGATATGAATCTCAAAATATTAAAAAGCAAAAAGTAGAAATCCCAAAAAGGGTAAATACTAGGTATAAGGAATTTTCTAAAAATCTGGACTCTTTAGTGAGGGTACAAAGCCTTTATATAGAAAAGGAGTGGAAGCCCTAAAAATGCTAAAAGATAAAATAGCTAGGCGGCTCAGCCAACTCGACCTGGTGCTCAGTCGAGTGACCGGTCGAGTTGGCTCTCCTTCTGCTCCTTCCACTCGGTCGAGTCCTCCTTAGCACACGGTCGAGTGTGTGGTCGAGTAGGAGGTCGAGTGGAACTACGGGCCTTGATTCTTCAGCTCTAACTCCCTTGCTTTCTTCTCTTCTTAGCTCCAATCTTCTTTAGCATTGCTTCCATGCTCCTTAGGCTCCAAAATCACCTGTTTATGCAAGAAAATATGCAAATGCAATGCAACTACACACTAATGCATAAACAGTCCTAAAGCTATGCAAAAAGGGCTAAACTAGTTTGTAAATGATGCAAAAGAAGTGGAAATACTAAGGGAAAACAGGGTAAAATATATGAACATCAGTATTCCATTAGCAAC